>CM072062.1:9935200-11207342 GCA_036785405.1 Coenonympha arcania
CCAGACAGCTGTTAGATCTGGTGGGGAGAAGGTGACCTGGGAGCATACCGTGAGATGCCAGTAGATTCAGGTAAGAATCTGCATTTGGATCATTACCATCTGGAAGTAGGTTTATATTTATATCACCAACCAAGATAATATTTTTGTAAACATTTAGGATATTAAGCACTTGGTCCATGCTGTTTAGAAAACCATTAATATTTTTATATGCTGGTGATCTGTACAAGGCTAAGATAACAACATCATTGGCAAGTTTTATGATTAAGTCTGTACCTACTAGTACCAAACTGATACACAAATTGTATGGCGCATTAATTCTGAATAAACGGTTTCTCATATTCAATAAGTGTAAAGGTGAGTAAATTTATCAAACGCTTCTACAAACGGACCAACGAGTGTAAAGGGGCTTGTCCACTAACGGCGGAAGTTAATAACCAATCGAATCCCGATGTGTCCTGAGATAGAAATGTGACATAAATCCTTACAAGTTATGTCAAATTTGTATCTCTGGTAGGAAAAATCCGGATAGGATAGGTTATCAATTTCTGCTGTGTTGTTTGTTATGTTATGATTTGTGTCAAATGCACTAACAGAAACGCTTGTTTTACATAACCTACAAAATGACATGAAAATCAAGCGATTCTATAGGGTTGTATTTGACATTAAAAAGTAGTATAACCAGGCGAAATCTTTATGTTACTTTGGTTGTCGGACACTAATTCATATTGTGTTTGTTTAAATTATACAATAAAATATGTGATATTTGCAATAAAATAGTTAGGTACATTTAAATAGTGTCACTACTAAAAGAAGAAACTGGTCATTCAGTAGCATCAAGTACTCAGCCAACATGACATTTGGTTAGTACAGGTTTTTGTATAAATTTCGAGTCGCTTCGCTTCGAATAAACGAACGGCTTTCTCCATACATCTACAGCCAGCGCCCCAAGCGGAAACATTCTGAATAAGGCTGCCAATCCACCGGAGCGGAGAAACGGAGAAATATTAACCACTAGGATTGCAAAAAACCGGGGACGAGATTTTGTGCAATCCTATTGGTTAATATTTCTCGATTCGGCTATCGGCGATTGTCCGCTTGGGGCGCTGGCTGTACATGTATAGAGAAGTCCGCTAGCCCTACTGCTCTAGAACGATAGACTCGACTGTGTTATGACCAAGTATCTCTACTTTCACGCCTTATGTCTGTTTCTTGAGCACTTGACGGAGGGAGTCTGCGAAGTGTGGTGTGGTGGTGTGGGCGCGGTCACGTGACGGCGGGCGGGCGGCTCACTTGCTGGCGCGCGCTGTCCTGGCACACCACGTACTGCGTGAGCGTCACGTCGGCGGCGCCGCCCGACTCCAGCGGGATGGGGTGCGCGCGGAAGTGCTCCAGCATGTCGTGCACGTTGGGGAACCACAGGTGCTGCACGCGGCACTGCCCCGTCACGCTCAGCGTCATGCGCAGGTGCTTCGCGCGACCCTGCACCGGCCAACGTCGTTACTTTGTAACAGCTGTATTAGCTATGGCAGGAGGGATTGCTCTACTGGATTTTCTGACGTCAGTATTTCGTAATGTCAAATAAATGATACCACATTTCGCTGCTATGATTCGTAAAAAATTAACCAATGGAAGTAGTATCAAATATGATACCGTAAACATGTTAGTTGTTTCTGTACTATACTACAAAATTCTCTTAGTATTGGCGCACCTCGCGAGCAGCGCGCCAAGACTCAAGCTACTACATTTACTCCTACAATCACGACAGCTAAGTGTCCAATGTAACAACTGAATCATAAGTTTTCCAAACCACTGACAACCTTGAAGGTTGTCAAAGTGATGCTCAAATTTCAATAATGCTCAGATTTCCAAGCCTGATGGATTCCTGGATAAACATATAGGCTATTTTCATCCTGGGAAAATACACAATTCTAACAGGATTTGTGAAAACCGTAATTCGTTCGTTACGAGCCGCGGCAAAACGTCTCGTTGTGCGATTGACAGAATTCGGTCAATTGCTTGCTAGCCGAGATATTGACGCATTGACGCATCGAATGAAGCTCCATCATTTGCACCCTGAATTAAAACGGTCAATTGATAAATGATAGTCTCCGGGGCACTAAAGCTATCTGTGTAAACGTAAGCTACCTGAAAGTTGAAGGTGAGCACGTATTCGCCCCGCCTCGTCTCGCTCTGGCGCACCAAGTAGCAGCCGTGCGCGGCCGCGCCGCCCGCCAGCACGCACGACGCCGCCGCCGCGCGCGCCAGCGTGCCGTGGAACCACGGCCACTCCGCCAGCGACAGCTGAGCCGACGCCTCGCTCGCCTCCTCTGCTATTGAACCTGATTAATGCAACAAATGATTAAACATCACCTTCCCTTTTCAAAATACAGTCAATAAACAAGGTTGGAGTTTTAATTTGTGTGTAAGGTAGGTAATACCAAAATCAAATTTAATTTTAGACACATTTTATAGTATTTACAGAGGCCTTATTTACTATACCTTATCCATTCATTAACGGAGTGGTATCCAAGAGAAGGCAAAAGGAGCAGGGGAAGACCGTTCCGAAGATGGGAAGACGACTTGAGAGCCACAGCAGGAACTTTATGGAGGAGGAAAACACACGATCGAGATCTGTGGAGGAATCTGGGGGAGGCCTTTGCTAAAAAGCAAGACGATCAAATACCGGTGTCACAAGAATAATAAATGTCTACTTATAAACCTTAAATATACTCATAAGATAATTAACAAGCTAAATATATTTATAGAAAAAGTGAACTAACCAACTAACACATACATCAATATAAGTAAAATTGTAAATATTGATTGTCAATAAAGGCTATTCTATTCTATTCTATTCTATCCATTCATTTACTTTTTAACAATAGCTCTATGTACCAGAGAGAGACCACCTATCTTTGTCTCTCTCTGGCCCTAACTAATTCTACACCTATCTCATGTGTCAAATAGAAAATAAACAAATGGACAGAGTATAATGGCCGAAATTAATAACCTATCCTTTACGGATCTGCCCTATCCAATGTAAAAATTTGACATTCATTTTATACAAGATATGTCAAATTTCTATCTCAAATAGGGCAAATCCAGATAGGATAGATTATTAATAATTTCTACTGAGGTCACACACTTACTTATGACATAAGAAGAAAAAAAAAAATGATGAGTAGGGCGCGTGGGGGCGCGGGCCACATGTGGCCCGCGTGCTGTCTTCCCCCCTATTTGCCTTACAACTTTTAGTCTTTTCAACAATCAACATTCGCCATACATTTTTCTATGAAAAAAATAAATTCCGCCATTTTGAATTTTTTTCTATCCATTGAATAGACCTTCGGGTCCTGATCACCTCTTGTCAAGAAACCGTTCTTCCATCTTTTATACTTTCCGAGATATCGGCGAAATTCGTTTGGCGGCCATTTTGAATCCGCCATTTTGACATTTTTTTCAGCTCACTGCCAGTTGGATGACGTTTCGAATGACATTTGGTCGAGCACCCCCCACCTATCTTCGATACCCTGGCTGTGCTCTTCACCTGTCTCCGAAATCCTCAATCATCAGCTCTCTCCATATTTTTGTTCTTAATGATTTTTTCCCCTCTATATGACTGTGTACGTCAAAAAAAATTTTTTCATACAAAATTGTTCAGGAGAGGTGATCAATGAGTGAGTGAATCAGCACGAGTAGCTATATATATATTAATAAAGTTAAATTTATATTTATGTAATATTAACATAAAATAAACAATTGGAAGTCTCAATTATTCTAATGGGCTTTTTTAAAGAACATCTTAAGTCCAGTGGGAAAAATCCTGTTCCCTTCAAGGATACTAATTAATGCTGTGCTTCTATCAGCTTTTTTATACAATAGTGTATCAAAAATGATAGGACCAAGGCATTCATCTAATATGAAGTGATTAGCCAATTTCAGATAGATAAAAACTTTACTGCTTTCTGTTTTCTTGGCCTTTTCTCACATTATGTGGGGTCGGCACAACATGTCTCTTTCTTAAATTTGCTCCTATCAACTGCTCCTATATCGTCAACTCGCAATCCACTCCTTTCACACGCATATCTTCTTTCCATGCAATCCATCCATCTCTACTTTTGTCTTTCTCAATACTTTCTTCCCTGCACATGCATACTCATTGTTCTTTTAGTGACATGACTTGCATCCCTCCGCATACCATGCCCATACCATGCTAACCTATTACTGCACTTTACTGCACCAAACAAAAAGTATAAAGATCAAAAAAGAAAAAAAATGCACAAAGGCCTTATCGCTTGCAGCAATCTCCTCCAGGTATAGTTTACCTAATTCAGCCTCATCTGGTGTGTCTGTTGTCAAGTCTACATTGCTAGTACTGGGTGGCAGGTCTCTCCGCGGCGGCAGGTCGGGTGGTGCAGGCTCTGCCAGGCCCGCCAAGGAGTCTGGCGGTGGTTGTGTTGTGGGTGGAGACCTCATGCAATACTTTATAGTGGCCAGCCATGACTTCATGTCATCAACGTCGGCTGCTTCTATTACATACTCCATGTTGTTGTCAGCCTGAAATCACAACATATTCTTGCATGCATTAAACATATAAAACCAGATCATTATTAAAATGGGGTAGTCTTCAGCACCTGACCCGTAGCGGAGGGGGGTGGGAGGGGTTCAGAAGGGGGGGAGTCTAACTCTGAAACTTGGGTTAATAAGAAACCTCTATAAGAGAAAAAGAGATCTGTAAGCTCTCAATTAACCAGGTTTGACTGCATTTATGGTAAGGAAAATCTAACGTAATGCTTTAGTGGTTGTGTGAAATCATTAAAGGAAAGAAGAAAATCATAAAAAGCAGGCATACCTTTAGCACAAATGTATTTTCATGGTCAGGCATTTCAAGGGCAGTAGTTTCCCGTGCCTCTGATATAAGGAAACAAAACACTCCACTGCGAGGTTTCTGAGATTTTGGCGGTGAATAGAACTCTAACATGTAACCACCGACAGTTTTCACTAGGGCCAGCCTACATCTCTCCCATTTCTGAGGGCCGCTGGGTTGCTCGAGACTTTCTGGAGTGAGATAATTTACTAGCCCTTCCTTCCGACATTCAACCACTATTTTGGCCAACTTTGTCTTGTGTTTGTTTAGGTTTGACAGGTCCGTATCGTCCGAGTGTTGTTTGTGGAACAAGCCCTTACCGCGGCGTAAACCTTTGAAAGACAACCGTCTAAAGAACGGCTTGTGTTGCGTTTTGGGCGAGTCGGTGTCTTCGGAGTAATCACTTTCGTCGTGACCGGTATGCGTGCCATTCGGTAACTTGTGTTGAGCTTTCAGCTTTCCGAACTCTAAATCGAAATGTTCCGAAAATTGCTCAACAAATTTCTTCAGAAGTTCCTTTTGCGAGAGCGGCCTTAGTGTAGGGTCGCTGGCGTTGGTCTGTATGTACTGCAAGCACGCCTTGGCGAAGTCCTGAGCGGAGGCTTTGGCTTGACGCTCGCATAACTCGACCCATCCGTCGGGCTCGCCGTCGGACGGGCCGGCCATGGCGAGCAGCTTCTTTATGAGCTCCACTTGTAGCGAGTATTTAATACACATAAAACATAAATACACCGCCTAGATAAAGTGCCGAATAGATGTTATCTTATCTAATTTTATTTCAATTTCGCAATCAAAATAAATTTTGGTGATGCTTTTAAAACTCGATGCCCACCACAGACCACACAACTTGATGCCCACAGAATATAAATTAATTATTTTACGTTTAATCTCTAGTTTTGTGGTCTGTGGTATAGTCTGTGTATTTCAAAGAAATTATACACTTACAAGATTGAGTACTAACCATTCTTCATAGGCTAAATTGACATTAATTGCTTTCAACTTAGAGGAGCTATTATCTTACAAGCTAGCTAAAAGCGGTCCTGAGCGAGACGGATAGATTTGGTCGTTGTGTCCTTGTCTGACATCTTGCCATCTCAACTAAATATTGAGTTTGGTAGAAACCCAATATTTATTTGGGTTGTTTTTTATTTTTGTTTTTTTTATACCAAAACGAACACGTTAAAATAATACATACACAATCGTTTTGAAAAATAATTTGTCCTGTGAATTTTTTTTCATCACCTTAAATTAGAAAGGGACGCACTACCTGAGGTGCCCTCTCACGCGGATCGTTTTTTTCATCATAGTGCTCAGTCTTGTTATAGTATGTCTTTGGTGTAGGTATTTACTCTTTACCAAATCCACAGATACGAAATACTAACCTACTAAAACCACAGAGCACTGGTCTTCTTCTTCTTAAGAGGTATTGGCTCCGCGCGTAGAGTGATTGAGCCATTGTCAATTTTATTTCAATGTTTTTTTTTATCTAAGTCACGGAGGTGGGTGTGAACATAAACCGACTAAACTTAAGTGTAACAGGCCCTTGGCTAAAAATGTAGAAAGAAATGAAAAAGGATGTATGTATGTATGTTTATGTATGCGGAATATGAAATATGAAATACGGAATAGGGAAACAATGTACATAACTAATAATGTTTACTATTTTGACACGAAATTTTTATTAAAATGCCGGCTACAACTACGTCCAGCCATTCCCTGAACTCAGATGGAAGAGGATGGATCTTCGTCACCTAAATTATCCAAGTCGAGGTGCCCTAAGTCACGAGCTCGCTTCGCTCGCTCTGCATCCCTAGTTTTATCCAACAGGGAATGGCTGGAACTAGTTGTAGCCGGCATTTTAATAAAAATTTCGTGTCAAAATAGTAAACATTATTACATTGTTTCCTTTTTCATTTCTTTCTACATTTTAGCCAAGGGCCTTCAGTTACACTTAAGTTTAGCCGGATGAGGTATATACACGGAAATTATATACAAATTGTATTTACAATTACAGCAATGGCGTTAATGCCATCACTGAGGTGATGCAGTGAGATAATCTTATAAGAGAAGGCTTTGTTAATGAGTATGTCCACTCCACCATACCCATGAGCCTATCACTTCTCACAGTAACAAAACCAGAGATCCTGAAAGAAAGCTCTGGTTTTAACCATGTCATATAGAGACACATAGCCATAGGCTTATATTTATTTAACAAGTAAATAATGTCAATTTTTTTGCTTAATATACTGAAGAATGTTGTGATCCATACTTAAATATTGAATTGGCGGCGTTGGACGGTGAAGAGTTATCACTCGGAAATAAGTTACCGGAATTAGAAAGTAATTTCATAAGATCCAAAATTAATTGTGCAATAGATTGTTGGGGAAATGTTGTAATTGATTTCTGTTTCAACACATTACCATTAGGAATTTGTGAATTATTACTATTGTATTCATTGATAATTACGTCATGCATTTTACATAATATCTACCCAGTTTGTTTTGGAGGAACGAGGCGTTGAATATACTTACACTGTTTTTTTGTATTGGGTGAAGATGTTAGGTACTTACATGTGAGCTAAAACTTGTTTGACTATGATTTTATTTTCAAATTGGGGAGGCGAGGAAGCTGCAACATCAGTATAAGGTTTTGAAGAAGGGGGATGTATTTTGGCTGCCTCTGCATATGACATACAGCTCTGGGCCATTGAAATTTTAATTTTTTGTTGTCTCGAGAATTCGGGACACAGTTTGCTAGTGGCAAAGTGGCGACCAGTGCAATGTAGACAATAAGCATTTTCCGAGATAACGTTACAAGTGTCTAATAGATGTTCGTCCCCGCATTTATTATAACGAGGCTTTTATCTACACTGTATTTTAGTAATACCAAATTTGCAGCAGTTGTAGCACTGGATAGTAGGAAAAATATACAATTCAACAGGGAGAGCTGTATAGCTTATGTATATATCTACTCTTTTTTGGTAATATTTGACCATCGAACGTCAACACAACCATGTTGGTAAATTATAAATGAACTAGTACAGTTTACCATCATCTTTCGGTGTTTTTCTTTTAATACGCCTAACCTTTATAATTTTTCCACAACCCCTATGAACAGTGATGTTTTCCTGAATCTCTTCCTGAGACAAGTCTTTGGGCACACCTTTCACTATACCTACTCTAGAAACAGTAAAACTAGGTATGAAAACCTTGTGAGAGATTAGCAATTAGAAATTATAAAATTCCAAAGTGGCCCGTGGCGGGAATCGAACCCGCGACCTCCCACTCGAATCCGAGTGCGCCGCCACTGCGCCAGGGAGGTCGTCAAAATCCTCTTTGTAAATATCCATTTTTATCCGTTTATTGTAAACGTTGAACCATTTGGGATCATTTTTTTCAGCGAGTAATGAAACTCGAGTCATCTTTATATGAACTCTGTATCCATGTTGAGTACACCTAGACGCCTTTATGACTGTGCTTTCATCGTAGTCGGGGGCTAGTAAAAATAGTTCCGGTGAACCAGAAATATTGAGGACCACTCAAATGCGTCATCGACTATCGGGAGGCCCTGCGCGGAGGATCGTTAACTTGTAGGGCTGCCGCTTTTAGGAATTTTAAAATAATAGGCTGAGACTGATGAAGCTATTGATGATTGATTCAATATAAAAAAAAAGAGCCACAAAAAATCTAATAGGAACTTAAGGCCAATATTTGTATGTACTTAGTTAGGTAGATAACCTAATGCAGCTTACAAGCTCGCCTCATACCCCAACCCAATACCCCAAAGACGCAATAAATATCAGATGGACTATGTTATATCTCGACATTATTGTCGTCATATTATATTTCTTTATTTATGTAAGTATAGACTATAGGTATTAAACTGGAAAAAATAATCGAGTGTGACAGACGGTCGGGCAGAGAAAGTTTCACCATAAATCCATTTTCAGGTAGGTACCATTAGGTACTATGCCTGGAGTGATCCGGCGAGGACCCGCATCAGCGACTCCACGCGCAACGGGCGAAATATCGCCTAATCGCGGAAAAGTCCCGAACGAACCTAAAAGGGACGAGATAACAGAGAAGAAAAGAAGGTATAGAACCCTGAAATCAGTGACAGCACTGTATACCTCCATATTCCGACAAACCTGCGCGCGCGCGGTGTGTCAAATTTCCAATAATCTTATTTTGGCGCGCATCAGACGCGTCGATGACGGAAATATGGGAGACATGTTGCGAACGACGCGCGCGCCGCTCGGCCGTTCACCTGAAAAGCGACGATGGCTTTATAGAGGTCCTATATCACTCTATATTCTGCACAGATAAAAATAATAAGCACCTTGACCAACTTACATTAAATTTAGGTAGGTACGGTAGGTACATAAATGTTTCTTCTAAATTGCAAACGCATTTCGCTTGTATGTACCTATTTATAACCTTTTTTAGGGTTCCGTACCAAAATGGTAAAATGGAACCCTTATGGTGCGACTTTCTCCGTCTGTCCGTCCGTCTGTCTGTCCGTCACACTCGATTATTTCAGTAATTACTGGAGCTATCGATATGAAATTTGGAATAGTTGTGTATATTAGTGGCCCAATGACACTGGAATAAAAAAAAATGGAAATTATTTTTGTTCTTATTTAAAAAGGGGGGAAAATCGGAGGGTTGAAATTTAAAAGTAAGATAACTGTACTGTGTGGGGTATCATATGAAAGGGTTTACTTTGTACATTCTAAATCCGATTTTTAATTATTTTTAGTCATGATAGTTTTTGATTTATCGGGGAAAATGTCTAAAAAAATACCGTTCCCCCCCCCTCCCCCTCATCTCCGGAGTTTACCAATCGAAAAATCTCAAATAATTATGGTCAATAGGAATTAACGTATATTTTACAGGAAAACTATAGCCAATGCTCTAACTAGCATAGTTTTTTGATATTAACAATAAACCTCTACAAACAAAGTTAGTTTTGCGGTTCATTAACAAAGGTAATTATTACCGTTTTACATCTTTGGTCGTTACAGTTTTGGTCGTGTTACATCTACATTAGTACGAACGAATCTTAAAAGTACCTAGCTATAACTACCTAAGCTTATTTTGCTTCAGTACTTCTTGAGTACGGAACCCTCGGTGCGCGAGTCCGACTCGCACTTGGCCGGTTTTTTTTTTTTATTGTAGATCGGCTTGCGCTTTACGACAATCATGCCTCATGGAAAGCAATGATGAGGTCTAGGTTGGAGCGCGCTTGCCTAGAAAATGCATATTCAATCTTCTCTTGAAGGCACCCAGATTGTAGTTGGCTGGAAACACGGAGGCTGGAAGGACGTTCCACACCTTAGCGGTTCGTATCAGAAACGTGGAAGAAAATCGTCTCGTGCAAGTTTGTTGGACGTCAACCACATAAAGATGCCACCGCTCTCGGCGTCTTGCGGTCCTATGGTAGAAAGGTGGAGTACACACACACCAAAGTATAAGTAGGTAGGTACCTAACCTTAATTATTCCTATTTCCTTCCCATTTTCATTTGGACACCGACAAAAAGTCGCTTTAGGACATTTTTCTTTATAGATAAAATCTGAAATGAGGCGATCCGCAGGAGAACGCCCATAGAGTTGCTCCACAAAGGCGCAGCGCCAAGCAATCGTTCCGGTGTGATGCTGTGTAGAAACCAGCGGCAGCGAGTTTAAGTACCTAATTGTCCCTTCCAAGTTTGTACGATAATATCTTCGGCTGCATCATCACTTACCAACAGGTTAGATCGTAGTCATGTATTAACTTTCAGGGTGTAAAAACTAAAAACACATCTACCTACTACCTAAGAAGTAACAACTCTGTTGCACCAACATAATTAGTTATTATGCAGAACTTTTTCTATTACTATTGAATTTTAAATATAGGAAGTTTAAAAAAAATTGTTATAGGAGGTGGTTTATAAGTAAGTAGCACAAGTGGCAGTAGGTATAGTGAGTAGGTAATACCTACTTGGTGTGGAGCGTATGGCCTAGCTGCGACTTTGTGAATCAAAAGTTCACTGAAAATTACAATAACGAGTTCTATTTTTAGGCCTTCTCACAAACGTGTAAAGTAGGTAGGTAATAATTTCCCCTGTGTGAACGCGGCTGCTCCGTCCCTCTGTAAACAGTCATTCGGCCTTCAAAGCCTACAAGCCGTATTTAAGTGATTTTGAATGAAGTTTTATGCAAAAACTATAAAGACAATTACTTTCAAATTTACACGACATGTATTTTGGGTCTTTAATCTAAAATCGCTTAGAAGCAGAAACACGATTGGATAAAATTTTCTCGATAGAAAGTTCTCCCAAAAGTTGCTCCAAAATCTCAGTTTTTCTATGTTTTATCGGAAACTACAATGGATGTAATTGTAATTTTTGTTTTAATGTATCGGTAATAATAATATCCTAAAACGCTTAGAACAGATTTTTGATAACTGGCTTAGTTTTTGAGTAATTAGGTAAAACGTCGTTTTTCTGCTATATTCTTCCGCGACGCTGCATGTCGCACCTACCAAATCTCCGTGAGAGTGAGAAAGACAAAAATAAATTCAATAAATCCCCTTAAGTAAGTCTTTGTATACTTATAACCTACCTACTATAAAAACTAGCCCTTATCATTCAGTAGGTATAAAGTATGTTCTTCGGTTTACGACTCTTCAGGCTTCCAATAAACAAAGCTACTGTTTTGTTTGAACTTTGAAGTGAAAGTATAGACGTTGAGGGTGACCAATCGGTAAAATAGTAATTACAGGGTAGAGTATGGGATATTGTTTTGTGCAAGTTTAATTTCACGTGAATTCGGTCTACCCACTTCCACATCGGTTCGGTCTTACATTTCAACGTATGTCTTTAATACCTACATACTGTGAGTTGTTACAGGATCGAAATCAGAAAACATGATAATTTATTGATAACAATAAGTAAATAGTTATTACCACACACACTAAGGGATGTAGATTGGAAGTGCACAACTACTTCTTTTAACCTTCATCCTCATCTCATTCGCCAGCCACAGCATGGAATAATAAATAATTGGATCAAAATTGGTGTGATTCTCGAAAAAATAAAATTGTACATCGGCAAACCACCGACGGTAACCATGGCAAGGCAGCCATCAGCAGCCAATTGCCGCAAGCATTAACCAATCAGCGCATAGATGTTAGCTCGTCGCCTAATTACCAACCTACTCTATGCTCGTCGCTGCTGTAAGTAGGTACTTTTGCAGAATCAAGTTTTTCGGAAGGACAAGTTCATAACGTGATTTATCGAAGATCTGTCGTTCTCCTGCGTTTTATGAATTTTATTCCATATGATTATGGAATTAGCGATCGATAGGCGTCTTTGAATAACGTAAATAAACTGCTGAATCAATTTAGTGAGTTTAGAAGTAATTTTCATTACTTCACACACATCTAACTAACTAACACATCGAACTAATCTGCGGGCAGAATTTGTTTTTACCTTTGTTTTTACACAATCGCCCGGCAGTTCCGTACCGGTTTTGAGGATACCAAAGAGCGCCAACTGTGCTTCGATCTTGAGCTACCGCCTCTTTAGTTTGTGACCAGAAAGCAGCTAATCTATTATTTATGATCAGCACTAACATGGTCACACGGCTAGTGAACGTCGTCTCGCATCCGGCGCGCGCGAGTGCCCGCTGACAGACAAATGCGCGGCAGGAAGATGGCGTCGTTAGCGCTGTCATCGCCTGCGCGCGCGCCTGCGCCATGTAAATATACCTACCCGAGATTTTTCACCACGGAAATGCACTTATAGTTATGGCGAGAAAACAAAATATAAACTTTATCATCATTCTTTTCGGACTCACCTAGCATAAGTTTAAACCACAGAAAATATAAGATGTTCCGTGCTTTAAACAATGAATTAAAATATCGAACTAGGCAGGGTTAACGCTGCCTACTTATTTAGAAATTCAAAGACTCTAAATCCGAATTTAGAATGTCAAATATTTTGGAAAGCTTGTGGATCGTCTTGACTTCAATCAGTGACTTCTAGATAATTCATGTGTACCTACACAAGCATCGATCTGCTAAGGGGTTAGTGCCTCTTTACAAATAGGTAGGTAAAGTGGAATTGGGTAGAGGTGAAATAATTAGGTACATTTACTTACTCTAATCTTAAAATCGCGTCACGAAGAAAATCTACGAAAATCTTCGAAAATCTAGAATGAAACTTTTTCTTTCCATTCGTTTATTTTCTCTTTGACACATGAAACAGAAATAGCAATAGCGAGGGACCAGAGATAGATAAAGGTAATGTGGTCTCTTTCTGGTCCCTCGCTATTTATATACCTATCTGTTTCATGTGTTAAAGAGAAAATAAACGAATGGAAAGAGTACAGTCAACACAATGCAGGACACGCATGCAATCAAGTATAGACATTTGATATTTATGACGAACTCATTAGCGGGAGCTACTAAAGGCCGCATCTATCGAGCGATGGGTGAAATGACACATGAAAATATAAAATGGAGTTTTGTTTTCGGTGTTATTCCAAACTTTGTTTCTACCGAGTGTTCCACGACACACACGTCTTTTTTATTCTTCATTAGGTATGTGTAAGTAATATTTAACTAGTAGGTATAAAGTTAGGCAGGATTATTGTTATTTATTAGATCTAAGTAGTTAATTATGTTTTAATTGCTTATTGCCTTAGGTACTCATGGAGTATTCACACTTTTTAAATAACTGTGGAGTGGCTATCCATTCATTTCATTAACACTACTCCAATATCCGTCTTCTATTAGTTGATTTTCATAGTCAAACCATGTTGGTTACGCAATCACTTCAATAATAATAATTTTCGAATTTTTCATTTGGTTTGAGCTCAAGTGCTACGAGCTACGTCACCTACGCGGTTACTACGATCGGATCTAGACTTCGTAGCATCTCAAATGTACTCCTATTATATTTATATTTTACATAGATCAACTTTAGAATTAGATTTGTTGTAACCATTTTGTATTGAGGAAAGTTTTCAATGAGGAAAACAACCTTTATAGGATCACTTTGCTTTTCAGGAATGGCCAGAGCTGTCAAGTTAAAATGGATACATAATAATATGGTTATGTTGCCTTAGTTTATGGTTCCTTCGAAGTATTGTATGTGAAATGTGCAAGTCTCTAAGTCGGTTTGTAATTCTTTCAAGGTAAGTAAAAAAAGTTAAAATCTCTAAGTCAACTCAAAAAGCTACGGTCAATGCCTTTTCTGAAAACTGAAACCCTTTGGGCTATCTACCTACTTACTTCTTGCTGTCAGAAATTACCACACATAGAAAAGTGATACGGAAAGGGTTCAGTGGACGAGCCCGACTCAAACTTGCGCAGTTTTTTTTAACAAGGATAGTACCTATATTCCATCGGGGAGACGGTGGGTGTATGTCGGGCTTGCCTACTAAAACCTGTGCCACGAAAGACCTCGTTCCCTCATGACTATCCTCCACCAACCAACATACTCAGGAGGTTCCCAGCATCCTGGCCGCTGCCGACTCCTTTCTGGGAGATGCGCCACGTCCACGTTCTGTTGGTGGAATGGTAAGTATAGATATTTCAATCCACGAAGAGGCTCCCCACTCTGTCAAAATCGCTTGTTTCATTCGATTCGTATGAAGTTTGAGAGAGAGGGGCGCGTCGTCGTGGATTGAAATATCTATACCTACCTATACCTATACCTACGCTTAAGCCAATAAGACAATACAGACAGTCCTAAACCAGGACTAGGGTATACAGGGAAACTCTGAATCTTAAATTAGTGAATTAAAGTAAGTAGGTACACAGAGACTTTCACAATTTTTTTGTTTCTATATTGCGCAGTGTGAGCAGGTATAATGTTAGTTAGGTAGGTACCTAAGTAGGTAACATAAGTATGTTAGGCAGCAGGCAGTTCGAGTGAATACATACACGTCTCTATAATCGTAATAGATTAAACTCTATTAGCATGTGTCCGTACTAAATCCGTGAGTCATTAGCGGTTGATTTTTATTTCTTCCCGCGAGCTTTTCGTTTTTCTTTTAACTGCCGTGGGATGATCTCGCCGCGACCCTGTGCTACGCGCTCCGCCTAATCTATGTTTATCTCCCTCATCCGGACCAATTGGTTATAAGAGTGAAAGAGATAAAAAGCCACGCCCAATGCGTAGCGCTGCAGCCAACGGAAATTGAAGACAAGTACAATGGGTTCGAAAGATATTTGTATTTTACTGTCACTAAAATTCTCTAACTTATATGATGTAAATTCTCTTACTTAAACTTATGAGGACTCCCTGGTACAAATAAACGCGTTCGGTTTTGAACTAAAGGTTAAAATTATTTAATGTTAAGGTGGAATTAACCACATTATCTCTGTGCCTTTCATCAGAATTGGCTCAATGGTTTAGACGTGAAAGAGTAACAAAAACCCAACATGGCTATGTTTGAGTATTATTTTGACAACTTTCTTCGAGATAAATCGAAATTGCTGTATACTGGCCAAACAGCGACCGGAAAAAGTTGAATTAAAATTTACATAAATATAGTAATACCTGCAGTGTAACTTAAAAATGTTGGTAGGTAGGTACATGAGCAGCTATGGCCCACTGGTTCAAATTTCAAACCTTTATCCTGTACATCAGGAGGATTCAAACCCATGACGCGACGGTTTGAACTTTGGGCACACACCTCTGTCGTTTCGAAGCTTAAAACATATCATTGAAACCTACATGTTCAAAAAATCCTCCTAAGTCCTAGGAACAATCTGGAGTATTCAAGAGGCGAATAAACAAACTCCTTTTAAGTGAGGCAACGCATTTGCAATTCCTCTGGTGCTGCAAATGTCCATGGGCGGCTTCGATCGCTTTTCATCAGGTGACCCGCCTGTTCGTTTGCCCGCGTTCTTGATTTATGAGGAAAATACCTACTAAAATTACGAATTTCAGATATTAAGTACATATATAGGGTAGGGACAACCCTCCACCACCCATGACCCAATCAACCTCGCGGTTATGGGGGCCCAAACGCGGGAGGGCGCCCGTTCGGTACTTGCTCTTGGCGTGTTCCCGGGGCGCCTTCTTGACTCCCACTTGACTCCCTACAAGTTGTTTCCTCTCGCTCCTTGTCCCTTTGTGCTCACTCTCCCCATATTTCTGGGGCAGGACGATACAATGACGGACTTGCCTCGCGCCGATCTGTCCTCAGCATAAATTCTCTGCGTCACTCCAAGCCGCTTCGCCTCTTTGCCTCGCGTGCGCGAACTCCCGTAGCTTTCCGAAGTTGGCCGCCGAACCCACGAGATCCTGATAATAAACTGGGCCAGAAACTTCTCGAACGATCCCGTCCAGCAGCAAGCACCGGAGGTCCTCGTATAAGGAGCACTCCCACAAGTATAGGGTAGATAGGTATGTGCTCCTGTACGGAACTCTATAAAACCGAACCAATAATAAAGTGTGCGGTTCGTTTCACACGGCGGATTTGTTTACAGCTGCGCTGAAAGATACGGTTGCAGTTAAATAGCTGTGTAGCCAGTCGTTACCGAACTCATGCGCAGGTATAACTCTTTTAAAATAAACGGTAAACCTGGGGTAGAACCATTGATATATAATACTATGGATTTCGGGTCCATGCTAAAAAGTGTTCGAACCGAAAGAGAGCCAAAACGCGAAAAGGCGGAATTGGAAAATCGCACTTCAGTCTCGTGTTTGATTCATCAGAGAGAAGTCGTTAATAATGCCGCACTGTGTTAAAAAATTAACCAAACTTTTACTTGGCCGGTTGCACTTGGTCGGTTAATATTTTACATAAATTACAATGTTACGTTTGTTTATAAAAATACATATTATATACACTCGTTTATAAAGGGTTTCTCGGGACACTTTTTTCGTGAATTTTGTATTACATCCGGGGTCCATAGATTTATATGTCAATGGGTAGAACTTTGAAAACAGCAATGTGGCTTACGATGTCGGCTTCTTGTTAACATCAAAGTAATGTAGAACGTATCAGCAACTACCTGCTCAGAATGAATATATTATTAAGCAAATATTCAAGATTTTGTTTTTATAATAACTTTTGCCCACGGCTCCGCTTGCGTGAAATTCGGTTTATACTAATCTCACGGGAGCCATGAAGTTTTCCGGGATAAACTGTTAAGCTTAATCTTTAATTTGTCCCTTTTCCAAATTTCAGTCAAATTGGTTCCGTAGTAGCGGCGTGAAGGAGTAACAAACATACAGAATACAGATACCTAAGTTCGTAAAAGGTATAATATAAATACCAAAGATATACCTTCCTAAAACTTTTTGTCTTCGTAATACCTTTTAGTTTGACTTCTGAAGTAGGTACATACTACCTATGCTACACTAGAGGTTTCGGAAAAAAAAATTGCGTCATAGTAGGTAGGTACATAATTATTAATTAGATATTATCTAGGTACTTAGGTACTCTATATTAGGCCCCTGTCTGATTTTTCTTGCATAACTTTTTTCTTGCCAAGACAACTCAGTCTAACTTACTTACGTTTCCTAATAAAGCAAACAAAATGTGGGTTGGCCCCGTCTACTAAATTAGCGTTACTATTTTTAATCTGTCAAGTGGCGTATAAGATCAAAGATTGCGGTACCTAGGGTAGTTTATTAACTCGAAACATGAACATTTGACAACAAATCTTGGCGCTGATCATGGCGCCGCATATCACGCAAGTCTAGGCTAAAATTAATGATAGGGCATCTCCATACTTTTCTTGTCTCTGTAATAATGCGCCGACGCACAAGTTTCGCGTCATCAGCGTCACGTGATTAAGTTAGCGATCGGCTATGTCATTCTCATACATTTTTTGAATTCCATTCCATTTAGGCGATCGATTGGTTCCTGCGACGATCTCAAATCATGTGGCGACGGCTTTAGGTATCATAGAAGCTACTTACCTGTAAAGGCAACATACTGCTAGGCAAAGATAATTTATAAGATTTTCAACTGGTTAATACTTTAAAACAAAGTTTCGTGTTCTCAAAATCTTCTACTCAATGCATTGTATCAGGCTCAGGTGTAATATTTTAAAACAAAGTTTCGGGTTCCCTTAAATCTTCTAATCAATGCATTGTATCAGGCTCAGGTTAATATTTTTAAACAAAGTTTCGGGTTCACTTAAATCTTCTAATCAATGCATTGTATCAGGCTCAGGTTAATATTTTTAAACAAAGTTTCGTGTGCACTAAATCCTCTACTCAAGGCATTGATCAACTGCAGGTTAGTACTTTAAAACAAAGTTTCGAGTTCACTAAATCCTCTACATTGTATCAGGCTCAGGTATAATAAATTTGACATTAATATAAATAAAGCGCTCCACGAAGCTCTGGCGGAGCGCGGCGCCCTGGGCCCTGGGCGGTGGGCGTGTTTGGGCGGCGCGAGGCGGCGCCGAGACCGCGCGCCGACGACAGAAGCGTTCGCCTCGCGCCACTGAACGCGCGTAGATTAACGCGCAGAAAACTGATTTATATCGTCCCGTTGAAAAAATAATACGCCGCTAGTGATAGGAGATGTGATGGAGGGCCAGGAGTGGCGCGACGACTGGCACCAGCCGCGCCACATGGACGGTCAGTGCCACCTTTACACGCATGCCTTGACTCGAGCGATTGTTAGGGCGAGTGAGTGCGGATGTCTTTGAGTGTTGAGTGATCTGGTGGAGGTAAATAAATGTTCATCTACTGACCGCTGAACACGATGATCAACTCGCTGTCGATGTTGTTGCGAGGTTCATTGAACAATTCGGGCTACGGTAAAGTAAGATGAATCAAGATCATAATATTATGTAGGTAGGTACTTATAGTCCAGTCAATGAATAACCTAAAAGGGGGTGTAGAGTGCATGAGAGGGGACCTAAGCAATTTCTTCTGAAACTTGTTCAGGGTACTTAGGAAGTTAACATACTAAAAGTCCTGACGTCTCGGAGGTGAGCCGGAGTGGGGAGGGGGGGGAAAAGGTACCACTTTTGGGTTTTTCACTAATATCTCAGAAACGGTGCGTCATAGAAAAAAAAAATCTTCTAATAAATTAAAGCTCATAAAATTATCTAAAACTTTGGTCTTATTCAATTTTGCCGTATTCCTAACCGTTTCCGAGCCACACGCTCCGGAAAAGTTAATACTACAAAAAAAACCTGATCATATAATAATCCGGTCAAGTTAGACATAAAAATAGTGGTCAAATAACAATAATTCCGACAGAGCCAAATCTTCGTAGAGACCTTAGGTTTACCAGAAGGAATAAAGTGTCAAAAGTCCCGATCAATCCTATGTGTGCAACAAAAGTTATTCGGGGTCAAATATCAAAATTTGAGGTTTTTTGGATTTTTCTCGAAAACGGTAAGTTTTCTCAAAAATAAATTCAGGCCAAAGTTGTAGGTCTTAAAATTATCTACAAAAATGGTCCTTATGATTTTTTTCCTAAGAGTTAACATTCCTGAGATATCGCGATTCTAAGAGTCACATTATACATGATATGCACATATATATACATAATCAGGCAATTACAATTGTAGTTGCTGAAGATATTGATTTCTTAGTAGTTACTACTTACTGCAAGGACTCCAATGGATAAAATAGTTTATTTTCTTTAGCTTCCTAACATTAACCGTTTACGCAGTGTACGCAACGGAAACTCTCAATAAGGAACAAATTTTCCCATTTTAGCAACATTTTTCATTGATGCTCCTATTGTATTGGTCGTAGCGTGATGTTATGTAGCCCATAGCCTTCCTCGATAAATGGACTATCCAACACAAGAATAATTTTTCAATCAGGACCCGTAATTTCTAAAAAACAAACACGTTAATCCGCTCCTTCGTTTCAGCGAAATGGCGATTGCCATAATAAAAAAATTATAGCGAGTCAAACTTAGAGATAGGTATTTGCTGTTGTGGATTATTTTTTAAAACTATTAAAGGAGATCAACTCCGCAATACATGATTTTTGCGAGACTTTAGCCGTTTACGCAGCGTACGCAACAGAATTATGGCAATCGCCATTTCGCTGAAACGAAGGAGGGGATCAACGTGTTTGTTTTTTAGAAATTACGGGTCCTGATTGAAAAATTATTCTTGTGTTGGATAGTCCATTTATCGAGGAAGGCTATGGGCTACATAACATCACGCTACGACTAATACAATAGGAGCATCAATGAAAAATGTTGCTAAAATGGGAAAATTTGTTCCATATTGAGAGTTTCCGTTGCGTACACTGCGTAAACGGTTAATGTTAGGAAGTTATAGAAAATAAACTATTTTATCCATTGGAGTCCTTGCAGTAAGTAGTAACTACAAAGAAATCAATATCTTCGGCAACTACAATTGTAATTGCCTGATTATGTATATATATGTGCATATCATGTATAATGTGACTCTTAGAATCGCGATATCTCAGGAATGATAACTCTTAGGAAAAAAATCATAAGGACCATTTTTGTAGATAATTTTAAGACCTACAACTTTGGCCTGAATGTATTTTTGAGAAAACTTACCGTTTTCGAGAAAAATCCAAAAAACCTCAAATTTTGATATTTGACCCCGAATAACTTTTGTTGCACACATAGGATTGATCGGGACTTTTGACACTTTATTCCTTCTGGTAAACCTAAGGTCTCTACGAAGATTTGGCTCTGTCGGAATTATTGTTATTTGACCACTATTTTTATGTCTAACTTGACCGGATTATTATATGATAAGGTTTTTTTTGTAGTATTAACTTTTCCGGAGCGTGTGGCTCGGAAACGGTTAGGAATACGGCAAAATTGAATAAGACCAAAGTTTTAGATAATTTTATGAGCTTTAATTTATTAGAAGATTTTTTTTTCTATGACGCACCGTTTCTGAGATATTAGTGAAAAACCCAAAAGTGGTACCTTTTCCCCCCCCTCCCCACTCCGGCTCACCTCCGAGACGTCAGGACTTTTAGTATGTTAACTTCCTAAGTACCCTGAACAAGTTTCAGAAGAAATCACTTAGGTCCCCTCTCATGCATTCTACAACTCCTTTATTGATTGGACTATTACTCGGTAACTTAACTTGGTACTTATCGGTTGCTTGTTTTCATTATACTTTTTGTTTTCATTATATGGGTGGTCTATAGTGTTGGACCCGTAGCGGGGGGGGGTGGGAGGGGGGGGGAGGGGGTGGGGGGGGTGGGGGGTCAACCCCCCCCAAGCCAAATTTTACGAGGCCTAATAGTTTTCGAGAAATAATTTTTTGAAATTAAAAAATTTTCACCCCTTGTAAGGTGATCTTTAGCACCTGAATCGTAACTGGGGGTAGTGGGAGGGGGGAGGGGGGAGGGAGGTTGGAGGAGGAGTCGGTAAGTTGCACCTGACCCATAGCGGGGGGGGGGGTGCGAGGGGGGGAGGGGGGAGGAAGGTTGGAGGAAGAGTCCGATTTGAAATTGGTCGCCTTGAATAATCTTTAATCCTCTTAAAACACAGGTCGACTATTTCTGGGTGGTCATAAAAGAAAATAACCACTCGGGTGCCCTCCCACTCTATTTAAAGCCTCACCCAAAATGGGGACCAATTCCGAACCGTGACGTCTCCGGCGCTGCGGGAAGAGCAGCCCCTTCGCCCTAGCGTAGCAAAGCACAGGCACCCACGCTCACCTCCGCAGCCTCGGCATGCTGGTCGCCTTCGGCGACCAGCCTCGGCCGCTCCGGCTCGCCCGGGTGCCTGTGCTGTGCTACGGCGGGCGGGGGCTGCACTCCCTCCGCGCCTCCGGCTTAAAAAAAACACTCTAGGGGTAAGACAAACAAGACTGCATGGTGTCGGGGTTAGGCAGTTCAATTTTATGACATGTTTCCGAACCGTGACGTCTCCGGCGCTGCGGGAAGAGCAGCCCCTTCGCCCTAGCGTAGCAAAGCACAGGCACCCACGCTCACCTCCGCAGCCTCGGCATGCTGGTCGCCTTCGGCGACCAGCCTCGGCCGCTCCGGCTCGCCCGGGTGCCTGTGCTGTGCTACGGCGGGCGGGGGCTGCACTCCCTCCGCGCCTCCGGCTTAAAAAAAACACTCTAGGGGTAAGACAAACAAGACTGCATGGTGTCGGGGTTAGGCAGTTCGATTTTATGACATGTTCGGTTCTATGGTAAGAAAAATATGCTAAGAAAAAACACTATTAATATTGTGTAGTCAGGTGTCAAATCGCACCTTTGACAACTTTTTGACAAATGAAACGTCATTTTATGTAGTTGTCATAGGTGATCTTACGTTTTTACGTATTTAATTATAAAAATTCAGAAATTAATTTTTCTCATTAAGTCTCGAAAATTAAAGTGATTTATCAAAGAAGACAATAATGTGAAGTGTATTACATAAAAAACTTTCGTGAAAATATAAGTTAAGTGGCAAAAATGCGAAACGGGTCCAATTCTATAGCAAAGCCCATTATATTTTGATTCAAATAGGATGATTTACAAAGTTTAGTAATTTTGCTTAAAAAGTAGGTACTTAGATACAACTTAAGATAATAGTTACCTGATTGTTTTATAAGTGCGTTACCTACCTATGTAAAAATGTGTGAATATTTTCCGTGAACTGAAAATTCATTTTATCATCGTTTTGTGTGTACGAAACTAAAATAAAATGTAACCGAAGTAATAAATACAAAACTTATTCGAATAGCATGTTGCAGCAGACAAGCATTTTATTTATAAGAGTTGGTGGCTATTATTCATTCCATTGGTAGCATTTTGCACCGTGCCATCGAGTGTTCGGTTCATCTATCTATCCGTCAACGCGGCCGCTCGAACGCACTCCGTTGTCGATTGACGCGCAATTCCTAAGCTTCAAGATTTTGACCGACTTCTCTGAAGCTAAAGATGTATTTAAGGTGGATGGGTATCGTCACCTGGGCGCGAAAATTCGAATTTTAATAAGTTTTTCTCAAATAATGGACTAATTATACTTATACTATAGGCTAATGGCAATATATTTTACGAGCATAACGTTTTGCATCTAAAAAATACTCATTTACTTCATATTGGTTTCCGATAGTTCCAAATCTGGGAAACTGCAAAAAATAATCTTTTGGGAACCAATAAGAGGAGAATAAGTATTTTAACTAAAGTTTTTATGAAAAACATGTACCTACATGCATAAACGTCATTGCCATAAGCCTACGATGTATATTAATCAGCTTACTATTTGCGAAAATCTTAATAAAATTTGAATTTCGCGGGCTAAGTATTTGGGCCGAAACCCCTAAAAGCCAGCGGTTCGTCCTCGCCTCGCTCTTACCTAATTGGTGTCGTTGGTGGGTTGCGTTGGCAGGCATCATTGCGGGAGAGTATGACAGAAAAACTACGTTTTACCTAATTACTAAAAAACTATCACAGAAATTCTGAGTGTTTTTGGCAATTATTGCTACCGACCCCAAAAGACTTAAAAATCTATTGCAGTTTCCCATAAAAACGTTCTTTCTCCTCAAAAGTAAGTAGCTATTTACTATTCTAACTTTTTATTTAAAAGATTTTTGACTGATTTTTGAACTGATTTTTGTATCTAATATCTACTGAGCCTACTAAACGTGATAAAAAAAACCAACTAGTGATTCGCCGTTCTTCGCTAACATTGTTCATCAATCCATCAACACGGGAACGCAAGCGCATCTGGGCGCCGAGTGAGGCGAAATTCCTTATTGTTTCAACCTTAACAAAAAATTTATTACAGCCTACTTGTCGGTACTAGGGCATGCACCCGGGATTTCCCGGTTCTTATAATCCCGGGAAATCCCGGGATTTTTAAGGTGTTAACAGAACCGGTTATGAATATGACTTCCCGGTTCTCCCGGTTCTTTAAAAAAATCCAATTATACTTTCCAGATGGTTTCATAGTCATCAAGTCAGGATCTGATGTTGGGATCCTGGAGAAATCGAGGGAACTCTTTAAATTTTATAAGAACACTTGAATGTTTCGTACAATCATAGTCCTTCCTAATACCTATTCCCATGTGCGAAGAAAAGACGATAATATTATAAACAATCGCCTGACGTCAAATTGGTATACATTAAAAATTATTTCACTCTTTGTAGTGGCATTTGAAGTCGGTTTTTTGGACATAATTTTCTATTTCATGTTTACTACAAATCGTAATAGCCCCTTTTGTAGGAATATTAAAAATAATGCTTTTAATTAAAATTTTAAAACTTTTTTACCAAGAACCGGGAAATCCTGGGTACCCGGTTCTGAGCTCGGTGCAGAACCGGGAATCCAAAATTAGGAACCGGAACCGGTTCTGCATGCCCTAGTCGGTACCTAACTACTAAACTAATTTAGAGTGTGCGTAAAAAAATTATAATTGATTGAATTTCTACTAGGATTTTTTCAGGCATATTGTTGGTATTTAATTTTCTTTATCTACGCTCATTGCTTAAAGTTCGAATTATGAAATCGAAATGTGTCAAATAATTACCTACTTTATTCACAGACTTCTATAATTATTAAAAAGTTATTCATTATAACATCGCTCTACTATGGAAATATTTAAAGAAAGTTGTTTAATTTCCATTACGATACACGGCTCTGGATTCCTGTATTTGTATCTGGGGTAATATTTTTTATGTAATATTTTTTTAAGTGAATCCACAGACAACATATAGTTGGTAGTCATTGCCGAGAGTATGGATGGGCCATGATTGACCATAAACAACAACACAATGTCTAACGTTCCGCGTAACGTTCCACCTGTGCCTGTGATTATGATTACGATTACTATTACGATAACGATTACGATTATGACGTTATCTCGTAAATCTATCGTTCGTAAACCGACTTTACAGACAACCAATTTTTTTGTTACTTAGTCAAAACTTTGCGCTGAAAAATGTCTAGCAGTGAAACCTACAAAAGAAAATTTCATTCCACCTGACATCTTAGTAGTTGCAATGATTTACGACAAACGTTAGCAAGATTTTATGATTTGGATTTATGATAATTTAATATGAGCGTAGATAAAGTAGTGTATGAAACTCTACATAATTAGGTATAATGTAACCGTTACATAAACTACTATAATTGCAGCCAGGCGTTAAATAGGATGTAGGTATTTATGTAGGTAGGTACGTATACGAACATAATAATTCTAAAAGTGGCTACATAAGCATATTAGATAACTTATTCGCGCTTTATTGTCTGTTTCAAGTTTATGAGATATTACTTCAAAACGAGGTACCAACTCTTACATTAATTATTACCGTAATTTACATAAGTATACATGTAACATAACTACCGAATATTACTAACGATAAATAAATAAATAAATATATACGGGACATTTTACACATCGCAATCTAGCCCCAAAGTAAGCGATAGCTTGTGTTATGGGTACTATAGATAACTGATAAATATACACACATCATAGGTACACAGAAAAACACCCAGACGCTGGAAAACATTCATGCTCATGACACACACATTTACCAGTAGTGGGAATCGAAGCCACGACCTCCGACGCAGACGGCAGGTTCGCTACCGCTACGCCATTCGGTCGTCAAACGATACTAGTGATATCAGAATTTTAAAGAAACACATAATTAGTAAATTTTAAATAACCAGTTAAGTATCAAAGCATTTGAGGAACTCATGTCTGGCGTCCGTTCGCCTAATTACCACAAAAAATGTCGCCCACCCTGCAGCCCATTAATCTACATTGGCATGTTATGCACACACTCGACTAGCGCAAGATTCATGGGCCTGAGAACGAACTGTTGGTGTTTGTTCACTGAACACTCATCGACTATTTTGTTGCTCGGTACTTATTTAAGTACCCAATAGGTATAAACTTTAAATTCGGTATTGCGATACGTGTTCCCTGCTGAGTTTGTTATGGACTCCTTCTCAGTGCAAGGCGCGTTTGAACCCTCGTAAACTTAGTTTTAAGTCGACTTGCAGTTATCACAATACATAAGTATATTAACGTTTTACAAGAGCCTGTACGTTAGGCCTATATTAAATAAAGATATTTTGAATTTGAATTTGAAAAAAAATTGTTTGGGAAGTAAATAAGAACTGCAACTGTAGCCATAACCTAAGGGACCATATTACTAAGACTTCGCGGTCCGTCCATTACCAGGCTATAGCTCTTGAACCGTGATAGTTAGACACTAAAAATTTTCACAAAATTATGTATTTCTGTTGCCGCCATAACAACAAATAATAAAATAAAAATAAAACAAATATTAAAGGGGGTCGGCTCCCATACAAAAAACGATTTTTTTTCCGTTTGTAGAGGTGCGGAACCGACTCGTACTCTTTTGCATCGCTTTCGAGCGAAATTCAAAAAAATTATAAGAATGCGCGGAGGTCACGTGACCAATTTAATGATCATTTATCACAATATTTTGTACATTTTTGAAATTCGTTCCATTTCCACTTTTGTAGCGTATTTCAAAATGCCATGTGGCTAGAGAGTAGAGACGCTCACTAATAATAAGGGGCGCTCCGTAGGTATAAGTAACGGTAAAGACGGCAAAGAGAGGAAACCGATATGAGATTTCCACAGTTTACAGAGGTTTGATAATCTGACGACCCACACTTGGCTAGATAGATTGGTGGGCTCATTGCTACGGCCTCCTCATTCTGACGAGAGAAGTAAAACGTGGGTGGCTTACACATGAATGACTAGGCAAAAATAAAAATGGATAAGTAGTATCAATTTACTAATGAGATTTCGTGAAGCTCTTTTGAACCTCAGGTTTGTAAAATAACTTGGTTCCGTTACTATAGATAGTATAGCGTGGTAGAGCGTAGCGTTGAGGTATAAAAACTAAACCAAAATAATATTAAATTTGTAAAATTTCTAACTGTTAACTAAGTTTTTTGAACAAATTTGAAAGGCATTGGCCCCTAAAATACAGGCTTACCTAGTTTAGGGGTCAGGAGTCCAAAGAACTTTGTAAACTGAGTTATTTCAAATAAATGCTATTTATTCGTTTATTATTTTTAAGAACCTTCTTTTCACGACGACATTACAATAATTTTATTTACTTTCTACGCCGTTTTCAGTGTTTTTTTTTTATTTGTACACCTACCTATAAAACAGATATGATAATACTTCGTAAAAACTATAGGAGCATCATAAATCAAATCTTACCGTTAGGTTCTTTTGAAGGGTTGGTTTCAGTTTAGCACTCAAAACCACGTGTAACGAATAACGCGTTACACTTACACTGATAATAATGACAGATAAAATACGTAAAAATTGAAATATCCTATCTATGTTATAACTATTTATTATTAATAATTATAAACTACAATTACCTATGCAGAATAACAACAACAAAATCCTTTGATTCATTTTGAGCTCATTGTTCCTACGAAAACTTAGTAAGTATAATAATTTTTCGAGAGAAAAATATAGGTACAGAGTCAATTTTTAGGGTTACGTAGCCAAATGGCAACAAACGGAACCCGTATAGATTTGTCATGTCTGTCCGTCCGTCCGTATGTCACAGCCTCTTTTTACTTACAACCTATTCAACCTATTTACCTATTTCGTGCAATTGTTGTAGATCCTTGGTAGGTCCGCTATACATATTAAGTTACAAGGTATTCAAACCAATCGAAACTAGAGTGGGACTTGGAAGTGATTTACCTACCACTTCGACTTGAAAACTCCAAATATCAAAAATCGAATCCAAGTATTAGTAGTTGAAACACGTCAGCTAGTGTAACCTAACTGACAGCTGTAAAATAAGCAGAAAAACAGATAAACATATTTCAGCCCCCAAGCTTTCGGAGTTATCTTATCAGCGAATTTTGTAGTTCGTCGTTAAGTTTGCCGTAAAAAGTTTACAATGTTTTTTGTGCGTTAAAATAATGTTCACAGATTGTAAAACCTTTTGAACGTTTTATAAAACTAAAAATAACTTGCACTTTCTTTGGACCATCTGCCAATGTCGAAGGTCTTTAAATTAAGAATGAGATTATGGCTTATCAGTTAACACGCAAATATCAAAAATAAAATCGACTTGAAATTCAAAGACAAAGAGTTAGATAATTCTAAGTCTACCCTGTGAAGGAAAAGCGATGTAATTTATTGAAGTTATTGAATGTAGAAATCTAATGTAGAAAACATAGAAACTCGATATTATTTTTCAAGATTATCGGGATGTTTTTTTTAAACCCTTTTGATTTCAGCCCGTTAGAAGTAAGGGTGGTTAAACAAAGACAGTTCAAGATTTTTTCCGGTTTTTTATTTTAACCAAAATCCGTCCGTCTGCTACATTCGATTATTCCAGTAACTATTAAAGTTATCAACCTGAAATTTTGCATAATTTTAGGTAATTAGTGGCCCAAAGAAAAAATTAGGAAAAATAAAATCAACTCTTGAGTAGGTAGGTACCTAAGTATACTTTTTTGCTTTTAACTATACCTAAACCTCTAAAACATATTTAGGTTTGCGGTTCGTTAACAATAGTTATTTGTTATGCAAGGCTGCAAAATGGATTTTTGGGCCGAGTGTCAAAGGACACGAGACCCAAAAAATTTTGCGTCCGTACATAACCCAAAATTTTTCATCTCACCACAGCGAGGAAAATTACTTGAAGAACACTTGGATCGGCAATGCGAGTATGTAAGATGTTGTCTTTAGTAATACTCTGCAATAACTTCACTCACTCAATTAAATCCACCCTAAATCACCACTCATCTTATAACAAAAAACCGGCCAAGTGCGAGTCGGACTCGCGCACCGAGGGTTCCGTACTCAAGAAGTACTGAAGCAAAACAATCAGGCATACTAATGTAGATGTAACACGACCAAAACTGTAACGACCAAAGATGTAAAACAGTAATAATTACCTTTGTTTATGAACCGCAAAACTAACTTTGTTTGTAGAGGTTTATTGTTAATATCAAAAAAACTATGCTAGTTAGAGCATTGGCTATAGTTTTCCTGTAAAATGTACGTAAATTCCTATTGACCATAATTATTTGAGATTTTTCGATTGGTAAACTCCGGAGATAAGGGGGGGGGAACGGTATTTTTTTAGACATTTTCCCCGATAAATCAAAAACTATCATGACTAAAAATAATTAAAAATCGGTTTTGGAATGTACAAAGTAAACCCTTTCATATCATACCCCACACAGTACAGTTATCTCACTTTTAAATTTCAACCCTTCGATTTTCCCCCCTTTTTAAATGAGAACAAAAATAATTTCCTTTTTTTTTTATTCCAGTGTCATCGGGCCACAAATATACACAACTATTCCAAATTTCATATCGATAGCTCCGGTAGTTACTGAAATAATCGAGTGTGACGGACAGACAGACAGACGGACAGACAGACGGACAGACAGACGGAGAAAGTCACACCATAAGGGTTCCATTTTACCATTTTGGTACGGAACCCTAAAAAGGTAATGAATAAAAACAACATATTATCAAAAATGAGATGAGATTTTTTTTTCTACTTTTATTTTGGATGCGTTCAGAAATATCAATTTCTAAGAACCAACGATAATAGAAGATTAAGAAAAAAATAACAACAATTAGATAAACAATAAGTAAATATCATGGATTTAATTGGATTTCCTTTATAATTAATAAAACTAAATAGGAGTTATTATTTTTATTGATATTCTAAGAAAATGTAAAAACAAAAAGTAATGTACACCTATACAAACTCAAAGGTCGAACTTCGTTAATACCTACAGACCGTATACATTATTTAAAAAAAAAGAAGTCTTCAGTTTAATGGTGGCACCACACATGGCTATTTGTATTTGCCTATTTTTTATATTTGTCAATTAACTTCCATGTGTGGAGAGTATATTTGCCAAAATTATTGCCATATTTGCCTGTTTGGCAAATACAGCCAATAACATATTTGGCTCCATGTGTAGGCGGTTGTATCGCCTATTTGCACATAGGTCGAAAATTTTGGCAAATACGCGATCATCCAATCACAAATACAAATAGCCATGTGTGGTGCCACCATTAGACATTATTATGGACGCAATACGAGATTACGTCATGTTCGAATTTAGAAATGCTTTGCGGCCCTAGGGCGAGAAAGGATTTTCATACTGCTTTCTCGCCCTAGGGAGAAATGAAAAGTCTTTTGGGCCCTAGGGAATATAATAGCATTTCCCGCCCGCATTTTGGGCATTAAAAATCTCCTTTCCGAGCGAGTGAGATGAAAAAGTTCGTTATACCTAAGTTGTAATAATGAACAAAAGTGATTCTTCTAAAGTTTCTTTTGTATGGCACTCTAAATGCGCGAGTTTGAGTCTCACGTGGTCTTAAACCACTTCGTTTTTATTTTGAATCTAAATTATTCAATCAAGTGACTATATTTTAAACAAAGTTTTTCAGATTCTCACGCTCCCAAACAAATTACAAATAACTATTTAAAGTCACATTGAAACAAAAAACCCGGCGGCTTTACGAAATCCAAAGGAAAACAAACAATGGAACCACAAATTCATAATAGCTTCAGGGTTGCCATCGATTTTAGTATTAAAAATGATGAAATTTAATTGTTTTTTTAAGTTTCAGGCCTCGAGTTTCCACAAAATATGATAAATCATATTATTTATTTAACAAACCTGCGTTACATTTGAATCTTATTTTGTCTGTCTTTTAATTAGGCCAGGCTAAGATATAGACAATGCACCTGCTAAACCCAGGTAAATATATCACATAAATATATATGAGGAAACTTTTGAAATATTAAATTTTCCACATATAGGTATACTTACCTTTTCATCCCCTACTTTTTACTTACAGGGGTAATTTATTTCTGTAATGAAACCTGCGTTACTTTTGATCTATCTAATTTTGTCTATATCTATCAATTAGTTTAGGCTAATAGATAGACCCACCTGAATCCTAAACCAAGGTTATTAGGTGGGTCATAATTTATGAGCAAACCTTGAAAAATTAAAATTTCCACAGGAGTTCGTTAGGTATGCTGTTCATCCCCTACTTTTCATGATCATTATGATTTATTATTACCTATTAGTATTGTAATATAATCCGTAGGCATAAAACTTCTGGTGCACGTCTTCTTCGCCACATCATTCTTTGTTATAGGTACATATTATAAAAAAATTAATTATCAACATATTTATCAACATCAATTTCTAACAATATGTTTATCACTTGGATTGGTTATTTTTGTACCTTTCTTATTCGATTACAAAGCAACGGTGCGAGCATACAAACACGTCATTTTGTTTGGCTAGAAATATTATGTTTATTTTTCAAACCACAGTTTTATTGAAATCGTTCCGTAAATTAAAATGGTAATGCTATCGAAATAAACTTATCTATAACTATTGAAACAAAATGAAATGTGTGCCGTGTAGTGTAGGGTAACCATAATCTCTATAATCCATTTCATTTCTTGTGTTTCCATCTGTTTTTCTTTTTTTGCATTGAACACAGTTACATGCAACCATTTTTGTCGTAAATTCAGCAAATAACTAGCGTTTGTTATTACATTTTCTTGTTATTACAAAAATCCACACGATAAAAACTGGCATTTTACCTTTTGTATTTAAAGTTTTTTATCCCTGTTAGTCACCTATGAGTGTAGAAAGCTAAATTTATCCTGAACGCACTTTGTACTTGAAGTTTCATACAAAATAATTAAAAAATATTTTTTTAATCTATGTATTTGTATGACAGTAGCTTATTAAACTACTCAAGGCACGTACCTACCTAACAGTAAAAACACTGGATTTTTTTTATTAAGTACTTGCGTTTACATTTTTCCTACGATGGTTTCCACAGTTTTATTAAAAAATGGCCACCCAGTGTGAACCAGTGCGTCTTCGAAGTGCCTCGATATTGCTTAGCAAAATAAACGTTTGGACGGTCGTAGGTTTGTTATTCTTAATATTTAATTTTGAATCCGTCCGCTCCGAGTGGCGGGAGAGCTTTGAAGTAACATTTTCGAACGTTTGTTTCTCTGGCGCGCTTTGTGGCTGCTCCTTTGTGGAGATTTCCACCTTTTCGTATATCATCGAGTCCGGGAGTGTTTGTATCGATATGTTACGCGTGAAATCCGGAAGCTTTTGCTCTTTGACTACAGTCATAACTTATTTGACACTACGCAGTATATCATGCACTTACAGATTTTCAGAGTAGGTAATTGTAAATTTAATAGTCCTACATAGAAATTGCCCAGCCGCTGCCTGGGAAAAATAGATAATCAGTCAGTGGAGATGTAGGCTATCGTATGTAGTGGTAGGATTTCGTAGCAATATAAGACCGTTGTATTTTTTAATATTAAATATAGGTATTATCTGTATTTACGTGCATCCGCTAACATAAATACAGAAAGTTTAGGTAGTACATCTACTCCACCTACTCCTACTACATTTATTTTAGTTTCTGGTTCTTTCTCTACAAACCATAAACATTCTTAGTGTAAATAGTAACGTTGAATTAATTATTATTATTGAATTCATATAGAAAATATCTCTAATATCCGCAGACGCACCTTTGTCTCCTCCCTTATTCTTGACCCTGATTATAGACAACATAAGACTTTGGTCCTACATCCCGAACCTCGTTAGTAAAAAATTCTTGTCTGGTTTCCTCATTTGGGGAATCACATCAAAGCAGAAGAAAGTATATCACTGTCTTAGGTATCTTAAAGAATCATTCGGTTGTGACCCGCATTGTTATTGGGTTCACAGTAGTCATTTACGTAAACACAGTTGGTTCTCATGTGGATCTGCGGATGAAGTGCTTATAATAAACACATGCTCCAGTCGCCACATAACGATGTAATTTATGTATTTCTTTTTAGCTTTATATGAATGCTAGGTGGTATACGTGATCAAATCAGAAATGAGGAGATCCGTAGACGAACCAGAGTCACCGACATAGCTCAACGTATCGCGAAGCTGAAGTGGCAATGGGCGGGGCACATAGCTCGTAGAACCGACGGACGTTGGGGACCCAAAGTGCTGGAATGGCGACCCCGCACGGGAAAGCGCAGTGTTGGCAGACCTCCGACCAGATGTACCGACGACATTAAAAGAGTCGCGCGAAGGCGCTGGATACAAGTGGCGCAGGACCGTGCGGGCTGGAAAGCATTGCAGAACGCCTTTGTCCAGCATTGGACGTCCGTCGTCGGCTGAAACGAACGAACGAATGCTAGGTATAATTATTTATATTAGGTAGGTACCCGGAGGAGGGAATTCAGGGTATCTTCGCAGAGTCTACAGGTGTGAGTAGGTTCTAGGTTAGGTTAGGTACCCACTAGGTACCACTACTATCACGGCGTTATAAGATATTCTGCCGTAAATAGAACATTCGGTTTGAAGAGTTGTTTTGACTTAGGTGCTCGTACAAGGATCATCTTCATAAATTAAAAGCGCATCCTAATAATTAGCAAAAAATATAATGTAAGTATTCCAGGACAATATGCTGCAATTTGTAAAATGTCCGGGCGGCATTCTGGCAGTTAGATTTACGCCCCGGACAGGTCGTCAATTCCCGCCTCGCGTCATAATTTTTGACAGAGCACTAAATACATATGGAGAAGTGTTTTTCATCTCACCCGCTCGGAAGAGATCTTAATGCTTAAAATGCGGACGGGAAATGCTATTATATTCCCTAGGCCCCAAAAGAATTTTCATTTCTCCCTAGGGCGAGAAATCAGTATGAAAATCCTTTCTCGCCCTAGGGCTGCAAAGCATTTCTAAATTCGAACATGACGTAATCTCGTATTGCGTCTATAATGTCTAAAGCTGAAGACTTCTTTTTAAAAACCCATATTGCGGCCTTGCATAAAAAATAACTATTCTTAGTTTTCTGATCGACTTAGCGAGCCCTATACTTGTATCAATTTTATTTGTGTATGGTAAATTAATGTGACTGCATTTAGCTAGTAGGTATTTTCAGTGTTAGAAATGCGGGGCTTACATGATGATGCGGGGCATCTAAGTTTATTTATTACAGCTAGATATCTACTACGTTTTGTGTATCAGTGGCTTTGCCTGCGTTTCGTCGCAACAACGAATTTTTCCAGTAAAAACCTATAAAAAGTATTAATCCTCAAATCAAGTCAAATTTAAACCAAATGGTGATAAAATATAATAATAAAATCATGTCAAATTTAAACCAAATGGTGATAGAGTAACTGAGTAAAAATCAAAAAAACTTTCAAGTTTATTATATATTATTGATAGGGTTACAGTAGCGAAAGGAAATACGACGTTTTAATAATTATAAGTGCTTGAAATGATAAAAAATATTAATTACGTTTTATTTTTGTACGTTCACTTTCATAATTTTTAATAAGAAATACTCAAAAAGTTAACTGATTAAGGTCAAGTTATATGTATCTTGTACTTAGTTGGTAATAACTTGGATTTATTTGACGTATTTAAAGTTGCTCCGTAGGGAACTAAAAGCAGGAGCCCTCTCCGTAACAAGTAACACTTGAAAAAGAGATATTTTTACTGTGAGAGCGGTGGAGGATTTATTCGTTTGACGTTTAGTGGAATTTGTTCCAATAAACAAAAATATTTTAATAAGTAACTCTCGCACTTAGGTTACACTTATTTTGGGCATCATTATATTTAGGAACAACATTTGATTTGCACAGTGACATAATTGATACATTTAATAATGGCATAGTACATTAGGCCTATCATAAGTAAGGTTTAGGGCCGATTTTTCAATCGCCAGATAAACGTTAACTATTCTCCGCGCGGCGAACCATGATCCCTATGACAGTTCGTTTAGTGATGGGCCGTATCTTTGGTCGTGGCGATAATTTTTTTTTTTAGACAAAGGCGTGGCTTGCACTTAAGCCACGTTGGTATAAACATGTTTTAAAAAATATTACGATGTGCATTTTTAATGTCCATTTTGTTGTTCTTGTATTAACTTAAGATTTTTGGCATAGATTAAGTAGGTAAGTAAAACGAAAGTTTCCAACCTTGTTATTTTCTAATAATGCTTAACCCGGTAAACACGTTTTTGCTATATAAGTATATATTTTATCATGAAAATGAATGCTCCCCATTTATTTATTTTGTCTGAAAAATTGTGCACTCGTTTCCATTACCGACATTTTTTTATCGATACTTGCCGCCCTAGTCGATAAACGTCACACGACGTAAGTTTTGCAGGACGTAAACATAAATTCAGATTGACATAACTTCTTGTAAATGTTAAGAATTGTTAAAAATATGAACGGAATATCATTATTAATGGTATAAAGCTACGTAAAATTTATAAATGGCATTTTTAGACGCCCCCAATATGATCAAGATTTATTGGTGACGCCACTACAATGTTATATGGTGACATTAGCTGTCAGTGTCATAGGGATCACGGTTCGCTGCGCCGAGAATAAATAATAAAAAATATGACGTTTTGACAGATTTTGTATGGCATATGTTTCAAATTCCTCAGATAATCTGGCAATATTTGGCGTCTATCTGGCGATTGTCCTTTTGACACCATGCTGAGTTTGGATTAGCATGCTTCACTAAAACAAATGATGTGATCGATTCTGTTGTGCAAAATCTCTAAACTAAACTTATTTAATTAAAATACTGCCATCCTTTTCCGTCAGGATTAGTTTGAGAAGGATAGCACTATTTTGAATTCGTTTAGTTTAGAGATTTTGCACAACAGAATCTACCACAATGTAGCTCCTAGACAGGTTTCTTCATGACGCTTATCGTTATGCTCGAAACCTAAAAAGCCACAGTTGCATGCATGACGTCCATTAACTTTTCAGTCGGTAACCTCGAATATAAGCTGTTGCGAAACCTTTAGCAGAAATGGAGATAAAACTGAAAGAAAATAGAAAGATGAATTGAATATACTAGCACAAGACAGTGAAACATATCCATGATGATGGCAGGAGTAAAGACAGAATATTCGCAGAAGATTTCAAGTTACAACGGCAAGATGATGTTATAAATCATTAATTTGTTAAAAATACATTAAACGTTTAAAAATAACGTAAGGGATCGGTTACAGTTAACGAGGCCCGAAACACAAATCACCATTAGCGTCCGCGACAGACCGTAGCGTACCGGAGTGTGGCGTATGCGTGACCGATGCAAAATCCGAAAACATTACAGTTGGTAGGGAAGCTCCTTGTTACATCATCGATTTACCATCGATCGAAAGACCTATATAAAAGAAAAGGGTATGGTATATAAAGAAAACTAGTAAGACTAATTGTCTGATCAATCAACGCACAATTCAAACCACAGGACGGATAGGACTGAAAGGCAAATAGGTAGCTGTTATGACGTTGGCATTCGCTTAAAGAAGAAGGAGTGAGTTTTGCCGTAAGTGTTTATTATATTCACGCTTTCTTCTTTTTCTTCTTATTCCTGGGAATTTTCCGCGAGTAAGCGATATTTCGCCTGTTGCGCGTGAAGTCGTTGATGCGGGTCCTAGCCGGATCACTCCAGCCAACCGAGCTCACTCCAGAATCCGAAGAGGCCTCCCAGGTCGCACAGGATATCTTGGAGTGTTGCTGAGGATCCCAAGTAGGTCTCGCGTTGGTCCGACACTCCAGTGCACCTTAGTAGTACGTGTGCCGGTGTTTCTTCCTCCTCCATGCAGGCATATTCACGCTTTAATTTGCTATTCTTCTACTTGTTCCATCTGTGTAACTCCCTATAGTTACACAGATGATTCTATAGTGTAACTCCCTATAGAACTAATCTCTGTAACTCCCTATCAGTGTCACAGATATCTCAACGCACGTTTCGCCCTGTTTTCGCCCACTAGGTACTAACCTACCCGAGGATCATCAGTCATCAGGATATCATGAACAATTTTGTGGTTCAATTATTATAATGGGTTTCACAAAGTTAGAGCCAGAGTCCTAGTTGACCTGCGCTAGGAGTCTAAATTCATATTCCCAAAACCGTCTAGGCCTTTTTTACCTACTCCATTATTTTACCGACTTAGATATATTATTCCAGTCCCTCACGTATCTGTTTCTCGGTTTTAAGCCACCTTTGATATACATTAAACAATTTCCCATGACCTTACTCTAGGCCTAAATTGTATGCTTTAGCGTAATTTTTATTTTTTATTAGTTTTGAAGAACTTGCTTGTTTGTTAGATACATGTTCTAAACCCACCTACAATTGTATTCTATGGAAAGACTGAGAGAATTAGAATCTGAAATGAATATACAGGTTTATAAGGCCATGAGTTTCAGTAAATATAATCCAGTTTTGAAAACAAGCAAGCTGCAAGATGATTGTCTCAAAAATGAGCCTTCCGATCGCGACATCGAACTGTCGTCGATGAGACTGTCACATTAATTTTTAAACTAATTGTAAGTCATTTATCAAATCGGTGTCTCCTGGGTGAGATGTAGGCGTGAACAGTACAAATGGCTTGCCGGTGGCCTGTTGAAAGAAGCTGGGTACATACCAAGAACACACTGTCTATAACTGACTACGGTGATTACTGAATGATTGCTGCCAAATCTATGACGATTGTTACGTCCGTTCGAATTAATGTTTACTTACTGTGTAAACTAAATTTTATACATTAATCTCTAGTTTGATACAATCTTGAATTTTGAAACATTCTGATATAGAGTCCTTCCTTGCAGCGAAGAGAAATAGATACAGTTCAAAATTGGAGTGCCTATTAAATTAGAGGCAAGAAATGGAGCTGGTCTACATAAAGATTTGTTCTATTTACTCGCAATGGTTTGATTGTTATTAAGGCATGATTAAAAGTGCTATACAAAATTATATTAACGAATAAATTATACTATTTGTCGACGTCGGTCGAAGTGATAATTAAACCGGCCAAGTCCAAAGCTCTTAATCTTATTGGTCTATTGCATAAGTTCGCAAGATCTGGCAGCCCTAAGATATCGAGAAGTTAATCGCAATCGACGCCGAGAATAGCCAATGGTTGGCAGCATCAGTCAATCAGCGGTCAAAACATTGCAGGAACCGACAGGGACAACTACCGTGCGTTCCTAGAACATCTATGGATCTGAAATCGAAACAGGAAAGCGAAATTTGTTTGGCTACATTAGCGCCTGTTGAATTGACGCGTCTATTTGTGTCAACAATTTCATGTATTTGGATAATAGACTGACTCAGAGATGAAAATTTAGTAGATTTTACTTCATCGTCATTCATATTGTGGTGTGATTCAAAATGTTGACTCCATTGTTAAGTGCCCTGGAGACGATCATTCTTCCGTTTTAATTGAAGGTGTGAATGATGGAGATTCATTCGATGCGGATTTTTCTTGACTAGCGAGCGATTGACCGAATTTCGCCAATCGCAGAACGAAACGCTCAATTATTATGCGTCTTCTGCGATTGCCAATGAGCTTCAATCAAAAATTTCATCGTTCGCCTTCAATCACTTTGCGAATGAAAATGGCTTCAATTATCTCTGTAGACGATCATTTGGTCCATCAATGAAGTAAAAATTGGCAATTGCGAATAATTGTCTTCGAGGCACTTTATGAAATTGCAAATATTTTGTCCTGTTTGTTACGCAAAAATCTGGTCACCAAAAGAATTTTCAGTGGTCAACGGTCAACCGTCCCAACATCTCCATCTATTAGGTTAGTATTTATGACGTTATTTAAAGCTCTTGTTGGATAGGTCATAACGATCACTCAACAAGTTCTACAAATTGCGATACGAGGCAAGATAAAAATAATCGCTTATTCACTGGTATCTTCAGTGACGCGTGTCTATCGGCTTGTTAACGAGCAATGCTCGCAATGTTGACATCAAGGGTGATCAAAGTGAGCCACCGTGTTAATTTGTTAGCCTCTACATTGTCTATTTGTAATCACCAGAGTTCGTACCGTTGAGTGGTCGGAGGTTCTTGGAAGAAGTACTTGTTAATGTTTGTATTACTGACCGTCTACTGATAAATAAATAATTAGCGGCTGAGCCAAGTTGAGAATTTGAAGATTCAATCATGATCGATTCATTCCATTCCTTGGTTTGGGTTCTGCTACATTTGCACAACTTTGGTCATCAAATGTCAACACCTCATTTCAAATAAGTATATCCAGCTAAGTTTAATGTTTGCGGCCATCAAAAGCTCAATTCAAAATTGATTTTCGGAATCCTTTAAGACTTCAATCTGAATTTTGAGATTTTGTAAACCCAGATACAAACACAAATGAATTCACGGTTTGTTTGTACGCAGCATTTTAATAAGGAATTTGTTTATATTTGTTCGGGTAATATGTATCGTATGAGGGTGCGTAAATCAAACGCGTCTCAGAAACCCGGAGCTGCACTACACGTGTTGTTACAATGCAGGGTTGGCACGATCAAGTTTATCTTTTTCTTTCAACATTAGTAAAATTACTTAGCAGCAAAATTTATCTATAAGTAGATAAATTTTGCTAATTGTATAAGTAGATAAATTTGCTAATAAAAAAAATTGCATAATTTCTACTTATATTATCATTTTTCTAACTCTAGACTCACTGTCATGAACTTTAGTTTTGCGAAATTCCCAAAAGTGATTTTGATTTTGTTAATCCTGGTTGGAAGCTTCACACATCACACATCACACGTGGAACATCACAGTTTAATTAAGTTCATATAAGTGTCAGTATTTGGGGCGTGATGGAGCATAGCAAAAGTATTAACAAAAGTACAGACTTTAGCATTTTTTTGAATATTCAGTAATTTGTATATCCTGTCATCCTACTAGGATCACAGGGTTCAATATTAATTCAGTAGTAATAAAGTAGAATCTGATACCTTCTCCTGCTAGAAAGTAGAATCTGATACCTTCTTCTTTTTTTTTATTTTTTTTTATTGTAGATAGGCTTACGCTTGACGACAATCATGCCTGATGGAAAGCAATGATGAGGTCTAGGATGGAGCGCGCTTGCCTAGAAAATGCCTATTCACTCTTCTCTTGAAGGCACCTAGATTGTACTTGGCTGGAAACACAGAGGCTGGAAGGGCGTTCCACACCTTAGCGGTTCGTATCAGAAACTTCTTATTTTGCTAGAATTTTTTCATCGGTAGCATTAGTAAAATGAGGGTTATAGTCTGCATTAAGGTGTTGGATATTCTTAGCAACAGCGAAGGGGTTCCTACTTGAACGCAAATGGTTCTAGTTTGTCACCCCTAACGGCTGCAACCGGAGCGGCGCCCGCGCAGCTAGATTTATTGCGGTCAATCAATGCGGATTTATTGTTAAGGAAGCGTTCCCTCCTTTTGTTACAACAGATAATAATAGCACCACCATTATAATTGGCCGCTCCACCACCTGAGCACCGGTTACATCGTTATTACGGCGACATTAACGTCTCTATCTTCATTTATTAATTGCTTCATTCGCGAACTTGTTTTGCTTTAGTTGATAATTATTATTATTGCACTTCGAATTCAGCACCTGCTTCATATTTGTATCCATAGCTTTGTACTCTAAAATTAGTTGTAGTATGTTGTTTTTTTTTCTTTTTGGTGGACAAGTCGGAGTATAGATATTTGCTTTTTTTTTTACTCGACCTTCACTCCTGAACACGTTTTATTTAAAGTTTTCAGGAAAACTGATGATAACAAAATCAGGGAGTCCCAGTTTGGTCCTATACTCCGACTTTTAATTCGATGCAGTAAAATGACGTTTTTAAATGTGAATTAACTAATGAATTATTAAATAAACCAAAAAAGTATATTACATACTCAAAATATTATTTTGCTTAGAAAGTCACTTTTCTCTACTTATAATATTTTAAGTTAGTAAAGTAGACGAGATTTATTGGAGCTTTGTAAAATACGAAACGTCAAACGAATTCTTTCCTAGGTTCTAGTTTCTTTCCTTGTACTAAATAATAATTTTAATTTTAAGAGCCTGTAATAAATAAATAATTGACAATATATCGATGCATTTGGCAAGAGCACTGCCATTATGGCATTCAGAGTGGAACGGGCGTGTGTCAAACACCACAATTTAGGTGCGTAGAGTTTTAATTTAGAGGCACAATAATACAATTTGTGTATGAATCAGGCTTGGATAAATAAAGGAATCAGACAATTCTGGATTTTGCCATGAGAAAAAGCTTCAAAGTTACGACAATAGTTATTTGTTATGCAAGGCCGCAAAATGGATTTTTGGGCCGAGTGTCAAATTTGAATGCTGAGCGGCGAAGGATTCTAGGGTTGAACCCTGAGCGCAGCGAGGGGTTCAAAGAATAGAATCCTGAGCATAGCGAGGCATTCAAAGGACACGAGACCCAAAAAAATTTGCGGCCGTACATAACACAAAATTTTTCATCTCACCACAGCGAGGAAAATTACTTGAAGAACACTTGGATCGGCATTGCGAGTATGTAAGATGTTGTCTTTAGTATATAATACTCTGCAATAACTTCACTCACTTAATTAAATCCACCACTCATCTTATAACAAAAAAGGTAATGAATAAAAACAAGATATTATTATTTATCACGATCAGAAAAAAAAAATGAGATACATACTTTTTTTTTCTACTTTTATTTTGGATGCGTTCAGAAATATCAATTTCTAAGAACCAACGATAATAGAAGATTAAGAAAAAAATAACAACAATTAGATAAACAATAAGTAAATATCATGGATTAAATTAGATTTCCTTTATAATTAATCAAATTAAATAGGAGTTATTATGTAAAAACAAAAAGTAATGTACACCTATACAAACTCAAAGGTCGAACTTCGTTACTGACCGTATGCATTATTTAAAAAAAAAAGAAGTCTTCAGTTTAATGGTGGCACCACACATGGCTATTTGTATTTGCCTATTTCTTATATTTGTCAAATAACTTCCATGTGTGGAGAGTATATTTGCCAAAATTATTGCCATATTTGCCTGTTTGGCAAATACAGCCAATAACATATTTGGCTCCATGAGGTCGAAAATTTTGGCAAATACGCGATCATCCAATCACAAATACAAATAGCCATGTGTGGTGCCACCATTAGACATTATTATAGACGCAATACGAGATTACGTCATGTTTGAATTTAGAAATGCTTTGCGGCCCTAGGGCGGGAAAGGATTTTCATACTACTTTCTCGCCCTAGGGAGAAATGAAAATTCTTTTGGGCCCTAGGGAATATAATAGCATTTCCCGCCCGCATTTTGGGCATTAAAAATCTCCTTTCCGAGCGGGTGAGATGAAAAAGATATGTGACGTGCAGAGCCTTAGAGGTAGATCTTTTTTTACGCTACAAATTAGTAGGTTTCACTGCGATCTCACTTAATGGTAAGTGATAATGCAGCCGAAGATGTTATCGTACTAACTTGCAAGATGCAATTAAACTATCTCTAAGCTCTGACTACGTAAAGCATCGCGGCAGAACGCGAAATTATTAGTGCGTTGTATACTGTAGGGTGTAAAAACTAGTCACGGTCAAAGCCTCCCACCAAACCAGACTTTCAGCTCTATCCACTACAAAAATAATATAAATGGAAATAAATTAAAAAATTTAATGATCCGTGGGGCAAAGGTGCCCGGGGGCTCCACAAGGACCTCAGCAAACGCCTTAGGGAGGCAACAGGCGACCCTCGCGCGGGCAGCTTTCTCGCGCAACGACTTTCAATAGCTATTCAGCGCGGGAATGCTGCCTGCATAATGGGCACCCTACATAGGGCTCAAAATTTTGATAAGTACTTTAATTCTTAGTTTTAGATTATTTTTTTAATTTAATGATATTTCTAAGCATAGTTTTACATTAAGTTAGTTAGTAATTTTCATGTTTTTTTTTTAAATGTATGAAAATGATCGCTAAATTGGTCACATGAATTCCACTCCAAAACGACGCAAAAGCAATGCAAATAGAAGCTGCTGAGCCAATAAGAAACTATAAAATTCTAAATAGGCCCGTGGCGAGAACTGAACCCGCGACTCCGATCTCGCGCCTCTGTGTCGGTAGGTTGTCGGTTCTTTTATTCAATCCAACCATAAGGATCAGAAATTCCAGCGTCTAAAATAAATCGAGGATCATTGTCGTTTCTACGTAAGTATAGTTTTCATCACCCGTCTTATTTATAAAGCCGTCTTGACGTCGCCCGATGAAATTATTGCGGCCGTTTCAGATGCATTTCGAGTTTCCCGCCATTACACCAATTAGTTGAGTGAGATGTCCGCTCTTGGGTGGACGCTTTCAATTTTTATGGGACTGTTTATGAACTTTTTATTACAAGTGGATCATTTTTTTTCAAGAACTTCAGTCAAATTGTGAAATACTTTGTAAACGTAAGCTTCATAAATTTTCTGATATTTTTGTGATATTGGACTAATGTTTCTTTGAATTCGGGTTTGTGCTAACGTTCCTTTGAAAGCGGCCAGACCTTGTGTAGTGAAGAAATCTCGTTGCAAAGGTGAATAAATATAATTCTTTAAACCATGAACAACGCATTTCGAACATAGTGATAGAGTTCTAATGCGAGCCTTTAAGTTTGAACCTATGTAAAATAACGGTTTTAATTTTTATAAAATTAATAGAATAGAATCAAGTACACAAGTATTAAGAGGTACACAAGTATACAAGTATCTTCGAAAATTTTCCTACACTCCTGAGTCAGAGCAGAGACTATTTTTACGAGAGATTTTCATAACAAGTGTAAATTAAAACGTTTGGTAAACCAGATATTCAAAATCGTTCACTTTCGTCATATTTCGTGGTTCATCATCAAACTTTTCATTCTGGTTATCGTCTATCACCTTACGTAGTTGACACCACTCCAATTAATCCTAACACAATACCTGTAAATTAAAGTTAAGTTAGGGTATCCTGCAGATTCTGCTGATGCCTCTGCATCAGGTCAAGATTATCACTCAGAATTTCTTTTTCTGAGAATAAATGTAGTAAAGGGCAATTTAGAACGAGACTGATTGTTCCAGGCGTCGTGTCGGGACAGTTTCCCCGCGGCGGCTTCCACTTGCACTCGTTGGCGGAGCGCGTGAGCCGCGACCAGGACCAGCTGCCGGTGCTGCCCTCGCTGCATGATGCTGTGCGAGACGTGAGTTGCTTCCACTTGCACTCGTTGGCGGAGCGCGTGAGCCGCGACCAGGACCAGCTGCCGGTGCTGCCCTCGCTGCACAATGCAGTGCGAGACGTGAGTTGCTTCCACTTGCACTCGTTGGCGGAGCGCGTGAGCCGCGACCAGGACCAGCTGCCGGTGCTGCCCTCGCTGCATGATGCTGTGCGAGACGTGAGTTGCTTCCACTTGCACTCGTTGGCGGAGCGCGTGAGCCGCGACCAGGACCAGCTGCCGGTGCTGCCCTCGCTGCATGATGCTGTGCGAGACGTGAGTTGCTTCCACTTGCACTCGTTGGCGGAGCGCGTGAGCCGCGACCAGGACCAGCTGCCGGTGCTGCCCTCGCTGCACAATGCAGTGCGAGACGTGAGTTGCTTCCACTTGCACTCGTTGGCGGAGCGCGTGAGCCGCGACCAGGACCAGCTGCCGGTGCTGCCCTCGCTGCACAATGCAGTGCGAGACGTGAGTTGCTTCCACTTGCACTCGTTGGCGGAGCGCGTGAGCCGCGACCAGGACCAGCTGCCGGTGCTGCCCTCGCTGCACAATGCAGTGCGAGACGTGAGTTGCTTCCACTTGCACTCGTTGGCGGAGCGCGTGAGCCGCGACCAGGACCAGCTGCCGGTGCTGCCCTCGCTGCACAATGCAGTGCGAGACGTGAGTTGCTTCCACTTGCACTCGTTGGCGGAGCGCGTGAGCCGCGACCAGGACCAGCTGCCGGTGCTGCCCTCGCTGCACAATGCAGTGCGAGACGTGAGTTGCTTCCACTTGCACTCGTTAGCGGAGCGCGTGAGCCGCGACCAGGACCAGCTGCCGGTGCTGCCCTCGCTGCACAATGCAGTGCGAGACGTGAGTTGCTTCCACTTGCACTCGTTAGCGGAGCGCGTGAGCCGCGACCAGGACCAGCTGCCGGTGCTGCCCTCGCTGCACAATGCAGTGCGAGACGTGAGTTGCTTCCACTTGCAATCGTTGGCGGAGCGCGTGAGCCGCGACCAGGTCCAGCTGCCGGTGCTGCCCTCGCTGCACAATGCAGTGCGAGACGTGAGTTGCTTCCACTTGCACTCGTTGGCGGAGCGCGTGAGCCGCGACCAGGACCAGCTGCCGGTGCTGCCCTCGCTGCACAATGCAGTGCGAGACGTGAGTTGCTTCCACTTGCACTCGTTGGCGGCGCGCGTGAGCCGCGACCAGGACCAGCTGCCGGTGCTGCCCTCGCTGCACAATGCAGTGCGAGACGTGAGTTGCTTCCACTTGCACTCGTTGGCGGAGCGCGTGAGCCGCGACCAGGACCAGCTGCCGGTGCTGCCCTCGCTGCACAATGCAGTGCGAGACGTGAGTTGCTTCCACTTGCACTCGTTGGCGGAGCGCGTGAGCCGCGACCAGGACCAGCTGCCGGTGCTGCCCTCGCTGCACAACGCAGTGCGAGACGTGAGTTGCTTCCACTTGCACTCGTTGGCGGAGCGCGTGAGCCGCGACCAGGACCAGCTGCCGGTGCTGCCCTCGCTGCACAATGCAGTGCGAGACGTGAGTTGCTTCCACTTGCACTCGTTGGCGGAGCGCGTGAGCCGCGACCAGGACCAGCTGCCGGTGCTGCCCTCGCTGCACAATGCAGTGCGAGACATGAGTTGCTTCCACTTGCACTCGTTGGCGGAGCGCGTGAGCCGCGACCAGGACCAGCTGCCGGTGCTGCCCTCGCTGCACAATGCAGTGCGAGACGTGAGTTGCTTCCACTTGCACTCGTTGGCGGAGCGAGTGAGCCGCGACCAGGACCAGCTGCCGGTGCTGCCCTCGCTGCATGATGCTGTGCGAGACGTGAGTTGCTTCCACTTGCACTCGTTGGCGGAGCGCGTGAGCCGCGACCAGGACCAGCTGCCGGTGCTGCCCTCGCTGCACAATGCAGTGCGAGACGTGAGTTGCTTCCACTTGCACTCGTTGGCGGAGCGCGTGAGCCGCGACCAGGACCAGCTGCCGGTGCTGCCCTCGCTGCACAATGCAGTGCGAGACGTGAGTTGCTTCCACTTGCACTCGTTGGCGGAGCGCGTGAGCCGCGACCAGGACCAGCTGCCGGTGCTGCCCTCGCTGCACAATGCAGTGCGAGACGTGAGTTGCTTCCACTTGCACTCGTTGGCGGAGCGCGTGAGCCGCGACCAGGACCAGCTGCCGGTGCTGCCCTCGCTGCACAATGCAGTGCGAGACGTGAGTTGCTTCCACTTGCACTCGTTGGCGGAGCGCGTGAGCCGCGACCAGGACCAGCTGCCGGTGCTGCCCTCGCTGCACAATGCAGTGCGAGACGTGAGTTGCTTCCACTTGCACTCGTTGGCGGAGCGCGTGAGCCGCGACCAGGACCAGCTGCCGGTGCTGCCCTCGCTGCATGATGCTGTGCGAGACGTGAGTTGCTTCCACTTGCACTCGTTGGCGGAGCGCGTGAGCCGCGACCAGGACCAGCTGCCGGTGCTGCCCTCGCTGCACAATGCAGTGCGAGACGTGAGTTGCTTCCACTTGCACTCGTTGGCGGAGCGCGTGAGCCGCGACCAGGACCAGCTGCCGGTGCTGCCCTCGCTGCACAATGCAGTGCGAGACGTGAGTTGCTTCCACTTGCACTCGTTGGCGGAGCGCGTGAGCCGCGACCAGGACCAGCTGCCGGTGCTGCCCTCGCTGCACAATGCAGTGCGAGACGTGAGTTGCTTCCACTTGCACTCGTTGGCGGAGCGCGTGAGCCGCGACCAGGACCAGCTGCCGGTGCTGCCCTCGCTGCACAATGCAGTGCGAGACGTGAGTTGCTTCCACTTGCACTCGTTAGCGGAGCGCGTGAGCCGCGACCAGGACCAGCTGCCGGTGCTGCCCTCGCTGCACAATGCAGTGCGAGACGTGAGTTGCTTCCACTTGCACTCGTTGGCGGAGCGCGTGAGCCGCGACCAGGACCAGCTGCCGGTGCTGCCCTCGCTGCACAATGCAGTGCGAGACGTGAGTTGCTTCCACTTGCACTCGTTGGCGGAGCGCGTGAGCCGCGACCAGGACCAGCTGCCGGTGCTGCCCTCGCTGCACAATGCAGTGCGAGACGTGAGTTGCTTCCACTTGCACTCGTTGGCGGAGCGCGTGAGCCGCGACCAGGACCAGCTGCCGGTGCTGCCCTCGCTGCACAATGTGAGTTGAGACGTGAGTTGCTTTTTAATTGTCCATTTATTAGATTAAAAGAGGAGGACGCTGGGAGCGGCGGCAGAAGTACAATATTTATAGTACAGTTTTTAGCGTCTGCCTAAGAAAGGGGAGACTAACATAAGGGGTTGGGCTCAAGAACTCAAGTACCAGACGGGTATCAGCTCCCGCAAGTCGGTCCACGAGGTCCAGAGGGTGGTAAGGTCATGGAAAGGTGGAGGGTTGTCCTTTTATTACGAGCAGACTGCGACAGATGACATGATGAGCGAGTTAGTTAACGTCTTCCCCACAGATTAGTAGCTCATTTACTAATCTGTGGTCTTCCCTTAGAATTGGTAGAGATGCCAACAGGGACAAAGAAATAAAAATAACTTGAGGAAAAACGAAGAAGACACCCCGGAAAAATGTCTAAAGTTATTAAAAATACCTACTTGCAGTGGGCACCCTTCGCGCTAGCCAACGGATTCGTGAGGGTGATGAAGCCATATAAGATGGAAGGTTATTGTGCACGTACAGGTGTTTTATATCTTACAAATAATAAACGGTTCCTTCTTTAGATACGAAAAAGGGAACAAAACAAACTATATGGTTTTTTAAGTAATTTTTGGTTACAATTACTTATCATCATCATTAATCTCAGTTGATGGACGTCTCCTACTAGGAAAAGCCTAGTGGAGGTTCATATTATATTCTGTACCCATAAGCAAAAAATGCACTTTTGTCCACTAGAGCGGCGTGTGTTCACGAAGCACGTACTCCCCGCTGCAGGCGCTCAGCGAGAGCACGTGCCGCGACCACGCCGCGCTGCCCGCGCCGCCGCCGCAGCCGCCGCCCAGGGTGCAGGTACGATACCAGCCGCTGCAGCCAAAGATCAGTGGGCTGATTTTCACGTGACAACGTCTTATAATTCGATAGAGCCGGTTGCACGCACGAAAAAACATGACTCATGCGGCGTTACCTCGCTCTGAGGCGTTCCATGTAAGGCTTGAAGTGCAAGCGAGAGCGCGGAACGAGCGAGAAAGAAGACGTTGTCACGTTCAAATATCGTCAGTAAACCGACTTTACAGACAACCAATTTTTTTTAGAGACAGAAAATGCCCAACGCATACCCCTCCGTCAGAGGAAACGGAAGGGTTATGTGGGGCTTGCGCCCACTAAAAACTATCTGTTTCCACGACGGACTCGCTGGCGGGAGTACGGGATTCACTGTCGTATTCATCGCGCTCCCGCCAGGAGATGAGTGGGCTGATTCTGTTTTGTTCAGTTTGTTAGTCAGTAACCCTCACTGGGTTATTAACTAAGAAAACGGAGGCCAACATTCAATTTTTTTTTTTGTATTTTTTTTGCACTAGTCTGGTGTGTTCTTTCCTACCCTCCGAACCTGACGTTAGAGTTTTGACTTTTCTGAGACTTTTATTTAGGCCTATGTGAAAAATTAAGATATTCATTTTCATGTTGATACCATACCAACCTACCATTTTATGATAGCTTTTCAGCTTTCTAGATTGATTAGTAACTAACAAGTGCCTTCAGCCATGACTTATCTGGTGAAAGCTACCTGCTACCTGAGCCAAGTGATAAATGACGTTACGTCGTCGTGACGTCTAGAAATGGAACAAAAATCAAAAAATCAATGCGAACTATCGCTATGACGTCTTGGTGTGACGTGCCGCTGGGTCTCTGAATGTCAAATCTCATATATATATTTTTTAATATTTTTTTTACTCTTTTCGAGTGAGTACTTGACTGCGATCTCACCTGATGGTAAGTGATGATGCAGGCTAAGATGTTATCGTACTAACTTGGGAGGGGAAGTAAAACCCCAACGGTTTCTATACAAGCATCACACCGGAATGCTAAATCGCTTGGCGGTGCGTCTTTGCTTGTAGGGTGGTAAGTAGCCACGGCCAAAGCCTCCCACCAGACCAGACCTAAGCCAATTCAGAAATTATAAAATTCTGAAGTGGCCCGTGGCGGGAATCGAATCCGAGCGCGCCGCCACTGCGACAGGGAGGTCGTCAAAAGGGAGGTGGAAATTTTGTTCCATTTCTATACGTCGCTTGTCACTTGGCTCGAAATTCAAATAATATATGGGCTCGATATATATTTTATCGACAAATGGGCCGCGTGACTCACATAAATAGTTATGATATTCGCATGGGCCATGTTCAGTTTGCAGCATTCGCTTTCTTCATTTTGATGTTTTATTTTGACACCTGGTAGGTGTCCAATCAAAACGTGACGCTGCACCCGGCGGTGGCGCGCTGCAGTGCGACGCTGGAGCTCGCTACTCTGTGGCGCAGCTTCCACGAGCTCGGCACGGAGATGATCGTGACCAAGGCCGGGCGCAGGATGTTCCCCGCGCTGCAGGCGCGCCTGGCCGGCCTGCTGCCCGCCGCCGACTACCTGCTGCTCGTGGACTTCGTGCCGCTGGACGACAAGAGATACAGATACGCTTTTCACAGGTCTGTATGTGTTAAGCCTTGGTCCCGCGATCATAGCGTCACGCAAACTGTGACGGAACGAGAAACCACCAGCCTTTATGTTAACTCAGGGTATAATTTCTCTCCATTCAAAATTTCAGCCAAATTGAATGGGTACTTTTAACGTGAAAGTAACAAACACAGACATACGGACTTTTATTTTCAATAATATGATTTGTGGCTCTTATATAGCAGATTTTACTTTACGAGAAAATGTAACAATAATGATGACTGGTTATGTTGTTTAGTTCGAGTTGGGTGGTAGCGGGCAAGGCAGACCCGGTGTCACCACCACGCATCCACGTTCACCCAGACTCGCCCGCGGCTGGCGCGCATTGGATGCGGCAGCTCGTTTCCTTCGACAAACTCAAGCTGACCAACAACCAACTCGACGACAACGGACATGTGAGTCGACGCCACTTCTTTCCATTTCAAGCAACTAACAAGGCGGACCCGGTGGCGCCTCAGCTCAAGAATTAATGATCTGAGGTCACTGCTGTCCATTATAAGCAACTTACAAGGCGGACCCGGATGTTCCCACATCGACGCAACTCTCTTTTGTAAGCAATTATTAAGGTAGAGCCTAGAGATACAGCGGAGAGCTCACAAAAATTGAAGGTAAATTCCACGTGACCTTTCTGGAGTTTTAGAACGGCGCTGGTGAATCTTTGTCTCTGGCCACAGCGATTGCAGAATTGCCAGTCTTTTACTACCCTACAGTGCCTAACTATCTGGCATATTGGGACTGGGTTCTCCTACGTTTTAGGTCCTGAGAGCTATGTGCCTTGTTTATTTTACTTTACTTTGCACTTTAACTTCGCGACACGTTGAGTAGTGAGCTGTACAGATTTCCTTATTTCTGCCTCTCAAGTCATTAAACGACTTTAACGCGATCTTTTTGTTATGAAACAGATAATCCTCAACTCGATGCACCGCTACCAGCCGAGGCTGCACGTGGTGTATCTTCCCGGGGAGGGACAGAGCACCGCCCCCGGGACCGTGCCGTACCGGACCTTCATCTTCCCCGAGACCGGCTTCACCGCGGTGACAGCCTACCAGAACCACAGGGTAATCATCAATTTTGTAAAAGCCGCCGGCTAGCGGCTCCCCAGTTATCGTCGCTTTGATAAAATTGCTATAAAGGGCGACATCATACTTGCGCTCCAAGGTTAGTGCTAACACTGAAAGTATTGCAAAATCTTTGCAACGATATGCCAATATTCTTTAGTGGCCTTTCTGTGTTAATTTCTCACCTTTAAGAAGTGGCCTTTCTGTGTTAATGTCTAACCTTTAAGAAGTTTCCTTTCTGTGTTAATTTCTTACCTTTAAGAAGTGGCCTTTCTGTGTTAATGTCTTACCTTTAAGAAGTTTCCTTTCTGTGTTAATTTCTTACCTTTAAGAAGTGCCCTTTCTTTATTAGTATTTTATCTTTAATAAATTAACACAGAAAGGCCTCAGATTCAAACTGCAAGGGATAAATCACTGAGATTCTGCCACTCTCGTAGCATAAGCTAAACGTTCTCTAAATATATAGACAGAAAAAAGAGATATTAGTACTCGTATAAACACAAAATAAAAACCCATCGTAATCCATGATTTTATAATATGTAGTTTGTAACAGACTTGTACCAATTTCTGACTTTAACCGTATTCGTTTGCAGATAACACAATTAAAAATTGCCAGCAACCCTTTCGCTAAAGGCTTCAGAGACTGCGATCCAGATGACTGGTAAGTCTTTTAAATAAAATAACATATTGCAATAATGCGTTTCATGTTTTTTACCCACGACGGAACGGAGTACGGGTATATGCGTTTAGGGTGAGAGACCGTTTGTACATTACTCTATTAAAAATATTTTATGTTTGATTGTATGTTAAATTGTTCACAAAAACCAATTATGCAAAAATATTTTTGTTTGTTTGTTTGTTTGTTTGTTTGTTTGTTTGTGTGTTCGTTTGTGCACATCAATGTTCCCATTTATTTCAAAGACGGCTTGACCGATTTAGATGCGGTTTTCTGTATAATGTTTGGTGTTCAGCGGCAATGGTTCTTAGGTAGTTGTTACGAACATCGATCACCAGGGGGCGCCATAAAATACATTTATATTGCAAACGAATGTTCCCATTTATTTCAAAAACGGCTTGACCGATTTAGATGCAGTTTTCTGTATAAATCCAAGAAAATCCGTCGGAGCTGCCATTGCTATTTTCGTTTCCAATATCAATTAATGAAATTAGTAAGCATTGATAAACTGCCGGTATATGAGAGTATCAAGAAATTGAATTAGTCATCAACTGGTAAACAGCACCATCAACACCGTCATAGGCAAAACACAGCAGCTCCGACGGATTTTCTTGGATTTGTAATTATACTGATAGGTTCTTAGTTCTTACTTTCCTTTAGTCGGGGAGTTTAAAAAAAATTATTTAATCCTTTTTCAATTACAAGTCTGCAAAAGTCGTGGGTGTTTTAAATTTTTTTAATTTTCCACTTGTATGAAAATAAACTAAATCGGTAGGTTACTCCTACTAAAAAAAAACCTACTCGTACATGTAAAATTTTACAACGATTTATAATAAAAAGATCTTCAGAAGCTTTAAATATCAATAAATCAAATTAAAAAAGCAATGAAAAAACCAAATAATAAGTAAAATGTATGCAGATGTAACGTATATTGGCGGGAAACACAGCACGTCCGCTATAACTGTCGCGCGTAACTCTTTAGTCTATGGCCGAGTCGTAAAAGTAAATTGTCCCCGGCTGCTGAAACGGAGCCGAGCGTTTCAAACGGTGGCTCACATAAAATATAATCATTTGCGTTAACTTGATTCATAGCCCATGCTGTGACACGGGTGTCGGTGAAAAATGTGGTTTCATTTACTTGCCCATTAATACTTTGAGTTGGATGTGTCGCTTGCCCCAATCAGCAGTCAGCATAAAATGTGGTCGTCACAGAAACCTGTCGAACGCTCAAATGAAACAGAGTTTTAAAAAATTATGAGAATGACATATCCGATCGCTAAATTGATCACGTGACTACACTGTCTGCAACAGACAACTGTCATTTTCATACTTTTTGAATTTCGTTCCATTTCAGCAATCGACAAATTCTGTGACCATCGCGTTCATGTCATATAGGTAGCTTAAGCTGCAGTAGATAACCAAAATCACTATTAAAATTTTCTGTCTTGATGTGGAAATATCAGCGTTTAGGTATCAAATCTGGCAGTTATAGCCTCACTCTTCTCCGACCATTCCTAACAGTTACAAGTTATAACTTACAATAGGTACCTGCAGCAAAGAATAATTGAAATCTCATCTTCTTTAGTTTCCGCACACAAGGGTAAAATCCTGTTACCTACTGAGACTTCGCGATCTGTCCGCCCGTCCGTCCGTCTGTCACCAGGGTGTATCTCTTGAACCGTATGATAGTTTCACACTTGAAATTTTCACAGATGATGTATTTACATTGCCGCTATAACAACAAAAAATAGAATAAAATGAAGATTAAACGGGGCTCTCATATAACAAACGTGATTTTTTACTCGTTTTTGGTCGTTAATCCAGTAGACCCAATACTTGTATAACACTAGTAGTAGTAGCCTTGTAGGTTAATGGGCTTTCTGGCTTCTTTAATTTTGGGACGTTATAAAGATGGTACGGGACCCTTCCGGTGCGAGTCCGAGTGCATTCAAGAAAGTTGGGGTAGCTCAGGGGCCTACGATTGCATACACTGAAAAATTACCAAAACTAACGCGAAATTACCTAAACTTTATTCCACGTTCTCCATATAGGAGTTGTTTACATCCGCAGCCTCTGCATTGGCTCATCACTGAGTATGTGGGTACGCTGGTTTGGTGGGATCTGGTTTTAGGTAAACAGCGATCTGTTTACCTTTAAACGCTTTGAGTTGTTTATTATCTGTATTCTGGCCAATACCTGCGATTCAGACGGCAAACACAAGTTACGAGTAGGTAGGTATACCATATATCTATATATTTTATCATAACTAGACCTTTTATCATACCTAGATTTATCATTATCTAGACCCTTAGATTTACCTAGATTACTAGACTTTAGAATTTTGTTCCATAACCGTACCAAAAGCAGCCCAAGAAATGGAATAGATATGTCATATTACACTTAGTATAGGTTCAATATTGTACCTACTTCAATCGCACTTGCATAATACAGTCATTTTATACAGTCATACCAAATAGCGTAGCGGTAGCGCTCCTGCCGTCTCCGTCGGAAGTCGTGGGTTCGATTCCTACAACTTGAAAATGTTTGTGTGATGACCATTGAGCATGAATGTTCTCAAGTGTCTGGGAATTATTCAATTTTATATTTATGTATATTATAGACTATATGTATATTTATGTATATTAAATACTATGTACTATTTATCATTTATCTTGTAGGTACCCATAACACAAGCTATATCTTATTTTGGGGCTAGATTACGATGTGTTTAATTGACCTGTTATATTTATTCATTTATTTAGGGCTGATTTTTCAATCACCAGATAAACTATCTGAGAAATAAATTTGAAACATATGCCATACAAAATCTGTCAAAACTTCATATTTATTCCCTAGTTAACGTATTTAAACGTTATACCTAAACGTATCTGACGATTGAAAAATCGGCGCTTAGTCATTATTACCGATAAGAAAACTCAGGATATGGGCATCCGAACGATTTACGTAAGCCTTTTTCGTACAGGCAAACAGTAGCGCCCTCTGTCAAAATTCTATAGGCGGTCGCTGAGTAAACTACAGCATGGCCTTGTTGTTGGTGGCAAAACAAGCATTTTTGGCACCGATAAACTGGCGACATTATTTCACGCCGTCCGCCCTGTCCAGGGTAAGTATATGTCTATATATATATATATGTATATGTGTATGTATATGTCTATATATATCTTAGAAAGACCATAGTTATTATGTCACACTTACTGATATTATTATTGAAAGTAACGGGTCTCCTAAGCGTCTCTACTCTCTACCTACCCGGTTTAGGATAATAATCGTGTGAGTCCCAGATACCGTAATAAACAAATGATTCATTAATCAAGCGCACACTCGCCATGTGGACAAACAGAGCCGGAGCGAGACAAAAAATGTTACGACGCTCCGACTTCCCGGTAAAATCGATTAATATCCCGGATAATATACGACACCATTTGTCGTTGCTTGTCAAAATAAAGTATTAACGCGTAATTCGACTCCGCCTAGTGGGCGTAGGATAACAGGACTTGTATTACGTATTACCTACCTATTATATCCTCGGAGATATTTAATCTTAAGCGTAAGTTTGTGGGTTTCGTTAATCTTGTTTGGTAGTTTTATGACACCTGATTTGTGAACATAATATTTACCATGATGCAATATTGTCCCTAGAAATAAGAATAGTGTTCCCATCAAGTAAGCTACTGGGTCGGCCAGTCATCGCTGGACGCATCTTTAGGATATTTTAGTATCCCAAAGATGCGATAGTTGGGGCAACCCTGTAGCCAGAAGGCATTAGTGTCTACACTTTACAGGGTCGCCAGAACCAACAACCTGCCTACTGGCGGCCAGTCTCACCTATCACGTGACCGTCCCGGCTACAAGTAGGGGTCCGGACCTCAATATTTCAGATGGTTGCCGCTCGCGGGCCGAGTTGCACGCGCTAGTTCTGTACGGTCTATTTTACGCGCCGTCTGACTACGGCAGCCCTAGTTCGTCGTAAGAGATAAAGTTAGGCGATAGAAAGAGACCACAACATTGCGTTTGTTGCGTGTCGATTTTGAGGGCGGGGCCAGGCGCTATTGCGAACTGAATTGCACTTTTTGTGTCAGCGCTAGAGTTGCTATTTCTTTAAATCATCGTGAGGAGTAAGTCTTCTGTACTTGTACTATTTAGTGTTCCGTGCCACTGGTAACACGCAATAATATTACAACTTACTGCACTCAACATAAAGACCAAAGGTGGTATCAAGTTTTCTCATGAACCAATACCAAAATATACTAGGCACATAAACAGTGTTTTTTTAAGAACCATAGGCACTAGGAATTTGTTTTTATATCCGGAATTTAATTTTTTTATGCACATTTCCTGTCATACAGATTTTATTGATACAACTTGTTTATTGCTAATAACTTAGGAATTAGGATGTTAATTAAAAATATAATATTTTTAGGCCATAGTCAATAAAAAATAATGTTTGGATTTGAATCAGTTTGGTACGGGATTCTATACATCCATGATCCTTTAGTATTAACTTATTTATTATTAACTTATTTTATATATTGTAATTTGTATTGTACTTTTGTACTTTTTGGGTCCATACCTTAATAAAGAAAATTTATTATTATTATTATTATTATTTAGTCATGGTATCCTTTCTTCTTACAGTCCGCCTGAACAAAGCACACAACGCAGTACCCCACGGCGCCGGGACCCGGCACCTGTGGAGCCCTATCCGTTGGCGCAGCCCTATGCGGGAGACCCCAGTGCGAGCGGCCCGCTGTACGCTGCGCACGCGCATACAGTGCGGTGAGGTCTAATTTCATTGTTTTATTTTCTTTACTTTTATGCTCTATCATTTGTGTTCTTCTAGTACCGATTACCTATACTATTCTCAGGATATGGGCATCCGAACGATTTAAGTAAATCTTTTTCATACAAGCAAACAGTAGCGCCAACTGTCAAAATGCTATAGGTGGCCGCTGAACGATCGTGGCCTTATACTGTTGGAATTATTGGCATCGATAAACTGGCGACATTTTTTCAAGCGGTCCGCCCTGTCCAGGGTAGATGTCAATTTCTATATTAGACGATAAGTAAGTACCTACATCTCTTTCGTAGAACCATGTAGGTAGGTAGTAGATACAGTGTTCATACGAGAACTTTTACAGTTTATGATTGTCAATTATTTCAATACCGTGTCATTTTTTCATAGGGCTGATGTTAGAGAAATAATTTGGCAACCAGAAAATTATAAATATTTTTTTGCAGATACCAACCACACGCCGGTCATAACAGCGCCTACACCGCGTACTACGCGCACAGATAAAACTGTATGGAAGAGTGAAGACAATAGAATAATGTGATATTTTACAGTCCTCAAAGTTGTTGTTGTTGGATTCACAAAATTTACGAGAATGTGCGTTAAAAAGAAATCTTCGAAGTTAGCTTTTAACTTCTAGGTAGTTTTTGCTCGTGACTTCATCGTTATTCCTGCAAATATCACGGAATTAAAAGTAGCCTATGTTTGATAATGATACCCCTTTGTATTTTTGACAGATTTATTAAAATCGATGCAGAAGAACCAGTTACCAAATATAACAAGCACTTTTGAAATTTTAACATGCTTATGTATTTTGTATTATTTATGGCACACGAGACCGATTATTATTAGATACCTTATATTATATGTTTTAAGAGGCCTAGACTATTAAACTCTTTTCAAACTACGCTATAATTTAATAGTATATAGCATATAGTTCCATACAATACCAATAATATATAGTACAGTGAAGTGTGAACGTGTCCATAATAATGTATGGTGCGCGATATTGTTGTGCTATGAACTATATGCTATATACTATTATATTATAGCGTAGTCTGAAAAGAGCCTTACCGTTAAAATTTTGAAGATATAGGTAGTTATAAATTATTTTTCATTACTCATACATGGAAAGTAGGTCTGAAGTTGCCTGAGAAGCGGGTTGAAAGTAATACTTTTCAGCCCTAGGGAGAATCGTTTTCAACTGACAGCTGTCAAATAATTAAAAAAAACTAGTTGTCACATTTTTATTGGAATTCAAATGAAACACGACCGAGTGCATCCATACTCCATAGACAAGAAGAAAGATAGACTTTATTCATAAAGTAAAGACAATTGATTCATAGACAGTCATAGCCAATCATAGACAATACTTGACTATTAAAAAGCTAAATGCATAGCCCGCCGGCTAGGCCAAAGAAAAAAAAAAGCCGGGAAAGTGGCAAGCGGCAATCCGATCTTCATTTGTTTTTCGAGTTGTAGAGTTTTGTTTAGGCTTCTGTTTAACAGTGATTTTTATTGACACAATTTTATTTTGACTTTCCTTATATTCGTAATGAAAAGCACAGTGTTTACCTCGGGATAAAGACTTATTTAGTCCCTCGAACTATAGGCCCCCTCGCTACGCTCGGGCGCCAAACCCCGTCTCGGGACTAAATAAGTTACTTTCATCCCTAGGGTAACAATGTACTATTAAAGTTTGAAATGTCGATGTTCGAAACAAATTCCAGTTTAATTTATTTTAACCACAAGAAGTGTCAAAAATGTATGAAGTCTTACGATTAAATTTATTTATTTCAAACAACTCAGGGATACGATTAAATTTATTTATTTCAAACAATTCAGGGAACTTACGATTAATTAAAAAGAGTTACGAAAACTGAAAAGTAAAAACCAAAGATGCCTTAAAACAGAGGTCTTTAATGTAATATTATCTACTATACGTAAATATTGGTTATAGTACTTATAAAGCGAAAACTTAAAGTGCCTTTTGTGAATGGTGTTAAAATGTAATACTTTAGAAACGAATTACTTTTAATTACTTAGTAACATTTTATTATACTCTATTTATATAATAAGTAGATAAGCAAAGGTTATGATGTAATTTATATGTTTATTTTAAGTTGTTTTAAATACAATAAGGCACTTATTCCTCTGCCAACTATTCGAGGAGAATAATTGAATTTATGAATCAAAAATTACAATCATATCAATGACAAAAATTAGAAAAATGCAGATTTTTGAGTAACTTTTGGGAGAACTCTCGAGAAAATATTTTTCAATTGCTCCGAAGCAGAAACTTCTGCTTTCGGAAGTTTCTGCTTCGGAGCGAATTTAGATTAAAGACCCAAAATACCTACACGACGTTTTAATTTAAAAGTAATTGCTTTTATAGGTTTCCTCTTGCAGGTCACTAAAAATTGCTTATGTAACCCTTTTATGCCGTTAATTTATATTGTTGACTTCACAGATTAGTAAAGTGGTTGACTTCTTGCTTACTAGAAAATAGATTTCCCCGTCGGCGGTGGAACGAGTGCCTATATTGAGAAGTTCAAAAAGTACAGCAATGGCAACAATAACTTCAATTTTTTTCACCCAGTTCACTTGCAATAAAAGACAATTAATTTACCACATTCTTCATTTGAGATTGTCAGTAGTAAGTGGGTATTTAGTAAGTGTACATGATATAGGCTAAGAAGATTCTAAGTTTTAACCCAACTATTATAAATTCAGAAACCATTAGGTATGATTAAAAAATGTAATATATAAAGTACTCATGGCATATATTTTAAAACAAAGGTAGGTAAAAATATAATATTTAGTATACCTATCGATGTATTTTCCATAAATTGGTATTTATGTTTTTCATACGAGTACCTACCAGTCAATAAGAATTAAGTGCCAAATTGTAACCAAAGATGTAGATATAGATGTTATTGTACATTTTTTTTAATATATTTATCTACTTCGAATCATGCTCTTAATTACACCTCACACCTATAGAATATTTTATCACAACAGTATATTATAAAACGATCTAGGTATAGTTTAAACTTACATTGTTATTTTAAAAAATTAGATAGGTACCTACTTCTTTTACATTAGCAAAAAGTAATACTGCATTTGTTGAGGTAAGCTTTCAATGTGGGGAGTCCTGAAATGAGATTTTTCTGATATCGTATAGCTCGTTACGTGATTCACAGTGGACACGTCAGGTGCTTCCTCATAATTAATAAACACTTTGGAAGACAGCGTCTCTTCATACTCTTCAGCCACTAACTCGGGTTCAGCTTGTGCTAGCTCCTCGTTTGAAAGTATTATAGTGGTCGTGGGTTCCATAGAACAATAATATTCTTGAGGAGGGTTAACAAACTCATAGAAATTAGGCCGCTGGCTAACAGGAGCGTTGTGATGATGATGCGGTGGTGGTATTTGTGTTTCAACTGGATAGTACTCATAGTGGTTATAATGTGATGCAGCTCGGTGTTTGCTACATTCTCCCTCTATAGGAATTTCGAAAGTTACAATAGGATCAGTTGCGTTCTGTTGCTGTTCGTCGTTTAATTCATTACTATCAATTAAATTTTCAGCAGAGGTGTTCAGTAAACTCTCAACTGTATTGATTTCTTCATTCGGTTCAGATGCATTCTGAGTTTGGGTGATATTTTTCAGATTAATAGCATCTTTGAGAATCGAAGACATTTCTTTGGCTTGTTCATTTGCGGCCATAGCGAGATCGGAAAGTGTTTCAGTATCAGGGGTGAAATTGATTCCATATTTGTCAGCGATTTCTTGAGCAGTCATCATTTTTTCAATTGCGATATTCTGGTATTCGTTATTTGACTTGATATGTTTCAATAATCTCATGACTAACTGTGAACTATCCATGGGGGTTTCAACAGACCTTTTCTTTCGGAGTTTGTTGTCAATTTCTTCATTACCAGGTACCACGTAAGATAGGAGATTAGCCATTTCACTTTGAATGGACATCGTTATTTGGTTTGCTATTTCTTTTATATCTTCGAGTCGTTCTTCGGGTGACTTGTCTGAAGACGTGGCCTGAGCCATCATAGCTGCGGAAGACGAGGGAAAAATGGTACTACTTGCCCCGATAAATGCGTCCATCCAGTCATTGGATGCTACAAAGTCCACATCAGGTTTTGGAACGTCACGTGATTCGATTCCGTCATCTTCTAATACTGTTTGTGTTAAAGCGTTCTGTGGAATAATGAACCAATTAGCAAAATTGATAAAAACGTATAAATATTTTCCAAATATTTTATATTATATACCTTACTTACCTGAATTAATATAGCCAAAAATATGTACAGAGCTGCCATGTTGGTTCTTTTTGTTTATCACAAATTGGAACTTCGAGTAAGTGTGTTATATATAAATATTTATCATTGTTATGTAATTTTTTTAGCAATACACAATTACGATGAAGCATTTATTTCACACTTATATAATGACCGTAATTTCCTATTGAGTAAGTGATCTGATAAAGGTTAGTATTTAAGGAATACAATCAAAATTATAAATTCTTTGATTTTTTATAGAACGAATAAAATGTGAAGTCCAACGACAAGAAGGAATTAGGGTGAAAAAACAACAGTAAATTCGCATTTAATTTATTTACTTAGTACGCCATTAAATACAAAAAAAATATTACAAACATTATTAATGTGTTTATGCTTAAAACATATTAAGATTCGTTGTTCTCTCAAAATGGAGACAGGCAGACGATTTTATCTAATTGCTCTTTAACAACAATACGCTTGTGATCTCTTCATTCTTTTCGGAATATAATATCAGTGGTAATGTGGAGGTAATAGATATCCAGGAACAGGTGGAGGGGGATATGCCTGAGGAGGAAATTGATAAGGCGGAAGAGATGGCTGTGGAGGATATAGATAAGGCGGTGGATACGGCATAGGTGGATACGGGGTAGGCATAGGGGGATACTGAGGCGGTGGATATTGCGAGTAAGGATAATGATCAACATGATTACCCCAGTTCACATCCATCGGACCAGGCTGCGCGAATTCAAACGGTTGAGGAGCTTTGAATGGTTTTACATTTGGGTCTACGGCAGTTGGTGGTATAAACGGTACGAGTGGGTACTGGTTTGGAGACACATATATAACTTGTGGGGCGGGTACGGAATAGGGGTATGGGTAGTAGGGGTAAGGAAGGCTCGCGGGTTCACTAGCAGACGTAGCAGGGGAACTGGCCGAGGCGGGTGGCGTCGTGTTAGTTTCTGCTGCTGATTTTGCTGATGTTGCTGAAATCAGAAAAAGTATGCAAAATCAGCATGAGTGGTTAACCTTAGGTTATTAAAAAATACCGGCAAAATACGAGTCGAGGACTCGTGCGCAGTGGGTTTCGTATTCTAGAAAAAGTAAGACGATAAAAACATATTTCCCGCAAAACTAAATAGAAAGTATTAATATGTAAAAAATAGTAATATTAATAGTATGTAAAAAAGTAATGTAAATAAAGCCCTTTCATATACCCATCATAACCTAAACTAAAAATCTCGGTAAAAAGATTTCAGTACTCTGGATATTTTGCTGTAAGTTGACTCGGCTTGCCTTGTTTGTTCGTATTCGCAAATGTGCGACGTACTCAATGAAACACAAAGAATTTAAGTTATTTTTAACTTAAGCTAAACTATAAATAGAAACAAACTAAATACTACATTTAAAAAGCCTCTACCATTGGGCATTTATGGGGAATGGGACTGTACAGTTATGCTGCACATGGTGACAGGTTCTGTCCGGAGCTGCAGCGGCGCCGGGCAGCTTAATTTGGAGACCAGCGGGATCCGAAGCACGGTGCACCGCTGGCCGACCGTAGGTAGTTGGGGGGCCCAAGTAGTAGGCCATGAGCCACCTATGAAAGGCTGCCCCGCCACCTCGCCAAAAATCCTGGGATGCCTTCCACCGTGCCGTTTGGAGAGAGGTCCCGGTGGCGATTCCCAGGGGGGTTCGGGCGTCCCCGTGGTCTCCAGTTGAGTCTACCAATAACGTCGCTGCAGTAAAGGTCACGGTGTCCACCTGTTCACTCTCTCCCAACATGATTTGCCTTCAAGAGAAGAGTGAATAGGCATTTTCTAGGCAAGCGCGCTCCATCCTAGACCTCATCATTGCTTTCCATCAGGCATGATTGTCGTCAAGCGCAAGCCTATCTTCAATAAAAAAAAAATCGTGCCCAAAATGCTGACGGCGTTGCCGCGTTGAACGGCAATTCTGATTTTTCATGCAAAATTCACGTCAATTTTTTTATGACATACTAACAAAAACGACCGAATGGCGTAGTGGTAGCGAACCTGCCGTCTGCGTCGGAGGCCGTGGGTTCGATTTCCAGTGCTGGTAAATGTTACTGTGATGAGCATCAATGTTTTAAAGTGTCTGGGTGTTTTTCAATATAATATTATATTTATGTATTTATGTATATTAGTATGTATGTATATTTATCAGTTATCTAGTACCGACAACACAAGCTATCGCTTACTTTGGGGCTATATTGTGATGTGTTAAATGTGCCGTAAAAAAATGTTTACTGACCAATTAATTAATTGTCTCGTAAAAATACCTGATGTATTTTACTCGTAGTGTCAGCAAGTAGAACGTATTATATACCTAGTAATTCAATTATTATGTTTACTTACGTGTGTAAAGCGAACTCAGCATTTGATTCATACGTTCAGTGAGCGATGCCAGCTAAAAACAGTAAATACTAATATTAAATTTAATTTGCCTCTGAATGATCATATTTTTTGCGAAGACCGAATAGATACCCATTTTCGGCTGCAACCGGTCTTCTTGTCATTTTACAGGAACTTTGACGGGAGTTTCACAAGTATTATTCCACACACTTTGGTGTCTATTTATACACTAAAACTTAGTAGTTGTCTACGATCTCACGTTATGGTAATTGACGATGCGACCAAAGATATTATCCTACTAATTTGGTAGGGGGTAAGTAACCCCTAACGCAAGGCTCTTCTACCCGCGGCCCACGGGCAGCTTGTGGCCCGCAATTGCGTATTTGGTGGCCCGGTTTTAGCTTGACAAAATTATAAAATTAAACGAAATAGTAAGGTACCTTGACAATAGTTTGAGAATTTCAACAACCATAATAAGAGCAGGTAGAAGTAGGTAATAATAAACAATGTAAAAATCTCATTAATTAAATTGCCATAATCTATTTTTTTAAATAAATAATGTCATATTTTCCTTGTAGTGCGACTCGCTGGACTTAAATCAAAATATCGTCGCCCTTGACTTCGAAAATGTTTTAAGACCTCTGCCATACCAGTTTTTGCAGAGCATCGCGCTGAATCGCTACATAGTTTGGCGTATAGTAGGGTCACATTGTATAGTAGGGTTTAAACTCTATAGTTTAAGCCCTACTAGCGAAGGCGCACGGCCGAAGCCTCCCACCAGACCAGACCTGAGAATTTTGGAAATTATAAAATTGTAAAGTGGTGAGGATCGAACCAGTGACCTACCATTCGACTGCTAGCGTGCGTCACTGCGCCATGGAGGTCATCATAACACAAGTATGCCTACATTACAGCAAAACTGTAGTAATATTATTCAGTAGTAGCAGTGTCAGGCGGCACAAAATCATGAGTATTGACGGTCATTTCAGGAGGCCTGTGTCTAACAGTGGACGTTCATCAGTTGAAGCGATGACACGACGATCATATTTCGGGAATAGGAAAAGGGGTAATTTTTCCAGGAACAATATATGAAGCAATATTCACACAATAAATGCAGCAAAAATACCTGTGTTTTGTGTAAGTCTTGACATGTCGGCGTTGCATAAGTGGCTCCGATAACACTTAGTATGATTAGAAACCTAAGCATTTTTACAAGTTCACTGGTGTAGTCTTGCGTACATAATTTACTAAACTATTTCTAATCCGTTTCTTCATACTTATATTATAAGAAAGTGGCCATATTTTCCGTTTAATTTTGAACGTGATTTCGATAAACTTATCGATATCACGTTAAAAAGCTTATCGTATTTATTAATCGGTACCTACTGATTATACGTGAGGATAATGGGTTTAAAAATTCAAATAGATTTCACAGGTTCTACTTAGTGTACAAAAAAAAATATTGATATACATTACACAATCATTAAAACAAATATATACGAGCATTAAATATGTTTTGTATTAAAATAATTACATAAAGAAGGTACAGTAGGCTTATAGTAGGTACCTATGTGTAAGTAGAATGTCCCTAATTATGGAAAGTGAATTACTATTTTTCTATTTTTTTTTGCAGTTTGAAAAATAAATAACCAATACAAGTAAGTACATAAAGTACAATGCGAGATTCTTGGCCCAATTCTTAAACACGTATACAAATACAATATACTTATATCATGTTTTCTATTCAATCAAAAGTCTCCATCATCTGATTTGACAACTACTGATCTGGTCTTCCATTTAGCAATTACGATCTCAAGCCCCAGTATCACGATAGAAGCTATGGCTCCGAGCAGAGTGAGTATAAGCACTGGAGCAACATCGTCTATGTTGACTCTTTCAGCGAGAAGGGCCGCTCTGCAGGGAGGAGGCTTCAGGCGGAGTCTGGTCACCCAACGTTCAGCCAAGCCGGTTTCGTGCAGCCAAGCTCCTGCTATCTTGAACGTTGAGGTCCATTGGCCGTCCTTCGTTGCCGTTATCCAGGTCAAAACCTAAAAAAATCGGAGTATAACTATCTTCAATTTCTTGCCATAAAAATACAGCAAGGCCGCAAAGTAGGTTTTTGTGCCGAGTGAAGTATGAATGAAGAGCAGAGAAGGATGCTTCCGTTGAAACAAAAACGCAGCGAATTTTTTGAATTTTTCAAAAAATTCAACCTTATCTAAAAGTTCAAGTTAGCATCTGTAGCAAAGACAATCCTACAGTGTATTTTTTGAACATGTACTAAATTCACCCATGAAGGATCCAAAGTTGTTATAGTAATAAGTTATAACCTGTATGACAAAGCAGAAGAAATTATGGAGAACGACTGCAGTACACAGATTTTCTTAGAGTTCGCACTTGACTGTCTGGGGTTGTCGTCCGTGGTCCGACTCGCAGCACCGCACCCCCTCATATAGAGAGATTACCTCTGGAATGGTATCGACGTACTGCAGCTTGCAGATCTGGTCGTCCGTGAAGCTCCTCAAGTGCGGGTACAGCTGGCTGTACTCAGTGTGGAAGGCGGTGTGACCGGCTTGTAGCACGCGCACCCCTTCATGTAGAGATTACCTCTGGAATGGTATCGACGTACTGCAGCTTGCAGATCTGGTCGTCCGTGAAGCTCCTCAAGTGCGGGTACAGCTGGCTGTACTCCGTGTGGAAGGCGGTGTGACCGGCTCGCAGCTCGCGCACCCCTTAATTTAGAGATTACCTCTGGAATGGTATCGACGTACTGCAGCTTGCAGATCTGGTCGTCCGTGAAGCTCCTCAAGTGCGGGTACAGCTGGCTGTACTCAGTGTGGAAGGCGGTGTGACCGGCTCGCAGCACGCACACCCCCGCATGTCGAGAGATTACCTCTGGAATGGTATCGACGTACTGCAGCTTGCAGATCTGGTCGTCCGTGAAGCTCCTCAAGTGCGGGTACAGCCGGCTGTACTCAGTGTGGAAGGCGGTGTGACCGGCTCACAGCACGCACACCCCCGCATGTCGAGAGATTACCTCTGGAATGGTATCGACGTACTGCAGCTTGCAGATCTGGTCGTCCGTGAAGCTCCTCAAGTGCGGGTACAGCCGGCTGTACTCAGTGTGGAAGGCGGTGTGACCGGCTCGCAGCACGCACACCCCCGCATGTCGAGAGATTACCTCTGGAATGGTATCGACGTACTGCAGCTTGCAGATCTGGTCGTCCGTGAAGCTCCTCAAGTGCGGGTACAGCCGGCTGTACTCAGTGTGGAAGGCGGTGTGAAGGGCTCGCAGCACGCACACCCCCGCATGTCGAGAGATTACCTCTGGAATGGTATCGACGTACTGCAGCTTACAGATCTGGTCGTCCGTGAAGCTCCTCAAGTGCGGGTACAGCCGGCTGTACTCAGTGTGGAAGGCGGTGTGACCCGCTCGCAGCACGCACACCCCCGCATGTCGAGAGATTACCTCTGGAATGGTATCGACGTACTGCAGCTTGCAGATCTGGTCGTCCGTGAAGCTTCTCAAGTGCGGGTACAGCCGGCTGTACTCAGTGTGGAAGGCGGTGTGACCGGCTCGCAGCACGCACACCCCCGCATGTCGAGAGATTACCTCTGGAATGGTATCGACGTACTGCAGCTTGCAGATCTGGTCGTCCGTGAAGCTCCTCAAGTGCGGGTACAGCCGGCTGTACTCAGTGTGGAAGGCGGTGTGACCGGCTCGCAGCACGCACACCCCCGCATGTCGAGAGATTACCTCTGGAATGGTATCGACGTACTGCAGCTTGCAGATCTGGTCGTCCGTGAAGCTCCTCAAGTGCGGGTACAGCTGGCTGTACTCAGTGTGGAAGGCGGTGTGACCGGCTCGCAGCGCGCGCACGCCCGTGTGGATGTTCTGGTAGAACTTCGATGTCAGTTTCTTCTTCTTCAAGTATTCCAAGTCGTCCCAGTTAGTTTTCACCTGAGGAATACGAGTACCTACTGCATTTTTGATAAACGCCTCAGCAGAATTGCCGTGGCCTGTATTAAGATCGTGGACGGTTTTATTTTCGTCCTCTCCGCTCTTATGAATAGGTACGTTGGTGGTTGCAACAGGCAGTATTGTAGGAGAATTAAGGTAAAATTAAGGGCTGTTGCAGGCTGTAACCGCCGGCGACACTCTGCAGGCTAGCCGCTCCGGTTGTATGCATTGTTGCCTGTTGTCGCGGTCGCTTCTATTCCAAGAGGAAGATGAGTATCGCTTGTTATTCTTATATATGCCAAAAAAAACTGATCTTTTATTTATAACTAAAACAAAAAAAAGAGACAAAGTTAATTAATTTCTCTGTATCAAAAGTCGCTATTTTTAAGGTTTTTTTGTGTTAATGATGGACTGATAACGGAATGCTCTGACGTTCGCGACACTACTGGTGCTACGCGACACTACTTTGCAGAATTTTTTAACGATTATGATCACGATAAATATGTTTTTCTTACACAATCTAGCAGCTGAGTTTGTTCCCGACATGGCTATATTTGGTTGATATGATTTACAAAATCCTTCTATACTAGTGAAAGGATAATGACCATTTATGTATGGAATCCTGTATCAAGCTGAGTCAAATCCAAACTTTGTCTTTTATAGACTACGGTCTCCACATTAACTCCTAGAATTTTTTTTAATTAACATCCGGATTCCTATAACTAGGCAAATAAACAAGTTGTACTTCGCTGTAAAATCTGTACGTCGAGAAATGTGTATTGAAAATAAAGTTACTTTTTGTATGCAAAATTAAATTCCGTGTAAAAGAAATCCCTAGTGCAATGGTTCTTAAAAAACCCAATTTAATTTTCTTAGCATATTTTGTTAATGAGAAAACTTGATAATATCTTTGGTCATTCTCTTAAAGCTTAAAATTTTATCGTTATCATACTAATACTATATAAGTTGATTATTACATACACCGAACATAAGATATCGAATGTAGTCATAGTCCTCCGAAGCGATCGCATACTTGGAGTCCCCTAAAGCCCTCAGGGAGTCCGGCCCGCCGCGCCCGGTGCTCATGAGCGCGGACACGACGGCAGACGTGTAGTAGGCGTGAATGAGCATCGCCGATATGGACAGCATCAGGAACGACCACCGACCCGACGCCCCTTCTGGCACGGCGCTGGCATCTGGCAAATGCCAAAAAAAAGGTGGAAGCGGAAACTATGGTAAAGTTAGTTTAGGTAAAGCCTGTGGGCGAGATGCGTCGCATTAGATAAATAAAAACCTCGCGTGTTCTGTATCCATTTATAATTGTACAAAATTCACTGCAAGAGGTAAAATAATATGCTGATAAATTATACGTAGACGTTATAAATAAAAAGGGGCGGCCCGGATTGCCGCTGTCCGATTTTGCACAAGAATCATGCTGATTCTGGGCTCACGAGAGGCTAGGAAGACGTGGCATGTGTTCTAATTTTGAATACTGATCTTCCGTCAAACGGTGGAAATACTGCATCGTTTGACGTTTGATTCAGAGTCGTGGCCACCCACAGAAAACAAATTTGTCAATATAAAAGTCATTCCTTGCTCTGTGTGGCCCACCCCTACTTTGTTTATCACACAGGTATAGACATTTACCCTAGATAGGGCGGACGACGCAAAAAAATGTCCCCAGTTTATCGGTGCCAAAATGCTTGTTTTGTTACCAACAGTAGTTCGTTCAGCAGCTACGTATAGAATTTTGACAGATGACACTACTGCTCGCTTTTACATTGAATAAAACCGCTAACCTTGCTGTAAATACGTGGCCAGAGCAGCAATGTACGCCCCTTCTTTCTCAACGGGATGTTTGGCTGTGACTCGCTGCGCTAGCGCCAAAACAATGAAGAGTCCCAAAGTGCACCACCACACGTTGACGGTAAAGGGTTTCATGAACATGTTGCTGCTGCTTTCACGCTCAGCGAGGTACGTAAATCCGACGCTAGAGATACAATTAATAAAAGCTGCCTCAACTCGAACAGTTGTCAGTCATGTGGGCTTCACTGATTTGTCAACTTGGACTCAAATTTTGGGAGAGCATTATTACAATAATTAGCAAGAACGATTTTTGTTTTATACTTGTTTAGTCCTTTAGATTTTTTATTTGACGACCGAATGGCGTAGTGGTAGCGAACCTGCCGTCCGCGCCGGAGGTCGTGGGTTCGATTCCCACTACTGGTAAATGTTTCTGTGATGAGCATTAATGTTTTCCAGTGTCTGGGTGTTTTTCAATATATTATATTTATGTATATTAGTATGTATTTATATTTATCAGTTATCTAGTACCCATAACACAAGCTATCGCTTACTTTGGGGCTAGATTGCGATGTGTAAAATGTCCCGTATATTTATTTATTTATTTAATACATAGCAAAATTATCGCGGCCGATGGGATTTTAACCCTCGCCCCCCAGCTATCACGGCGGCTGGGTGCTCTGCCACTCAAAAATAACAAAAAAACGAGGAAAACGCAGTAACAAAAATATAAATTAGTCAAAACGGCAAGGTGTCTTCTCTCGTTCAAAGTTAGCTCTGTTTGAATTATTGGCCTGGGCCTTTGCGATTGGATTAAAAATGTAATGTTTTTCACAATAGACGACAGCACATGCGTATCGAAATTATCGTCTCAGCGGCAGTTGCTCCAGTAGCTAAGTAGCACATCCAATATCAAGAATATAATAAATAGGATAATTTATTTATTTCATGGAAGATCACTGGTCATCCCCGCTAGCCAAGTTTCAAATCGATTAACTTTCTAAGACCGCTAATGTTCGAAAATTAAAAAAAAATATAGTTATAATATGACATTGTTTATTGAATGGAAGCAGGCGTTATTTTGCGGAAATCTATAATTATAGTAAAACAAATTAGTCTTTCCTACTGACATTTTTTAGTTTTCGAAACGTTAGTGATTGTAGAAAGAGAACTATTCGATAACCATGACTCGCAGAAATGTGATATTTGGTTAAAGAAAATGTACTTAAAAGGCCATATAGGCATAGTGTAATCCAGCTTGGGAAACCGTTCAGACATCATCCGGACAGCTCCTCCTCCGAGTTCTGAGGTGCCGTATCGTAATTTCAGAAACATACTGCTGTTGTTTACTTCTGTGCCCCACAGCATTACAGGGACCAAAACGTCTCTGTAAACAATCAATAAAGAGTGGTATATTCAGAGCGCAATTTCAGAAACATACTGCTGTTGTTTTCTCTGTGCCCCACAGCATTACAGGGACCAAAACGTCTCTGTAAACAATCAATAAAGAGTGGTATATTCAGAGCCCAATTTCAGAAACATACTGCTGTTGTTTTCTCTGTGCCCCACAGCATTACAGGGACCAAAACGTCTCTGTAAACAATCGATAAAGAGTGGTATATTCAGAGCCCAATATACCTTTGGAGATTTGGAGACCAGGCAACTACAGGTACTTAAGAAATGCCAGTTTTATAAGTGACGTCCACCGCCAAGTTCGGAAAGCTGTTTTGCACAACAATAACAAGTTTATTTCTATAAAATAAGTAAGTTTATTTCTATTCAAACAAAAAATATTAGTGCAAACCTGCATTCCGAACCTGGCGGTAGAGTTTTAACTTTTCATAAGAGCCTATTATTTAGGCCTATGTGAAAATAAACATTTTCATTTTCATTTTTTTTCATTATTGTTTGTACGTAAATTCCAACAAGAATAAACTATGAAAATCTTCATGTGGTGTTTGATTTAAATGGGCATCACACTCATCCAATTCGTAAGCACACAAGTTACAAGCACATAAAAAAAGCCTTTTATTTCTCCAATTTACAATAAAATGAACGTAACATTGAATTAAAATAATAAATCACTAAGTAGGAGAACCCTATTTACAAGCACATAAGTTAACAAGTCATCTAGGCATTAGCCTTTTTTGAGATACAAAGTATTTGTAGAAGATACAAAATAGGCATACTAATAGCTTGAAAAATAAAGGTCGTAGTAATTTTTTAACTCACGAAGCATTCAGCCATTCGATCATAAGGGTCGCACAGATATATCCACTGCGAATTCCTAGCTCTCGATTTGCCATCTTCATGTCTAGAAGGAATTCTTTAAATGTGCCATTATACCCACTTTCTTCATAATAACCAATCTACAAAATGAACCACAAAGTTAAAGGTAAATCATAACGAATCAGCTGTTTAGGCTTAGCTGGCTCAGGATTTAAACTCACGGTAAGAATCCTGTATTTGATAATGATGAAATTCATTCTCATTGTCAATATATTTTCATCGCACCCGCTCGGAAAGAGATTTTAAATGCCCAAAGTGCAGACGAGAAATGAGAATATTATATTTCCTATTCCTAAGCCACAAAGGAATTTTCATTTCTCCCTAGGGCGGGAAAACATTTTTACTATTCCCTAGGGCAGAAAAGCATTTCTAATTTCAAACACGACGTACCTAATCTCGAATAATAGCGAATAATATCCTAAACTGAAGCTGAAGACTTCCTTCAAAAACACAAACGTTTAGAAACGAGGTTCGTCCTTATAGTTTGTACAGATAATTTTTTTGTCTGCACATTTTCTTAGAATATCAATAAGAATAATAACTGCTTTTTAATTTTATTAATTATTACATAAAAAATCTATTTAAATCCATGATATTTACTTATTGTTTATTTAATTATTGTTACTACTTTTTTATTGACGTGACAACGTCTTATAAATCGATAGAGGCGGTTGCACGCACGAAAAAACATGACTCATCCGGCGTTACCGGCGTTACCTCGCTCATGCGGCGTTACCAGCGTTACCTCGCGAGCGCGGAACGAGCGACAAAGAAGACGTTGTCGCGTTCAACTATCGTCAGTAAACCGACTTTACAGGCAACCAATTTTTGACGTGACAACGTCTTATAAATCGATAGAGCCGGTTGCACGCACGAAAAAACATGACTCATCCGGCGTTACCTCGCTCATGCGGCGTTACCGGCGTTACCTCGCGAGCGCGGAACGAGCGACAAAGAAGACGTTGTCACGTTCAACTATCGTCAGTAAACCGACTTTACAGGCAACCAATTTTTTTATTATAATCGGTTCTTAAGAATTTGTAATGTCTATTGGTAGTGTTCTTTTACTTGTCCGAGTAGGTGAGATGAAAATAACTACCTATTTTATTGAAAAATAAATTTCACCTACTGGAGTAGCGATCCTAATGGGATGATGTTTTAAATTCAGTCGCCTCAAGATTTTGCTGCGTTCAAACAATATTTGTAGACCTCTAGGAGCTGTCCAGATAGCCCATGGATGCAGAAATGAACCGTCTTCAGGATGAGTATAAAGGTCGTCAATATACCATACGGTGTTAGATGTAGATACTTGTCTTGAACCATCTCATGGAAAATAAAGAAATATTTTCAATATTAGTATGAACTCTCGTAACATTCAGTAGCTACTTGTATAGTTACGGAATGAAGAGGTTCATCACCTTAGTGTCGGTTTTCGCTTGTACTGTGAGAGTCCATTACGCCAACATATACCAGTTCAATCGACCAGTGCAAATTAATCAATTTGATAATCGACGAACCTTATCATTCCGTGACTGCACCAAGGTACACCGCATTAGAATAGTCGTAGGCATGATAACAGGGCATTGCCCACTAAATAAACACTTTCCGACCCTAGGAATCGCAGACAGTCCTCTGTGCAGAGCCTGCATGAAGGAGCACGAAACATGAGCACACGTGCTACTGAGGTGCACCGGAGTGTCGGATCAACGCAAGAGCTCAAGTTCTCAGCAACACTCCGAGACATCCTGTGCGACCTGGGAGGCCTCTTCGGATTCTGGAGTGAGCTCGGCTGGCTGGAGTAATCCGGCGAGGACCTGCATCGGCGACTTCGAAGAGTCCGCACGCGCAACGGTCGAAGAGATTAAGGCCAATCGCTGAAAATTCCCAGGAACAGAAAGAAAGAAAACCTTGCATTACCGTTAAAATGATTCCAGCGGTGTCTGATCAGTAAGACATCAGCGTCGTAACGTAGATTGTTAAACACATCCGGTACACTGTTGCTAACAACAACCCACTTTTGCGAACTTCTGAAGTATTCCGGTTTCACCTACAGCGTAGTACAGATGGAATGTATGAATTGTTACAAAGGAGAGATGAAGAAAAGAGACTATTAAACACTCATTTAAATATTGAATGGAAGCAGGCCTTATTTTGCGAAAATCCATAATTAGCAGGACAGATTAAATTGTCTTATTGTCTAATTTGCTATAATCCGCTAGTGGACCATAAAGATTCTCTTCATGTAGCGGATTATAGCAAAACAATTTAATCTGTCCTACTCATTAAAATATTTAGATCACAACCTTGAAAACAAATGCAACTACAGTCCACTATTATGGTATTCTTCTATACTACAGCGCAAAATTTAGTTATGTGTTCGTCGAATGATTTTTATTATGTAGGTACCTACATGAGTGAAGGCTGTACCTACTAATTAAATATTGCAGGAGTTAAGAAGAAACTAAAGAAACCTTGTTTATTGAATCCGTTGACGACGGGAAATACAAAACTCCTTGTAATTTACTCATGCGTGCTTGTTCCAGAATTATTGGGTCACACGAGAATGTTGCAACTACTTTGTACTTAAAAAGTTCTCGAGCGAATAAAATTTTCTCTGCAAAAAAAATGAAATACTGGTTAAGATAATTTTCGAAATACTGAGCTAGAGTTAATTAGATCAATAAATCATGGATGATCTTCGAAATATATCTTATGAAATACTGAGCTAGAATTAAGTAGATCAAAAAATCATGGATGATCTTCAAAATATATCATGTGAAATACTGAGCTAGAATTTAAGTAGATGAAGAAATCATGAATGGTGTTCGAAATATATTATATGAAATACTGAGTTAGGATTAAGTAGATCAAAGAACATGGATGATCATGGATGATCTTCGAAATATATCCTACCATGAGGCGACCAACATGCCAACACTATCACGCTGCTGACCACTTTGTACTTGAACAAATCTACAATTACTTGTACTAACATCATTTCGATGATCTAGGTAGCCCTTTAAAACGATTTGACTAAAGGCATTTAGAAACTAGGAATTTCATTTATATACTGTTAAACATGAAATAATTGAATGTTAGTGGTACGCTCAAGTTGCATTAGTCGAAGAGGTGAGCGACTAACTGCAACAGTTTGGTAGAAGCTGATTATTGCTGATATTTGGTAGAAGATTGGTCATGCAAGTGTATTAAATCCATAGCCTGCCGTCAGTTAGTCAGTTTCTGTAATATCTGGCTTGGGAATCGCTCCGAATCGTTTCACAAACACGTACAGGCAGTCCTACACTATTTGTGAAATTTTGACTTGCTTTTACCAATGTAAAAGAATGTTCCGTTAGTAACTTAAGACAGGCAGGGACTTACTAATTTAAACATAAGAAACGTCAAAAAATGCAAGGAGTCTTGAGATTTAAAATAAGTGTACCAATTAAATATTTGATTTATTTCCGCTCAATTCAAATGTCTAATTAATCTCAATCAGCCTTTATTAAGCGGTTGCAGTTTTGTTCACGAACCTCTCGGACTATGTAGAGACGAAATACAATTTCAGGATGCATTTTACATGAAGTGCATTCGTCATATTTCCAAACAACTGCTATTCACTAACCTAATGATAGGGGATGATATCGAAGTGAATTACTATTGTGAAACAATGTTGAACGGATAGATCATAAATAGATTAACAAATAAAATAGGTGTAATTTAATTTTTTATGTTTTATTTCGAAAACTGTAACAATATTAAAAATTATAAATTAATCCAATAAATATTTCTTTTTAACAAAATAATTATGATTAATAACATCCACATTTACATCCGCAGGGGGGAGGTAGTGGCTTAGGTTCTAAAGTGATGGGTATCGGTGCTGGTACCATGAAGGCATTCATCGGTAGTCCAGGCGGGGGACAGTTACACGGGGGAGGAGGTGCGGGGGGTACTAAGGATATCACGATAGGCGCAGGCGCCGGTGGAGGGGCACAAAACGGTGCTGGGGCAGGTGCAGGAAGGAACATCGGCGGCGGTGGTGCAGGTATGACCATGGGCGCGGGCGCTGGGGCGGGAAGGAAAATCGGCGCAGGCGGTGGAGGGGGATAACACATCGGCGCTGGCGGTGGAGCGGGGAGGAAGATCGGCGCAGGCGCTGGTGGGGGATAACACATCGGCGCTGGCGCTGGAGCAGGCAGGAAAATAGGTGCAGGCGCTGGGGCAGGGAGACAGAACGATGCCGTCGGCAAAGCTGGGGGCAGCATCAACGGAGCCGGAGGCATGCAAGGCGCAGGCGCCGGCGCTGGTAGAAGGATCGGCGGCAGACACGGCGGCGGTGGCGGAGGCGCGGCTGGCATCAGGACAATGGTGGCCGGCGGCTCCTTTTCAGCGAGAGCGCATTTACTGCACAGTTTTTCTTTCTTCTCTGTAAATGAAAAAGTTAAGGTGCTTACTGGGTACTCTTACTCAAACTGAGAATGTAGCGTGAAATCAGCTTAAAATTCAACACTTATTTGACCCTAATGAATGAAAAAAATTATGAAACTTACCAAGTTTAGCCGCCAGTAAGGGCTTCAGTAACCTGAAAAGCCATAAAAGTGAGTTAATGCATATTATATAAGAGTAAAATTTTATTTATTTTTGTATTATTACGTGCATTTAGGTATACTTACGAAGCCAGGACTGATTTTTTACATTCTTTCATTTCCTTCAGTGCCTCCAACTGTAAAAAGGTATATTTTATTTATTTGATAAAGACAATATTATGCTTCGTATAAGTTGCCAACAGATAACTGTTGGCAACTTATACGAAGCATAATATTGTCTTTATTTAGAAACATAATAATATCATAGATATTATTATGTTTCTAATAACATTTTTAATAGTTTTTCTTTCATTGTTAAGGATAATTACCAAACATAGTCCTTTCTCTTCACACGCTATCACATAGTTCGCTGTGAGCATCATCACACAAATGGAGGACCAAAATACCTTTTGTCCCCCCATTTTGACTAAGCACAATATCAAGCTTTGGTGTTTAAAAAATATTTAATTATCAGCTATACCTATATGCATTTTATAGGGTAATCTTACATAATGTACCTACGTGATAAGTGATTACTATAAGATAGCTTTACGTATGTTGTAAGCTCTTTTTGATAAGATCATACGTGTTGATAAATCAGTTTCAAATTTTTATTAGGTAATTTTATAAAATATATTTTAAATAAATTAGATATTACATAATTGAGGCATTTATCTATTTATTTTCAAAATTATTTTCTACTAATTTATTTCCTACTAATAAAACAAACAAATTTATTTTCTACTAATAAAATTAAAAAATTATACTAACTAAAAATTATAGTGTGGAAACCACAGAGCAAGGAATAACTTTATATGTGGAAACTATGTTGCTACGTTCTTTTATTGTTTGAAAGACAAAAATCTGGTAAATTATTGTAATGGCCCATAAGAAAAAAAATTCAGAAATATGGAAAACATCAAATCTCTTTGTATATTGATTTTTATTTGTGTGAGTACAACTTTAAGAAATAAAAATAAAAAATCGTTTATCAAATCCACTCTCGCTGATACGCCCTTAATCTCAGGACTTAGGTCTCCATATTTCTTACTACCTATGCGTTATTAAGATCAGATGATTGATTACACACCTAATGACAGTTAATTTTAATAAGAATAGTATTTAAAACTTGCACAACGTGATTAATCTTATCCAAATGTCGAGATAACAGAGTGAGAGCAGTTATATCAGAAAAACAGTCAGTCAATTGAAAGCCATGGTTAAATAAATGTGGTTGTCGTCTCTACAATGGCAAATAAAACGCGATATTATTTTGCTTTTGGATTTGTTTGGTTTCTGATTTTAGTAAGTAATTTTTTGATCTCTTATTTTTACGAAAAAACTTGGAGGTCAAATATTTTTCTAAAAAGTAGATAATATCCTTCAGCAATAATTATTCGAGTTTACCATGCCCTTAGTTTTCTGCATTATGAACATGTAAAGTGTTTAATTTTTTTCAGATACATGATTCAAACGCTTTGAACTTAGGACTAATTTCTGGAGATCTGAAGCGGACTTTGAAGCCACTTATTATCAAAAAGACCGCACATCACTCCCCTGTGACTATTAACATTAATTCAGGAATACCAAAACTGCCACCTGTATTGATACCGAAATTACCAAAAAAACCTTTTCCAACAAAACTGAAAGCAAAGAAAATACCGCTTAAAACAAAGCCTCTTCGGTTGCGAAAATTAGAAAAGTTGCTAAAGGCACCTAAACTGACACAGGTACCAAAGATTCCTAAATTACCAAAGTTACCAAAGATTCCTAAATTACCAAAAATTCCTAAATTGCCTCTGTTACCTTTACTACCTCCACTCTTACCACCTCTCATACCTAAATTACCATTGTTGCCCTTGTTACCAATCTTTCCACCTTTACCACTTTTACCACCAATATTACCAAAATTACCCAAATTAGGAAAACCTCTTCGAATACCGCTTATTAATAAAATCGGCTTGAAGGCTTTAGGGTCTGAAATAAGACCGGTCACAATTCCTGCTCCTAACTTGAAAAAGAAGATTTTGGAAAAGCTTCTCAAGCTAAGAAGAGATGGCTCACTCACTACGGCGGAATTTATTCGGTTTAAAAAACTTCTGTTATGATAGTATTAAACTATAGTAAACAAGAGTATTTATTTTTATTTCCTTAATTAGTCAAAATGAATAAAAAAATATATATTGAATGGAAGCAGGCGTTATTTTGCGGAAATCCATAATTAGCAGGATAGATTAATTTGTTTTGCTATAATCCGCTACTTGAAAAGATTCTGTATGGTACAATATGCAGGAACACTGCCCACATGAAGCACCACACATAATTTTCCAACATTTTCTTCGACGCACGTTTAGTCCCGACACCGGGACATCCTCAGGAGATGTTGACTTCACAATGCGAAATAGTAGAGATTTCTCTACTATTTGATTTTAGCAAAACAAATTAATCTGTCCTGCTTAAAATATACTATTCATTGAAATTGCTATTTTCGTTTCCAATATCAATTAATGCAATTAGTAGTCCGGTCAAGTTAGACATAAAATTAGTGGTCAAATAACTATAATTCCGACAGAGCCAAATTTTCGTAGGGACCTTAGGTTTACCATAAGGAATAAAGTGTCAAAAGTCCCCATCAATCCTATGTGTGCAACAAAAGTTATTCGGGGTCAAACGTCAAAATTTGAGGTTTTTTGGATTTTTCTCCAAAACGTTAAGTTTTCTCAAAAATAACTTCAGGCCACAGTTGTAGATCTTAAAATTGTCTACAAAAATGGTTCTTATGATTTTTTTCCTAAGAGTTAACATTCCTGAGATATCGCGATTCTAAGAGTCACATTATACATGATATGCACATATAAGCCACTTATATACATAATCAGGCAATTACAATTGTAGTTGGTGAAGATACTGATTTCTTAGTAGGTACTACTTACTGCAGGGACTCCAACTTGTTGAATGATAATACTAATCCTATACCTTTAAACGAGCAATTCTTGTATATATATATATTTCTATATAATCTGAATCTCGGAAACGGCTCGAACGATTTTCATGAAATTTAGTATACAGGGGGGGTTTTGGGGGCGATAAATCGATCTAGCTAGGATTCACTTTTAGAAAATGTCGAATTTACCAAAAAAAAATATGAACCCTGCTGCCATCTATTGGCAACCGAGCAAAGCTCGGTCACTCAGATATTAATACATAATACTCTTAGAATCGCGATATCTCAGGAATGTTAACTCTAAGGAAAAAAATCATAAGGACTATTTTTGTAGATAATTTTAAGAAATATAACTTTGGCCTGAAGTTATTTTTGAGAAAACTTACCGTTTTCGAGAAAAATCCAAAAAACCTCAAATTTTGACGTTTGACCCCGAATAACTTTTGTTGCACACATAGGATTAATGGGGACTTTTGACACTTTATTCCTTGTGGTAAACCTAAGGTCTCTACGAAAATTTGGCTCTGTCGGAATTTTCTTTATTTCAATTGTCTAAAATGACTGGACTATAGTACCTAAGTATTGATAAACTGCCGGTATATGAGAAGTATCAAGAAATTGAATTAGTCATCAACTGGTAAACAGCACCATCAACACCGTCACAGGCAGAACACAGCAGCTCCGGCGGATTTTCTTGGATTTTTAATTATACTAATAGGTTCTTGGTTCAAAAATTATTTAATCCTTTTTCTATTACAAGTCTACAAAAGTCGTGGGTGTTTTAAAATTTTTTAATTTTTCTCTTGTATACAAATAATGAACGACTGACGGATCATCGCGTAGCCTAATCCGCCTGCGTGAATTTCGGTTTCTACAAATCCCGCGGGGGTTGTTGATTTTACCGGGATTAAAAGTGTTCCCGTTCCAGTTCCTTTTCTCGCTTCCTTTTCCAAACTTTATACCTACTCCAAAATAATTTGCTATTATAATGTACTTACCTATATTCACCTATAACTATATTTCAAAATCTCACGGGAACTGAATCTGAAAAAGTAACCTAAAGGACATATTATAATTTTTTCCCAAGCTCTAATCAATCGATGTACCAAATTTCTTCATTGGATTACGCGTGAAAGGGTAACATTCAGACATATAGGCAGTGTTACTTTCGCATTATAATTATAGTAGGGCACTATAATAGTCCGAATGGATGGACTTTTTTTTGATGCGGTCGGAAAATAACAATATGCTTAGGTACAAGCCTTGAGTTCTTGAGAAAGATGTATTAGATATCTATACCTTAAATTATGGGAATACTATATGATTTCATCATAGAATATAATTTTAGTATGTTTTATGCATGAAAGACGTACTGGTTTTTAGATTTTTACAATAACTACTAAATAAAATAGCATAATAAAATGTTTTATTATTTAATCACATTACAACCTTCTTATATATAAATTAACTTATTATTACTTATTTTAACTAACTTTATTTTTCAGTTAATAAGGAATATATGATACATATTACATATTATAGGCATATTTATATTATGCGCTTGTTAGTTAGTCTTTCAATTTTATTTTTATCTGCTATGGAGTTGAAGGCGTGAACGACAGCATCTTTGAATTTCGTGAAGTACTGCATGAGAGGCCAGGCGAACGGCCGGTCTTCGGCCTTGCAGGTGAAGCAGTGGTCCGACCAGAGGGGCTTCAGCAGCGATCTCTTCGTTAATATGCTGCTCTGAAATAAAAATATTTATTTACTTCCAAAGGTTGCCAAATAAGCCACTGTCCGAAACAACGCATGTTATGATCACTGGCGGTAGTTTGACTTTTCATAGGTCTCACGGGATTTGTGAAAAAATAAAATTACCGCGGGCGGAGATGCGGGCGCTACCTATAGTAAAAAAAAAAGATTTTGATTTCGATTAATAGGACATTTTGAAACGAGTGGGGAAATCAAAATTCCACACGTGCATTGAACGACGTTTTCCAAGAGGAAGAGACGAGATTCAGCTCTCTACCTACTTAAACGATAGTTCCAAAGAAATCTCTCACTTATTCATCCAGTTACTTACTGACTCAACCCAGCCCTTAAATCTTGAATGCTAAAATTTTGCACAAGTTCCTTGTATAATGTAGACAAGGAAGGATTTTCGAAAATTTAATCAGGGCGAAACATGGACTTGTCGGCTATTTGTGCAAATGTGTTAATAAATAATTCGTAGAATTATAACGAGATCGAATGTCGAATTATCGATTCAAGGTGGCCGTTTACGTTGACATTAAAAGTCGACTTATGATGAATATGCATGATATCACTGTTGTTACACTGCAACAATAACGACGAATTTTAATTGTTAGGTACAATGACTTTGTCCCCATTTGGTAATGTTGCAAGAGTAGGTATGTCTTCTTTAAACTTAATATCATTGCAAGATTGAGTTTTTGTTTGTTTATTTATGCTTAGAGATATAAATTTGTAAATTTTTGTAATTCAATTTCTCATGTTACACTTTTTGTAACAAACCTCCTCCAAAATGCTTTGATCGGAACATATTTTTATGAAATTAGTTTATTAATTTTATACCCTGTGATAATTTATACTAGCTGACCCGGCAAACGTTGTTTTGCCATCAGGGATGTAAAAAAAAAAATAGCTTACGACCTACTCTGAGACATACCGAACATAAAAATATTTCATAACAATCGGTCGAGCTGTTTTGGAGGCGTATGGTTAAAAAAATTGACACGAGAATGTATACCTAATTACCTATATTAAAAGGTTGCAAAACAATGTTTGCCGGATCATATAGGATGTATATGAAAACCTTATAAAATGCTTCTATGTTTTTAAACTAGGAAAACGTGGGGATTTTTAGAAATCCCGAAATAAAGGACCACAAACCTCTGCAATGGTCGCAGCAGTCGCCACAACGCAGATCCAAGCGAAGTATCTTCTCAAATTCATGCTCAAAATAATACTTGGTCACGAGGTAGAGCACCAGGCTACCCGCATAGCAGCCACTGGCCAACCACGGCATGTTACAACTCAATTATAAGTATACGCCGCTCTACGTCGGATGCTGTCACGTAAGATACGATAAGCTACTACTAACTTCTGGTAATCTTATTAAAACCTTGATTACTTTTACTGAGGGTTTCACTAATTTTGTACGAACATAGATTAGTCCTAAACAGAAAATAGTCGAATGGGTATCTGATTTGTAGTTTTTTATTATGTCGTACACGGACGTCGGACATAGGAAAATACTTAGTATGAAAAAAAAACAGTAGCAGTCTGAGAGCGCCGACAGAAGTGAAAACTTTAAAAGTTCATGTGTTTTCGTTCACGTATTTCTTGATTCGTCACTATACTACTACTCAGATAGGTACTTATTTACATACAGCGGTGGCAAAAACGGTACCTAATAGGTTCAATGGTTTTTACCCATACCTAATATTAGTCGTAGGCTAGGCAATTAAAGACACCATGGTGGGTGCATAAGAGGCGATATATAGAGACCGAAGAGTTCGTACACACAAAATTAACTTAAGAGCAGCCTTCCCGGTAGAATTTTTCATACAAACGCTCGTACGCGATTATGACGTTTTTACAAACTTTTCTTGAAATATTTTTAACAAGTAGGTACCTTGCACACTGTATATAGGTTTGTATAGAAACAAAAATTAAAATTTATTAGCAACGAATTCAGTACCAGCCTCCAAAAATCTGCATTCTTGCTGAAATTTTACATAAACCTTGGCCGTTTCGCTCGGCTCATATATTGCAAAAGTAAAAAAAACAACTCTATAAAAACCTCGTACAACTAATAAAGATTCGAAATAACAAACATTATTTACACATACTTGTATGGCTTTTTCAAAATCACGTATTTCCTGAAACAATTTTCATGAAATTGCCACGCTATTTTTTTTCCTGAACTCGCGATTGACGACACGGGCGTTATCTCGTTTTTTTCGTAATGAGTCTTTTCTAGAATTGCGTTGGACGAAACAGCAAGCCTGTAGACCACGAATTCGTCGTACTAGGATGGTCCGGGAAGGGTCGCCTTAAATACCTCAGTTAGGTTAGTACTAATTGGAAAAATTTCGATATGTCGCTTGGGTTTCGCCTTACATGCTTTATGCGGTAGCCAAAAACGTATGACTCTATCGAATTCTTAACATAATATGTTGCTTCATAGTCCTGCAGAATTTATATGAAACTTGCACTGTTCGCTTTGTTTGTAAAACGCGAAGGGCCCAATACTTGGAGAAAACATACACAGGTTTTCACTTAAGTAGGTACTGTAGAAGCTTAAATAGACACACATATACGACCTAGCATTTGAGTCGAATTAATACTCTCCTTTAAACATGCTTTAGAGGAAGAAAAGAAGGTCTAAAAATGCATGTACTTTTCTGCTAACCCAGGTATAGGCTATACTTCCTAACTCTTTACAAATCGCATGATATATATAAGCGATTGTGAGGGAGTGGAGCGCGTCTAAGTAGATTGGAACTACCTTATAATCTTAGTCCGGATTTTATCCAATTTCTTATGGTAAGCCTATCGTAATTATGTGTGTTAAGACCACACACGCTCGTGTTGTGCTGATGCTGCGGATTCTGGCGACAGCTGAACGTGCTGGTCCGCGTGTCGAGCGCCAGTAAAATGTCGCGGTCACGACACGGGTAACATGTGTCAGTGCGTGGCGGTTGTCGCGTCAGTGGTGGTTGGTATTAAGTGTCTCCTTAATTCGTAGTTCAGTGGCCTTGACCAGGAAACAAACAAGTGCAAATAGCTGATATGTGTTACAAACATCCGGTGTTAATTTGGCATTAGTACACACACAGTAGTCATGGCATATGCATTTTCTGTTCTATTTCTATCATTGCTTTGGTGCGCTTCTGGAAAGAAATTCAAAAATTGAATGGGAATGACATAACCGATCAGTGAGTCAGTCTCTAACATATTTTGAATTTTGTTCCACAAGCTAGGTTTAGGTACTAAAGCAATTGGAGAAATACAACATGTACCTACTATACATAATGTTTACGGCTGCAGGATACTTGCCTCGAATAAGTGCGAAAAGTTGATATGTTTTTAAATGATTTCGGTGTTTATTCGGCATTTATTTAATATCCCATGGCAATCATAGCCCAGTGACCCCTCAACTGCTGCCTCTTAACTGGATTTGAGTTCTCTCTGATTATATGAAGACTAGCGTTTTAGCGTTTATGTATAATAAGTATCACATGGTGCAATGTAGAAAATGGAAAGCTGCGTATAACTTGAAGTTCACCATAACGTTCTCATAGGTGTGTGAACATTGTCCAACCGTTCTTGGTCAGCGTACTAGGGTATGGCCAACTCATTAACATTTTGAGAAAACGCACGGGGCGTTAATACTGTAAGAAGAGGTTGAGACTAATTGACAAAAGTTTTTCCTTGATATTATCAGTAGCGGTTAATCCTATGGAATCTGATCGCCTTTCAGTAATTTAAAATCCAGTAAAATTTTGAGGATTTCATAAGAAATTATTGTTTCCAGTTGGCGCTTGCTGCGTGTGTTCCTCCGCCGCTCCGCATGAGAATTGACTGTAGATCTGAAGAGGTGAGACCGTGTTCCCTTAACATGTGCAGGTACTAGCATCGTCGTTGGTTTCTCTTGTCTCAAATCTTTATGTTTACTTAATACACTAGCTAGGTATCTACATACAAACACTATACTCACTCAGTTTCACTATGAAAATTTATTAGTTATCCTCAGTTTTAAAATCTATTGTGATGAAAAATACATAGGTTATGCTGCTGACTTAACTTATTCATGAAGTACATACCTATATACGTAAAGGTAAAACTTTGTGCCACTTTTAATGCATATTTCCTGCACGGATGCGAGATTGGACTAAGTACAAACGGAGCAAGAGTGCAGAGAGATATTTACACTTTTGACCAATTACTTAACCCAGCATATTATCGTTTTGTATTCTGATGGTATACTCGTACATTTTGGTTTTGAAGACCCTAATTTAGAGACATGACACAGAGATGCCTACAGTTAGAGACAATAACATTTTTGATGGAGCTCTATTTATGTTCCAGGAGGAGGAATTATACCTACCCAGGTCCAGATCGACTGAGTTGTCGAGAAGTCGTACACACTTCGACATAAGTTCGTTTTGCGACTTGATTCATCGCGCGATCCCAGAGACTGTTGAAGATGGCAAGTTTGTCATTTCGCCTGATTATGACCAAGTTGGTTACAGCGACTCGGAGGCCCCGGTAGCCGTAGCTCCACCGAGAGGCTTCATACCTTCGGGATTACCGAAGTTTAGACCTTCACGACTAGGCATACCAAAGATTGATGTACCGAAATTAACGCCGACGTTACACGGACACAAACCACCAAAACTAGGACCAGCGATGTCATTCAGGAAATTGAAGTACGATGAAGAAGAATCGAGTGCAGAACGAATGGAAAAATTCAAAAAAGGCATTCAGAAGATGCTTAATGTAGTCAGAGTTATTGGGAAAATTGATCAATACTTGTCGGAAAGAACTAGGATCATTGTGGATAAATTGACCAAGACGTTTGTTGATTGATTGTTTGTATAACTGTACCTTTACGGTTTTACTTAAGAAAAACAATTCGTGAATTTGCCTTTTATGTTTATTTATAGTAGGTATAATAATGTAAGTTTTGTTTAGTATAAATGAAGTAAATAAATACACCAAGTGAGGCTTTTAATATACCTTTGTACCTTTTTTCCTGAACCTTATAGTAAAGTACAATTTTTAAAGCTCTATCATACAAATAAAACAACCCTTACATTTTCGTATTTACCGTATGCGTCTTTGTGATCAATTTTGTAGCTACACAGGCTAATATTCTGTTTGTAGGTAAACCGCTAAACTTCGACAGCTTTAGGACCAGTAGCGCTTTCACTTTTAGGGGTTTTGAATGGGGTTTTTGAAAGGCTGACTACACGCATAATAATAAAGTTTTCACTAAATCTAAATTTTTAATTTGTTAGACACTTTATATTTAAAAATTCTTCAAAAGTCCATGTAAAAAATGTTATTGTATTTAAATCATTAAATGCAATGTAGATTTTATGTGTATCGTTTACTCTTGAAATGCCTTGCACATTGTAAATACTAAATAGGTACATTGTTTTTAGTGTCTTTGAAATATTTTTTAAATATATACTGAAAATTTTTATTTTAATGAATTTGTTTGTACGTAAGTAATTTTATATTTTCCAATTTCAGAATTGGAGATTCCAGAGCCAAATGCATATTCGTATAATCGTAAAATCAAGTTTGACAAAGTATTTATTTCCTAACTACACTATTGATCAAAAACCAGTTACATAAACTACTGATTTCAAAAATCATTTGAAAAACCTGACATCCTGCTCATTCTACAAACTAATATCCTCTCGTATATTTCCGATTTACAATTTTGTTACTAAAAAGCCAAAATGAAAGGCGATAGAGATAGCTTCGTCGCGTCAGAATTTTGAGACAGAAAGGATCAAATAGCTTTTTATGCAACTGCATCGTATACGATGCAGTTGCATAAAAAGCTATTAAGGATGTTCATTTTAATTTGGGTGCTGGTTGTCAAAATAGGATGGTACGAGAATTAAAATGACTAATTACGAACAGTTGCATACAAGATTTTATCTACGACAAGGAAAATAAAATTTTATTATAAAACTTACTTAGGTAGGTTCAAAACAAATCAATCGATAAAAATCACATTGACTAAGGGCCGATTTTTCAATCGCCAGATAAACGTTAACTGAGGAATAAATATTTTGACAGTTTTGTATGGCATATGGTGGGCATATGTTTCAAATTTATTCCTCAGATAGCTTATCTGGCGATTGAAAAATCGGCTCTAAATCTTTTAACAAAACTAAAGCACCAAATCATAGTATATTGAGGAATAAAATTATGCACTGGATGTTATTTAATTATCACATTAAACAATTCAGATTTTCAATGGAAATTATTAATTTTCAATTCAAGTTCTAATATTGACTTCCAAAGATGCCCGCTAACCTTCAGTAGAGTTTCATACGCAACGAGTTTCTATGCAGATCTGAAGGAGTTTCATGTTTAATTGCGAAATTATTATTATTATTTTAATATTTTATTAGGATATTAATATTGAGTGACAGTACCAACGATAGAGTGGGTTGGGTACCAATTTTATTAGATTTATAGGAACGATACAAAAGTGCCAGAACTCTGACCCGTTAGCTTTATAGGTATCCTATTTTATGAAGATAAAAATTAGGTACGATTCAGGTCAATGAATGGGAGCTGCACCATTATGAGAATCGAATGAGTTATAACGATGCAGCTCCCATACATTGAGCTGCATCGTTATGAGAAGCGAAACCTTAAGAGGGTTCATAACGATTCAGCTGTCAAAATCGAAATTGGAAGATTTCGATGCTGGAGTAGATAAAAACCCAATTTTTAAACGATTGACATGAAAGATTCACATAAAAAAATAATCATAATGTTAGTTCCTGTCATAAAATAACAGCAGAATCTATGGATGGACGATTATATCGGCCAAAAATATAAACAAAATTCGGGAGCGGGAACTAGTTAAACTTGTTATTTAAATCACCTTTTAAAATGCTAATAGAATTCGCCAAAAGAAAACATATTTTATGCTAAAAAAACCGAACAAATATAAAATACGAATATACAAAGAAAGTTAATTTAGTTGCGTCTTGTTGCTTGTTAAGAAACTGAGTTTTAGAACTAAAGGTGAGGTGTTTCATATTTTTCGCTTGTTATTTTAGTGTTTACGTGTGTAACGGATTATTTCGGAAACGAACGGAAAAGTCGGATTATTTAAGTAATGCATTTTTTTCTAAAGACTATCGTCTGGTAACTAAGCGCGACGGGTGTTATATCTATGCCCGTAGTATAGAGAGAGTTGCAAGTCCAGAGCTAAGCCTTCATTTGGTTCTTCAGGTGATAGCGTTTTTAATCCGTTTTTAGATCGTTTACCGAATTGGACCCTTTTTTAGTCTAGTACGGTTTTGTACCAATTTTAGTCTCATTAGATTCAGCGCACCTCAATGTAGGCTCGTAGCTGTTATTTTTTTAGTATTTTAGTTTAGTTAAATAAAAAAAAATGAAAATTTTTTACGTCAAAAATATGGATATTTAAGATAAGCAATATTTCTTAAAAATTAAAACGTACTAGCATAGTTATTCATGTATCTGCAACATTTCTAAAAATTATGAAAATCGTATTACATTTACGGGTAGGTAAACGTCATCGTTTTTTGTATGAAAACTTACAGCTGGACGATCCTCTTAATTACTTCAGGCAACATGGCACCAACTCCACAAAGCGTGTCACTGCTAGAAGGGAATCCAGGAGACTCCAGCTCTGGCCCGAGGATCGTGATATCGGGCATGTCCGGCGTCTATCCAGAGTCCAAGTCCGTGAAGGACCTCTCCTATATTTTGTATAACAAGGTATTTTTACATATTTTTATTCAAAATGTACCTACCGTTCTGTGCGCCTTGGGCCGATTTTTGAATCGCCAGATAAACTATCTGAGTTTTTTTTTTTCGAGTCAACGTATTTTATTTTCACTAACAAAGTCTTAGTATATGATTAAAAAAATAATGGCGCTGTTTCTTCTTTGTATGGCTAAACTTAGCCGTTGAGCTAAATAAGCGCCAGCTCTCGGGTCCCCAGACGCTTGGACCAATTTTTGGGATAAAATTAACATCTGAGGATTAAATTTTAAACATATGCCATACAAAATCTCTCGTCATATTTATTCCCCAGTTAAAGTTTATCTGACGATTGAAAAATCAGCCCTGTCAAATGTTTTGTGCTTATTCGCACGTTTGTAACGAAATGCAGAAGAAACTAAAGAAAACACTTAAAAAATTCAGAAGTAGTTTGTAAAAAAACTTTGAATATGCTTTGAAAGTGTCCAGTTTAGTAAATTAGAAATAAAAAAATTACACACAAAAATAAATATTGAAAATTGAATAGACAAATTTTACAAAGAAAATCTTTTGATCTCAAATGTAAAATTCTCTCGCTTTTCTTTGTAACCAAACTCCTCCGAAACCGCTGGACCGATCGTTATGAAATTTTCAGAATATGATCTAGAGATCATAATAGTAGTTTATGAAACGGTTGCATAATGGGGGGTATTAAAACATGAGTGTGAGTTTAAAAAACGAGCCGCAGGCGAGTTTTTTAATAGTATCACACGAGTGTTTTAATACCTAATTATGTAGAGTTTCATACACTACTTTATCTACGCTCATATTATTATCATAAATCCAAATCATAAAATCTTGCTAACGTTTGTCGTAAATCATTCACTTTGTTTCATTTTTGTTGCAACTAGGTTTCACTGCTAGACATTTTTCAGCGCAAAGTTTTGACTAAGTAACAAAAATAACAGAATAGAATGTTAAAAATTAGTATGCAAAAATTCTGAATTCAAAATTTATTTTGCCAAAATTCTGCAAATGTGGCGTAGAACCATAGACAATAGACATTGTTGTTGTTGTCTGTGGTCTATCATGGCCCATCCATATACTCTCGGCAATGACTACCAACTATATATTGTCTGTGGATTCACTTAAAAAATATTACATAAAAAATATTACCCCAGATAAAAATACAGGAACCCAGAGCCGCGTATCGTAATGGAAATTATACAACTTTCTTGAAATATTTCCATAGTAGATCGATGTTATAATGAATAACTCTTTAATAATTATAGAAGTCTGTGAATAGAGTAGGTCATTATGTGACACATTTTGATTTCATAATTCGAACTTCAAGCAATGAGCGTTGATAAATAAATATGCTTCCAGACCTCTAGGACTGGGAGCAGGTTGTTATCATTTTTTTATGTCCTAAGCGAGAAACAATTTATACGGCAAAACATCGTTTGCCGGGTCAGCTAGTAACATATAAATAATCATAACTGAAATCTCTCGAAATAACATAACATCTTAGATTTAAAAAGATATCGAAATCCTCCATCAAAACTTACATTACACAATTCATGAATCTTTTTTACTGAGAAATTTTATGTGCGGCATTTTTGATTGTGTGCTATACTTGTTAGAGACAATTTTTTAATGATGCCTATCAGGTTAAAATGTATATCGATTTGTTCAATGAAATTGTTTGCTTGGTTCGATTTCCGGCAAAAGCAAAATCTTTAGGAAATTATTGAATATAAAAAAAATAAGTTATTCTTACTAAAAAAAAATGTGTGCTTTGAGTGAAAATATTCAATATTTCAGGTACTTTTCCTTCATGTTCCGTTATTTTTTCCACTCTCTATTCACACCTAAAATCAACTAATTGTATATTTCCTATTCTACGTGTCTAGATCAATCCAATCAAGAAGATCAGCGGCCGATGGAAATCTGATCACCCCGAAATATCACAATACATGGGCAAAGTGTGCGGGCTTACTCAGTTCGATGCGCAGTTCTTCAAAGTTCATTACCGCCTGGCCTTCTGCATGGATCCCATGACACGCAAGATGCTGGAGAAGGCATTTGAAGCTATATACGATGCCGGTAGGATTTACACTTTTTTGAAAATCAGTGATTAATTTGTGAAGTGTTCATCGTCTATTGACGCGACGCGAATGTCGGATTATTTATTTCAGAAATACATTTTTTTCTTAAGACTATCGTCTGGTGACTGAACGCGTTGCGAGTAGGTAGGTAGTAGGTATTTTCAAAAATGATATCTATGCCCATTTCCCGTATAGAGACAGTTGCAAAGTCAAGAACTAGGCCTACATTTTGTTCACCAAAATTGGGTGATAACGTGGTTACCCCCCTAAACGTTCACCAAATAGGACAACTTTGGTCTCATTAGATTCAGTACACTTTTATCTAGGCTACGTACGAACGAAATATACGAAATCCAACTTGAGAGATAGGATAGTTTAAATCTCAAATTATAGTCGCAATTGTAATTTATTAATATAAAAAAAACTTTAGCCACAGCAACGCGTGGCCGGGTCAGCTAGTATACTATATAAATATACGATACGAAATATAAAAAAAAAATACTCGAGCAAATTTTTAGGTCAAAATATATTAACATTTAATTAAACTCTCAAAATTTTTAACATACGCAATATTTCTTAAAAAGTAAAACGTACGAGTACAGTACTTCATCATAAATTTGAAAAATTTCAAGATACTTAGGAAAATCTGACTACATTTACGGGTAGGAAAACGTTATCGCTTTTTGTGTGAAAGCTTACAGCTTATTTCGGACAAAGCCTGCGTCAATCATTAAAATTAAACTTTTTTACTTATAGGCATCTGTCCGGAAGAACTCAATGGGAAAAAAATTGGAGTCTATATTGGTAATAGTACTTCTGAAACTGAAAAAGCTGTTTTCGATGTACGATACTCCAGGTCGGGACTCGGTTTACTAGGGTTCGTATAAATGAATTTTAAAAATCAAATATTACCATTGTAACATCATTCAACTGCTTTCATTTGCATCCTATTTTTCCATTGACTCTAAAGACATGGGTTGTTGCCTAGTTTGGGAGTCAGGAATTATTTAAAGTTGTACCCCCTAGCAAATAAACGTGGAATCAGCTATCGCTAATCGAATCGCTATCGAATAGCCATCGCTATGGCATAGTTATACTATGTTTTGTCCTTCTCCGTCAACAGCAATTTGAAATTCAATGGAACAAGACAAAACACTGTATAACAATTCAATGTTTATTTGTATGAGGGTACATCTTTTGTCGGCCTGATAAAATTTGTTTCATTTACTGTATTATCGGCCTGAAGTAAAATAATGATCTTAATATATTCTAAAACTACAGGGGTTGCCGAGCAATGTATGCCAACCGCATCAGTTACAGCTTCAATCTTAAAGGGCCTTCTATAACACTGGACAGTGCCTGCTGCAGTTCCATACAAGTTTTGGAACAGGCTTACCACGCCATCAAGCACGGAGAGATTGAAGCTGCCGTCGTCGGAGGGACATCTCTCTGCTTGCAGCGTCAATACCTCTTACATTATGGAAGGTAGGTGTTGTGATCATTTATGAATTTTTATTTCTGTATTCGTATGATTGTTGTGTAATTTTGTAAAATCTTTTTAACGTTCTGTACCCAAAGGGTAAATACGGGACCTTTTTATTTAGTAATACTTCGCCGTCCGTCCGTCGGTACGTCTGTCATCAGACTGTATCTCTGGAACCGTGATAGCTATAGACTTTATTTTCACAGATGATGTATTTTTGTTGCCGCTATAACAACAAATACTAAAAATACAACAAACTAGATTTTTTTGCTCGTTTTTTTAATTTGGTGGGCAGGGGTGTTTAGTTTGGGGGGCTCGCCAAGCAACCTCCACGAGTGCCCGAGTGCTACGGTGCCTCTCTGTAGCGCACGGGCCGGTGCTCCCTGGTAACGTCGGTTCATAACCGACGGCGAATAGCTTGGCCCGGTGGATAGGTGACGTTTCTTCGCGTGTCCCTCTGGGCCTCAGCAGAGGGCACAGTGTCGAAACGTCTACACCTACCCCGGAGGAGGAAGAAAACCTCATTAAAAAATTACAGGCGGGGGTGGAAACGCCCACAAGTCCCTTCGGGGCACTACGAGGAAGACAACCTCGTAAAAAAATCACCGAAGTGGGCGGGAACGCTCGTCGAGAGGGACAATTACTGTGGCACATCCCTCTCGCAGGAGACGCACCGGTTGCTGGAGGACGAACACCTTTCTTCGGCTTCCGGGTGCGCCGGCCTGCGGGTGACGGACGTAAGGGGCTATGGCGTCCGTTACCCGAACTACATCAACAGGCCGAGGAGGTAGCGCGCCCTGTTCAGGACGCGCCTCCCAGGAGGAGCCGGCGGCTCAGCGTGCCGGCAGCAGCGACGGGACCTGCAGCTCAGGTGGCGGGTCGGGGCCTGGCGGGAGCGCGGTGAATACGCAAGTGAATCCCGTACTCCCGCCAACGAGGTCCGTCGTGGCAAGGGACAGGTTTTAGTGGGTGCAAGCCCCACATAACCCCTCCGTTTCCCCTGACGGAGGGGTATGCGTTAGGCATTTCCTGTCGATAAAAAAAAAAAAAAAAAAAAAGGGGTGTTTAGTTTACTTTAATATTATTGGGAATGGGTCTTGATAGTACGGAACCATCAGCGCGTGAGCCGGATCGCACTTGAATTATTTTTTATGTATTTGGGTTAAATTGAAATGGTCACAGATCCAAATTCTTGTAAAGGCTTCGAGACTGTTACAGGTTCTGAATACACGTAGACTTCTTTGATTTTGTAAAACCAGAGAAATCGATGAAGAGCATCAGTTTCCTCTTCTTAAAACAGTTTTCTCTCCTCAACACTACTGCTTCAGCTTCAACAAGCCTCAGCCATTTCGGCTCTTACGAAGTCCTCGTTTACTGATTCAATGGTGGAACGGTAGTTCACTTTCCCCAACGTCGCAGGACTAAATGAGGTTAAGTATTTAATAAACGCCCAAGACATTGCGACTAAGTTTTTTTACAAAGATTTATAATTTGTCGTCGCTCGTGCTCCGACTAGATGCAGCCCAACCTTACAACGACAGATCTGTGAGTGCGGCAACTTTTTCTTGTAGTGTGAGTCTGTCAATTTGAAATTTGTATGGTGCGAGGACGCTAGTGTGCGTGAAAAATTGTGTAGCGACGGCTTGGGTATGCGAACTTTGACAGAGTATTTATTGCCGCACTTTTGAAGTCGCGTGCCTCTTGGACCTCTATGTTTTTTAGTCAATAATAATCATATTTTCAACTAATGAGTTTCCTGAGGTGACTTCAGTTTTAAAGGGAATTATATGAAGTATTGCATATTTTTCCTGTAGAGTGACGAAGATGAGTATGGACGGTAGAACCAAATCGTTTGATAGCGAGGCAGATGGATGTGCTAAATCAGAAGCTATCAACATGTTATTTCTTCAGAAGTCTGAAAACGCATTAAGGTATGAGACGAGACGATAATGTACGTTAATTAATTAACAAAAAAACCGACTTCAACTCTCATCAAACTACTGTTGAATTACCTTTCCAATTAAAATTTTACGACTTTTAATATGGTTTTCTCATGGATACCATTATCAGTACAGCTTCAGCTTTCTAATAAAAAAAAATATCAAAATCGATTCACTCCAATGAGGTAACCTCAGAATACAGAATAATCTGAGGAGGTAACAAACAAAAAATACATACAGTCGAATTTAGAACCTTCTCCTTCTTTGAAGTCGGTTGAAAAACACAATTGTTACGAACTAGTTTTCTTGTTCATAATCTGGGGACGCGGTAGTGTCCCCGCCAAGACGAGCTATGTTTTATAAGATGAGATGAGATTCTGTTAAGGGTTGTAATTTAAATTTACTTTTTATTTGTCACGGTATTAATTTTAGTAGATTATGCGGATAGCATATTGATTAGCTACGTATAGCTAATCAATAAGAATTATACATAATCTATACATATATACCTGTACCTACCACATTCAGGCCAACTAAATAAAATCTGCTGTTTTGATGATGCTTCAAGAACAAGTTGATTTGTATGATCGTCGTTTCTAAGGCGGCGGACAGCGTTCAAATATTTCTAGTTCATACCGAATATTGCGACATGATATTCCTTACTCGGTGGATTTTTATACGAAATAAAAACGTTATATCACTATTAATTTCAGAGTGTACGCTGATCTCTTGTATGTAAAAAATGATTTTATTTCAATTCCACACGATAAAACGGGCCCAAAATATGGTTTTTATCGGGATCCTGAAAATATGGCCAAATTTATTAGTAATTTCTATGAAGAAGCTAAAGTATCGCCCCAGGCGGTTGAATATGTGGAGGCATTGGGCTCAGGTAATGTACCTATTATAGACGACTGACATTTTGCTGTGACCATTTATATGATGTTTATCAACGTTACTAGAAAAAAATTCAAAAGTTAATATTAAATTTAAATACCGAGATGATCTAGGGCAAAAGAACAAACTTTATAAAAGTTTTCAATATTCTTCATTATACTTACTGTATGAACTTTCATTCAAATAATTTGGTTTCTCTAAATCTTTGCATCCATGTAGTTACTTTTTCCACTGTGTGCGAGTGCAGAGTAAGAAGCTTTGCTGCAAGCCAGGGTATTGCAGCGTTACAGAAATGTATTTAATGTATATTCGAAGAACAAAAGTTGTTAGTGTAAGAACTATAGTCCAAGAACGTTTTGGTTTTTTATCCCTGTACACACGAGAAATAAATCATGACAGCGACATACATCCTGAATCATGTACTCAGACTGGATACTCACTATTACAGTCTCGGCTTCCTTATCGTCTCAAGTGTAATGACTAGCTTTACACACTTGTACCATAATTATATTTTACAGCTGAACCGAATGCAGACAAGGCAGAATTAGAAGCAATTTCAAAAGTTTATTGTGAAAACAGAAGCGATCCTCTTCTAGTGGGCAGTGTTACGTCTAATGTCGGAAACTCTGACGGTGCATCGGGCATAACAGCAATAACCAAGGTAACCTTGGCAAAGTTAACATCTATAATCTATCTATACTCTACACTATATACTTATTAAACATTATAAAGAGGTAACGTTTGTCAGTTTGTGACGTTGTAAAGGGTAATCTCTGAAACCGATTTTCAAAATTCTTTCACCAACAGTAAGCTACGTTATTGTGGAGTGTCATAGGCTATAATAATTTCCAAAATTATTTACACATCAATCATTCTGAAGCTTATTTAGCCCATATATTAGTAGAATATTTGTGCCCTTTACTCTATCCAATTTAAACAAATATCTTCAAAGATATTAGCAAAATAAAAACGTGGGTCGCGCCACCTCGGCTGTTGCGTGGCAATATAGGCAGATCAGCGGGGCTGGACAAAGTCACAAGCGCGTTTGGCGTTAACGCTATAAGACAAAAATGTATGGACAAAACAAATGACTGTAATAATTACTATATAAACACGCTGTGTTTGATACTGTCGGCTGTCAATTGTCAAGCGAAGTACGCTAAACACAGCGTGTTTAGTAATTATTATCGTGGTTTTTCTACAGTCATTTGTTTTGTCCATACATTTTTGTCGACTAGCGTTAACGCCAAACGCTTGTGACTTTGTCTAGCCCTGCAGGTCAGCTACCTACGCAAGGGACGTTGACGTACGAAATGATTTTTTGTATATCGCAGGACAAACGGACCGGGATAAAAATATTTCTAACGCGAAATGGAGTGTGGGAAATGGGCACTACTAGTACTATATTGTTTGCTATGCATCCTACCTTTTAGGTACAACTAGTCTCTATCCAAGAAAAGATTAGAGAAGATTTCTTAAACCTCGCATTGGTGATAAGAGCCTGCAGCCTGAGCCATATAACTCCGAGACGATCGATATAGAGATCAATCAACCGCTCAAATGGAATGAAATTCCAAAACAAAAAAATATGCGATTGACACATTCCATCCCCAAATTGATGTGACTTTTGCATGTCAACTATCATTCTTTTAAATGTTTAAAATTTCGTTCTATTTGAGCTATAAAGTTTTAATGTGACTATCGCAAATATGTTATGGCTACAGCTGCTGGATAGTTGTGTTGCGAATATTGTCAACTCACACATAAATAATAATAACTACACATATTATTGTCAACAGGTCATCTTAGCGTACCACTGTGGAAAGCTAGCAGCAAATATGCACTGTGATTCGCCCAGACAAGATGTAGACGCTTTGCGCGATGGTCGTATGCGCATTGTCACCGATAACACGCCTTTCGGGCGAACCTTCGCGGCAGTGAACAGCATCTCTTTGGTTGGATCTAACGGTCATGTCCTTTTACACGGACATTACAAACCGAAGGTAAAATCAAGGCCTTAGACGAAATTCAAAAAATGTATGAAAATAGTTACTGTGTATTCTAATACATTTTTGGAATTAGTTCCATTTCCATATTTTTAGCGTATCGCAATATGTAGCGTATCGTATATGTATGCCATCTGTGTATTATATGCCATAGGCTGACTGCTGCGGCCCATATAACATAACCAACGATATGAACCTGAGGCGATGTGCCCATCGGAATATTTTACGTCAACCTTCTTCATATAAGAAAAATGTAGCGCCATTTGTCAAAATTTCCACTAACACCCCGCAACATGGCGGAAATCGTCTCTGCGGAAACTTGCGTGTTTAGACGCGCTTAAAGCACGCCCCCTTCCAGGCGCGCCTCAGGTAGCATGCTCAAAAATCGCACGCCTGTTGATTTTGAAGCAAACTCGAAATGAGCATGCTATAATTTTGAGCAACATACCCACACACAAGCTACTAAATAGCAACTGCTCGATAAAAGCATGCTTTCATGCTTGAAATCTGCATGTGTAACAGTAGCTTTATTTTATTTTAAGGATATTTCACGTTACAAGGCTAATTTTCCACAACTAGTGACTCTATCGGGCAGACAAGATTCTGCTGTACATAAAATAATTCAGGATTTGAAATCGCGTCCAGTAGACCCAGAGGAATTGTCGCTGTTGCGTAATATACACAAAACCAGAACTACTGGGCATTTGGGGAGAGGATTTGTTATTCTTGGTGAGTCTTTTGGAAATTTGAACCAGTCGTGGGATAAAAGTATTCATTTCTGAATGATAGGAACACGAAACCATGAGACAATTTTAGTATTATTTAGTAGTACACTGTACATACTTAAACCTGTATAGGTAGATAAAATATTGGTGCCAATTCTATTGTGCAAAATCTCAACTAATTTCTTATGGACGAAAAAATTAAGAAAATTGCGCGGAAATTTATAAAATTTAAGAAAACAGCTATTAAATATTGCCTTCTTTAATATAAACTGTTCCTAGCTGTGGCTAAACGAAAATACTATGGAAATAGAAAATGTAAAGAGGTGAAGGTTTGCCTACTTCTAAGAACGCCATTCGGTCCTCATATGGCAAAACTACGTTTGCTGGGTCAGCTAATTATTATAAAAAGAGTTTGATAAGTAATAAATAAGTAGCTTTTATTTTTGCAGACACAAACGCAAACAATGAAACCGTTTCTCTACATGAAAAGATAAGCTACTTTGACAATGTAAAGCGCCCTCTGTGGTTCGTGTACAGCGGCATGGGCTCGCAGTGGGCTGGCATGGGCGCGCAGCTCATGAGGATACCCGTGTTTGCCGCGGCCATTGAAAGGTACTAACAAATCAAGATATTCCATAAAATATTTGAATCTAAATTTTATGAATTTTCAGAAGAAACTGCAAACCGAAAGTATAAACATTTCAATTTGAATATTTTTGTCTTTCATCACAGATGTCGGCGTGTCTTGGAGCCCAAGGGAGTGGATATTATTCACATAATAACATCCCCAGACAAAAAAATATTTGACAATATACTGAATTCTTTCGTCGGAATTGCTGCCATTCAAATTGGACTAACAGACGTTTTACGAGAGGCGCAGATCTTTCCTGACATGATAATAGGTAAATCATTATGAAAAATGGGTAAAAGCACATTTCTTTGAGTTTATACCTGAACCGAAAATTTTTGCATGTACTAACTTACAGGCCACAGTGTCGGTGAGCTGGGCTGCGCCTACGCAGACGGTTGCTTCACGGCGGAGGAGATGATACTGTCTGCATACAGCCGCGGACTTGTCTCCGTGCAGACGCCTTTCATTCGCGGATCTATGGCTGCTGTTGGGATTGGCTACCAACAGGTGATTAACGTAAAAGACTGATAATTAAAATACCCAAAAAAAAATATAGCACGCTGATGAAAAATGCAATCAACAATTTCTTACAGATATCAAAAATGTGTCCACCTGAAATTGAAGTAGCTTGTCACAATGGCCCAGATTCTAGCACAATTTCTGGACCCGCTGATATCATGAAGGACTTTGTGGCTCAACTGACTGCGAAAGGAATCTTTGCCAAGGAAGTGCCGTGCTCGAACATCGCGTATCACTCGCGGTACATCGCCGAAGCAGGCCCGGGGCTGCTCAAGTATTTAGGGGAAGTGATTAAATCTCCTAAAGAACGCAGTCAGCGATGGGTTTCTACGTCTGTGCCGCAAGATAAATGGAATGAACCGATGGCAAAGTATTCATCAGCAGAGTATCACACTAATAATTTACTCGTAAGTATGATAACAATTTTAATATCAAAACATAAATGGTGTAAATGTTGAGCTAATAGGTCCAAAAACTCTCACGAATAACAATCATTAAGAACTCAACAGGTGAATTATAAATTAAGGTATACCTACGCGGGATGTGATCAAAACTTTTCCATACAAGAAACAATAATAATAATTATGGGAAGAGAAAAAAAAGGTGGAATTCAATATGTTTAAGATAAGCACAGATTACATTAACAGCTATTACTAACGTACTAGCAAATGAAATAAATCACATAAGTTGCATATTACGTTTTTTGTTTCAGAACTCAGTGTTGTTTGAAGAAACTTCTAGGCTCATTCCTCAAACTGCAGTACTTGTAGAGATAGCTCCTCATGGACTTCTGCAGGCTATCCTCAAACGTTCGCTGCCGGAATCCTGCAAGCACGTGCCGCTGACTAGACGTGGGCATCCCGACAATGCACAGTTTTTATTAGAAGCGATTGGAAAGTAAGATCGTGCTTTAAATAGAAATTAAACCATCAGATCAAACTATTAATTTATTCGTATTTTATTATTACAGTCTTTACATGGAGGGATACAACCCGCAAGTGCAAGCATTATATCCGAAAGTAGAATTCCCAGTTTCCACTGGCACACCGATGCTGTCACACTTAGTAGAATGGGCGCATACTGAATCGTTGTAAGTTCACCGAAAGATGGACGCTAAAAATATTATGAATATATTAAAATTACTGTAAATTACAATTTGTTGCCACTTTTCAGTCCTGTACCTATGTTCATGAATGCAGATAAAGTAACTGCAGCTACATGCACTCATGTTATATCGATCCACAATGATGACTATCAATATTTGAAAGGACATGTAATAATAGGTAAAGAAAATGAATGTTTTGGATTCCAAATTAAATATCATTTAGATCATCAAATTGGTTTTGTTTCTGATATTCATCCGTTAACTTTTATTTTTAGAAAAAAACACGTACCCTTTCGCTGCTACTCTTGTTGCGGTTTGGGATACGTTAGCCATGGTGCTGGGAGCGCCAAAGAAGGAACTGTCCGTCCAGTTCCGTGATGTGCGCCTGCTCGCACAGCCCGTACTGCACGACCAGAGACTGTTGCGACTTAGCGTATCTTTGCACAGAGGAAGAGGACAATTTGAGGTAATAATATATTGAGTAAAATTAAAAAAAAATAGTTTGATGAAACTACTACTAGAGGAGCTATCAATAAGGAGGAGATATCAATAAGGAATAAATTTTTAAAAGTGGAAAACTTGTAGGTTTTAGACGGTAACATTAAAGTTGCGACCGGTTTCATTACCGCGGAGTTAGATGAAGAGGAGGAGAAAGAAGAATTAAAGTCTGAGGAGTGTTTGATTTTGAAATTAGAAGAAATTTACCAATTATTTAACGCCAGAGACTACAATTACTCGTAAGTTTTATTCATATTACGATAATACATTTTACAATTAACTGTAAGGTATATTATCCTTATTTTACTGTTTTGTGGTATAATTAGTACCGATAATATCTATTCCACGTGCCAGTATTACCGTGTTTGCGTTTGTTTCAGGCATGAGTTCCGTAGCATTTACAACGCTAACTTGTCTCTCACTGATGCTAATTTGTTATGGAAAAACAACTGGGTGACTCTAATTGATGGTCTGATCCAGCTCAATGCACTAAGACGAACTCATGAAAGTGTTTCACAGCCCACCTATATTAGAAGACTAGTGATTGATGTTGAGAAGCATTCGAAAAATCAAATTTTGACTAAAGATAATGTGAATGTTATTCCAGCTAAAGTATCTGAAGTACTGGATAGTACCAGGTATTTATTTAAAAATATTATTCTGTTACATTCACATTAATTATGGTAATTTTTGACAACTCTTTATTTTGCTAACATTTGTTTAGTATTCCATAACCAAATTAAGTAAGTGTCTGTATTTGTAACATGTTTAGATGTGGAGGAGTTCTAATTGAAAACATCAAATTTCATGATCTACCGACTTTAAGCAAGGAACAAATTGCGTTAAAAACGTTAAAGTTTGTTCCGCATGTCTCTACCAACAAATTAGACGTGAGTTCTGGAAGAATGGTTATAAAATTAATTTGATTAATGAAAAATAATACACACAAAATTGTATCTGCCATTTTACAGGAAACGTCCGCATTGTATGTATTTTTACAATTGATAGCAGAAAATTTAAATACGAAAGAGATCAATATTTGTAATATTATTGAAAACAAAGACGAAGAGAATTTCGAAACAATTAAAAATGTTATCGATGATTTACCAGAGATAAAGATTAATTTATTACGAGTGTGTCGAAACGAAGTGACTAAAATGTCGTCTGAATTCTTTGTAAACTTTGATGTTCTTATGATCACCAATTTAGCTTCTGATGATAATGTAAGTTTACTTGAATATAAAGATATAATTATATGATTCTTTATTGTATTCTTAGTTGAAGTGGGTGACATACCAGACGAACAGAATTACTAAATCTAATGTACTTTGATTAAGATAGAGGGTATAAGAGGCACTAAATGGATCATACATATATTATGCCACAGATTACTGTGTGTTATTTAATTTTGGACCTAGATGTTCTTAAAATTCGTATAACGTTTTCCAACAGATGTGTAACGTCCTGCACCAAGTACTCAAGTCTGATACATTCCTTATCAATAAAGAGAAGTGTATGACGACCACCCGTTCTGCTCTACCGTTCCGCAGCGTGTGCGCTCACACTATAGGATCGTCACGTCTGGAACTAGATATATGGCGACCTTCTCAAGTTACGGTTGGAGTCAGTGCTGTCACTGTACTTTCGGAAGCTGATCTAACCAAGCTCTCTGCTCAGCTATCCATACTACCTTTAAAACATAGGCTTATAATATTAACTTCATATCCAGCTTTTGGTGGACTAAAAGACAAAGTCAAAGAATGGAGAAATAAAGATCATCGTAAAATTAATCTTGTGATTAACAAACACAAACAATTGGGCGAAAAACCTCTAAATGAAATGCCGTTTCCTGATACGGCTATAAATATTTTAGACCATGTAAGTACATCGGAGTAAGTTATACTCACACATATTTCAAAGTTTCAATTTCATGTTATTTAGTAATATCAAGAACCTAATTTTTAGGGTGCGTGGGGTGGAGAATATTATTTGCCAATCCAAGAAAATATATCAAATGGTAAAGAAATGGCGCTGGAAATGACACGTTTAGGAGATATGGATTCAGTGCATTGGATAGAAGTGTCGGAATCAAGTTGTTCAGGCATTCCAGTAAAGGTATCAGCATCAAACTAATACCATCGAGTTAAAGCTATATTATATTTTATTGACTTTTTTAATGACACATATTTATTTATCAGGTTCATTACGCAGGTTTAAATGATGCTTATGTAAAAAGAGTATTGCGTGTGGCTGCGAGAGAAAACCGGATGTTAGAATACGATTTCAGTGGTACTACAGACAGGTATGACTATAATTTAAAAGTACACATATTAAATGTATATGTTTAAATATAACAAACTTGCATCTTCTTGAAACTCAAAAGAATTATGTTTATTTATAGGAACATCTCATTCTTGAATTTAATAATCTTAATAGTTAAGAGAGCGCAGCTTAGTGGCATTTGCAGATTTTTTTTCTTTACTACAGTGCATATAATATCTACAGTGATAAAATTAGCCCTAAATCTTAAAACACAAGTAATATTTTTAGGAATGTCCGTGTGATGGGTATCGTGCAAGCCGAGTCCATCAACGCGCGCGTCAAGGCACAGCCGCAGCTGCTGTGGCCGGTTCCCGAGCACTGGACTCTGGAAGACGCTGCCACTGTTCCTCTGGCCTATTGTCTGGCCTTCTACTGCCTTGTAATTATATTCTTGCTTTTCCTGACGCACTAATTTTAAATTCTCTTTTTGCACCCATTAGAATGTTAACGATGAGTTATGACTTATGAGGAATGTTTTTGTATAAACCATTTGAAGAACGAATGACGTAGCGATGTGTTTTTGCCTTCTGCGTCGTTGGTCGTGGGTTCGACTCCCATAACTGTAAACTGTAAAATGTTTCTGTGAAGAGCATGAATGTTTTCCAGTGTCTGGGTGTTTTCTGTGTATTGTATTTATGTATATTAAACATTATAAATATTTATCAGTTACCTAGTATCCATAATATAAGCTATCGTTTACTTTGGGGCTAGATTGTACTGTCTTGATATACTTATTACTATTATTTTTCTATCTCGTGAAAGCGGAGAAGGAAAAATTATTATCCAAGTACCTATACCTTGACATTACTGCCATGTAAAAATGTAGACTCAACGATTATTTTTCCTATAGTTCTTGTAGTCATTTTAGTTAACGGTCTTTTAGTTTATTATTTTGTTTTTATTTTGCAATTAATAATTATATTAGTAATTAATTTATATTTTGTAGACTTTCAGAAGTAAATTTTATCCCGGTATGAGCGTTTTCGTCCACGGAGGCGCGGGAGCTCTGGGGCAAGCGGTCATTTCCATTGCGCTGGCGCATGAATGTGACATTTATACTACTGTGAGCGACATCAGAAAGAAAAGGTGTTTGCTCAAATTATTTCCAAAACTTAAAGGTGTGTATTGTTCCAGTCAATTAACTTGTTTCAATTTTGGGAATACGTTTTTGCATTTATTTGTGTTAATCTAGACAACCACGTCGGTTATTCACGAGACAACAGTTTTAGAGACATGATTCTCGATGGTACCAAGGGAAAAGGTTGCGATCTTGTGATTACTTCAGCCAAAGGAGACTTGAAGAATGTAAGTGGCTTTAACATTATCCACTTCAAAGTTGAATTCAAACTAGGTACTAACCTAACCCTTGATAAAATTGGGTTGAAATTTACAGGCTTCCATAAATTGCTGCAAGCATTTGGGATACGTTGTTGACACTTCAACTATATTGGACAATGAAGACTTTATCTTCGGGATGCATAGTGTAGACCTTATCTCTTATAGCACACAAAAATTCTCCTCTATATTCCAGCCTGGAAATATAGAAGAATTGAAAGTACGTTTTTTTGAATTCACATTTCTCGAAATCTGATCTAGAAAATGACATTTTATCCGCTAACCTGATGAACTCTCGTGTCTCGAACTAATAAAATAAGATCCCAGTGATACCAGACGTACATTAGGGTACAGTTTCGAGCACACCGACTCTTTTTACCGACGGAACGGAGTACGGGTATATACGTTTTGGGGTGAGAGGACGTTTGTACATTAGTTTGCTGATGAGATTTTTTGTTTGTTTGTATGTTAAATTGTGCACACAATCCAATAATGCAAAAATATTTTTGTTTGTTTGTTCCTTTGTTCGTTTGTTTGTGCACATCAATGTACCCATTTATTTCAAAAACCGCTTGACCGATTTAGATGCAGTTTTCTGTATATGTGTAATAGTATTAACTAGTCTCAAACACTAAATTTGGTGACGAGGGTCTGATGATGTAACCACAATGTAACATGGAAAGTAAAAACTACGAACCTATCAGTATAATTACAAATCCAAGAAAATACATCGGAGCTGCCATTGCTATTTTCGTTTCCAATATAAATTAATTCTATTAGTAAGTATAGATTAACTGCCGATATATGAGAAGTATCAAGAAATTGAATTTTCTTGGATTTGTAATTATACTGAATATAGGTTCCTAATTCTTACTTTCCTTTAGTCGGGATGGTAAAATATTTAATCCTTTTTCAATTACAAGTCTACAAAAGTCGTGGGTGTTTAAAAAAAATTATTTTTCTTCGGCGTACATATGTACACTTCTGCAACTTGCAGAACGCATTATTTGTTTTTTGCGCAGAGACTCCAATTGATGGTGAGCGAGGGCATCGCGCGCGGCTACGTGCGCCCCCTGTCCCGCGTGGTGTACCCGGCGGGGGACGCGGCGCGCGCGCTGCGGCTGCAGGCCGGCAGCAGACACGTCGGCCGAGTGCTGCTGCATCTAGAAGGGGATATAGCTTACACACAACACAAGTATGCATTATGATTTAAGATGGTGATGGTCAATAGTCTGACATTGTGCTTATACGTTTTCGCTTTTAAGTAGGTATAGATGCACAGACCTAAGTTATTGACTATAGAATCCACCACCATCTATGCCACAGTCATCAACAACGCACGCAGTGACCGTTAAGACCTCTTCGTTTATTTCAGTATCACCTGCTCGGCTGATCGACTGCAGCTTCTGTTGACAGAGAACGATGTTTTGGGAATGCAATTAGCAGAGAGGCTAATAAGCCGAGGTGCGAAAAAAATAGTACTACATTGCTCGAGAAAATCAAATAACTTTTTACTAAAGCAGAGGTAAGTACTTTCCTTAGACTTCGGTTTCTAATTCCAATAAGACAATAATTACAAGACAACTTTAATTTACAGATTTTGGCAGAAACAGGGAGTTCAATGCGATGTATCATATGGGGATACGTGGAATGAAAACATTTTCAATTTGGTGAATAGCAAGGAACCAGCAAATGTCGAAGGGATATATTGCATTGTAAATTCTATTGGGCTGTATGAGAAATATTCCAAGTGCTTGGAACATTTGTCTTTGGCCATACGAAGGTGGAATTGGCCTTTAAAGTAAATATGTATTTGTCTTCCTTTTATACAATTGAATGGTTGTCGTCGTATATATTGTCTATTGTCAGACGTAAAGCCGTGAGTTAGTTCACTGCAGCCATCATCAGGGCGTCACCGATTTTATTTTTGGCTGAGATCAATATGAAAGGACGCCGTGGGCACACGGTCCTTACAGTGCCAATAGTAAATGTATGACCGCTACGTCGTCGCGTCGGTGTCTCCTTATTCTCGTGACGTCCTTGGTGACGGCTGAAGTCGAAAAACGGGCTATTTCTCTCGAAAATTGACTGCCGAACAGAACAATTTCGCAACGCCTGAATCAAGAGACTCCTCTCGTGTTTTATAATATCAATTCAATTGGTAACACTTGTACCTGTGTTTCAATTAACAATTGCAATAATTTTTTAGGTATTTCACATTAATCGGTGCTAGTAAAGAAGTCAGCGATCTGATAAAACCGACCAATCCCCATGATCAATTCATAACAATCAAATTGGCATCTTTGAACAACGTGAGCGTTATTTTTTTATTTATTTTATACAGTAGTATACCTACTCATTTTTCAAATACTTATAACATCGAAGAATTTTAGCTTTAGGAATTTAGGAACACAGTTTTTTTTTTCAGAACGAAAATACAGAAGAAGAATCTTTTTCAAGCAGCCGTGCTGTCGACGCTATAGAAAAAGCTTTATGCTACAAGCATCGCGTTGTAGCAGCGCACAGCACGCGCAAAGCAAAGAGTAATTTGGTGCAGGAGGTGGCTCGTATAGCAGGTCAAAATAAAATACCCATTTGCTGTCTAAAGACTGATTTTCTTGCTTCTAGTATTTAATCAAATTGAAGCGAAACAAACCGCTTGCATCTTCTAAAGACGTTCACAATCATGTGGATGTCACCGGAAAATTGTCAAGACGGTTAAATGGAGATTTAAATCGTATTAAATTAATTATAATCTACCTTGCGAGATTATAAACTATCGCAAGATTGTAAACCGTAACATAATGCTTACAATGTAACGCATTAACTTTTAAGTAAGTTAGCAGTTTTATTGCGGCTCACTGCTGCCTTTGAGACTTTATAATGCCGTGAGGTCAAAGATTTAGGTAAATCGCGTGAAATAGATTATCTAAAGAAGTTTCTTTAATCTTTCTAATTAATCTTAAGTAATCTTTCGATGACCCGTCATGTTATTTCTATTTAGGTATTAAGTACTGAGTATTGTAATTCAATGGATATTTCACAATTTTCCGATTTAAGTTCGATAGAATATAATCTACCGAAAGTTATATAATGTCAGCAAACCAATAATGAAAGATTTCAATGCAGCAAACAAACTTCTATAACAGCTTACAATCTCGCGAAATAAATTAAGTATAATACAATCATTTGTTATCTTTCGGTGACACAAACAATAATTAAATTTTTACTGAATAAGTAGATGGGCATTTATTTCTTGAAGCCTTCTTATTTTCAGAAGATATATCCGAGCCCAGTTGTTGGTCGCAAAAATGGTTAGGATAGGGCATAATATTGTTTATTTTAATACTCTCGGTTAATAAAAGGCTTTTCTTGTTTTATAGATGTAGCGATTAATAATGGCACGTCGCAAGAGTTAACACTGAAAGATCTGGGAATGGATCTTTCAAGATCCCAGCTTGTTCGAGCTTATATACGCGATGTTTACTACATTTTACTGGATGAGAACATCGTACCATTATTGACAGTTAAAAAGTAAGTATTCGACCCGCTAATGTAATAGGCATAACCTATAGTAAAACTCCTCCGAAACGGCTTGACCGATTTTTACTAAATTTTTGTAAGCTTGAGAATAGAACGTAAACTAGATTTCATAGTTGTACTCCTTATATAAGTAAGAAATAATTTATTTGGGCACTTATATCATAGGTCATCTATGGTGCTGACGTAGGCACTTTTTGTTGACAAGGTTGTTTTTTTTACTCTTGATAGGCTTACGCTTGACTACAATCATGTCTGATGGACAGAAATAATGAGATCTGGGATGGAGCGCGCTTGCCTTGAAAATGCCCATTCATTCTTCTCTTGAAGGCACCTAGATTGTTAATAGTTACAACTCCAAAAGATACCAAAATGTCCTCCTATCATAGTTCCTTCCATAGTCGTATGAGAAGAAGGGTCATTGTCCACGTATTAAATAGCTCGTTTTAAGCTCTGTTAAGTACCTACCTACTTAAAAATATTTACAGACTTCGGGAATTGGACGACAAAACTCCAAGAAACAAGTTAACAGATACTGAGGGTTTGAAAACATTCTTCTCTCAAATTGATCCCGACGAACTCCAAGCTACTACTGATATGGTGTATTTGCCTACTCTTAATACAAGTGGCTTAGTAAGTTTATATTATCTTAATAAGTAATAGGTACTTTATGCAGGAACTCACAGAACAACTGAAGGAAAATTTAAAATTAAAAAAGTAAAAATTTAATATAGGGTAGACCGAAGCAAATCGGATCAGTTTTTTTAGAGGTAATGAAAACCATGCTTAAGATACGATTTTCATACTTTGATCCGATTCGCCTTGGTCTACCTAGTTAGGTCCATCACTTGTTCTGTGAGTTCATGTAAAAATATTTAATGAAAATATTAGTTTAAGTAGGTATATAAATCAGGCAAGTATATAAATTACTAGTGGTCAGCCCTGACTTTAAGCTTTCGGGCGGTCACCCCACTTTAATTACATCAAAAAATCTCAAACCACTCACGTAGTTTCGATAACTTGGAGATAGAGCATATTTATATACTTGCCTACGGTAGTATTTTTATTAGTAAAAATATATACTAGGTATCTGAAAATATCCCATCTCAATTTATTTTCTTGAAATTATTATTTTATTCATCATACTAAAAGATAAATTTTGGAAATAAAAACGTACGTTACAGGGTGTCGACGAGCTCGACGTTAACCAATCATACCTGTGCTTGATACCGGGTGTGGAAGGCTTGCACGTGCGGTTCCACATGCTGTGCGAGCAGCTCAAGTTGCCCGCGCTGGTGCTGCAGCCAGGCGTTGACAGACCGCATGAGACTATACAAGAAATGGCACAAAGATATGTTAAGGTATGTTGTAGTGTAGAAGGCTTGCACGTGCGGTTCCACAGGCTGTGCGAGCAGCTCAAGTTGCCCGCGCTGGTACTGCAGCCAGGCGTTGATAGACCGCATGAGACCATACAAGAAATGGCACAAAGATATGCTAAGGTAAGTTTTAGGGTAGAAGTATTGCACATGCGGTTCCATACGCTGTGCGAGCAGCTCAAGTTGCCCGCGCTGGTGCTGCAGCCAGGCGTTGACAGACTGCATGAGACTATACAAGAAATGGCACAAATTTATGCTAAGGTAAGTCATTGCGTAGAAGGCTTGCATGCGCGGTTCCACAGGCTGTGCGAGCAGCTCAAGTTGCAGACCGCATGAGACCATACAAGAAATGGCACAAAGATATGCTAAGGTAAGTCATTGCGTAGAAGGCTTGCATGCGCGGTTCCACAGGCTGTGCGAGCAGCTCAAGTTGCAGACCGCATGAGACCATACAAGAAATGGCACAAAGATATGCTAAGGTAAGTCATTGCGTAGAAGGCTTGCATGCGCGGTTCCACAGGCTGTGCGAGCAGCTTAAGTTGCCCGCGCTGGTGCTGCAGCCAGGCGTTGACAGACCGCATGAGACTATACCAGACTTAAAACAAAGGTATGCTAAGGTAAGTTGAAGAGTAGAAGGCTTGCACGTGTGGATCCCCACTACAGCCAGGCGTTGTGCTGACAGACTGCAAGGAGACTATATAAAATTTTGCGGGCTACAATGCCCTTCACACCGAAACACAGTTGTGCTTTACAATTACTGCTTTACTGCAGAAAATCTGATACAGCAGTGCCCATTCGGATGGACTTTGCAAATAATTTCTACTACCTAGTTTTTGGTTAAATTAAAATATAATATGTATATCGTTTTCATTTATCATTTTCATTTCAGATTCTAATGACCAAAACTCACCTTAAGAAACGCTTTTATCTATTTGGATACGAAAGTGGAGTTTTGATAGCGTTGGAAATGGCTGCGATTCTCGAAGAACATGGTAAGACCACCGAATATACATATAATATTTGATTTTCGAAATTTTAAGACAATAACCTTTGAGCGCACAATTGATATTTGTAAATTCGATTCATAAGTTGTAACAAGGATTCAAAGTTTGTATAAAGGCTATGAGGCTATCTATTTTTAACCGACTTCAAAAAAAGGAGGTTCTGTATTCAACCCGTATGTTTGTATGTATGTAGGTACGTTTGTCCGCGATTATTCTTTTAAATGGTTGCTTCGAATATAAACGTCGAAAAGTGAATTTCAAGATATTCTGAAATCCGCATGAGTTATACAAATCTCTTATTTTGCAAGTATTGATGCAAATTAATATAACATTTTATATTTTGTTAGCCTTTGTGGCCCGGTGTAAGCTAAGGAGTCTAATTTTAGAAAACAGAAATGAAATCATCTCACAAAGAAAATCACAATATTTCCTCTTAACATACCCTAAAAAATTCACGTTATTTTTCTTGAATAGTCGTGCAATAAGATCTAAATAGAGTTAAATGACGAATTTTTAATTGCAGATATAACTGGTACAGTATTCTGCCTCGGCGGCGCACCGGATGAAGTTTTGGAGAAATTCAAACAAAAGCTAGCTAATTTTGAAACAGAAGAAACGTTGCAAGTGGGAGTGGCACAGCATTTGTTCAATTTGATTACCAACGATGAAACTCCAGAGGGTATGGAAAATGAACTGGAAAATCTACCCACGTGGAAAGACAAAGTGGATTTTTGCATGGAAAAGCTGCGTGGACGCGTCGATCACTCTATGCAGTACGCACGCGAGTACACAGCAGCGGCATACGCGAGAATAGTGCAAGTGCGACGCTACCACTCGGAGCCGCGCCCTCTTCGCTCGCTGCTGATATGTATTCGACCGTGGTCGTCGGCCGCCGATGCAGCTAAGCCCTCGTCAATACAAAGCCACTCGCAACAGAAAGTCATAGAGTACGAGCTGCAAGCTCCTCTGGCGTACGCAGCGCAAGATCTGCGTTGCGCTGCCATCGTGAACCGACATCTGGACAGCGACATTCTAGAGGAGTTCGAGAAGAGAAACCTGTGCGATACTTACTTCAAAGACGCCGATTCATTTCTTAACGCAGACATTGATGTTTTAGCTGATGCAGTCTATGATGACCCGGTACAAAATTAATCATTGTAATATTGAATTTGATTTAATGTAAAAGGGAGTTGTTACTGTTTATCTATCTAATAAAAGTTTCCAATGGACATATCAATACCGGCTTTTATTTAAAAACGTATAGCTGACCTTCTTGCCTTGATCATACAAATAGCGATGAAATAATAATTACAATTGAACAAATATTGATGAAATAATAATTTATGTGAGCCTAGGATTAATGAAAAAATTTATAGGTATTGGCCGTTTCGACTATGGTTACGAAAAACAGTTAGAATTATTGTTCGAATTATTGTTACAGTTGTTGTTGTTAGTTAAATGTTCATTAAAATATGTTGAATCAACATACTGATTGCCGGAAATTTTTCAGAACGGCGACAATACAAACAATAAATATAAAACATTTTTATGATTTACTTACTAGATGCCGTAAAAATATCATACCTGTTATAAAACTATTTCCATTCGATTATTTTCTCTTTGAGACATGAAACAGATATAGCAATAGCGAGGGACTAGGAAGAGACCACTTTACCTTTATCTCTCTCTGGTTCCCTATATCTGTTTCATGTGGCAAAGAGAAAATGAACGAATGTAAAGAGTTGTTTTATTTTTGCTGTATTGTGGCAACCAAGGCAAGGCAACCAAGCTTTGCTCGGTATTTTTTTTTTTTTATAAAATCGTATTAATACTAGAAATAGGCATATAAGTAAACTCAAAACTTAATCAAATTTTCATCCATTTCGAGACGAGTGACTTTTGAAATATATTTTTGTTTACAAAAATTGCTCGTTTAAGAGTAAGTTAGGGAGATAAAAGTGAAAAATAGATATGATATCCATATATCCATATTGGACTACTAGGGAAAATGGTAAAAAGACCACTCCTGTTCCTTGGGGACACGTGGAACAGACCATATTATATTCGTGTTGTTTGTTACACGCATATTTGATTGTTTTGCTTTGTAAGTGGGTATTTCGATGATTGCTTTATATTTGCAATTACCAACCAAAATATGCAACCAAATAATAGAAGTCGCCCGTTTAAATGTGATTTCAATTTATGTGAGTACATTGTTCGTAATAATTTATTCAAATTGGGGTCATATTTTCAACGAAGTGTCAACGTATACGTAAATAATAACCTAGCCCTCATACTATTTTGCAGTTCCCACTTCCAAGTTTGGAGGTTGCACGAAGGTCACCGAGTCTTAGGATAAGTACCTACATAATATTCTCGTAACCAACTTCTGTCTCGAAAACTTTCCATCGTACAAAAAAAAATGAAAACATACGTTGATTAAATAACAAAAAAAAACCAACTAAGTACAAGTCTCATCAGTAGTTGAATTCAAATTAAAAATGTGAGACTTATAACATGGTTTTCTAATGGATACCATTATCAGAACTGGACTAAATTGAAATGGGATCACACAGGAAGCGTCAGCTTTTTTTTTTTTTTTTACTCTTTTCAAGTTAGTACTTGACTGCGATCTCACCTGGTGGTAAGTGATGATGCAGCCTAAGATGTTATCGTACTAACTTGGGAGGGTAAGTAAATTTACCCCAACGGTTTCTACAAGCATCGCACCGGAACGCTAAATCGCTTGGCGGTGCGTCTTTGCTTGTAGGGTGGTAACTAGCCACGGCCAAAGCCTCCCACCAGACCAGACCTGAGCCAATTTAGAAATTATAAAATTCCAAAGTGGCCCGTGGCGGGAATCGAACCCGCGACCTCCCACTCGAATCAGAGCGCGCCGCCACTGCGCCAGGGAGGTGGTCTAATAAAAAAAATTGGTTGTCTGTAAAGTCGGTTTACGGACGATAGATTTACGCGATAACGTCATAATCATTATTTTATGTTTGTATGATTATGATTATGATTTTTTTTAAATATATATAATCATAATCATAATCATAGTCATAATCATAATCATTATTTTACTTATGTCATTTTTATCGTGCCTCTCTATCGCTTGTTGCACGCTCTCGCTTGCACGCACAGGCTCAGGTGGAACGTTACGCGGAACGTTACTATTTTTCATGAGTGCTGCTGATGTTCATCAATTTATTAAACGTTATCACGTCAAAAGAATCATCAAAATCGAGTCACCCAGTCATACATTATGAGGTCACAAACATTAAAAAAACATACAGTCGAATTGAGAACCCCCTCCTTTTTGAAGTCGGTTGAAAAGTTGTAAATAATTTAATTCTCTACAATATTGATAATAATCAATACAAAAAAGTGAGTGTCGTGGGACAAAATTTTGAAATAGCATCAAAAACAAAACTTCTTTTTATATTTTCATATTGTGTGATCTCCCCCATCGCTTGATAGGTGGCGCTGCAGTCTTCAGCTCGCACTAACGAATTCAATACCAAACCGATATACGTTACTGCATGTATGCCCATTCTGTTGAACTCTTTCCATTCATTTGTTTTCTCTTTGACACATGAAATCACATGAAACACATATAGCAATAGCGAGGGACCAGAGAGAGATAAAGGTAAAGTGGTTTCTTTCTGGTCCCTCGCTATTGCTATATCTGTTTTATGTGTCAAAGAGAAAATAAACGAATGGAAAGACTACATATAGTGAGAGAAACTTTCATTCTAGATATTCGAAGATTTTCTTCGTCACTTTCAAGTCGTTATGAAAGATGGTAGTGCTTATGAATAGATTCTAGAAGTAGGTTTGACGACCTCCCTGGCGCAGTGATGGCGCGCTCGGATTTGAGTGGCAGGTCGCGGGTTTGATTCCCGCCACGGGCCACTTTGGAATTTTATAATCTCTAAATTGGCTCAGGTCTAGCCTGGTGGGAGGCTTGTTCCGTGGCTTTACCACCCTACCAGCAAAGACGCACCGCTCAGCGATTTAGCGTTCCGGTGCGATGCTTGTAGAAACCATTGGGGTAAATTTAGTCACCCTTCCCAGTTAGTACGATAACATCTTTGGCTGCATCCTCACGTACCATCAGGTGAGATCGCAGTCAAGTATTAACTTGTACAGAGTAAAAAAAGGTATAAATTAGTAATAACAAGTAAAGGCATGAATATTCACATCAATGCAAAATAGTAACCACCTACTTCTTTTAATAATATTCCTAATTTTTGAATATTTCAAACACTTAACAAATTTTAAAAGATATTAAATATTCACTATGCAGTTTTAAATAGTTACATTTGGACCTATTAGGACAGTCTTTCTCAAACTTTTGGTCCCACGTATAGTTAACACTCGATATCAAACTCCATACGAATCCTTCCTTCCTTCCTTCGCTTGTCTGCTGTCTGTCTGTTTGAGTGGGGTGCGTCGTCGTGGATTGAAATATTACCTCCATTAAAGTTTCGAGGAGCAATTATAAGCAGAAATACTTGTTTTGTACAACCAAAAAAAGCCATTTATAAGGAAAATAGGAAGGTAAAAACTGTTTTATGTGGTCTGGGTTACACCCAAGTATACCGTACATAGACCTAGCCCAGGGCTCATACATTGATGAAACTTCTCCTTTCTTTATAAATAAATTTTATTAATTAAAGATTACAAACGCACGCGCCTTTCATTCTCCTAGCCGCCATGACCTAAACTTCTAAAGCATGTCACAAGTTCACGAACTCTCTATCATCGAACCCCTAGTGTTCGTGAATCTCACTTTGAGCAACCCAGTATTAGGTTTTTATTTAAACGGTCACTCCGGATACCTAGTTTCAGTCTAGACTTAATTTTTACGCACGTTAGTTACATAGACCAAGTTCGAAAGGTAAAAATATTTGACTTATACCGAGTACTATATATTTCACCGGAAAATTATAAACACCATTAGATAGTAACTAACAATCAATTCCGCGAGATAGATTATAATCTAAGGGTATTTAAAATTTTACAAGTTATAATTTGTAATGAAGTAACCTAATGTTGTCTCACTTTGTTTTGAGATGGCACTTTTAAGACTGTCTATAATTTTAATTTAAAGTTATGTTTTTTGTGCCACGTTTTTTTATCATCCACATCTGGAAAGGGGTAAAATAACGGTTAAAAACATTCTTAACGGTTGACACATAGAATCGCGCAGGAATACTTGGAGATACGAAATTTGCTGGGAAGGTAACTGGTAACCAGCCACGACCGAAGCGTACCATCAGACCAGATTATTATTACCACTAATAAAAATTTGATTGCAACCTCGCCTAATAGACCAGGGTCGATAATTTTTAAAACCAAAAAAAATAATAGTAGGACCTCAGATCGTCGGTAAATTAGGTATTTTTCCTTTAATTTTTATAATATTCTTCTCCTTTTCTAATGGGTTTCATCCTACTATTTTTTTTCACTTTTTATTATTTTAAAGGCTTCTACCCTGGTCTATAATGGTAAGTGACTGCGGAAGATGTTACAGTTAAATTCACCATGTTTTTTTCCCGGGAAAAATCAAACAATAAAAAACACGAACTGCACGCGGGCGGAGCCGCGGGCAACAGTTAGTATAAATATAAGAATTATACTAAGCAAAGCAAATGAATACAATGTTTAATACAACAGCACAGATTAATTTTCTAAGTTAAAAAACATTTTTTAACATTTTAGTTCATTTAGTATAAATAATAACTTATGTTTTAATAAATTGTGCAATCTAAAAAAAAAAAGGTTAAAAAAAGTATCAAAATAAATTGTCAGCCTACTCATGCAGGTTCATTTGAATTGATATTGCAGACGTTAATATGGCGCCTACACTTAAAAACTTGTCCTCGTGGGATGACAGGAGCCAAAACTGTACCTCGGACGAGCGGGTAGTAATATCTGGCATGTCGGGACTCTATCCGGAGTGCCATAACGTAAAAGACTTGTCGGATATTCTTTACAACAAGGTAAGTGACATAGCGAAGTGGCAAAACTACGGTAGTATAGTTTCTATAACCATTTCTAAAACCAGGACAATTTTGTGAAATAGACCTATTAAATCCTTTTTTTTTGTCGCTGGGAAATGCATTTACGCATCCCGTCCGGAGGCTAAGCGGGTCAAAACCGCGCAGTCTCCGGCCGGGTATGTGGGATTCGCTGACTGAGAGGCAGTCAGAGCACCCACTGAAACCCAGCGGAGCCACCTGCGTCACAGATGGGACGCCAAAGGATCGCGGAAGCATGCACTTTGACGCCCCGACAGACCTATTAAATCCTAAGCTAACTTAGACTTGCATAGAAACTGCGAAATATTTGTGATAGTTTAATGACTGTCCGCAGATCAACCCGGTGAACAAGGAGAACCCTCGCTGGAAGTACGAGCACCCCGAAGTGTCGCAATACACGGGCAAGGTGCCCGGCCTCAGGCTGTTCGACGCGCAGTTTTTTAAAGCCCACTTTCGCCTTAGCAACAACATGGACCCTATGAGCCGAAAGCTGCTGGAGCAATCGTACCAGGCTATTTATGATGCGGGTGAGGTTATGATGTTATGATGCTATTTGTTATTTTCCATACAAGTTTAGCTATTTCGATGTCCCATAGAGCCTAGGAAGCACTGGCATGCAATGTCGAAGGCATCGACGACCGAATGGCGTAGCGGTAGCGAACCTACCGTCTGCGTCGGAGGTCGTGGGTCGTGGGTTCGGTTCCCACTACTGGTAAATGTTTGTGTGATGAGCATGAATGTTTTCCAGTGTCTGGGTGTTTCTCAATATATTATATTTTATGGATATTAATATGTATGTATATTTATCAGTTATCTAGTACCCATAACACAAGCTATCCCTTACTTTGGGGCTAGATTGCGATGTGTGTAATGTCCTGATATATATTTATATTTATTTAAAAAAATGTGTCTCGCCGGGCTTGTCATATCGATTTACCTGTCTGTCTAGCATGTACTGCGCTTGGATTTGTTTTTTTTTTGCTTCTTTATTACTAATCCTTTTTGCTCTATTCATTTTTGTTTGAACTTTGAAATAAGATGAATGATTCCAGCTGCGATGCAGCTATTGCATAATATACCTAATATTTGCAGAGTTACTAAAAACTACATCTAATCTATATACTAGCAACCGAACCAAAGTGTCATTTTCCTCGCTGTGGTGAGATGATAAACTTTGTGTATTTTGTGGCCGCCTATTTTTTGGGTCTCGTATCTTTCTTTGAATGTCTCGTTTGAATGTTCAAGATTTTTTTCTTTGAATTCTTCGCTGCGCTCATGGTTCAATCCTAAAATCCTTCGCTGCTCAGCAGTCAAATTTGACACTCGGTCCAAAAAACTACTTTGCGGCCTTGCATAACAATAGTTGTTTCCATCTCACCCGCTCGGCAAAGAGATCTTGAATGCCCAAAATGCGGGCGGGAAATGCTATTATTATATTCCCTAGGGCCTAAAAGAATTTTCATTTCTCCCTAGGGCGAGAAAGCAGTATGAAAATCCTTTCTCACCCTAGGGCCGCAAAGCATTTCTAAAGATGTCGTAATCTAGCTTTTCCCGCCCCCATTTTGGGCATTAAAGATACCACTTTTTTCCGAGCGGGTGAGATGAAAACAACTACTACGTAATCGTTGTTTGTTATGATACTGAGTTTATGCTAGGTCCATTCAAAATTCAAGCAAATAGTTGTTGCATAGAATTGAGTAGCAATCATCCAAAAATACAAACTTTTACATTTTTTAATATTAAAAGGATATTTTTTAAATTTCTCCTAGGTATACGCCCAGAAGAACTCTCTGGAAAGAAAATCAGCGTCTTCATTGGAAGTGGCTTTTCCGAAAGTGAAAAAGCTTACTTCTACTCCAAGCATTCCAGCAATGGTTTTGGTATTGTAGGGTGCGTAATTGTATGGACCTCTAAAGTTGTTTATTTTAACCGTGTTTCTACCATAAGTAATATCAACACCTTTAAATTGCAGATGCTGCAAAGCAATGTACGCCAACCGCATCTCGTACTGGCTGAACGCCAAGGGTCCCTCCATGTCGGTGGACGGCGCGTGCTGCAGCTCGCTGGCGGCGCTGGAGCAGGCCTACTTGGCCATCAACCGCGGCGAGTGCGAGGCCGCCATCGTAGGCGGCGCCAACCTGTGTTTGCATCCCCAGTCCTCCGTCCATTATGGGAGGTAGGTCTTGTATCTAAGTACAGTGGGGCTAGAACAAGATATTGGATAAATGTCGATTCAAATCTCGATTCGGTTTCAACGTGAAATTTTTATACCGGGAGTAACCGAAAAAGTAAAACAATATATAATTCTTAGCCTCATATTATTAGCCACAGATTAGTAAAAGAGCTACTAATCTGTGTTATTAGCCCAGCAGTATCGTGCAAAAAGTCTAACCTATTGTTTTTCTATGAATTGAACACTTTAGAAATCATAATTAGAGGACCAAGTTTTTTTTTTTCAAAAATTAACAAACGGGGTCAATCCATTAGTTAAATCTTTAATGTAACAACTGAAGTGGAAAGAAATGAGAACTTTCAATCTAAATACCGGTCAAGTATTCTGAATAGAAGCAGGTGTTGGAAAAAAGTAACACCAATTCTTTCTTTGCTTATCAATGACATAGACTTCAATGATAGTCAAAGAAAAACAAATGTCCTTTATTTAAACATAAATAAAATTATTCCGAAAGGTAATATAATTCCTATTTAATACGAATCAAAATTTTTCACTCGCAGCGGGATTTGAACCCGCGTCGCCCATCTCGCGGCTGGGTGCTCTGACCGCTGAGCTCTACGAGTTACATCCAACTGCGGTGAAATTTCGATTCGTATTATTAGGTCCTTAGGCAGGACTAGCGTCATCTATTAGTCAAATGTAACAGTTTCAAACTAATCCCGCTGCGAGTGAAAAATTTGATTCGTATTTAAATTTATAGGAATTATTTCCTAAGTGTGTAAAAAACTAATCAAAAAGATAATTAGTTATTCCGAAAGGTGATTAAAAGACTTATAAAAATATTTTTTAGACTCATGAAGTTAAGTATGGACGGAAAGACCAAATCATTTGATGCGGAGGCTTCAGGATGTGCTAAATCGGAGGCTATTAACGTTCTGTTTCTTCAGAAAGCTAAAGACGCTCTGAGGTACGTTCCCTTAAACTTTTAATATTGACTTCAAGTAAATATACAGTGGAAATTAACAATTGTATCATTTCAGAATTTATGCCGAAGTCGTACATGCGAAATGTAAATTTACATCTCTTTTGCAAGATGAAACAAAAGGACCAAGGCATGGATTTTATCGGGATGCTGAGAGCCTCGCAAACTTCATAAGTGAATTTTATGAAGAAGCAAAAATACCTCCACAGGTCGTCGAATATGTAGAAGCTGTTGGCTCAGGTAAATTGTTTTAACAATATTGCAATTATACCTACGTTACTTTATAGATATATTAAATTATATTATTTGTAAATCATCTTAATGTGGTAAATTATGTATTTAATTCAATTCATATACTAATAATTTTAAACATTTACTAAACTTGACAGCTGTACTAGAAGCAGATAAATCAGAACTTGAGGCAATCGAAAAAGTGTTTTGTATTAACAGAAATGATCCTCTATTGGTGGGCAGCGTTATGTCCAACATAGGGTACGGAGAAGCTGCAATGGGGATATCTGCAATTACAAAGGTCAGACATATTTTAAGCTCTGCTATAGATACTAATTCATCAGTAGACACAAATAGGTAGAATGACTGGCACTGTTTCAGAGACCTTCACTAAACTGAATACCTAACTAATAATATTAATGTACGAATGATGAAAAATAATAATGAAGCTGAAAAGTGATAATGAAGTGGACAAGCTCATAAAGCTTAAAAAATTTCACTGTTTCCTCATATACTTACTCTTTATCAACAGGTCATTTTAGGGTATCACTTTGGCCAGCTCGCAGGCAATTTGAACTGTGATTCTCCAAGACAAGATATAGCGGCGTTGCGGGATGGCCGTATACGCATCCTTACTGATCATCAGACCTTCAAACGATCCTACACAGCTGTTAACGGACTTTCTGTTACTGGATTAAATGCACACGTCCTTTTAAATGGCCATTATAAACCTAAGGTATTATTTATTCATTAAATTATATCCATGATTTAGTCCCGGCATTTTCCTCTGAAGCATTCACGTTTAAGTTATTATTTATTCATTTTATTTACATGTTTTTAGGACCATTTGCGTTACAAGACAAATATTCCACGATTAGTTTTCCTGTCTGGTAGACAGGAATCTTCTGTTAACAAAATACTGCAGGATTTAAAGTCTCTCCCTGTTGATCCCGAAGAAATAGCGCTGCTTCATAATATACATAAAAGCAGAATTTCTGGTCATTTGGGGAGAGGATTTGTACTCCTTGGTGAGTAATTTAGGGATTTTTTGACAAATTTAATAAGCAATAATAATAATTTAAACCTAAATTATACCTTTTATTAACGTTCATTTTAAGACACGAATGAAAACAATGAAACCGTCGCTCTGTGTGAGAAGTCAAACTACTTCGATGACGCCACGAGGCCGCTGTGGTTCGTGTACAGCGGCATGGGCTCGCAGTGGGCCGGCATGGGCGCGCAGCTCATGAGGATACCCGTGTTTGCCGCGGCCATTGAAAAGTACGTAACCACAAAGTTCAAATAATTAAAAATAACGTCTTCTACAAAATGAAGATAGGTTTTACTATAACTTTCCATTTATTTCATTTCCATTGTTATTACTTTCCATTGATTTTATTTAAATTTTTACTATTTTTAAAATACAATTGCATATTAGTAGTACCTAAATTCAAAAATAATTTACAATTGAAATAACGTATATTATTTTATATCAACAGGTGCCGGCGCGTCTTGGTGCCCAAAGGATTGGACATTCATCACATAATCACTACCAACGATAAAACTATATTTGACAACATTCTCAACTCTTTTGTGGGAATTGCTGCTATTCAAATCGGACTTACAGATGTTTTACGTGCCTTAGAAATTGTGCCCGACAAAATTATTGGTAATATTTGTATTTTATTTACATGGCACAAACTAACCTAAACTCATGATAAAAAAAGTATTACATCAAAAATATAAAAGTTAATGAGTATTCTGGTTTATCGACTTATTGGTGTAAATCTGTTGTGCAAAATCTCTAAACAAAACTTATCTGACGCGTCTAAAATAGTGGTGTCCTCAAAATGCTCGCCACGTAGAAGGATTGCTCATGGCACGCTTTTGAGACGCATAAAATTATTTTAGTTTGAGATTTTCACTACAATGCTGGTACCATTTCCTTTGTTCCAGGCCACAGTGTTGGTGAGCTGGGCTGCGCCTACGCAGACGGTTGCTTCACGGCGGAGGAGATGATACTGTCTGCATACAGCCGCGGACTTGTCTCCGTGCAGACGCCTTTCATTCGCGGATCTATGGCTGCTGTCGGGATCGGTTACCAACAGGTGATCACCTTATTATATTGATTGGCAAAATGTGAAAAACAAAATAAATCATGCTAAAAACCATTTAACTTTTTTCACAGATATCAAAAATGTGTCCACCCGAGATAGAGGTGGCTTGTCACAATGGCCCCGAATCCAGCACAATTTCTGGACCCGCTGATATCATGAAGGACTTTGTGGCTCAACTGACTGCGAAAGGAATCTTTGCCAAGGAAGTGCCGTGCTCGAACATCGCGTATCACTCGCGGTACATCGCCGAAGCAGGGCCGGGGCTGCTCAAGTATTTAGGGGAAGTGATTAAATCTCCTAAAGAACGCAGTGAGCGATGGGTTTCTACATCTGTGCCGCAAGACAAATGGAAGGAACCGATGGCGAAATATTCATCTGCAGAGTATCACACTAATAATTTACTAGTAAGTAATTTATTCTATTTGCCTATCATCTGTATAAAATGAAAAAGATACTCTACATGATTGATCGATTAACGCACAGCTCAAACCACAAGATTTTAGTAGTTTAACGTCTAGTGATTGGACGGGTCGGGCTAAAATTTAACAAATAGAACTAACTATTGATTTTTAAAATTCAATTGAATTTAGGAAAAGTAGGAGATCACGTGAGCGAATTTAGTCGTAGCATTTGAAACATAGGACAGTAAAAACATTATAAACTTGATAATGTTCTTCTTCTTCTTCCCTGACCACAGCTTCAGTTTCCCGATCTATTGTGACGCCGCCATATACAGTTCCCATTCGATGCTTCACGGCGGAACAGCAGCAACTTCTTGGCTAAAAGAAGTTTAGCATCGTTAGTCTAGTATGAATTTCCCCAGAAGGTTGCTACGCTTGTGCAATATGGCTGAACAAGGACATATCATGTGCATCGGCGTTTCCGTCCAATGATGAATTGATAATGTTAGAATAATTAATACTTTTACATCTTCTTTAATATAAAAGATTTGAACTTGTTGGTGTAATGGTCCCTCCCTCATCCTTCGCTAATTATTATTTTAGCTACATTAGTTTTCATAGAACACAAAGATCGAATGTATAAAATAATTGAGGAGAGTTTTAAGAGTGAATTAAAACGGAACTTTAATTACAGAACTCTGTGCTATTTGAAGAAACATCGAAGCTCATTCCTCCAAATGCAGTGGTCGTAGAAATAGCTCCTCATGGACTTCTGCAGGCTATCCTCAAACGTTCGCTGCCGGAATCCTGCAAGCACGTGCCTCTGACTAGACGTGGGCATCCTGATAATGCACAGTTCTTATTAGAAGCGATCGGAAAGTAAGATTAAGTTTGTGAAAAGAGATTAACTTTTAGAAATTGAGTGCATTGTTTCTTGTTTTAATTAATTCACTATTGCAGTCTCTACATGGAGGGATGCAGTCCCCAAGTGCAAGCTTTATATCCGAAAGTAGAATTCCCTGTGTCCACTGGTACACCGATGCTATCACACTTATTGGAATGGGCCCATAATGAAGCATTGTAAGTTCATTGCAACAGTAAAATGTGGCATGGCGGTGGAATAGTTACTAGAGAACTAATCAGAAATTTTACATTTGAATGAGAGAAAACACAGTTAACTGTTCCGCCGCTACTTCCCGTCTATTTGTAAGGGTTATACTTTCTACAATTTTTGTAATTGTTTCAGCACTGTACCGTTATATATGACAGCGAACAGCAAATCTGCAGCTGTGTGCAATCACATTGTATCTATCCATGATGATGAACATCAATACTTGGAAGGACATGTTATAAGAGGTAAAAAAACAAAATGTTCTTGATTCAAATATCAATTAGAATTTAAATCCTTAAGTTGGTTTTGTTTTACATATTAAGTATTATTATAATCGATTACATTTTAGAAGAGAACACGTATCCTTTCGCTGCCACCCTTGTGGCGGTTTGGGATACGTTGGCCATGGTGCTGGGAGTGCCGAAGAAGAAACTGTCAGTCCAGTTCCGAGAAGTACACCTGCTCGCACAGCCCGTGCTGCACGACCAGAGACTGTTGACTCTCAGCGTGTCGCTGCACAGAGGAAGAGGATACTTTGAGGTAATCGATGTTTAATAGCCCGCAAGACCGTGTCAAAAATCGGTTTCATCTGCTTTGCTTTAGTAGTAAAAAGGTTCAATACACTGAGTCGATGATCAACGAAATAATTTATTCTAGGTTTTGGACGACGACATTAAAATTGTGACAGGATATATTATCACTGAATTCGATAAAGAGAAAAAAGAAAATTCAAAGTCTGAGGAAGATTTAACTCTAAAATCAGAAGATATTTACCAATTATTGGGCACAAGAAAATATAATTACACGTGAGTTACTTTAACTTGACACAAGAATACAAAATATCAGATAATATCTTTTTAAACAAACCATTTTTAATTTTGTTTATGTTCAACATATTATTATTATTTCCCATATTAAATTTACCTCTCACACCCGGCACACGATAAATATATATAAAATCCAAAGACATATAATAAACTTACTTAAATACGCAAAATTTAAATAAACATACATAAACGTTACACACATACATGTATGTGCCGGGCGGAGGACTACACCCCGGCAGGGGGTAGTCCTCCGCCCGGCCCGGAAGAAGGACCAAACGGCCGGGGGTCAGGGCGACAAGCTAACAAACCGACGGACTATACTAGCCGAGTCAAGCACCACCGCCTTCTGCATCTTGGCTGCAAGTGAACTGCCACGGAAACCCAGTCGCCGCAGATGGTAAGCGAGGCTGACTGGTATTAAACCATTGCACGATTGGAATGGTTACAATGGACTCCACGTGCCACATGGCGGAAACCTCGTGAGACAGATCCAGATACTTTCTCTTTTTCTCCGTCTCAGCTCTCACGAGGTTCTTGTCATACGGAATCGTATTGTCCACCAAAAACACCGGCGACTGTGCCCGGTCCATCACCACGATATCAGGCTTGTAAGCCAAGATAGTCCTGTCCGTGATGATTGACCGGTCCCAATAGAGCCGGACGCCGCCGCGCTCGAGGACAGGAACCGGCCTATAATAGGGCACCCTCTTATCCAAGAGTCCGTACTTCAGAGCAAGCTCCTGGTGTAGGATTTTGGCTGCTTGGTTGTGCCTGTGCAAATACTCAGTGTTGGCAAGCGCTGAATACCCCGAAAGCACATGTCTGAGTGACTCACCGGGATGGCAACAGGCTCGATTCCTTTCGAGAGAAAAATAAAATAATCATATAGCAAAACAATGTTTGCCGGGTAGTGTTCAATAAAATAATGTTCAATTTTACTTAATAATTGATTTTTATCTATAATAAATGTTTCAGGCATGAGTTCCGTAGCATTTACAACGCTAACTTGTCTCTCACTGAAGCTCATTTAGTATGGAAAAACAACTGGGTGACTCTTATTGATGGTCTGATCCAGCTCAATGCACTAAGACGTACTCATGAAAGTGTTTCACAGCCCACGTATATTAGAAGACTAGAAATTGATGTTGAGAAGCATTCGAAAACACAAACCATAGCGATAGATGATACGAATGTTATGTTAGCTACAGTGTGTGAAGTAATGGACAGTACCAGGTATTAAATCTATGATAATTGGTCGATACAGATCTATTTATTGATTTTCAGAAAACAATTACTATTATTATAAATTTCAATTTGGTAACTGCGTTGTTCTCTGTTCGTATGTTTAGATGTGGAGGTGTTAATATTGAAAACATCAAATTCCTTGACCTGCCGTCTTTAAACAAAGAAAATATTGCATTAAAAACATTGAAGTTTGTTCCGCACATCTCTACCAACAAATTAGATGTAAGTAAAATAGTATCTCTATTTTGTACAAAAAAAAGAAGGTCGTTTCTCAAAAATAAAATTTTTAACGAAAAGATTCTTTTTTACAGGAAAAATCAGCTATGTATGTGTTTTTGCAATTAGTAGCCGAAAATTTAAATAAGCAGCTGATAAATATTTGCAATGTTGTTGAATATAAAAACCAAGTAAATTTCGATAAAATTCAAGAAATCATAAATGATATACCGAATATAAAGATTAACCTATTTCAAATACTTCGCGATGATTTTGTAAAAACTTCAGCTGAATTCTTTGAAGACATCGACGTTCTTATGCTCACTAACTTAGCTACTGACGAGACTGTAAGTGTTTTTCTTGAACTTGACACTTGAAATTACAACTTTATTTGGTAAATTAATGATTAAGTTACTTATTCATTATAATTGTATTTATTTTAGATGTGCCAAGTTCTCCGCCGCGTGCTCAATTCTGATACTTTCCTGGTAAATAAAGAGAAGTGTACCGACCAACTGATATCGACCGCTCATCCTGCTCTATCTTACCGAACCGTGTGTGCTCACACTATAGGCTCGTCACGTCTAGAACTCGATATATGGCGACCTTCTGAAGTGACGGTTGGGGCAAGTGCTGTCACTATATTTTCGCAAGCTGATGTCACCAAGCTCTCTGCTCAGCTATCTATACTACCCTTAAAACATAGACTCATAATCTTAACTTCGTATCCATCCTTCAGCGGATTAAAAGAAATGGTTAGAGAATGGAGAAATAAGGAAAATCGTAAGATTAATCTTGTTATTATCAAACACAAAGTTATGGACGAACAAACTGTGAATGAAATGCCATTCACAGATATCGCCATTAATATTTTAGACCACGTAAGTACATCAAGACTGTTTAAAACAATTTTATGTAAGTACGTGAGAAAACCCTAAGTGATTTAGTGATAAACAAGTCCTTTGGTTTTTAGGGTATTTGGGGTGGAGAATATTTCTTGCCGATTCAAGAAAATATGGCAAATGGTAAAGAAATGGCGCTGGAAATGACACGTTTAGGGGATATAGACTCCATGCATTGGATAGAAATGCCGGAATCCAACAATCCAGGCATTCCAGTAAAGGTATATCAGCATCAAAATAATCCGATTGACAAATTAAATATATAGCTTTACATATCAATCGTAAAATTCCCACCATTTTAGGTACATTACGCAGGATTAAACGACGCATATGTAAAGAGAGTATTACGCGTGGCCGCGAGAGAAAGCAAGAATAACAAGCAGCTGTTAGAGTACGATTTCAGTGGCACTACAGAGAGGTAGTATACAGTATTTCACAAGTATGACTCGGAGCGATTGCAGTATTTTAATAAAAACACAAACATTCAAATAAAAACGGGCGAAGTGTGAGTCAAATACACTTTGTAGTGTGACGGTGCGACATCGACATCACAAAAAGTATTTCTCTGTTTATATGACTCTTAGTGGATTTTACACTATAGGCCTAGATACAAAAACACGCAAAGGAGTTTCTTGAGGGAAATGATAAATTAAACAGATGTACGAGAAGATACGCATTTAGTTACGTCAGCACCAAACGCTTTATATGATGTAATATTCGTGTGTTTTATTTCAGGTAGTTAAGACTTGATTTACTACTGTAAAAACAAATCTTGAACTGACATCTTCAGTTTTTACCCCCCCTTAAGGAAATGCTTACCTTTAAGTACACCGATTCAACTTATGTTACACCAATTGAATTTTAGGAACGTCCGTGTGATGGGTATCGTGCAAGCCGAGTCCATCAACGCGCGCGTCAAGGCGCAGCCGCAGCTGCTGTGGCCGGTTCCCGAGCACTGGACTCTGGAGGACGCTGCCACTGTTCCTCTGGCCTATTGTCTGGCCTTCTACTGCCTTGTAATAATTTTTTGTTGATAAATTACGGATGATGGACGGAAATGTAGAGACATGTAACCTGTACCCTGCCACTGAGAACGACGTCCCACGACGATTTATAGACCTGTGTTTCCTCTCAGAAGGGTTTGGCCACGCTGATCCAAGAGGTGGTTAACGGACTATATAGTCTCATTTGAAACTAGATAGTCCGTCATAAAATAGGCAACCATTAAAATCTGTCTTAATGAGTCGTGAAAAAAAAACACCGCTTTCATAAGAAATATTTTTCCAGCATCACAAATATTTCTTCCATCTGGTCTTTATCATCACAGGCACGTTTGTCTTATTCCTTTAATTTAAATTCTCTGTTTTACCATGTTATTGATATTTTGTAGGGCATCAAAAGCAAGTTGAATCGTGGGATGAGTGTTTTCACCCACGGAGGCGCGGGAGCCCTGGGACAAGCGGTCATTTCTATCGCGCTCGCGTTTGACTGCGATGTTTATACTACAGTAAGCGACGTGAGGAAGAAACAGTTTTTGTTGAAATTGTTTCCAAAACTTAAAGGTATATACTGTCATAACAAAAATAACAATCGAAGTTTTGAAATTATTACTATATATATAGCTACTCGTGCTGATTCACTGACTGACTCACTGATTGATCACCTCTCCTGAACAATTTTGTATGAAAAATTTTTTTTTCACTATGCGTTTCGTATACAAGAGAAAAATTCATTCGGAGGAAAAATACGGAGAGAGCTGATGATTGAGGATTTCGGAGACGGGTGAAGAGCACGGCCAGGGTATCGAAGATAGGTGGGGGGTGCTCGACCAAATGTCATTTGAAACGTCATCCAATTGGCAGTGAGCTGGAAAAAATTTCAAAATGGCGGATTCAAAATGGCCACCGTTCGAATTTTGTCGATATCTCGGAAAGTATAAAAGATGGAAGAGTGGTTTCTTGACAAAAAGTGATCAGGACTCGAAGGTCTATTCGATGGATAGAAAAAAAATTCAATATGGCGGAATATTTTTTTTCATAGAAAAATGTATGGAAATATTGAAGAGGCTGGAAGATGGAAGGTGAATAGGGCGGAAGACGGCACGCGGGCCACATGTGGCCCGCGCCCCCACGCACCCTACTAGTTACTATATATATAGCTACTCGTGCTGATTCACTGACTCACTGATTGATCACCTCTCCTGAACAATTTTGTATGAAAATTTTTTTTTTCACTATGCGTTTCGTATAGAAGAGAAAAATTCATTCGGAGGAAAAATACGGAGAGAGCTGATGATTGAGGATTTCGAAGACGGGTGAAGAGCACGGCAAGGGTATTGCAGATAGGTGGGGGGTGCTCGACCAAATGTCATTCGAAACGTCATCCAATTGGCAGTGAGCTGAAAAAAATTTCAAAATGGCGAAAAAAAGATGGCCGCCATACAAACTTCATCGGTGTCCATCTCGAAAAGTATAAAAGATGGAAGAACGGTTTCTTGACAAGAAGTGATCAGGACCCAAAGGTCTATTCGATGGACAGAAAAAAAATTCAAAATGGCGGAATTTATTTTTTCATAGAAAATGAAAGGCGAATGTTGATGGTTAAAGAGACTAAAAGTGGGAATGAAAATAGAGGGAAAGACAGCACGCGGGCCACATGTGGCCCGCGCCCCCACGCGCCCTACTAGTTAATATATATATAGCTGCTTGTGCTGATTCACTCACTGATTGATCACCTCTCCTGAACATTTTTGTATGAAATTTTTTTTTTCAATGACATTTTCGTATATAAGGGAAAAATTCGTTCGGAGGAAAATTACGGAGAAAGCTGATGAGTGAGGATTTCGAAGACGGGTGAAGAGCACAGCCAGGGTATCACAGATAGGTGGGGGGTGCTCGACCAAATGTCATTTGAAACGTCATCCAATTGACAGTGAGCTGAAAAATTTTTCAAAATGGCGGATTCAAAATGGCCGCCATACGGATTTCGTCGATATCTCGGAAAGTATAAAAGATGGAAGAACGGTTTCTTGACAAGAAGTGATCAGGACTCGAAGGTTTATTTAATGGATAGAAAAAAAAAATTCAAAATGGCGGATTTTATTTTTTTCCATACAAAATGTATGGCGAACTTTGAAGGGATTTCTTATGGGCGGGAAGACAGCACGCGGGCCACATGTGGCCCGCGCCCCCACGCGCCCTACTAGTTAATATATATATAGCTACTCGTGCTGATTGGCCACTGATTGATCACCTCTCCTGAACAATTTTGTATGAAAAAATTTTTTTTCCATTACCATTTCGTATAGAAGGGGAAAAATCATTAAGAACAAAAATATGGAGAGAGCTGATGATTGAGGATTCGGAGACGGATGAAGAGCACAGCCAAGGGTATTGCAGATAGGTGGGGGGTGCTCGACCAAATGTCATTCGAAACGTCATCCAATTGGCAGTGAGCTGAAAAAAATTTCAAAATGGCGGATTCAAAATGGCCGCCATTTGAATTTCCTCGATATCTCGGAAAGTATAAAATATGGAAGAGTGGTTTCTTGATAAGAGTTGATCAGAACTCAAAGGTCTATCCGATGGATGGAAAAAAAATTCAAAATGGCGGAATATATTTTTTCATAGAAAATGTATGGCGAATGTTGAAGAGACTAAAAGTTTGGAACTATGCAAGTTTTTGACGCAGTTGTTCGTAGAACTCCCAGAAAAAATATAGGAAAGGATGATGATTGAGGGTTTCGAAGACGGTCGAGGAGCACGGGCAGGATACTATAGATAGGTAGGGGCTGCCCAAACAAAAAATTCTCAGAACTTCATGCAATTGGCAGTGAGCTGAAAAAAATCCAAAATGGCGGATTCAAGATGGCCGCCATACAAATTTCGTGTAGTTCTATCTCGGAAAGTATAAAAGATAAGGGAGTGGTTTCTTAGCAAGAGGTAATCAGGATCTCAAGGTTTACGGGATGAATGGAAAAATATTCAAAGTGGCGGAATTTTTTTTTTTATGGAAAATGTACATGTCACAATTAGTAGGGAACTATGCAAGTCATTGACGCAGTTCTACGGAGAACCGCCAGAGAAAAATATGAGAAAAGATGATGATCTAGGATTTGGATGATGATTGAGGAGCACGGTCGTGGTTTTAAAGATAGTTAAGGGCTGCTCGAACAAAAATACGCTGAACCTCATCCGATGAGGTTCAGCGGTATTTTTTGTTGGAACAGCCCTTAACTATCTTTAAAACCATGACCGTGCTCCTAGGTAATTTTTTCAGCCCACTGCCAATCGGATTCTAATTGGCGATGGAGATGACGGCGATAGTTTTATGGGCGGGAAGACTGCACGCGGGCCACATGTGGCCCGCGCACCCACGCGCCCTACTAGTTACTATATATATAGCTACTCGTGCTGATTGGCCACTGACTGACTCACTGACTGATTGATCACCTCTCCTGAACAATTTTGTATGAAAAAATTTTTTTTCAAAGATAGTGTCGTATAAAAGAAAAAAAATCATTCGGAGGAAAAATACGGAGAGAGCTGATGAGTGAGGATTTTGGAGACAGGTGAAGAGCCCAGCCAGGGTATCAAAGATAGGTGGGGGGTGCTCGACCAAATGTCATTTGAAACATCATCCAATTGGCAGTGAGCTGAAAAAAATTTCAAAATGGCGGATTCAAAATGGCCGCCATTCGAATTTCGTCGATATCTCGGAAAGTATAAAAGATGGAGGAACGGTTTCTTGACAAGAAGTGATCAGGACCCGAAGGTCTTTACGATGGATAGAAAAAAAATTAAAATGGAATTTATTACTATATATATAGCTACTCGTGCTGATTCACTGACTCACTGATTGATCACCTCTCCTGAACAATTTTGTATGAAAAATTTTTTTTTCGATAACCATTTCATATAGAAAGGAAAAAATCATTAAGAACAAAAATATGGAGAGAGCTGATGATTGAGGATTTCGAAGACGGGTGAAGAGCACAGCCAAGGGTATTGCAGATAGGTGGGAGGTGCTCTACCAAATGTCATTCGAAACGTCAAGCAATTGGCAGTTAGCTGAAAAAAATTTCAAAATGGCGGATTCAAAATGGCTGCCAAACGAATTTCGTCAATATCTCGAAGAGTATAAAAGATGGAAGAACGGTCTCTTGACAAGAAGTGATCAGGTTGTGAAGGTCTATATGATGGATGGAAAAAAAAATCAAAATGGCGGACTTTATTTTTTTCATAGAAAATGTATGGCGAGTATTGATTCACAGAGAAAAATATCAGAAGGGATGACGACTGAGGATTGTGATACTTTTATAGGCGGAAAGACAGCCCGCGGGCCACATGTGGCCCGCGCACTCAGGCGCCCTACTAGTTACTATATATATAGCTACTCGTGCTGATTCACTGACTGACTGACTGATTGATCACCTCTCCTGAACAATTTTGTATGAAAAAAATTTTTTTTAATGACCATTTCGTATATAAGGAAAAAATTCATTCGGAGGAAAAATACGGAGAGAGCTGATGATTGAGGATTTCGAAGACGGGTGAAGAGCACAGCCAGAGTATCAAAGATAGGTGGGGGGTGCTCGACCAAATGTCATTCGAAACGTCATCCAATTGGCAGTGAGCTAAAAAAAAATTCAAAATGGCGGATTCAAAATGGCCGCCAAACGAATTTCGTCGATATCTCGCAAAGTATAAAAGATAGAAGAATGGTTTCGTGACAAGAGGTGATCAGGACTCAAAGGTCTACTCGATGGATAGAAAAAAAATTCAAAATGGCGGAATTTATTTTTTCCATAGAAAATATATAGGGAATTTTGAAGGGATTTTTTTATAGGCGGGAAGACAGCACGCGGGCCACATGTGGCCCGCGCCACCACGCACCCTACTAGTTACTATATATATAGCAACTCGTGCTGATTCACTGACTGACTCACTCATTGATCACCTCTCCTGAACAATTTTGTATGAAAATTTTTTTTTTCAATGACCATTTCGTATACAAGGGAAAAATTGATTCGAAGGAAAAATACGGAGAGAGCTGATGATTGAGGATTTCGAAGATGGGTGAAGAGCACAGCCAAGGGTATTGCAGATAGGTAGGGGGTGCTCGACCAAATGTCATTCAAAACGTCATCCAATTGGCAGTGAGCTGAAAAAAATTTCAAAATGGCGGATTCAAAATGGCCGCCATTTGAATTTCGCCAATATCTCGAAGAGTATAAAAGATGGAAGAACGGTTTCTTGACAAGAAGTGATCAGGACCCGAAGGTCTATACGATGGATAGAAAAAAAATTCAAAATGGCGGACTTCATTTTTTTCATAGAAAATGTAGGGGAATGTTGAAGGGTTACAAAGGCGGGAAGACAGCACGCGGGCCACATGTGGCCCGCGCCTCCACGCGCCCTACTAGTATTTTATTTATGCATTTATGTATCAACCTCTGTTGTTTTCAGAGGACCACATCGGTTACTCACGTGACACCAGTTTTAGCGACATGATTCTCGAAGGTACCAATGGCGAAGGTTGCGACATTGTTATTACTTCAGCCAAAGGAGAATTGAAGAACGTATGTAATTTTCAAAGCTAACCGCACTTTAAAAGTTTAGAATATTGGTTATTTTGTTGGTGGGATAAAATCGTATTATCCTTGAAGTTGGGAGGAAAATATATTCTGTGTTGTGGTCAGATCTTTATCTTGATCATTTCATGATATTGTTGACCCCATCGTGGCCACTTGGAATTATTGTATTTTACGAAAGGTTATTTCATTTAATACAACCATTTCTACTATAGTAGTGTAAAACTAAAACATAAAAGACCGAATAATAATAGTAGCGCCATCTGTTAAAATTTTTTGCTAATACACCGTAATATGGGGAAACTGTCCCCGTGGAAACGTGGTTGTGAAGTGATCAAGCTACGAACCACTTACGTTTTTTCGAAAATTCGAAAAGAATTTTACGACATGAAATTATCAATATTAAGATCGGGCCAAGACAAACACAACAATTTAACGCAGTGGTCGGCCACATCATGAAGAGATCTGACCACGTAAAAATAGTCCTTCCGTTCTAGTGATCATCTTTAAGTTTTAAGGCATTTTGTTTATATTATTCAGTTTCACTGAATATAAACAAAATACCGATCTGTTTAAAAGATGCTGAGGTTAACAATCCACTTGAAGAAAAAATTTCGCAAACGGAATCTTCGTCAAAAAGCTCTTGATCGCTTGAATAACGTAACAAATTGTATCTCTCTATGTACCTAATATTTTACAGGCATCAATAAATACCTGCAGAGTGTTTGGAAGCATCATTGATACGTCAATTATAGTGGACAATGAAGATTTTAGCTTTGGATTGCACCATTTAGATAAAGCTCGCTCTTATATTACACAGAAGTTTTCTTCGATATTCGAACCTGAAAATGCAGAAGATTTAAAAGTAAGTACTTTTTATCGCGCCTCATGCGTTTTTATGTGTCACCGGAAAATTAAAAACACCGTTAGATTATAATAATCTATCTCACGAATGTAAACCGTATCAATCATCGCGCGGGCATCATGCCATTTTTACAACTTTACTATTTTACATCGATATTTTGTAATATTACGCCGTTTACATTATGCTGTCGTCAGTTTATAAAGGAAAATGTAAATTTAGAAATACTCGTTATAGCACCCGGGCGACTCGAAACGCATACCCAGGGTGCCTGGCCTAGGCTTATCTACGCAAAGGCGAAGGGGCTGCACTTTCCGCAGCGCCGGAGACATTACAGGTCTAAACTGTTCCATAATATTTGTATTGCAAACAGCAATTAACTGACGGCGCCGTGCTAATTTAAACGGCGAAATCACATCACAATGTCGGCAACAGATAAGTTATATATAATCTACCGTACAATAAAGACGTTAAATTGTAAGCAGTATGTTACGGTCCACAATCTTTCGACAGTTCACAAACTCGCGAGATAGATTATAATCTAACTGTATTTATTTAATTTTACGGTGACATATATAGATACCTTCTCGTAGGTCACTGCATCTCTTACCCTATGATTGTATCTGTGTAATTGAATTTCTTTCGAAAGCATAACATGAACATAAGCATAAACATAAGCTATGCAAAAGCAATCTTAGAAAACGCATAGATGAGTCCTAACTCCTATGGCTAGAGTTGCAAATACCATCTCACGCGATGGCATATTAAGTTGTGAGGTACATATGCAGTGCATTATTTTTTGATATTCAAAAGGGTACACCTCCGCTGTACCCAACTAATTTAACTTGTTTTCTGGCAGAGACTCCAATTGATGGTGAGCGAGGGCATCGCGCGCGGCTACGTGCGCCCCCTGTCCCGCGTGGTGTACCCGGCGGGGGACGCGGCGCGCGCGCTGCGGCTGCAGGCCGGCAGCAGACACGTCGGCCGAGTGCTGCTGCATCTAGAAGGGGATATAGCTTACACACAACACAAGTATGCATTATGATTTATGATGGTGAGCGAGGGCATCGCGCGCGGCTACGTGCGCCCCCTGTCCCGCGTGGTGTACCCGGCGGGGGACGCGGCGCGCGCGCTGCGGCTGCAGGCCGGCAGCAGACACGTCGGCCGAGTGCTGCTGCATCTAGAAGGGGATATAGCTTACACACAACACAAGTATGCATTATGATTTATGATGGTGAGCGAGGGCATCGCGCGCGGCTACGTGCGCCCCCTGTCCCGCGTGGTGTACCCGGCGGGGGACGCGGCGCGCGCGCTGCGGCTGCAGGCCGGCAGCAGACACGTCGGCCGAGTGCTGCTGCATCTAGAAGGGGATATAGCTTACACACAACACAAGTATGCATTATGATTTATGATGGTGAGCGAGGGCATCGCGCGCGGCTACGTGCGCCCCCTGTCCCGCGTGGTGTACCCGGCGGGGGACGCGGCGCGCGCGCTGCGGCTGCAGGCCGGCAGCAGACACGTCGGCCGAGTGCTGCTGCATCTAGAAGGGGATATAGCTTACACACAACACAAGTATGCATTATGATTTATGATGGTGAGCGAGGGCATCGCGCGCGGCTACGTGCGCCCCCTGTCCCGCGTGGTGTACCCGTGCTGCTGCATCTAGACTTATATGCCACATTCACCAGCAGGAGCAGAAGTGACAACTGACAAGGTGGTTTGATTCATTCTTGTCCCGATAGCTCCAAATCCCTCTAAAACCTGGAGCTATCGGGACAACTATGAAGAAAATGAGTATTGTTGACCCAAGTTTTCATAAAAAACATGTAGGTAGATGCATAAATGTTATGCTCGCAAAACCACTACTATCTACGATACTATCTAGTCTACGATGGGTAATGGAAGTAATTAGCCTGTTATATTTTCGAAAACCTAAATAAAATTTGAATTTTCGCGGATAAGATAATCGAACCATCGACCTATTCGTTTATTTCAGTATCAACTGCTCGGCTGATCGACTGCAGCTTCTGTTGACAGAGAACGATGTTTTGGGAATGCAATTAGCAGAGAGGCTGATAAGCCGAGGTGCGAAAAACATAGTACTACATTGCTCGAAAAAATCAAATTGCCTTTTATATAAGCAGAGGTAAGTACTATTGTCTATACACATACTCGATATGAGTAATATTATGCCATTTGCAAAGAAAAAAGAACTTCATTCCATTGTTCGAACCGTCGCGCCGCGTTATTTCATAGACCTTGGCTAATATATTTATTGTTTACAGGCATAGATATATTATATAAGTCAATGTTTACAGGGAAGCAATTATGTATTAAATACTAATAAAAAATTTTATAATATAAGAACTAAATTTACAGGTCTTGGACGAAACAAGGAATTCAGTGTTTTGTATCCTACGGCAACACGTGGAATGAAAACATTTTCAACTTGGTTAACAGCAAGGAAACAGAAAACGTCGAAGGAATATATTGCATTTTAAATTCTAATGCGCAACATGAAAATATTGCCAAGTGCTTGGATCATTTGACGTTGGCCATACAAAATTCGAATTGGCCAATAAAGTAAATGAACAGTTAAATCATTTTATTGAATTTTTTGGATTAGATGATCAACTAAAAAATATGTTACACCTATTTTTCAGGTATTTCGCATTAATCGATGTTAGTAAAGAATGCAGCGATCTGATAAAACTGACCAAACCTCACGATCAATTCATAACAATCAAATTGGCATCTTTGAGAAGCGTAAGCAAAAAAATTTACTTATTTTATAGTAATACATTCATGTTTTTCACATGTTCAAAGAATAGAAATATAAATACGAGAAATTTAAGGTTTATTTCATTCACTTAAAATTATCTTGTTTGCAGATCGCAAATACAGCAGCTGAAGAATATTTGTCAAGCAGCTGCGCTGTTGACGCCATTGAAAAAGCTTTATGCTACAAGCATCGCGTTGTAGCAGCGCACAGCACGCGCAAAGCAAACAGCAACTTGGTGCAGGAGGTGGCTCGTGTAGCAGGTGATATATTCACTATTTGTATATTTTAATCAGCCCTACCTCATTTGGGAGTCGGTGGTTCCATTTGATTCTGAAAAATAATAAAAAACTAGAAATATCCAAATTAGTAAATCGCAAAAACATACCAAAAACACAAAAAAAATATATATATAGGGCCTAAGGCGACTGTACTCTACAGATCTACCAAGAGTTGTATAGAGACATGGAACCGAGAACCGGAATATTAAATTCATAACACCACTTCTGCACAAAATGCAGTTTTTAACCGACTAAAAAAAAAGGAGGAAGTTCTCAATTCGTCGGAATCTTTGTTTTATGAATGTTCCTCGATTACCCGAAGATGCGTGGACCAATTTAGAAAATATTTTTTTTGTTTGAAAGGGTATACTTCACAGATGGTCCCATAGTCATCATGTCAGGATCTGATGATGGCATCCTGGAGAAATCGAGGGAAATCTTCAAATTTTATGAGCACACTTGAAGTGATTTGGGTATTGTTTGAAAGAATATTTTTTTCCAGGTTGTCTTATGGTCATCAGGTCGGGATCTATAAAATCTATAATATTTTGATTCTATAATTTTTATTTAAGGCGACTGTCTATAATTTTGTCGTTTCTTCGCACATCAGTTCTATATTACGAAGGACTATTGGTGATTGAACGAAACATCGAATTGGTGTACCTACATTAAAAATTATATCACTCTTTGTAGTGGGTAGTGGCATTTGAAGTTGGGTTTTTGGAAAGAATTTTCCATAATAATAATAATACTTCTCTTATATCGGCAGTTTATCATTACTTACTAATTGCATTAATTGATATTGGAAACGAAAATAGCAATTGCTAGACTAAACAAACCCAATCCCTAACAAGGAATTTACTAGAAAGATAACATTATAACAGAGAAGTTCCTTTCCAAGTCATAAAGATACGTTTATTGTGGCGCCCCCTGCTGTACAATCCCCAGAACAATTATCTACGAACCATTGCCAATGACTCACTAATGTTTTATACAAAACTGTATCTAAATCGGTTCAGTCGTTTTTGTAATAATTGGGAACATTCGTTTGCACTGTAAATGTTTTTATGGCGCCCCCTGGTGATCGATGTTCGTAATAACTATCTAAGAACCATCGCCAATGAATACCAAACATTATGCAGAAAACAGAATCTAAATCGGTCAAGCCGTTTTTGAAATAAATGGGAACATTCGTTTGCAATATAAATGTTTTTATGGCGCCCACTGGTGATCGATGTTCATAACAACTATAGAACCATTGCCAATGAATACAACACACACCGACACACACCGCACGGCCGCCGTCACAAGCGGTCGTGTCTAGTGAATACGCGAAGCTCCTGTCGGTCCACGCGCCCCCCGCACCCCGCGCCCCGTCGTCGCACGTTGTACTCGCCCGGCCCGTGCCGCGGCTCGAGGAACCGATCGGAACGTTGCGCGCGGGCGCTTTGCTACCCACCGATCAGGACATCGCACGGAATTCTTTACATTTTTTCGTGGCAAAAACTGAAAAGAATCAATTAAACGACTGCCTACGCCCTCAGAAACACCTACAGGTACGGATCGGTATCCCCGCTCGCGGGCGCCTCGCTGGGTCTCCCGTCTGGGTCTCGCCTGGCGTGGTTGCACGCGCCGAGGGGACGTCAGTCCGTACCTATTAAGGGAAGCAGCGATTAAACACCTAAATCATTAACATGTCCGAAAGCAAGGATCAAGCCCCATTAGAACAACGCCGAAGAAGACAAAGCACTCGTACTGGAATCCCACTGTCAACAACTCGCCGGGATAGTGAGTCGATTTTACCGCGGACCGAACTCGTTCGATCCCGTTCGCGTGTTCGTGTAAAGCAAGTGGCGCAATCTACCAAAACCGTTACGATTCCTCCGGAGGATGACGACGCAAACTCTGCAGCCGGTGTAGCTGAGACTACACCCGGCGCAGAAGCAGCGAAGCGACCTCGACCCGAGGACTCGTCACCGGACTCACCGTCACAAGATGGAGAGAAGCGCCCGCCGCGGAAATATCAAGCGCTCCCCTCACCACCATCGCCGTTGCCGCCGTCTGCGCGACAGACATTACCCACTACACGGCCACCACCATATGAGATGCCACCGCCATCTCAACCATACACGCTGCCACCTTCATCGAGTCCACCGTGGACGACACCGCAGTTGTCACAGGCATTGGCACAGGCAGCAATACCACTGCAGGCACTATCGCTGCCACCACCTCCGTCACCACCACAACTGCATGAGCTGTCGGTATCTGCACCAATAGCACAAACATCGCCACTGTCACAGCCGGCAATGTCATCTCAAATTCAACCAACAGAAACGCGACCACTTCCAACACCATCGCCCCCACGTTACGGAAATAACGAATATGACGTACGTGACAACCGCGAAGCTATAACAGCGTCGCGTATAGCGTCAACTCCAGGCCAAGTGACAACACCGACGCACTCCGCTGCCTCCGTGCCCCGCAACTCGCACCTGTTGCAGCCATCGCCAGCTATGCAACCATCCGCACATTCCACGGCGCATCCCGAGTTCTCCAGCTGGCCGAGAGACTCAACCAGCTATGCAGGACTCCCATCTCCTGGTCGAGATGTTCCGATGAATATATCTCACTCAACATGCCTGTCGCCGCAGCCAAGCACATCCTACGCTGCGGCCGCCGCGGCGCCACGTGCTCCGCACACCGAACCAACACCTGCCGGAGCTGTGACCGCCGCTGCCGCCACGGCCGCCAGTACAGCTGCTATCGCCGAAGCCCGCAGACAGCGCTCCCAATACCCGCCCCTGGTGGTCGAATGTCTTCCACAATGGACGAGACACTTCGATATACTAAAGAAGGAGCTAGGCCACGCCCCTAACGCTCGCCCATTGGGTAAGGGTGTAAGGTTCGTTCCAAAATCCGCCGAAGAATTTAGGGTGGTACAACGCTACCTAACGGATGCAGCCCAGCGAGATAGTACTATCTCTTGGTACTGCTTCAGTCCCGAAACCGAAAGACCGACAAAGGTGGCCATCCGCGGATTACCGTATGAGACCCCAGTCGAAGAAGTTATTGCAGCCCTCCAGCGGCTGGGGTTCCCAGCAGAATCTGCGCGCGCCCTCCCACCTCCAAAAGGAAGACATGGCTGCACATATTTCGTTCAGCTAGCTCACATGACCCAAGAAGAGCTGAAATACCTCTATGCGACGACTGAAATCCTGTACATGCCAGGTGTCACAGTCGAGGCATGGCGAGGGGGGAGCCGGCCCCCACAGTGCCATCGGTGCCAGGCCTTTGGACATGCCTCCAGCCAGTGCCACCGCCCCGCGAGGTGTATCAGGTGCGCAGGCGAGCACTTGGTACGGGACTGCCCCCGACCCCGCTCCGACGCACCTACATGCGCCAACTGCGGGCAGGGACACACGGCAAATGACCGCCGCTGTTCCCACCTACGTCGGGAGGCCAGGAAGCGGGGTATAATCATACAGCCCCCCCGCCCCCGTGCACCAGGTGCCGCACAAACTGCACGGCCGGTAACCGAGATTGGTATTGCAGCACCGACAACTGCTCCGAGTAATACTCAATCCGCTAGGGTAGACGGACCCATGAACGCAGCGCCAACCACTCTCGCACCACCTGCCAACCCGCCGACTGAAAGACGCTCGGCGCGGGCTCCTAGAACAGGAAAAAGGTCAAGAAACAGAAGAGCCACCCAACAACCTCACACCGAGCCAACAGCGATCTCTACGCCTCAATTTACAATGGGAACTATATTTTCTATCACCAAAATTTATATTTGTCATCAAGTTGTATCACCTAATAAATAGATCTATCGCCACGAAATATTTTCGTTCTCAGATAAACAAAAATTGTTCCCAGGTATGAATTATCAAATTAATGTTAATATATGTGTAAAATATAAGAGATCGATAATCAATAAAATCATATTGCATTACATGAATATAAACTTCGTTCTTATAATAACAGTTTTGTACTTAAATAATAGCTCTGTGCTCAGAATGGTAGATCTGTCACCAAATAAATCGATTATCGATCCCTGACTGCGACTCCGTCGACATGCTCTTGGAGGGGAAGAGCGTGACGGCTAAGGAGTTTTCCTAGGTCCCATGTGCACCTATAGGTAAATAGGTTAAGGTTATTTTCCTTTTTTGACCACCCAGAAATAGGAGCCCCGCGAAGCGGGGCTCGGTCGACATGCTCTTGGAGGGGAAGAGGGTGACGGCTAAGGAGTTTTCCTAGGTCTCATGTGCACCTATAGGTAAATAGGTTAAGGTTATTTTACTTTTTTGACCACCCAGAAATAGGAGCCCCGCGAAGCGGGGCTCCGTCGACATGCTCTTGGAGGGGAAGAGGGTGACGGCTAAGGAGTTTTCCTAGATCCCCCACTTTTTCTTAGGCTATAGTCGTAAATTCTTATATAAAGTTAACACATAAGCTCAAAAAATAAAAAAAATTATAAACATAATATGATTTATTGGTGATCTCTTTAAATTAGTTTGCTTAAATACTTATTAGGACACACCTATTATAACACATACAAAAACATTTATTTGGTACTAGACCTTATATCTCAGGATTTTAGGTGATTTATTGTGGAACTGATTTTGCATTGTTTGGTGACTACATTTTGGTGACAGATCTACTATTTTGAGGACAAACCCTATTATTTAAGAAACACAAACCTAATTAAATTGGTGATAGCTTAAATGATACCCATTTACAATCGCACAGCTTCTATCCCCTCATTCACTCAACCAGGCGCCTGCGCCGACGCCCACTTCGGCGTTCGCTCTACCCGCTCCTGCACCCGCTCTAGCGCCCGCTCCGGCGCCCACTTAGGCGCCCGTTCAGGCGCCCGCTCAGGCGCCCGCTCTAGCGCCCGCTCCGGCGCCCACTCAGGCGCTCACTCAGGTGCCCGCTCAGGCGCCCGCTCTAGCGCCCGCTCCGGCGCCGGCTCAGGCACCCGCTCAGTTACCCGCTCAGACGCCCGCTCTAGCGCCCCCTACGGCGCCCGCTACGACGTCCGCTCCGGCGCTCGCTCCGACGCCCACTCCAGTGCCGGCTCCAGCGCCCGCTCCGGCACCCGTTCCGACGCCCATTGCACCGCTCTGCACGACGCTTGCTCCGACACCCACGGCGCACACTCTGGCGCGCGCTTCAGTGCCCACACCTGCAGCCGCTACGACACTCAGTTCAGCGCCCATACAGTCATCCACCCATGTCCCAAGTGGACATCAACGCCAGAGAGCCACACGTCGTTCTGCCTACCATCATACTACCCAAGCAATAAACCACATAGTGCCCACTCCTCCCAATCAGGGGGAAGGGCAGAGCAACCCGGACGTAATGTCCCTAGTCCGGGTTGTACTGGAGGCCGTAATGGCCGGCCTAGCGGTATATCTGCAGGGTCAGGGGGCGATGCCGGCGATCGCAGCCGGGATGGCCGTGCTAGCACGCGCCCTCAACAACTGAGGGTGCTTTACTGGAACCCAGGCGGCATCAGAGGACACATACGGGAGCTGACAACGCTTGCCCAGTCACAGGATATTCATATTGTCCTCCTGGGCGAGACGAAGCTAACGGATAGTGTCGAGCTCCGAGTCCCCAACTACTACGTGTACCGGCACGACGAGGTCTCGCCCCGGGGCTACGCCTACAGGGGTACAGCTGCCCTGGTGCGGCGAGATCTAGTACATGAAGAGCTGGAACACGCACCGTTTATATCCCTGCGGACACAGGGAGTGCGTGTCCAAGCAGGTGAAGAGGAGCTCAAAGTCTATGCCGCCTACAAACCACCGAACAGTGACTTCTGCAGCACCGATGTCCAGCAGCTCCTTGAATGGCAAGGCCCCACACTGGTCGTGGGTGACCTCAACGCGAAACACCAAGCCTGGGGTTCGCGTATCAACACCACGACTGGAAGGCAGCTGCTCGAGGATAGCGAGCGCCACGGGTACGCAATATTGGGACCGGGCGCACCGACCAACGTGCCGTCCAATCCCCGCTTCCAGCCCGACGTCTTGGACATCGTGCTGCACTACCGGATTAACCACCCAATCAGTGTTGAGGTATTATACGACCTCGACACTGAACACCTGCCTATCCTCGTCACGCTGAACCTCCAGCGCGACTTCACCATACCGCGTCCTCCTAGAACACGAACTGACTGGGAGAAATACGCGGTCGCGCTGTCGGGACTTGAGCTCGCAGGTTCCATTTCCACTCCAGCTGAAGTGGACGGGGTTGCCTGTAAAATCACGACGGCCATCCAACATGCCAAAGCAGATGCTACTACCACTTATCCATATGCCAGTCGACGGGACCTGTTACCGAGCTCGATCCGGGACATGCTTGTGAGAAAACGCGCCCTTCGCAAACTTTGGGCGCGCTCTCGCTGTCCAAGGGTCAAGCGTGACCTAAACCATCTTGCACAGGAAGTGTCGCAAGCACTCGACGCCCGCAAGGACCAAGACTGGGAGCAGACTATCGACGAGGCGTCCGAGTCCGAGACCACGCTGTACCACCTGTGCAAGAAACTCACTGCAACGACCACACCCGTCTATCCTCTGCTCGATAGCGAAGGTAGACGACGATACTCCGCCAAGGATCGTGCTGAGATAATGGCGGAGTTTATGGAGGGTCAATTCACCCCTAATCCACCGGCCACCGACGACACGACGTACGGACACCATGCGGCGATCCACCAGCAGGTGGAAGAGTTCCTGTCGGCCCCAACACCTCCACTCCGGGGAGAAGACTTTATTTCCCCGTCCGAGCTGAGGAAGGCCGTCTTTCAACTCTCCAAACGGAAGGCGCCAGGTCCCGACGGGATACCGATCGCCGCATTACAGCAGCTGCCTCGGAGAGGTCTAGTCGCTTTGACTAGACTATTCAATGGTATACTCCGCACCGGCCACTTTCCGGAATCCTGGAAACAGGGGAAGGTGATTACCATCCCCAAACCAGGAAAGGACCGTCGCCTGCCAGGAAGTTACCGCCCCATCACCCTCCTGCCGCACCTCGCCAAGCTGTTTGAGCGTCTGTTGCTGCGAAGACTCGCACCCCACATCCAACTGCGTGACGAGCAGTTCGGTTTTCGCAGCAACCACTCCACGACGCTCCAGCTGGCAAGGGGTCTTCACCACATCGCCAGTGAGAAAAATAAGGGCCACTGCACCGTCGGGGTCTTCCTCGATATCGAGAAGGCCTTCGACCGTGTATGGCACACCGGACTCCTGGCGAAACTCTTATCTACCACCTTGCCACCCGCGATTGTGCGGCTGGTAGCCTCGTTCCTGGAAGGCCGGTCCTTCTTTGTCTCTGTGGAGGGCGCCAACTCCCAGCCGCGCCCAATACGTGCTGGAGTACCACAGGGCAGCTGCTTATCCCCATGCCTGTACGCCGTGTACACAGATGACATCCCTACCCTCGCAGGACACCTTCGCGAGGGAGAGGATGACGTGCTGTTGTCATTATACGCTGACGACAGCGCGTACTTTGCGTCGTCATTTCATCAACTCGTCTCCATCAACCGAATGCAACGCCTGCTGGACCTGCTGCCGGAGTGGCTGGACAAATGGAGGATGGCTGTCAACGTGGGGAAGACGGCCGCCATCATCTTCGGCGTGCGGAAGCCGCTGCGTCAGCTGCGCCTACGAGGACAGGATATAGAGTGGCAGACTTCGGTGTGCTACTTGGGGTGCCGCATCGACCAAAGCCTGAACATGATACCCACGGTCAACCATGCCGTGGACCATGCTAAGGCTGCTACGTCGATGCTGTACCAAGTCTTTACCTCAAGACTAACACCGAAGACCAAGCTACGGATATACGGAGCCTATATCCGTTCTCGCCTGACGTACGCGGCGCCCGCCTGGTACGCCCTATGCTCAGTCACCCAGAAGCAACGGCTGCAGGTACAACAGAATAAGTGCTTGCGCCTGATCGTGGGAGCCCCGAGGTACGTCAGAAACGACGTTATCCATCGGGACACCAGGACGCCCACCGTGGAGGAGTTTGTCCGTACTCTCGCGCAACGCCTGTTTGCTCGCGCGGATTACGGGCCGTGCGCACACCTCCACGGGATTGCCCCTACACTCGACCGACCACCGCAAGGGCGTCCCCTACCTCGTGAGCTCCTACGGTCCCCGTCGCCTTCCCGGCATTTTACGGGTAGCGATGGAGACGAGGAAGACGACGCGAGGATCATCACTGGACAGGACCAATGAGTAACCTGACCCCTAGGCCCAAAGCCAAGATGGCGGAGCCTTAGCCCCCTAACCAGGGGGCTTAAAGATCAACACCGAGGGCGTGCAGCGCCCCCGCGACACATCGCCCGGGTAAGGAGGTTTGCCTCGAGGCCCGTACCCCCCGGAGGGAAATCACACCCGCCGGAGAAGACCACGCTGCTGCCAATGAATACCAAACATTATACAGAAAACTTCATCTAAATCGGTCAAGCCGTTTTTAAAATAAATGGGAACCTTGATGTGCACAAACGAACACACAAACAAACAAAAATATTTTTGCATTATTGGTTTTTGTGAACAATTTAACATACAAACAAACATAAAATCTCATTAATAACGTAATGTACAAACGGTCTCTCACCATAGACGCATAAACCCGTACACCGTTCCGTCGTGGGTAAAAATTGGGTTCATTTAAGTTTACCAATTGTACCATTATTCAGGATGCGTTCAATTCTTCTTTCTTCTATTTAACAGATATATCAATTCCTGAAGGCACGTCGCAAGAGCTAACACTAAAAGATCTGGAACTGGATCCTTCAAAGTATCAACTTGTTCGAGCTTATTTACGCGATGTTCGTTATATTGTATTGGACGAAAACATCATACCATCATTGACACTTAAAAAGTTAGTATTTTACTACGTCTAATATTCTCCCAAATTCTATGGCCGCGGAAAAAACATCTCGATATTACTCTGACTCTCTGGGTCGGCTACGCCAAGCTACTTATTGCCTTATTTCGATGATTCGAGTTTATGGTTTACATTTGTTTATACCAATTGGACTCGATACTCAATGAATATTATAAATGTGAAGGTTTGTGAGTTTAGATATTTGGTACTCAAACACGTCCCATTTACGGAACAGATTTGTATGAGCCTTGGAATTTATCTAACTTGGATTTACATAGGCTTTTTTATCCCAGAGAAGACAAAGATTTGCGCAGGATTAAAAAAAAATTAGCAATAGCAATCTTTTATCATAAAAAATGAATATTTTCAGACTAAGGGAACTAGAAGATAATAGAATGAACAACGAGCTTACGGAAACTGAGGGCTTAAAAACATTCTTCTCTCAAATCGATCCCGACGAACTCCTCGCTACTACTGAAATGGTCATTTTACGTACTCTTAGTACAAATGCAGCATTGGTGAGAATTTTTATGAAAAAATTATTTAATATTTTGAAACATGAATGATGTAAGTGTTGAAATTAAACACTTTTCACTCACTAAAAACACATGAAAAGGTTATTTTTTGAGAAAAAGTACTAAACATATATAATTATCAAACGTTACAGAAAGCAGATGAAATCGACATGAGCCGGTCACATCTGATCGTAATACCGGGTGTAGAAGGCTTGCACGTGCGGTTCCACAGGCTGTGCGAGCAGCTCAAGTTGCCTGCGCTGGTGCTGCAGCCAGGCGTTGACAGGCCGCATGAGACTATACAAGAAATGGCACAAAGATATGCTAAGGTATGTTGTAGTGTAGAAGGCTTGCACGTGCGGTTCCACAGGCTGTGCGAGCAGCTCAAGTTGCCCGCGCTGGTGCTTCAGCCAGGCGTTGACAGACCGCATGAAACTATACAAGAAATGGCACAAAGATATGCTAAGGTAAGCCGTAGCGTAGAAGGCTTGCACGTGCGGTTCCACAGGCTGTGCGAGCAGCTCAAGTTGCTCGCGCTGGTGCTGCAGCCAGGCGTAGACAGACTGTATGAGACTATACAAGAAATTGCACAAAGATATGCTAAGACCTCACCGTAAAATTTTCATATAATTGTTTACACTATCCACCTATCTCTATATCTAGTTCTATTATAAGAAAAAAACCATTGGACTTGCAACGTTTTGGGTACATGTTACAGTTATTGCTACCGTTGCCTCTGTATAATAAGATTCTGTCTCCTTACACAATCTCATTGAGAGATGGTGCTATGAACATACACGTACCTAATTCAAGTTTTCACTCATAGATTTACAATAGGTTGTCGCTAGCGGGACCTCTATGTTTTCACTTTTGTCGGCGCTCCTCCAGGGAACTATCGCTATTTCAAATTAAATCGCATACATTTTTTGAATTTTGTTCTATTTCTATACTTCACGAAGTAACGCTATTTGTCACTTGGGTCAGGAGTACTTATCATTTTTTTTCTGTTTATTATTTCAGATTCTTTTGACGAAAACTCATTTAAAGAAGCGCTTTTATCTATTTGGATATGAAAGTGGAGTTGCGGTAGCGCTAGAAATGGCTGCGATTCTCGAAGAACATGGTAAGCCTCAACAGTTATAACACGATAAGTACGGTCAATTTTTCCCCGTGATAATACTGCAACTTCAAATTTTTATGATCAATAACGTTGTCTCACTATTACATTACTTATCACTATTCTAAACTTTAATGGTTACTGAAATAATTGATTGTGACAAAGAACGGACGGATGGATGAAGAAAGTCTCACCATAAGGGTTACATTTTTACCATTTTAGTATGGAACATTAAAAGACAACAAAGTGAAATAAGAACTGACAAAGATTTGGGCAAACATCAAGGATGTTGTCGCCGATCTTCGCAGAACTAGAGAATGGTTTTATCTTTAAATTAGATCAAATAGTCATCAAAGCCCATAAGAGTAATAAGTACATACCTAATACAAAATTATGTTTTATGTATTACTTATTTTTATAAGTTTTTTAAAGACTACAAGTTTATAATATACTAGTAGGGCGCGTGGAGGCGCGGGCCATATGTGGCCCGCGTGCTGTCTTCCCGCCCATAAAAAAATCCCTTTAAAATTCCCCATACATTTTTCTAAGAAAAAATAAATTCCGCCATTTTGATTTTTTTTTCTATCCTTCGAATAGACCTTCGGGTCCTGATCACTTCTTGTCAAGAAACCATTCTTCCATCTTTTATACTTTCGGAGTTATCGACGAAATTCGTATGGCGGCCATTTTGAATCCGCCATTTTGAATTTTTTTTCAGCTAACTGCCAATTGGATGTCATTTCAAATGACATTTGGTCGAGCACCCTCCACCTATCTTTAATATCCTCCCCGTGCTCTTCACCTGTCTCCGAAATCCTCACTCATCAGCTCTCTCCGTATTTTTCCTCCGAATGATTTTTTTCTTTTATACGACACCATCCTTGAAAAAAAATTTTTTCATACAAAATTGTTCAGGAGAGGTGATCAATGAGTGAGTCAGTCAGTCAATCAGTGAATCAGCACGAGTAGCTATATAATATATATTAACTAGTAGGGCGCGTGGGGGCGCGGGCCACATGTGGCCCGCGTGCTGTCTTCCCACCCATAAAAATCCCTTTAACATTCGCCATACGTTTTCTATGGAAAAAATAAATTCCGCCATTTTGTTTTTTTTCTATCCATCGAATAGACCTTCGAGTCCTGATCACTTCTTGTTAAGAAACCGTTCTTCCATCTTTTATACTCTTTGAGATATTGGCGAAATTCCTTTGGCGGCCATTTTGAATCCGCCATTTTGAAAATTTTTTCAGCTCGCTGCCAATTGGATGACGTTTCAAATGACATTTGGTCGAGCACCCCCCACCTATCTGCAATACCCTTGGCTGTGCTCTTCACCCGTCTTCGAAATCCTCAATCATCAGCTCCCTCCGTATTTTTCCTCCGAATTATTTTTTCTCTTCTATACGAAACGCATAGTGAAAAAAAATATTTTCATACAAAATTGTTCAGGAGAGGTGATCAATCAGTGAGTCAGTGAATCAGCACGAGTAGCTATATATATAGTAACTAGTAGGTCGCGTGTGGGCGCGGGCCACATGTGGCCCGCGTGCTGTCTTCCCGCCCATAAAACTATCGCCGTCATCTCCATCGCCAATTGGAATCCGATTGGCAGTGTGCTGAAAAAATTACCTAGGAGCACGGTCGTGGTTTTAAAGATAGTTAAGGGCTGCTCGAACAAAATCGGTATTTTTGTTCGAGCAGCCCTTAACTATCTTTAAAACCACGACCGTGCTCCTCAATCATCATCCAAATCCTAGGTCATCATCTCTTCTCATATTTTTCTCTGGCGGTTCTCCGTAGTACTGCGTCAATGACTTGCATAGTTCCCTACTTATTGTGGCATGCACATTTTCCATCGAAAAATAAATTCCGTCACTTTGAATTTTTTTCCATTCATCCCGTAAACCTTGAGATCCTGATCACCTCTTACTAAGAAACCACTCTCTTATCTTTTATACTTTCCGAGATAGAACAACACCAGAACAACACGAAATTTGTATGGCGGCCATCTTGAATCCGCCATTTTGGATTTTTTTTCAGCTCACTGCCAATTGCATGAGGTTCCGAGTATTTTTTGTTAGAGCAGTCCCCACCTAACTATAATACCTTGCCCGTGCTCCTCGACCATCTTAGAAACCCTCAATCATCATCACATTCCATTATTTTCTGGAAGTTCTCTGAAGAACCACATCAAACACTTGCAAAGTTTTTAACTTTTCGTCTCTTCAAAATTCGCCATACATTTTTCTATGGAAAAAAAATCCGCCATTTTGAATTTTTTTTTCTAGCAATCGTATAGACCTTCGGATCTTGATCAACTCTTGTCAAGAAACCGTTCTTCCATCTTTTATACTTGCCGAGATATCGACGAAATTCGGATGGCGGCCATTTTGAATCCGCCATTTTGAAATTTTTTTCAGCTCACTGCCAATTGGGTGACGTTCCGAATGACATTTGGTCGAGCACCCCCCACCTATCTTGAATACCCTCCCCGTGCTCTTCACCCGTCTCCGAAATCCTCAATCATCAGCTTTTTCCGTATTTTTCCTCCGAATGAATTTTTTTCTTCTATACGACCTCATCCGTGAAAAAAAAATTTTCATGCAAAATTGTTCAGGAGAGGTGATCAATCAGTGAGTGGCCAATCAGCATATATATATATTAAATACATACAAAAATAATACCTACATGGATGTCTTTGTCAGAACTGGAGCAAATTGAAATAGAACCACACGGGAAGCAATTATTTATTCGATCAGATTTCTTGCGTAAACAGTTTTAAGATGATAATAATCTTCTACTTCTTTTTTTTTTGACGGCGATTCAAAATATTTATTACGGATTCCTGATTGCAGGTATAACTGGTACAGTATTCTGCGTCGGAGGCGCTCCGGACGAAGTTGTTACGAAATTTGAAGAAAAACTAGCTAACTTCAAAACAGAAGAATCATTGCAAGTGGCAGTGGCACAGTATTTGCTTACTTTATTATTTAAAGATGGAACTCCAGAAGATATGGAAAATGAACTAAAGAATCAACCAACGTGGGAGGATAAAGTGAATTTCTGTATGCGAAAACTCCGAGGGCACATCGATCACTCTATGCAGTACGCTCGCGAGTACATAGCAGCGGCATACGCGAGAATAGTGCAAGTGCGACGCTACCACTCGGAGCCGCGCCCTCTTCGCTCGCTGCTGATATGTATTCGACCGTGGTCGTCGGCCGCCGATGCAGCTAAGCCCTCTTCAATACAAAGCCACTCGCAACAGAAAGTCATAGAGTACGAGCTGCAAGCTCCTCTGGCGTACGCAGCGCAAGATCTGCGTTGCGCTGCCATCGTGAACCGACACCTGGACACCGACATTCTAGAAGAGTTCGAGAAGATAAACCTGTGCGAAACCTACCTCATAGACCCTGAGTCGTTTATGATGAGGTTTATGAGCAGTGCTGATAACGATAATCTTTTGGTGGATGTATAGTTTGTTGTAATTACAGGCTTGATGTACATTTTTTAATGAATCTATAATTATAATAAATCTGTAGCGGGTCGAATTCTGTACATTGAAGATATTTTGAAATTTTTTGTTGAAGGGCATTCCTTAGTCGATACTGAAGCCAAAACTGTAATTTGTTTCATTTTTGTCTGTCTGTCTGTCTGTTTCCCGGCTGCGCATCACGGCTAATCCACATGCAGTAATTTAAATGAAACTTTGCATGACTTCAGTTGACATTCCGAGGTAGGACATAGGATACTTTTTATTCCGAAATTCAGCATGGTTTCCCTGGAAAACGGCTTCAAAGTCAAAATGTGTATTTAGTTTTTATTCATAAACGTTATCCGATTTCTTTCATTCTTTTTTTTTTGGAAAAAATGTTCTCCATAGAATTGTATAACGAGATCCCTAAGTAATGCCATGGTACATTTTGGATCAGCCTGTAGGTCTGTCGAGCGCAAACCGGTTCTGATAGCATCGGTTCACGTCACTCGCAACTATGAACCGCGCACACCGTGGTGTATGCTAGGTAGTTCTGCGAATGGGTAGCTTAAGTTTATATAATATATGTAAGTATTTTTTTTTTGCTTAGAAAATCTTTATTTTTCACTTAGGCCTAAACAATACGCTCATATGTAAAGTCACAAGGCAGTGTGACTTCGAGCCGACACCTCACACTGAACACCTTTGATTTGTTTAGGTTCCGTACATTAAAAGTGTGATGTATTTATAATATGTTATCTGAGGAATGTCTTTGTTTTACATCTGTGTAATATAATTAAGGTGGTGGGTAGATTTTTAAATCATTAGTTGTCAACTTCTTCTGCCACTGTCATATCTTCATATTGTCTGTCTGCAAAATATAAATGAAAAAGTCAACGTGTTTTCTTAATGAGCTCCCAAATAAATTATGTATCTCCGACTTTGTTCTGTAAACATTCTAAGAAAACTTGCGAAACGTCCCCCAGAGCTCCACAAACTGAAAAATTCGGACAAAGTAATAAAAAAAAACCGGCCAAGTTCGAGTCAGCCTCGCGCACTGAGGGTTCCGTACTACTACTGAAAAAGTAAAACCATACCTAAGAATCACTTTCCCTATCGAACCGCAAACTTACTTTTTTTTTAGGTTTATTATTAATACTTACCAGAAAAGAGATTTTATTTTTTCTGTAAAAATTTACAAATACCAAAGTTAAGTAAACTTCGGGGATGGCGGGGACGGTAACATTTTCCTAATAAATCAACAAGTGGAAAATTAAAAAATTTTAAAACACCCACGACTTTTGCAGACTTGTAATTGAAAAAGGATTAAATAATTTTTTTAAAACTCCCCGACTAAAGGAAAGTAAGAACTAAGAACCTATCAGTATAATTACAAATCCGCCGGAGCTGCTGTGTTTTGCCTTGACGGTGTTGATGGTGCTGTTTACCAGTTAATGACTAATTCAATTTCTTGATACTTCTCATATACCGGCAGTTTATCAATACTTACTAATTACATTAATTGATATTGGAAACGAAAATAGCAATGGCAGCTCCGACGGATTTTCTTGGATTTGTAATTATACTGATAGGTTCTTAGTTCTTACTTTCCTTTAGTCGGGGAGTTTTAAAAAAATTATTTAATCCTTTTTCAATTACAAGTCTGCAAAAGTCGTGGGTGTTTTAAAATTTTTTAATTTTCCACTTGTTTTATAGTTTTTCGATTAATATATTAATGTAATTTAAATTATATTATTATTAAAAAATGAAAATTAATCTTGAAACTAGCCATTAGCTCCTCTAGCAGCGTTTGAAGGCATCATCCCTTCCAAGTCATAAAGAGACGTTTATTGTGGCGCCCCCTGCTGTTCAATCACAAGAACAATTATCTACGAACCATTGCCAATGACTCACTAATATTTTATACAAAATTGTATCCAAATCGGTTGAGTCGTTTTTGTAATAATTGAGAACATTCGTTTGCACTGTAAATGTTTTTTATGGCGCCCCCTGGTGATCGATGTTCGTAACAACTATCAAAGAACCATCGCCAATGAATACCAAACATTATACAGGAAACTGCATTTAAATCGGTCAAGCCGTTTTTGAAATAAATGGGAACATTCGTTTGCAATATAAATGTATTTTATGGCGCCCCCTGGTGATCGATTTTCGTAACAACTATCTAAGAACCATTGCCGCTGGACACCAAACATTATACAGAAAACTGCATCTAAATCGGTCAAGCCGTTTTTGAAATAAATGGGAACATTGATGTGCACAAACAAACAAACAAACAAACAAACAAACAAACAAACAAACAAAAATATTTTTGCATTATTGGTTTTTGTGAACAATTTAACATACAAACAAACATAAAATATTTTTAATAGAGTAATGTACAAACGGTCTCTCACCCTAAACTCATATACCCGTACTCCGTTCCGTCGTGGGTAAAAACTATCAAGCATAAAAATAAAATAAAAATCGGTTTTAGCATATAAGTATAAGTAACGCCCTTTCATATTATGATACCCTACTCAATATTGTTATCTCATTCGACCCCCGGTTTTCCCCCTTTTTTAATAAATTAAAAAATTTATAAACACGACTGCCCTGTTATAAAACGAACTAAAAGGTAAAAAACAAGTTATTTTAGTTGATCTCCATGTTGAAGTGAAAAGTGTTCAAATTTCAGTGTTCAAATTTTTTTATGGCCACTATATGACATACAACTACTCCATAAACGGTCGTGCTAGACAGGCGGACAACAGCGGGGCTAGACAAAGTCGTTTGGCGTTAACGCTAGTCGACAAAAATGTATGGACAAAACAAATAACTGTAGGAAAACCACGATAATAATGTACTAAACACGCTGTTTTTGATAATTGACTACGACAACTTGAACGCTCGCTGGCGTTCTCGCAGACCTTGTAGATAACTGTAGCGTACTTCGCTTGATAATTGACAGCCGACAGTATCAAACACAGCGTGTTTAGTACTACTATTATCGTGGTTTTTCTACAAACGTTAACGCCAAACGACTGTGACTTTTTCTAGCCCCGATTGCTCTAATGCCCGCTGCAGTTATTTTGTACAGCTTCGCGCCTTCGCTCTCTCGACCCGCTGCGCCCGCCGACCCCGCCTGCGCCGACGCCGCGCCACAGCCCCCGGCACGCTCCTGTACAAAAGCCGCATCCGCCTCCGCCGCTTCCATAGCGACCGCCAACTTGAAAGCCTTGTCAAACGTTATGTCGTCCTCCGTGAAAAGCCTCTGCACTATCATCTCACTGGACAGACCGCACACAAACTGATCACGAAGGTTCTCTTTGAAACGACAGTGTTTCGTTGATTTCTTTAGCTCTGTCACGTAGTCCGCTATACTTTCGTCGTGTTTTTGTATGCACCGTCGAAATTGGAAACGTTCCGCTAATAAACTAGGTTTAGGTTGTAAATGCTCCTTCATGACCGTGACGAGTTCCTCGAACGTCCTCTGCGACGAATTGACGGGCGTGCACAGGTTGACCATCAGCTCGTACGCGTCGCCGCCCATCACCGTGATCAGCGTTGCCACTTTGACCGCCGGCTTTACATCGTTCGCGATGAAGTATTGCTCCAATCTGTCCACGTACAGATCCCAGTTGTCCTTGGACACGTCGAACGGGTCAATCTTACCGACCGACATCGCGGCTAAACTCGCTGATCCGATCGAGTTTATACAATAACTCGCGGCACTCGTCGCTGCACTGTCTGCACGTGTTAATATTTTTCCGATTTAAGTACTCGTCGCCATTATGATATTTTTCATCTCACCCGCTCGGAAAAGAGAACTTTAATGCCCAAAATGCGGGAGGGAAATGCTATTTATGTTCCCTAGGCCGCAAAAGCGTTTTCATTTCTCCCTAGGGCGGGAAAGCATTTTCATTTCTACCTAGGGTAGAATAGCTTTTCCAAAATTCAAACATCCACGAAGACGCGCCCCACTCTGTCAAAATCGCTAATGTTTCATTCCATTCGTATGGAGTTTGACAGAGTGGGGCGCGTGAGGAGCGCGTCGTCGTAGATTGAAATATCTTATAATTTCGTAATAAGTAATATCGAATGTTGACGACTTCTTAAAAAAAACAGACATTTGGAAACGAGGCTCGTTTGCGAATGTCTGTTTTTTTACTGTGCATAGTTACTAAAATCGCAATGCAGATCTAAAGTGTACTTCTGGTGAATTTCCTCGCTATGGTGAGATGAAAAATTTTGTATTATGAACGTCCGCAATTTTTTGAACACTCGGCTAAAGAATCCCCTTGCGGCCTTGCATATCAAATACTCATAGTCTAGAATTCTAGACCGTAAAGATGTCAGGGTTGTGAAAACGTTTTGGCTTTGGGAAGCTAGAATGCTGTAGTTATTAAGTATAACCACGTTATAGAGAGGATTTTTTGAATTTATTTTTGTCTTTCTCACTCTCACGGATACGTTCGTAGGTGCGACATGGAGCGTCAAGGAAGAATATAACAGAAAACGCCCTACCTATTTACCTAATTACCTATTATCCTACGACCTACCTATTTACCTAATTACTCAAAAACTAAGCCAGTTATCAAAAATCTGTTTGTAATTACAATTAAGTATATCCATTGTAGTTTCCGATAAAAATTTGAAAAACTGAGATTTTGGAGCAACTTTTGGAAGAACTTTCTATCGAGAAAACTTTATCCAATCGTGTTTCTGCTTCTAAGTGATTTAAGATTAAAGACCCAAAATACATGACGTTTAAATTTGAAAATAATTGTCTTTATAGTTTTTTAAAATAAAACTTCATTCAAAATCGCTTAAATACGGCTTCTACGCCGTTAACGCAGAGTTCAATGTTTTTAACTTTGTGTATATTCATGTTGTATAGTTTATCGGGATACATTTTTGATTCAAGAGCCCAGAGCCCCCAGACAATTTATTTCGTAAAAGGGGAAATGTCGTGCTGCATGAAAGTTGATGAGTCGGCCAATTCATTGATATCAGGTAAAAAAGGTGAATAAAAATAGGGCTAACTTTACTAAAACTCTAATGATTAATTTTTACAAATATTCCACAAAATATCATTACAAAATAATATAGAACGTTTCCGTCTCTCCGTCGGCCATAACTATCTAACCCACAGATCTAACCAGACGCAATAAGGCTCACAAATCTCTCTCTAAAATATTGTTACTTCAGGGTTGGGTTTTTATATATTATGTTATTTATGGTAGGTACTATTAAAACATATATTTTTTACAGCCAGACCAATCTTAAGGGCTAAACATGCTCCAACACCAAAAATGCCAGACATCTGAATGCCTTATGGAATATTTGTAAAAATTGGTCAAGTGCGAGCCGGGCTTGCGCAATGAGGGTTCGTACTATCGAGACCCAATAGTATTAAAGTAAACTAAACACCCCTATCCACCAAATTCAAAAACGAGCAAAAAATCACGTTTGATGTATGGGAGCCGCCTTAAATATCTATTTTATTCTATTTTTTACCCATGACGGAACGGAGTACGGGTATATGCGTTTAGGGTGAAAGACCGTTTGTACATTACTCTATTAAAAAGATTTTATGTTTGTTTGTATGTTAAATTGTTCACAAAAACCAATAATGCAAAAATATTTTTGTTTGTTTGTTTGTTCGTTTGTGAACATCGATGTTCCCATTTATTTCAAAAACGGCTTGACCGATTTAGATGCAGTTTTCTGTATAATGTTTGGTGTTCAGCGGCAATGGTTTTTAGATAGTTGTTATGAACATCGATCACCAGGGGGCGCCATAAAATATATTTATATTGCAAACGAATGTTCCCATTTATTTCAAAAACGGCTTGACCGATTTCGATGCAGTTTCCTGTATAATGTTTGGTATTCATTGGCGATGGTTCTTAGATAGTTGTTACGAACATCGATCACCAGGGGGCGCCATAAAAACATTTACAGTGCAAACGAATGTTCTCAATTATTACAAAAACGACTGAACCGATTTGGATACAGTTTTGTATAAAATATTAGTGAGTCATTGACAATGGTTCGTAGATAATTGTTCTTGTGATTGAACAGCAGGGGGCGCCACAATAAACGTCTCTTTATGACTTGGAAGGGATGATGCCTTCAAACGCTGCTAGAGGAGCTAATGGCTAGTTTGAAGATTAATTTTCATTTTTTAATAATAATATAATTTAAATTACATAAATATATTAATTGAAAAACTATAAAACAAGTGGAAAATTAAAAAAATTTAAAACACCCACGACTTTTGCAGACTTGTAATTGAAACGGATTAAATAATTTTTTTGAAACACCCCGACTAAAGGAAAGTAAGAACTAAGAACCTATCAGTATAATTACAAATCCAAGAAAATCCGTCGGAGCTGCCATTGCTATATTTCCAATATCAATTAATGTAATTAGTAAGTATTGATAAACTGCCGGTATATGAGAAGTATCAAGAAATTGAATTCGTCATCAACTGGTAAACAGCACCATCAACACCGTCATAGGCAAAACACAGCAGCTCCGGCGGATTTTCTTGGATTTGTAATTATACTGATAGGTTCTTAGTTCTTACTTTCCTTTAGTCGGGGAGTTTCAAAAAAATTATTTAATCCTTTTTCAATTACAAGTCTGCAAAAGTCGTGGGTGTTTTAAAATTTTTTAATTTTTCACTTGTTAGTATTTATTGTTTCAGCGGCAACAGAAAAACATCATCAGTGAATATTTCAAGTCTGTAGCGATCACGGTTCAAGAGATACAGCCTGGTGACAGACGGACGGAACGACGGACGGAAGTCTTAGTAATAGGATCCCGTTTTTACCCTTTGGGTACCTACGGAACACTAAAAATCAACTAAGTATTAGAAATTAACTAAAGTTAACTCTATTTTTATTTACGTGATATCTAAGAATTGGCCGACTCACCATCTTAGCAGGTATACGAGCATAAAGCATTCAATACACATAATAAACATTTCCACATTTTTTAGAAAATGAGTTGTGTCGGTGGCACCTGGCTCTCGTTCTATTGAACAAATCACCAAAGAGTTTAAAAATACAATTATAGTACCCGTGTACTAGCAAAGTTCAACGGTAAACATTTGTTTATTTGATATTAACATCTAATGCATACTCAGTAATTATTATAATGCATTACGTATAGTGTATACGTGATACGTATTATTTGTTTATCAGTTTGTTCTATTATTTATTCCATGGTTTGGTGTACAGTCACGGAATGAAAAGGTTTGTCAATTTTTAAATTGTTTCGTTTGCACTATTAGTCGATTGTTTTGGTATGTTGACATAATGGACTCTTGCAGTTCTAGTGCAAGCGAAATTCGACACTATGGTGACGAACCTTTTAATACCGCGACTATATACACCTACCACGAGTCTCTTTAACGGATTTGCGACTCGAGCTTGCGCACCGCGGGTTCCTTACCATTTACAGCACAATATTTTTTACTATTTGCTAAGAGGTCAACTAAGAACATTTTTAATTCTCTAGAAACAATAAGTTACTATCTAAAAAATAATTTTAAATACAACCTTCTAGTACCTATAACTTTATCCGTATTCATCTCATTTGTAGGAGAACCCATATTGTAGGAGAGCATTAAGGGGATTTATTGAATTTTTTTTGTCTTTCTCACTCTCACGGAGATTTAGTAGGTGCGACATGCAGCGTCGCGGAAGAATATAGCAGAAAAACGACGTTTTACCTAATTACTCAAAAACTAAGCCAGTTATCAAAAATCTGTTCTAAGCGTTTTAGGATATTATTATTACCGATACATTAAAACAAAAATTACAATTACATCCATTGTAGTTTCCGATAAAACATAGAAAAACTGAGATTTTGGAGCAACTTTTAGGAGAACTTTCTATCGAGAAAATTTTATCCAATCGTGTTTCTGCTTCTAAGCGATTTTAGATTAAAGACCCAAAATACATGACGTGTAAATTTGAAAGTAATTGTCTTTATAGTTTTTGCATAAAACTTCATTCAAAATCACCTAAATACGGCTTGTAGGCCGTTAACTAGTCCGCCATCTTGGGTGTTCCGCCATGTTGATTTAGTCACAAAAAACCATGCATTGCTAAGCGATTTTAGATTAAAGACCCAAAATACATGACGTGTAAATTTGAAAGTAATTGTCTTTATAGTTTTTCAATAAAACTTCATTCGAAGTCGCTTAAATACTGCTTCTACGCCGTTAAATGACAGCACAGAAAAGTTAGTTTATAAAAATTCAATCTATAGGCATATTACTATTAAAGGCATAGTAATATGCCTATAGATTGAATATTTATAACATTTTACGAGGTAAAAATTATACATTCATCAACATTTTAAATAGGTACTTAAATTTGAATCTATTAGGTGTTTATTTAAACTGTTACGATGGCTTACAGTTTTAGTATAGGCCTACTTTTAAAGCACGTTGGGTAAGTAGTCACAAGTTTAAAAGGTATTAAAATTAAAAGGTACATAAAAATATTTGATTTACTCTTGTCCGAGCAAAACTACTTAGAAATAACAAATTATTAATTTTGTGATGTTGTAAAAATGTGATATAATTGTTATTTTGACTCAAAAGTAAAGCAAATGCAAAAGTTGTTAAATAATAAATATAACATAAACAAATTAATTTATTAGATTTTTAAAAACAAATTAGTTAACTTCCTCTTTATTTTTTTAATTTTCTACAGAACGTGGTTGTCATAAAAAAATTGATACTTGTAGGTAGTATTGTTCTTTTGATTGTATATTGCAGAGGATATGGCGCCTACACCTAAAAACTTGTCCCCATGGGAAGACAGGAGCCTCATCGATACCTCCGACCAGCGGGTAGTAATATCTGGCATGTCGGGACTCTATCCAGAGTGCCAAAACGTGAAGGACTTGTCCGATATTCTTTACAACAAGGTATGTGACATAGCGGAGTGATAGAAAGGCGGTAGAGCTGTTGGTTCTAAAACCATTTCCAAAACCGACACAATTTCATGAAATATTATTTTACTATTAAATAAAAAAAAACGAGCAAGGACGAGTCGGAGTCTTGCACCGAGGGTGCCGTACCTACTCAAGCTCAAACTCAAAATATCTTTATTTGACATAGGCCTAACGTACGCCCTTGTAAAACGTCAATATGATGCCTTGTACCTACTACCTTTTTTTTATAGACAGAAAATGTCTAACGCATACCCCTCCGGCAGGGGAAACGGAAGGGTTATGTGGGGCTTGCACCCACTAAAAACTGTCTGTTTCCACGACGGACCCGCTGGCGGAAGTACGGGGTTTACTCTCGTATTCACCGCGCTTCCGCCAGATGTACTACCTACTACAAATACAGTAAAACTTTTCTTATAAAATTCCAAAACTAACTTACCTTTTTTTTGGAAATTTATTTTGCATATCAAAAAAACCTATACTAATTACAGTGTTGGTTTTAATTTTTCTGTAAATTATACATTAACTTGTATTGGTTATCTACACCTACAATTTAAAAATTTTCGATTGGTAACCGTCGGTGATAACTTTTTTAAACATTTGGCACGATGTATCTAAAATAATAAGCTTAAAAATAAACAAAAATCTGTTCTAGAATTTACATATTATAACGTATTGATACGATAGCTCACTCGGTACAGTTACTTCATTTTGAACATCCTTCCGATTTTCCCTCTTGTAAATAAAATAACTCAGATCACTCAAGTGATCTGAGTACAATAACATAATTTTATTATTATTTTATTTATTTAAATATAACAATACATTAAATATAACATTACTTAATAATACCTAACGGTGTAACAGAAACCCAATTGGGTTTGTATGTACACCGACATTCGTCGTTTAGCATTCGGTACTTAGTTTCATATATATAACAACAATAACACTATAGTAAGTACAAATTAACAAGCGTAAGTATACAATTAATGATCATTGAGGGTAGCTAAATATTTTATATTGAGACGGCACTTCTGCTAAGTAGATTCGAATGCTGGTTACACTCCACTGCTACTACAGGATGCTTCTATTAAGTATGATATAAAATATTTACTTTTTCAGAAAATATGTTTTTAGTTTACCCTTAATATTTTTTCGAGTGATTTCTTGTTTTAATATATAGGGCAAACTGTTTAGCAATGTTGGTACAAGACAGTCTAGGGTATGCTTGCCGTAAAAATTATTGTATCGGGGAATTACGAGTTTGGCATTTGATACACTGCGTGTTCTTATAGGGATGTTAATCCGTCTTTGCAGCTCCATATTAAAGTAGTTCTCTAGTAACAATATATATTTAATTTTGTCCTGTATCGGCATTATTTTGCAAAAGGTGAATAATTCGTGATAGTTATCTTTGTATTTATTTTTTATTTTATTCGGAACTACGGTTTTGAGCAAACGTATTTGGAGTTGGTAAATGGCATCTAGATGTGATTTGCACGTTCTTCCGTAACTACTGAGACCGTAAGAAATAATCGATTCAGCAAGTGCTTTGTACAATGAGAGCCGTAGGTACTGAATATGGGATCTTATTTTTTATTAGAGTGAATTTAGCTAAAATTGTCCTTAATTTATCACAAGTTTTATTTATATGCTCTGTCCACTTAAGACGATCATCTATCAAGAGACCTAAATATTTATGATAATTGACTAACTCGACACGTCCACATGTACATGCGCTATTTAAGTTTTTATGTAGGCATACATGGGTATGCGCTATCAGACGTGGAGTTATAGTGCTTCTATTTTGGCTAGAACTTATATACATAAGTTTCGTTTTGCTTGCATTCAGTACAAGACCTACGTCATGGGACCACTTGGCTAGTAGTGTGAAATCCATCTGCAACTTAACTTAAATTTTGCCTATTTGTCTACTGCAATTACATTGGACCACTATTATGTCCTACTATTCCCATGTTAATAGTTTAGTTTTAATAATCGACTGTTACAGACAGACGGACGGATTAAGTCGCACCATAAAAGGATATCATTTGTATCGTTTATAAACAGACTAAGCATAAAAACTGCGAAATAAAATTATAACAATTTAATGACTGTTATATAAAGGATCCACTAAGTGACGTCTCGCATGTAATTTTTGGCTTCACCATGAAGCATAATTTTTAATTTGTCAAAACTGTAAAATGGCGTTAATGTAAGCTTCTCAGGTAAGCTTTTATGCGACCGACAGCGCTCTGTGCTGTTAGCGGTACTGAAATGTTGCGGGCGGTAACGACGCGCGACGCCATGTTTGAGAAATTTTTGGCTTCAACATACGTCACATATTTCCCGTCTGAGCGAAGCATATTTCATCATTGCTGTCCGCAGATCAACCCGGTGAACAAGGAGAACCCTCGCTGGAAGTACGAGCATCCCGAAGTGGCGCAATACACGGGCAAGGTGCCTGGTCTCAGGCTGTTCGACGCGCAGTTCTTCAAAGTCCACTTTCGCCTTAGCAACAACATGGACCCCATGGCCCGGAAGCTGCTGGAGCAATCGTACCAGGCTATTTATGATGCCGGTGAGATTAATGTGTATTTTAATACTAACTTAGCTATTTCGATGTCTATAAGAGCCTGGAAAGCATCAGCGAAACTGACTTTCTGTGTACCTCGTCAGGCACGTCCCATCGATTTAGCTTTTATATTGGGGTTAAAATAAGAACTACATAGGTACCTTATGAAAGAAGTTTCACACAAAAATCTCAAACCATGGAGGTTCTAACAATTACAGTAAAACGGCAATTTCATACTTAAACCACAGATAATATAATACTATACTAGTCTTAAACCTAGATTTACAAAAGATCGTCGCATGCGCTCCAACTAGATAGAGCCCTACTTAACAACGACAGCTCCGTGAGTGCGGCAATTTTTTTTTGTAGTGTGATTGTGTCCATTTGAAACTTATGCGTGGATGCTAGTATGCGTGAAAAATTGTGTAGCGACTGCTCTGGATTTGCCAATTTGGGCAAAGTATTTTTTGCCGCACTTCGAGGGCTCCCTCTTGGACCTCTATGCTTAAACCCCTGTTATTGATTCACCTCTTTATTTCTAAAATTGCAAGGCAATACGTTGCGTTCAAAACGACTTTCAAAAACTATAGGAATGACATACGACTGTGATTCTCATTGATTATCGTTCGAAAGCATGGTTTTTGAAATCGAAGTATAAGGTATTGAGACAATGAATGAATGAATGAATGAATATACTTTTATTGCACACCACAAAGAAATAAATATATGACCGTCATATGGCTAAAATTGCAGGACGTTTTAGATTAGAGGTTTTTCTATAAGTCACGCTATTAGTACCGTTAACTTTAGTAGGACAAAGGTAGCTCTATTTTTAAGTTTGCTTACAGTCAGGATTACAACGTAGACTCTTAGTTGTATGTTTTAATCCTGAGTATGCTTATACTAGACATAAAGCTAGAGTAATAGAGTAAAGTGCTGTAGAGTCCATTCCAAAATTCAGGCAAATCGATTTAGTAGGTGTTGTTCAATAAATCATCAAAGTATGCACTTTCACATTTAATAATGTTAATAAGATTTTTCAATTTCGCTCAGGTATACGTCCAGAAGAACTTTCTGGAAAGCAAATCGGCGTCTACATTGGAAGTTGCTTTTCCGAAAGCGAAAAAGCCGTATTTTACTGCGCGAGTTCTAGAACAGGTTTTGGTATTACAGGGTGAGTACCTAATCGTGTAGATTTCTAGAACTGCTATCTAATTATAAAATAAAAACTGACGACAAAATAAGTGTAATTCTCCTTCCTGTGGTGGCTGACATCTTGGATTAGTTTATCATAATTTTTAACACATTTGCTCAAATAGTGGACTTAGTGTATGTTTAGCGTGCGCAAAGTTCTTCTTTTCCGCACTAGTACTTTTTGTTTTCCTTCTGCATGGAGGTTTTAATCAAAAATTTGGAATTCAAAATGTTTGTATTAAATGACTATTTTATAGCGCAAACACACTTATCACAATACTTGAATTAAAGGACGTAACTTTTTAAATTGTTAAATCTGAAATAAAAATATAAATTTTCAACAAAGTTTCAGTGTTATTTGTTTCAGAGTTACTTTTTTGTAAAATATTAGGACTTCCATAACTTCCGGATTCTGACCCCAGGTCACAGAGTGCATCAGTTGACCAGAGACAATTCTCGTCCACTTTTTTGTTTATTTTTTTTTTGTGCGTGAGTGGTTTGTGTTCATGGTACATACCTTAAACTACTATTATAATATTTTTATTTTTGGCCCCAACTATATGTATTTTCGCAAATGTGTTAAAAAATGTCGTTCGATGCACGTGCGGAATTGTCATTTCCACTCGTCTCTATTGTTGACAATCGCGTACGGCTTGTGTCAACAAACCGAGACTCGTAAAGAAATGACATACTTTCCGCACTTATATTGAAATGTACTATTATACTATTCTTATAGTCAAGCCCCTACGTTTGATACCCATATTGAGGTAGGTAGTTGTGAAAAATATGTAATCCGCCATTTTGTGTCCGCGGATATCTTACACAGTTTTTCATCAAACATAGCAAAGAACACTTTCAAATAATTTACCTTTCAATCAATAAAACTAAATCAAAATCAGTTAATCCGCTTGGGAGCTACGTTGCCACAAACACACCCCGTTATGACACCCCGTCGTTTTTGCAGTGGGGTTTAAAACTAAAAGTCGTTTATTTTAACGACGTTTCTACCATTTTTAAAACGCTGGAAAAATGCAATTACGCCTCCCAGAAAAAGGGGGGCCTCAGCCACGCCGTTTCCGGGAGAGTATATGGGACTCGTCAGCCTAGAGGCGATTGGAATACGAACTAAAAAACCAGCGATGTTCCTTCGCGTCGCCTGGCGACTGGGTCGCCACGTTTCTACCATATAAGTGACGCCAACAATTCTTGTATCCTACAAATCGTAGATGCAGCAAGGCAATGTTCGCGAACCGCATCTCGTACTGGCTGAACGCCAAGGGCCCCTCCATGTCGGTGGACGGCGCGTGCTGCAGCTCGCTGGCGGCGCTGGAGCAGGCCTACTTGGCCATCAACCGCGGCGAGTGCGAGGCCGCCATCGTAGGCGGCGCCAACCTGTGTTTGCATCCCCAGTCCTCCGTCCATTATGGGAGGTTGGTTTTACATCTATTAGTAGACGGCTATTTAAGGGATTTTTAGTAACCTGCAGTTTAGAAACTATTAATACAACTACTTTAAAATTTAAACGTCAAAAGTTTATAACGTTTAAAGTTTATTTTAGGTCTTTAATCTAGAATCGCTGTGAAGCAGAAATACAATTGGATAATGTCAAGGTTAGGTTAAGATAAGTCTTCTAAAAGTTTCTCTAAAATGTCAATTTTTCTAATTTTTATCAAAAACTGTAATGGATGTAATTTTGTATTTATTGTTTTAATGTTATATCCAAACGCAAAATTCTTCCGCAACGCTGCATGTCGCACCAATCACCGTATTCATAAGAGTGAGGAGGACAAAAATAAATCAGTTGTATATTAAAGGCGCAAGCCAATCAATTATAAAAAAAAAAACAGTACAGTGAGGCAAGAAAAATAATAACTAAATAAATATAATAACTTTCAGGGCAAAATAATAACTAAAAATAATAACTAAATAAATATAATAACTTTCAGGGCAAATACCTATCAAGTTAAATAGGAGCTAATTAATACAATTAATTGAATTTGTCCTTGAGCAGCAATATTTTCAAATTATTTTCCTAAGGAGTCCATATAAATTAAATTACAGACAATAGCGATTAAAGTACATTTTTGTAAAATATATATATATGTTTGTAGAATCATGAAGTTATGTATGGACGGAAAGACCAAATCATTTGATGCGGAGGCTTCAGGATGTGCTAAATCGGAGGCTATTAACGTTCTATTTCTTCAGAAAGCTAAAGACGCTCTGAGGTACGTTCTATTTGACTATCTTCTTTAACTTTACATTTTTAATTGAAGTAAATAACGAAGTGAAAATTAATAATTATAATATTATTTTAGAATTTACGCCGAAGTCGTAAATGTGAAATGTAAATTTACATCCCTTTTGCAAGACGAAACAAAATCACCAAGGTATGGTTTTTATCGGGATCCTGAGAGCCTCGCAAACTTCATAAATGAATTTTATGAAGAAGCAAAAATACCTCCACAGGCCGTCGAATATGTAGAAGCAGTTGGTTCAGGTAATTGTTATAACAATATTGCAATTATACCTACGTTACATTAAAAGTATATTAAATGATATCATTTGTGAATCATCCTAACGTGGTAAATTATGTATTTAATTCAATTCATATAATAATAATTTTAAACATTTATTAAATTTGACAGCTGTACCAGAAGCAGATAAATCAGAACTTGAGGCAATCGAGAAAGTGTTTTGTAATAACAGAAATGATCCTCTCTTGGTGGGCAGCGTTATGTCCAACATAGGGTACGGAGAAGCTGCAATGGGGATATCTGCAATTACAAAGGTCAGATATATTTTAAGCTCTGCTATAGATACTAATTCATCAGTAGATACAAATAGGTAGAATGACTGGCACTGTTTCGGAGCCCTTCACTAACACCTAACTAGTAATATAAATGAACGAATGATAATAATGAAGCTGAAAAGTGATAATGAAGTGGACAAGCTGATAAAGCTGAAAAATTTTCACTTTTTCCTCATATACTTACTCTTTATCAATTTTCATATACTTACTCTTACTCAACTTGCGTAGAAAACTTTGCGCGTTCTCATCTTCCTATAGCACGATGGGTTATGCGGGCGCTGCTGCTGCATCGGCGGAGACTCTCAAGCGGCGCAAATACCGTAATCTCGATGGAGATTATGTATTTGAGCCGTTTGGGGTCGAGACGCTGGGTCCGTGGGCTCCAAGTAAGCGCTTCTATTTCAGAGAAATTTCAAAGCGCTTAATCGACGCCTCTCGTGACCAGAGGGCTGGCCTATTTTTAGGTCAGAGGATGAGCATTGCCATTCAACAGCCTTCTGGGCACTTTTCCAGTTGACACCGATTCGGAAGAATACTTTGACACTTAAAATTCCTTCTTTTTCGTCACCTCTTTTCTAGAATTAGATTATATATTATATAAGTTAAGATTTTGTTATATGGCTTGAATGAAATATTTCAGAATAAAAAACGTGTGAATCATCAAGATGAATCTTATTTGAATAAAAGACTCTCTTTATGAACAGGTCATTTTAGGGTATCACTTTGGACAGCTCGCAGGCAATTTGAACTGTGATTCTCCAAGAAAAGATATAGCGGCGTTGCGGGATGGCCGTATACGCATCCTTACCGATCATAAGACCTTCAAACGATCCTACACAGCTGTCAACGGTCTTTCTGTTACTGGATTAAATGCACACGTCCTTTTAAATGGCCATTATAAACCTAAGGTATTTATTTATTAAATTATATCCATGATTTAGTCACTGCATTATCGGCATTTTCCTCTGAAGCCTCCACGTTTTAGTTATTATTAATTTTATTAACATGTTGTTTTTAGGACCATTTGCGTTACAAGACAAAAATTCCACGGTTAGTTTTTTTGTCTGGCAGACAGGAATCATCGGTTAACAAAATACTGGAGGATTTAAAGTCTCGTCCTGTTGATCCTGAGGAGATAGCGTTGCTTCATAATATACATAAAAACAGAATTTCTGGTCATTTGGGGAGAGGATTTATACTTCTTGGTAAGTTATTTGGGGATTTTATGAGAAAACGAAATTTAATAAGCAATAATCAATTATACCTTAATTATACCTTTTATTAACATTTCATTTTAAGACACGAATGAAAACAATGAAACCGTTGCTCTGTGTGAGAAGTCAAACTACTTCGATGACGCCACGAGGCCGCTGTGGTTCGTGTACAGCGGCATGGGCTCGCAGTGGGCCGGCATGGGCGCGCAGCTCATGAGGATACCCGTGTTTGCCGCTGCCATTGAAAAGTACGTAACCACAAAGTTCAAATAATTAAAAATAACGTCTTCTACATAATGAAGATAGGTTTTACTATGACTTTCCATTTATTTCATTTCCATTGATATTACTTTCCATCGATTTTATTTAAATTTTTACTATTTTAAAAATACAATTGCATATAAGTAATGGAATAGTAAATTCGAAAATAATTTACATTCGAAATAACTACATATATTATTTTATATCAACAGGTGCCGGCGCGTCTTGGAGCCCAAAGGATTGGACATTCATCACATAATCACTTCCAACGATAAAACTATATTTGACAACATTCTCAACTCTTTTGTGGGAATTGCTGCTATTCAAATCGGACTTACAGATGTTTTACGTGCCTTAGAAATTGTGCCCGACAAAATTATTGGTAATATTTGTATTTTATTTACATGGAACAAACTAACCTAAACTCATGATAAAAAAATATTATATCAAAAAATATTAATTAGTATTATTATTCAAATATAATTATATAATTAGTAATATTATATCAAAAATATTAATTAGTATTATTATTGTTAATGAGTGCTCTGATTTATCGATTTTTGGTGTAATTCTGTTGTGCAAAATCTCTAAACAAAACTTATTTGACGCGTCTAAAATAGTGCTATCCTTCTCATAATACGCTTTTTAGACGCATAAAATTATTTTAGTTTGGGATTTTGCACTACAATATTGATACCATTACCTTTGCTCCAGGCCACAGTGTCGGTGAGCTGGGCTGTGCCTACGCAGACGGTTGCTTCACGGCGGAGGAGATGATACTGTCTGCATACAGCCGCGGACTTGTCTCCGTGCAGACGCCTTTCATTCGCGGATCTATGGCTGCTGTCGGGATCGGTTACCAACAGGTGATCACCTTATTATATTGATTGGCAAAATGTGAAAAACAAAATAAATCATGCTAATAAAACATTTAACGTTTCTCACAGATATCAAAAATCACCTTATTATATTGATTGGCAAAATGTCAAAAAAAAATCACGCTAATAAAACATTTAACGTTTCTCACAGATATCAAAAATGTGTCCACCCGAGATAGAGGTGGCTTGCCACAATGGCCCAGAATCCAGCACGATTTCTGGACCCGCTGATATCATGAAAGAATTTGTGACTCAACTGACTGCGAAAGGAATCTTTGCCAAGGAAGTGCCATGCTCGAACATCGCGTATCACTCGCGGTACATCGCCGAAGCAGGGCCGGGGCTGCTCAAGTATTTAGGGGAAGTGATTAAATCTCCTAAAGAACGCAGTGAACGATGGGTTTCTACGTCTGTGCCGCAAGATAAATGGACGGAACCGATGGCGAAATATTCATCTGCAGAGTATCACACGAATAATTTACTCGTAAGCATTTTATTCTTTTTGCCTATCATCTGTATAAAATGGAAAATATACTCTACATGACTGATCGATTAATACAAAGCTCAAAACACTAGATTGTAGTGGTTTAACGTCTAGTTATTGGACGGATTAGGCCAAAAGTTTAACAAACAGAATTAACCATTTATTTTTAAAAATTCTATTCAATTTAGGGTAAGTGATCACGTGAACGAATAAAGTCATACCATTTTGAGCAGAGGACAGTAAATATCATTAAAAACTTGATAAAGTTCCTCTTCCTCTTCTCCTGATCACGGCTTCAGTTTCCTGTGTTCTCTTGTGTCACGATGACCGTTCCCGATCTATTGTGACGCCGCCATTTACAGTTCCCATCCGATGCTTGTTGCCGCCGCCGCGCAGCAGCCACTTTGCGCTGAAAGAAGATTAGCAACGTTAGGGTGTGTATTTCCCCAGAAGGTTGCTACGCTTGAGCAATATGGTTGAACAAGAACAGATCATGTGCATCAGCGTTTCCGCCCTATGATGAATTTAATGTTAGAATGATTCATACTTTTACATCTTCTTCAATATAAAAGCTTTGAACTTGTTGGTGTAAATGGTCTTCATCCTTCGCTAATTATTATTTTAGCTACATTAGTTTTCATAGAACACAAAGGTAAAATGTATAAAATTATCGAGGACAGAGAGCATTAAGAGTGAATTAAGACGGAACTTTAATTACAGAACTCTGTGCTATTTGAAGAAACATCGAAGCTCATCCCTCCAAATGCAGTGGTTGTAGAGATAGCTCCTCATGGACTTCTGCAGGCTATCCTCAAGCGTTCACTGCCGGAATCCTGCAAGCACGTGCCGCTGACTAGACGTGGGCATCCCGACAATGCACAGTTCTTATTAGAAGCGATCGGAAAGTAAGATTAAGTTTGTGAGAAGAGATTAACTGTTAGGAATTGAGTGATTTGTTTCTTTTTTTAACTAATTCACTATTGCAGTCTCTACATGGAGGGATACAGCCCACAAGTGCAAGCTTTATATCCGAAAGTAGAATTCCCTGTGTCCACTGGAACACCGATGCTATCACACTTGTTGGAATGGGCCCATAATGAAGCATTGTAAGTTTACTGCAACAATAAAACGTGGCATGGCGGTGGAATAGTTCTCTAGTGTAATCAGTAATTTTACATTTGAATTTACATTTGAATGAAACAAAACAGAGTTTAACTATTCCGCCGCTATTTCCCGTCCATTTGTAAGGGTTATACTTTCTACAATTTTTGTAATTGTTTCAGCATTGTACCGTTATATATGACAGCGAACAGAAAATCGGCAGCTGTGTGCAATCACATTGTATCTATCCATGATGATGAACATCAATACTTGGAAGGACATGTTATAAGAGGTAAAAAAATGTTCTTAATTCAAATATCAATTAGAATTTAGATCTTTAAATTGGTTTTGTTTTACATATTATTATAATCGATTACATTTTAGAAGAGAACACGTATCCTTTCGCTGCCACTCTTGTGGCGGTTTGGGATACGTTAGCCATGGTGCTGGGAGTGCCAAAGAAGAAACTGTCAGTCCAGTTCCGTGATGTGCGCCTGCTCGCACAGCCCGTACTGCACGACCAGAGACTGTTGACTCTCAGCGTGTCGCTGCAGAGAGGAAGAGGATACTTTGAGGTAATCGATGTTTTAATAGCCCGCAAGACCGTGTTAAAAATCGGTTTCATCTGCTTTGCATTAGTAGTAAAAAGGTTCAATACACTGAGTCGATGATCAATGAAATAATTTATTCTAGGTTTCGGACGACGACATTAAAATTGTGACAGGATATATTATAACTGAATTGGATAAAGAGAAAAAAGAAAATTCAAAGTCTGAGGAAGATTTAACTCTAAAATCAGAAGACATTTACCAATTATTGGGCACAAGGGAATATAATTACACGTGAGTTACTTTAGCTTGACATCAAAATACAAAATATCAGATTATTATCTAATAGATATTTCTATTAAACAAATTTTTAATTATGTTTATGTTGGACGTATTATTATTATTATAATTTAATAATATCCTAAATGTTCAATAAAATAATGTTCAATTTTACTTAATAATTGATTTTTATCTATAACAAATGTTTCAGGCATGAGTTCCGTAGCATTTACAACGCTAACTTGTCTCTCACTGAAGCTCATTTAGTATGGAAAAACAACTGGGTGACTCTAATTGATGGCCTGATCCAGCTCAATGCACTAAGACGTACTCATGAAAGTGTTTCACAGCCCACCTATATTAGAAGACTAGTAATTAATGTTGAGAAGCATTCGAAAACACAAACCATAGAGATAGACGATACGAATGTTATGTTAGCTACAGTGTGTGAAGTAATGGACAGTACCAGGTATTAAATCTATGATAATTAGTCGATACAGATCTATTTATTGATTTTCAGAAAACAATTACATTATAAATTTCAATTTGGTAACTGCGTTGTTCTATGTTTAGGTGTGGAGGTGTTCATATTGAAAACATCAAATTCCTTGACTTGCCGTCTTTAAACAAAGAAAATATTGCGTTAAAAACATTGAAGTTTGTTCCGCACGTCTCTACCAACAAATTAGATGTAAGTAAAGTAGTATATCATTTTGTACAAAAAAGAAAGAAACTCGTTTCTCTAAAATACATTTTTAACGAAACTATTCTTTTTCACAGGAAAAATCAGCTATGTATGTGTTTTTGCAAATAGTAGCAGAAAATTTAAATAAGCAGCAGATAAATATTTGCAATGTTGTTGAATATAAAAACCAAGTAAATTTCGATAAAATTCAAGAAGTCATTGATGATTTACCGAATATAAAGATTAACCTGTTTCAAATACTTCGCGATGACTTTGTAAAAACTTCAACTGAAATCTTTGAAGACATCGACGTTCTTATGATCACTAACTTGGCTGCTGACGAGACTGTAAGTTTTTATAATTATTGAACTTGACACTTGAAATTACAACTTTATTTGATAAATTAATGATTAAGTTACCTATTCATTATTATTGTATTTATTTTTAGATGTGCCAAGTTCTCCGCCGCGTACTCAATTCTGATACTTTCCTGTTAAATAAAGAGAAGTGTACCGACCGACCGATATCGACCGCTCATCCTGCTCTATCGTACCGAACCGTGTGTGCTCACACTATAGGCTCGTCACGTCTGGAACTAGATATATGGCGACCTTCTGAAGTTACGGTTGGGGCAAGTGCTGTCACTGTATTTTCGCAAGCTGATCTCACCAAACTCTCTGCTCAGCTATCTATACTACCTTTAAAACATAGGCTCATAATCTTAACTTCATATCCAGCCTTCAGTGGATTGAAAGAAATTGTTAGAGAATGGAGAAATAAGGAAAATCGAAAAATTAATCTTGTTATTATCAAACACAAAGTTATGGACGAACAAACTGTGAATGAAATGCCATTCACAGATATCGCCATTAATATTTTAGACCACGTAAGTACATCAAGGCTGTTTACACAATTTTATGTTAGTACGTGATAACCCTAAGGGATTAAGTGATAAACAAGAGCTTTGGTTTTAGGGTATTTGGGGTGGAGAATATTTCTTGCCAATTCAAGAAAATATGGGGCATGGTAAAGAAATGGCGCTGGAAATGACACGTTTAGGGGATATAGACTCCATTCATTGGATAGAAGTGCCAGAATCTAACAATCCAGGCATTCCAGTAAAGGTATATCAGCATCAAAATAATCTGATTGATAAATTAAATGTTTTGCTTTGCATATCAATCGAAAAATTTCAACCATTTTAGGTACATTACGCAGGATTAAACGATGCATATGTAAAGAGAGTAATACGGGTGGCTGCGAGAGAAAGCAAGAATAACAAGCAGCTATTGGAGTACGATTTCAGTGGTACTACAGAGAGGTATTATAAAATATTATGAATAATCATTTAAAACCAAAAATAACTACCAAATGAACGAATACTAATGAAAAGTTATAGTGAGTCCACTGTCCGGTAAAACTGTCCTTTAGGTTCACTAATTTAACTACACCAATTAAATTTTAGGAATGTCCGTGTGATGGGTATCGTGCAAGCCGAGTCCATCAACGCGCGCGTCAAGGCGCAGCCGCAGCTGCTGTGGCCGGTTCCCGAGCACTGGACTCTGGAGGACGCTGCCACTGTTCCTCTGGCCTATTGCCTGGCCTTCTACTGCCTTGTAATAATTTTTTTGTTGATCATTAACGGACGATGTCAGACGTGACCCAGCCACTTATATCGACCACGTATCTCGTAGGAAAGCTCTTTCTATGACTGTTATTTGTTGTTATGAGACTCAGTCTCAAGTATCACGCCTGAACCCCTTTTTATGTCCTACAGACTGGACCCGTGTTTCCTCTCAGCATAATAAGGGTTTGGCTATATCCACCACGCTGATCCAAGAGGGGGTTAGCGGACTGTTAAGTCTCAAATTGACATAAAATAGGTCTTAATGAGTCGTTGAGTCGTGACAAAAAATACGTCTTTCTTATTGAAGAATTTTCCAGCAACGCAAATATTTCTTGCCTCTGGTATTTATCACAGTCTTCTTCCTTTAATTTATATTCTCTTTTACATGCGATGCCACGCTTGCATTTACCATATTATTGATACTTTGCAGGGCATCAAAAGCAAGTTGTATCGTGGGATGAGTGTTTTCATCCACGGAGGCGCCGGAGCTCTGGGACAAGCGGTCATTTCTATCGCGCTCGCGTTTGACTGCGATGTTTATACTACAGTAAGCGACGTGAGGAAGAAACAGTTTTTGCTCAAATTGTTTCCAAAACTTAAAGGTGTGTTATGTGTCTATCAATCTAAGTTTTGAAATATTTTATGCATTTACTTACATATTTGTCAAACTCTGTTGTTTTCAGAGAACCACATCGGTTACTCACGTGACACCAGTTTTAGGGACATGATTCTCGAAGGTACCAGTGGCGAAGGTTGCAACATTGTTATCACTTCAGCCAAAGGAGAATTGAAGAACGTAAGTAATTTTTAAAGTTTTAAAAGCAAAATGTTGGATATTTTGTTGGTGGGATAAAATCGTATTATCCTAGATGTTTTGAGGAAACTATAATCTGTGTTGTGGTCAGATCTTTAACTTGATCATTTCATGATATTGTTGACCCCATCGTGGCCACCTCATAGAATTATTGTATTTTACGAAAAGTTATTTCATTAAATACAACCATTTCTACTATAGTAGTGTAAAACTAAAACACAAAAGACCGAATATTATGTTCTAAAAATGTTCAGCACCGGAAATCTGAGGATGCGGTCATCTAGTAATAATAGTAGCGCCATCTGTTAAAATTTTTTGCTAATACACAACAATATGGGGAAACTGTCCCTGTGGAAACGTGCGTGTGAAGTGATTCGTAGTAGGTACAGTAGCTACGAACCACTTCTCGAAAATTCGAAAACGAATTTTACGACATGAAATGATCAATATTAAGATCGGGCCAAGACAAACACAACAATTTAACGAAATGGTCGGCCACATCATGAAGATAATGACATAAAAATGGTCCTACACTTGTAGTAAATAAACAAAGTTCCGAGTTTGAGGGTTTAAAAGATCCTGAAGTTAACAATCAACATATATCCACTTGAAGTAAATTTTTCGAATATTTAACAAACGAAGATGAAAGGCTCCAGTGGCCTGATTCTGTTTCGTTAATTAGCAACTCGCACTGGGTTATTAACTAAGAAAACGGAGGAAAAAAACCTATTTTTGCGCATGGTACCAACTTAGGTTGGTATGGTATCATGTCAACATACCATGCAAGTTGCTAACTCGTGCAAAAATAATACAAAAAATAGGATTTTTGCCTCCGTTTTCTTAGTTAATAACGCAGCGTGAGTTGCTAAATAACGATACAAAATCAGCCCACTGATCGCTTGAATCACGTAACAAATTATATCTCTTTACCCTATAATGTAAATTATATTTCTATAAGTAACTTATATTTTACAGGCATCAATAAATAGCTGCAGATTGTTTGGAAGCATCATTGATACGTCAATTATAGTAGACAACGAAGATTTTAGCTTTGGAATGCACCATTTAGCGAAAGCTCTCTCTTACAATACACAGAAGTTTTCTTCGATATTCGAACCTGAAAATGCAGAAAATTTGAAAGTAAGTACTTGTTATCGTTCATTTTTATGTGTCACTGGAAAATTATAAACACCGTTAGATTATAATAATCTATCTCACGAGATTGTGAATTGTCGAAAGATTGTAAACATCGCGCGGGCATCATGCCATTTTACAACTTTACGGTTTTACATCGATATTTTGTAATATTCCGCCGTTTATATTATGCCGTGGTCAGTTTATAAGGTAAAAATGTAAATTTAGAAATGCTTGCTATTTTGTAATTTGCCTACAGCAAAATGACTTCAACGTTGGTTGCTAGTTCTAAATAGCCACAGAACCAGACTGCCTGCAAGCAGTCTTGTTTGTCCTACTCCTAGAGTGTTTTTTATGCTGGAGGTTGGAGAGACAGCAGTCCCTACCCTCTGTAGCAAAGCATAGGCATCCGACCGAGTCGAAGCCGCTGAGACTGGTTGCCAAAAGCGACCAGCATGCTGAGGCTGCGTAAGTGAACGTGGATGTCTGGCCTGGGCTTAGGTACGCAGAGGCGAAGGGGCTGTATTTTCCGCAGCGCCTGAAACGTTTTAAGCAGCGAAATCACATCACAATGCCGAAGACAAATAGATTATCATAATCTACTAAATAATAAATACGTTAAATTGTAAGCAGCATGTTGCGGTTCACAATCCTTCGATAGTTCACACACTCGCGAGATAGATTATAATCTAACGGTATTTATAATTTTACAGTGACATAATTATATACCTTCTCGTAAATCACTGCAGTCTGCATCTCTAATTATATCATATATGTAGCGATGCAAAAGCTATCTTAGAAATAGCATAGATGGATATGATGACCCTATGGCTATAGAGTTGCAGATACCATCTCACGCGAAGTCATGTTGTGCGGTAAATATGCAATGCATAATTTTTTGACATTCAAAAGGGTACATCCCCGCTGTTCCAACGAATTTAATTTGTTTTTTGGCAGAGACTCCAATTGATGGTGAGCGAGGGCATCGCCCGCGGCTACGTGCGCCCCCTGTCCCGCGTGGTGTACCCGGCGGGGGACGCGGCGCGCGCGCTGCGGCTGCAGGCCGGCAGCAGACACGTCGGCCGAGTGCTGCTGCATCTAGAAGGGGATATAGCTTACACACAACACAAGTATGCATTATGATTTATGATGGTGAGCGAGGGCATCGCGCGCGGCTACGTGCGCCCCCTGTCCCGCGTGGTGTACCCGGCGGGGGACGCGGCGCGCGCGCTGCGGCTGCAGGCCGGCAGCAGACACGTCGGCCGAGTGCTGCTGCATCTAGAAGGGGATATAGCTTACACACAACACAAGTATGCATTATGATTTATGATGGTGAGCGAGGGCATCGCGCGCGGCTACGTGCGCCCCCTGTCCCGCGTGGTGTACCCGGCGGGGGACGCGGCGCGCGCGCTGCGGCTGCAGGCCGGCAGCAGACACGTCGGCCGAGTGCTGCTGCATCTAGAAGGGGATATAGCTTACACACAACACAAGTATGCATTATGATTTATGATGGTGAGCGAGGGCATCGCGCGCGGCTACGTGCGCCCCCTGTCCCGCGTGGTGTACCCGGCGGGGGACGCGGCGCGCGCGCTGCGGCTGCAGGCCGGCAGCAGACACGTCGGCCGAGTGCTGCTGCATCTAGAAGGGGATATAGCTTACACACAACACAAGTATGCATTATGATTTATGATGGTGAGCGAGGGCATCGCGCGCGGCTACGAGCGCCCCCTGTCCCGCGTGGTGTACCCGGCGGGGGACGCGGAGCGCGCGCTGCGGCTGCAGGCCGGCAGCAGACACGTCGGCCGAGTGCTGCTGCATCTAGAAGGGGATATAGCTTACACACAACACAAGTATGCATTATGATTTATGATGGTCAGCGAGGGCATCGCGCGCGGATACGTGCGCCCCCTGTCCCGCGTGGTGTACCCGGCGGGGGACGCGGCGCGCGCGCTGCGGCTGCAGGCCGGCAGCAGACACGTCGGCCGAGTGCTGCTGCATCTAGACGGGGATATAGCTTAGACACAACACAAGTATGCATTATGATTTATGATGGTGAGCGAGGGCATCGCGCGCGGCTACGTGCGCCCCCTGTCCCGCGTGGTACTGTACCCGGCGGGGGACGCGGCGCGCGCGCTGCGGCTGCAGGCCGGCAGCAGACACGTCGGCCGAGTGCTGCTGCATCTAGAAGGTGATATAGCTTACACACAACACAAGTATGCATTATGATTTATGATGGTCAGCGAGGGCATCGCGCGCGGCTACGTGCGCCCCCTGTCCCGCGTGGTGTACCCGGCGGGGGACGCGGCGCGCGCGCTGCGGCTGCAGGCCGGCAGCAGACACGTCGGCCGAGTGCTGCTGCATCTAGAAGGGGATATAGCTTACACACAACACAAGTATGCATTATGATTTATGATGGTGAGCGAGGGCATCGCGCGCGGCTACGTGCGCCCCCTGTCCCGCGTGGTGTACCCGGCGGGGGACGCGGCGCGCGCGCTGCGGCTGCAGGCCGGCAGCAGACACGTCGGCCGAGTGCTGCTGCATCTAGAAGGGGATATAGCTTACACACAACACAAGTATGCATTATGATTTATGATGGTGAGCGAGGGCATCGCGCGCGGCTACGTGCGCCCCCTGTCCCGCGTGGTGTACCCGGCGGGGGACGCGGCGCGCGCGCTGCGGCTGCAGGCCGGCAGCAGACACGTCGGCCGAGTGCTGCTGCATCTAGAAGGGGATATAGCTTACACACAACACAAGTATGCATTATGATTTATGATGGTGAGCGAGGGCATCGCGCGCGGCTACGTGCGCCCCCTGTCCCGCGTGGTGTACCCGGCGGGGGACGCGGCGCGCGCGCTGCGGCTGCAGGCCGGCAGCAGACACGTCGGCCGAGTGCTGCTGCATCTAGAAGGTGATATAGCTTACACACAACACAAGTATGCATTATGATGTATGATGGTGAGCGAGAGGAACAGTAATTAATTAATTACTCATTATAAGCTACGACAAATGCTACTCAAAACACTGGAATTGCGATTTCGCTGCTAAGTAGGAATAGATGCACAGACTCAACTTATTGATTAAATTTCTATAACGTAGATAGTGGTACGTTGCCACAGTCACCAGCAGGAGCAGGAGTGTCAACTGACAAGGTGGTTTGATTCATTTTTGTCCCGATAGCTACAAATCCCTCCAAATCGTGGGTTTGGAGCTATAGGGACAAATATGAAGAAAATGAGTATTGTTGACCCAAGTTTTCATAAAAAAACATGTAGTTGCTTAAATGTTGTGCTCGCAAAATTCATTGTCTACGATGGGTAATGGGAAGTAATTAGCCTATTATATTTTCTAAAACCTATATAAAATTTGAATTTTTCTTACGACCTCTTCGTTTATTTCAGTATCAACTGCTCGGCTGATCGACTGCAGCTTCTGTTGACAGAGAACGATGTTTTGGGAATGCAATTAGCAGAGAGGCTAATAAGCCGAGGTGCGAAAAAAATCGTACTACATTGCTCCAGAAAATCAAATTGCCTTTTATTTAAGCAGAGGTTAGTACTATAGCCTATACACATATTCGAGAGTAATAATATGCCATTTGTAAAGAATAAAAAGAACTTTACTTCATTGTTCGAACCACCCTGCCGCGTTATTTCATAGACCTTGGCTAATATTTTTTAAAAGGAAATGATGAAGAAGCCAATGATGTATTGAACATAATACTTATTCAATTTTTTATAATATAAGAACTAAATTTACAGGTCTTGGACGAAACAAGGAATTCAGTGTTTTGTATCTTACGGCAACACGTGGAATGAAAACATTTTCAACTTGGTAAACAGCAAGGAAACAGAAAACGTCGAAGGAATATATTGCATTTTAAATTCTAATGCGCAACATGAAAATATTGCCAAGTGCTTGGATCACTTGACGTTGGCCATACGAAAGTCGAATTGGCCAATAAAGTAAATTACTAATATTTTAATAATTTTATTGAATTTGTTGGATTAGGTGATCACCTTAATTATGTAATACCTAAACCCGTATTTTTTCTAGGTATTTCGCATTAATTGATGCTAGTAAAGAAGGCAGCGATCTGATAAAACTGTCCAAACCTCACGATCAATTCATAACAGTCAAATTGGCACCTTTGAGAAGCGTAAGCAATAAATTTTACTTATTTTATACTAGTCATGTTTTTCACATGTTCAAAGAATAGAAAATATATAAATACGAGATATTTAAGTTATCTTGTTTGCAGATCGCAAATACAGCAGCTGAAGAATATTTGTCAAGCAGCTGCGTTGTTGACGCCATTGAAAAAGCTTTATGCTACAAGCATCGCGTTGTAGCAGCGCACAGCACGCGCAAAGCTAAGAGCAACTTGGTGCAGGAGGTGGCTCGTGTAGCAGGTGACACATTATTCACTATTTGGAAAAATACGTAAAAAACTAGAAAAGATCCAAATGAGTAAATCGCAAAAACATACTAAAAATACAAAAAAATATATATGGCCTAAGGCGATTGTTCTCTACAGATCTACCAAGAGTTGTATAGAGACCTGGAACCGAGAACCGGAATATTAAATTCATAACACCACTTGTGCATAAGATGCAGTTTTTAACCGACTTCAAAAAAAGGAGGAGGTTCTCAATTCGTCGGAATATTTTTTTTGTATGTTCCCCGATTACTCGAAGATGCGGGGACCAATTTAGAAAATTATTTTTACTATATACTTCACAGATGGTCCCATAGTCATCAAGTGAGGATCTGATGATGGGGTACTGGAGAAAACGAGGGAACTGTTCAAATTTTATGAGCATACTTGAAGTGATTTGGATATTGTTTGAAAGAGTAATTTTTTCCAGGTCATTAGGTCGGGATCTAGGTAGGTAGCTATAATTTTGATTCTAATTTTTATTTAGGGCGATTGTCTATAATTAAAATTTTGTCGTTTCTTCGCACATCAAGTTGTATAATACGAAGGACTATAGCAGTGATTGAACGAAACATTGCCCGACTTCTAATTGGTGTACATTAAAATTTGAAGTTGGTTTTTCGGAAAGAATTTTCCAATTTATTTTTTACTTTTTACACATAGCATAAACAAGAACTTTGGGAGCATGAGAAGTGAAAATTGGGTTCATTTAAGTTTACCATTATTCAGGATGCATTAAATTCTTCTTTCTTCTATTTAACAGATATATCAATTCCTGAAGGCACGTCGCAAGAGCTAACACTAAAAGATCTGGGACTGGATCCTTCAAAGTATCAACTTGTTCGAGCTTACTTACGCGATGTTCGTTATATTGTATTGGACGAATACATCATACCATCATTGACACTTAAAAAGTTAGTATTTTACTACGTCTAATATTTTTCCAAATTCTATGGCCGCGGAAAAAATATAAGGTTTACATTTGTTTATACCAATTGGACTCGATACTCAATGAATATTATAAATGTGAATGTTTGTGAGTTTAGTTAGATATTTGTTACTCAATCACGTCCCATTTACGGAACAGATTTGTATGAGCCTTGGAATTTATCTAACGTGGATTAATACACAGCCTTTTTTATTATCCCAGAAAAGACTCGCGCAGGATTAAATAAAAAAATTGCAATAGCAATCTTTTACGATACAATATGAATATTTTCAGACTAAGGGACCTAGAAAATAATAGAATGAACAACGAGTTTACGGAAACTGAGGGCTTAAAAACATTCTTCTCTCAAATCGATCCCGACGAACTCCTAGCTACTACTGAAATGGTCCTTTTACGTACTCTTAGTACAAATGCAGCATTGGTGAGAATTTTTATGAAAAATTATTTAAAGATGTTACAAAAATTTTACCTTAATTCATTTTCTTGAAATTAATTCATAATATAGAAATGAATAATTCAGAATATGTAGTTCATTTCGGCACAAGTTTGGAAATTGTGGCCGCTGAGTACACTGAAAACTAAAAACACATGGACAGGCTATTTTTGAAAAATGTATTAAAAATACATTATTTTAAAATGTTATAGAGAGCAGATGAAATCGACGTGAGCCGATCACATCTGATCATGATACCGGGTGTAGAAGGCTTGCACGTGCGGTTCCACAGGCTGTGCGAGCAGCTCAAGTTGCCCGCGCTGGTGCTGCAGCCAGGCGTTGACAGACCGCATGAGACTATACAAGAAATGGCACAAAGATATGCTAAGGTATGTTGTAGTGTAGAAGGCTTGCACGTGCGGTTCCACAGGCTGTGCGAGCAGCTCAATTTGCCCGAGTTGGTGCTGCAGCCAGGCGTTGACAGACCGCATGAGTGATGAGACTATACAAGAAATGGCACAAAGATATGCTAAGGTATGTTGAAGTGTAGAAGGCTTGCACCTGCGGTTCCACAGGCTGTGCGAGCAGCTCAAGTTGCCCGCGCTGATGCTGCAGTCAGGCGTTGTCAGACCCCATGAGACTATACAAGAAATGGCACAAAGATATGCTAAGGTATGTTGTAGTGTAGAAGGCTTGCACGTGCGGTTCCACAGGCTGTGCGAGCAGCTCAAGTTGCCCGCGCTGGTGCTGCAGCCAGGCGTTGACAGACCGCATGAGACTATACAAGAAATGGCACAAAGATATGCTAAGATCTCATCGTAAAATTTTCATATAATTTTTAACACTATCCACCTAATCTCTATATCTAGTTCTATTATGAGAAAAAAACCATTGAACTTGCAACGTTTTAGGTACATGTTACAGATATTGCTACCGTTGCCTCTGTGTAGATTCTGTCTTCTTACACAATCTCATTGAGAGATGGCGCTAATGAATTTACACGTACCTAATACAAGTTTTCACTCATAGATTTACAATAGGTTGTCGCTAGCGGGACCTCTATGTTTCAGTCACTTCTGTCGGCGCTCCTCCAGGGAACTATCGCTATTTCAAATCAAATCGCATACATTTTTTTTAATTTTGTTCCATTTATATACTTCACGAAGTAACGCTATTTGTCACTTGGCTCAGGAGTACTTATCATTTTTTTTTTCAGATCCTTTTGACGAAAACTCATTTAAAGAAGCGCTTTTATCTATTTGGATATGAAAGTGGAGTTGCGGTAGCGCTGGAAATGGCTGCGATTCTCGAAGAACATGGTATGCCTCAACTGATTTAACACGATAAGTACGGTCTATTTTTCCCCCGTGATAATACTGCAACTTCAAATTTTCAAGATTGCAATAACGTTGGGTCACTATAACTTATCACTATTCTAAACTTCAGGTCGATAACTTTAATGATTACTGAAATAATTGAGTGTGACAAAGAACGGACGGAGGGACGAAGGAAGTCTCATCATAATCATCAGCTTTGTTTGTTTGGTTTGAGTTGATAATCTTCTACTTCTTTTATTTTTGAACGGCGATTTAAAATATTAATTACTGATATCTGATTGCAGGTATAACTGGTACAGTATTCTGCGTCGGAGGCGCTCCGGACGAAGTTGTTACGAAATTTGAAGAAAAACTAGCTAACTTCGAAACAGAAGAATCATTGCAAGTGGCAGTGGCACAGTATTTGCTTACTTTATTATTTAAAGATGGAACTCCTGATGATATGGAAAATGAACTGAAGAACCAACCAACGTGGGAGGACAAAGTGAATTTCTGTATGCGAAAACTCCGAGGGCACATCGATCACTCTATGCAGTACGCTCGCGAGTACATAGCAGCGGCATACGCGAGAATAGTGCAAGTGCGACGCTACCACTCGGAGCCGCGCCCTCTTCGCTCGCTGCTGATATGTATTCGACCGTGGTCGTCGGCCGCCGATGCAGCTAAGCCCTCTTCAATACAAAGCCACTCGCAACAGAAAGTCATAGAGTACGAGCTGCAAGCTCCTCTGGCGTACGCAGCGCAAGATCTGCGTTGCGCTGCCATCGTGAACCGACACCTGGACAGCGACATTCTAGAGGAGTTCGAGAAGAGAAACCTGTGCGAGACCTACCTCACAGACGCTGATTCATTTATGACCACTGCTGATAACGATAATCTTTTGGTGGAAGTATAGTTTATTGTAATTGCAGGCCTCATTCATTTTTTTAATGAATTTAGTAATAAACGTTGACTTTGGGGTATATTTATCTTGGTTTTAGTTTTAGGTATAATTTATTCTCAACGATATTATACATCTATTGATGTGTAATATCGTTGAGCATTCTTTCCTAAAATGGATGGAGGGTTTGTCTATAAACACTTTCATACTATTAGGTAGATAAGGTCAGTTAGGGCCTGAAAAAGTTAGGGCGTAGTAAAGCTATAGTTAATAAGTTATATGTTAGTGTTCCTCTTTCCCCTGTGTTCCTCTTACCCTAACTGACCATAAAAAAAAACCTTCTGAGATCAATGAACCACATGATAGTTACTTTATAGGGTTCCGTAACCAAAGGATAAAACGGGACCCTATTACAAAGACTTCGCTGTTGGTCTGTCTGTCACCAGGCTAAATGTCTCGAACCGACAATTAAAATTTATTTTCACAAATGATGTAACTATTTCTGTTGCCGTTTTAACAACAAATACTAATAAACAGAATACAATAAATATTTAAGGGAGCTTCCTTACAACACACAAGCTTACCACAACACACACCGTGTGTCTCGTTCTATTGAATAAAAGTAAAAAAATACAATAGGTACACGTGTAAGAGCAAAGTTCAACAGAAAACATTTGCTTATTTGATTATAACAACTAAGTGCATACTGAGGTGCATACATACTAAGCAATTATGCATTATGTATATTGTAAACGAAATACGTTTGTTGTTTACGATTGTGCAATTCCGGCTTGCGCACCGCGCGTTCCGTACCACAAACAGCGTATACTTTTTACTATTAATTGTTGATAGCATAGCGGCTAAGAGGCCAGCTACAAGTTTGGTTTCCAAGAAACAATAAGTTATTATCTAAAAATATTTTTAAAAACAAGATTCTATACCTGTATTGTTCTCAGCAAACTCTTTCATTTGATATCCATTAGAAATATACATAGGTAAGGTATAGTCCGTCATCTTAGGGTTTCCGCAATGTAGGATTTTGAATTATGTCACAACTCACACCACACAAGAAACCTTGCATCAATTCCACCCGAACATGCATTTACGTACACCTACATAAAAAAAACTTGTAAAAATGTTTAAGGGGTTTTCCTTTCCAGATGCTATTTAAGTAAGACCTTATTTATATGACGAAACTTCATATTTTTTGGAAAACTGGAAGAACCTGTATGTTTTGAGTTTTTACAAATCACTGAAATGATTGTAACTTTTGATTGAGTTAATTCTGTATTCTGAGGAGTTAAGTAACTGAGACTCTACTTTTTACACCTCCTATCACCGTTTCCCGCTCCTCAGGCCATAAGAGACAGCCGGACAACAAATTGACACTATAGATTCCGTTCTCCTGATTTGAACTACGTACAGTAGTATCATATATCTATGCGTACAGTAAACTAAAGATAACGCTAGGTTGAGAATATCCTTTTACTGAAGTCGGTTGAAATCGCAGGAATGAGGACTTAGTTTATTCCTTCGACAATAATATTCCTACACTTTGAATATTCAAACATTTTACAAGTTAAAAATTAAACATTCATTGAAATTTTAAATTGTAAGTATATTTGAATCTATTAGGTGTTTATTTAAACTGTTACAACGGCTACACAGTTTTAGTTTAGGCTAACTTTTAACAAGCGTTGACTCTTGTCCGAGTAAGTATTAAAGTAATTAGATAATACAAAATTTTTAATTTCGTAATTTTGTGAATAAGATGTGATACTTGATATTTTGACTTTCGTTAAAATATTGTTATGATTTTGTTATCATAATAAATTATTATAATTAGACAGTTAGGCTAATGCAAAAGGTGTTAAATAAAATACGTAGCCTATTTAAGGCTATTTTATTTAACAAATAGCCTAAATATTTCTTCAATGTAAAATGTTTAACAAAAAAAAAAGTCTTCAGGCAATTATAGACGCAATACGAGTGTACGTCATGTTCGAATTTGGAAATGCTTTGCGGCCCTTGGGCGAGAAAGGATTTTCATACTACTTTCTCGCCCTAGGGAAATGAAAATTATTTTGGGCCCATATGGAATATAATAGCATTTTCCGCCCGCATTTTGGGCATTAAAAATCCCTTTTCCGAGCGGGTGAAATGAAAAATAATCTTAATAACGCATACGGTCAGTAACGAAGTTCGACCTTAGATTTTTTTAGGTACCTACCTACATTACTTTTTTGTTTTTTCCATTTTCTTAGAATATCAATAAAAATTATAACTTCTATTTAGTTTTATTACCTAACCTAAAGGAAACCTAATTAAATCCATGATATTTATGTTTATTTAATATTGTTATTTTTTTAATTTTCTATTATTGTTGGTTCTTAGAAATTGATATTTGTTAACGAATCCAAAATAAAAAAAGTTTCTCAATTTTTTTTTCTATATAATAATTAATATCTTGTTTTTATTCATTGTAATAGGATCATTAATGATTTAAAATGGATTTAATTAAGTGAGTGAAGTTATTTCAGAGTATTACTAAAGGCAACATCTAACATACTCCAATGCCGAAGTGTTCTTCTAGTAATTTTCCTCGCTGTGGTGTGATGAAAAATTTTGTGTTATGTACGGCCGCAAATTTTTTTGGGTCTCGTGTCCTTTGAATGCCTCGCTATGCTCAGGATTCTATTCTTTGAACCCCTCGCTGCGCTTAGGGTTCAACCCTAGAATCCTTCGCCGATCAGCATTTATTTTGACACTCAGCCCAAAAATCCATTTTGCGGCCTTGCATAACAATTATCTATTTTAGACTTTTGAAGACAAATTAATTTACTGACTTTTTTTGAATTTTCTACAGAACTTGGTTGTCATAAATAAATTGATAGGTACTCATAGGTAAAATTGTCCTTTTGATTTGATATTACAGAGGATATGGCGCCTACACCTAAAAACTTTTCCTCATGGGATGCTAAGAGATTCATCGATACCTCCGACGAGCGGGTAGTAATATCTGGCATGTCGGGACTCTATCCAGAGTGCCATAACGTGAAGGAGTTGTCGGATATTCTTTACAACAAGGTAAGCAATATAACGGAGAGATAAAACGGCGGTATAGCCGACAACAAACTCGCACGAAACGTTTTTCGTCCACGTTACGTTGATACGAACCGCTAAGGTGTGGGACGCCCTTCCAGCTTCCATGTTCCCAGTAGTGTACAACCTGGGTGCCTTCAAAAGAAGAGTGAATAGGCATTTTTCTTTTAACCTAGACCTCATTATTGCTTGTCATCGGGCATGATTGTCGTCAAGGGCAAGTACAATAAAAAAATGAAAAATATTTTAAAAAAAACTGACTCAAAATGCCAATACAAAGAGTGAATTATTTTTTTGGACATTAATTTGAAGTCGGACGATTTCACCAAGATCCCATGATCAGTGCGCTGATTCTGTATCGTTCAATTTGTTAGTTCGCAACCCTCGCTGGATTATTAACTAAAGAAAACGGAGGCAAAAATCCTATTTGTTGTATTTTTTTTTGCACAAGTTAGCATCTAGCATGGTATGTTGACATGAAACCATACCAACCTAGGGTGGTTACTTGTGCAAAAAATACGATTTTTTCCTTCATTTTGTTAGTTAACAACCAAGTGATGGTTGCTAACTAACAAACTGAACAGATGTGATACAGAATCAGCCCACAAATCCTGACATGATGATCATAGGACAACCTGGAAAATATTCAAATAATCTGCTTTCAAATAATACCCAAATCCCTTCAAGTATGCTTATAAAATTTAAAGACTTCCCTCGATTTTTCCAGGATCCCATCATCAAATCACCATAAGGGTTCCATTTTGACCGTTTTGGTAGACACCCTAATTAATAAGACTTACCACAAAAACTGCGAAATATTTGCGATAATTTAATGACTGTCCGCAGATCAACCCGGTGAACAAGGAGAACCCTCGCTGGAAGTACGAGCATCCCGAAGTGGCGCAATACACGGGCAAGGTGCCCGGCCTCAGGCTGTTCGACGCGCAGTTCTTCAAAGTCCACTTTCGCCTTAGCAACAACATGGACCCCATGGCCCGAAAGCTGCTGGAGCAATCGTACCAGGCTATTTATGATGCCGGTGAGGTTATTTGTTTAATCTAAATAATAAATAAAGGTATAATGCCGTGATGGGCTGCAGGCTGCAACCGCAGGCGACACTGGGCTAGCGGCTGCGGTTGACTGCATTGCTGCCTGCGGTCGTGGTCGCTCCCATTCCAAGCGCGGTGGCATTGTCGCGGCTGCACAGTGCTAAGAACTATGCCAAAGTCACTGCCCGTATATAAAAAAATAAAAGTTTAACAAAAATAAAAAAAAAGATATTCCAAACCAAACAATAATATGCACTAAAAAGTAAAAAATAATTACATATTCTTTTACAACTTTAAAATCAACTTACTATTTATACTCATGAATATGTAGGTACGATCTATATGTTTACCACGCAGGAAGGTAAAAGCTATATTCTTTAGAGAATTATCATATTATTATATTTTATTGTTGTTATTTTTGGAGTCGGTGTCAGCCAAAAAAACACTACAATATACCTAGCTATGTTTTAATCCAGAGTATAAGCTAAGACCATCTTAAAATTCAGTTAATAGGTGTTAAATAAAACGAGTAATAAATTATCCAAATATGCGCTTTCCCATTTTACAATCTTAATAAGATTTTTTTAATTTCGCTCAGGTATACGTCCAGAAGAACTTTCCGGAAAGAAAATTGGCGTCTACATCGGAAGTTGCTTTTCCGAAAGCGAAAAAGCCGTATTTTACTACGCGCGTTCCAGGACAGGTTTTGGTATAGCAGGGTGCGTTTTTGTGTATACTTCTTACTTCTATAAATAGTAGGTACCTAAATTAAAAAAAATTAAAACGCCTGACAAAATGATAAACTAGTAATTTGCCTTTTAGTGGTGGCGGCCACCATTCTACGATTACAAATTTATCATAGTGTACCTATAGTATTGTATTAGTCAAGCCATTTGATACATCTATTGAGGTAATGCTGGAAAAAATGCGTTTACGCATCCCTCCCGGAAACATGAGGTCCTCAGCCACGCTGTTTCCGAAAGGGCGTGAGGGACTCGTCAGTCGAGAAGCGGTTGGAATTCGAACTAAAAAACCAGCGATGTTCCTTCACGTCGCCTGGCGACTGGGTCGCCACGTTTCTACCACAAGTGATGCCAACAATTCTTGTATCCTACAAATCGTAGATGCAGCAAGGCAATGTTCGCCAACCGCATCTCGTACTGGCTGAACGCCAAGGGTCCCTCCATGTCGGTGGACGGCGCGTGCTGCAGCTCGCTGGCGGCGCTGGAGCAGGCCTACTTGGCCATCAACCGCGGCGAGTGCGAGGCCGCCATCGTAGGCGGCGCCAACCTGTGTTTGCATCCCCAGTCCTCCGTCCATTATGGGAGGTAGGTTTTGTATCTATTAACACTGCCTGCGGCGCTAAATTAGCACCGCTTTTTATTATTTATCCTAAACTGCGGCTCGCTTCACGTCTGCGTACTTGCGATACGCCAAGTGTGAGATCACAGCATAAATAAGTAGGAAATTATTTAACAACTAATATGACAAATACTTTAAAATTTAAACGTCGTATATTTTGGGTCTTAAATCTAAAATCACTGTGAAGCAGAAATACGATTGGATAAAATTTTCACGATAAGAAGTTTTCCCAAAAGTTGCTCCAAAATCTCTTTTTTTCTAATTTTTATCAAAAACTATAATGATGTATGGATGCATTTATTGTTTTAATGTGTCGGTGCTCGGTAATAATAATATCCAAATACAATCAGAACGTATTAGCCCAGACAAAAATATATATGTAAAAAAAACTAAATATATTTGTAGAATCATGAAGTTAAGTATGGACGGAATGACCAAATCATTTGATACCGAGGCTTCAGGATGTGCTAAATCGGAGGCTATTAACGTTCTATTTCTTCAGAAAGCTAAAGAGGCTCTGAGGTACGTTCTATTTGACTATCTTCTTTTATCGACTAACTTTGCATTTTTAATTGAAATAAATAACAAGTGGAAAATTAAAAAATTTTGAAACACCCACGACTTTTGCAGACTTGTAATTGAAAAAGGATTAAATAATTTTTTTGAAACTCCCCGACTAAAGAAAAGTAAGAACTAAGAACCTATCAGTATAATTACAAATCCAAGAAAATCCGTCGGAGCTGCTGTGTTTTGCCTATGACGGTGTTGATGGTGCTGTTTACCAGTTGATGACTAATTCAATTTCTTCATACTTCTCATATACCGGCAGTTTATCAATACTTACTAATTACATTAATTGATATTGGAAACGAAAATATATAAAATAGCAATGGCAGCTCCGACGGATTTTCTTGGATTTGTAATTATACTGATAGGTTCTTAGTTCTTACTTTTCTTTAGTCGGGGAGTTTCAAAAAAAATATTTAATCCTTTTTCAATTACAAGTCTGCAAAAGTCGTGGGTGTTTCAAATTTTTTTAATTTTCCACTTGTTTTATAGTTTTTCGATTAATATATTAATGTAATTTGAATTATAATATTATTAAAAAATGAAAATTAATCTTCAAACTAGCCATTAGCTCCTCTAGCAGCGTTTGAAGGCATCATCCCTTCCAAGTCATAAAGAGACGTTTATTGTGGCGCCCCCTGCTGTTCAATCACAAAAACAATTATCTACGAACCATTGCCAATGACTCACTAATATTTTATACAAAACTGTATCCAAATCGGTTCAGTCGTTTTTGTAATAATTGAGAACATTCGTTTGCACTGTAAATGTTTTTTATGGCGCCCCCTGGGGATCGATGTTCGTAACAACTATCTAAGAACCATCGCCAATGAATACCAAACATTATATAGAAAACTGCATCTAAATCAGTCAAGCCGTTTTTGAAATAAATGGGAACATTCGTTTGCAATATAAATGTATTTTATGGCGCCCCCTGGTGATCGATGTTCGTAACAACTATCTAAGAACCATTGCCGCTGAACACCAAACATTATACAGAAAACCGCATCTAAATCGGTCAAGCCGTTTTTGAAATAAAGAGGAACATTGATGTGCACACACAAACAAACCAACAAACAAACAAACAAATAAAAATATTTTTGCATTATTGGTTTTTGTGAACAATTTAACATACAAACAAATATAACATCTCATTAATAGAGTAATGTACAAACGGTCTCTCACCCTAAACGCATATACCCGTACTCCGTTCCGTCGTGGGTAACAAAATTAACAATTATAATATTATTTTAGAATTTACGCCGAAGTCGTAAATGTCAAATGTGAATTTACATCCCTTTTGCAAGATGAAACAAAAGCACCAAAGTATGGTTTTTATCGGGATCCTGAGAGCCTCGCAAACTTCATAGGTAAATTTTATGAAGAAGCAAAAATACCTCCACAGGCCGTCGAATATGTAGAAGCTGTTGGTTCAGGTAATTTAACAATGTTGTAATTATACCTACGTTACATTATAGGCATATTCAATAAAATTATTTGTAAATCATCGTAATGTGGTGGTGTGGTGTGTGTATTTAATTCAATTCAAATAGAAAATAATAATTTTAAACCTTTACTAATTATGAAAATTTCCAGCTGTACCAGAAGCAGATAAATCAGAACTTGAGGCAATCGAAAGAGTGTTTTGTAATAACAGAAATGATCCTCTATTGGTGGGCAGTGTTATGTCCAACATAGGGTACGGAGAAGCTGCAATGGGGATATCTGCTATTACAAAGGTCAGACATACTCTTCTATAGCTCTACTATAGAACTAAGTCATCAGTAGATATAAACAGGTAAAATGACTGGCACTGAAAAAAATGAAAAATGAAAATGAAAAATCTTCATTTTCACATAGGCCCAATTTATAGGCTCTTATGAAAAGTCAAAACTCTACCGCCAGGTTCGGAAAGCAGGTTTGCACCGAGAAGAACTGGCAAGAAACTCGGCACATGCTCTTTTCAAAAAAATGTCATTATATACAAATTCTTAAATAATATCCAAAATTATTGCATAATTTTTAAGATATCTCGTGAGGAGATGGAAATATAACCCTATCATTCTTAGAATTCTTGTCATTGAAAAATTCTTCAATAGTATAGTAACCCCGATTTATTAGATGTTTTTTGACAGTGACTTTAAACCTGGGTTACCTGTTCCTTAAAACCTTCATATTGTAGAAGCGTACACTCAACCCCACAAAGGACTTCTGTACTTTACGTAAACGGTGTGGTACTACAACTAACTTGTGTCCGCCATTTCTAATTGGACGGTTACTTACATCTATACGTTGCTTATAATTATTAATGTTTTGACGTACAAAGAGTAAGCAATTATAAATGTATTGAGATGCCACTGTAAGAACACCTATTTCTTTAAATTTTTGGCGAAGAGATTCGCGTGGCTTCATTTTGTATATGGATTTAATTGCTCTCTTTTGCAATACAAATATAGTTTGAATATCAGCAGCTTTGCCCCATAATAGAATACCATACGACATAACACTGTGGAAATAGGCATAATAGCTTGGCTGTATCAATGTCTGTTAACTGCCTAATTTTTCTCACAGCATAGGCAGCTGAACTAAGTCTACCTGCCAGAGTCTCAATATGAGCGCCCCATTGTAGTTTATCGTCTAAGGTTACCCCCAGAAATACTATAGAGTTTTCGATTTTCAGTGATTCTCCATTCACAATCACCTTTTTGTTGGTAACTACATTTTTTATGTTTGGTAGTGCGAACTCAATAGACTCAGTCTTATTTGAGTTTAAAAGTAAATTGTTAACAGTGAACCAATGCGATACATGCGCGATAGCATAATTTACATCGTCAAAGTTGTCTTTACCTCTATCAGTTTTAAAAACCAAAGAAGTGTCATCAGCAAACAATACTATCTCGCAAATACCATTTACATGGTGCGGCAAATCATTTATATATACTAAAAAAAGAAAAGGGCCCAATATTGAACCCTGTGGCACACCCATTATGGGGGAACAACCCTGCGATTTTGTATCATATAAGCATACCTTTTGTGTTCGATCACTTAGATAAGGGGCAACGAAATGAAATCAAGAGCTCTGTCTTTGATGCCGTAATGGCTAAGTTTAAATAGTAGTGTCTGATGTTCAACGCAATCAAAAGCCTTGGACAGGTCACAGAAGATTCCGATGGCATTTTGAGACTATTCCCAGGCATCATAGATATGGCTTAAAAGCTTGGCACCTGCATCAGTTGTATTCCTACCCTTAGTAAAACCATACTGTTCGGAGTGAAGAATTTTGTTAGAATTAAAATGACTAAGGAGTTGGTCAAGAATGATTAAGAGCACTTCATAAATCAGAATACCTAAACAATAATATTATTACGACGACGAATGATAATAATGAAGCAGAAAAGTGGTAATACACTACGTCATAAAGCTTATAAAGTGGTGGTTTCATTTGAATTAACAATTTTTACTGTTTCCTCATATTATACTTACTCTTTATGAACAGGTCATTTTAGGGTATCACTTTGGACAGCTCGCAGGCAATTTGAACTGTGATTCTCCAAGAAAAGATATAGCGGCGTTGCGCGATGGCCGTATACGCATCCTTACCGATCATAAGACCTTCAAACGATCCTACACAGCTGTCAACGGTCTTTCTGTTACTGGATTAAATGCACACGTCCTTTTAAATGGCCATTATAAACCTAAGGTATTTATATATTAAATTATAACCATGATTTAGTCACTGCATTATCGGCATTTTCCTCTGAACCCTCCACGTTTAAGTTTTTATTAATTTTATTAACATGTTTTTAGGACCATTTGCGTTACAAGACAAAAATTCCACGGTTAGTTTTTTTGTCTGGCAGACAGGAATCATCGGTTAACAAAATACTGGAGGATTTAAAGTCTCGTCCTGTTGATCCTGAGGAGATAGCGCTGCTCCATAATATACATAAAAACAGAATTTCTGGTCATTTGGGGAGAGGATTTATACTTCTTGGTGAGTTGTTTAGGGATTTTTTGAGAAAAGGAAATTTAATAATCAATTAAATCTAAATTATACCTTTTATTTATTTTATTTAAATAGCTTTATTGTACACAAATACAAAAAACACAGATAGAGAAACAAAATACAACGGAACACATTGAGCGCAAAAACGGCCTTATTGCTAGAGCTCTTACAGGCAACCTTTGGTAAGAGGATTAGTGGAATGAAACGCGGGATTGTGCAATATAATTAAAAAAAGACGTGTGGCACTTGGAAACTGCCGCGGTAAAGCTATTGCATAGCGGTTTTATCAACTTATGCAATTATAATTATACAACCAATGCCACCTAGAGACGAGTTACTGAACTAAAGAGACAAGCGTGATATTACAAAAAGTCATTAATAGTTCTGCTATTCATCGATAGATGGCAAAACTAAAAAGTATCACCGCTGTGCCGGTTGGAGTGGAGGGGTGTTAGCTTATTTTCGTTACGGAATTTCTGGATTCGGTCTCCACGCTCAAGGCCCGCGTTAGAAGCTATGCAATAGCTAAAAAAAAATAAAAAAAAATAAGATATACCTATTCAATAATTAAAAATAATATATACATACATACATACATACATTTAATACACCCCTATAATACTTATGTACATATACTATTACATGAGCATTTTCCGTAGAACACTATTTACATAAGGATAGATAATATTTTGTAAATTGAGATGGATTTGGAGTGACGGATTTCATGCGACCTTTTATTAACGTTTCATTTTAAGACACGAATGAAAACAATGAAACTGTCGCTTTATGCGAGAAGTCAAACTACTTCGATGACGCCACGAGGCCGTTGTGGTTCGTGTACAGCGGCATGGGCTCGCAGTGGGCCGGCATGGGCGCGCAGCTCATGAGGATACCCGTGTTTGCCGCGGCCATTGAAAAGTACGTAATCACAAAGTTTAAATAATTAAAAATAGCGTCTTCTACAAAATAAAGACAGGTTTACTATAACTCTCCATTGATATTACTGAAAAAAAAATTAAAATACAATTGAATATTAGTAATGGAATAGTAAATACTAATTGTAGGGGCACGCCACACGTATACTCATGTACTAGACCGTTTATTATATAGTGCAGCGTCCATGTAAAGCGTTGCGTTATAAGAACAAATGCTACAAGATTTTGGCAGTTACGTTAGATCCGCGCTACGATATAGTCGTATTTCACAATAGAATCATATTTGGTATATTGTTTGTGCATTTACTAAATTGTTGAAACTTAAGTACTTGAATTAGAATCTTGTTGGAGTCAATCGTATTTTATTTAGCATATTCCCCAAGACAGCTTTGAACATAGCTACAGTACATATTAAGTACCTAAACTAATGTATCTAATAATGTAAATTATTTTGCATTTGAAATAATGTATATTTTTTTTATATCAACAGGTGCCGGCGTGTCTTGGAGCCCAAAGGATTGGACATTCATCACATAATCACTTCCAACGATAAAACTATATTTGACAACATTCTCAACTCTTTTGTGGGAATTGCTGCTATTCAAATCGGACTTACAGATGTTTTACGTACCTTAGAAATTGTCCCCGACAAAATTATTGGTAATATTTGTATTTTATTTACATGGCACAACCTAACCTAAACTCATGATAAAAAAAAATATTATATCAAAAATATAAAAGTTAATGAGTGCTCTGATTTATCGACTTATTGGTGTAATTCTGTTGTGCAAAATCTCTAAACAAAACTAATTTGACACGTCTAAAAATAGTGCTGTCCTTTTTAAAATGCTCACGCTTTTTGGACGCATCAAATTTTTTAGTTTAGAGATTTTGCACTACAATATTGGTATCATTGCCTTTGTTCCAGGCCACAGTGTTGGTGAGCTGGGCTGCGCCTACGCAGACGGTTGCTTCACGGCGGAGGAGATGATACTGTCTGCATACAGCCGCGGACTTGTCTCCGTGCAGACGCCTTTCATTCGCGGATCTATGGCTGCTGTCGGGATCGGTTACCAACAGGTGATCACCTTATTATATTGATTGGCAAAATGTGAAAAACACATAAATCACGCTAAAAAAATATTTAACGTTTCTCACAGATATCAAAAATATGTCCACCCGAGATAGAGGTGGCTTGCCACAATGGCCCAGAATCCAGCACTATTTCTGGTCCCGCTGATATCATGAAAGAATTTGTGGCTCAACTGACTGCGAAAGGAATCTTTGCCAAGGAAGTGCCGTGCTCGAACATCGCGTATCACTCGCGGTACATCGCCGAAGCAGGCCCGGGGCTGCTCAAGTATTTAGGGGAAGTGATTAAATCTCCTAAAGAACGCAGTGAGCGATGGGTTTCTACGTCTGTCCCTCAAGATAAGTGGAACGAACCGATGGCGAAATATTCATCAGCAGAGTATCACACGAATAATTTACTCGTAAGCATTTTATTCTATTTGCTTATCATCTTTATGAAATAGCAAAAAAATACATAACTGATCGATTAATGCAAGGCTCAAAACACTAGATTGTAGTGGTTTGACGTCTAGTGATTGGACGGATAGAGCCAAAAGTTTAACAAACAGAATTAACCATTGATTTTTAAAAGTTCAATTCAATGTAGAGTAAGTAGGAGATAACGTGAACGAATTTAAACGTAGCGTTTTGAACATAGGACAGCAAAAATCATTAAAAACTTGATAATGTTCTTCTTCCTCTTCTCCTGATCACGGCTTCAGTTTCCTGTGGTCTCTTATGTCACGATGACCGTCTCTGATCTATTGTGACGCTGCCATTTACAGTTCCCATCCAATGCTTTTTGCTGCCAGGAACAGCAGCAAATTCTTGTCTGAAAGAATTTTAGCATCGTTTAGGGTCTATTATGAATTTCCCCAGAAAGTTTCTACGCTTGTGCAATAGTGCTGGACAAGAACAAAATATAATGTGCATCGGCGTTTCCGCCCAATGATGAATTGATAATGTTAGAATGATAAATACTTTTACATCTTTTTTAATATGAAAGCTTTGAACTTGCTGGAGTGCCTTCATCCTTCTCTAATTATTATTTTAGCTACATTAGTTTTCATAGAAAAAAAGGTTGAATGTATAAAACAATCGGGGACAGAAAGTACATGTAAATTACGACTAAACTTTAATTACAGAACTCTGTGTTATTTGAAGAAACATCGAAGCTCATCCCTCCAAATGCAGTGGTCGTAGAGATAGCTCCTCATGGACTTCTGCAGGCTATCCTCAAACGTTCGCTGCCGGAATCCTGCAAGCACGTGCCTCTGACTAGACGTGGGCATCCCGACAATGCACAGTTCTTATTAGAAGCGATCGGAAAGTAAGATTTTTTTTTTGTTATAAACATAAATATATATCAGGACATTACACACATCGCAATCTAGCCCCAAAGTAAGCGAGAGCTTGTGTTTTGGGTACTAGATAACTGATAAATATACTCGTATATAGTTACTAATATACTTAAATAATATAATATTGAAAATACCCAGACACTGGAAAACATTCATGCTCATCACACAAACATTTACCAGTAGAGGGAATCGGACCCACGACCTCCAACGCAGACGGCAGGTTCGCTGCCGCTACGCCATCGGTCGTCAAGATTAAGTTTGTGGAAAGAGATTAACTATTAAAAATTGAGTGAATTGGTTTTTTATTTTAATTTATTTGATATTGCAGTCTCTACATGGAGGGATATAGCCCGCAAGTGCAAGCTTTATATCCAAAAGTAGAATTCCCTGTGTCCACTGGAACACCGTTGCTATCACACTTATTGGAATGGGCCCATAATGAAGCATTGTAAGTTTACTATAACAATAAAACGTGGCATGGCGAAGGAATAGTACTCTAGTAAAATCAGAACTAACTATTCCGCCGTTATTTCCCGTCCATTTGTAAGGTTGTTAGACTTTCTACAATTTTTGTAATTGTTTCAGCACTGTACCGTTGTATAAGACAGCGAACAGAAAATCGGCAGCTGTGTGCAATCACACTGTCTCGATCCATGATGATCAATATCAATACTTGGAAGGACATGTTATAAGGGGTAAAAAAACAGATGTTATTAATTCAAATATCAATTAGAACTTAGATCTTTAAATTAGTTTTGTTTTACATATTATTATAATCTATTAAATTTTAGAAGAGAACACGTATCCTTTCGCTGCCACCCTTGTGGCGGTTTGGGATACGTTAGCCATGGTGCTGGGAGTGCCCAAGAAGAAACTGTCAGTCCAGTTCCGTGAAGTGCGCCTGCTCGCACAGCCCGTACTGCACGACCAGAGACTGTTGACTCTCAGCGTGTCGCTGCACAGAGGAAGAGGATACTTTGAGGTAATCGATTTTTTAATAGCTCGCAAGACCTTGTTAAAATTTCTAAGTCAGTTTCGTCTGATGCTCAACGAAACAATTTATTCTAGGTTTCGGTTGACAACATTAAAATTGCGACAGGATTCATTATAACTGAATTCGATAAAGAGAAAAAAGAAAATTCAAAATCTGAGGAAGTTTTAACTCTTAAATCAGAGGACATTTACCAATTACTGGGCACAAGAGAATATCGTTACACGTAAGTTTTATTAACAACCAAATATAAAATATCAGATATCTATTTAAACAAACCATTGTAATAGTACATTTCAATATAAGTGCGGAGAGTAAGTAATTACTTTACGAGTCTCTGTTTGTTGACACAAGCCGTAGGCGCGTGTCAACAATAGAGGCGAGTGAAAACTGAAAATGACAATTCCGCACGTGTATTGAACGATTTTTTTTAACACATTTGCGAAAATACATATAGTAATGTACCTACATCATACGTGTTTGTCCGAAGAGAGATAACCAGGTGCGTTCGATGATTCCCACTGGACACTCTCACACAACTTAGAAATTATAAAAACTTAAACTGGCCCGTGCCAGAAATAGAAACCGAGACCATTTAAATAAGAACGTGCACCAATGCGATTTTATTATTTTAAAGAATTAATGCGCATTAAATTTTGCGTATTCCATTTAAAAATAGAACAGTCCCGCGCAGATTATTGAATTTGAAATTTGGATTAGAACGAATCGCAAAAATTTGTAGTAAATTAATAAAACAATTGATTACTCGCAAGTAATTACAATAACGAGAATATATTACGTCAAGTAAGCAAAAGTATTAAGTTGGGGCCAAAAATACAAAATATAATAATAGAAGTTTAAGGTATATAATTTTCCATGAATACAGACCACTCACGCACAAAAAAAAAGAATCAAAAAAGGGGACAAGAATTTTCTAAGGTCAACTGATGCCCTCTGTGACCTGGGGTCAGAATTCGGAAGTATTAAAGTACTATTAATATAAAAATATACAAAAAAGTAACTCTGAAACAAGTAACAGTCAAACTTTGTTGAAAAATTATATTATTATTTCAGATTTAACAATTTAAAAAGTTACGTCCTTTAGATCAAGTATTAATTTATTAGTGTTTAGCTTTAAAAAATCATTTAATACAAACGTTTTGTACTAAAAACTCTTTGATTAAAACCTCTATGCAGAAGGAAAACAAAAAGTACTAGTGCGGAAAAGAAGAACTTTGCGCACGCTAAACATACATGGAAAAGTCCACTATTTTAGCAAATGTGTTAAAAAATATGTTTATGTTGGTAGTTCAAGGTTATAATATTATTATGTATTCACTATATCCTAAATGTTTATCTAAAACATTTCCTATTTATCTATATAATATAACATTTGTTTCAGGCGTGAGTTCCGTAGCATTTACAACGCTAACTTGTCTCTCACTGAAGCTCATTTAGTATGGAAAAACAACTGGGTGACTCTAATTGATGGTCTGATCCAGCTCAATGCACTAAGACGTACTCATGAAAGTGTTTCACAGCCCACCTATATTAGAAGACTAGAAATTGATGTTGAGAAGCATTCGAAAACACAAACCATAGAGATAGACGATATGAATGTTATGTTGGCTAAAGTGTGTGATGTAATGGACAGTACCAGGTATTAAATCTATGATAATTCGTCGATACATATCTATTTCATGATTTTCAGAAAATAATTACTTATATTAAATCAAATCAAATAAAATCATTTACGCTTGCATGAATATGGTACATTAGGTCTTTAATATAATATTCAACATATTCTGCCAAAATGGCATTTTAGAAAGTTCAATTTGGTAACTGTGTTGTTCTATATTGTTTCATGTTCAGATGTGGAGGTGTTCATATTGAAAACCTCAAATTCCTAGACCTGCCGTCTTTGAACAAAGAAAATATTGCGTTAAAAACATTAAAGTTTGTTCCGCACGTCACTACCAACCAATTGGATGTAAGTAAAAAAATATCTGTTTTTTGTACAAAAAAAGAAAGATAATTCGTTTGTCTATAAAATGGAAAATTCTTTCCAAAAAAACAACTTTAAATGCCACTACAAAGAGTGAAATAATTTTTAATGTACACCAATTCGAAGTCGGGCAATGTTTCATTCAATCACTAATCCTTCGTATTATGCAACTTGATGTGCGAAGAAACGACAAAATTATAGACAATCGCCCGACTTCGAATTGGTGTACATTAAAAATTATTTATTTACATTAAAATTTATTTTTAACTTTTTAGTGGATTACAACTAATGCGCAAGGCATTGGAATAAATTCCCAAATTGCTTGAAGTTTGCTTCTAAAATCTGAAGAGTTCCCTCAATTTCTCCAAGATCATTTTCAATTTCAATCAATTTCTTCCATCATCAGATCCTGACATGATGAATACAGTCATTACTTGATGACTGCAAGCAAATGCAATAGTAACTATAAAAAATTCCCGAATCGCTTCAAGCATACTAGCAAAATTTGAAGAGTTCCCTCGATTTTACCAAGATCCCATCATCAGATCCCAACCTTATGACCATAAGACAACCTGGAAAAAATTATTCCTTCAAATTATACCCAAATCACTTCAAGTGTGCTTATAAAATTTGAAGAGTTCCCTCGATTTCTCCAGGATTCCATCATCAGATCCTGACTTGATGACTATGGGACCCTTTCAATCAAAAAAAGAAATTTCTAAATTGAGTAATCTTTGAGTAATCGGAGAACAGACATAAAAAAAAAGATTCCGACGAATTGAGAATCTCCTCCTTTTTTTGAAGTCGGTTAAAAATACACTTTTAACCGAACAACTCTTTTTTACAGGAAAAATCGGCTATGTACGTGTTTTTGCAAATAGTAGCAGAAAATTTAAATAAACAGCAGATCAATATTTGCAATGTTGTTGAATATAAAAACCAAGTAAATTTCGATAAAATTCAAGAAATCATTGATGATTTACCGAATATAAAGATTAACCTATTTCAAATACTTCGCGATGATTTAGTAGAAACTTCAGCTGAATTCTTTGAAGACATCGACGTTTTTATGCTCACTAACTTAGCTGCTGACGAGACTGTAAGTTTTTTCTTGAACGTGACACTTGAAAGTACAACTTTATTTGTTAAATTAATGATTAAATTACTTATTCGTTATTATTGTATTTATTTTTAGATGTTTCAAGTTCTCCACCGCGTACTCAACTCTGATACTTTCCTGGTGAATAAAGAGAAGTTTACGGACCGGCCGATATCGACCGTTCGTCCTGCTCTATCGTACCGAAGCGTGTGTGCTCACACTATAGGCTCGTCACGTCTAGAACTAAATATATGGCGACCTTCTGAAGTTACGGTTGGGGCAAGTGTTGTCACTGTATTTTCGCAAGCTGATCTCACCAAGCTCTCTGCTCAGCTATCTATACTACCTTTAAAACATAGGCTCATAATCTTAACCTCGTATCCATCCTTCAGTGGACTGAAAGAAATGGTTAGAGAATGGAGAAATAAGGAAAATCGTAAAATTAATCTTGTTATTATCAAACACAAAGTCATGGACGAACAAACTGTGAATGAAATGCCATTCACAGATATCGGCATTAATATTTTAGACCACGTAAGTACATCAAGGCTGTTTAATTTTATGTAAGTACATGATAACTCTAAGGGATTTAGTGATAAACAAGTGCTTTGGTTTTTAGGGTATTTGGGGTGGAGAATATTTCTTGCCAATTCAAGAAAATATGGCGCATGGTAAAGAAATGGCGCTGGAAATGACACGTTTAGGGGATATAGACTCCATGCATTGGATAGAAGTACCAGAATCTAACAATCCAGGCATTCCAGTAAAGGTATATCAGCATCAAAATAATCCGATTGAGAAATTAAATATTTTGCTTTACATATCAATCGAAAAATTTCAACCATTTTAGGTACATTACGCAGGATTAAACGATGCGTATGTAAAGAGAGTAATACGGGTGGCCACGAGAGAAAGCAAGAATAACAAGCAGCTATTGGAGTACGATTTCAGTGGTACTACAGACAGGTATTATAAAATATTATGAGTAATCATTTAAAACCAAAAATAACTACCAAATGCACGATTACGTATGAAAAGTTATAATGAGTCCACAGTCCGGTAAAACTGTCCTTGAGGCACACTAATTTAACTACACCAATTAAATTTTAGGAATGTCCGTGTGATGGGTATCGTGCAAGCCGAGTCCATCAACGCGCGCGTCAAGGCGCAGCCGCAGCTGCTGTGGCCGGTTCCCGAGCACTGGACTCTGGAGGACGCTGCCACTGTTCCTCTGGCCTATTGTCTGGCCTTCTACTGCCTTGTAATAATTTTTGTGTTGATCATTAACGGACGATGTGAGACGTGTCCTGTACGCAGCCATTGACCACGTTTGTCTTAGGAAAGCTCTTTCAATTACTGTTATTTGTTGTTATGAGGGTCAGTCTCAATTTTCACGCCTGAACCCCGTTTCCTATCAGCTTGAGAAGGGTTTGGCCATATCCAACATGCTAATCCAAATGGGGTATAGCGGATTATCTAGTCAGATATCGACATAAGGAGTCGTTGAGTCGTGAAAAAAAATACCTCTTTTTCCAGCAACGCAAATATTTCTTGCCTTTGGTATTTATCACAGTCTTCTTCCTTTAATTTAAAATCTCTTTCACATGCAATGCCACGCTTGCATTTACCACATTATTGATACTTTGCAGGACATCAAAAGCAAGTTGTATCGTGGTATGAGTGTTTTCATCCACGGAGGCGCGGGAGCTCTGGGACAAGCGGTCATTTCTATCGCGCTCGCGTTTGACTGCGATGTTTATACTACAGTAAGCGACGTGAGGAAGAAACAGTTTTTGCTCAAATTGTTTCCAAAACTTAAAGGTGTGTTCTGTGTCTATCAATCTAAATTTTGAAATATTTTATGCATTTATTTATTTGTCATTTGTCTCTGTTGTTTTCAGAGGACCACATCGGTTACTCACGTGACGACAGTTTTAGGGACATGATTCTCGAAGGTACCAATGGCAAAGGTTGCAACATTGTTATTACTTCAGCCAAAGGAGAATTGAAGAACGTAAGTAATTTTCAAAGCTATCCGCACTAAATATTGGTGATTTTGTTGGTGGGATAAAGTCCAACCTGATGTTGTGAGCAAAACATAATATTATGTATATCTTTAACTTTCATGATATTGTTGACACCGTCTTGGCAACTTAATGAAATGATTGTATTTTACGAAAGGTCGTTTCTTTAAATATACGTAATAATTCTACGAAAGCGGGAAGCGGCTGGATGAGGAAGGCCGAGAACAGGGTGTGGTGGAAAGGCCAATGTCCAACAGTGGACTTCCGTATGGGGAATTGATGATGATGATGAACCATTTCTACTGTAGTAGTGTACAACTGGGGCCCAATGTATAGGTATATCTATTTTTACAACACAAGAATTAGGTTAGCTTATGGTTCGACAATCAACATGTTAAAATTATTTCACTTCAGTTTCTCTGGAATCACTTCAGTTTTTCTTGAAAATTCTAAAAGTCATGTTATATGACTTGACATGAGCAATGTTAAGACCGGGACAAGAGAAAACACAACAATTTAAGGAAATGATCCTACAGTTCGAGTTACTTATAAGTTTATATTTAACATACTTTATAAACCGAATATAAACAAAATGCCAATTTTGAGGGTTTAAAAGATGCTGAGGTTAACAATCTGTATCCTCTTGAAGATCCGAATATTTAACCAACAAAGATGAAAGGCTCTTGATCGGTTGAATCACATAACAAATTATATCTCCCTAATATTTTACAGGCATCAATAAATAGCTGCAAAGTGTTTGGAAGCATCGTTGATACGTCAATTATAGTGGACAATGAAGATTTTAGCTTTGGAATGCACCATTTAGGGATAGCTCTCTCTTACAATACACAGAAGTTTTCTTCGATATTCGAGCCTGATAATGCAGAAGATTTGAAAGTAAGTACTTGTTATCGGGCCTTATGCGTTTACAAAATGTCATCGGAAAATTATAAACTCCTACAGATTATAATCTATCTCGCGAGATTGTAAACTGTTGAAAGATTGTAAACCGTATCAACCAACACGTGGGCATCATGCCATTTTACAATTTTACGGATTTTCGTCGATATTTTGTAATATTAAATACTTATTAATATTATTTTGTAATATATCACAATGCCGGCGACAGATAGATTATAATCTACCGATTACAAGCTCGAGTGATAGATAGATTAAAGATAGATTTAAATTCATCTGTATTTATAATTTTGGCAGAGACTCCAATTGATGGTAAGCGAGGGCATCGCGCGCGGCTACGTGCGCCCCCTGTCCCGCGTGGTGTACCCGGCGGGGGACGCGGCGCGCGCGCTGCGGCTGCAGGCCGGCAGCAGACACGTCGGCCGAGTGCTGCTGCATCTAGAAGGGGATATAGCTTACACACAACACAAGTATGCATTATGATTTATGATGGTGAGCGAGGGCATCGCGCGCGGCTACGTGCGCCCCCTGTCCCGCGTGGTGTACCCGGCGGGGGACGCGGCGCGCGCGCTGCGGCTGCAGGCCGGCAGCAGACACGTCGGCCGAGTGCTGCTGCATCTAGAAGGGGATATAGCTTACACACAACACAAGTATGCATTATGATTTATGATGGTGAGCGAGGGCATCGCGCGCGGCTACGTGCGCCCCCTGTCCCGCGTGGTGTACCCGGCGGCGGACGCGGCGCGCGCGCTGCGGCTGCAGGCCGGCAGCAGACACGTCGGCCGAGTGCTGCTGCATCTAGAAGGGGATATAGCTTACACACAACACAAGTATGCATTATGATTTATGATGGTGAGCGAGGACATCGCGCGCGGCTACGTGCGCCCCCTGTCCCGCGTGGTGTACCCGGCGGGGGACGCGGCGCGCGCGCTGCGGCTGCAGGCCGGCAGCAGACACGTCGGCCGAGTGCTGCTGCATCTAGAAGGGGATATAGCTTACACACAACACAAGTATGCATTATGATTTATGATGGTGAGCGAGGGCATCGCGCGCGGCTACGTGCGCCCCCTGTCCCGCGTGGTGTACCCGGCGGGGGACGCGGCGCGCGCGCTGCGGCTGCAGGCCGGCAGCAGACACGTCGGCCGAGTGCTGCTGCATCTAGAAGGGGATATAGCTTACACACAACACAAGTATGCATTATGATTTATGATGGTGAGCGAGGGCATCGCGCGCGGCTACGTGCGCCCCCTGTCCCGCGTGGTGTACCCGGCGGCGGACGCGGCGCGCGCGCTGCGGCTGCAGGCCGGCAGCAGACACGTCGGCCGAGTGCTGCTGCATCTAGAAGGGGATATAGCTTACACACAACACAAGTATGCATTATGATTTATGATGGTGAGCGAGGGCATCGCGCGCGGCTACGTGCGCCCCCTGTCCCGCGTGGTGTACCCGGCGGGGGACGCGGCGCGCGCGCTGCGGCTGCAGGCCGGCAGCAGACACGTCGGCCGAGTGCTGCTGCATCTAGAAGGGGATATAGCTTACACACAACACAAGTATGCATTATGATTTATGATGGCGAGCAAGAGAAGCAGTAATTACTCATTATAAACTACGACGAATGCCACTCAAAACACTGGCATTGCGATGATATGTTTTCGCTACTAAAGTAGGTATAGTTGCACGGACCCAACTTATTGATTAAATTTCTATAACGCACCACCATCTATGCCATAGTCACCGACATGATTAGGCTTGACAACTAACAAGTTGGTTTGATTCATATTGGTCCCGATAGCTCCGAATCCCTCGGAATCCCGGGCGGGGAGCTATGGGGACAAATATGAAGTACTGAAATATATATGAGTATGAGTTTTAAAATAAAATTTGAATTTTCGCGGATGAGTGAATCCAACTACCTTACGACCTCTTCGTTTATTTCAGTATCAACTGCTCGGCTGATCGACTGCAGCTTCTGTTGACAAAGAACGATGTTTTGGGAATGCAATTAGCAGAGAGGCTAATAAGCCGAGGTGCGAAAAAAATAGTACTACATTGCTCCAGAAAATCAAATAGCCTTTTATTTAAGCAGAGGTAAGTATACACATTCTCGATATAAGTAATATTATGCCATTTACAAAGAAAAAAGAACTTTACTCCATTGTTCGAACATTCGACGCCGCGTAATTTCATACATCTTGGCATTAATTTTATTTACAAGGAAAATTATGTATTGAATATAATACTGATTAAATTTTTTATAATAAATAATAATAGCCTTTATTTACTGAAATCAACATATTTCATAACTTATTCTCATACAGTTGAAAGATGACAAAGCTTACTGATAAAATAAACCTACATCTATTTTATTTTATACTAGCTGACCCGGCAAACGTTGTTTTGCCTTATTAATTATATTTCACTAATTATTAAGCTTTCTGCGAAGACCCAATTCATTACGACAATTTCATATTTCGAGTTTGTTGATAGGATATACCTATGATTTCAGCTTTCTCAACGGCCCCCAGTATCAAATCCCAAATATTTCCGACGCTATTTTCAGTAGTCGAAGCTGATGGCCGTCCAGCTTGTGGCTCATCTTCAATGCTATATGTTTAGCTTCTCTGATCTTCAGTGCGTCAATTCTTCTGACCATTTTTCAACGATTGTATACGATGGAGAGATCCTACTTTATTATTTCTTCTTTTTTATATTTTTATTCTATGGTGTGCAATAAAGTGTTTATCTATCTATCTATCTATCTCAGAATACAGAAAATCGACTTTATTAATCTGTTTCAGCGTTAACCCTTTTTAAACAAATACATCGACGTAATGTTCGATTTTCTCCGAAACCTACAATCGGACTGATCGCATCTTATAACGTTATTTGCATATCAAATAAACTTTGGGCTAATAAATTAAATAGACCAAAGAGGTCGGACCTTACACTACAGTAAATCTATGGAAAAACCTGACGTATTGAATTGAATGTGAAATTTGACAGCAATGAAATGTTTACTTAGCAACGCCATTAAATCAATTTATTAATTTTATTTTTATTTTAAAAATACTCGGTAATCCTAATTCTCCACATATAAGTCGTCGACTCGGATCGAGTATTTTTTTACGCTCTTTCATTTGATGTGTGATTCGTTTGATTCCACCATACAGCGGTACGACCTTAAATCGGCGAGGGCAATCGTTCCTCTACTTTTAGGGAAATTAAATGTATCCTATAGCCGTTCTAATTTTCACAACAGGGTACGCCAGCTTAAGATGAGCCGTACGTTCAAAGTTTTCTGCATATTCCGTGTTTCAAGCTATTTGGACAAATACTGAGGGTTATTATGTCTATTTTTTCTGAACTACAAAACCGATGACTTTGAAATATTTACAGAACAATCTTTAATGTATCCCCTTTCTAACAAAAAAATAATGAATGAAATCGGACCACGCGTTAATGATTTACAACTCAGTATACATTTTAACTTTTATCCCCTCTCCTAAGGGAACCATGCTGAATTTCGGAATAAAAAGTATCCTATGTCCTTCCTCGTAGTATGAACTCAAGTCATACCAAGTTTCATTGGAATTCATTCAGTAGTTTCGGCGTGATGCGCGGCCGTGATACAGAAAGACAGACAGACAGACAGACAGACAGACAAAAATGAAAAAATATACAGTTTTGGGTTAAGAACCGATTTAAGAGTGCCCTCGAAAAAAAATTTTCAAAATATCTTTAATGTACAGAATTTGACCTGTTACAGATTTATTATAAGTATAGATTTCTATTTATTTGGTATTATATTTTTTTCTTCCTCTTCTTTTTTAAATATTCCAGTATGCCCGCAGGGCTCAGGCCTCCTCCAGTCTTTCTTTAATAATAATCTTAATTTTTTATAATATAAGAAATAAATTTACAGGTCTTGGACGAAACAAGGAATTCAGTGTTTTGTATCTTACGGCAACACGTGGAATGAAAACATTTTCAACTTGGTTAACAGCAAGGAGACAGAAAACGTCGAAGGAATATATTGTATTTTAAATTCTAATACGCAACATGAAAATATTTCCAAGTGCTTGGATCATTTGACGTTGGCCATACGAAGGTCGAATTGGCCAATAAAGTAAATGAACAGTTTAATCATTTTATTGATTTTTTTGGATTAGATGATCACCTAAAAAATATGTTACACATATTTTTTCAGGTATTTCGCATTAATCGATGCTAGTAAAGAAGGCAGCGATCTGATAAAACTTACCAAACCTCACGATCAATTCATAACAATCAAATTGGCATCTTTGAGAAGCGTAAGCAATAAATTTTACTTATTTTATACTAATACAGTCATGTTTCTCACATGTTCAAAGAATATCCTATACCTTTAAACGAGCAATTCTTGTATATATATATATATGTATATATATTTCTATATAATCTGAATCTCGGAAACGGCTCGAACGATTTTCATGAAATTTAGTATACAAGAGGTTTTGGGGGCGATAAATTGATCTAGCTAGGATTCATTTTTAGAAAATGTCGTATTTACAAAAAAAATATAAATCTATACCTGACATCTATTGGGGCTAAAGTAAAACTATAACAGTAAACTCCTGCTGCCATCTATTGGTAAGTAGCTGTAATACTACCGAGCAAAGCTCGGTCACTCAACTAGTAAATATAAATATGAGAAATTTAAGGTTTATTTCATTCACTTAAAATTATCTTGTTTGCAGATCGCAAATACAGCAGCTGAAGAATATTTGTCAAGCAGCTGCGCTGTTGACGCCATTGAAAAAGCTTTATGCTACAAGCATCGCGTTGTAGCAGCGCACAGCACGCGCAAAGCGAACAGCAACTTGGTGCAGGAGGTGGCTCGTGTAGCAGGTGAAATATTCACTAAGTATTTGTACATTTCCATCTTAGAAGTCAGTGGTTCCATTTTATTCCTAAAGAAATGAGCAAAAATACGAAATAATAATACTACAACAAAAACAAGATAATATCCAAATTAATAATTCGTGACAAAAATACTAAAACACAAAATAAATATGGTCTAAGACGGCTGTAGACTAGAGATGAAGGATTAAAAGAACTGAAAACTAGAAACTAAATATTGTTCATAACTATACACTTTTATACACTTGTGCATAAGATGCAGTTTGCAGCTTACATAAGCAACAATTTTTGGAGCATGAGAAGTTAAAATATGTTTTAATTTAATTTATCATTTTTATCATGATTCATTATGCATTAAATTCTTGTTTCTCGTTTTCAACAGAGATATCAATTCCTGAAGACACGTCGCAAGAGCTAACACTAAAAGATCTGGGACTGGATCCTTCAAAGTATCAACTTGTTCGAGCTTATTTACGCGATGTTCGTTATATTTTATTGGAAGAAGACATCATACCATTATTGACAGTTAAAAAGTTAGTATTTCAGACTACTAAATCTAATATCCCTCCAAAATCTAAGCTCGCGGAATACATTATTTCAATGATACGAGTATGGGATTATATTGGTTTATTTCTACTGGACTTGATACTCAATGAATATTATAAATGTGAACGTTCGTGAGTTTAGATGTTTGTTACTTAATCACGCCACAACTACGGAACAGATTTGGATGAACCTTGGAATGTATCTAATTTGAATGAATTTTATAGCATACTAGCTTTTGCCCGCGGCTTCGCTCGCGTTAAATTACATTTTTCACATATCCCGAGAAAACCCTGAATTCCCTTAATGACCTTTAAAGAAAGTTAGTCACAGCAATCTACCTATAGCTGTATTTTATAGCTGAATGTGAAAAATTGGGGTTTTTCAACCGACTTCATTCAAAATGTATGTTTTAAGGAATGTAGTTCCCCTCGTGAAATTTAGTTTTTCACATATCCCGCGTTGAACGTGAATTTTCTAAGACAAAAAGTATCTTATATGTACATCCAGGACATAGGCTATCTCCCTTCCAAATATCAACCAAATCGTTTGGGTATTTGCGGAATGACGACTTTGGTTTCTGCGGGAATTGTGCATTTCGTTTTTCACAATTCCCGCAGAAACCATAGCTCATGCGAGATAAAAGTAGCCTATGTGGTAATTCCAGGATATCGTCGAATTCCCCTGAAAACTTCAGCTAAATCGTTTCAGCAGTTGCGGCTGGCCGATATGGTAATTTGATAATTCTAGGATATTATCTATCTCCGTTCCAAATTACATGCAAATCGTTTCAGCAGTTGCGACGTGCCAATGTGGTAGTTTGGTAATTCCAGGATATTGTCTATCTACATTCTAAATTTCAGCCAAATCGTTTCACCAGTTGAAAGAAAGAAAGAAAGAAAAATTTTATTCCATAAGAAAGTGCCACATGTAACAAAACAATATACCTTAGTGACACCTTACGTACTAAAACGATGCCTGAAGCTTCCCCCACTCGGGCAACAAAAACCAATAATTGCCCAAATGACGGAAGCACCAGACACCGCCTGTCACATGTGGCAGGCCCGGAAAAAGGCCCCAACTCAGCATGGTGCTGTGTGCCCCATTTAAGCATGGGAGCACACAGCGCTGATTTTCAGTCGGAGCCTTGCGGTGCGGTGCGCCTATGTGGTAATTCCAAGATATTGTCTATTTTTATTTTAATTTCATGATAACTTTTGAATGGAATGTCCGATTTCAATAATTCAAAAAGTAATCAGTCTTGAATATTGAATTATTTATTTGGATAAAAATTTATAAATGGTATGGATAACACGGTCTGAGTTTGATCGGCATTTCTATCAATTTGTTATATGTAAAAAAGTAGTTATAGTGACGTTACTACAATAGTTAGACACATGGTCTCGCGAAGTTTTTTGTAGATATTGATATATTCTATAATATTGTCGAACATTTTTTTGTCCTATCATTAATACTCTTCGCAGCGTATGCGATGAAAGACATTTTATGGGTAATTTTTTTACAGTTTGGTTGGTTTTAATAGGAATTTCTAAAGATTTCTATAGTAATCTAGTACTAAATATAGCCTATGTTACTCAATGATAATGTAGCTTTCTAATGAAAAAAGAATTATTAAAATCGGTCCAGTACTTTTTGAGTTTATTCGTTACATACAAAAATACAAACATACAAAAATACAAAAATACAAATCTTTCCTCTTTATAATATTAGTGTAGATGTAGATGTAGATTTGCTAATTTTTTCCCGGAGAAGACAACGATTCGCGCAGGATTAAAAAAAAAGCAATAGCAATGTTTTGTGATAAAAAATTAATGTTTTCAGACTAAGGGAACTAGAAGATAATAGAATGAACAACGAGTTTACAGAAACTGAGGGCTTAAAAACATTCTTCTCTCAAATCGATCCCGACGAACTCCTTGCTACTACTGAAATGGTCATTTTACGTACTCTTAGTACAAATGCAGAATTGGTGAGAATTTTTATGAAAAAGTATTTAAAATTTTGAAACAATTATTAGAGCTGTTACAAAAATCATACTTTAATTTTTTTTTATTTAAGTAATTCATAATACCTATAGAAATGGGTAATTCAGAGTGGTACATTTCGAAACAAGTTTGGTTTCTTCACGAGTCGGAGGCGTGGGTCAAGGATAACGATGAGTGACGTGCATTGAACGACGTTTTTAATAGATTAGCGAAAAAAATATAACGTACCTACATAATATTTCGCAAAAAAAATAACAAGTGGTTACCGGTGTCTGGACGCTGCATACACTGCAAACTACTGCGAGCCACCAGTGGAAAGATTGTGGAAAGCCAGGGAAATCGAGAATCGTAACACGCTAGAAGTGTGCCCCCGTTCATGTATAGTTGTTTGTTATGTATGCAGAAAGAAAACAAAAAAACACTTTGCTCGCTAAAAACACATGGAAAGGTTGTTTTTTGAGAAAAAGTATTAAAAATATATTATTATCCAATGTTACAGAGAGCAGATGAAATCGACGTGAGCCGGTCACATCTGATCGTGATACCGGGTGTAGAAGGCTTGCACGTGCGGTTCCATACGCTGTGCGAGCAGCTCAAGTTGCCCGCGCTGGTGCTGCAGCCAGGCGTTGACAGACCGCATGAGACTATACAAGAAATGGCACAAAGATATGCTAAGGTATGTTGTAGTGTAGAAGGCTTGCACGTGCGGTTCCACATGCTGTGCGAGCAGCTCAAGTTGCCTGCGCTGGTGCTGCAGCCAGGCGTTGACAGACCGCATGAGACTATACAAGAAATGCCAAAAAGATATGCCAAGGTCAAGCCGTAAAATTTTCATATATATTTTTAATACTATCCTATCTATATCGAGTTCTGTTATGAGAAAAAAACCATTGGACTCACAACGTTTTACATGTTACAGTTACTGCTAACCTTGCCTCTGTATAATAAGAGTCTGTCTTCTTACACAAACTTCTCAATGAGAAGTTCAAGTTTTCACTTCTGTCGGCACTCCTCCAGCGAACTATCGCTATTTTGTTGTTCAGTGACGCTCAGCTGAGCGTCAAATTGCATACATTTGATGCAATTTGACGCTCAATTTTGCAATTTACTGTTCTTATAATTTCTTTTGTTTGTTTATTATTTCAGATTCTTTTGACGAAAACTCATTTGAAGAAGCGCTTTTATCTATTTGGATATGAAAGTGGAGTTCTGGTAGCGTTGGAAATGGCTGCGATTCTCGAAGAACATGGTAAGCCTTAACAGTTTTAACACGATACGTATACGGTCAAATATTCATATGGGTTTTTTGTCCGGTGATAATACTGCAACTGTTGGTGGTACCCGGGGGTGGTAAAAAACTGCCGTGGTACAACCCCCCCAAAAAAAAAGATGTTGTCGCCTATCTTGTAAAATGAATCAAGTCATTAAAAGTACATACTTCAAAATTTTATATTAATATGTAATAAAGTTTTTTTATACATAATATAAAAAACACCTTCATGGATGCCATTGTCAGACCTAGACCAAATTAAAATAGGACCACACGGGAAGCACCAGCTTTCACCTAAAAAAAAGAATCATCAAAATCGGTTCACCGTCACCCAGTCGCAAGTTCTGAGGCGACAAACAAAAAAAATATACTTGAATTGTAAATCTCCTCCTTTTTGAAGTATGTTGAAACTAATCATTCGATCAGATTTCTTGCGTAAACAGTTTTAAGATGTAAATCTTCTACTTCTTTTTTTTTTGACGGCGTTTAAAATATTTATTACGGATTCCTGATTGCAGGTATAACTGGTACAGTATTCTGCGCCGGAGGCGCTCCGGACGAAGTTGTTGCGAAGTTTGAAGAAAAACTAGCTAACTTTGAAACGGAAGAATCGTTGCAAGTGGCAGTGGCACAGTATTTGCTTAGTTTCATATTTAAAGATGGAACTCCAGAAGATATGGAAAATGAACTGAAGAACCAACCAACGTGGGAGGACAAAGTGAATTTCTGTATGCGAAAACTCCGAGGGCACATCGATCACTCTATGCAGTACGCTCGCGAGTACATAGCAGCGGCATACGCGAGAATAGTGCAAGTGCGACGCTACCACTCGGAGCCGCGCCCTCTTCGCTCGCTGCTGATATGTATTCGACCGTGGTCGTCGGCCGCCGATGCAGCTAAGCCCTCTTCAATACAAAGCCACTCGCAACAGAAAGTCATAGAGTACGAGCTGCAAGCTCCTCTGGCGTACGCAGCGCAAGATCTGCGTTGCGCTGCCATCGTTAACCGACACCTGGACAGCGACATTCTAGAGGAGTTCGAGAACAGAAACCTGTGCGAGACCTACCTCACAGACGATTCATTTATAACCACTGCCGATACCGATGATCTTTTGATAGAAGTATAATTTGTTGTAATTGCATGCTTGATTGACTTTTTTAATGAATTTAGTAATAAACGTTGTTTAATAATAAACTTTGACTATGGGGCATATTCATCTTGGTTTAATTTTATTGATGTAGAGTAGGTATACCTACCTAAATGTCGTTGAATAGATACAAAAAGTTTTCTGAAAAGGATGCATAATATTGTTGTTAACATTTCAATAGGTAAGTAGGTACAAATTAACTCGTGTTTTTAACCTCCGAAACGCCTCGATCGATTGTTATGAATTTTTTTTGTGTATGTTCGAGGACAGTAGTAGTAGGTCGTAAACTATTTTATCCCTAATGGCAAAACTACGTTTGCTGCATCAGCTAGTAATATTATTACAGTTAATACTTGCTACATGCATGATAAGTTTACGGATGTATGACAGCTCTAAAAAAGGGACCTTCGTATTTGTAACATCTCCGGCTAAAAAAACCCTTTAAGGGGCGGAAAAACAAGACTGCTTGGTCTCGGGTTCTGGCAGTTCGGTTCTGTGAATATTTCCGACTATTGCCGTCGGCAAATTACAAAATAGCGAGCCTAAACTTACATTTTGCATATAAACTGACGACGACATAATGTAAACGACGGAATCTTACAAAATGTGAAATGGCATGATGCCCGCGCGTTGATTGATAGTACGGTTCACAATCTTTGGACAGTTTACAATCTCGCGAGTGCGACATAGACATAGATTATAATCTAATGGTAATTAAAATATTCCGGTTACATACTTAAATAAAAGCATGATCTACAAAAAAATTACTTAATAATAAATACCTAGTAGAAGATAAACATGGAATTTATTCCATACACCTATGGACTACACCACATGAGAGTGTAGGTACTCACAGTGGAGTAGGTAACTGGAGTAGGTAGGTAACGGGTAACGTCGGTTTCGTTTTATTTTTATTTCTTAAGCTCTGTGGTTAAAGTAATCTGTGCTCGTAGCGGGAAATACTTATAACAATAATATTGGCAATAGCGTCAGAACTCACAACCAGAAGTCAGGAGCACAAATCAGAAGCCAGAAGAGCACATACAGACCACTCCACTAGTGAATTAGTAATGCAACTGGCAGCTCAGTCGTTTGTTAAACATAGCACAAACCGGTCGCACGTCGACGCTACGTGCAATAATAATATCGGATAAAATGCCGCAACTGCCGGTTCGCGGTCAGTGACTCTACGTTACTCATTCATGACCAGCGTGTTTGAAAATAAAGCAATGGATTTAAACGGTGAGTTACGCAAAAACGAGCCGTAATGTTTGTATATCGACCTTGATTTTGACGCCGCAGGCGCGCTTGGGTTGAACGTTGCACGGCTTTACCTATTTTATATAACTGGAACGTTGCAATAAGATGACGACTTGTCGTGAATATAGAATTCCTATATAGAGATCGCCAATACGATACTCCGCAGTCCGCACGCAGTCCACGTTCTCAATCAAAACTATTTCCACTTTCACTTCGTTGCTTGTTCCGTTGGTTTTTAGGATTCAATACCAAAATGTTAAAAAATTGGTGAAAAAATGGTACCTATAAAGTTGGGCTCGCCCACTGAGGGTTCCATACATCAAGACTTGATGTATGGAACCCAATCAAAAGTATTAAAGAGAACCCTAAACAAAGACCAAAATATCACGTTTGGTGTACATGGGTTCCGTACCTACCCAAAGGGTTGTAACTTGTAATTAACTATTTAGAAATAAATAGTTAATTTAAAATGAATAAATATTTAATCTCCCATACAACAAACGTGATTTTTGCTCGTTTTTGGATTTGGTGGCAGTGTTTGGTTGGAATTGATTTTGATAGTACGGAACCCTCAGTGCGCGAGGTCGACTCGCACTTCACCAATTATTTCATTTGGGGGCGCTGATTTGCTTTACCTTTTTTGTTTGAATATTTTCTTTATAAATAATAATATATCAAATTAAAGAATACCTATGTGAAAATTTGTTCATTGTTATTTTTTGTTGTCATACACAATTCGTTAATCTGTGCAGAAACGCATAACGCAAATTATTACTGATGGATTTGCTTTACCTACCTTTTTTTGTTTGAATATTTTCTTTATAAATAACTAGTAGGGTGCGTGGAGGCGCGGGCCACATGTGGCCAGCGTGCTGTCTTCCCTCTCATAAAAAACCCCTTCAAAATTCCCCTTACATTTTGTATGGAAAAAAATAAATTCCGCCATTTCGATTTTTTTTCTATCCATCGAGTAGACCTTCGAATTTTGATCACTTCTTGTCAAGAAACCGTTCTTCCATCTTTTATACTCTTCGAGATATTGGCGAAATTCGTTTGGCGGCCATTTTGAGTCCGCCATTTTGAAAATTTTTTCAGCTCACTGCCAATTGGATGACGTTTCAAATGACATTTGGTCGAGCACCCCCCACCTATCTGTAATACCCTTGGCTGTGCTCTTCACCCGTCTTCGAAATCCTCAATCATCAGCTCTCTCCGTATTTTTCCTCCGAATGAATTTTTTTCTTCTATACGACCTCATTCACGAAAAAAAAAAATTTCATACAAAATTGTTCAGGAGAGGTGATCAATGAGTGAGTCAGTCAGTCAATCAGTGAATCAGCACGAGTAGCTATATATATATTAACTAGTAGGGTGCGTGAGGGCGCGGGCCACATGTGGCCCGCGTGCGGTCTTCCCGCCCATAAAAGTATCGCCGTCATCTCACAATTGGAATCCGATTGGCAGTGGGCTGAAAAATTACCTAGTAGCACGGTCATGGTTTTAAAGATACTTAATTACTGTTCGAACAAAAAAAACGCTGAACCTCATCGGATGAGGTTCAGCGTATTTTTTGTTCAAACAGTCCTTAACTATCTTTAAAACCATGACCGTGCTTCTCAATCATCAACCTAATCCTAGATCATCATCTCTTTTCACATTTTTCTTTGGCAATTCACCGAAAAACTGCATCAATGCTTTGCATAATTATATTCGAAATGTATATTTTCTATGAAAAATAAATTCCGCCATTTTGATTTATTTTCTACCCATCAAAAACACCTTCGGGTCCTGATTACCTTTTGCTAAGAAACCACTCTCTTATCTTTTATACTTTCCGAGATAGAACAACACGACATTAGTATGGCGGCCATCTTGAATCCGTCATTTTGGATTTTTTTCAGCTCACTGCCAATTGCATGAGGTTCCGAGTATTTTTTGTTTGCGCAGTCCCCACCTAACTATAATACCTTTCCCGTGCTCCTCGACCGTCTTAGAAACCCTCAATCGTCATCACATTCCATATTATTCTCTGGAAGTTCTCTGAAGAACCACATCAAACACTTGCAAAGTTTTCAAATTTTCGTCTCTTCAAAATTCTCCATACATTTTCTATGAAAAAAATAAAGTCCGCCATTTTGAATTTTTTTCTATCCATCGTATAGACCTTTGGATCCTGATCAACTCTTGTCAAGAAACCGTTCTTCCATCTTTTATACTTTCCGAGATATCGACGAAATTCGAATGGCGGCCATTTTGAATCCGCCATTTTGAATTTTTTTTCAGCTCACTGCCAATTGGATGACGTTTCAAATGACATTTGGTCGAGCACCCCCCACCTGTCTTCGATACCCTGGCCGTGCTCTTCACCCGTCTCCGAAATCCTCAACCATCAGCTCTCTCCGTATTTTTCCTCCGAATGAATTTTTTTCTTCTATACGACCTCATCCACGAAAAAAAAATTTTTCATACAAAATTGTTCAGGAGAGGTGATCAATGAGTCAGTCAGTCAGTGAATCAGCACGAGTAGCTATATATATATTAACTAGTAGGGTGCGTGGGGGCGCGGGCCACATGTGGCCCGCGTGCTGTCTTCCCGCCTATATAAGAATCGCCGGCATCTCGAATTCATATTCGCCATACATTTTCTGTGAAAATGGCGGTATTTATTTTTTTGTTCAAAATGGCGGTATTTATTTTTTTCATAGAAAATGTATGGGCAATGTTGAAGGGATTTTTTATGGGCGGGAAGACAGCACGCGGGCCACATGTGGCCCGCGCCCCCACGCGCCCTACTAGTTATATATATAAAGCATTAACCAATCAGCGCATAGATGTTAGCTCGTCGATGCTATAAGTATTTTTGCAGAATCAAGGGGCAGGGCGCGTTCGAACCCTCGTATAGACTTATAGACCAGGGTCGATAATTTTAAAACAAAAAAAAAAGTAGGATGAAACCCATTAGAAAACGAGGAGAATATTATAAAAATTAAAGGAAAAATAATTTACGGGCGATCTGAGGTCGGGAAGGGGGTGGGGGTGAGTTTTTAAGGGTAAAAACGGTTTTTCTCGATTTCCGGAAAAACTAAAAGTCCTATGAAAAAGTGAAATGACAAAGTTGTAAAAGATAAAAAGATCTAAAACTTTTGTATTTACACTTTTTTCACATAACCTCAAAATTTATGTTTTACTATAGTAATATATATTTTTTTTCACCATCGGAAAGTAGAGATTTCAACGAACAGAAAACATAGTAGTTAACTTTTTGAAAAAAAAGCTGATATTTTGACGGCTGAATTTTCGATTGAAAATTAGGGTGCTTTTTCGATATTAATTCAAAATAAGGTGAGAAAAATAAATATTTTTATCAAATAAATTACAGCGTATTTGGGATATAAAAAGGTAAGTTTTCACCAAATTTTGTGAAAAAAAAAAATTTTTTTGTAAAAGATAAAAATAAAAAAACCAAAAAATTGGTTATTATTGTTAATTTTTTCAAGATATTTTATTGTGCAATGACCATGGTAAATTAATATACCTATATAAATATTTTTTTTTTACTTAGTCAGCTTCTTAAAAATTTATTTATTTTTGTTCTCTAAGAATAAAATTTGCATACCAATATGGTGTGATATTGTAGTTAGATCTTATATATTTGTAATAACCAACTTTGTAAATACCTATATCAGCAAATAAATAATTTGATTGATTTGATTTGATTTGATTGGTTTTTTGAATTTTTCACATAAATTTTGAGGTTATGTGAAAAAAAGTGTAAATACAAAAGTTTTAGATCTTTTTATTACCTACGACTTTCTCATTTGACTTTTTCCATAGGAAGCTTTTTTAGAGAAAAACAGTTTTTTACCCTTAAAAACTCACCCCCGACCTCAGATCGACCGTAAATTATTTTTCCTTTAATTTTTATAATATTCTCCTCCTTTCCTAATGGGTTTCATGATTTCATCCTACAATTATTATTTTTTTCACTTTTTATTATTTTAAAGGCTTCTACCCTGGTCTATTAGCTTTAAGTCTACTTGTAAATATCACCGTTATACCATTTTATACAAATTGACGTTTTACAAGAGCCTACGTACGTTAGGCCTATGTGAAACTAGTAGGGTGCGTGAGGGCGCGGGCCACATGTGGCCCGCGTGCTGTCTTCCCCCATATATGCCGTCAACTTTTAGTCTGTTCAGCATTTGCCATACATTTTCTATGGCAAAATAAATTCCGCCATTTTGATTTTTTTTTCTATCCATCGAATAGACCTTTGAGTCCTGATCAACTCTTGTCAAGAAACCACTCTTCCATCTTTTATAATTTCCGAGATACCGACGAAATTCGAATTGCAGCCATTTTGAATCCGCCATTTTGAAATTTTTTTCAGCTCACTGCCAATTGCATGACGTTCCGAATGACATTTGGTCGAGCACCCGGACCTATCTACAATACCCTGGCTGTGCTCTTCACTCGTCTCCGAAATCCTCAATCATCAGCTCTCTCCATATTTTTGTTCTTAATGATTTTTTCCCGTGTATATGACAGTACACGTCAAAAAATTTTTTTTCATACAAAATTGTTGAGGACTAGGAGAAGTGACCAATGAGTCAGTCAGTGAATCAGCACAAGCAGATAAATATATTTTGAGTTTGAGTTTGAGTGTTCTCGGGTTTGACACGGGCTAGTTTAAAATTTCATATATTTCTCGAATCATTGGGTCGAACAGGTCATCCATTTTCACTTTCATTGCACCTAATTCAGGTCGGTACATTTAATTAAATCTCTGTAATTTAGGTACAACTAATTAGTTATATCTCTTTCTTTTATTCTAGTGGACGAGTTCATTGAGGGTCTCTTTTCCGAAGAAGCGTTCATGCAGCCATCTGACAGCAAAAAACCCGAAGATCTTGAAATAATATTACCAGATTGGTACGATGAAAAGCAGTACAATAAGTAAGTATAGGTACCGTTTAACCAACCTTTAATAGCTTCCCGGGGTCTAGGGCGACGGCCAATCCTAACTACAGGAACTACTTACAGGTCCGAATTGAAAAAATATTTTTGTGTAGGATTATCCATTTATCGAGTAAGGCTATATGTATAGGCTATAATATAACATCACGCTTTAACCAATTCTCTCTTCAAAAATTGTCTCCTTCGACCACTTTTTATGCGTAAAAAGTGTCATGAATTGAAACGCAACTCTGACGTCAGTGAATTATTGCAGGGGACGGCGCTTCTACTGGGACAACTGCTTCCAATTAAGCTCGTCGATGCTGCTAGGGCTGGTCGCGGTTTTCGCCATCCCCTCTATCCTTCGAGTGCTCATCGGCTCGCGTCGGTCCACCACCACATACACGGCGTACCGGAGATATCTCTCCACTCTACTGCACACGGTTTCCTGGTTCGAGCACGACTTGACGCCTGGCAGCACGTGAGTAGGTTCAATCCACAGAACTTGACCCTTCTGATGGACGCGGGGTGGGTGATGCGATTGGCTATAATGATACGGCAGCCTTGTCAGCGGATAGTGACAGACTAGCTGATTGGTTAAGCGCACAGGTTGAGCGGCTCCCGCCCCGCGTCCCGCAGACCATCAGTAGGGTCAAGTTTATAGCGGTTTACCTATAGGAAACAATAAGACTGACTATTTTTCATCTGTAAGGTGGCGCATAAGATAGCGTCGCCTAGTGTAGTAACTCAGTACACGAACAAGCGCCAAGATTTGACAGTAAATCTTGGCGCTCATCATGGTGCCGCATGTCACGCAAGCCTAGATTGAATGAATAGGGCGCCTCCATAATAAGATAGTTCTGTTATCTCTATGGTTCAATCACGTGAAATATTCTCGACGAGCGAAACTCAAGAGCCTCAGAAGCGTTTCTTTTATTATATAGTATCTAATACCTAATTAATATATCAGGATATTACACACATTGCAATCTAGCTCCAAAATAAGAGATATACCTACTTAGTTTGTGTTATGGGTAATGAACGCGAAAGTTAGTAAGTATGAGATGGATGGAACTTTGTTTCTCTTACGCCGCAACTACTGAACCGATTTAGCTTATAACCTAGATTAACACATAGGTGACTTTTTATCCCGGAAAAATCCATCTTTCCCACGGGATTAGCGAAAACTCGAAATTCACGCGGGTGGAGCCGTGAGCAACAGCTAGTACATTGAATACACTCATGCTTAATGAAAAACACTCATCACACAAACATTTTCCAATTGTGGGAATCGAACCCACGACGTAGTTCGGTCGTCAATTTCTCCGATGCGGTGTGATCTACACTCGACTCAGATGTTAATGACAACTTATTTATTATTTGTAATTTTTATATAGGTAATAACAAATATTTATATAATTACAACCATCATTGTAGGTATTAGGATAATCATAATAATAGGAAAAGATAATCTTAATACAAACTAGTTATTATGACAGCATCTTGCATGCACGTGCAACGTGCACGTGGAAAGGTAAAAAAATAAGGAAATCCATAAATTGCGGATGTTGCTGATCATTGTAAGTACATTATTAGATTTAAAAGAGACGAAGATAGGCAAATACTTTGGGGAAGTGAATTCCATAAGTTTGCTGTAAATGTGAGCCTCGTGTTATGATTAAGGAAAAAATATCAATGTTAGAAGAGCAATAGGCACGACCTTGCGATAACGTTCCTGCAGATATCATTTCGGAGAAGATGGATTAAAAATAATAAACTCGATAAAACGCGAAAATTTCGGAGAAAACGAATGTTGAGCGGCCCTAACTGTGAACAAGAATCTTATGTAGGTACCTACTTACTTAAATCTTGTGTGCAGCTTGTAAATAATGTATACCTAACTGATGCATACCTTAATTGAGCAGACGATTAGGTTTGTTCAGTAGTTCTTCAGTAATATTGTTATTTTGATTGTGCAATGTGCATATTTTTTTACTTAGTGCATGTTATCATACTAATATCATAAAGGCGAAAGTTTAATGTGGGTGTATGTTTGTTACTTCTTCACGTCGCAACTAGTTACTGAACTGATGGCTGAAATTTGAAATGGAGATAGATTAAAACATATTATGCTACTTTTTATCCCGGAAATATCTATGGTTTTCGCGGGATTTGTGAAAAACCCAAATTCACACGGGCGGAGCCGCGGGCGTCCATAGCATACTTACCTCCGATTACTCTTAATCCGATGCCTTGTGATAAAAAACTGCGAGGGTGCATAAAAGAGTAGGTACGTTATCAATAATCAATTATCTAGTTATGTTTCATTTTAATTTTGTTATCAATAATGTTTTTTTGCAAACGAAGATAAAGAGAGATAGGTATTTGTGTTGTGTGGATTGTGAAAATAACTATCAACATTATTGTCGGGTCAATGATTCAAAAGCGAAAAGACCATGACCATGATTCATATCTCAGAAAGACAAACTCGTATATAGGTAAACACTAGTTTATGTACAAAAATATGGATAGCAGCCAGCCACTAGAGTTGATAAGTTTTAAAATTACCGGCTTGCTATTTCGTGACTAGGTAGGTACTCGAATTCTAACATGTATCTCATAATTTTCACACTCTGAAGATAACTTAAAATCTCATAGGTATTAATAATTACGGTCTCATAGGTATTGACACAGAAAACAAAAGACAAATATAAAGTCATTCCTTGCTCTGTGGGTATTAATATCTGGGTGACCGAGCTTTGCTCGGTAGTATTACAGCTACTCACCAATAGATGGCAGCAGGAGTTTACTGTAATAGTTTTACTTTATCGCCAATTTATATATTTTTTTGGTAAATACGACATTTTCTAAAAATGAATCCTACCTAGATCAATTTATCGCCCCCAAAACCCCTTTTATATTACTAAATTTCATGAAAATAGTTCGAGCCGTTTCCGAGATTCAGATTATATAGAAAGAATTGCTCGTTTAAAGGTATAGGATAAATTAAATTCCTGTAGTTCAGTTACTTCTTTTGCCGATTCTTGTCTGTGCTATCTTGATTTGAGTGTAGGGCAAAATAAACTCGAGCACAAAAAATCATAAAATCGCTATAGGTACTCGGTTACCCTCATCAAGTGGTCTTCTCCATGGGGAGCGAGTCCCCACAGGGGTACGGGCCTCGAGGCGTGCCTCCTTACCCGGGCGTTGTGTCGCGGGGGACCCTTGATCCCCCGGTATTGTTCTTTTATTTTATTAATTTCTTTTAATTTTATTGCAGATCGTGGAGATCTCTGCTAGAAGTTCGCACGCGGCATGTTAAAGCTAGCCTTTCCGCAAAATTGAAAGGGCAGGGCATCGTCTCACAGCGGGATCTCGCTCTAACGCAATTTGGCTTCATCGGATTCTCCATGCTCAAGGCAGACAAATTCGGTATACGGGAGAACTATGATGGAGACTGGGAAGCGTACAACCACTTCTGGAGAGTTATAGGACACTGCATCGGTCTGGAAGACAGGTGAAATATCGCAAGATATATACGTCTTAAATACTATCTTGAAAGATTCTTCTCGCCTTGATTAATCCATTTGAAGCTCTTTACCTCATTAATGCTCTACTTTAAATACGTGGGATTAATTCATTTGATAAACCCTTTTCAGTTACCTACTTACGTTGTGGATCCTAATGTAAAAACTTGAAAGGCTCCATAAATTTTCCTTTGAAATAACCGTAGTTTAACAATTGCTTCACGCTAAATCAAACTTTCATTTATTGCTTGCATTTATGTGAAATAATTATATTTGAATTTAAAACCTTGTAAAAAGTAGGTAGAACCTATTCCTTTAACATTGATCTAAAATGCACTCTTCTCGACAAAGGTAAAAATACTTTTTCATCTCACCCGCTCGGAAAGGAGACTTTTAATGCCCAAAATGCGGGCGGGAAATGCTATTATATTCCCTAGGGCCCAAAAGAATTTTCATTTCTCCCTAGGGCGAGAAAGTAGTATGAAAATTCTTTCCCGCCCTAGGGCGAGAAAGTAGTATGAAAATCCCTTCCCGCCCTAGGGCCGCAAAGCATTTCTAAATTCGAACATGACGTAATCTCGTATTGCGTCTATAACAATGTCTAATGGTGGCACCACACATGGCTATTTGTATTTGTGATTGGATGATCGCGTATTTGTCAAAATTTTCGACCTCATGGAGCCAAATATGTTATTGGCTGTATTTGCCAAACAGGCAAATATGGCAATAATTTTGGCAAATATACTCTCCACACATGGAAGTTATTTGACAAATATAAAAAATAGGCAAATACAAATAGACATGTGTGGTGCCACCATTAAACTGAAGACTTCTTTTTTTTTTTAAATAATGCATACGGTCAGTAACGAAGTTCGACCTTTGAGTTTGTATAGATGTACATTACTTTTTGTTTTTACATTTTCTTAGAATATCAATAAAAATAATAACTCCTATTTAGTTTTATCAATTATAAAGGAAATCTAATTAAATCCATGACATTGAGTTATTGTTTATCTAATTGTTGTTATTTTTTTCTTAATCTTCTATTATCGTTGGTTCTTAGAAATTGATATTTCTGAACGCAACCAAAATAAAAGTAGAAAAAAAAGTATCTCATTTTTTTCTGATCGTGATAAATAATAATATTTTATTTTTATTCATTACTTTTTTTTGTTATAAGATGAGTGGTGATTTAGGGTGGATTTAATTAAGTGAGTGAAGTTATTGCAGAGTATTACTAAAGACAATATCTTACATACTCGCAATGCCGATCCAAGTGTTCTTCAAGTAATTTTCCTCGCTGTGGTGAGATGAAAAATTTTGTGTTATGTACGGCCGCAAATTTTTTTGGGTCTCGTGTCCTTTGAATGCCTCGCTATGCTCAGGATTCTATTCTTTGAACCCCTCGCTGCGCTCAGGGTTCAACCCTAGAATCCTTCGCCGCTCAGCATTCAAATTTGACACTCGGCCCAAAAATCCATTTTGCGCCCTTGCATAACAAATAACTATATTAATTTTATGAAAATATATAGCTTTCCTTGGGATCCGTTAGCGTGAATTTCAATTTTTACTTAATCAATCCCGTGGGAATTAATTTTCCCGGCATAAAAGACCTAAGTATGTCACACACTGCGCCCTCATCTAAGTTGCTCCGTTGTGGTGTTGTTAAAAACATTAAAACAAATAAGTAAACCAACAAACACACTTCCATTTATATATTAGTTTGGATTTGAACCAAGTTAAACAACGGGTATTTCAAGAGAAAAACGTAGAGAGCCCCTTAATAAGACATTTTACTTGTTCCCCAGGTATAACATATGCCGACGCAACGTCGACGAGACTCGGGAGGTGTGCCAGGTACTCCAGCGGCAGGTGTTCACGCCGTGCTTGGAGAACGTGCCCGAGTACTTCGAGCACATGGCTCGGGTGATGCTGGACGGCATGTGGTGCGTCAACCCCACCGTCAACCTGGATGCCATGATATACCGCACCAAGTACCTGGCCGACGTACCGGGCTTCGTGTACACGGACGCGGACCGGCTCAACTTGCAAGACAGGATCAGAGAACAGTTGAAGGGCAAATCAGAAGACGCCGGTACGTTGCTTTCATATTACACGAACTTTTATGCTCTGGAATAAAAAACCTGCAGTCTTATGGCGGTTCCCAATATTCGATCTATCCATGGTTTGCGTTACTAGAGATTGAAATTTGGCGTAACTTTTATTGACCTTATGTCAAGTCTCTATCTCTAGTAAGGCAATCCATGTATAGATCGAATATTGGGAACCGACATTATCCAAATGACTTATGATATACCGCACCAAGTACCTACCTGGCCGACGTGCCTGACTGACGCGGGCAGGCTCAACTTGCAAGACAGGATCAGAGAACAGTTGAAGGGCAAATCAAAAGTCGCCGGTACGTTGCTTTCATTACACGAACTTTTATGCTCTGGAATAAAAGACATACAGTCTTATGGCGGTTCCCAATATTCGATCTATCCATGGTTTGCGTTACTAGAGATTAAATTTGACATAAGGTCCATAAAAGTTATGCCAAATAACTTATGTTATACCGCACGAAGTACCTGGCCGATGTGCCGGGCTTCGTGTACACGGTCGACGACGCGGACCGGCTCAACTTGCAAGACAGGATCAGAGAACAGTTGAAGGGCAAATCAGAAGACGACGGTACGTTGCTTTCATTACACGAACTTTTATGCTCTGGAATAAAAGACCTGCAGTCTTATGGCGGTTCCCAATATTCTATCTATCCATGGTTTGCGTTACTAGAGATTGAAATTTGGCATAACTTTTAAATATGGACCTTTTGTCAAATTTCTATCTCTAGTAAGGCAAATCATGGATAGATCGAATATTGGGAACCAACATTACCCAAATGACTTATGATATACTGCACCAAGTACCAGGCTCAACTTGCAAGATGGGATCAGAAAACAGGTGAAGGGCAAATCAGTAGAGGCCGCTACTTACGTTATATTATGTTTTACGTCGGGAAAATAGAGATGTAAGTAGATACCCCGGACACGGCGGACGGCGTGAAAAGATGTCGCCAGTTTGTCGGTGCCAAAAATGCTTGTTTTGCCACCAACAGTCAGGCCACGATGTGTTTGCTCAGCAGTCACCTATAGAATTTCGAGTGACAGATGGCGCTACTATTTGGTTGTACGAAAAAGGTTTACGTAAATCGTACAAATCAATTACGTGACTTATCGAGAACGACTGTCATTTTCACTGTTTTTTTTAATTCGTTCCATTCGAAAGGTCGGCAATAAAAGTAATTTGAATCGTCATCGGATTGACAGTGAGCAGAAAAAATCCAAAATGGCGGATTCAAAATGGACGCTATACGAATTTCGTCGGTAAAAAAAAAATTATAAAACGGCGGCAATAGAATTACTTTTATAGTTGACTTAAATAAGTAGATGCTGATTTATTTTACGTAGGTACGTGTATTGTTTCAGGGGTGGACACCACAAGCCTTATATCGAAGGCGCCATACGAGCTGCCCCACAGAGCGCCACGCGTTCTGTACCTCCACGATTACGACAAATTGGAAACGGTGCCGACGTACAAGAGGCTTTCATTCGCCGCCAAGTACAAGCTGGCTGTCCACGCGATGATCGCAGCACTCTACAAGTCGTATTTGGGCCGCATTTACTTCAACATGCACTTCAAGTTTAGCTTACTGCTGATGAAGTATTTCCCTTACATGGCCTTCTTTAGGTTCGGCGTGATTAGCTCGTACGTGAGGATATTCGTGGAAGACCCGACCAATGACGCAGAGCCCAAGCCTAACTCTTACTACGACCAGACTCAGCCGCTGCCGTTGTATAAGGAACTGCTGTCTCTGATATGGTGATGGGTATTTTATTAATGCGTACAGGATTTATTCGGCACCCCCTGGTAAACACGGGAAGATGTTTTGGGGTCTCTAATTTTAGCGCATCTAAAATCTAATATACATTTCACTACTCTAACTGTGGAAAAGACATGTAGTGGCACAAAGAAATGATTCTCTTCCCTCCCTTTCCAACCATACAGTTTTGAAATGCTGCTACATAAATACGTGCTAACGTTCGTACTATATTTTGACGCGTTATTACCATTATTTATTTTATTTATATAAAAGCTACTATAACGAGTATAAAGTTACCCTCACTGCTCTGTATGAGCTAAGTTTTTGCCCCATATTCTAGAAGTATTTTAAATTATAATAATTTATGCAAAGCGTTTATCAGTGGAACTGATAACTGTTAATTTTTGTATTTTGTTTTCTTTTGTACAGTTTCGCGCTAAATAAAATAATTCACTTAAAGTGATTCTCTGATAATATACCTAAATTTACTCTTTTAATGCGAATTTTGCTCAGAAAAGTAGGTAATCATAAATTGTTAAGGTAATGTTAGAGATACGTAGATCGTAATTTACATAAGCCTAGGCGGGAAACCTCACACTTGGCGTTAAAAACACAGCCTTGTTACAAACACAATTTCGTAGGAATACCTACAATCCTAAGGAATACATTTCCTAGGAATTTTATATAATTCCCAAACACGCATTTCCAGTAACACTTATATATAATATACAGATATTTAAATCCACGAAGACGCGCCCCACTCTGTCAAAATCGCCAATATTTCATTCGATTCGTATGGAGTTTGTCAGAGTGGGGAGCGTCATCGTCGATTGAAATATCTATACCCAGTATTTGTGTAATATTAGCTAAGGACACAAGGAGTATACAATTATTTTAGTCTAATATCTTTTGACATGTTAAGTATTGAGGTTATTTTGTTAATAAAATGATATATAAAATCAACTTATGTATTAATTTTTAAGCCTTCCACTATAAAGTAGATATTGGTGCTAATTCTGTTGTACAAAATCTCTGAACGAATTTAAAATAGTGTCATCCTTTTTAAACTGTTCCTTATGGAAAAGGATAGCAGTATTTTAAATTAGTTTTTTTATAGAGATTTTGCACAACAGAATCGACCACAATACGATCAAGTCAAAAGTGAAGTAAATCAAGCCGTTTCGGAGGAGTTTTGTTACAAACACAATTCCACGAGAATTGATATTTAGATGATACATGATGATGATACCTTTCACGAAAAAACGATTGTTTGTGTTTTAAAAATAAGAACACAAAAGTCTCAGTATTCGAAAATCATAATTTTTATTTACACAGCCAACACTCTGATCACATAAAGAAATCCTTTGCTTTTAATCTCGTCCTCTTCACCACATTGATCTGCAGCAAGTTGTCAGTCATGTTGTCGTTTTCAGTCAGACTCGAGCTGTTGTTGACGCTGCCGCAGCTCGAGGGTTGTGACGTCATAGTCTTGGGGGTCGCTACTAACGGCGTCCTCGTGGTAGGGGTGCGTTTGGGAGTCGGGTGTGAGATACCCATGTCGTTGGGGGTCAGCTTCAGTCTCGGGGACAGCAGATGCTTGGCCGCCAGTTTCCGAGCCGCAGGCGACATGCTGGCTAGGCGCTCGGTGTTTGTTCTGAAACTGGAAATTGAAACGAATTACTTATAAGTACACATTTTTTTACCTAAAGTAGGTAACTTCCAGCGTAACTAGAACTACTAGGTACTAGAAGTTACTTATAAGTTAATACCTACTTGAATGCAATCTCATCTGACGGTAAGTGACGAAGCAGCGGAAGATGTTATTGTACTAACTTGGAAGGACTAAATACCCCTAGTTAAGGTAAGGTAGATGGACAGTCGTCACAGATGATGTATTTCTGTTGCTGCTTTAAGAGCAAATACAAAAAAAAACACAAAATAGGTACTTAAATACCATACAACAAACTAGATTTTTTTGCCATTTTTAGCGTTCCGTAGTTCAAAAGGAAAAAAACGGAATCCTTATCTCTTTGCTGTCCTTCTGTCTATCTGTCACGACCGTTTATGTCAGAACTATTAAAGCTATCGACATGAAATTTGGAGCAGTCGTCGGTAATAGTGGCCCGAAGTTATTTTTTATTTGGTAAGGGGGATAAACCGAGGTGTCGAAATTTCAAAATCAAATTGAGTGAGGTGGGTAATCGGTCGAGCCGTTTCGAAGGAGTTTGGTAAAATAAAATAAAAAGAGCCTTTATTCAGACTTGGTAAACATATTATTGGTAAACATACACACGACTAACAATTTAAAAAGTAACAATATAATAGTTTAGATCAGTATAAATTTAAAATATATATTACATTAAAGTTTTACTGCCTCGACAACCTAATCTGTTTGCCCACTTAAGGCAAAGGCCTCCTCCAATTTTCTCTAGATCTTTCTGTCACAAGCTTTCCTTGTCCAAGAGTTTGGTAGAGAGAGATAACACGTACGTATGTGAGGGCGTGGCGGAGCGCGGTGTGGTGGGTCTGCGGCGCTTGGCGGCCTGCTCGGCGAGCTGCAGCGCGATGCGCTCGCGCGCGCCGCCCTCCAGCATGCGGTACGCCGCGCCCGCGCCGAGCCTGCACAAACAGACCACTTCAACTCATTGTTGCTAGGCCATTCATACATTTCGGAAATCAAAATATTTTTGATTCTAGAATTGCATATTATTTACAAAATTGTGAAAAAGTGGTATAAAATAATGATTATTTTGATCAAATAACCAAAACATATATAAGTATTCATGAGCGGCGAGCAGTCGGGCCCCGCGCCCGGCCGCGGCGACGGCGTGCCCACCGGCAAGTGCTCGCCGCCCGCGCCCTTCTCGTGACTGATGCTCACTCACGCTGGTAGCGGCGTGTCCCCGCCGTCGAGCCGGAAGGGCGTGCCCTCGATCTCGCCCCACGTCATGAGCGGCGAGCAGTCGGGCCCCGCGCCCGGCCGCGGCGACGGCGTGCCCACCGGCAAGTGCTCGCCGCCCGCGCCCTTCTCGTGACTGATGCTCACTCACGCTGGTAGCGGCGTGTCCCCGCCGTCGAGCCGGAAGGGCGTGCCCTCGATCTCGCCCCACGTCATGAGCGGCGAGCAGTCGGGCCCCGCGCCCGGCCGCGGCGACGGCGTGCCCACCGGCAAGTGCTCGCCGCCCGCGCCCTTCTCGTGACTGATGCTCACTCACGCTGGTAGCGGCGTGTCCCCGCCGTCGAGCCGGAAGGGCGTGCCCTCGATCTCGCCCCACGTCATGAGCGGCGAGCAGTCGGGCCCCGCGCCCGGCCGCGGCGACGGCGTGCCCACCGGCAAGTGCTCGCCGCCCGCGCCCTTCTCGTGACTGATGCTCACTCACGCTGGTAGCGGCGTGTCCCCGCCGTCGAGCCGGAAGGGCGTGCCCTCGATCTCGCCCCACGTCATGAGCGGCGAGCAGTCGGGCCCCGCGCCCGGCCGCGGCGACGGCGTGCCCACCGGCAAGTGCTCGCCGCCCGCGCCCTTCTCGTGACTGATGCTCACTCACGCTGGTAGCGGCGTGTCCCCGCCGTCGAGCCGGAAGGGCGTGCCCTCGATCTCGCCCCACGTCATGAGCGGCGAGCAGTCGGGCCCCGCGCCCGGCCGCGGCGACGGCGTGCCCACCGGCAAGTGCTCGCCGCCCGCGCCCTTCTCGTGACTGATGCTCACTCACGCTGGTAGCGGCGTGTCCCCGCCGTCGAGCCGGAAGGGCGTGCCCTCGATCTCGCCCCACGTCATGAGCGGCGAGCAGTCGGGCCCCGCGCCCGGCCGCGGCGACGGCGTGCCCACCGGCAAGTGCTCGCCGCCCGCGCCCTTCTCGTGACTGATGCTCACTCACGCTGGTAGCGGCGTGTCCCCGCCGTCGAGCCGGAAGGGCGTGCCCTCGATCTCGCCCCACGTCATGAGCGGCGAGCAGTCGGGCCCCGCGCCCGGCCGCGGCGACGGCGTGCCCACCGGCAAGTGCTCGCCGCCCGCGCCCTTCTCGTGACTGATGCTCACTCACGCTGGTAGCGGCGTGTCCCCGCCGTCGAGCCGGAAGGGCGTGCCCTCGATCTCGCCCCACGTCATGAGCGGCGAGCAGTCGGGCCCCGCGCCCGGCCGCGGCGACGGCGTGCCCACCGGCAAGTGCTCGCCGCCCGCGCCCTTCTCGTGACTGATGCTCACTCACGCTGGTAGCGGCGTGTCCCCGCCGTCGAGCCGGAAGGGCGTGCCCTCGATCTCGCCCCACGTCATGAGCGGCGAGCAGTCGGGCCCCGCGCCCGGCCGCGGCGACGGCGTGCCCACCGGCAAGTGCTCGCCGCCCGCGCCCTTCTCGTGACTGATGCTCACTCACGCTGGTAGCGGCGTGTCCCCGCCGTCGAGCCGGAAGGGCGTGCCCTCGATCTCGCCCCACGTCATGAGCGGCGAGCAGTCGGGCCCCGCGCCCGGCCGCGGCGACGGCGTGCCCACCGGCAAGTGCTCGCCGCCCGCGCCCTTCTCGTGACTGATGCTCACTCACGCTGGTAGCGGCGTGTCCCCGCCGTCGAGCCGGAAGGGCGTGCCCTCGATCTCGCCCCACGTCATGAGCGGCGAGCAGTCGGGCCCCGCGCCCGGCCGCGGCGACGGCGTGCCCACCGGCAAGTGCTCGCCGCCCGCGCCCTTCTCGTGACTGATGCTCACTCACGCTGGTAGCGGCGTGTCCCCGCCGTCGAGCCGGAAGGGCGTGCCCTCGATCTCGCCCCACGTCATGAGCGGCGAGCAGTCGGGCCCCGCGCCCGGCCGCGGCGACGGCGTGCCCACCGGCAAGTGCTCGCCGCCCGCGCCCTTCTCGTGACTGATGCTCACTCACGCTGGTAGCGGCGTGTCCCCGCCGTCGAGCCGGAAGGGCGTGCCCTCGATCTCGCCCCACGTCATGAGCGGCGAGCAGTCGGGCCCCGCGCCCGGCCGCGGCGACGGCGTGCCCACCGGCAAGTACTCGCCTCCCGGGCCCTTCTCGCTAGTGATGCTCACTCCGTCCACGCCTATCTTGCCTTTGATACTCGCATCCTGTAAACCATTATTAATTAGTATGAGAATAGACATAAATATAGGTATAGGGCCCGGCGAACCGCGTGGCAAAATGTCACTAGTTTACTGGACCTCTAAGAATAAAAGGTGTTTCACAGAACAGCCCCCGACTGCCATAAGAATTTATCTGCTTTAATCAATGAGAAATTTTAACACTTTTCACTTTGTCAATATGCAGATCAACTAAAATAACTTGTTTTTTTACTTCTTAGTTCATTTCATAACAGGGCAGTCATGTTTTTTTAATTTTTAAATATTATTTCGTTTTATTAATAAAAACTGCGCGAAATTTCCCATTCACCTCATGTTAGTTCCCTAAGATTATTTTTTGCAGTTTCCCAGATTTGGAGCTATCGGCAACCAATATGAATAAATTTTATGCTCGCCAATCTCATTGCCTTAAGCCTACGATGTATAATTAGCCCACTATTAGCGAAAAACTAAATAGAATTTCTGTGTCCAGATGGTACCCATGCCCCTCAAGCGTACTAACTTGGCTCCGCGCCAGTGCGCTGATGGTCTGCTTGTTCTTGGCGTAGTCGAAGGGCTGCGCGCGCAGGCGCGTGTTGTGGTGCTGCAGCTCGGGCTTGGGCGAGGCGGGCTGCGCCGCGCCGTCGGGCACGTACATGATGTAGTTCTTGGCGCGGTATCGCCATGTGTCTAACTGTAATGGTGGAAAATTTCAATCATATTACCTAGACTATATTATTTTAGCAATACCGAAGCATAATATTGTTTTTTCCACCTAATATTTTAGCTTTGTACAGCTTCACCAATCAAACTACATACCTACTTGAGATAGACACAAATGTGATTTGCAATAAAATTGTTATTACCTTTCATTTATAATATATAACACGTTTCAGTTCACAAACCTAGGAAACAATTTATGTGGACTGGCTCCATCTACAAAATTAGCGTGACTATTTTTAATCAGACAAGTGGCGTATAAGATGGCGTCACCTAGGCTAGTATAGATATATGAATCCACGAAGACGCTCCCCACTCTGTCAAACTCCATACGAATCGAATGAAACATAAGTGACTTTGACAGAGTGGGGCGCGTCTTCGTGGATAGGAATATCTATAACTCGGTACATGAACGTTTGACAACAAATCTTGGCGCTCGTAATAGCGCCGCATGTAACGCAAGGCTAGGCTAAAATGATTGAATGAGGCGTCTCCATCACACATCAATAATATTTATAGCTGTTTGTCTTCATTCAGCTTGTATGTACTTAAATTATTTATAGGTGTCATATAATATCAGGGGCCGTACCACCATCTCAGCAGTATTGTTATAATATTGTTTTGACATTTTCATACAATGTCAGTATGAAAATTTTATAATGGAGAAACACTCTTATATGGTAATCCAACGATTCGTAAAATCTACAAGAGAAAAGAAATCATAGTCATACTTCTTCCGGCCTTTTAGTTTGGTCTGCCTGTTGATCTATAGAGGGCAGGGCGAGCGCGGCGTCAGCTAGCTCTGCTGAAGTCACTTCAGACTGCAGCTGCGATGCTAGTTTCGTTGCTCGCTTCTTATTCTCCATAGCTATCACACGGTCGTAGCTGGCATTGTCTTCGCTCGTGTGACTTGCGAGGTAGGAGTCTGTTCAGAAGTATTGTAACTGTTAGCTTTATATATAGGTGCGATGCAGTGTGGAGCGCGAGCGACGACATAATTATTATGAATCTATGAATATAGGCTAATATTACAAAATATATGTATGATTTGTAAGCTACTTACACATTAGTCTCTGAAGTATTTATTTATTTTATTTAACATTACCAATCTATTCTATGAAATATAAAATCAAACATAAAAAGTATAAAAAGAAAATTGTGCTAATATGCATCAAAGAATTCCTCCGCACCGTCGTCATCGGGCAAAGTGCCCAGAAGGCTGGCAGCATTGCCACGCTGGATGGCAATGCTTAACCTCTGACCAAGGAATAGGCCAGCCCTCTGGTCACGTGTAGCGTCGACTAGCTTTTTAGAAATTTCTCTGAATAGAATATGTGCATTCGGACCCCATGGCCCCAGCGTTTCGACCCCAAACGGCACAAACTCATAGTTACCTATAAGGTTGGTATATTTGCGCCGCTTGAGGGTCTCCGCTGCTGCAGCAGCTGCGCCGGCACAGCCTGCCGTGGCTGGAAGGTGGGATGGCGCAAGGGTATCGACGCAGGTTGCATCCCATACCAAAGGCCTACCCAACTTCCAGGGCAGCAACGACATACCGTCCGGTCTCTTCCCATCGTCACGCACCAGACCATTGGGCTCCAATACGGCTGGTACGCCGGCAGTAGAAAGAGCACGGCGGATGATGTCATTGATAGTGGCGTGCCTGGCTATGCGGCCCGCGCTTTTACAGCACGATAGGCCATGGTGTCCGAAACTGTCGACAGCCACTCCGCAATGACAACGGTGCGAAGCAACACAAGACGCACCGAGGCGTAAACTAGCAATGAGCCGGAACGTGACATCGTCCAGCATAGTGCCTATACCGGGCGATGGCAGCGCCTGGAGCCAAAGGCCCGACTCCCATTCCCCCACAGCCAGCAGGCGGGCACGCTCCGCAGGATTGAGTGACGTATCTAATAAATTCTTCCGTATCAATCTGCAAAGCGGCTCGTCCCACTGTCTCTGGGAGGCCGGGTTGACGGGCAATTCCGTGTTTGGACAGGCCATTTTCCAAGCGTCCACCGCATCTGTCAAACGCGGCACCTCGAAATCAACCAGGGAACCCGATAAGATATCCATAGTTAATTTCTTAGTGCTGTGGACTGAGGATAAAAAAGCTGGTAAACTAATACTTGAAATTTTGCGGACGCCGAGACCCCCAAACCGAATAGGAAGGGTAGCTTGAGTCCAAGCTCGGTCGTCCAATGTCACATTTAAAATAGCGTTGAGTGTATTACGCATTATGGTATCAATTTTGTCTAACAGATGCGGAACCTCCCATAAATGGGAAGAACGGAGTATGTAAGTAAATTTTGGGCCAAAACAACAGTATCTAATTAAGGTAAAGGCCGCATGCACATTAATTTTAAACAATCTATCTGAAATATTGTTAAAATTTTGAATTTTTAAATCGATGAATTCTTGGAAGGATTCAACGAATATTGGGGACCCAAGAAGGTGAAGAGAACTTTTATCGACAATTTTAATGCCAGGAGCTAGTGCATCAAATTTTGAAATAAAAGCTTGTCTATTGGGGATGTCCTGTACGAAAAGTTCGCATTTTGAGATATTGAGCTCCAATCCAATAGATTGTAATTTTTCTCTTAAGAAAATAAAGTCATTTAGGACTATTTCGAGATCGCCTCCGAGGGTACCGTCATCTAGGTACCATACATTAAATTTCGAATTTAGTTGCCGAATTATTGGATTTATCGCAAGGCTGAAAATGGCTGGTCCAAGAGGGTCACCTTGTTGACATCCGACGGCTGAAACCAAAAGATTGTCCTTGTAGATTAAATTTGATGGTTGTCTGTAACATTGCCAAAGAAAACAAAAAATTTCGGGTAATTCTTTTTGAACTTCTGCCAGCAAGGTATCCCTGTTCACGGAATTGAAGGCATTTTTAATGTCAACCTTCAGAATGACCTCTCCTTCCTTGCTGTGGGCAAAAGTTGATAAAGCATGGACGGCAGCCTCACAACCTCCCTTAGAGCCAAATCCCACTTGTATTATTATCATGTATTAGTCTCTCAAAACTCTTGATATATTTTGATGAAATCTGTGTTTTTAAGTTGGTCCCATGGTAGTTTGAATATAGAAATGGCTGTACAGATTTGTTTGAACTTAAATGGTCAGCTGAAGTCCTGATTCCACTTCATCAAAGCCTATTTATAGGCCTTGATGAAGTGGAATCTACCTACATTTATACCTACTCAGTTAAAAAAACTATGGACTCAAATTCATCACTTTTATCCAAAATTACTTACAAAATATAATTTTTTTTTTGTGCTGTTACCTAGTGTATGATTTTCTGTGACGTCTGTAGGTTTATCTGTCATGACCGAGTCAACTGTGGATGCAGTAGCTGGATTTTCCTGTGCCGAAGGTGAAAATGGTCTGTCCACTCCTGGTGTGTCAAATGTTGCTGGGGAATTATCTAAAAATGCCACAATATATAATTTAATAAATAAAAATGAAAATCATTTTATAGATTAAATGAAAATGAAAATGAAAATGTTTACTTTCACATAGGCCCAAATAATAGGCTCTTATGAAAAGTCAAAACTCTACCGCCAGGTTTGGAAATCAGGTTTTCTCTTTGACACATGAAACAGATATAGCAATAGTGAGGGACCAGAAAGAGAGAAATATACCTTTATCTCTCTCTGATCTCTCTCTATATTGCTATATCTGTTTCATGTGATTTCATGTGTCAAAGAGAAAATAAACGAATGGAAAGTGTGTGTTTACAAATTACAAAAAACCAAAGAAAATTTGAATTTTGCAGGCAAACCTATTTAGTTTGCATAAAAGAAGCTGCTTATGCAAGTTATCCCTTCGAGCGTTAGGGGGGGTCTAAATACGTATCTCCGTTGCGCGTCTCACAAGTGTCCAACTTGCAAAAACAATAAAAAAATTTGCGCATGCATTTAGTTAATTCTATATATCTCAATTATGCTTATAGGTTTTGACATGATCTTCTACAGTTTTGTTCGTTACGAAATGATTTACTTGAATATATATTTGTTTATGTCTGTAAAAACACCAAAAAAGTTATTTCCGAAATGTAAATATAGTTTAGGTAAAACTTACATGAAGACTGCAAAAATTTCGTAGGCTGCAAATATTTCGTCTCATTTCACTAATTGTTTGATAATATTTACGAACAAGGCCACACTAAACACTAAATACATACTACCATTATCAATAAACTTCATTTGTTTGATTCAAAACTCATTTGTTTCACTATAATAAACCATTTTACAAACAACAAGTAACCGCACGTCCGCCATTTTGCGCCGCCACGCGCATGACTAACGTTCCAAAAATAATTTATTGTGAAATAGTTCTGATACTTGTACCAACATTCTAAACGTCATTTCATTCAAAAATCATACACTCACAAGCTACCAATAGCCGTCTCTAAAAATATAAAACGGCCATTGAAGTATTATTCGGCCAATGACAAGAAACTACCGGAGCACAGGGTTTGTGCGCTTGACGCGGCGAGCTACGAATTTCTGGGGCACAAACCCTAAGCGTTTGACGGGGGAAAGGTAAGAGAAAATAAACGAATGGAAAGTGTGTGTTTACAAATTACAAAAAACCAAAGAAAATTTGAATTTTGCAGGCAAACCTATTTAGTTTGCATAAAAGAAGCTGCTTATGCAAGTTATTAATCTCCCTGACTCGTAACCATCAAAAATAGCCTGCGTTAACAAGTATATACTTTCTTAGCATGCAAGTTCCAAGTTAAGGGGTTTCGGCCCGAGTAGTAGTAATTCAAATTTTATTTAGTTATTTGCTTATAGTAGGTTAATGATACATTGTAGGATAATAGCAATGAAGTTAGCGAGCAGAATACAATATGTTTTTAATGAAAACTTTGCTTATAAATTCCCATTCACCCCATATTGGTTGGTTGGTAGTTTTCTGAAAGACATGTAGATGCATAAACGCTATGTTCGCAAAACTCATTCCCATAAGCTTACGATGTATAATTAGTCCACAATTTGCGAAAAACTAAATAAAATCTGGATTTTCGTGCCCAGATGATACCCGGACTTTAATGTATATTCTAAACTTACATGGTTCTGTGGGAGGCCTACTTCCACTGTACTTTCTTGTGAGCTCTCTAAGTCTTGCATAGTCCCTGTTTTCATGAGCCTCGAGAAAATCATTCTGTGCTTGCAATTTTTCTAAGTCCGGAAAGAAGTCCCTTTGAATAATTTTGGCTATACCCTGAAAGAAAGTTAATATTTATGTATTGACTACTAGAATCAGAGTGATTTACTTCCATGCAGAACTCGAACAAGACTGAACTTTGAAAAAGACTAAGATATCACGTCGATTTACCTCTACGTAATCTTCTTCATCTAAAACCTTTGCTTTTTTTATCACTTTCTTGGGAGGCGCTCCTCTAGGAACTTTGAAGACGGTGCTTTCCTTTTTGAGTAGTTGCATATTTTGTAGCGCTCCTACGCCTGGCCGCACTTCATTATTTCTTTGCGTCATTTTTTATAATTTTTTGAACACGTTATCACGTATCTTGTTTGTATTTATTTACAAATAGATTTTCCATTTCAAGCAAAGCACGATTTGAAAGGTGTAAATATCAGTAATTATGATGACAATTGACAAGTGACAACCACGTGACAACTGTCAAGGGATTGGCATAGAGTTATTTCTTGTTACTTCCTTGGTCTGATGCATAGAAAACGTACTATGAGATAACAAACCTACGGAGGTGCCCCATTAATTCATTCTAGCCATAGCGTAGTAGCCTAGCCTTCCTTGCGTTACATGCATCGCCATTAAGAGCGCCGAAATTTGTTGTCAAAGCGTATGAGTGGTGTATAAGATGGCGTCACCTAGGGTAGTAAACCCAACCCACCCTTGTTGACGCCATCATAAATACGCCACTTGACAGATTAAAAATAGTCATGCTAATTTTGTAGTAGAGGCATGGAATTATCATAGATCGTAATAGAAATCATCATTGGGAATTATTAAGTACTTCGTACAACCTTAATAATTCCATGAGTAGAGGCCAGTCTTTATATAATATACAGAGGGGCTATTCTGTTCTTTGCCAGTTACAATCATGTTCACTGATGTCTATGGTTCGCTATACATTGTTGCTTTACGCATAGACGGGGCCGTAGCTAGGGGGGGGCATTATGGGGCAATGCCCTACCTTGAAATCACAATGCCCTACCTTAAAAAACTCAAAAACTAATAAATTAATATAATTAATATTAATAGTTCATAGTTCGATAGTTATCTAAACTTACTTATCCGAACATACCAGTTTGTGACATTCATTTTATATTTTAATAATGAGAGATTGCCTGGTATGGTATTCCTAGCCTTTGAAAAAAAAAGAACAAAATCAGTTGATCTAAACTTCTTCGCATTTGCGAACCGTAGAATTCAGCTGTTTTAAATATTATCATGTTAATTTTTATAATATACTTGCAAACGCCCGCGGCTTCGCTCACGTTGAACTTCTGAGTCCTGCTTTACTGTGGTTTAATTTCCAAAATTCCTTCCTTAACCACCATTTTGCCCAAAAAATTTTCTCTTGCTTCCTGGTAATAGTCACATATTGATTTGGAAAAAATTCGATCGTCACAAAAATGTTTATTAAGGTGGCCATTTTTAGGGTTCCGTACCGTTCCAAAGGGTAAAACGGCACCCTTTTACTAAGACTTCACCGTCCGTTCGTCCATCCGGCCGTGCTTGCTTGCAGATATCGATTTTGAAAACACTCGGCCCAGTAACAAAAAAGTTCAAAATATGGCGGCCACTTTTTAAAATTTTGATCACAAATTTCTTCTCTATGCTTGCTGCCATAGTCAGATATCGATTTCCAAAACAATCGGCTTAGTTACATAAAAGTTCAAAATGGCGGCCACTTTTTTAAATTTTGACTACAAATTCCTTCTCTATGCTTGCTGCCATAGTCAAATATCGTTTTTTAAAGCAATCGGCCTAGTAACAAAAAGTTCAAAATGGCGGCTACTTTTTTAATTTTGACCACAAATTCCTTCTCTATGCTTGCTGCCATAGTCAAATATCGATTTTTAAAGTAATCGGCCCAGTAACAAAAATTATCAAAATGACGGCCACTTTTTTAATTTTGCACTAATTCCTTCTCTATGCTTGCTGCCATAGTCAAATATCGATTTTCAAAACAATCTGCGCAGTAACAAAAAAGTTCAAAATGGCGGCCAAAAAGTTCAAAATTTTTCCTCATCAAAATTTGAATCTCGAAAATCCCTTTCTGAATATGAATTCATGATATAATAATCTCCCCCTCCCCTTCTAATTTGAATTTCTGGTATCCCCGTCTTAGTACGAATTAATTGACCTAATGTCAACGTAGGTATAAAATTTCAGATCTCTGTATGGAGAAATCCCTAAAATGTACGATTTTTACCCCTTCCAATTGAAATTTCTGGAATCCCCGTCTTAGTACGAATTCATGACCTAATGTCAACGTAGGTACCAAATTTCAGATCTCTACGACTTGTAGTTTTTCGGGAATTCCTGGAAAAACGATAAAATTACACTTTTGTATGGAGAAATCCCTTAAATGTACGATTTTTACCCCTTCCAATTTGAATTTCTGGAATCCCCGTCTTAGTACGAATTCGTGACCTAATATCTACCTAGGTACCAAATTTCAGATCTTTACGACCTATAGGTTAGCCGGAATCCGTGGAACAACCAAAATGCCTCACTCTTTTATATAATTATATAGATTTGCAGAAACAATCTAAATGGTATTTTTAACTATAAATTATACCCTCACTCATATTTTAGGGCCAAAGGGTAAAAAACCCTATTACTCCGTCCGTCTGTCTGTCACCAGGCTGTATCTCTTGAACCGTGATAGCTACAGACTTGAAATTTTCACAGATGATGTATTTCTGTTGCCGCTATAACAACAAATACTAAAAAATAGTACAAAATAAATATTTCCCTTAAATACAACAAACGTGATTTTTTTGCTTGTTTTAGCTATATATTAATAACGGTAACAGGTAGACGATTAAAATTTTCACAGAGTAGAATATGATTAGATATATATTTATTTCGACAGTAAGTCGAAATAAATAGTAAAATAAAAATTAAATAAAAATTAAATGGGCTCCCATACAACAAACGTGATTTTTTTTTCATGTTTTTGAATTTGGTAGGCAGGGGTGTTTAGTTTACTTTAATACTGTTGAGAATTGGGCTTGATAGTACGGAACCCTCAGTGCGCGAGCCCGACTCGCACTTGACCAATTTTTTGACTTCCGCCCTACCTGTTACCAATGCTGCCCTACCTCAAATTCAACTCTAGCTACAGCCCTGCGCATAGATCGTAATAGAAAGAAACTTTCATCATTGGCTTTACGAAAATAAGATTTTGTGGTGAACCTTCAATACACAATTTTTCACGCACACTTGCATCCGCACACCATACTAATTTCAAATTGACACACTCACACGTCAAGAAAAAGTTGTCGCACTCACGGAGCTGTCGGTGTTAGGTAGGGCTCTATCTAGTCGGAGCGCGAGCGACGACTTTAAATCTATGCTATCAGGCATAAAATAAATAAAAATATGTTTTGGAATATGTAACGCCATTTAAATAAAAATAAAAACTAATTTCAATTTTTTATGATGTCAATCTTATATCCATTACGTTGAGTCACTGTTACCTTTAACCATTCCTCATGTCGATAGCTTTTATAGTTACTGAAATGATCGAATGTGATGTGACAGATGGACAACTCGACAGGCAGACAGACGGTCGAACGGACGTACGTACGGAAAAAGTCTCACCATTGGGGTTCCATTTTTACCATTTTGGTATTGAACCCAAAAATGTATAACAATGATAAATAATCAATGATGATCATGATGAACACCAAGCGGGCGAATTTAAGCAACTCTAAACACTAGTCTCTTATACATTTTTTGAATTTTGCTCCTTTGACTTTGGAACGATAGATTGATCTATAAATCTATTCCAGAGGATAAATTAGGAAAAGTCTGCGAATCACCGCAACTCTTTTGATGTCGTCTCTCCACCTTATTGATATATGTCTACCTGATTAAAGTTGATGGCGTAATGTAAAGGGTTTCATTCATAAAATATATTTCTATTTTAAAGGAACTAAACTAAAAAAGTAATGAAATACAAGAAATAAATTAATTGCTTTATTAAATTATACCCTAAATCGTAATAATTAACTATTGTAGAGATAATACGCGTGTCAGTTATTGCTGCTTCTTCTTCTTTAATATGTACTCTTTGATATAAAAGTCCGAGAATAGAAACAGTATGAATATGTTGTGTGGCAGGAACATAAATGACACCCATTTGGGATACCCGCAGGAAGGCTCGAATATTATGTGCCCGAAGTGTAGAATCAACAGCAGGAACTGCAGCTGTAACCAAAAATCATATTATAGTATTTTTATAGCACACGCGAACCAGCAGGCAGGTCACCCGATGTTATGTGATCATCACCACCCACGGACATTTGTGGCAGTCCCTTTATAATATTTATATCTAGATGGTACCTTTATGATACAATGTTTATAGTTCAAACGTTATGAACTTGGCCTTCCTGATGGTCTGCGGAACGCGGGGTGAGTGATGCGATTGGCTATAATGATACGGCAGCGCTGTCAGCGGACAGTGACAGACTAGCTGATTGGTTGAGCGGCTCCCGCCCCGCATCCCGCAGACCATCAGGAGGGTCAAGTTTATAGCGGTTTACCCACAGACCAAGGAATAACTTTATATTGACTGTATACCTATAGTAATCGTTAGTCCGCTAGTGTTATCTTCGTGCTGCTATAAGTAAAATGAAAATAAGATGTTGTCACGTTGTGTTTTTGATAGCTCACAGAGCGTACATAGAAGCTCGCGCCCTCTGATGGCGAAGGGAGAATTACAGTCGAGAATTACAGTCCAAACTTTAACCTTTAGTTGTCGATGTCAAACGATTCTGCTCGTCTGTGTCGTGGCGCAGGATTAGGCCGCTAGATGGCGGTACACGTCTTTTTGTTTTCAATATTCGCAAACATGGTCCGTTACGTCACGGCTACGAGGTCGGAACGTGGCCATATATGGTAACAGAGCGACCGGCAATCACGCGATATGACGTCATAGCGTTTGATTGGTCGACGCGCGTCCGCGACGGAAGGGGCAAAACGCCGTAGAGGCACTCTGAGGAAAACACTGCAATGTGAAGGAAGTGAATTTTGTTTCCCAGAGCTCAAGTCGTCCGATTTTCAAGGACATGATTTGTCGAACATTTCTCCAATAAGTCTCAATAAGTTTTCGCTACCAGAAATATGCTTTCTACATGATTCAGTGAAGCGTTGGGTCGGGAGAACGGGACGAATCTTTAAACAATGGATTCGCAAGGGTTTTAGAACGCCTAAGATCAGTAGTACGCCCATGGCATTTCCATAATTTTTAACCATCGAATGACGCCATCGGGTGCTCCAACTCGTTCGCTGCTGATTTGAGTGTGAGGCGCTGTGACCTTGACGGGACTGACGCGGACACGTAAAGGACTGTTGGGTACGCCTGCCGCTTGCTGACCGTGCAGAAGTCGATGCTGAAGTCCTATCAAGCGGAGTGGATATAATTGCAGGAAAGCCGTTAACACCCTCGGTATTCCGTGAGTAGCCTCACCGAATCACTTCTTAGGTGCGACGAGTGTGCGGAAAAAAGGACTTCCCGCGTTCCGTTAGTTTATTATTTTAAATTAACCTACACAAGGTGGTATACTGTGCAGTACTTTCAGGCATAGTAGCCGTTACGATCAACTTAACCTTTTTACGTTATTTACCTACGCCCTGTACTAAATTCCTGAGTTAGCATTGCGGATTAGTATTCTAAATTTATTCAGCGCGCATTTCCACTCCGGTGGGTGTAATACAATCTAAGTAATTTAATGATAGGTTCGACCGGCGACTCGAATGTGCCCTTCTTTCTTCTAGAACTACCATGTATTAATGTATCATTCCTACTTAGACACAGGACATCATAGTAAAAATATAATGTGTAAGACCTTAATGTAATGTGGCAGGTACGTTCGACGCCGGCCGAAGAATAATAGGGTACTTTGAAATTTTGCTTCTTTGCGTTGGATTTTTATCTTGTATATAATTTTACCTATTTAAATAAATGAATTATTGTGTACTTGAATCTTAGTTTTCTTTATCTCTGTTTGTAGTGTTAGCAACCTTTATTCAATCTGATTATAGGTAGGTTCCTTTAGTTTTTTTACTTTCCGATTCTGTTTTGTAAGGACGGGCGGTCCTTACGACCGGGATCTGTTCCGGACCCTTACAAATGGCGCCCAACCGTTCCGATTCTGTTATTTCGATTAGTTTTAAATATTTTTTTTTTTAATTTTTCAAAATCTTGAAATTTTTTTTGGCAGAATTTTTTTATGTTTTTTTTCTATTAGGCACCTTACAAATGGTGCCCAAGAGTTTCGATTACGTTATTTTTGCTCGTTTTAGACGTTTTTTTTTTGACCTTTCAAAATCTTAAAATTTTTTTTGGTGAAATATTTTTTATGTTTTTTCTATTAAGCGCCCTTACAAATGGCACCCACTCGTTTTGATTCCGTTATTTTGTTTCGTTTAGACCTTTTTTAGTATTTCACAAAAGAAAATTATTTTTTCGGCAATTTTTTTGTATGGTTTTTCCGTTAAGCGCCTTACAAACGGCGTTCACCTGTTTCGTTATTTTGATTTGTTTTAGCCATTTTGATTATACCATATTATGATAAATTTTGTACACAATAGTTGAATAAAGGTTGTAAAAACTAGGTCGATTTTAGGAAGTGCGACAGTATACCACTATATTTTTTTGAAAACATTTGTTTCACTGAATTTTTTTGTGTTCGTAGAAAACATAATTATTTGGTAGCCATTATGTTAAGTAACGTCAAATTGTAATAATTTAACCTATAAGGGCGAGCTGAAACTATTCTTTTAAGACAAATTTTAGTAGTATTTTGTTGAAACATGCCGATTTTTTTTCTTTAGAACAATTTTGTGATTTTGATATTCAAGTTTTGCAGTGTTTTTGAAACCTTAGAGTCACATGACGTTACTTATATTTAATTTTGTAATTTGCTTAACCTCGAGTAAATATTTTTTTGTGAAAAGTAAATTAAAACTTTCGTGTATGTAAGTTAGGTAATGTAACATTTTACCTAGTATTACGTAAAACTATTTGTATAATTTTCTGTTAAGCGCAAACGCTACAGGAATTTTATTCTGTATATTCGGAATTTTTACGATTTATATACCTTAATTCTTAAACAATTCCGATGTATAACCTGTTAAAGCAATGTTGTAACCATTTAGTCCTTCAGTTACTGGAGAGGAAAACTTTACACATACTTTTGTATTTTCGTTGTTGTAGAGAGTAAATCAATACTTATCTACCTTAAATATTTTAACCTTTTAAGCAATGTAAACATTATACCACCATATGTTTTGAAAATTTAGATATGGAACATGGAACAAAACATTATGAAAATTCTGGTACTTGTGAAAATTCAAACTTTTTTTTTAAACTTTTCAGTTATTAAGGTTGTCGTCCAATCCTTAGCGAAGATGACTAACTTTCGTGTTTTAGTCTAGAATTCTGAAGGTAATTCTGAATTATGCCCTCAATGAACCCAACTTTTGACATTTTGTCTTTTTGAATGTGAGTGTTAGGTGGGGTAAGTGGAATCACACTAATACGAGCATAGTTTTGTGTTTTGGGTAATCATTGTTGTGTAAAGATTGATTCTGAAAATTTCGATTTTGTTTTGCCGTCACACATTTGTTTTGAGGAATTATAATAAACAAAAAAATTTTTTTTTGAAGTTTGAACGTTTAAGAGTAAATTCAGTCGCTTTGTTTTTTGCACACCATTTTGCTTAGAGTGTTTGTAGTTATGAGCCAATTTTAAGGCGTTAAATACGTTTCAGAGTATCTTAACATCAAAGTGTTAGGGAAGGTAGTCACTTGTGATTTGGTGTGCTACTTTTGGTTTGTGTGTGGAAGGACGAAAGAGACGAAAGGGACGTATGAAATGTTACGAAAGAAATGAAAGTGTATAAAAGGTGATGTATGATTTCGAAAAAATTGTGCTCCGATTTAGAAAACTCAGACATCTCGCATCAAGCGTTTAGGTGAAGGTTTTGCGGATTTAGTACTTCGGGTTTCTACTTTCTTAATATGGGTGAGCTCGGAGTCTTTCTGTATACTTCAGTTGAGGCATATTGCTGTAGACGCTGAGTATAATTTTGTGGTAGGTATTTGTACTTAGGGCTAGGGAAAGCATAAGTATAGATCCTATTATTCTGTTTGGGTTCAGTACCTTGACTGGTCTGACCTAATTTTTGGGCTGTAGCGGAATTTGTTCCCCGGACGGGGTTATTATGGCAAAGGTCGCACAGTCGATTCCGTTCCGTTTCGAACCAAATCACCTAGAAATTGTGCAGACGACTGAAGATGCAGTGATTTTTTTCAAAATTTTGTAGATTGTGTTTTGATTCAGTAATGTTTTGGCTTGTGCTATTATGATTTGTTCAGTGGTTTTAGAGGATTATGATGTGATTTAGTTTTGGTTTAGCTTTTGTCATTAAGATTCATTCAGTGATTTTAAGAAAATATTGTGTGATTCGGTATTTATGGTATTCTGATTTAGCTTTTGTTCATTATGATTTTGTTCCATGATTTCGAAATTTTGTAATTTAGCTGTCATCATAATTTCGCAGAATTTTTGGTCATTTTAGATCTTTGGTAATTTCAGTAATTTCAGTGCATTATATATTCAGATGCAATTCCGTAATTGAGAAAATTTTTGATTTAGCTTTTGTTGTTATGAAATTTTTTCTTTTCAACGTCGATTTTGCTTCCCTGAAGTTTCATTTCGTTAGCCAAACAGCTGGGGACAGCTGATTTTCGCTGGTAGGGGGGTATTGTCACGTTGTGTTTTTGATAGCTCACAGAGCGTACATAGAAGCTCGCGCCCTCTGATGGCGAAGGGAGAATTACAGTCGAGAATTACAGTCCAAACTTTAACCTTTAGTTGTCGATGTCAAACGATTCTGCTCGTCTGTGTCGTGGCGCAGGATTAGGCCGCTAGATGGCGGTACACGTCTTTTTGTTTTCAATATTCGCAAACATGGTCCGTTACGTCACGGCTACGAGGTCGGAACGTGGCCATATATGGTAACAGAGCGACCGGCAATCACGCGATATGACGTCATAGCGTTTGATTGGTCGACGCGCGTCCGCGACGGAAGGGGCAAAACGCCGTAGAGGCACTCTGAGGAAAACACTGCAATGTGAAGGAAGTGAATTTTGTTTCCCAGAGCTCAAGTCGTCCGATTTTCAAGGACATGATTTGTCGAACATTTCTCCAATAAGTCTCAATAAGTTTTCGCTACCAGAAATATGCTTTCTACATGATTCAGTGAAGCGTTGGGTCGGGAGAACGGGACGAATCTTTAAACAATGGATTCGCAAGGGTTTTAGAACGCCTAAGATCAGTAGTACGCCCATGGCATTTCCATAATTTTTAACCATCGAATGACGCCATCGGGTGCTCCAACTCGTTCGCTGCTGATTTGAGTGTGAGGCGCTGTGACCTTGACGGGACTGACGCGGACACGTAAAGGACTGTTGGGTACGCCTGCCGCTTGCTGACCGTGCAGAAGTCGATGCTGAAGTCCTATCAAGCGGAGTGGATATAATTGCAGGAAAGCCGTTAACACCCTCGGTATTCCGTGAGTAGCCTCACCGAATCACTTCTTAGGTGCGACGAGTGTGCGGAAAAAAGGACTTCCCGCGTTCCGTTAGTTTATTATTTTAAATTAACCTACACAAGGTGGTATACTGTGCAGTACTTTCAGGCATAGTAGCCGTTACGATCAACTTAACCTTTTTACGTTATTTACCTACGCCCTGTACTAAATTCCTGAGTTAGCATTGCGGATTAGTATTCTAAATTTATTCAGCGCGCATTTCCACTCCGGTGGGTGTAATACAATCTAAGTAATTTAATGATAGGTTCGACCGGCGACTCGAATGTGCCCTTCTTTCTTCTAGAACTACCATGTATTAATGTATCATTCCTACTTAGACACAGGACATCATAGTAAAAATATAATGTGTAAGACCTTAATGTAATGTGGCAGGTACGTTCGACGCCGGCCGAAGAATAATAGGGTATGTACTTTGAAATTTTGCTTCTTTGCGTTGGATTTTTATCTTGTATATAATTTTACCTATTTAAATAAATGAATTATTGTGTACTTGAATCTTAGTTTTCTTTATCTCTGTTTGTAGTGTTAGCAACCTTTATTCAATCTGATTATAGGTAGGTTCCTTTAGTTTTTTTACTTTCCGATTCTGTTTTGTAAGGACGGGCGGTCCTTACGACCGGGATCTGTTCCGGACCCTTACAATGTTGTCGCAAACTCTCAATGGATAACAGTAGGTACATTTCAATAGGAGTGTGGAAAGTATGTTATTTCTTCACGAAGGTTTCATGTTTAGATGGGAAAACTACTGGACTAGGATAAAACTCATAAACCTCTTGTCAAATTCGAGAGGAGCCGAGTGATCGTTACTGTCTTTTCATCTGACGGACGTCTATTGCAGGCTGTCTTCGTGTACCTTATTAAAGTCGATATGTATAGGTTAGAGCCTGCACGGCCCATTTAATGAGCCACGAAGTCTGAAAGTCTTGTATTAAAAAATAAACGTGTAGATAAAACTGAGCATAAACTATTATTAAAATTTAGTAGTAAAAGTAAAAAATCGTTTGGGTAAATTTACTTACCCTTCCGAGTTAGTACGATAACATCTTAGGCTGCATCATCACTTACCATTAGGTGAGATCGCAGTCACAAGTACTAACTTGTATAGAGTAAAAAAAAACAAAAACGTAAAGGACTTACTATCTGTAGCTGGGTGATGTACTTCTTCCACCATATCCTCACCCACTGGGGCCGCACGATGGAGATCAGGTAGTAGGAGTACATGACCGCGTGCACCAGCGAGTTGATGAAGCCCAGCATGATGCCGTGTCCACCTGCGAAGCAAACGGGTAATATTTATTATAGATATTTCAATCCACGATGACGCGCCCCACTCTGTCAATCTCCATACGAATCGAATAAAACATAAGCGATTCTGACAGAGTGGGGCGCGTCTTCGTGGATTGAAATATCTATATCCGTCTCCAAAAAAGGAGGAGATTCTCAATTCACTGATCTTCAATGAATTGAGTTTTCTTTTTTTATGTACGTTCACCGATTGCTCGAAGACTCGGACCGATTTGGAAAATTCTTTTTTAGTTTGAAAGGGAATACTTCCGAGATGGAAGGTCATCAGGTCAGGACCTAATGATGAAATCCTGAAGAAATCGCGGGAACTCTTCAAATTTTACAAGTATACTTGCAGCAATTTGGTTTTTTTTTATTTGACAGTAAGTAGGTATACAAATGCCACTAGAATGAGTAAAATATTTTTTTCATCTCACCCGCTCAGAAAAGGGATTTTTAATGCCCAAAATGCGGGCGGAAATTGCTATTATATTCCCTAGGGCCCAATAGAATTTTCATTTCTCCCTAGGGCGAGAAAGCATTTCCAAATTCGAACATGACGTACTCTCGTATTGCGTCAATAATGTCTAAAGCTGAAGACTTTTTTTTTAATAACGCATACGGTCAGTAACGAAGTTCGACCTTAGAGTTTGTATAGGTAAGTTACTTTTTGTTTTTCCATTTTCTTAGAATATCAATAAAAATAATAACTCCTATTTAGTTATATTAATAATTATAAACGAAACCTAATTAAATCCATGATATTAACTTATTGTTTATCTAATAATTGTTATTTTTTTATTTTCTATTATCGTTGGTTCGTAGTAATTTCTGAACGCATTTAAAATATAAGTAGAAAAAAAAGTTTCTCAATTTTTTTTTCTAATCGTGATAAATGATAATATTATTTGTTTTTATTCATTACTGTTTTGTAATCAGATGAGTGAGAAGTTATAGCAGCGTATTACTAAATACAACATCTAACACACTCGCAATGCCCATCCAAGTGTTCTTCTAGTTACTAGAAGAACACTAGAATCTAGTAGGTAATTTTCCTGTGGTGATGAAAAATTTTGTGTTACGTACGGCCGCAAATTTTTTTGGGTCTCGTGTTTTTGACACTCGGCCCAAAAATCCATTATCCAAATCAACCAAAAATCCAAATACACACACAACACAGTTAATACTATAGCAGCCATTAACGTGCTAATATTATGATTTATTAAAATTATGATTTTGTATCCTGTTTCTGCACTTAAACATAATATTGAATGTAAATATTGTAATAATCTAATCCTATTATTCATAAATATTTTTAAATAATTGATGCTGTGATTAGATTTAAGAAATTTGGCAAATGAACTTTTATTTTATTTAAAAAAAAACTAATAAAACTAATAATAATAAATAACTATTAATGTGTGTGTGGTGTTTCATGTGGGCGGTGTTCCTGAATATTGGAGCATACAGATTTTTTCAAGTAGTGGATTATATGGCAAACCATAGGAATCTGTCTTGCTAGTTATGGATTTCCGAAAAATAACACTTGCTTCAATTCATTATTGAAATATTGCTTTTGTTGCCTAATAAAGATTGAGATCTAGGTTATTGCCATATTTTGTGATTCTAGGTCACCAGTAGGCATAAAAAGTGTGTGAGGTACAGAATAAACGAGGTAAATGACCGTAACTTTTGTCAGAATCCTTGAACTTTTTTATATCTACAAGCGATGTGTGGCGATGTAGACTTCAGTCCTTTTTTGTCAATTGCAACTTGATTCTTTTGTTTTCCGGAAAAATAGGGATAATTCTGTTTTATTTTTTGATACCTATACAGACATCTAAAAACTTAGCATTGGGGAAAAAATATCTGAACGTGTAGAAAAAAGGCAATTCGTTATTTAATAAATATTCATAAATACGAGTAGATCATAAAACATTCACAGTTCATTCTAAAATTTTATTCGAATACCTACTGACGATCATTTTTAACAGACTTCAAAAAAAAGGAGGAGGTTCTCAATTCGTCGGAATCTTTTTTTTGTAGACACGTAACACAACTACGAGATATTGAAGTGTCTGTTGGTACTTATCTTATTTCGAAATCAATGCCACAAATTGAATTCATATTACTCGCATGATTGGTTTAACCATAGATCGTAATAGATTTAACGCTAAATAGGGTTTAACGCTAAATTGGCCCTAGTAGGTACCTATATGCTCATAATTTTTTTTGTCTCTTTGAACGCACTACGCTAGCTGGCCCAATTTTGATGGTATTGTCACAGGCAAGGATTTAACTTTTCAATATTTTAAAAACTTAGGTTTTCAAATTCTTGTATATTGTATTAAGATTGTTTTTTTTCTATTTCTACAAAATATAAAGATCGCTATAGGAAGGGTTGGCCGCTCTATCGTGCATCATAACGGTAATACGTACAAGTAGTGAGACACAGGTTTAAAATCACTGTCAAAAAACATCTAGTAAATCGGGGTTACTATACTATTGAAGAATTTTTCAATGACAAGAATTCTTGGAATGATGGGGATGTATTTCCATCTCCTCACGAGATATCTTAAAAATTATGTAGGTAATAATTTTTGATAAAATATTTAAGAAATTGTATATAATGAGATTTTTACCCACGACGGAACGGAGTACGGGTATATGCGTTTAGGGTGAGAGACCGTTTGTACATTACTCTGTTAAAAAGATTTTATATTTGTTTGTATGTTAAATTGTTCACAAAAACCAATAATGCAAAAATATTTTTGTTTGTTTGTTTGTTTGTGTGTGCACATCAATGTTCCCATTTATTTCAAAAACGGCTTGACCGATTTAGATGCGGTTTTCTGTATAATGTTTGGTGTTTAGCGGCAATGGTTCTTAGATAGTTGTTACGAACATCGATCACCGGGGGGCGCCATAAAATACATTTATATTGCAAACGAATGTTCCCATTTATTTCAAAAATGGCTTGACCGATTTAGATGCAGTTTTCTGTATAATGTTTGGTATTCATTGGCGATGGTTCTTAGATAGTTGTTACGAACATCGATCACCAGGGGGCGCCATAAAAAACATTTACAGTGCAAACAAATGTTCTCAATTATTACAAAAACGACTGAACCGATTTGGATACAGTTTTGTATTAAATATTAGTGAGTCATTGGCAATGGTTCGTAGATAATTGTTCTTGTGATTAAACAGCAGGGGGCGCCACAATAAACGTCTCTTTATGACTTGGAAGGGATGATGCCTTCAAACGCTGCTAGAGGAGCTAATGGCTAGTTTGAAGATTAATTTTCATTTATTAATATTAATATAATTTAAATTATATCAATATATTAATCGAAAAACTATAAAACAAGTGGAAAATCAAAAAAATTTAAAACACCCACGACGTTTGCAGACTTGTAATTGAAAAAGGATTAAATAATATTTTTGAAACTCCCCGACTAAAGGAAAGTTAGAACAGAGAACCTATCAGTATAATTACAAATCCAAGAAAATCCGTCGGAGGGACCGGACCGATTGTTATGAAATTTTCTTTGTAGGTAGGTACGTCCGGTAGGTCTGAGAGTAGGTCGTAAGCTATTTTTTATATTACTCACGGCGAAACAGCGTTTGCCCGGTCAGCTAGTAATATAATATATATTTAATAGCTATAGTGATTCCCGCCCTTTCTTTAAAAGTTAGGTTTTAAACCTTACAAAATCACTGCGACGACAATGAGGTCAAGAACGACTACTAAACTACATATTTAAAACTAGGTACGAAATCCAGATTCCAGATCCGGGTGAAGGACTCCCCGGCACGATACGTTATACGATAATAGGTCTCGATTTCATCACTTTGTAATGCATAAACTTGAAAACCTGTTGTAATTCATTGATTCACCGGTGATTGTGTAAAAAACGAATAAACAACTGCCGATTGAGTGCGCACTGCTATTGATTGTAAATTATAGTATCTGTCTACCAATAAAAATTGGTCAAGTGCGAGTCGGACTTCCACACTTAGGGTTCCGTACCATTAACGGCGTAGAAGCCGTATTTAAGCGATTTTGAATGAAGTTTTATTTAAAAAACTATCAAGACAATGATATTAGAATAATATATATATCATGTATTTTGAGTCTTCAATCTAAGATCGCTTAGAAGCAGAAACACGATTGGATACAATTTTCTCGATAGAAAGTTGCTCCAAAATCTCAGTTTTTCTAGTTTTTATCGGAAGCTACAATGGATGTAATTGTAATTTTTTTTTTCATGTGTCGGTAATAATAAATGTTACTTGTTGATGTGAATCTGCATCCGCAAAAACTCCGCATTGATTGATGCGGTTGCGGATGAATTAATGCGAATGTTCCGCATTTGCGGATGCGGATGCGAATATTCGTAACAACCCTAATAATAATATCCAAAAACGCTTAGAAACAGATATTTGATAACTGGCTTAGTTTGTGAGTAATTAGGTAAAAGGCTGTTTTTCTGTTATATTCTTCCGCGACGCTGCATGTCTCACCCACAGATTACTAGTCTCACCTACCAACGTATCCGTGAGAGTGAGAACTGAGAAAGATAAAAATAAATTCAAAATTAAATCAATCCAACCAAAACACCTTAAAAAAACGAGCAAAAATCAAGTTTATTGTATGGGAGCCACTATAAATATTTATGTTATTTTATTCTATTTTTAGTATTTGATGTTATAGCGGCAACAGAAATACATCATCTGTGAAAATTTCTAGTTTCTATCACGGTTCGGACGGACGGACGGCGAAGTCTAAGTAATAGGGTCCCGTTTTTAACCTTTAGGTAGGTACGGAACCCTAAATAATACCACCGCCACCAAACCGCAAACTATTTTAACCAAACCGCAATTTTTGAGTTTAATTGTTAATACCGACTTAAAAAAGTAGGTAGGTATATTAGATACAGAGTTGATTTAATTTTTCATAATTATTTAAGTTTTTGCGATTGGAAAACTTCAGAGGTAAGTAAGGGGAGGGAACGGCATTTTTTCGACATTTTGCCCAAAAAGAGAGATAAAAATAATCTGTCACTAAATCATGGATAATTGCGTAAATATGAACTCCGATTTAAATAGACTCTTTATCGTTTGAATGGTAAGCGAGGCTTTCTCGCAAAGGATAACAATATCAATCTGGTTTCTAAGAAAAATTCCAAAAAAAAAACTACCGGTTCATTGATAACGAATTATGAAGGCCAAACATTCACCTGATGTGGACACTAGTAGATAGTCACCACAGAACCGGAATATTTAAAAACCCTTGACTATTCCGGCAGAGAGACAATTTGACGAATAAGTATTTATACGTATAAATGTTGGCCGAAGTCCTTTGTCCGAATATTTAAGAGACATATAAATAATATACCTCCACAGGACCCGGTGAACCACGTAGCAAAATGTCGCCAGTTTACTGGTGTCAAAAATGTTTGTTTTGACACCAACGGCGTCAGCAGGTAACCGACCGAAGTATTGTCTATGGACCGCGGTCCACGCTACAGATCGCTGTTTATAATATTAGTCCGCACCCGGATTTCCATAGGGACAGTTTCCGCCATATTGTGGCGTATAGCGGGAACTTGACAGATGGCAATAGACATGTACCCTGGACAGGGCGAACGGCGCGAAAAAATGTCGCCAGTTTATCGGTGCCAAAAATGCTTTACTCAGCAGCCACCTAGAATTTTGACAGATGGCGCTACTGTTGGCTTGTACGACAAGGGTTTACGTAAGTCGTTCGGGTGCCCATATCCTGAGGTTTCTTATCGGTGGGCTATTTGAATAATATATTTAGATACAGCATTTTTCTAGAGCTATAAAGTTAAACCTGTTTGACAAAAAAAGAACCCGTATAGAACAACACTAAAATCACCTTTTCTCTGCTGCGCCTGGAGCGGAAACAATATGGAATTCAATATACCTACCTAAATACCTAGTCTGGCCATAAATACTGTTACATAAAAACTTTTCTTTTTTTCAGCTTTTTAATTAATTTGGATTTGGAACACGTTTAATTTAAAAACTTCTTTCGATTTCGCGCCATTTCACATACTTTTTCGTGTTCATTATCAAATTACAACATGGAATGGGATGTTAAAGAAAATAGGATTGCAGTGATCGCCTTGCACAAAGTGGGTATGGAGCCGTCGGTCATATTCCAGACACTTCAAAAGCTTGGTATCAGCCGTATGTTCGTATATCGTACAATCAACAGATACAACAACACTTCGTCTGTCGAAGACCAGAAAAGATCGGGGCGGCCGCGTGCTGTTAGAACTTAAAGCCAGAATTCGTCGAAACCCCATTAGGAAGCAAAAAATCTTATCGCAAAAAATGAAGATAGGACTCTGTCGCGTATTATAAAACAAGACCTGAAGCTCGGTGCTTATCGTCGATATACAGGTTATGCTCTAAATCAATCTTTAGAATTATAGAGAGTGGAACGATCAAAACGCCTTCTGTCGCGATACGCAGGTGAAAGGCACAGAAATATCCTCTTTACCGATGAAAAAATTTTCACGATTGAAGAACACTACAATAAGCAAAATGATAAAGTGTACGCTCACAGTTCTAAAGAAGCTGCTAAAGTGGTCAGGAAGGTACAACGTGGTCATCATCCTGCGTCAGTGATGGTTTGGTGGGGCGTGTCTTATCAAGGAGTCACAAAACTGCATTTTTGTGAAAAAGGAGTGAAAACTTCAGCTAAAGTATATCAAGATACAGTCTTGGATCATGTTGTGAAACCTCTTAGCAATACTCTTTTTAAAAATATACCGTGGACTTTCCAACAGGACTCTGCACCTGGTCATAAGGCACGAACTACCCAAGCCTGGCTTGAAACCAATGTTCCGGACTTTATAAGAACTGAAGACTGGCCCTCATCTAGCCCAGACCTCAACCCTTTAGACTTCAAATTATGTTCAGTTTTAGAGGGCATGGCGTGCTCTAAACGACACGGCGATATTGAGTCTCTTAAAAAATCTTTGGAGCAAGCAGTGGCAAAATTTCCCTTGGAAACAGATCGTAAATCCATAGATTCGTGGCCAAACAGATTAAAGGCCTGTATAAAAGCCAAAGGTGGCCATTTCGAATAGAATTTTTTTTATTTATTGCTGAGACTTTAATAAATTTGTAGGTATAAATTTTATTAATATTAACTACATTACAGCATTTAAAAAAAAAGCATTTTCATTTGTAACAGAACTTATGGCTGGACTAGTTATATTACGCTGTTGGGACAACACTACAACCACAGGAATAAATAGTACCTAGGTACTTACAAATGAAAACTATTAAAAAGTACATAGGTAGGATTCTCTTTTAAGGAACACATTTAGATACCTGGTACTTGTAGTAGACTTGTAAAGAGCTCAGGCTACATTAAATAAAGGGTAAAGAGGTGCCATTTTAATAACATAGACTTTGTAACCCATAATTATGCCATCTATCATTACTTTAATAAGTTTAATAAAATACTTTATCTACGCTCATTGCTTAAAGATCGAATTATGAAATCGAAATGTGTCAAATAATTACCTACTTTATTCACAGACTTCTATAATTATTAAAAAGTTATTCATTATAACATCGCTCTACTATGGAAATATTTAAAGAAAGTTGTTTAATTTCCATTACGATACACGGCTCTGGATTCCTGTATTTGTATCTGGGGTAATATTTCAGTAATATTTTTTTAAGTGAATCCACAGACAACATATAGTTGGTAGTTATTGCCGAGAGTATGGATGGGTCATGATTGACCATAGACAACAACAACAATGTCTATTGTCTATGGTTCTGCGCCACATTTGCAGAATTTTGGCGCCATATAAATACAAATTTTTACCATTTTAATGTGTTATTTTTGTTACTTAGTCAAAATTTTGCGCTGAAAAATGTCTAGCAGTGAAACCTACTAAAGAAAGTTTAACTCCACCTGACATTTTAGTAGTTGCAACAAAAATGAAACAAAGTGAATGATTTACGCCAAACGTTAGCAAGATTTTATGATTTGGATTTATGATAATAATATGAGCGTAGATAAAGTAGTGTATGAAACTCTACATAATTAGGTATTAAAACACTCATGTGATACTATTAAAAAACTCGCCTGCGGCTCGTTTTTAGGGTTCCGTAGCCGAATGGCAAAAAACGGAACCCTTATAAATTCGTCATGTCTGTCTGTCCGTCTGTCCGTCTGTCCGTCTGTCCGTCTGTCCGTCCGTATGTCACAGCCACTTTTTTCCGAAACTATAAGAGCTATACTGTTGAAACTTGGTAAGTAGATGTATTCTGTGAACCGCATTAAGGTTTTCACACAAAATTTTAAAAAAGTAATAAATTTTGGGGGTGCCCCATACTTAGAACTGAAACTCAAAAATTTTTTTTTCATCAAACCCATATGTGTTGGGTAACCCATATCTATGGATAGGTCTTCAAAAATGATACTAAGGTTTCTAATATCATTTTTTTCTAAAATGAATAGCTTGCGCGAGAGACACTTCCAAAGTGGTAAAATGTGTGTCCCCCCCCCCTGTAACTTCTAAAATAAGAGTATGATAAAACTAAAAAAAATATATGATGTACATTACTATGCAAACTTCCACCGAAAATTGGTTTGAACGAGATCTAATAAGTAGTTTTTTGATATTTACAATAAAACCTCTAAAAACAAAGTTAGTTTTGCGGTTCGATAAGAAAAGTGGTTTTTATGGTTTTATTCCTCCGGTTATAGTACGGAACCCTCAGTGCGCGAGTCCGACTCGCACTTGTCAGGTTATTTAAACTCACACTCGTGTTTTAATACCCCCCATTATGTAACCGTTACATAAACTACTATTATTTACACATTTTGTTTTTATAGTTTAGGTATTTATAGCTGGCTCCTATAAACTTTATTTTTAAACTCGTTATCGTTTATACATCATTAGATCACAAATAAATCAAGGTAAGGAACATACGTATATTTAATAACATAATATAGTAGATTGAAAATAACCCCCGTCGCACACGGCCCGTAATCGTAAGCGTAGCGTAATTCTCGCGTACGACGAGAGCAGTACGAGCACGAACATTTTCAAACATGTCCGCAGACGAAGCGGTGTTGCAGCGAATCGTATAGGAGGCGTAATTTTCATATGGTTATGCGTAGCGTCATATCAATATTCTTACGCTTACGAGCGTTGTGCGAAGGGCTTTACAATCCCTTAACCAGAACCTATTTCGATGAAACTTACAGTTTACTCTATTATGCACCTACATTCATGTTTTAGTAATTTTTGTACTTACTTATATAATAATTGCATTCTGAAAGCATTTTTAATTGGGTAATGCCGACCTATGTCCTTAAAAAGTGCATTGGGCAACATGAATGGTCTCTTTGCAACATCGATTGCCAGTCTGCAATACAACATTCGAAACCAGTGACCAAGAACTCAAGATTCCTTATAAAAATGTGGCAAGGGTGGTGTCGACCGATATGGTAGACACTTCTATTATTTTGAAAACAATAATATTATTTTGATGAGTGTTTTCTAGAAAAAAGTTTTATAGAACCCTTTCAAAGACAGTCCTTTGCTAATCTTTCTTCTAAAAGAGCGTTTTTATTTAGGTACCTAAGTATTTGTGTGTATATTTATTACTCCTTCAAGCCGCAACTAGAGAACCGATTTAGCTGAAATAATTATGAAAACAAATAAGCTTTTTACTCCAGAACAATTATTCATGATTCCAATGGGATTAGTGATTTTAATTTCATTAGTAAATATATAATGTGCGAGCAAAGCCGGGGCATTAGCTAATAATATTATGGGTGGGCTGATTGATATACGATTTAATGCAAACTTTTCACCAGCCAGTTTTACATACATTTCAGTAAGTAAAGCAAAGAAAGAAGCGATACCTACAATGCAACCAAATGTCAGGCGACAGATCAAGTTTTGACCGTGGCCTAGTTAAATCTGTAGCCAGTGTATAATTTCGCAAAAGAAAGGTAAAATTATCTGTGACCCAATCGATTTTGTAACTTAAAAGACCAATTCTGTATGGAAGAAAAGAAGATCATCGATAGAGAGGTCCAGCACAAAATCTTCGGTTTAGTAAAAGCTATAAGCTGATAGTAACTACCTTTCCCGACGAAGTAATTTTGAGCTGTTATAAGAGGTGATTAATATTAATAAGGCTTTTGAAACCCATTTAACCGTTCAAGGGCTCATGGAGTTATCTATATTACCATATTAAGGGGTTGCCAAATAAAACAACAGGATGCCAAGTTTAGTTACAATTCCTCGGAGTCTAGAATACCTAATAGCACGAGCCTTACGGAGTCCGGAACATAATCAAGATATTTTTATGTTGACATCAGGGGTTCAGACCCCTAACGTAAGAAAAACGTATTCATCGTTATCGTAATCGTAAGCGAATCCTGATCCTCTATTGGCTGACGTAAATCAGGGAACCAATCAGCGGGTAGAATTTGTTTACGATTACGATGACGCTGAATACCTGTCTTTCTTACACAATCGTCTCAAGGTCGTAGGCACGTCGTAGGTGATCCTTATATGCAGTTTTTGTTTTAAGATAGGACCTAGGCGCCTATTAACATATGTAAGTCGTAACTCTAATGAAAGTGCGTTTGCAGAATATACTTAGCACTCTATCACATCAATTTACATAGGTAATATATGCAAATGTACCTATATGTAGATTATCTAAAAGAACGACTAATGATGTGATGAATTTCCTGATCTAAACTGTAATAACTGTATCTGCTAGTATGTGAAAAAATTAGTATATAATCATTAATCAATCTGTTTTTAACTTAAACTTTCGCCAGTATGATAAATTACAATAACATAACCATAAAAAATAAAGCCCCGAGTGACGAACTGACAAACAACGTAAAGTCCAAACTGCTAATGGTAGAACTTCCTTATTTTCAGACGATGTTCCTAGGCCTACTTTAGAGGTGCACTAAGAAAGGCGATGATAGTCCATCGGTTTTTTTCAATTAGTGTTCATGAAAATTGGAGTCAAAATATAGGAATGGGTGTTTCAGGATTTTTAGAAATTCCACCGCTTACGACGTAAAATTATGGTTTAGAAATATTAATTACGTAAAGTTAAAAAAGACGTAAAAAAAAGATAATTTTTTCAAGAGGTTTATTATCATAGAGTATATCATTACAGTAGTACTGTAATGATATACTCTATGTTTATTATGCTTACCCGGGCGATGCATTTTATTATTCGGTATTCCTTTTAACTATTTGTAGACTAATTAGTTCCAACGCTCCCATGTATTGACAATTTTCAGTTTCAGCTCATTAGTTGTTGCATTTTGGTCCGATGTTATAAATCTTAACCAGATTATGTAAACTGTAAAGTTCCATTAAAAATAATTAATTGTTTTTCCCAATAGTTTTGATAAAACGCAATATGCATAAATAATAAATATTATGTATTTTACTATGCATAATAATATTAATAAAAATCTAGCTATAATATTGTAAATAATGTGATAGCTTGAGTAATTTTATTGATAGCCAAGTCTTGGAGGTTTCCCAATGAATTATTCCCACTATAATATATCATGAAGATTTTAAGCAATCGTGAAGCTGCATTCGCAATCGACGGTCAATTATGTATTTAACATTTATGTTCAATCATCGTTTCCCAAGCCAAGGTATGGGATGAACAAGGCAGTTTAAAGACCAGAGAATCATTTTTAATGGCATTAAACAAATAAATGTGCTTTTTAATGTTCAATTTTATGGTTGCGACCTTAAAATTGGTTTTTCATTTGTAATGTTTGGCATATGGCTGTAAATTAATAAAGTCTAGAGCGTAATTCGAATATGTTCTTTGAAATCGTTCTTCCAATAAGTACAGTACAACCTATCTTATATCTTCAGTTTTAAAAAATGCTGTAATTTTATTAAATAACGACGACCTCAATGGCGCAGTGGCGAAGCGCTCGGTTTCGAGTGGCAGGTCGCGGGTTTGATTCCCGCCACGGGGCACTTTGGAATTCTATAATTTCTAAAGTGGCTTAGGTCTGGTCTGGTGGGAGGCTTTGGCCGTGGCTAGTTACCACGTTACGTGGCTGCCAGCAAAGACGCACTGCCAAGCGATTTAGCGTTCCGGTGCGACGCTTGTAGAAACCGTTGGGGTAAATTTACTTACCCTTCCAAGTTAGTACGATAACATCATTTGAGTTACCATCAGGTGAGATCGCAGTCAAGTACTAACTTGTATGCAGTAAAAAAAGTAATCATCCAATCTAATATTAAAGTTAAATAAAGAAGAATTAAGAGGAAAATCAAGAAGTTAGGGCGCTTCATGCGTTAGTATTATGCTTGAGTCAAAATTTACGATTTCCGAAGGAACATAAAATAGTTATGTGTTCAATTATAGATTAGATAATTGAATTCATATTATTTGGCATTTTATAATCTAGAACTTGTCTCAAAAATATTTTAAAATATGTGTATAACTTTCTCACTAGAACAGTTTTTGTATAGGCTGTTTGCTAAAATAGCGGTCGACGCTCTACGCAGATGCAATATATTTGCCATGTTTCTTAACAAAAACTTATAACAATGACATAAATAGAAAATTAATAACATTTACTAAAAAGTGTCTAAAAAAACACGATTTTCCTTGATTTTCATTCAAAAACCATAAACCGAAAAGTGCCATTTTTAGCATTTTTCGATAAATTAAACGTATTATTTTAGGATAAAATCCAAGATATTTTGTTATTTCTGAATTATAGTAATTTAATTCAATTCATATTCAATGTCACTGGTTATTTATTATTTTAATAAGTTGTATATTTATTTTACTATAATTTTTTTTGTAATACCATTTTCCGCGCAAAATTGTGTCAGCGGGAACGGAATTCCTTTTTTCTATGGAGCGACACGCGGTTCACGCGTAAACGTATTAACGCTCTGAGAAAAATAAAGAAGATTGTTTACTCACCGGGCACATACTTGGTGCCAATGAAACCCAGCAAGCACATCCCGAGATGATGGTACACATGCAGGAACGTCACCTGGTTAAACTTCTTACGGAGTACGAAGAATACCTGAAAACATAAGCGCATTTTTCAGCTGATTTCGTATGAATAATATAATTTTAGGTTTAAGGGTAGGTACCATCCGGGCGCTAAAATTCAAATTTTATTTATTTTTCTAGTGGGCTAATTATGCATCGTATAAGCAATAAGTTTTGCGAACTCATTTATTCATCTACATGTTTTTAATAAAATATATTCCCGATAGCTTCAATTCTGGGAAACTGCAAAAAATAATCTTTGGAGAACGAATAGAAGATGGATTAGCAAAGTATTTATTTAAAAATAAGTATGTAAATGTTATGTTAAATATTATGTTCGCAAAACTCATTGCTATAAACCTAATATGTATTTAGTCCAATATTTGCGCAAAAAACTAAATAAAATTTTAATTTCGCGTGCTAGTAGGGCCGAAACATTTGAAGCTATGACAGTTCACTGCTTCCAGTTACGCGGCTCTTGACTCCTGAGAGCTAAGTGCAGTTGTTGAAGCTTAATAGGTATCACTTAGAAAACATCGTGAGGAAACTTATATACTGCCCCTGTTTACTGGCTCGTTTCACTGGCCAGACTAGCGCGAGACGCGGTTGTCTAAAGTGGGAGGGAAAACTCATCGGCAAAACTCTTGCGAACGGGTTGGGTCCGTGACAGCCACCACAATGCTCTAAACGGCGTGCGAATCTCGCCCACACGAACTTGGCTAGGCCTAAACCGCTCTAATTCTAAGAGGAGACGTGCCCAGCAGTGGGACATAAAACGAATTGAGTCCCAAAAACCCCTTACAACGCATTTACATATCAATCATTTTGCTTTTAGTGAGCTAAGAAGTTCCAATCTCCTCCTAGATATTTCTCTATCATAGGAGATAGGATAGGTTAGAACTTAGGTTAGGTAGGTTATTTTTTTAGGACATTACATACATTGTAATCTAGCCCTAAAGTAAACGTTAGCTTGTGTTATGGGTACTAGATAACTGATAAATATACATACAAAAACACCCAAAACCTGGAAAACATTCATGCTCATCACACAAACATTTACCAGTAGTGGGAATCGAACCCACGACCTCCGACGCAGACCGCAGGTTCGCTACCGCTACGCCATTTGGTCGTCAAGTATTAACTAGCACACAGTCCAAAACAGGTGACCGGCTTGTAGTTGTAAACGTATGTAAATCAACAAGAACAATGGCACGAACTATTTAACATTTTAATAATTCAAACGCATGTTTTTGGTAACGGAACAGATTTTATGAGCCTAAACTTGCGTGAACTGTTGAACCCGAGTAAATGCTGAGTAACTATTTTAAGTAAAACTTTAGACTGGATGACAACGGTGAAAAGATGTAAAACGGTAATAATTAGTTAAGTACCTTTGTTAATGAACCGCAAAACTAACTTTGTTTGTAGAGGTTTATTGTTAATATCAAAAAAACTATGCTAGTTAGAGCATTGGCTATAGTTTTCCTGTAAAATATACGTAAATTCCTTTTGACCATAATTATTTGAGATTTTTCGATTGGTAAACTCCGGAGATAAGGGGGGGGAACGGTATTTTTTTAGACATTTTCCCCGATAAATCAAAAACTATCATGACTAAAAATAATTAAAAATCGGTTTTAGAATGTACAAAGTAAACCCTTTCATATGATACCCCACACAGTACAGTTATCTCACTTTTAAATTTCAACCCTCCGATTTTCCCCCCTTTTTAAATAAGAACAAAAATAATTTCCATTTTTGGGGTTCCGTACCAAAATGGTAAAATGGAAACCTTATGGTGCGACTTTCTCCGTCTGTCTGTCCGTCTGTCCGTCACACTCGATTATTTCAGTAACTACCAGAGCTATTTTTTTTATTCCATTGTCATTGGGCCACTAATATACACAACTATTCCAAATTTCACATCGATAGCTCTGGTAGTTACTGAAATAATCGAGTGTGACGGACAGACGGACAGACAGACGGAGAAAGTCGCACCATAAGGTTTCCATTTTACCATTTTGGTACGGAACCCTAAAAAGTAAAGTTTTATAGAGTAAAAAAAAAATTATAACTACGTACTGACGTGGCGGTGGTACCAACCGTGTCAAACAAGTCGACAATCTTTATGAAGTAGTACAGCCACACGTAGTCGATTACCATCCGCTCTACTTCAGTGTCGTCGTAGTTTATCTTCTGGCACCACAGACTATAGTGGCCCGGCAGGTACAGCCATCTCAGACACTGTTAAAAAACAATCATGCTCTAATATTAATCATACTTAGGTCCACTTAAACGAAACGGGGGTTAAATATTTACATTTTTAACCCCAGAGTAAACGTCTCTCATTGGACAATTTTGACAATTTACACTGGGTTAGCATGTTAAGGGGATTGATTGAATTTATTTTTGTCTTTCTCACTCTCACGGAGATTTGGTAGGTGCGACATGCAGCGTCGCGGAAGAATATAGCAGAAAAACGACGTTTTACCTAATTACTCAAAAACTAAGCTGGTTATCAAAAATCCCTTCTAAGCGTTTTAGGATATTATTATTACCGATACATTAAAACAAAAATTACAATTACATCCATTGTAGTTTCCGATAAAATATAGAAAAACTGAGATTTTGGAGCAACTTTTGGGAGAACTTTCTATCGAGAAAATTTTATCCAATCGTGTTTCTGCTTCTTAGCGATTTTAGATTAAAGACCCAAAATACATGACGTGTAAATTTGAAAGTAATTTTCTTTATAGTTTTTGCATAAAACTTCATTCAAAATCACCTAAACACGGCTTGTAGGCCGTTAACTCTGAGTTAACACACTAACCCGAGTTGGTATAAATGGGCCTTATAGATATTTCAATTGACGCGCCCCACTCTGTCAAACTCCATGCGAATTGAATAAAACTTATGCGATTTAGACAGAGTGGGGCGCGTCTTCGTGGATTGAAATGAGTATCTATATGCCTACAAGTATGAACTTTTCTGGAATAAAAGTTCCTGCAAGAAGTTTTCCCGGGGGGAGCCACGTGGCCATTTGCATCAGATTTGCGCGTATGCATTTTTGCCTATGTTTGTGGATTTGTGTGTTGCGTTCATTATCTCGAAACTGTAAATAGTACACTACTTTCGCGGCCAGCAAAAAGAGGCATTGATCAACAAACGTTCCCGTAAAAAAAGAGATTTTTCAGTAAACAGCTTTCTAAAACAAGCCTGTTCGAAATTTATACCTATAAGTAATAAAATTCTCTCGCTTTACTTTGTTACCGAACTGCTCCGAAACGGCTGGACCGATCGTTATGAAATTTTCAGTGTATATTCTCTGGGTCTGGGAGCAGGTTGTTATGTATTTTTTGTCCCTAAGTGAGAAAAAAATGATATGGTAAAACAACGTTTGCCGGGACAGCTAGTACCTTAAGTAAAAAAAATCTTTGATAAGTTATCTCCTTCGTTGCTTATAACCTGGTTAAATGCTCTAAGCCTTCGTTGCTATGCTTCGGATTAAAAAAGCACGTTCCATTTTTAATTGCATGCAAGTTATGATTACCTACTATGTTATTATTATTTGACCGCGAAAGATGTGGCTTTTCATGTAACTTTTGTCGGCCGGTACTCGAATGTGTTTGACCAGTACAAACTGTTTCGATTTATCTCGATGGAGGTTGTCCAAATAATGCTCAAAGAAGAATGACCAAAACTCAAAAGTGGTATCCAGCTTTCTCATGAACCAAAACCAAAATCTTCTAAGAAAATAAAATAGTGTTTTTACGAACAATTTTCACTTTTATTAAGATATTTTAATTACAAAAAGTTACTTTCTTTTCAATGCACATTTCCTGTCATACAGATTTTATTGAGAAGTACTTAAAACTTGTTTATTTGCCTATTACTTTGGAATCCGGATGTTAATTAAAAAAATAATGATTGTAGGAGTTAATGTGGAGACCGTAGTCTATAAAAAATAAAGGGAATGCCGGAAAATGGGCTATTTTGCGCCACTCTGCGTCTAAAGCACGTATGCATGAAAAATCTTCTTTCAAATTACAATATCACATACATTTTTTTCAATGATGTGCGAACCGGGGTTCATAAGTATTTTAAAATAAACGGTATTAAACGTTCGTTCGTTCGATTTTGTAGCGGTCTTCGATAGCTGTTACATCTGCCTGGAGGGAAATTTCCATATTTCCACCAACCACCGGCAAACTGAATCTGCACTGGTACGGGATTCTATCCATCCATGGTCATTATCCAAGCATGTGAGGGAAAACGATATATCTGATTTCCTTGGATATATTTATTTATTTGATTTCCTTGAAGTCGGCGAGACGTACCTGCACTGTCATGAGACCGGACAGGAAGATCTGGATGATGTTGTAGACCACGATGACGTTTTTCAGGTTGTAGGGCGGGCGGTCGGCCATGAAGGCGGGCCCCCACTGCCGCACGAACTGGTGGTACACGAACATGATTAACAGCACCGGTATCGGGCTGGCCACCAGGAAGAAACTGTTCGTTCGGGGATCTGGAAAATACCTGCACTTAGGGCAAATGCACATCGGGACTACACGGCAAGGGATTTCAAGTTTTTATAGACAATCAAAAGTGACGTCATAGAAATTCGACATAAATACTTATGCCGCGGGATTCCTATCAATGACGCGGCATAATTTTGAAGCGTAGCAATTTATGTCGTATTTCTATACCAATACGTTTGAATATCCATTAATAAATGTTTGAAATCCCTTGCCATGCAGTCCCCGGTATGCGTTAGACAGATCTTTTTACAGATTAAAAGTACTTGACTTTACTTGCAATCTCAACTGCAACGTAGATATCTATGCGTACTAACCGACTTTATTTATTTATTTTGCATCGCTTTAGAACGAAATTCAATTTAGGTATAAGAATGCGCGGAGTCACGTGACCAATTTAATAATCAGCTATCGTTTCTATACGTTTTGGAATTTCGTTCCATTTCCATTTTCTCAGCGTATCGCAAAATACCATATGCTGATGTTATGTAACGATACCTACAGCTGAGAATGTTTTCGTAATAATTTGGAAGGGATTAGTAACCCCTGAGCTCTAGCCTTATGACAATGCGGTCCGATAGATGGAATGGCAATGGAACGAAATTCAAATAAATGTATTAAATAACGGAAGTCACGTGAACAATTTAGCGATCATTACAGAGATCCTGACAATTTCCGTTCTGACCCTGGATCAATGACCTCTTTAAGTAATACGAGTACGCTGGAAATTTCAATTATAAATGTCAATTTTATACCGAGGCGCTTCAAATCGGCACAAAAGAGGAACTGCCAATTGTATAGAATATTTAGGCCAGCATACTTGTATTACAGAGGTCAGTGCCCTGTATATTTTTTTCATATAAAATTTTACATGAGTTGATCATCGATATAATATCGATGGAGTTGATCATTCAATCACTGATTTAACACTAGCAGCTATAACACATAATACCATGATAGTGTCTTACGTTATACCTAGATTTATTAATAAAGTCTACTTTCACATAATGAGTTCACTGACCATGTTGATTCTTTTGAAAGTTTACGTAACTGTATAATGATATTATTTTGTGCAATTTTTTTCAGTGCAATCAAATTATTTTTTAATACTAAATCTGCATTTTAGGTCAGGTCATGCTTACCGTTTGGATATAGCGCCAAATTACATCATAATTATTTAAAACATTCATATTGCTACTGTTACTACTAGTGAAGAAAATTTATTCAATATACATACTTATTGTTAAATATAATTTGACACTAAATAAAATACACTTATTTATTATTACCTGAAAAATTAGAGCGCATTTTAATAACGTATGTGCCTACGCTACTATTTTGAATAACAAGTAAATAATTAAAAAATTAAAAAACACGACTGCCCTTTGGTAAAACGACTTTTTCCAAAAAAAAATACCTATAGCCTATGTTACTCGGAATGATGTAAAGATTCTAACGATACCCCATGTTATTTCCAAATCTATTCAGCCGTTCAGAAGTTATGGTGGAATAAAGAAACTCACATACATGAACCCTAAAAACATTACACTCCTTTTTTGGGCAGCCGTGCAAAAATAGTAGTTTATGTAACGGTTACATAATGGGGGGTATTAAAACACGAGTGTGAGTTTAAAAAACGAGCCGCAGGCGAGTTTTTTAATAGTATCACACGAGTGTTTTAATACCTAATTATGTAGAGTTTCATACACTAGTTTATCTACGCTCATATTATTATCATAAATCCAAATCATAAAATCTTGCTAACGTTTGTCGTAAATCATTGCAACTACTAAGATGTCAGGTGGAGTGAAATTTTCTTTAGTAGGTTTCACTGCTAGTCTTTCTTCAGCGCAAAGTTTTGAATAAGTAACAAAAAAATTGGTTGTCTGTAAAGTCGGTTTACAGACGTTAGATTTACGAGATAACGTCATAATCGAAATCGTTATTGTAATCGTAATCGTAGTCGTAATCGTAATCATAATCACAGGCCCAGTGAAACGTTACGCGGAACGTTAGACATTGTGTTAATGTCTATGGTCAATCATGGCCCATCCATACTCTCGGCAATGACTACCAACTATATGTTGTCTGTGGATTCACTTAAAAAAATATTACATAAAAAATATTACCCCAGATACAAATACAGGAATCCAGAGCCGTGTATCGTTATGGATATTAAACAACTTTCCTTAAATATTTCCATAGTAGAGCGATGTTATTATGAATAACTTTTTAATAATTATAGAAGTCTGTGAATAAAGTAGGTAATTATTTGACACATTTCGATTTCATAATTCGAACTTAAAGCAATGAGCGTAGATAAAATAAGAAAAGTAATTACTTATCAAAGTTCTCAACATAGAACTTCAAAAAGTGGTAAAACAAAAGTTGCTTTAGTTTCAAATTAGTGGACAGCTCCAGAGAATTTTGGAACCTATGTTATTATTTTTAAGTTACGATAGTCGACATTTCCTTTGAAAAATTTCTAAGATACATGTTCTAAACATTTTTGTGTACCTAACTACGTATACATGTACGATGTATCTCTAATATATAAAATTCTCTCGCTTTTCTTTGTTACCAAACTCCTCTGAAACGCCTAGACCGATTGCCATGAAATTTTCAGTGTATGATCACTTTACATTTATTTTTATAACCCTGATGGCAAAATAACGTTTGCCGGGTCAACTAGTATATTTATAATATTCAAGGGTTAGTTCGATAGTCAGTTCATGAAACATAATGTTATCATGTGCGGCTGACCGCTGCCGCCTGGCTGATAAAATACCAAAACACTTATCAAGCCACAACTTATACCTATGCCGATGCAGTTACCGTGAGACCGATATGTTTTATATTTTTCATCACTCATACACGGAAAGTAGGTCTGAAGTTGCCTGAGAAGCGGGTTGAAAGTAATACTTTGCAGCCCTAGGGAGAATCGTTTTCAACTGACAGCTGTCAAATAATTAAAAAAACTAGTTGTCACATTTTTATTGGAGTTCAAATGAAACACGACATACCCGAGTGCATCCATAGACAAGAAGAAAGATAGACTTTATTCATAAAGTAAAGACAACTGATTCATAGACATTCATAGACAATCATAGACAATACTTGACTATTAAAAAGCTAAATGCATAGCCCGCCGGCTAGGCCAAAGAAAAAAAAAAGGCGGGAAAGTGGCAAGCGGCAATCCGATCTTCATTTGTTTTTCGAGTTGTAGAGTTTTGTTTAGGCTTCTGTTTAACAGTGATTTTTATTGACACAATTATTCAATTTTCTTTAGCTAATTTCTATTTTTATTTTGACTTTCCTTATATTCGTAATGAAAAGCACAGTGTTTACCTCGGGATAAAGACTTATTTAGTCCCTCGAACTATAGGCCCCCTCGCTACGCTCGGGCGCCAAACCCCGTCTCGGGACTAAATATGTTACTTTCATCCCTAGGGTAACAATGTACTATTAAAAAATTGGATGTCTGTAAAGTCGGTTTACTGACGATAGTTGAACGTGACAACTCTCGCTTGCACTACAAGCCTTACATGGAACGCCTCAGAGCGAGGTAACGGCAAATGAGTCATGTTTTTTTGTGCGTGCAGCCGGCTCTATCGAATTATAAGACGTTGTCACGTCAAAAAACTTTATAATTTTCGACAGTTTGCGCTATAAATCAAAAACTATCAGGCATAAAAATAAAATTTTTGTCTGTAAAGTCGGTTTACTGACGATAGTTGAACGTGACAACTCTCGCTTGCACTTCAAGCGTTACATGGAACGCCTCAGAGCGAGGTAACGGCAAATGAGTCATGTTTTTTTGTGCGTGCAGCCGGCTCTATCGAATTATAAGACGTTGTCACGTCAAAATCGGTTTTAGAATTCACAAGTAACGCTCTTTCATATATTTAATGACTATTTCAAATTTCATGTCGATATCTTTAATAGTCACTCAAACAAAGGGTCGTGTCAGACAGATAGACGGACAACAAAGTGATCTTATAGGGGGTCCTTTTTTCTTTTGAGGTACGGAACCCTAAAAATTAATGAATTGAACCTCCTGCGTCTTTTATTTTTGTCTTAAAAATGAATACAGAAAATCCGCCCAAGTGCCATATTGACTCGGACACCGAGGGCTCCGTAATACAAAAGAAGAACAAAGAAACCCAAGAATCACTTTTTTAACGAATCGCAAAACTAACATTGTAGAGGATTATTGTTAATAATAAAATGTAAAAAGTATGCAGCTATAGTAGTGTTATTATCTCGCTGCAGACTCGGTCATAAATCATTCGAGTGTTTCGCTTTGTTGTTCTGCAGAAATGCACAACTCAAAAATTAACAAAGAACAACAAAAGCGAAACACTCGAATGATTTATGACTGAGTCTGCAGCGAGATAATAACAGTACTATAGCTACTTCTATTGACTATAATGATTTCAAGTTTTTCGCTTGGTTTGATTAAAACTTTCAATTTGTGGTTTAACATCGGATTTTGCTTTGATTTTTCAAATTAAGATAGTAAATAATATTACATTAAATTTAAATAAATTTCAAATTAAGATAAAGGTATATACATTGGAGTACATAAATCGCAACCTATTTACGTCATACTATAACATGATGTTTATAACAAAAATTATTTTATTTCCATAAACGGGTTAGTTCCTATTTAAAATTCAAAGTAAGTTTGGCCTTTGACGCTTCACATAGTATTTCGAAAATTAATATTAATAGGCATCGATCGGGCGGGGCTATTGGGTATAACAATGTCCCTTAGGGTTCTTACCCGCCAAGTCATCGTTGATGTAATTGTAATAGTTCGTCACGTTGGCTATAAGCGTGCCCATTTCGCTGACCCCTTCGTCTGAAACAAATATAGCTATTAATAAAAAAATGAAAAAAAATCCGACTCCAGAAATATCAATTTATAAAGTTATGTATAATATAAAGTACATTTAAACATAAGTACTATATAACTTATATATAACTTATATATATATATAAGTTATCATCTCACTCCCAAGTTTGGTTATTTTTTTATTAACGACTTACATTTCGCGCCAAAATCAGTCATTACTCATTAAGAACTAAAAAAAATATATAAGAGCACTTGAATTTCTGAGACGATTCTAACGATACCATTACTACGAGTTTAGGAATCCAATCAGCCGTTTGAAAGATATTACGAGGTGATGAAATTTGAAAAATCCATGGTTCCTGAGGGATTTGTGATAACCTGAAATTCACGCGGGTGGAGACGCGGGCGTCTACTAGTTTCCTTACTCCTTTATGCCACAATTACTGAACCGATTTGGCTAAAGTTCCTGCGGTATTTGCGAGTAATCGAATTTCACAACGAAAATGATACCTATTGTCTCATTCGAAAAATCGGACAGATGAGTTCCGTAGTTCCGTAAAATCATTTACCCAGTCAATTTTTTATACAAACACTTAAGGGGATTTATTGAATTTATTTTTGTCTTTCTCACTCTCACGGAGATTTGGTAGGTACGACATCCAGCGTCGCGGAAGAATATAGCAGAAAAACGACGTTTTACCTAATTACTCAAAAACTAAGCCAGTTATCAAAAATCTGTTCTAAGCGTTTTAGGATATTATTATTACCGATACATTAAAACAAAAATTACAAGTTTCCGATAAAATATAGAAAAACTGAGATTTTGGAGCAACTTTTGGGAGAACTTTCAATCGAGAAAATTTTATCCAATCGTGTTTCTGCTTCTTAGCGATTTTAGATTAAAGACCCAAAATACATGACGTGCAAATTTGAAAGTAACTAACTGTCTTCATAGTTTTTGCATAAAACTTCATTCAAAATCACCTAAATACGGCTTGTAGGCCGTTAAAATGTAGCGTCCCAGGCTTTACCTGGAGGGACCTTAAGATATTTTTCTTCATATAAATGTGCTACTTTTTCTAATACCTACTACTACCACTTTTTCAATGTGAACAGGTCTTGTTGATTTTTTTTCTTTCACTAAATTCCATTCAGATTTAAACGGTAATAAAAAAATTTAATTGTCTTGATGATTTTTTTTTTCTTTCACGAAAGTCCCGGGTACTTTAGTATCGCTAGGATCTAGCCTAAAAGCTCATCTTGTTCAATTAAAATTTTTGCATAATATGTAATAATTGCATATATCAGATTTAAACGGTAATAAAAACTGTAGATTTTATGTGGAGATGTTAAAAATGTATGCAAAAGCCAAGTATTTCAATTGTTGCTTGTTGCTACATACGTAATAGAAATATTGTGAAGTCACAAAAACAAGACTTCTTGGCCAACAGCCACACGCTACCAAAACAGACGGATGGATTGCGAATACTATAAAATACTCATTATCATTTCAGACAATAATGATCAGCCAGCGAACTAAATTGCAATTGGTAATTCCTTAAAGTTAGGAAAAAACAGAGTGAAAATCCATTGAACAAGTAATATTAATAAACTTCTGAATCTTATCTAATTATTGTCTAAAAATAAAGATTTTTTAATAAATAAATATATGTATACCTACGGGACATTTTGTACATCGCATTCTAGTCTAGCCCCAAAGTAAGCGATAGCTTATATTATGGGTACAAGATAACTGATAAATATACATACATACTAATATACATAAATATAATATATTGAAAAACACCCAGACACTGGAAAACATTCATGCTCATTACACAAACATTTACCAGTAGTGGGAATCGACCCCACGACCTCCGGCGCAGACGGCAGGTTCGCTACCACTACGCCATTCGGTCGTCAAATACGATAAGAGTAGAGATGACTCTAGATACCTAACTTAAAATCACATGAGAAAAATGGTTCACAAAAAGTATTTACCTAAATAGAAAATGAAAATAGCAGGTACTTTTTTGAAAATCGAAAATAGGTACATACGTCTCCAAAAGTATTTTAAATAAAATACAACACGTACCGTGAAACGATTTAGCGTTCCAGACTCCAGTGCGATGCTGTGTAACAACCGTAGGAGTAATACGACCCTACCAAGTTAGTATGATATCATCAGCTGCATCTTGTCCTTACTATTAGGCCCGCCGCGTCAACTAATGTGTCCCTAATTAATAAATCTTGCTACCGGCTATTTTATTGCCTACTGATCTTGTTTTTGTACCATTTGGAGTAATAATAATCGTCCTGCATGTTTTAAATTTTGTGGCGGTATGAAAGCGTTATAATATAAAGCATAACCGGTAATGTAAATATTTTAGAATTTTCCACTAAAGTAGCTACGTACTATTTAATACCCATAAGTCCTAAGTAGCTCATACAGTGTAATGATACTGATATTAAAAGTAGGTCGTTTTTGTTTACAAAATATGTAAAGGGTAGGTGCACAGTTGCACACTGCACGTAGCATGAGGCAAGCCTAACGGCAGGGAGGATGTTGCACCAGGGAGCCTTATAGGAGCAGTTTGAGATCCCGGAATTTTCCAACACGTTCCAACAGTGTATGTCCACTGAGGGGGATATAGGGGGTAAAAATCCCACATAAGCCACCCTACTCCCAGGTTGGATAAATTAATGAAGATTTATTTATCCAACCCCCATTTAGCAAAAAAAAAAACTTTGAAAGTGCGGGAGAAAGAGCATTTGGAAAAGAAGAAAAGCATTTCGAAATTCAAACATGACGAACTTCATCTATCTTCCACTGACGAACCTACAGTTGACTTCGTGTCTGAAACTGAAGGTTTACAAAAAATTTGTTTACAAGTTGTACTAAAAATTTACATAAAACAATTACGTTATCTTTGTTAGTGTGTATTCTAATGTCTTGTTTGTAATTGTTGTGATATACTCCGATAAGGCAATACCTAGACAATAAAAAATCGTAACAGATGAAACTAATTAAATGCTAATTAAATACTATTGTTGTCTTTCACAGGTAACTCATAATTTCGAAGGTGCTTAACCAAATTTTACGTGAAGTAACCGTGGAACAAAGGCATTAAGCAACGTTACATTTCATTAAATTAAACCGCAGCATGAAATAAGTACCTACCTATTTTATCCTTGGGCCTAGATTTAATTATAACAGTCAACCTACCCTTTAATCGACATAAATCTTCTGGGTTATAATGCAATGAAATCCATAAAATAAATAAATCACATACAAGGGCAAAAATGTACCTGGTTATAATTACGCATGAATGCAAATATCATCTACCAGCGTCATCACTTCGAATTAAAGCTTCGGAAGATTATATTAATACAGTAGGTAGTCAAGTCACAATCTACCGTCCCAAAAAACTAGAAACAATAATTACAAAGCATAACATTTATACATCTACATTTTTTCATAAAAAAATCGCTTTAAATTCCCATTCACTTCATATTGGTTCCCGAAATTTTCTGCAGTTTCCCAGATTTGGATCTATTGAGATTTGAGTAAATTATTTTTTTAACATTTAGATGGACAAAGGTTATGCTCGCAAATGTCCATAATTCTACATCGTATAGGCTTATATGGCAATCCATAAGCCTCCGATGTAGAACTATCCCACTATTTGCGAAAAGGTAAATAAAATTTGAATTTTCGCGCCCGGATGTTATCCATCCACCATAACTAAAGAGCTAATGATATTTTAATACTTAATTTATTAAAATATTAAATTAGTTCGACCACCTACTTACTCGGTCAACGCCCTATATAACAATAACAGTTAAGTAGGTTATTAAAGCTTAAATTAGCATGCTAATAATTATAACTAGTAATCTGATAACACGTGAAACTAGCTAAGTATAGATAATCATTGAGAAAAGCGAGCGTAACTGTACGGAACCCCATGACATGCAAGGTGTCGGCTACCGAACTAACCTACATTATAAATAAACCTATACTTAATATTTTATTAAATGTGTGTTTGTTCGTTTGTCCTTCATTCACGCCGCAAAAAGCAACGAATCAACAGGATTTTTTGCACAAAGATTTTGGTCAAAGACTATATAATAGGATTTTGATCAAGAACTCTATCTAGGTAGAGTTTTGGTCAAGAACTCTGTAGGTAGGGTTTTGGTTAAGACCTCTACAGGATTTTGGTCAAGATCTATATATAATAGGTTTTTGATCAAGAACTCTATACCTAGGGTTTTGGTCAAGAACTATATACGGATTAAGTCAAGAACTCTATAGGGTTTTGGCCGATTTTTCAATATACGCTAACGCTTGATCACAATCTCGCCTGTGAGAAAGATTTCAGGAGAGCATTCCAAATCCATGCGGACGAGAAGACAAGAAACGAACGGCTTGAGTTGGGAGGTAGGCACGGTCACCTTCAAAAATGCATTATGTAGCTTAAAAGTTAAAACGGTGTGCAAGTACCTACCTTAGATAACAATGTCAAACCTTAAGAAAACAGAAGTAGGTAATGCATGCAAGCAAGGGATCTTGTTTGCAGAAGAAACTGTATAGATTTTTGACGCTCACTGTACATCGACGACATAGAGATGAAAGCCTGGCTATCATAAGATTGGAATACTTTGTTAAAACGTCATGAAGGTAGGTACCTACCTATTTTGGGTCGTAAATCTAAATTCTTTATATTTTGTGTAGGAAGTAATATGTTAGCAAAAACAATTACTTAGATTTGTTTTGTTTTGTTTTGTATTTCTGGCTAAGTTTTTTTAGCAATTAGGTAAAATTATTACGTCGTCTTTCCGTGATATTTTCCCGCAACGCTGTCTGCCGCACCTACCAACGTATTCGTATTCGTAAGAGCGCAAAGGACAAAAATCAAAACTGTACCTATTGGCCCTTAAGTAGTTAGGTACCTACTAAGTATTTTACGCGTATAACCATTGCATAAAGCACCATACTGAGGCACCTACTAGTACTATTTCTAGATATAACCTATTATTCATTATCTATATTGAAGTGGTCGTAATTATTCGGCAGATTAGTAAAATGCTAAGTGGCTGATATTAGGAATGAAATATTAAAAATTAAATCTATCTAGTTATCCCAGAAAATCCACTCTAGCGCGTGTCATACTCCGCAGTCCGCACCGACCGAGTGTTCCGTACTAAATAACTACAACTGTAAGAATCACTTTACTGATGAAATGAATCGCAAAAGTTACTTCGTCTAAGGCTTACCTTAGACGAAGTAACTTTTGCGATTCATTTCATAAGTCTAAGGCTTACCTTAGACGAAGTAACTTTTGCGATTCATTACCGTAGTATTTTTGGTATTAACAACTTATTGTTAATACCAAAAATACTACGGTAGTTGTTTTATTTTTTTGTGTAAAATATGCATAAACCTCTACAGACTACTCTCCACTGTTCATATATTTCGATCGGTTAAAAGATTAAAATGCCCAGAAAAAGAAACATGAAAAATTATTATAAGGTATCTACTTATTGCATAAAAATAAAGGAAACTCCTGCTCATAGATTTATACTAGGTCGTCGCTCGCACTCCGACTATGATAGAGCCCAACCTAACAACGACAGTTCCGTGAGTGCGGCAACTTTTTCTTGTAGTATGAGTGTGTCAATTTGAAATTTGTATGGTGATTGGTGTGCGGATGCTAGTGTGCGTGAAAAATTGTGTAGCGACGGCTTGGGTTTGCCAATTTGGGCAAAGTATTTTTGCTGCACTTTTGAAGTCGAGGGCTCCCTTTTGGACCTTTATGATCTTGCTCTATTTTTACACTCTAAAAAAATGTTTTTGAGTGTAAAGATAGAGCACAATTACATTTATCATGATGCTCTACTTAGTATAGACAGTCATTTTACTTTGAAACAAACCCCCGATTTTCCCCCATAAAATAATATAATAAATTGAAAATATTTTTAAATTTTATAACTATTGATGTTGGGGCGTTATGTCATACAACAATTATTCTAAATTCTCACGTTGATAACTTCAAAAATCAAAATGTAATAAATTCAACATTACTTTGAGTCGAACGGCCTTTTGTGGCAAACTAATCTATCAAAAAACGAAACCTAAGTATATGTAAATACTAAGTACAATATACCTAGTGATTCGTTTTTTAATGTTACTAAATATAACTCACTATTGTAGTCTAGTTTAATACATAATTTAGACTGAATTTAAATCATTTTAGGTAACTTTCCGTTGACCTTGATTCAGGATTCAGGAGTCATGAAATATGGCAAGAAGTACTCACACACCACAGCACAAATAGGTACCTACATACACACGCATAGCACAAGTAGCATAGTAACACAACAGAACAAAAAACTATTGTACAATATTATAATAATATGATAACACTTAGATAAGGTTTTGTTTCTGTAGGTACGTCACAGGGCAAGTAGGTACCTATGTGTTATGACTTATGAACTGTAAAGCAATAATTATTTAATTTGTAAACTTTATAAGTAGGGTAAAGTTGGTAAAGATGCAGTCGAAGAAATTATCGTGCTAAATTAGAAGGGGTAAGTAGCCCAAAACGGTTGGTTGCTACACAGTATCGCGCAGGAACGCTAAATCTAAATCTAGGCGGTGCGTTTTTGCCGGTGGGGTACCTATAATGAACCTCGGTCGAAGCGTCGCACTTTGGAAATTATAAAATCTCATTTGCCTTCCGATCAGCCGACAGGGACTAGTTGATAACTAATATACAACCACATATTATACAACATTCCGAAAAAAGTACATACCTATATAATCATTGCATTTTTTTGGATAAAATCCTACAAAAGTATTTTAAAAAGATCTTACTCCGTTTATTAGTCCAAATCCACGCTAACTTTGATAGACATTAATTGTATGTTGTAACTTACTCTTAATAATTGTTCACTTACCTATTTTAGAAACAATACTCCTGGATAATAATTAATAACGTAGGTACCTACTTATTATATAGCTACTTTTAAATTATAATTTTTAGAATTATTATAATTGAAGTCCAAAAATTTATTGAATTTGATAGTTATAATCAACAACAATCTATAATTTACTTTTAAACGCCAACGGTTTTTAATACAAAACATGGAAACCGCGAGGAAAGCCGTACTTCTGTATTGCTGTTTTGTAATTATTTTACATTAAAACCTTTTTACTACTACAGATTCAATACTTAAAACTTATATAAGTCATGTACATGTCTTGCAGATAAATTATTATTAAATTATCTACATAAAGAAGGCAAATATTATTTCAAATGACAGTTTATTTTAAGAGGAAAATAAAATATGCTCTACACGCGATTAGCGATATTAGAATAATATTTTTTAAGACGCACTTTAAAAACGCACTCGAAAATTAATCTCACTTTCGGATTTAACACTGTCACTGTTAATTTACGTAAAATATTTGAATTCTCGCTTTTACCTGTCCGTCTAGATTGGCGTACGCACTACACTCCACTTGCTTTGAGATTGAGCGTCTTACGTTGAAACAACCTCCGCCCCGGTTGTTTAATTAAATTTTAAACACTCGGTAAGCACACGCAGGTATTATATTAAACTCATGCTGGATTTATCGAGACTCGATTGAGTATGGAGAAATTAATATGTATGAGATCGGAAACATTGGTCGATACGTAGCAATATACGTAACAGAGAATTAATTCCAGCAGTAAGGTGTTTAATGTACATACATCTTGTAGTGAACCTGTTTACAGTTTAAATACAAGCACAGCAGCACAACAAACCACAATAAATAAGAAATCGTTTTTAACAAGCGCTTGCGCAACTTCCAAATAGGCAAGCTGAGGTTGTATCCCTCGGCTAGCGTTTTCTTCACGCTTGTGTGTGGATCAGGGGTGCTTATTCCCTAACTTCACAACGTGTACGCATAGTTTCAGCGGGCTGGTTGAGAGGCTGCACTGTAGGAAAATTATCCTGGTGCTTCTTCGCAGTGCAGGGCGCGTTTGAACCCTCGTAAACTTAGCTTTAGTTAGTAGTCGACTTGTAGTTTTCACCATACATGTGCGACAAATATCATATTGACGTTTCCAAGAGCCTGTACGTTAGGCCTATGTGAAATAAAGATACCTATTTTGACTTAGACTTTGGAGCTTGGATTGGGGTGGTTCATGTTGAATAGAATATAGAATACGTCTTTTCTGGTATAGGCTGGTAACCAGCCGTGGCCGTCTCCAAGTCTCGAACAGGACATTTATTTTTACACGCTAGGTACCTACAAGTTACTGCCGTGCTGGGAATCGAATCCTTGACCTCCCGCATGATTCAAACCACAGCACGCGCACTGCGCCACGAGTTCATCAAGAAGTGTTGTAAAAGTCCAGATCCAGTTTGTTTTTTTTTTCTTTGAAATTATAATACCAAAACTTATCGCTAACCTATCTTGCACAAATCATCTCGCTTGAAATGGTGACAAGAATAGTAGATGCGTTTCCACGTAGAACAGCTAGATTTTGCGCAAAGAATTTGTTCGCAATGGGACAACTTTGTGAACCCTTTGTGAAAACCACAGAACAAAGATTAAGTTTATGTATAGAAGTATGCATGTCTTGTCACTATTGCCACTGCTATTCATTGTCAGTCTTATTCCGACAATATTTCATTTGGTTGTAGTCAAAGCAGGTCCAAGCATGGTCAAAGCTCAGGTCAAAGGGTCAAAATGAAATATTATGACGTTAAGGTATAATAAAAACATGATAACTTCAAAATTTTACAAATACGCAATTTCAATTAAAATTCGAGCCAATTTTACTGCAATTACGCGACTTAAAACTAACTTCAAAAGTGTTCAAGGAAGTGCTGCTAGAACTGCAGTGAATTTGTCATATAAGATTTACGGAGAACCGATAATATACCCTGACGCACCGACAATATTACTGGTGCATGGACTCTTGGGCTCCAAGAGGCATTGGGACAGCATCGGGAAGACTATGGTGAATGTGGTAAAGACGGCGGTTGTGTCTGTTGATTTAAGGAATCACGGCGATAGTCCACACGCAAACTCGCACAAATACGAAGACCTGGTGGGGGATATCCTGAAACTGTTGGACAAGTTGTCCATCAAGCGAGCTAGCCTCGTCGGTCACAGCATGGGCGGGAGGGCCGTGATGGCGGTGTCGCTAACAGCAGTCAGTATACGAAACCTTCTCTTTTTCAGTTTTAATGTTAAGTAATTGAGTTAATTCTCACTTCAGGTGAAACAGGTCTTCTTTATCTTCCGAGAGTGGACATTATAAGAAGGAAAAAAAATGGCTTCAACTCACGCTTCGTTTAGCCAAATCAGGTCTTATTTATCCATGATAAAAATTAAAAACATCATGCTTCATCAGATTTCATGGTTCTGACATAAAATCGTTAGATAATCATTAAAAAACTATTTTAGTAACATTTTTCACTATAATACTTAATAATAGTTTATAAGATAATAGTTTGAGGGGCTTTGAAGGTTGTTTCAAGTTTTCGTCCCGGATAGGTTGTGAGATATTAGTTCGGTCGAACCACTAACGTGGAGAAATCTCATGCGAATTCGTTTGAGAATGCGGAATACATACTTAAATAATAACATTACTGTAAAGTTGAGTCTCTCTGCATCGTACGGTCTATCCTATTTCTGAGGTTTTATTGATAGGCTTGCGCTTGACTACAATCACCGATTGAAAGCACTGATTAGGTCTACGGTGGGGACCTTGCCTTGAAAATACCAATTCACTCTTCTCTGGAAGACACCCAGATTATACTTGGCTGAACACGGAAGCTGGAAGGGTGTTCCTCACCTTAGCAGTTCGTATTAGAAATGTGGAAGAAAAACGTTTCATTCGAGTTCGCTCTTGACGTCTTTCGACGAGACGGTGTCGCGCCCTATGGCCTATGGGCTGCGGCTGCGCTTGCGATAGGTACGAGTATATGCGGTCACGGTGAACTTTGGTGTCGAAACCAACGCGCACTTGACCCGACCACCGCATCGCGAAACCCTCTTGAGGTATTCGTTGTATTCGACTTGCACTTTAAAAAATATTCTTAAAAACAAGCTGTTATATACGTTTTTATCCGTATTCTTCTCACACATAAGACCCTGGTAAGGGTACTATCTAGCACCAAAGTACTCGTCAAGACGGATCAAAAGAGTCCAAATTCGATAGGGTTGTATAGTTTAACTACCGAGTTACTGTAGCCACCTTCCGATTCCATCATTTAAAGATCAGCTCCATGTCATAATAATTTTGCATTGTCATCCGATTTAGGTACACAATATGCAATGCAATGCAATTTTCAGCTCAATCGGTAAGTGTGAAGTGGATCAAATTGAACTAGCAAGATTTGTTTACAGACAAACAAACATTGGGACAAGTATTGAATGGAAGCAGGCGTTATTTTGCGGAAATCCATAATTAGCAGGACAGATTAATTTGTTTTGCTGTAATCCGCTACTTGAAAAGATTCTGTATGGTACAATATGCAGGAACACCGCCCACATGAAACACCACACACAATTTTCCAACACTTTCTTCGACGCACGTTTCGTCCCGAACCGGGACATCCTCAGGAGATGTTGACTTCACAATGTACTCTACGATTTCGCATTGTGAAGTCAACATCTCCTGAGGATGTCCCGGTTCGGGACGAAACGTGCGTCGAAGAAAGTGTTGGAAAATTGTGTGTGGTGTTTCATGTGGGCGGTGTTCCTGCATATTGTACCATACAGAATCTTTTCAAGTAGCGGATTACAGCAAAACAAATTAATCTGTCCTGCTAATTGGGACAAGTGAAAGTAGAAACTAAATATAAAAGTAGACAGGACTGACGGACGGAAGGCGAAGTAATAAGTATAGGGTCCCGTTTTTACCCTTTGGGTAGGGTACCCTAAAAAATAACGCTTCAACTATCATACCTATAAAGATTTTTTTTAAAGTGCTAAAACAAAGTTAGTTTTGAATTTAATTTAAAAAAATCTTTTCAGCCTGATAAAGTAGCCGGTCTTTTGGTTGTGGACATTTCGCCAATATCTACTGCCCGGCATTTAACACACTCCATACCGGAAGTTCTCCTGGCTATGAAAAAAGTAGATTTTAAGAAAGCCAAAAACTTAAGCGCCGCTAAAATTGAAACCAGAAAACGGCTAAAGGCTTTCATAAATGATGATCTCCTCCTGAAGGCTATACTGTCGAACATAAAGATGAAATCGGACCACAAGATCGGATGGGCATGCAACCTCGATACCTTGATGAAACACTTTAAACACATAGCATCGTTTCCAGAAACGTTGAAGAAGAATAAGTACACCGGACCCACGCTGTTCATCGGTGGACAACTTTCAGAATATCTCCCGTAAGCGAGCAGAATTAGTTTTTTAACTGACTTCAAAAAAAGGAGAAGGTTCTCAATTCGACTGTACTTATGTTTTTTTACGTTTGTTACCTCATAACTTTTGACTGGATGAATCGATTTTGATGATTTTTTTTTGTAAGAAAGCTGACGCTTCCCGTGTGGTCCCATTTCAATTAAGTCCCAGTTCTGATAATCCAATGGTATCCATGAGAAAACCACATAAGTCTTAAATTTTTAATTGGAAAGCATGTATTCAAAATCAACAGTAGTTTCATGTCTCATGAGAGTTGAAGTCGGTTTTTTGTTAATTAATTAACATATTATATTCTAATTATATCTTTTCTAATATATAAAATTCGCGTGTCAATTTTTGTTGTAACCAAACTCCTCCGAAACGGTTCGGCCGATTGTTATAAAATTTTCTGTGTATTTTCGGTAGGTCTGAGAGTAGGTGGTAAGCTACTTTTTTATATCCCTACTGACAAAACAACGTTGGCCTGGTCAGCTAGTTACAATTTTAAATAATTATACGCCTCGATAATAATAATAATTCGCATCTATACTTAATGTAGATAGGGCACACGTTAAATGAGTGTGTAATGTAATAAGTAAGTAAGCAATAAGTAAGTATGTAATTTAATTGGTCCAGAAGCCTTGAAAATTGATTGCATTGGTTGAATTTCGTTTTACGCCGGTTAATTGTAGTTTTTACAGGACTGCCCAAAAAAGGAGTTTAATGTTTTTAGGGTTCATGTATGTATGTATGTATGTAAAATGTATGTATGTATGCGAGTTTCTTTATTCCACCATACCTTTTGAACGACTGAACATATTTGGACATATGATGTATTGTTAGAATCCTTACAACATTCCGAGTGACATAGGCTATAGGTATTTTGTATGGAAAAAGTAATTTCACCACAGGGCAGTTGTTTTTTTTTTTAATTTTTTAATAATTACTTGTTTACTAAAAGAAATTAGTACGATTACGTAGCCGACATTCCTATAGGTACATCTAAAGCATCATCGAGTGATATAGTTGAGAGTTGAGACTCAAACCAGAGCTTTCCAATGAAGCTCGTTTAGCTTCAGTTAACGGCGTAGAAGCGGTATTTAAGTGATTTTGAATGAAGTTTTACTTAAAAACTATAGCGTCAGTTACCTTTAAGTTTAAACATCATGTATTTTGGGTCTTTAATCTAAAATCGCTCAGAAGCAGAAACACGATTGGATAACATTTTCTCGATAGAAAGTTCTCCCAAAAGTTGCACCAAAATCTCAGTTTTCCTGTTCTTTATCGGAAACTACAGTGGTGTAATTGTAATTTTTGTATAAATGTGTCGGTAATAACAATATCCAAAAACGCTTAGAAGCCGATTTTTAATAACTGGCTTAGTTTTTGAGTAATTAAGTAAAAGGTCGTTTTTCTGTTTTAATCTTCCGTGACGCTGCATGTCGCACCTACCAACGTATCCGTGAGTGAGAAAGACAAAAATAAATGGGATACGCTTTAACAACTAACTAACTCCCTAAAAACTTATCCCTTAATATGAATAGGTAAATACCCAGATATCGGTCCCAAATCCCACGGAAGGCTGTTATCGCCAAAATGACACAAAGTGATTTCATTACAACGATTTATATTATAATTAGCAATCCGGTTTACAAGTCATTACCTAATACACAAAACAGTTGGTAGTAATAATATCCAAAACATGTTTGGTATTAAATCATAATCCGCATCTTATAAGTCAGGGTTACTACTTAGGTGCGTACTATAAAATAAATTAATTTTTAAATCACAAAGAATCTTGGAAGTAAATGTTCCTTTCCTGCCACTTACAACCCGGGTGCCTTCAAATCAAGAGTGAATTGGCATCTTCTATAGGTCAGCGCGTTCCACCTTAACTGTACTTATATCATCACTTTCCATCAGGTGTGATCACAGTCAACCGCTAGCCTATATAGTATTAAAAAACAATGTATTTTCCGTCTGCTTATAAGATGCTGGTATAATCTGTAGATATTATTTAAAACTGTAGATATGATTATAATCTGTAGATATTATTTAATATTCAAAAATTCGATATATCTTTATTTCACATAGGCCTAAAATACAGGCTCTTCTAAAACGTCAATATAATATTTCTCGCATACCTATGTATAGTGATAACTACAAGTCGACTTAAACTAAGTTTATTGTAAAGACAATTTCTTTTAAAGAGTAAGTGCCGAGTTTCTTGATCGTTCTACTCGGTGCAGTAGCTACCCACTGCTTTCCGAACGTGGCAGTTGAGTTTGACATTTCTTGAGCCTGTAATTTAGGCCTACGTGAGAGAATAAGTTGGGGCAGACGTGTTTTGGAGTGGAGACCGCGTACCGGTAAGCGCAGCGTAGGACGACCTCCTGCCATCTGGAGCGACGACCTGAAAAAGGTTGCTGGTACCGGGTGGATGAGGAATAGTAGGGGAGCCAAAGCGGGGATTTTTGAAGTGACCCGAGCGTGTCAGAAAATTATATAGGGAGAATCCTTGCATCCTTTAAAGTACCTCTACCAAGTATGAACCCTCCATATGGTGGGGTGTGTTGAGGGGAACCCGAAATGGGGAGGGATTCTACTAACATAGCCCCATGAAAACTGTCAGACACGCTCGAGGCACTTCAAAAATCCACGCTTGGGCTCCCCTACTAGAAGGAGGACCGTGTGTGGTGGCGCGCTCTCGGAAAGGCCTATGTCCAGCAGTGGACATCCATAGGCTGATTAAGTAAGTAAGTAAGAAAGAATAAATATTTCGATCTAAAGTAGTACAATTTTTGTCATTATTGTTTCAGGGCGGACGATTTGCCCGGCATACGCGAGATGTTCCCTCGAGCGGTGGTGTCGTATGTGCCCGAGGTCGGACACAACTTGCACGTCGAAGACCCTAAAACTTTTTTAGAAATTGCTATTGCGTTTTTGAGGACAAATAAATAAATTATCTACTACCTATATCATTAATAATTATTGTCTCTCTGGCGCAGTGACATGCGCTACGATTCGACTGAGAGGACGCGGGTTCGATTCGCCACAGGGCACTTTAGAATGTTATAATTTCTAACTAGCTCCCACGGGGCCTACCACTTGTAATATTGTTTTGACATTTTCATACAATGTCAGTATAGAAATTATAAGTAAGTATAGTAAAAACAACATTACAATAATATTACTTTAAGCGTTGGTGGTAGGTTGGTGGTTGGTGGTTGGTGGTAGGTCTGGTCTGGTCTAGCTATTTGACTCAGCTATTTGACATAGTCATGGAATCAAACATGCGCTGTCCTTCCAAGATTTTCCGTCTCATACCTGTGAAAACAATAAAAAGTATAGTGCGAAATGCTGTAGATTTAGCATATAAAGTACACGGAGCTTTAAGCAGCCTGTAATGATTCTGCACGGCCTACTGGGGTCGAAGAAAAACTGGGAAAGTATGTCTAAGAAAATCAATGCAGCGACTGAGAAGACTGTAATTGCTGTGGACGCGAGGAATCATGGCGAAAGTCCTCGCGCTCGGAGCCACACTTACCCAGATCTCGCGGCGGACGTGGCGCGGCTAATAACTCAATTAACAGTCAAACAAGCCGTCATTACCTATCGGCCACAGCATGGGAGACGGGACTGGCAAGTGGCATGGTTTTAGCACTTTCTGAGGTCGAGCACCAATAAGCATATTGTTATGTATTTATTTTTTTATTATGTATTTTTATTTTAATCCAATAAACATACATATTTACACATTGCTTGCTTGGCACCCCTAAAGCCTCGGTGGCTTGTCGGGGCGCTGCACATTCCTCTTTAAAATGTAATATACTGTAGAACTAATTATATACATAGTAAGGTTAAATTATAACTAAAAACACAAAGTAGAAAGTCGGTGATAGAAATATACAAACACATAGAACTAAAAACTGTCGGTAGACACGCAAAACACCGAAAGAGAGTCATCTAAAAATGAACGCCCACGTTGAAAGAATAATGTAGTGGAGGGGTGTTTTCTTTTAATATGTCGATTTCTAGCATCGACGAAGTGAAGTTGCTTATTGGACACGTCTTATTGATTAATGCTTGCATCGGTCGAGCCGGGTAGGCACTGATTAGTTGCTTACATCGGCTGTGCAGCCAAGACACCGATTGGCTGGTGATGGTTGCGTTGCTATGGTTATCGGCGATGTTTGGGCGATGGACGAGAATACGATGTCAATGAAGAAGTTAATTATTTTACAAGTGGAAAATTAAAAAATTTTAAAACACCCACGACTTATGCAGACTTGTATTTGAAAAAGGATTAAATAATTTTTTTGAAACTCCCCGACTAAAGGAAAGTAAGAATTAAGAACCTATCAGTATAATTACAAATCCAAGAAAATCCGAAAATTTAATTTTCCACTTGTTTTATAGTTTTTCGATTAATATATTAATTTAATTTAAATTAAATTATTATTAAAAAATGAAAATTAATCTTCAAACTAGCCATTAGCTCCTCTAGCAGCGTTTGAAGGCATCATCTCGATATCTGTGGCATCATCCCTTCCAAGTCATAAAGAGAAGTTTATTGTGGCGCCCCCTGCTGTTCAATCACAAGAACAATTATCTACGAACCATTGCCAATGACTCACTAATATTTTATACAAAACTGTATCTAAATCGGTTCAGTCGTTTTTGTAATAATTGAGAACATTCGTTTGCACTGTAAATGTTTTTATGGCGCCCCCTGGTGATCGGATCGATGTTCGTAACAACTATCTAAGAACCATTGCCAATGAATACCAAACATTATACAGAAAACTGCATCTACATCGGTCAAGTCGTTTTTGAAATAAATGGGAACATTCGTTTGCAATATAAATGTATTTTATGGCGCCCCCTGGTGATCGATGTTCGTAACAACTATCTAAGAACCATTGCCGCTGAACACCAAACATTATACAGAAAACCGCATCTAAATCGGTCAAGCCGTTTTTGAAATAAATGGGAACATTGATGTGCACACACAAACAAACAAACAAACAAACAAACAAACAAACAAACAAACAAAAATATTTTTGCATTATTGGTTTTTGTGAATAATTTAACATACAAACAAACATAAAATCTTTTTAACAGAGTAATGTACAAACGGTCTCTCACCCTAAACGCATATACCCGTACTCCGTTCCGTCGTGGGTAAAAATGGCGATTATCATTGTGTTGTAGGTATGCGAGGTATGCTAAGTATGCGAGAGGTCAGCCTTGATTCTCAACACAACTGAAATTGAGGACTTTATTAAATCTAATTTAGCTCAGGTCTGGACCGATGGGAAGTTTCGGCTGAGTCTGGTTACCACACTACAGGCAAAGACGTGTGACCAAGCGATTTTTAGAATCGTTAATTATTCAGCAATAAATTCTACTCTACATGGTTTTTTAAAGACATTGATGTTGGATAAGGCCGTTTGTCCACTGCAGCCGTCCTCGAGAACGAGACAATTAAATTATTATAAGTTCTTGACTTGACCACGACTTTAAAACCCCCCCTGGCGCCAAAGCTGGATCCGCCCTTGCTTATGAACCTACTATTTTCGAAAAGCTTAATTAAAATTGAATTTTGGCGGCCGGAGGTATCGAACCCCTTTAAAAAGCGGAAAGCCTAACCCCATGAAGGGGAATCCCTAACCAGTAAACCGCTTACACATTCGCTTGGGTTCCCCGAACCAATGTGTTGCCCTTATTACTCGTTTCCCGTTTACAGTAGTTTCCCAAATGTTATTGGTTTCCCAATGAAAGGGTTGCCTTTTTTAAGGGTTTTAAAATTAAGCCGCTAAATCGATCGCTGGCGAAACACCTTAATAAAGCAGCAATGTATAACGAACCATAGACAACAGTGAACGTCACTGTAACTGTCAAGGATACGGAATAGCCCCCGTGGTCTGTGATTCAAACTTGAAAACTCCTTTTGACAGTTGACAACTTGTCATATTTTGAAATTGACGTTTCTAATTTCCATTTTTGTGTCCAAAATGTCAAACATATAACCTATTATTTATTGTTTTGAAATCAAAATTATGTTATTAAAAAAGCTCTACACGTCGAATATTTATCAAATATGCCCAAAAACATTACCAGCTTTGTACCAAAGATATGTAGCGACAAATTCCAGTTTTGCAGAGACTGTAGACCTAGCGTATTCTTCATACGAAAGTACTGATGATGAGACTTCTCAACGGCCTCCTGTGGTTATTTTACATGGGTTACTAGGTTCGAAGAATAACTGGAACAGTATGAGCAAAGCGATACATAGATCTACGGGGAGGAAAGTCATTAGTGTAGACGCTCGTAACCATGGGGACAGCAAGCATTCTCCACAGCATACCTACCTGCACATGGCCCATGACGTGATCAAGCTTCTCAAGAAGCTTGAGATATCGAAGGTCTCCCTTCTGGGGCACAGTATGGGTGGCCGCACTGCCATGGTTTTATCTTTGCTATGTGTAAGTTAACAAGTTCTCTGCGGCGCCTCTAGAACGAGACTTAGGTACTCCCAGTGCTATAGACTCTTATACTTACCGTTTTAGTTTTACCTGCTATGCGTTACATCTTCAATTTTCCCATATCAGTTCCTGACTTCCAAGGTATTTTAATGCTGCCGATATCATTGTTCTCATTGCACTTAATTCTAACAAATTTGATAAAGACAACTTGAGCAAAAGCTCTGATATTGATAGAATAGTTTAGATAAGTACCTATATCAAGTTTACATATAGGTAATACAGTATAGGTGCAAACCTACTTTCTGAACTTGGTGATAGCGTTTATACTTTTCATAAAAGCCTGTATAGATATTTTATTCCACGAAGACTCATGAAAATTGCTTGTGGTTCATTTGATCATACGAATCAAATATGTAGTAAGTATGACAGAGCGGAGCACTTTATCGTGGATTGAAATATCTATAGCCTTTAGTCAAATACTGTTTTAAATACCAATGATGGAATAAATGTTACATTTCAGTCTGATATGGTTTCAAGTCTTATTGTAGTGGACATATCACCTGTAAAGACAAGTCCACAAATATTCTCAATGATGAATCTCTTTGATGCTATGGCAGCTGTCTCCATCAGATCAGGCATAGCCATGTCTAAAGCCAGAAAGCTAGCTGACGAACAGTTAAAATCAATAACTCCAGATGTAAACCTGAGGAATTTCCTTATAACTAATTTAATACAGACCAACACTGGGTCCTACTCCTGGAGAGTGAATATACCAGCTTTGAAAGAGAATTTCCAACAGAATATAGCAAGTTTCCCGGCATCTCTGAAAGGACTGCAATACTGTGGACCAACACTCTTTATAGGAGGTTCATTGTCAGATTATATTGGGTGAGTAATTCAATTAAGTTCCTAGTAGTAGCTCAGTCACCTCTGCTTTCTATAGGTGAAGTTGCTATAGGGTTAATATAAAGGGGATTTTCCTTAAGGGGATTGATTGAATTTATTTTTGTCTTTCTCACTCTCACGGAGATTTGGTAGGTGCGACATGCAGCGTCGCGGAAGAATATAGCAGAAAAACGACATTTTACCTAATTACTCAAAAACTAAGCTGGTTATCAAAAATCCGTTCTAAGCGTTTTAGGATATTATTATTACCGATACATTAAAACAAAAATTACAATTACATCCATTGTAGTTTCCGATAAAATATAGAAAAACTGAGATTTTGGAGCAACTTTTGGGAGAACTTTCTATCGAGAAAATTTTATCCAATCGTGTTTCTGCTTCTTAGCGATTTTAGATTAAAGACCCAAAATACATGACGTGTAAATTTGAAAGTAGTTTTCTTTATAGTTTTTGCATAAAACTTCATTCAAAAACACCTAAATACGGCTTGTAGGCCGTTAATGGTATTAACTAGCACACTTTCTGGTACTTAGGGTTTGGGCAGGGCAATGATGAGATGGTGAGTGAGGATCTGGACTTTTTTATACAAACAATACACATATTAATTGTCGTGTATTACCAACGTCTGAATACAATTAATACAATACACATATTAATTGTCGTGTATTAACAGCGAGCGATGGAGAGAGCTATGCTCGGAGTATCTTTGCGCGATCGAATCAGAAATGAGGAGATCCGCAAAAGAACCAAAGTAACCGACATAGCTCAACGTGTCGCAAAGCTGAAGTGGCAATGGGCGGGGCACATAGCTCGCAGGACCGATGGACGTTGGGGACCCAAGGTGCTGGAATGGCGGCCACGCACCGGGAAGCGCAGTGTCGGTCGACCCCCCATCAGGTGGACGGTCGACATTAGGAGGATCGCGGGGAGTCGCTGGCGCCAGGCGGCGCAAGATCGTGGTGTTTGGCGGTCATTTCAGGAGGCCTATGTCCAGCAGTCGACGTCCATCGGCTGAAACGACGACCAACGTCTTGACAAAGGTCTGGGGTGTTTTACTAAAATGTAACATGATTGAGGACGACGACCTCTCTGGCACAGTGGCGGCGCGCTTGGATTTGAGTAGGGGGTCGCGAGTTCCGCCAAGTGGCGCTCTGGAATTCTATAATTTCTAAATTGGCTCAGGTCTGGTCTTGTGGGAGGTTTCGGTCGTGGCTAGTTACCAGTTACCATCCTAACAGCAAGGACGCACTGCCAAAAAAAACAGACAAAATGAACCAAATAATTAATTGTTATTTCCAGTAAAAATGATCTGACTGAAATTCAAGAATACTTTCCCCTGGCTGAGCTGCAGTTCATTGAGGGGGCCGGCCACTGGGTTCATAGCCAAAAACCGGAGAAATTCCTTGATGTGACATGCAGTTTCCTCAGAGAAAAATAATGTAGAGGTGGTTTAGCTTAGCTCAACGTGTTTACAAGTATGTTTTAGTTAGCCAATTGTACAAATTATTTTACAGATGTTACTTGTTTAAAACTACCCCTGTTTGTTAATGTTTACTTTATTAGATATTTATTTAAATATACCTATTAAAATTATAAAAGTATTTGTTTTTTTTTAATTAAGTATCTTGAAAAAATATACTCACATAATAATTGTCTCTTTGGGTTTACAGAATCATTTGGTTTAACTTGCACCAGAAAGCGGCTTAAATATTTACAAAATAATTTTAAACCATAGCCTGTGGTCTATCATTAAACAATGTTGAATTGTTAGGAATTAGGATTATTATATAATCTTCTAATATATAAAAATCTCTAGCTTTTCTTTGTTACTAAACTCCTTCGAAACGGCTGGACCGATTGTTATGAAATTTTCAGTGGATGATCTCTAGGTCTGAGAGCAGGTTTTTATCTATTTTTTTATATCCCTAAACGACAAAACAACGTTTGCCGGGTCAGCTAGAGTTAATCGCGCTAACCAGCGCTAACCAGCTAAAAGGTGATGAAGCAAGTGTTTGTCTTTGACTTAATTAATTTTGCATTGCTAAAAACAGTGTTATTTTTTCTAAATGCTCCATGGAAAAGAATAGCTGTAGGTTTCAATTGGCTTAGAGATTTTCTAAACCTGAATACCTAGTTATGATAAATTTTATTGAGCTTCTTTTGGCTCTATAGTGAACATAACACCATAACAGGAAAATATAATAATATTATCAGCAATAATAATTAATCATTTCTGTGCTAAAATAAGAATACCTACTCTAGTGGCTTGTATTGTCAGGAAACTTAAAGGATAAGTAAACATATTATTACAACAAAACAATACCAACCATTAATCCATTTTGTAATGGAATATAATTGCTAAAATATTACTATACTGTAATTAAGTACATACCCCAATTTTTAGGGTTCCGTAGCCAAATGGCAAAAAACGGAACCCTTATTGATTCGTCATGTCTGTCTGTCTGTCCGTATGTCACAGCCACTTTTTTCCGAAACTATAAGTAATGTTGAAATTTGGTAAATAGGTGTATTCCGTAAACCGCATTAAGATTTTCACCCAAAAACAGAAAAAAAAAATTTTTAGGGTTCCCCATACTTAGAACTGAAACTCAAATTTTTTTTTTTTCATCAAAGCCGTAGGTGTGGGGTACCTATGGATAGGTCTTCGAAAACGATATTGAGGTTTCTAACAACATTTTTTTCTAAACTGAATATTATGCTCGAGAGACACTTCCAAAGTGAAAAAAGTGTCCAAAAAAGTCTTAAAGATCTGAAATTCGGTACCTAGGTTGATATTAGGTCATGAAGGCGCACTAAGAACTGGATTTCCGAAATTGACATTTTAAAGAGTAATAAAAGTAAATCATATATTTAAGGGGGTAGGGAAGGGAGGGGAATTTGTGGTCAATTTTTTTTATTTGAGGTGTTTTGGTTAGTTTACGGTACACTTAGGGTAGTGTACGGAACCCTAAGTGCGCGAGCCCGACTCGCACTTGACCAATTTTAAATAAATTAGAAAAAGATAGTACTCATTATTGTAAAACCACATCCTTGAACTAATAGTAACAACCAAAATTTCTCACAGATTTTATCATTTCCTATGTGGTTTTTTGCACCCAAAAGTTGCAGGCGTTACCATTTGTAGGAAAAATGCTAGGTATATATAAATCCCTGTTCATAGGAACATCCTCATTCCCACTTCACAGTCATTGTGAAGTAGGTGTCTACAGAGTAACTTCCTTGTTTACCTGATATTGTGAAAGGAAACGCCATAAAGACATCACGATGGCTAATGTGACGGATAGTTTGAAGTTGCTGTTCGATCGCCCAAATGAACCTATGGTTTCACCCAAAGGCGACAACAATGCACTTTTCCAACTTACTGAACAGTACCTGGTGAGTTTAGTTTATTATTTGTCAATAATTTCTCAACTGATTAGGTAGTAAATTTTTTTGCGTGTCAATAGTCACAACAGATCTAAGATTGAAAGGTTTATAAATCTCTCCTGGCAAAGAACAAGATATAAAATTTTTATCAAGTCAAATCCTGGATTTATCTGGTTTACCGTCCCAGACCACTAGACAACTGGTTTGGTAGACATAAAAAGGCAGATGTTTCTTTAATTTAAGCTGTCTTACAACAGATACCCCAGGTTTTTAAACCTTTCCAAGTTACATAAGTGTGTTATTTGTCACTTACCAACAGGTAAGATCACTGTAAATTACAGAAATATTAGTTATTATAATGCAACTCATATTTTAGGATGAAGATTACATGAGCAATGGTATTGAAATCAACAACAAATTCGGGAATGAGGCGAATGAAGTAATACCGTTGAAGGAATTACAACAGCTGCCTAGCTTCAATCTCGCACGTCGACTACCGAAAGATGCGGAGTTCTCAACTTTACTGCCTGCCCACCAGGAGATGGCTGATGAAGTTATTGACGAACTAATATGTAAAGTATTTCTGCTCTAACTTAGCATTTTTTTTTCATGCTCAACCTCACAAACATTTTGCAGTTATGGGAATTGAACTCACAACCTCTGACACAGAAGAGGGCAGGAGCATCACCGCTGCGCCTTTATGTTGTCATATTATGATTGTCTCAGTACTGTCAATATCATTACGATTGTCTCAGGTGAAGGACACTGCTGTATCTGTCACTGTTCTGAAGGACCTCCTGGAAGCACAGCTAGCCACCATGATTGCACACAACTTGAATCCACTCTCTTGATGTTGTCTGTCCACCTGATGATAGATGATGACCACCCTGGCGCAGTAGAGCGCTATTAGATTTGAGTCGAGGTCGCAAGTTCGATTTCACTATGGGTCACTTTAGAATTTTATTATTTCTAATTAGGCTCAGGTCTGGTATGAGTAGAGTGGGTGGCTTCGGTCGCGGCTTGTTACCACCTTACCAGCAAAGACGTACCGCCAAGCGATTTAGCGTTCTAGCACTATGCTGTCTAGGAACGGTTAGGGGAGAATTACTTAAGGTGAACGCACACTTATCGTATCCGATAGCGTTGAACAAGTCGAAAGAATCAAATATAATGAAATCTCACACACTTTCATTTTGGATGTTTCGGAGATTTCATGTAGTATACAGAATAATAAAATTCGTTTCGTTCGACACGTTTGGATTGGGTAAATGTGCGTTCACCTTTGATCCTCCCTATTTTGTACTTCAGGTGTAGTGTTCTAATGTACTCATAAAAAAGTTACAACAATATCATAAAAAAATTTATTAGTCTAGTTAATAAATAAATACTTGCTATATATTTTGTATGAAAGACCCATTTTCTGTAATATATATATTTTTTTTATAGCTGTACCAGAGAACCAACTCCAAGACTTCCTATCAACATGTGTGTATGCAAGAGTCAACCTTAACCCGCAATTGTTCAACTACTGTTACTCTGTTGCACTGATGCACAGGTTAGTGCCACTCCAAATAAAATTTACTTCAAATTATTGATGTTCATGTACTTCAAATTTCGTATCAAATGAACCATTTATTGTTGTAGGAATGACACAAAAAATGTGCCCATACAGAACTTTGCAGAAACCTTTCCGGCGAAATTCATGAACTCTCAAGTATTCTCTCAAGCAAGAGAGTCGGCTGCGGTAGCAGCTCAAGGAGCCCCGGTAAGTCATTTTGCTTTTTCTTTGCCACCACAACAGTTATCACATTTCTTGTCTGTTCCCGAACACAGTACTGGCTTATAATTAGGAGTCCATGGACCTAAGCTGTCATTTGAATAGAAATCCATAGGATATGTACCATCTTCTTTTAACCATTTGCTGTTCCCCAAAGCGACGGAAAACTCGTACGGTGTAAGCAAGGGTTTAGGAAATGCAGTGCCCCAGTCAATTGAAAGCCTAGGACACGCAACCTGGACAAATGCGTCCAAGTTAAATAATGCTAGTTTACTAGGAAAGATCTCTGATAACAATATTTTTATATACTTCTTTTCAGAGTTCTGTGTTTGCTTCTCTAAATTAGCTAGGACTTTAGTACTTCCTTGTCTTCCCAATGTACCAAGAATTAGTCCAAAGTTTTGGGCATTCTCAGATATTTTAACTTGATTCTTTCGATTACTTCTCATTAGTTCATGTTCATATTGCTCTGATGTGAACTTCTTCTCGTAGGGATCATACTTATATGCGGGGATACCTGGATTTGCTATCATTATAGCTTCTAAATGAAATCTGCCATCACCCAAGTAGATAATAGCATCAGATAATAGCTTTGGAGCTGTGCAGCCAAGTATCTCCCCCGGCGACAAAGGCCTCGACTGTGGAACTGTAACTATATACTCCTCGCTTCGAAGAGATTTCGCTACAGAATGTAAAGTTGTCACAAACTGAATTGTACTAACTATAGCCAAGTGCGTTCTCTTGGGAAAATTGTGCTTAATTGTGTCTATAAAATGCGATGGGTCAATTTTAATATCTACAAATATATACAGCACCTTTATGTTACTGGTTTGATCTATGGGTATGAGGCAGGAGTGTCCGTAGTGCACTAGCAAGTCAACCCCTAAGGCGATTGCCGTGAAGTCATCGATGCAGCATGCTCCATAAGTTACGTCACCCATTATCACAGTGTCTGCTTCAGTGAACGTCTCGATTATATCACATAGAGTAGTTGCGAACATTGTTAAACCTGAAAAATAAATTTTCAGACACTTAAAACATAGAAATTGCAATTGATTTAAAAAGGGTAGGTGATGGACTGAAAAGCGTCTATTTTCAATTCGCTAAGAACATCTTGGTCAATGACTTCTATTGATCTTGGACATAAATAATATGCAGTTTAAAATAATAGAAAGTAAACAGACCTTCTGGCAATTGTAGAGCCACTCGTTTCGAGCCCAAAGATCTGATTCTCCATATCGTTTTATGGATTTCGAAGTTATAATTCTGCGGCAACGTTTCACAAGCACTGTTTATTAGCGGATCATTCAGTAAATCATCGGGAATTTTATTAAATGAACGAATATTAGGTTTGAAAGTTTTCCTTTGACCCTCTGGCTTGGCTCGGACCACAACTACGTTTGGATTGAGTTCTAAATCCTCCATTTTTATAAACACATTGTTTAAAAATTTATTTAATTCAGTAAGTCGCCGCAGGTTAAATTTTTGTAAAATGTAAACACGCGCGATTATTTTATTTTCAAAGTGTGGAGCAAGGGCCTACGTGACTTTTCGCATGAAATTACGTTACGTTTCTTGTAGTTGTAAGTTGAATTGTTTTTGTTTGCATCCGACACTCGCACAATTTATCCCAAACAAAATATTTGGCTTTCATTGTGGTTAACTAATTAATAACTCTAAAATATTGATTATTATATTGTGATTGTTATTTTCATTTATTAATTAATTTAATATGAAATAATATACGCCATACATAACTAAAAGAGTAACGTGTGCCGGAACGTTTTTTGCAAGACCATAGAGTCATAGAATAAGAACGAATTACGTATTACATTACAATCATATTGCGATCGTCGCTATCTTGATACGTCAGTTTTCTCATTATTTATTTATAACATTAATTTGTCCTATCGACTCATGTGAATTTATAATGAATGATTTTTTTATTATAGCGAATTCCCATCATCATACCGAGAGATTACACTGCCACAGACTTGGACATTGAACATCGATTGGCCTATTTCCGGGAAGATATTGGTGTCAACCTTCACCATTGGCATTGGCATCTTGTTTATCCCTTCTCCGCTAGGCAGCGTCAAATTGTTGATAAAGACCGACGAGGAGAATTATTTTACTATATGCACCAGCAAATTATAGCTAGGTAAAATTATTAACTTAATAAAATTATTTTACTATCGAATACAGTCATAAAATCTTTGCCTCTGACCTCTGGTCGAGAGTTTGAATCGCACACACGTTAACATAAGTGTTTCGTTTGTGGAAACTACTCATTACTACAGAATCGTAGTAAATCCTGCATGCCTGGGAATTTGTCATAAATTCAAAACTGTTCCCGGAGGCTTGTGAAACCTTCTAACCCGCACTTGCTGGGAAATAGCTGAATCCTTCTACTTCTTTGAGAAATCCTATGCCCAGTAGAGTATCATAAAAAGGAATTCAAACAACAATATTAAGATATTGACGTTCGATATTAAATAAAATCAGCTCACAGTGTTCTTAATTATTGTAATACTATTCAAACAGATATAACGCAGAGCGTCTATGCAATGCCTTACCTAGAGTCAAGAAGTTTAGTAACTGGCGGGAACCGATCCCAGAAGCATACTTCCCTAAACTGGACAGTCTCACAACATCGCGGGGATGGCCTCCTCGGCAGGCAAATATGCGTTGGCAAGACCTTAACCGTCCAATCGATGGTCTCAACATTACCGTCGCGGATATGGAAAGGTGGAGGAGGAATATCGAAGAGGCTATTTCCACGGGACTTGTTCAGAGAGTAAGTTACCACAGCAATTATGAAAATAAGCATCTGCCTTAATAGTGAAATTGAATCAGGTAACTCAGGTATCGAAAATCTTCTCTGCTCAGTTCAGGCGAACCATCTATAATAATTAAATTATTACGTTCCAATATTTAGAAACTTGAAAAAACAAAGCCAAGATTTAAACCCACTTTGATATTTAAAGTCCATTCTATTTTACAGGCTGATGGATCAACACAAGCTTTAGATATCGACACACTGGGAAACATGGTGGAATCTAGCATACTGTCTCCGAACCCTCAACTTTACGGTGCATTGCACAACAACGGTCATAGTTTCTCGGCTTATATGCACGACCCGAACCATCGCTATCTTGTAAGTTCTGTAGCCACCCAAATATTACATTCATTCATTCAAGATTGTTGTACTTCTAGGATTGTAACGTGTCATGTTTGTTTTTAACAGGAAAGTTTTAGTGTTATGGCTGACGAAGCAACGACAATGCGTGATCCTTTCTTCTACCGCTGGCACGCCTTTGTTGATGATCTATTCCAGAGGTTTAAGGAGTCTACCAACGTGCGGCCATACTCGCAATCCGAGGTAAAGTAATCATAAAAATAAGAACTTCGCTATATTATACAGAATGAAATTATTAATTTGTATGAAAAAATAATGTTCTAATGATTTTAGTTGGAAAATCCCGGAGTTCAAATAACGTCTGTACGCACTGAAAGCAGCACAGGTGAACAGAATGTTCTTAACACGTTCTGGATGCAAAGTGATGTAGACCTGTCGCGTGGCCTCGACTTCTCTAACAGGGGCCCTGTCTACGCTCGCTTCACTCACCTGAATCATCGTCCATACCAATATGTGTACGTATGACATATAATAATGAAAATTATATTATGCCTATACCTAATACTTGTATTTGTAACAACAGTATAAAGTTGAATCTTGTTCTCAGCTAAAATTATCCTATTGATTACATTTTTTATTTTATCAGCATTGACGTGAATAACACCGGCGATGCTCGGCGTACCACTGTACGCATATTCCTGGCGCCCAAGTTTGATGAACGCAACTTACCCTGGGCATTATCCGACCAGCGCAAGATGTTTATTGAGTTGGACAAATTCGTCACAATGAGTAATTATATTTTTATAACTTTATTTTTTTATTTTAAGAAAATGTTAGTAGTTTTAGCCATACTTATAAAATAAATTCATGATTCAATATAAGATCTACCTAATTTGGTTGGAGTTTATGCATTAGTTACATTGTAATTTGTAACCATACCACCGAGCATAAAATAACTGCATCAAGTAAATATGCTGAATATTTTAACTTACTACTCTTTTCTACTTGACTAGCCTCAACCTTTAGTACGGAAACAGCTGGTGCATTTTATTATCTAGGTATTCTCACCAGTGTAAGCAGTTAAAACTACAACTACGGAGTATGTAATGTTAATTTTCTTTTACAGTAAATGCAGGCCAGAACACGATCGTCCGCCAGTCTACACAATCGTCCGTTACGATCCCATTCGAGCAGACTTTCCGCGACCTGTCGCAGCAGGGCAATGATCCTCGCCAGAACGATCTGACCACCTTCAACTACTGCGGTTGTGGTTGGCCGCAGCATATGTTGATACCGAAGGGCACGGAGCCTGGAATGCAGTTCGATCTCTTCGTTATGCTCTCCAACTACGATTTAGACAGCGTAAGTATATAAATGATATTAAGTATTATTAACCTCTCTTTACTTTTGTCGTCTTACTTCTTTGATCTGTGTCCCCACCAAATCTATCGCTTTTGATTACAAAATAGCAGCTGCTCTATTTCTATTACCAATTTACAGGTAAACAACCCAGATGGCTCTACATTGAGCTGCGTTGAAGCATCCAGCTTCTGCGGCTTGAAGGATAGACTGTACCCTGACAGACGCAGCATGGGCTTTCCTTTCGACAGACCATCTACCACTGCGAGCAGCATCGACGACTTTGTCTTGCCCAATATGTTCCGCACGGATGTTACCATCCGCTTACAAAACGTTACAGAAGTGAATCCTAAAAATGCTGCCAATTAATCAAAGTGCTCGTTACACTTTAATATGTCCGTAAAAAAGGTTTATGATAAGGTGAAAAGATGTGGTGGTGTGTGTTGATAAAACTGATTCCATAGACAATGCTGAATGCAACAGTTTCACGATTGTAATTGTGTTATGCAATAAGTCCGTTAACCGTAAACGCGGTAAAATTTAAATTTTCTTATTCAGTTCCAAGTTCACTATACACATTGATGAATTTCCTAATTTTATCGATCAATGATAAATTGAATCACTATTAAACTGTAATAAAAAACTAGGAATTCAACTTTATAAACTTCATAAAATACGTCGTACATCGTGTCATTGTAATTTTATTAATATAACTTGCTTTCTTTGTTGTAATAATGAAAAAAATTGTAATAGAGATAAAATGTAAAATTGAAATTATGTTTGAAAACTAGGTATAAGAAAGGCTGAGTGTATTGTTAGTAATATAAATTGTACATAAACTTTAGAGCTAATAACTATTTTATGTAAAAAGTGACCCTGTTATGTTATACCTCATAAACTATTAATTAAATAAACTGAATATAATAAACATATAAATATCTTTATTTTAGTTCTTTCGGAGTGAGACATCATGTCATGAGTTAGGACCTTTGTCTCAACCCCTTTTTACGACCTACCAGTGCCTAACCTTAGATTAGGTTCATCATTGACTCAATCCCTGATGTATTTTGCGATCTGATATATCGCGGGCTTCAAGACAGATTAAGGGCGTTTAAGTAATACCTATTACCTACCCTTACTTTTCAGAAAACTTAATAAGTTCTTGTCTTATTCTTTCACGTGTCTCATGAGACGCACATGTCTATAGTCAGGTCACAGGTGGCAGGTGCAAATAATTTCAGTTAAAGAGCTGACCTATTGAAAAAGTTTTTTTTGTCTCTTGAAAAGCAGGGGTAATTGCATACCTACCTATAAGCATAGAGTAATTAATATACCACAATAATCTTTGCTATAAGTACACCCCTTTGGCTTGAAAACTTGAAAAGTTGAAGCCCGCGATATAATTATGTCATTCTAAAAACAATCCCAACCAATTTAGGTACATTTCAAACCAAAAAAATAAAATCAAAATCTCCATTCGGGAGCTAGGTACGATGCTAAATGTGAGGCATCTCCATATAGTTGCTTACTCAATGGGCATATTCTCCCTAACACCTGGTCGTTTTTGCATTGGGCGATTAAAAAACTTTATCAAAATGGGTAGGTATAGGTACTTACCTATACATTGTCTAATTTAAAAATGAACGCGTGTCTACTAAATTATTCTTTCAACGTGTAAGCGTAGGTACCTAAACACGTGGAGTGGCGTTCATTTTTAGGGTTGCGCACCCAAAGGGGGAAAAACGGGGCCCTATTACAAAGTCCGTCCGTCGGTCTATGACCAGCTGTAGAGTGTAGGTATCTCTAGAAATATGATAGCTAGACACTTGAAATTTACATAGATGATGTAGGTATTTCTGTTGCCGCTATAACAACAAATACTATAAAAAATATAATAAAATAAAAATTTAATTGGTCTCCCAAACAACAAACGTGATTTTTTTTGCTTGTTTTTGCTCGATATTGATAACTGCAACAGGCAGGCGCTTAAAATATTTACAGAATATTTAGTTATATATTCACTTTAAATATAAATAGTTAAATTAAAATGAAAAATATTTAAGGAGGCCTTCCATACAACAAACGAGATTTTTTGCTCGTTTTTGAATTTGGCGGGCGGAGGTGTTTTGGTTGGAATTGATCTTGATAGTACGGAACCCTGAGTGCGTGAGCCTGACTCGCACTTGACCAATAATAATAAGAACATCTATGTTCTATACGAACATAGATGTTATAGTAATAAATAGTTGTAAGGTGTTATAAGATTAATAATTGTAACCTATTATTGCATGCCGTAAGGTAGATCTTGAATCTTGATTGAACTTAAAAAATCTACAGATCTATGTACCTACACCAAGTTTCGCAATAATGAAATGAACATGACAGCTTCAAGTGCGCGAATCCGACGCGCACTTTACGACGAGGGACGAGGCGGGACGCGGGACGGCAGTAAACTTAATTGAGCTATTCTGAAAACGAGCCTGTGCTGATAATGCAATGCCGATATGGATGGTCTAATAGCAACAAACAAACAAAAATATAATATGAGAGAATTCAAGGGGAAGTAGGTACCTATATTTTTTTCATTAGGTAGGTAAGTACTAGAGTAAGTTACCGTTAAAATTATCGACATAATATTTAAGCAATAGCGGACACGTGTTTGTCCAAATTCCAAATCACCTCATTACCTGAAGACCACCCAGTACTTTGTTTCTGATGACGAAAGCCTTCAAACAGTGCGTCCTTCCAGTGACGACATAGGTACCTAATAGACCTAAAACCTGGGTCATCGACTTTATCTTAGGAGATCTGAGCCACTGAGCGAGCCGCGGCAACTATGCTCGGAGACCGGAGTAGCTATCTCCGCAATCATATGAAAACATCGATATTGGTATATCGATCTAATTGGTATATCGATGTATCAAAATCCATACCTAGACCAAAGTAAGCGACGAAAGTAGTTCCGAGCGTATCGTGAAGCTGAAGTGGCAATATGGCCTAATAGCTTTTAGGACCGATGGGCGCGTTAAGCACTCAATGTTGAATGAATGGAACCAGGTGAATTGGAGAGTTGCGGAGAGCCGCTATAGATTTACTTATGCGGTGCAAAACTAGAATGGAGATTCCTACAGGAAGCCTCACGATCAACGAGACTATGGATTGAGACGACGAAACACAAGGCAGCAAGGTTCGCTAAGCTGTGATTTCCAACTGAGTTATATCTACTAGGTATGGCGAAAAATTGATTTGTTCTCTCTTTTGCCTACATTTAAATTTAATAGAATATACTGTTACTTAATATAGAAGGTTAACCATGTTTTCTGGGATTCCCGGTGCCTAAAACAGTGGCTAACCAATCCAATCATACTCGAGTAGTACCTACTCGGTAGACTCGAGTTAATTATGAAATTTGGGAATCACATACCTACTTAAGATCTCATATTATGGGCAATGCAGTAGGTCTAGGGACCCCAATTAATAACTAATTCTGACGCTATATATAATACAGGTAGGTAGGTATGTGGGTAGGTAGGTACTTACAGCCACTTCCGTAAACAGGAACGGAGTTGATTAACATTTTTATTCCCACGCTTGTATAATCAAAACAATTGTGGTTACTGAAATAATTGCAAAAAATGCAATTTTGCACTCGTATCTTCAGGGCGATATTATAAATTATGAGGAATATCACGATTTCGACCATACCACTTCACAGATTCTGTGAAGTGTGTGAAGTGAGTCTTTACTTATTTCTTTTTTTTGTATTCATTGTTTAAAAAAATGGCTAACATCGTCGACAATTTTAAGCTACTTTTCGATCGCCCAAATGAGCCTATGGTTACACCCAAAGGCGATGAAAATGTGCTTTTCCAACTTACTGAACAGTTCTTGGTGAGTTTATTTGTTTACTTGTATTTCTTTCTTTTCTTATATTAATGTCTTTTGAACAATTTTTTGGACTCTACCATCTAACTATTTATGTCCCAATAAGACAACTATTTTATATTTTATACTCGCCAATATATCCAGATATATTTCCTAGTTTTGGATCTCGTACCTACCTATAGGTAGGTACCAAATTCAGTTCTTAAATTGTCATTATTAAGTTCTTTCTGACTGATATGACTGTGTCTGTTTCTAATATTTAGTCTTGTTACGGGGAAAATAAATACACAGTGGAAGTGGAATCAAACTGTTAAGTTTACTTCAGTGATATTAGAGCTAATACATTATTATATTAATTTAATCTAAGCTGAAGGCTGAAGGACCGACATGAGGCGCAGAGCGGTAGAACCAGAGAGAGTGTAAACCAATGTGTCAAATTAAACGTAATGACTATGGATGGTCTATGGACATACCACAGAATACAAAATATTATCCTAATTAGAGTTATCAATTTCTTACATGAAATTGAAACCTAATCTAGATTTCTAACACTTCCCCTCATGCGTAACATGAGAAAAAACCATCTTACAATGCAGAGTTACACTAAATATTAATTAATTAACATCTCAGGTTAATTAGGACAAAAAAAAAACTCCACATCGTTTATCTCATGTTTAGCATGACCATACAATGTGCTAACTAATTTATACACCACAAAACCATCCAAACTTATGATCTACAGGGCTGACTTACATATATAATCATTTATAAAGAAAAATGCCTACTACTCAACATTTTTCATACCCAAGTCATTAACAAACCCCAAATACTTAACACTAGACAAGGGCTTTGTAAACAAGTCAGCCAACATATTCTCAGATGGTAAATAGCTAACACTCACATGCTTATTCCTTACAAGATCTTTTACAAAATGATAACGAAGATCAATATGCTTGGTCCTTTTGTGGCAATATTCCCTAGTTTCAAGCAATTTTAATGCGCTTTGATTGTCACTAAAGATACTACAATCATAATGTTTATTAAAAATTTCATACAAAAAATTCCTAATAAAACATACTTCTTTGCATGCATCACTTAGGGCTAAGTACTCAGCTTCAGTACTTGAAAGCGCAACACATCGCTGCTTGCGCGACTCCCAACACACAGTGGAGCCGCCAACCTTTACAACAAAACCACTATAAGACCGCCTATCCACGACATCATTGGCCCAGTCAGCATCAGCAAACACTGACATATCAAGGGTACCAGATTTAACAAACACCAATTTTTTATGCATGGTACCACTCAAATACCTTAATATTCTTTTTGCAGCGATCCAATGATCTCGTGTGAATGCTGTATTGAACTGGCTTAAATAATCAACAGCATAAGTGATGTCAGGCCTAGAACATACTGACAAATACATTAGACATCCAATCAGCTCTCTTTATGGATAAACAGTGTCATCTAAAATATTATCACATGATCCTTTCTCTAGCTTACTAGCAATCATTGGTGTCGAGACACTTTTACAATTAGTCATACCAAAACGTTCTAACAACTTTACAATATAGTCTGATTGGTCAAACATAATAATTCCATTAGCTCTGTCTCTATGTATCTTAATACCTAAACAGTTCTTAACACAACCTAAGTGTTTGCAACTAAATTCAGATTCTAATAACTTATACAATATGTCCTTTTCCTTAGAACTATTGGTAAAAATATAAAAATCATCCACATACAATGTTAAAATTGTTAGTTGCTTGTCATTTCTTTTCATATAAACACATGGTTCACATTTATTTTGTATATAACCATTGTTAGTCAATAAAACATTAACAGTATTATTCCACAGCCTACTTGCTTGTTTAAGACCATACAAACTTTTCTTTAACAAACATACTTTGTTCTTGTCAGTTATAAAACCTACAGGCTGTTCCATATAAATACATTCATCAAGTTTACTATGTAAAAAAGCTGTATTTATGTCCAGATGTTCTATGTCCATATTTAATTCATTTGCAATGCAAAACAAAATTCTTAGACTAGTATGTCTTACTACCGGTGAGAAAGTATCTGTGTAGTCTACACCAGGCTTTTGACTAAATCCTCTTGCCACAAGACGAGCTTTATATCTTGTACAGTTACCAGACTCATCAGATTTAAGTTTAAAAACCCATTTACAACTGACTATATTGCCAGTTTTTGGTCTATCCACTAATTGCCATACATTATTTTTAATCAGAGAATTATACTCTTCTTGCATAGCGGTGAGCCAACAATCCTTGCTAGGACTTGCCATTGCCTCATTATAAGATTGAGGTTCGTCATAGACAAAACCGCTTACTAAAAATGACAAATCTGATGAATCAGATAAATCAGATAACTGATAGTCTTGATACCTTACCGGTTTTCGATAACGAGTAGAACGAACAGGTCGCTCGCAGCTAGCACTAGGAGCCTCTAGCACTACATCTTCCCCTCGAACGACTGTTTCGTTACTTACAGTCAAGTCTGACTCGTTACTTTCTCCGTCACTAGTTTCACTAGTTGCAGTCCCCTCAGCACTTTGGAAGGAGGGCTCGCCTGAAATTGGAGAAGAAAACACATCATCATCAACATTTTGACTAGAATTATTACTAGTAAGGCCAGTATCATTGCTGCCATTACTATTATCATTAATATGATGCTCATTCTTGCTCTGCATATCTGCATCAATATTCTGTATACTACTATCACATAATTGGTTGCTTTGCATACCCATTTTACTAATATTATCAGAATTATTATTAATTTTAATAGGATCAATGCTTTGCATATCCATATTAATATTATTATTTTCAATTGAATCAATGCTTTGCATATTCAAATTCACATTATTGTTACTGATTCGGTTGCTTTGCATACCTACATCATTATAAATAAAAATACAATTGCTCTCTGAACTACCATTTCTATCACAGTGGTTTATAAACTGGTTTTCAAAAAATACAACATTTCTAGAAATAATAATCTGCCTAGGGTTTGAGGGATCTATCAATCTATAGCCTTTTGTATGTTCACAATAACCAACAAAGATACAACTTCTAGATTTTGAATCAAGTTTATCTCTCTTTACCTTTGGAATGAGTGTCATAGCACGGCAACCAAACACACGTAAATGGCTTATGTTAACTTTTTTACCAGACCATACTTCTTCAGGAGTTGTATTGGGAATAGCTGCAGTAGGACTTCGATTCTTAAGATATATAGCAGTAGAAATAGCCTCTCCCCAGTATTCTTTAGGAAGATTAGCTTCACGAAGCATACAGCGAGCTTTCTCAAAAAGTGTTCGGTTTAGTCTTTCAGCTACGGCATTTTGTGAAGGGCTATAAGGAGCTGTAGTCTCATGAACTATGCCCTCATTCTTTAAAAAATTGGAGAACTCAGCATTGCAATATTCTCCACCCCTATCAGTACGCAGACGTTTAATAAAATAACCAGTTTGCTTCTCAACAGTTGCTTTAAAAATCTTAAATTTGGACAAAACATCAGATTTAAACCTCATTAAATAGCCATATGTCTTTCTAGAATAATCATCGGTAAACGTTACCAGATATCTAGATCCACCCAGACTACTTACCGGCATTGAACCACATACATCAGAATGTACGAGCTCCAGCAACTGCTTGGAACGTTTTGCTAAACCCCTAGGAAACTTTTGCACTGCTTGCTTCCCCTCAACGCACGACACACACTGGTTAGGCGTAATATCGTGCTGAGACGAGTTAACATTTACACCAACAGCAAGTTTATGGAGTTTACTTACCCCACGGAGACTCAGATGTCCAAGCCGCTTATGCCACAGGCATAAGTCTGGTGTATCCTTGGCTTTCTCCTCTGTGTCAAGCGAACTTTGTGGCTTTGGCACAGCATTTACAGCATTTACAGTCAAAGTAAAAATCCTGTAAAACATTGTCCAAAATAATATAAATACCCCCCCCGTCTAGTGGCAGACACACGAAAGATTCCCCATTGAAAACATAACATTTATTATTACTAAACTTCACAGATAAAGCCTTCTCACATAATTTAGAAACACTAATTAAATTAGTCGAGAGGCCAGGTACATATAGAACATCTGTTACTAATTGAGACTTGTTATTTTTCATAGGAATCATTGGCATCACCATTACCTAGACACCTTAGGGTACTACCATTAGCAACTACAGTCTTATCACATTCTGTTATCTTGATAAACCACTGTAAGTCTCTGGATATATACGTCGAGGGCCGGAATCCACGATCCAATCCTTACTCTCGAAGACTCCATAACATATAGCCGCCAATGCTGTTGCTTTATCTGTCTTCTGCTTCTTAAACTTAAAGCAGTCACGTATTTTGTGCATACGACAGCTTCGAGACTGGATACGATGATATCATACTCCTGTGGAAGGCCACTCAAGACAATCTCCGCAACTTCAGCATCTTCTATAGCTCGGCCAATATCACTTAACTGCTGAACAAGAGTCGTTAAATGCTCAAAGTATGCACTCATACTATCAAAATCTGCATAACTAGCACGGTGCAGCTGTCTTAACAATGCTACACGCCGTCCGAAACCTTTATCTTCAAAGACTGCGCTTAGTTGATACCAAGCTTGTTTCACAGCCAAACTAATGCGGGCTAGTGCGCGTAGATCCTTAGATGTATCGATAGGCTCTTCTAATTTTTCGAACGGTAGATTGTGATGATGCAGATGGTTCGATGATAACGCTCTTGAAGCCATATTTCACGTTGCGAAATGTACTCACGCCACACGGGTAGATGGCAGACGCCACAAGCTTTGCGAAGGCACGCCGCTCAACCACGTTGTCGTGACTTGTGTACCTTATATTTCCTTCAGTGAGGGCCCCATAACCTCTTGTTACGGGGAAAATAAATACACAGTGGAAGTGGAATCAAACTGTTAAGTTTACTTCAGTGATATTAGAGCTAATACATTATTATATTAATTTAATCTAAGCTGAAGGGCGCTTGTACACGCTAAGAAAATTTGCCGTTCCTGCGGCAGACAAGACAAATTCTTCGTGTAGACGACAAGAATTTTGTCTGTTCCACACACGAAACTTTTCGTGTCTTCCGTAGACAAGACCAATGGAAACGTGTACACGTCACGATTCTTTTCGTGCAGTCGACAGTCGGGCGTAGGGCGCGCAAGTAATAACAAGTGTAATCAGTGAGTTTCGTTTATTTATATAAATGTTAACTACAAAGCAAAAGAGAATGATAATTGCATATTATTATTATAACAAAATAAAAAAGGAAACAAAAAACAAGAGACTTTACTGGGTTCATCCAATTATACAAGAGAAAAGTGAGTTTGGCGGGTTCATTACCCTTTACCGTGTCATGCGACAACATGAGGAAAAATTTGTGGATTATTTTCGCATGAAATAAATTCTACGCTGCAATACACGTCCACACCAAACGCACAACGCACAACAAAAACTGGGCTGGCTCAACCCTACTACACCGCCCCCCCGCCGCTCCGCAACACGTTCGCCGCGTCGTGTCTTGCGCAGACAAGATTTTTTTCGTGCACCGCTGCTAGCAGTGTACACAGTTGTTTTCTAGTTACGACACGAATTCTTAGGTACGCCCGGCGTTTTTTCTTAGCGTGTACAAGCGCCCGAAGGCTGAAGGACCGACATGAGGCGCAGAGCGGTAGAACCAGAGAGAGTGTAAACCAATGTGTCAAATTAAACGTAATGACTATGGATGGTCTATGGACATACCACAGAATACAAAATATTATCCTAATTAGAGTTATCAATTTCTTACATGAAATTGAAACCTAATCTAGATTTCTAACATTTAGTTCATGTGTAACAGTTGTTAATAAGGAAAATCATCCTAAAAAATTAATCAACCTCAACTTGAAAACAAACAAATCCTTGCAAAACGACCACTATGTTAACGGCGTAAACGGTCTTTTTAAGCGATTTTAGTGACTTGCAGTTTAAAAACTATTAAGGCAATTAATTAAGTACTTTAAAATATAAACTTCATGTATTTCACGTTTTTAATCTAAAATCGCTATGTAGAAACACGATCGGATACAATTTTCTCGATAAAAAGTTCTCCCAAGAAATGCCCTAAAATCTCCCTTTTACTAATTTTTATTAAAAATACAATGGATGTTCCTAATTGTACCTAATTTTTATTTTATTGTATTGGTAATAATAGTAGGTATCCAAAAATGCTCAGATTTTGGATAACTGGCTTAGTTTTTTAAGTGATTAGGTAAAGCGTTGTTTTTTACCCACGACGGAACGGAGTACGGGTATATGCGTTTAGGGTGAGAGACCGTTTGTACATTACTCTATTAAAAATATTTTATGTTTGATTGTATGTTAAATTGTTCACAAAAACCAATAATGCAAAAATATTTTTGTTTGTTTGTTTGTTTGTTTGTTTGTTTGTTTGTTTGTTTGTTTGTGTGTTCGTTTGTGCACATCAATGTTCCCATTTATTTCAAAGACGGCTTGACCGATTTAGATGCGGTTTTCTGTGTAATGTTTGGTGTTCAGCGGCAATGGTTCTTAGATAGTTGTTACGAACATCGATCACCAGGGGGCGCCATAAAATACATTTATATTGCAAACGAATGTTCCCATTTATTTCAAAAACGGCTTGACCGATTTAGATGCAGTTTTTTGTATAATGTTTGGTATTCATTGGCGATGGTTCTTAGATAGTTGTTACGAACATCGATCACCAGGGGGCGCCATAAAAACATTTATATTGCAAACGTATGTTCCCATTTATTTCAAAAACGGCTTGACCGATTTAGATGCAGTTTTCTTTATAATGTTTGGTATTCATTGGCAATGGTTCTTAGATAGTTGTTACGAACATCGATCACCAGGGGGCGCCATAAAAAACATTTACAGTGCAAACGAATGTTCCCAATACAGTTGTACAGTTGGATACAGTTTTGTACAAAATACTAGTGAGTCATTGCCAATGGTTTGTAGATAATTGTTCTTGTGATTGAACAGCAGAGGGCGCCACAATAAACGTATCTGTATGACTTGGAAGGGAAATTCTCTGTTTTAATATATTTCTAGTAAATTCGTTGTGTTTATGGTTTGTTTGAACTAGTCTCAAACATTAAATTTGGTGACGAGGGTCTGACGATGCAAGATGGGGCTGATTAGCGATGCATATTAATGGTAACTAGTAAATACCTCGAGTTTAGGCCCATTTGATTTGGTTAAACTATTCTAACACATTAGGCTTGGTTGCGAAGATTAATGAATGAATATGGCGCATTTACCCGGCAAGAGGGCCATGGCCAAGGGCGTCAGCCTCCGAGGGGCGGCGCCAGCCGCACCTCGCTCAGTTTTTCTTACTTTATTAGAGAAATTCCCTGTGTTTAATGTGTTATCTTTCTATTAAACACGTATTGTGTATACAGTCTAGTAAACAGGGATTCGTATGTTTTAACTAGGCCCAAACCTTTAGATGTACATAGTACATCTAACTCTAGATGTATGTACATACATCTAGGGTTAGATGATGCCTTCAGACGCTGCATATAGGAGTTAATGGCTAGTTTGAAGATTAATTTTAATTTTTTAATAATAATATATTTTAAATTACATTAATTATGAATCAAAAAACTATAAAACAAGTGGAAAATTAAAAAATTTTAAAACACCCACGACGTTTGCAGACTTGTAATTGAAAAAGGATTAAATAATTTTTTTTTAAACTCCCCGACTAAAGGAAAGTAAGAACTAAGAACCTATCAGTATAATTACAAATCCAAGAAAATCCGTCGGAGCTGCCATTGCTATTTTCGTTTCCAATATCAATTAATGAAATTAGTAAGCATTGATAAACTGCCGGTAGGTATATGAGAAGTATCAAGAAATTGAATTAATCATCAACTGGTAAACAGCACCATCAACCGTCACAGGCAGGACACAGCAGCTCCGGCGGATTTTCTTGGATTTGTAATTATACTGATAGGTTCTTAGTTCTTACTTTCCTTTAGTCGGGGAGTTTAAAAAAAAATTATTTAATCCTTTTTCAATTACAAGTCTGCAAACGTCGTGGGTGTTTTAAAATTTTTTAATTTTCCACTTGTTCTGTTAAATTCTTCCGCAACGCAGCGCCTGCGTAGGTACGTGTTCGTAAGAGTGACAAGGACAAAAATAAATTCAGAAATTTGTTACTGTATATAACGCTTAATTTTAATATAAAAATGTTACGCCTTTGCATTGTTATTTGGACTTCCTCCTAAAAGAATGTAGGTAAATAATTTAGTAGCCTAGTAGGTGTGTATTTTTACTATTTCTAGGTATTATTTTTATTTTATTAACATCTTGTGTATGTAAGCAAACAATATACTTAATTATTATAATTTTATTAAGGGAGAGGACTACAAAAACAATGGTATCGAAATCAACAATCGGTTCGGCGAGAAGGCCAGCCGCGTGGTCCCGCTCAAAGGCCTGCGCAAGACGCCGCAATTCAGGAAAGCCAGGAAACTTCCGCACGACGCTGAATTCTCCGTGTTCCTCCCGGCGCACCAAGAAATGGCAGACGAAGTTATTGCTGAACTTTTAGGTAACTCCAGTCAAAATACTCTTGGAGCGGATTCAATAGTAGAAGTACTTATAGGGAAACATTCATGCTCATCTAACCTAAAGACGAGCCCATCTGAAAATTTGACGGAAACCATCTTCGTACAAGAAAAAGTAGCGTCGTCTGTCAAATTTCCCGCTAATAGGTACGTCACAATATGGCGAAAAGAGTCCTTGTGGAAACGCACGTGAGGACTAATAACAAGTATAGTGATATGTGGCGTGAACCGCGGTCCATAAACAATACAAGTCGGCTTAATACTGACGCCGTGGGTGTCAAAACAAACATTTTTAACACCAGTAAACAGGCGACATTTTTTGCGCGGTTCGCCGGGTCCTGTATAGTGTGTATATAGGTAGGTATGTAATGTCTATTCTCATCACACAAACATTTCCAGTAGTGGCATCGAAAGTTCAAAACTACGCAGAGGGCAAAACCATCACTGTTGCGCTATTCGGTCCGTCGGTCGTCCTTATTCAACTGGTGGTTCCGTAATTCCGTTCCATAATTAGAAATTAAATCAGGGCTTCAACATTTATAATTCAACTTCTCTTTACAGCGGTGCCGGAGAATCAGCTTCAGGATTTCCTTTCAACGTGTGTATATGCCCGCGTCAACTTAAACCCGCAACTGTTTAACTACGCCTACTCAGTTGCTCTGATGCACAGACCTGACACAAAGAATGTCCCCATCCAAAACTTCGCAGAAACTTTTCCTGCTAAATTTGTGGACTCCAAGGTTTTCGCTAAAGCACGAGAGGCGGCTGTTGTAGCTGATAAAGGAGCTCCGGTAAGTACCTAACTCTGGTATTACTTCTAGTTAAGGTGCTTAATGAATCCAACTCGGTTGCTGCCGAATGCTGCGTTCGGGAAGCTTGGTGATATCTTCTCGTCCAATATCCCCCAGTTCCTGAGGACTAAGGTCACAGTGCGTGCTACCAGTGATGACATACGGATCCGAGACATGGTCTTTCACTATGGGCCTCATAAGAAGGGAGTCACTCAGCAGGCGATGAAGAGAGTTAAGCGTGTTTCTCTACGTCATGATCAAATTAGACATGAGGAGATCCGTAGACGAACCAGAGTCACCGAGTACCGACAATAGCTCAACGTATCGCGAAACTTAAGTGGCAATGGGCAGGGTGCATAGCTCGTAGAACCGACGGACGTTCTGACGGCGGAAGTGCTGAAATGGCGACCCCACACAGGAAAGCGCAGTGTTGGCAGACTTCCGACCGTGTGGGCTGGCAATAATTGCAGGAGGCCTTTGTCTAGCGCGGCTGAAACGAAGGTTCTTGATGAAATATCAAATTACATTTTTATTACAGCGTATCCCCATCATCATCCCACGAGATTACACTGCTACGGATTTGGACACCGAGCATAGACTGGCCTACTGGCGAGAGGACATGGGCATCAATCTTCACCACTGGCACTGGCATCTTGTCTACCCGTTCTCGTCCACGCAACGCGAAATTGTCGCGAAAGACCGTCGCGGTGAACTATTCTTCTATATGCACCAGCAAGTTATTGCCAGGTATTTTTTCGATTTAAGCATTTTTAGTGACATGCAGTTACATGCCACTAAAATACAAAGATTTTGTATCTTTGTATTTTAGTGGTAGTAATACTTAACTTTAAAATGTAAACGTCATGCCTATTTTGGTCTTTAATATATACTTATTCGCTGAGAAGCAGAAACACGATTGTATAAAATTTTCTCGATAGAATTAATGTAGATATCCCAAAAGTTGGTCCAAAATCTCGATTCTCTTCTATTTTTTATCGTAAACTACAATAGATGTAATTATTTTTTTGTTTTAATGTGTCGGCAATAAAAATTTACAAAAACACCAACGGTTTTTTTTTTTGATAACTGGCTTAGTTTTTTTCGTAGTTAGGTAAAATGTCATTTTCGTGGTATATTTTTCCGCAACGCTGCATGTCGCACCCACAGCTGTTAGTAGTAGAAGAGTGAGAAGAAAAATAATCTCAATAAGTGTAATAAGATGAATGCTCATGAAGTCTTTTCTGTCTCAGGTACAATGGGGAACGTATACTTAACAATTTAGCTAGAGTTAAGAAGTTCAGCGACTTCACGGAACCGATCCCGGAAGCATACTTCCCGAAGTTGGACAGTTTGACGACATCGCGCGGTTGGCCCCCACGCCAGGCCAACATGCGCTGGTCGGACCTCAACCGTCCGGTGGATGGACTCGTTGTTACCATCGACCAAATGAACCGCTGGAGGAGGAACATTGAGGAAGCTATATCAACTGGACTGGTCAGGCTGGTATGGACAAGTTTTCGTACCTTCATCTTTTAGTTAGACGTCATCGCGCGGCTGGCCCCTGCGCCAGGCCAACATGCGCTGGTCAGACCTCAACCGGCCGGTGGATGGACTTGTTGTGACCATCGACCGACTGGACTGGTCAGGCTGGTATGAACAAGTTTTGTGTAGACTTTCATAAGACAATGTCAGTCTGTCAAACCTAACGCACATTAATACAAATATAGTCAGCGTCAGGTCATCCGCGCGGACCCCTAAGGGTCCCGTGGTATCTGTTCGGAGCGATGACCCCTTTCAGTAGTTTAAACGCCGCCTGCAACTACAGGCGGGGCACTGAGTAGGACCATTTTTAGTCCATGGTGTCAGTGATACGCCCGCGTATAGGTTCGCGAGAGATCAGCCAGCGCAACGGAGTGGAGGTAGTTCCGTGTGGTGGCTTGCAACCCGCTACTTAGCGTGGTCGTGCCCGCCCGTGTGTCCCGGTAGGCGCCCGTCAGCCAGCGGCGAGGAAGCGGTATTGCGTCTATGACGTCAGGTCACGTGGCAGACCCCTGACATCCGGCGAACGTCGATGGACGATGGTATGTCGCGATGTCCCGCAGGTGCCGGGACCGCGCTCCGTCAGCGCGCGTGAACATCGAGGTGCTCAACTGCTCAGGCGGCGAAATACTTGAAGTACCTAAGTATACTTAAGTACTTAGTAATTTTTGTAACACATATTTAATGTTTATGATAGTGATGAGCTTAACTGATGATTGATTACAAAAATTCCTACCTACATTACATATAGCCCAATAATTCTTTTGTTTCCAGCCTAACGGATCCACGCAACCGCTGGACATCGATACTCTGGGTAACATCATAGAGTCGAGCATTCTGTCCCCCAACCGAGACTTGTATGGCTCTCTCCACAACAACGGCCACAGTTTCGCCGGTTACATGCACGATCCGACCAACCGGTATCTGGTAAGTCTTAAAAGTATCGTCTAGTGAGAAAGGGCGACGCGAGTAGGTGTTTTCAAAAATGATATCTATGTATGCTCATGTAGAGAGTTGTAACTTGCAAGTTCAGAGCCAGGTTTTAGGAAAACGTTATCGCTTTTTGTATGAAAACTTGCAGCTAGACGATCCTCTAAATAATTCATAGATGGCATATCTATGGTCAAAGTGCGGAGATTGGAATATGGAGGCAGGCTGCTTAACTGACCGTCACCGATGGAAAACAAAAATCCCATAGGCAGTAGTGTTTTGATGATCATGATGTTTGATGATATGATAAATGCAAAATTAATGAATGTTATGCACTATAGTCACGGCAACCTTAGTCTTTCGCTCAACTGCTCAAAAATAATAGCTTTCAGCCCAATGGAAGCCGTGAAGTTAACAGCTTTCTAACGAACTCTTAGTTAGCGCCTTGGCGCTTAATGTTTTCTCTAATAAATTCCAGGAATCCTTCCAAGTAATGGCAGACGAGGCGACCAATATGCGCGACCCCTTCTTCTACCGCTGGCACGCATTTGTCGACGACCTTTTCCAGCGATTCAAGGAATCGGCCAACGTGCGCGCTTACAGCAGTTCTGAGGTAGGTACCTACCTACCTACATATTGTACCTACATAGCATTTATTTTTCGGAAAGATCTTATAGGAATCCATTTTCACGAGAATGTCTTTTTTGCTTTTACCTATAATGCAAGTGTCAGCACGAAATACATAATAGTATCTACGTGTCAGGCAGGTCATTCAAAAAACACGTCATGATTACAAAATAGACTTTATTCAGTATAATTAATATACATTCATTCATTCATTCATTCATTAAAGGATCGCGCAGCGTTCTGTGACCTACCCCTTAGGCCTTAGGCATGCTGGGTTCGTAACGATGTTCTTCTGCATTGCAGCAATAAAGCATGTGGACCTCCGGTCAAGAAACAAACTGAACCACCGCGCACCGGTCTATTGATGCTTTAGAGATACTTACCTACTTAGTTACTTAGGTACTTACTATACAATCGTACCAAGGAAATGATACAACTAGTTTCTATATCTTAATTGTTACATTACTTAAGTACTTATAGGTACCTAATTAAAAGCAAGACCGTAAAATTACTTTCAGCTGGAGAACCCCGGCGTTCAGATCATGTCCGTTAGAGTCGAGAGCAGCACGGGGGACGTGAACACGCTCAACACGTTCTGGATGCAGAGCGACGTGGACCTGTCCCGAGGGCTCGACTTCTCTGACCGCGGGCCTGTGTACGCGCGCTTCACTCACCTCAACCATCGCCCATTCCAATACGTGTATGTATGGTATCCACTTAGTTGAATGAGCCCGGACACGAGGCTCAGGGCACGTCTATCTACGCAGTCCTACTACAGGAGGCATTTCCTTGGCAAGTGTGCTCCACCTTAGACTGTATCATCACTTTCCATTAGGTGTGATCACAATCAGCGCTAGCCAGTATATTCACAAAGTACACGATATTTTTTCTTCCCCCCACCATTGAAATAGCATTCGTCATATACTTGACCTTAGCACCTAATATTTACAATCCAATAGAATCCCACGACGCACGAGTATAACTACCAGTACCACCCCTCGATTGGGCTCCTATCTACTATTATAGTTTAAAAAAATAAGCTTGTAGCTGTCTCCGATGGATGGCATATCCAATAGCACACATTGACGAAGTTTTCGACGAACATTCTAGAAATACCTACAACTTCTGACTTCATACGTTCGGATCACCAGCGGCCCCAGGCATAACACCTGCCTGGAAAGGAATATTCCTTTCCAGGCAGGTGTTATACCCGATTGCCTCCAAAACCGGCAAAAGGCAAATAAAAATAATTAAGTATCTTTGTCTAGGATCGAGGCCAACAACACAGGCGAGGCGCGGCGCACCACGGTCCGCATCTTCATGTCCCCGAAGTTCGACGAACGCAACCTGCCGTGGATCCTGAACGACCAGCGCAAGATGATGATTGAGATGGACAGATTCGTGGTGCCATGTAAATAACATTTTTTCTTTTGACGTGATAACGTTTAATAAATTGATGAACACCAGCAACACACATGAAAAATAGTAACGTTCCGCGTAACGTTCCACCTGAGCCTGTGCGTGCAAGCGAGAGCGCGCAACAAGCGATAGAGAGGCACGATAAAACAAACGATAGAGAGATAGAGATTATAACGTTATCACGTAAATCTATCGTCCGTAAACCGACTTTACAGACAACCAATTTTTTCCTATCTTCCATACTATTAAGCGGGTGGCGGGAAGCGGCTGGATGAGGAAGGCTGAGGACAGGGTGTGGTGGCGCTCACTTGGGAAGGCCTATGTTCAACAGTGGACGTCCGCAGGCTGAAATGATGATGATGATGATGAAATAACGCCGTAAATATTCCGGTATTTTGCTCCTAATCGGATTTTTTTTGCCACGCTCTAATTAGTAAGTTATTTGCCAGTATCGCACCGGAACGCTAAATTGCTTGAACGGTGCGTTTTTGCCGGTAGAGTCTGCCAACTGAGCTCTTCCAACCTCTGCCGACTGAGCTCTTCCAAGTTCCAACCTCTGCCAACTGAGATCTGCCAAGAGAGATCTTCAAAAGAGTGTATCACCAGCTCGTACCACATTAAACGGATGAAAATGAAAATCTTTATTTTTTCACATAGGCCTAAATAATAGGCTATTAAGAAAAGTCAAAACTCTACCGCCTGGTTCGGAAAGCCGTTTTGCGCCGAGATGAACTGGCAAGAACCTCGGCACTTGCTCTTTTCAAGAATGATATAATATGATGATCTATGATGACTACAGAAAAATATCATTATCTCTAATATATTATAAAGTTCTCTCGCTTTTCTTTGTTACCAAACTCCTCCGAAACGGTTGGACCGATCGTTATGAATTTTCAGTGTACATTCTCTAAGTCAGGGAGCAGGTTGTTATCAATTTTTTATGTCCTTAATGGCAAAACAACGATCTATTTTTTATGTCCTTAATGGCAAAACATCGTTTGCCGAGTTAGTCTAATATAAGTATAAAAATCTCTCGCAATTCTTTGTTCTCAAACTCCTCCGAAACGGCTCGACCGATCGTTACGAAACTTTCAGTGTATGATCACTAGGTCTGGGAGCAGGTTATCTATTTTTTATATCCCTAAACGGCAAAAGAACGTTTACCCGGTCAGTTAGTAATATTATATTTAGGTAGGTACTATATATCGAGTCATTATATACACAATTTTTCTTTTATACTTAATACGATAGCCTACCTTTACCTACTCTAACTCGTGTACAATTAATTTTAAAACTATGTATTTGACAGTGAACGCTGGCCGCAACCGCATCGTCCGGCAGTCGACCGAGTCCTCGCTGACGATCCCGTTCGAGCAGACGTTCCGCGACCTGTCGGCGCAGGGCTCGGACCCGCGGCGCTCCGGCCTGGCCAGCTTCAACTTCTGCGGCTGCGGGTGGCCGCAGCACATGCTGGTGCCGCGGGGCACGGAGCCCGGCGCGCAGTACGACCTCTTCGTGATGCTCTCCAACTACGACCTGGATAGCGTGAGTTGTACTTCCTTTTGTTTAGATAGAAGGTATGATAAGAAATGTTTTCAACGAATAGGGAAGGCACTGGCCCCTAGATACGGGCTTTCCTAGTTTAGGGGTCAGGAGTCCAAAGAAGATTGTAAATCGAGTTTTTCAAAGTAAGTACGCTATTATTAGGTATTATTATTACGCTATTATTGTTAAGATTCAGAAAGAACTCTTTACTTATATGATGAAAAGTTTATATTGACAGAGGTTGGTTAGCAACCGTGTTGTTGATTTTTAGAAAAGATATTAAAACTATGTTTTTCCTATAGTTATAATATTTAATAAAACAGAATTATTCACATTTAATACGCTCTTATTTATCTTTTCTTTAACATGGTAGCAGAGCTTAAATAAAAAAGAAAGTGAATTAAGCAAAGCTCAAATAAGAAAGCGACAATTTCTTTAAAATTCTAACAAATCCTATCAAAATGTCGTCTCCATGGGCTTCGTCTACGAGCTTCAAAATTGATATTGGACGTTTAGAAGGTAAAGATAATTGGAAAACATGGCGCTGCAAGGTAATGTTAATGCTAAGAGGTACTACTGGAGCATTTGATGCTATAAATGGCAATCTAAAAGAACCAAAAGAACCAGACAGCAAAGCATCAGCAGAAGCTATTGCTTCTTATCAAAAAGCTTTGAAAGCGTATAACGAGGCGAATAATTCTGCAATGTTTATTTTAATGGCTAATATGTCAGATGCTACGCTACAAAAAGTCATGAGATTCTCAACTGCTAAACAGGTTTGGGATGAATTGCATACTTTATTTGATGGCACATCTGAGGATAAAAGCTATACATTATGCTACAGTTTCTTTAGCTATCGTAAAGATCCATCGCATGATATGTCAACCCATATATCGAAACTTAAAAATCTATGGCATGAGCTTAAAACAGAACTGCTAAAGTCTGAAAATGAAGATGGTCTGCAGAAAGGAAAATATTATGACCTACCAGACATCTTACTAATTTGCAAAGTCATAGAAACGTTACCTGAGGAAAGTTATTTTACATTCAAATCTAGTTGGATGCTTATGACTAAAAAGGAGCGAAATATCGATAATTTGACAGCTCAATTGTGTGCGTATGAAAAATCTCTTTTAAATAAAGAAGAAAATACTGAAGCACTAGTTGTACAGAAGAAAACAAATAAAATAAAACCATGCGGGTATTGTGGACGTACTGGACACAAGGTCAAACAATGCCGGAAGTGGATAGCGGATGGTAAACCTCCTAAACCACAAAATCCATCGACAAGTCAAGCTAAAGATGCAAACTTTACGCTTTCACTAATGCAGGTTGAAACAACTAATGAAACAGTTAATACCATTGGAGGAGATTTTGAGAACTGGTATGTAGATAATGGAGCAACCAGTCATGTCACTGGGCGCAATGATATATTTTCTACGTTTCAGTATTTCACGAACAACCAATCGGTTACAACTGCAAATGGTGCTACAACCCAAGCTATTGGTAAAGGCACAGTTGATTTAATAGCTGACGTTCATGGAAAGAAGAAGAATATAAGGCTTTGTGATGTATGGTATGTTCCCGGAATAAAGAAAAATCTATTTTCTGTTCTTGCTGCTCAAGATAAACTAGAGAAGAGCGTCTTTATATCGGAAAGAGAATCGTGTATGCTGAAAGTAAAAGGAGAAGTTAATTTAATTGGAAAACGAGTTAAACATGGAGGTCTATATAAGTTAAATGTTGAAACTATTAAAAGTCAAACTCCTGAATTAAACAGTTTATCTAATGATAACATCCTACAACTTTATCACGAACGATTTTGTCACCAGAATAAAAGACATGTTAAACAATTGATCGAAAGGGAATTTGGCATAAAAGGCAAACTGGATTCCGAGTTATGTACTGGATGTGTATATGGCAAATCACACAGACGTAAATTCGGTACAAGAGTACGAGCTGAAGCACCCGGACAGCTAATACATACAGATGTTTGTGGTCCCTTTCCCAATTCGTTCAGTAAGTTTCGGTATTTTGTACTTTTTAAAGATGATTTCAGTAAATATCGACAAGTTTATTTTATTAAAAATAAGTTTGAAGTCAAAGATAAACTTATACAAATGATAAAAGAAACAAAAACTGCTGGTCACGATATTAAAACAATTCTCAGCGATAATGGCGGAGAGTTCCATAATGAGGCTGTAGAGAATATTTTGAAATCACATGGCATCACGCAACGTTTGACTATGCCTTATACACCAGAACAAAATGGGTGTTGTGAAAGAGATAATAGAACTATAGTTGAAGCCGCACGTACAATGATGCATGCTCATCAAGAACTTCCTCTCGCATGCTGGTCAGAACTTGTGAACACCGCTGTTTATGTTTTGAACAGAACTGGTCCGACTTCTATTGAAGGAAAATCACCATATGAGTTGTGGTTTGGTAAGAAACCATCCATTAAACATTTAAGAATAATTGGAAGTGAATGTTATGCTCACATACCGAAAGTTAAGCGAACAAAACTATCCAAGAAAGCGAAAAAATGTATACTCATTGGCTATGATGGTGATGACGGATACAGATTATTGAGCGATAATTTAAAGTTAATAAGATCAAGAGATGTTACATTCAATGAATCAATTATTAAATCCACTGGGTTAGATTCAGATGAATCCAAAGCAGATGAACAAGGTTCAAAGACTGAGATAGAGATTCACTTTCCAAACACTGGAATTAATAACTCTATAAGACCAATGTTCGATGCAAGGGAGGATATAGAACATAATGATGATGCTGGTTCAAGTATGCCTCAAACATTAAATACTCCTGAATTAGTTTCCGGAGGAATTACTCCAACTATGCCGAATATTTCAAGAGAAGATGAAGTCATCATTCAAAATGAAGACGAGTCGAATGAATCATATGTTACTCCTGACTCTCTTACTGATTCTGATGATGAAGAACTTCCTGAAACAAGAATTTTGCGAGATAGAACTGCTTTAAGACCACCAGTCCGATTCGATGATTATATTATGTCGACTGTTGTAGATGTTTTAGGTGAACCTAAGACATATAAACAAGCCATGGATAGTCCTGAAAAGGCTGAATGGTTGAAAGCCATGGAAAGTGAGCTGAAGTCACTTGAAGAAAATGAGACTTGGGAAATGGTAGATCTACCTAAAAACCGAAAGGCCATACCAAGTAAATGGGTTTTTAAGATTAAAACAAATCCAGATGGAACAATTGATTGCTTTAAAGCCAGGTTGGTCATTAAAGGTTACTCACAGAGAAAAGGTATAGACTACTATGAAACTTTTAGTCCAGTTGCAAAGATGAGTACAGTTAGACTAGTACTAAGTATTGCAGCTAGAGATAAAATGAATCTGTGTCAATTCGATGTTTCCACAGCATTTCTCTATGGAAAACTAGATGAAGAGATTTATATGAAACCACCTGAGGGCTATAGCAATGGCTCTAACAAGGTGTGCAAATTAAAACGGAGTTTGTATGGGTTAAAACAAGCCCCTCGCTGTTGGAACAAGTGTATAAAAGATTTCTTGATAAAAGATGGGTTTACTGAAAATGAGGCTGATCCATGCCTATTTGTAAAGAATAAGGGAAATAGAAAAATGATATTAGCTCTTTACGTAGATGATGGATTATTAGCCTATACTCATAAAGTAGATGCTGAAAAGTTTCTCGAAGAACTTAAAAGTAGATTCAAGATTAGAGCTAAGCAAGCGGACTCCTTTTTAGGTTTAGAAATTGAGCGAAGAAAGGATGCATCTATCAGATTAAGTCAGACAACGTATGCAAAGAAACTCCTAGAAAGGTTTAACATGAGTGAATGCAAGTCAGTCGGTACACCCATTGTAAAAGATTCAGAGATGACGGAAGATATAAGTAATATGACCAAAATAAACTTCCCTTATCGAGAAGCTGTAGGGGCCCTTTCTTATTTAATGGTGAGCACTAGACCAGATCTAGCTTATGCTGTTGGAGTTGCCTCTCGATATCTAGAGAATCCTAGAAAAGAAGATGTCGCTAGAGTAAAGCGAATATTCCGGTACATAAAGGGCACACTAGATTGGGGTATCGAATATAAAGGGCAACAAAAGGGCCTTACATGCTATAGTGACGCAGATCATGGTGGGGACCAAAATACAGGGCGTTCCACTACAGGAATGATTTGTATGTATGCTGGTGGATTAATATCCTGGAGAAGTATTCGACAAGCTAGTGTAGCTATTTCAAGTACTGAAGCTGAGGTTGTGGCCGCCAGTGAAACAACAAGAGAGATTTTATGGCTTCGAAGGCTCATAGGAGTAATAGAAGAAATTGCTACTGTTCCAGTCTTATATGTTGACAATGAGTCAGCCATAAAGCTCGCAAGTAATCCCTTATACGAATTTCACCAACGCACTAAACATATAAAGATCAGACACTTTTTTGTAAAAGAAGTAGTAGAAAATGGTGAAATTGAAATAAGAAAAATCTCTTCTGAAGAGCAATTAGCGGATATGCTCACCAAACCTTTGTATAAACCAAGATTGATTAATTTGTTGGAAAAACTTTTCATCAGGCGAAGATGTTAAGATTCAGAAAGAACTCTTTACTTATATGATGAAAAGTTTATATTGACAGAGGTTGGTTAGCAACCGTGTTGTTGATTTTTAGAAAAGATATTAAAACTATGTTTTTCCTATAGTTATAATATTTAATAAAACAGAATTATTCACATTTAATACGCTCTTATTTATCTTTTCTTTAACAATTATTTTAGGCGATTGGCAACCGCAGACTAACTCAAGAAGGTATTATATGCGAACTACTAACAAGTAGTAGAAGCGCCACGGTACTAAAAAGTTTTCATAGTAGACAATAAAAACAAAAACTGAATATCTATGCATAACTTATTAAGTACCTAGGTACCTACAATATTTTTAATACGAAAGATGCCTTGTCAGCATAATACAAATACGTGTCACTTTCAGGTGGACAACCCGGAAGGCCGAGAGTTGTCGTGCGTGGAAGCGTCCAGTTTTTGCGGGCTGAAGGACAGGCTGTACCCCGACAGACGCAACATGGGGTATCCCTTCGACCGGCCCTCCAACTCAGCCGCCAACATCCAGGACTTCGCCAACCTGCCCAATATGTCTCTCACTGATATCACGATCCGCCTTCAAAATGTTTCCGAGCAAAACCCTAGGAATCCGAGGAACTAGAATTCAAGACGTTAGAATTAGGCCATACGATATTGTACTGAGGAACTTCTGCAAGACATTTTTCATTTCGATTTTAAAATAAGTATTTAAACTTAAAAGTGTAATGTTATTTATTAAAACTGCGTTAAAAATGAAAGGCTAGGTATTAATTAGACTTAGTATGTGATTTATGTACGAACCTATGCATAGCTGTATCTAAATTGTATTTGTAAGTGACCCCAAAGCATGTAATTAAATTAGCATCAATTCAATTTTGTTTTATTTAAATATTCCTCTATCTTTACATCAAGCAGTAGATACATTTATAATAACGAAAGCATGTAGATATCGTCTAATTTAAAAATGAACGCCCCTCCACTACTTTTTTCCAACATGTGAGCGACGATCACCTATTACCCGTTCGCAGTTAAATTTTTCGATGACCCCCCACTTCATACGCCATGGCCCGCATTAGTCTGTTATAGAATAAGTGGATCGTGGACCACGGTAGTCCTATATTCAATATACTCTATGGTATAAAGCAAGGCGAAGTAATCAGGAAAACTTCTGCGACCGGGTTATACTTATTACCTTATAATTACCAAGACCTTTTACCTGCTTACAAAATTCAAATTGAAAATTATTTTTATCTAAAAAGGGGCGTAAAATAACTGCATCGTGGGGTATTAAAAAATAAAAAATAAAATAAAAATTAAATAAAAAATAAAATAAAATAAATTACAAGAACTATCATAGAGCTGCACTTATACATTGCAAAATGTTATGATCTAAAAGGATTAATCAATAGGAGTTTACAGCATAGAGAAATAAAAGCAACACTTTAACTAGTATACCTTTATTGATACTAACAACAAACATAAATGATTCATAATGTTTCACTATAGAATCCGCGTAGAATCCTCGGTGAGCGAGCCTAATCGCACTTAGCCTGCTTATCCTCTACGCATTTCCTCTTTATTCTTTTTACTGAAATATTGTCTATACCTGTAAAAAAACAAATTTCAAACTTACAAACTGAAACTATTTCACACTTTATACTTTCGAATTGACAAAATAATATTTCAGACCTATCATTAGTTATTATCAAATTGTTTTCAAATAAACACATTTTCGGCTCGTGTTGTTTATCATCATTTTAAATAATAGAAGATTAAATAAAAAAACATTTGTCTATGATCTTACTTACTTGATGTTATTTTGTCTGTGTGTATTCTGGTTACTTTTGCATTTACCTAGAAAAATAAAATAATTTATTACTATAAACTGAGACTAGCTTTAAAATAAGGTTTATCAATTAAATCGTAGCCGAATGGCGTAGTGGTAGCCCACCTGCCGTCTGCGCCGGGGGTCGTGGGTTCGATTCCCACTAAATGTTTGTGTGATGAGCATGAATGTTTTCCAATGTCTGGGTGTTTTTCAATATAATATTATATTCATGTATATTAATATGTATGTATATTTATTAGTCATCTAGCACCCATAACACAAGCTATCGCTTACTTTGGGGCTAGATTGCGATGTGTAAAAATGTCCCGTATATATTTATTTATTATTATTTATTATTAAATAATTGATCAAATTGTCTTCAAATAAACACATTTTCGGCTTGTGTTGTTTATCATCATTTTAAATTATAAAAGATTAAATAAAAAATATTGTCTATGAAGTCTATGACCTTACCATGATTGATGTTATTTTGTCTGTGTGTGTATGCTGGTTACTTTTGCATTTACCTAGAAAAATAAAATAATTTATTACTACTAAGTGAGACTTTAGCTTTAAAATAAGGTTTATTTAATTAATTAATTCAGCCCTATCATTAATTATCAAATTGTTTTCAAATAAACACATTTTCGGCTCGTGTTGTTTATCATCATTTTAAATAATAAAAGATTAAATAAAAAACATTCTCTATGAAGTCTTACTTACTTGATGTTATTTTGTCTGTGTGTATGCTGGTTATTTTTGCATTTACCTAGAAAAAGAAAATAATTTATTACTACAAAGTGAGACTTTAGCTTTAAAATAAGGTTTATTTAATTAATTAATTCAGCCCTATCATTAATTATCAAATTGTTTTCAAATAAACACATTTTCGGCTCGTGTTGTTTATCATCATTTTAAATAATAAAAGATTAAATAAAAAACATTCTCTATGAAGTCTTACTTACTTGATTTTATTTTGTCTGTGTATGCTGGTTATTTTTGCATTTACCTAGAAAAATAAAATAATTTATTACTACAAAATGAGACATAAGCTTTAAAATAAGGTTTATTTAATTAAACAATTCAGCCCTATCATTAATTATCAAATTGTTTTCAAATAAACACATTTTCGGCTCGTGTTGTTTATCATCATTTTAAATATTAAAAGTTAAATCAAAAATATTGTCTATGGAGTCTATGATCTTTCCATGATTGATATTATTTTGTCTGTCTGTATGGTGGTTTTGTTTTACCTAAACTATTTATAACTAAACATTGAGGTTTAAAAATACAGTTTTTTTTAATAACTAAGCAATTCAGACCTATTAACCAGAGTTATTTATCATACTGTTTTCGAAAACACATTTTTGGCTCTTGTATATCATCATAAAATAAAAGAAAAATAAATTATTAAATCCAAAAAGAAATTTTATAAGCAATTTTTCTATCATCTTACCAAGATCAATTTCATATTCTTTTTTTGTTGGCTGGTAACTTACAATTAACTGAAACAACAAAAAATATTTTTAAATGGAGCCTTAAACTTTAAAATAGTATGAATAGAATTAAATAATTCAGACCTATCATTAATTATCAAATTGTTTTCAAGTATACACATTTTTGGCTCGTGTTGTTTATCATCATAATAAGAAATTCATTATTTTGACATCCATACAGTTATTTAGAGTACAGTTAAAATAGTATTATTCTTACCTCAACTGGTGGCAGTTTTCCCATTAAGAATTTTTTATTATTGCACAAATGTTGATTTCATGGTAGTAGATTACCTGGTGGTGGTAGTTTCCCTGGAAAATATTATATTTTTATTAAAAATAAAAACCAACATTCAGATAACTTTCAAAATTCAATTTGATACTTCAGACCTATCATTAATTATCAAATTGTTTTCATTGAAACACATTTTCGGCTCGTGTTGTTTATCATCATGATAAAAGATATACATATTTAAATCCAACAAGACATCTATTAAAACATCTCTAACCTTACCAAGATCAATCCTACATTTTTGCTATGTAGTCCTTCTGCAATTACCTGAAACAATTTATTAAACAAAGGCTCTAACTTTTATATTATTTTAATTGAAAAGTCTAAAAAATACAGAAAATTCACATTTTCACTGCATCATATAAAACCATCATTGGTCCAATTTTAAAACTTAAGATGCAAGAGCAAGCCTCTACAATGCAAATAAATAAGGTCTGTATTCGACCATCAAAGATAAAACCTGTCAAGTTCTTGCTTGACAATTATTTCTGTTCAAACCACCTATAAAAGAGCCCTGAAATGTGGGACTCCGATGACCAGGCCTGGAACTCACAAATATGGGAACGCACTACAGACTGTAGACAAGCAAAAACAGCAATAACACATTTAGACAAACGCCTAACAGCAAAACTCTTACGACTCAGTAAAGACAAACTAAGAATAGTAGGTAGTAGGCATGATAACAGGACATTGCCCACTAAATAAACACTTTTCCACTCTAGGAATCACGGACAGCCCTCTGTGCAGAGCCTGCATGAAGGAGGACGAAACGCTGGCACACGTGCTACTACGGTGCACCGAAGTGTCGGATCAACGCGAGACCTACTTGGGCTCCTCAGCAACACCAAGAAATCCTGTGCGACCTGGGAGGCCTCTTCGGATTCTGGAGTGAGCTCGGCTGGCTGGAGTGATCCGGCGAGGACCCGCATCGGCGACTCCACATGCAACGGACGAAGAGATTTCGGCCAATCGCGGAAAAGTCCCAGGAGAAGAAAGAAAGAAAGAAAAGACCAGGCCTGGAAGCAGTGAAGGGGAGAGGGGTGAAGACTAATTGGGTTTGCCTAGCTCCCCCATTTACAGTAAAATTAACCTCACTAGAAAATTATTTCCGGACTATTACGAATCATGTTACAGTTTTGGCTAGGGGATGGAGACTTCCCTTCACCCACTCCCAATCCCCTTCCGCGACAGCATGCCTCGTGGAGTCCGCCTAAGTGGCAAAAATCAAACATTAGTACTATTTATAAACATTATCACAAAAAATCATAACCTAAGAAAATTATAACTTACGTTGTATCACCCACATCTTAATATTCTATATGTCCAGTCTTCATATTCGCAAAAGAGAAAACTGCTATCTATTAGCGAAGAAAACCTTCCTCCACTCGTTCAAACCTGAAAACCAGTTTCCGTGCAGCAGTCCCAAAATCGGCTTCACCACGTGGTGCTGGGACTTGAGTTTACACATTTTAACAGCGGTAGGCGCCCGGAGAAATTGTATCACGTGAATATTGTTTATACTATGTACTTAAATTAAATATTTTCCGACAATCCACCCACTCGCATTTCCATCATTTTCCAAAACTTTTCCAAAACGTTGCCCTTTCCAATTTCAACTTTCAAGTTTTTTAGTGCCGCTGCCGGATGCCACTATCGTATCTAGTGTTGCCTAACGGAAAAGTTATAAAACTTCCCCATAGTATTGAAATGTCGTTAAATGCGTGAAATATAAAGCCTGGCCCTACATGCAATTGCATTTATTGATAGTAGCATTATTTACAAACATGTCGTACCTATTTATATATGAATATAAATAGGTACGCCCTAAAGGCTAAATTTATTGTTTTCTGCGGAAAAAGCTATTTTGAATCTACCATTGTATTATTAAATATTTCACATGGCAATTGTGCGAAAGGGGCACACCAAGAAAAAGATTTCTCGCTCACACTCACTTTTATAAGGAGATATAGGTCAATTAAAAAATTCTTTGACAACATTCAAGTAAGGTTCATTTTAATAGGTATGCCAAAATCATTGAAGTAAGCTTTCCAGTTGTACGAAGTACTTATTAATTCCATGGGTCTGTCATCTGCCCGGCTAGGGTAATAATGTTCTGTGGTCAATTGTGTGACTAGCTATCGGTCTATCATCTATGTATCCGTCAGTTCCTCATTGGTCTGAGGTCAGTTCCGAATGAAACATACAAGGATGAGATTAAACCCCTTCCGTTGTATATTTCAAAATTTTGGTTTAAATTTATAAACAAGTTTCCTCGTTTTATTAATGAAAAAAAAAGAAAGAAAGAAAATAACAAAAATTTGACAATGGCTCAATCGCTCAACGCGCGGAGCCAATTCCTCAAAAAGAAAGAAAGAAGAAAGATTAAACCCCTAAGACCAAGAATACTTTATTTAGGTTAAACCATGGTTAAACCCAGTACCGTCTCGGAAACATATTAGCTGTGTGGTCTGTGATTTATATAAGTATGTGTGTGGCACGTGTGTGGTTATAGCTAAGACCAAGAATACGGTTAAAGTAACCAATAGGCAATAGTAACTAATCTATGGTGTGGTCTGCGTTGAGGTCTGCGTAGTGATTAGGTACCTTTATCGGGCCCTCTCGTTAGAGAGTATATGTGTTCTGTGATCGGGCCGTAAATTAAAAAAAAAGAAAAAGTGATTTTATACTTTTTGCCTAATAAAGAATTAAATAAAAAAATAGCACTTTCAAAATTGAAGTCCATCTATTGAAGCGTGAAGGACTGGGAAGCAGACAAGACCAACATGGAGCACCAGCGGGAGAATCGCTCAGAATTAGACGTCGTGCAGGAGCTCCTCGGCTGCGCAGCGCAGTCGCTAGTCAAACAGGAGCCCGCGGCCGAGGCGGCGCCCTGCGCGAATGTGTACGACGCGCTGTTCGACGTGGTGGAGCACGAGGTCGGCGCCGCAGACTTCGACGCGTTGCGAGTCAAAGTGAGTTCCACCAACTTTGTAATTCTGCACCGTAACTGCTTCACCGGTTTCTTCGTGAGTAAAAACGGTAAAAATTTAGAATCGTTTGGCAGAAGCAGGGGGGAGGGACGGGGTCAGGGAGGAGGGGGGAGTCCCCTTCCCCCCGATACCACTCCCATGAAAAGGTAATGCACCATTCTTGAGAAAAATTAAAAAGATCAAAATAATTAAAATGACGATGAAAGAGTCGTTTCGTCGCGGAGAGAAGCGAAAGGGGCAGGGGTGGGAAGAAAAAAAGGGAATTTTTCTCCACTCCCAAGCTAAAACTTTCGGCTACGATTCAATTATGTTATAATTACTGAAATAATTATAACAATAATGGTAATTGTAGCCTCAAGAAGAAGTAAAGGAGCTAGGAAAACCCTATATCCATCACCCTCTCCCTCCCTAAAGGTCAGTCGACAGAGCTTCAAATTCTTGAGGTTAAGACTTTAGCCTATTTGTGGGTGGTCATAAAAGAAAATAACCACTCTGAAGGATGGCCTAAGGTGCCCCAAGTCCCGAGCTCAATTTGCTCGCTCTGCATCCTAAGTGGTTTGTGTCAAAAATTTGATCTGTTGTTAATACTGCAAATAACATAATATGTAAAAAAGTCTGTGGCCTAATTTTTTTGTCGGTACGACACACACTACAACAACAAACAGTGTGGTGTTTCCATCTCGTCCTACTGTATCTCCCGAAAGTCATCTTAACTTTGAAAAATGACCGCCTGATTTATACTGACTGCCATATAGATTGAAATATTATTTTTTGATTTTCTCGAAAACAGTGCGTTGCCTTGTAATGCGAATAGTATTGTTATAATCAGGGACCAAACCTCTACCACCAAAATACAACACCTTTCTCCAGCGAACTCCTGCCAAAGGAAAGTAAATCCAACCCTCCAGAGATGTTGGGATGGACTTATAAAATTGTTCGAATATCATTGTCATTTGTACAGGTTAGAGAAGAAACTGTGTCTGCCGTAAAGATATTGTAACTGAAGTAAATTTTTGTTTTAAATCAGCTTTGTAAATACATGACACCTTCATTGCTTGCCAAACTATTATGTACATGCCTTTGTTTTCAGACGGAGGCCTCAGAAGCTGAAGCCATTTTGCTAGAGGATGTATTGAAGACAGACGTCAGCCAACCAGACGTCGACAGCAGCACTGCGTGGACAAGCGACGATGACATTCCCTTGCTTCATTTACAAACAGAACACAACACAAAACAGCTTTCCTGCAATATTTGCAACTATCAGTGTGTGAATGAAAATGATTTAAAGCGGCACATGCAGATACACATTCAAAGTAAACCTTTATTTTGTAAAATTTGTGGCTATGTATGTTCAAGAGCCAGCCACCTTAAACTCCACATGAGGACTCATACAGGAGAGAAACCCTTTCACTGTAAATATTGTGACTTTAAGTGTTCACAGTCAAGTGGTTTAAAAACCCACATGAGGACTCATACTGGAGAGAAACCCTTTCACTGTAAATATTGTGACTTTAAGTGTTCACAGTCAAGTACTTTAAAATCCCACATGAGGACTCATACTGGAGAGAAACCTTTCAGCTGCAAACATTGTGACTATAAATGTTCGGCACCAGGTAATTTAAAAAGCCACATGAGGACTCATACTGGAGAGAAACCTTTTTACTGTAAATATTGTGACTATAAATGTTCACAATCAAGTCATTTAAAAACCCACATGAGGTCTCATACTGGAGAGAAACCTTTCCACTGCAAACAGTGTGACTATAAATGTTTGCAACATAGTAATTTAAAAAGCCACATGAGGACTCATACTGGAGAGAAACCTTTTCACTGCAAACATTGTGACTATAAATGTTCGGCACCAGGTAGATTAAAAATCCACATGAGGACTCATACTAGAGACAAACCTTTTCACTGTAAATATTGTGACTATAAATGTTTGCAACCAAGAAGTTTAAAAATCCACACAAGGACTCATACTGGAGAGAAACTTTTTCACTGCAAACATTGTGACTATAAATGTGCACAACAAAGTCAGTTAAAAAGCCATATTAGGACTCATACTAGAGAGAAACCTTTTCGCTGTAAATATTGTAACTATAAATGTTCGCGATCAAGTCATTTAAAAACCCACATGAGGACTCATACTGGAGAGAAACCTTTTCACTGTAACTATTGTGACTATAAATGTTCAGCACACAGTGGTTTAAAAACCCACATGAGGACTCATACTGGAGAGAAACCCTTTCACTGTAAATATTGTGACTATAAGTGTTCACAGTCAAGTACTTTAAAATCCCACATGAGGACTCATACTGGAGAGAAACCTTTCCACTGCAAACATTGTGACTATAAATGTTCAGCACCAGGTAATTTAAAAAGCCACATGAGGACTCATACTGCAGAGAAACCTTTTTACTGTAAATATTGTGACTATAAATGTTCACAATCAAGTCATTTAAAAACCCACATGAGGTCTCATACTGGAGAGAAACCTTTCCACTGCAAACAGTGTGACTATAAATGTTTGCAACATAGTAATTTAAAAAGCCACATGAGGACTCATACTGGAGAGAAACCTTTTCACTGCAAACATTGTGACTATAAATGTTCGGCACCAGGTAGATTAAAAATCCACATGAGGACTCATACTAGAGACAAACCTTTTCACTGTAAATATTGTGACTATAAATGTTTGCAACCAAGAAGTTTAAAAATCCACACAAGGACTCATACTGGAGAGAAACTTTTTCACTGCAAACATTGTGACTATAAATGTGCACAACAAAGTCAGTTAAAAAGCCACATTAGGACTCATACTAGAGAGAAACCTTTTCGCTGTAAATATTGTGACTATAAATGTTCGCGATCAAGTCATTTAAAAACCCACATGAGGACTCATACTGGAGAGAAACCGTTTCACTGCAAACATTGTGACTATAAATGTTCAGCACCAGGTAATTTAAAAATCCACATGAGGACTCATAGTAGAGATAAACCTTTTCACTGTAAATATTGTGACTATAAATGTTTGCAACCAAGAAGTTTAAAAATCCACACAAGGACTCATACTGGAGAGAAACTTTTTCACTGCAAACATTGTGACTATAAATGTGCACAACAAAGTCAGTTAAAAAGCCACATTAGGACTCATACTAGAGAGAAACCTTTTCGCTGTAAATATTGTGACTATAAATGTTCGCGATCAAGTCATTTAAAAACCCACATGAGGACTCATACTGGAGAGAAACCGTTTCACTGCAAACATTGTGACTATAAATGTTCGGCACCAGGTAATTTAAAAATCCACATGAGGACTCATAGTAGAGACAAACCTTTTCACTGTAAATATTGTGACTATAAATGTTCACAAGCGAGTGTTTTGAAACGGCATACGAAATTACACACTAGAGATAAATCTTTTCGTTGTGAAAATAAATAAATAATAATAGTGTAAATGTTCAGCCGCTGGTGATCTAAAATGTCACATATCCACTCACACCAGAGAATAGTTACTTTTTGCGACAACTGTGAATATAAAAGAGCGAAAGAGACAGTCAATCACATGCTGAAACATTAGGAAACTAAATATTAGGTCGGGGAAAAAGTTCTTTCGCATTTTTTAAGAAAAATCAAAACATTTTTTACTATAGTTTATTTACATTTAACTAAAGTATGTAGGTACCATTTTGTTCGATATCTTTTTGCCATCTTGTAGGCAGCGACATGATCCCATTGCTATAGAAATTTTGAGACTTCTGATCAAAATACCGCGACAAGTGGTTTTGGCAGTCCTCTAGTGATGTTAACCTGACACTGCCTAAAGAATTCTGAAGAGACCGAAACAGGTGGAAATCTGAAGGTGCAAGGCTAGGACTATAGGGCGGAAGCATTAACATCTCCCAGCCAAACTCTTCATTTTTGCTGACTGGCTAAGTTGTATGAGGTCTAGCGTTATCATGATGAAAAACCACACCCCTTCTGTTGATTAATTCCGGCCGCTTTCTCTCAACTTCTTGCTTTAATCTCATCAGTTGTTCGCAATAGAGTTCAGAATCGATGGTCCTGCTTGGTGATAACAGCTCATAATGAATAATGCGCTTCCAATCCCATCACACACACAGCATCACCTTGTTGCGAGTTAACCCGGGTTTCGCCACAGTCTGTGAAGCCTGACCGGCCTTTGACCACGACCTTGTCGTACGTGATCCACTTTTTATGACCAGTTATCAGCTTCTTCAAAAATGGTTCCATTTCATTAAGTCATAATGAAGAATCACAAATGAGTACACGGTTCATTAGGTTTCTTTCAGTGAGCTCTTTTCCAAATATCGAGCTTTTTTGTGTACCCAGTTTTTTTCAAATGCGCCAAAACTGTTTTGTGGTCAATTCCCAGTTCTTCAGCTACGTCGAAACTACTGATATTCCGATCTTGCTCCACTTTTTCAAAAATGGCATCCATTTTATCCGTAATAGGGCGAGCAGAGCGACGTGCATCTTTGACTTTAAAATTTCCAGATTGAAAACGCTCAAACCAAATTTGTGCTACTCTCACGGACACTGAACCAGGTCCATAAACATCGCAAATTTTTTTCGCGGCTTGCGTTGCATTTTTACCTTTTTCGTAGTAAAATTTTAAAATGTATCAAATTTCTTTGTTAGATTCACTGATCTTGACGGTACGAAAAACAAATGAAAATTACACATTTTCCTCATTTAAATTTGGGATTATGTTCTTTAAAATTTAAACTTTCAATTTTACCAAAACCAGCCAGATACAAATAGTACTTATAGCCAAAGAGATTTTATTACAAGTTCATACGTATACTATAATGCGAAAGGGCTTTTTCCCCAACCTAATACTATAATGCGAAAGAACTTTTTCCCTGACCTATTTATTAATTATTATAATGTCTAGACTGAGTCTGGCATCTCAAGTGAGATTTCCATCTGGTGCGTCTTGAACTTCATTCGATTTTATGTTGTATGTCAATAGTCGTAAAATTGACTTTTCAGTGTTCGCAAAGAATGTTTTTATTTCAATATCGACTGCATATATACATAAATGACAATGACTATTTTAAACATTTCACTTCACGAAGTGTAGGTGACACGTTACATGAATCGCCTACCGAATTTTAATTTATTTCTATTAGATATAGTTTTTGATTTATTGGGCATATTGTTAAATAAAAGCCATTCACTCCTTGTCTTTCAAGTTTATTGACTGAAAAAACTAAAATAATTATGATGATATGAATATATGTAACTAGTTTTTAAATAAACAAATTGTGAAAATACTGCAATGTCTTTTATTCTATCACATATAATAAACTGCAATATCCTACAATATGCTGATGACATGCTCTTTAAGCCAGATGTACCTTGATGGAAGACATTATCGTTTGAATTGATCGTTTAAATTCAGCTCTAAATTACTTAGGTCAATGGTTAACAGATCATGGTCTGTCGCTCTCCATTGAAAAATGCAAAACTGTTACCTTCACGCACAAGAGGTCCATACCTGATGCTAATAAATATGATGTATGGCGATCAACACATCCTCTCTGATAGCAAAGTTAAATTTCTCAGGTGTGGTCCTTGACTCAAGACTTAATGGACAGTTGATGCTCAGTATAGGTACGGTACATAATAGATAAATGTGAAAACGCGCACTATCAGGGGTACCTATGGTGGGGATCTCATCCATACTCCCAAAAACTTCTGTACAATGCCATAGAACGAAGCCACATAGATTATGGGACATTTATCCTAAGCCCCAAAAAATTAAATAAAATACAATATAAGAGCTTGAGAATTGTAATTGGGGCCATGAAGTCTTCCGCTACGTGCTCTAAAGAGCCTTAGCCATTTGTCATCTTCCATCAGAGAGAACCAAAACATTTACATCCTTCTATAAAGTTTCCTTAAATATACATCCCTTCCTCACCTTATCAGTTAAGCTCCCCATGTTCTCCTCCTCTTATTATAGTAGGTATATATGTCGACCCCCAAGAGTCAACTTAGGCATATGTAAAGATACTGTTGAGGCCAATCATAAATTTAATCGTAAAAGTAATTCAGAACAACTGGGCCGGTACGGATACCTCAAAATTATCCCAGAATGGCTGCGTTGGTGTAGCATGCAGGATTCCAAAATATAAAATTAATTAGCTTGCAATTCAAATGTCCCCCAGAGTCTCCAATATTTACAGGGGAGTCTATAGGTATTTTGGAAGCAGATCTATTTGTGGAATCCCGTAATATAGGCCACGCCTTTATATTGACTGACTCTGTATGTTGCTTACATGCCCTTCAGGATAGCCCTTTCTGTGGTAGGATGAAAACGTCAACTGTGTTCAACATCAGGGAGGCGTTATATGCATGCAGTCAGAAAGGATTAAATGTTGTTTTGGCCTGCTGACGCTCTGGCTAAACAAGCTATTGAAATAGGATCTATACCTCCCATTACATAAACCACCCCCAAGACATCCAGTCCTAATCAAAGTCTGACCTTGAAACCTCCTGGAATTTGGCTTAGGTAAGTACACTGAATCGATCTCTTTTAAAGGAAAGCATTGTGCTTCCCTCCAACCTAATATTCCCCGACGACCATGGTTCTTCTTTCACCAAAAATCGGCACGCTGGGTTACCTCTACTATTACCTAGTCGGCTACGTATTGGCCACGCTTGCACCCCAGTTAATTTTGCAGAATTAAGAATACGTGATCATTCCCATGTGAATGCGGTCTGGACGAGGGTTCAATCTGCCACATTCTCTTTTCTTGTCCAAAAACCTCATTCTCTTTTCTTGTCCAAAAACCTCCATCAAAATTTATGATATTCTCCCTCCTAAAATAACTCGTCCTTTGATTGTGGATTGTCTCTTGATGTAAGTGCCAAATATTTATGCATTTTTTTTTAAATTAAACAACTAAAATTGTATTATTAATAATTCATTTAACTATATATCTACCCTCTTTTCTTCTTTTTATCTCTTTGTGTTTTGTCTTTGTATAGGTATAAGAGTATAGGTAATCTGTAATTGTGTCCCATGGTCTTCCCATGGTATAACCGACTAAACCCTTCTATTAAGTAGGTACCTACTACCTACTTAACACCTCGTACCATATTATTAATTATTACCAACCTACTCTATGACTCTGGTCTGTGTCTATGTCTATGATTACATTACTCTCGTTTAGGCCGATATTATACTAGAAAATGTGAGTCATTTTTATATGAGGAACATATGACAGTGTAATATCTAGATTTGTCTATAATCATAGTTCTAGGATCCTATTTGATAGCATGCGCACAAATAGGATCATATGTCTCTACTCTCTACTCTCGTCTGTGTAACTAACCAAAAAATGGCGTCTTCCAAGAGCCTTTACGAAGAAAATGAGTGTTTGTACCATAATCTTGTTCAAGATTATAAAAATCGCGACAAACGATTGTCAATAATGGTAGTACTTAATTGCAGAAACAATATCGGATTTATCGGGAAGAGTATGCCTCGATGCAAATGTACGAAAAAAAAATAGCCTCAGATCTCAATATCAACGAACACATGGCTAAATCATTATCCATCTTGATAGTATATGACGTTAATATGATCATTGTATATCTGTCAAATTCTAGGATCATTTTTATATGATCCTAGAATTTGACAGATATGACATCATATGTATATATGATGAATATAATATGATAGTGCAATATCGGCCTTAGAGAGTAGTATAGGTACCTACTTATTACCAACCTACTCTATGGTAGTATATTCCATAGAGTAGGGTGGTACCTAATTGCAAATTGAAATTAGCGTTCGCGACTCTCCCGCGATGTGCCCCGCACTTACCTACCACCAAAGTGATCTAAAATACTCCCCAAATACAAACCCAAGAAGTTTTACCGTGTACAGTACACGGCAAACTTCTTTAACCTAGGTTTTTATGTAGGTACTCCCTGCATGTAATATTATTATGATTTTATCTCTTTGGTATCATCATGCATGACGTCATAATTACGTCAAAGCTACCAATAATGCAGTGATTCAACTGCCAACTCGTAATTAGGTTGAGTATGCAGTAGTGTTGTTATGGATATCCATATCCGTAACCGAAACTATCGGATATCTGAAATAAAAAAATATCCGTAACCGTAACTGAATCCGTAATAAAAGTTTTGGATAGTTTCGGATAGGGCGGAGTCTAACTAAATACTACACTCGTACGAATTAACTGTGCACTCCGCTGATTTCGTTTTACAGTATTCATTTTATAATATCCGTAACCGAAACTATCGGATAATCCGAAATAATTTAATATCCATAACCTTAACCGAAACCGATATTATTTTTACCAATATCCATATCTATATCCGGATCCGAAATTATATATCCATAACATCCCTTAGTATGCACCATGGTACGAGCACAGATTACTACAGATCCAGCGCACAGTACTTCGGGAGTGAGGCACGCAAAAGGGATACAGAACAAAAAGCCGTATCCCATTTGAGTTCGTACATGGTTAGTACGTAGCGAACCGCTGACCGAGTTACTGCTGCGTAATTTGTATGTGACGTTCAGAACTGGCAATTGATTTAAATTCGAAACACCAAACCTCAGCGAGAGTCCATCAGTGTGACCAGTCTACATTGAAATTATTTTCCCTAGATGTAAGGTATAAATTGTATGTAAGTAACAGGGCATTTGAGATTAACAAAAAACCTTAATGACTGGCCTCTTGTTGAAACAAAGTTTCTTTTCGGACGATATCGCGTACGGGGCTTAGCGGAAAAAGTATAAAAAACTATAAGACCCAAGATTAATCGGTCAAACATCTTGCTGCCCGCGATGAAATAAAATGAGAAACGGCGTCGCCTGTTGCTCTGCATATTATTGAATACGGTAATTTTCTTTGATGGTGAGTGACGGTCTTTCACTTCATTTGATATAATATTAAAATTGAAAAAATTGGCCGCCATTTTGAACTTTTTTGTTATTGAACCGAATTCTTTCAAAATCGAAATCTGACCGTGGCAGCAAGCATTAAGTAAGAATCTGGTGTCAAAATTGAAAAAATTGTCCGCCATTTTGAACTTTTTTGTTATTGGGCCGAATTCTTTCAAAATCGAAATCTGACCGTGGCAGCAAGCATTGAGTAAGAGTCTGGTGTCAAAATTGAAAAAATTGGCCGCCATTTTGAACTTTTTTTTTATTGGACCGAATTCTTTCAAAATCGAAATCTGACCGTGGCAGCAAGCATTGAGTAAGATTCTGGTGTCAAAATTGAAAGAATTGAAGAAATGACTGTCTTCAATATGTATGATGCAGATAATGTTATAAATTCAAATGGAACCGAAGACCGTCACTCACCATCAAAAACAAATACCGTCTTCAATATGCAGAACAACAGGCGACGCCGTTTCCCCATTTTATTTCATCGCGGGCAGCGAGACGGCGTCAGAGGTTAAAAATATACTTAGGTTCTAATCACTCTTCACTAAGGAAATCGTACCTATAATACTAATTGTAGTGGGAGTTTTTTCCTTAAGCCACTTAAGCTAGCAACATTATCAGGCTTGCGTTAGACAGTGTTCGGACCGATAGCTGTGTGTGTGCACGCACACATACGTAAATACCGTGCGTCACTTGATGCTTCGGAAGTGTTCATCTGTAGTAATCTGTGGGTACGAGTTTCAAAATATAAAAAACCTTAGTCTTATGCCGCCATTTTATATTCGCTCCTTTACTGTCCCGTCGACTTACATAATACTTTTTTCAATACACCGCTCTTTTTGGGGTACTATAAAGAAAACACCGGAATTAAAGTCGAAATCGGCTGCGAAGTGGTTGGATCAAGGAGGTCCCATATTTCGTATATATACCAAATGCTTGTTTAATGGGTTGGACAGGCCCACTCGGCAGGCCCCTTATGCAGCGATTGCGCGGTGAATACGCAAATGCATCCCGTATGACATCAGACCACAGTCAGACCTTATCCACTTTGTTTCTCCTGATGGCGGGTTATGCTAAAGAAAGGGTATTAGCCCACTCAACGAAGACCAAAAACTGCCAAATAGGGGAAATAATTCGTGTAAAAGCGATTTTTGGCATAGTTGTAGGAAATGGTGTCTGAAGCAACATATTCAAAGTACTGATGGAGGGGGGTGGAACATATGCAATTATGTATGACATTGTAGAATTACAAGATAGATAGATTTTTTAATACAAGCATGCTTTGAAAAATGCGTTTTATTCTATAGGTATTCATCTTCTTTCCCTCATAGCTCATGAAATATTCATTCCAGCGAAAAAGTGTATAGAGCTTTATTTGTAGAAAATTTTATGTAGATTAAGTAAGTATATGAATAAAAGAAATTTTTTCGCTATGAGCCACCGTTTAAAAGTTATTTAAGAAAAACTTAAAAAAGGGACCTTTAAACCCCCCCCTACCCGAAAGCTCCAACCCCCTCCATCAGTACTTTGAGTATGTTGCTTCAGACACCATTCCCTTCAACTATGCCAAAAATGGCCTTTACACAAATTATTTCCCCTATTTTTCCTTCGTTGAGTGGGCTAAGTAGTATATCTAAGTACGACTCGTGATAGGCCGTCTGCATTTCATCCAAGCCTAACTGACGCACTGCTATTCACGTTTCGCCAGTTCACCGGTAAATTGTTGGCACTGTCCATTAAAAATGAATAAAAAGAAAACTTTGAAACTAATTGAAAAAAGAATCATTTATTTAGACATGAACAAAAGAATTTATTAGGTAATTAAATACATATAAATATACAAATAATATTCATAGTATTTTATGAATGTGATTGTTGAATTGGAGCATGAATATGTAATTTAAAATATTAATTGTTTCAGATAAAAATCCCTCAGTAATGAATTGTGGTTTTATTAAAGAAAAAAATACATTAGATAATCCTTTCAGTTCTATAAGTACTTTAACAATTTAGTAAACTTTTACCAAATCAACACTCGTCTAGCCTGAGATCAGAATAAATAAGACAGATGTTTGTTACTTTTGCAATTATGTATCCAAAATGCATTTTTGGTGGGGCCTATTGACCTATTGACAGGATGAGGAGTTACAATTGATATTATTTTACGGTCTTACAATTTAAACCTACAAAATTATCTTATACTAAACACCTTACCTAATATTACTCGATTTACATTGTAGTTAATGTCTACCTATAATAATTTTATTTCATTTCAATACACTTTTCTGAACGAATTCAGATGATATTAATAATAATTATATTAAAATAGGCAGACACAGATTATACAAGAAAAGGTTGCAAATAAATTACTTATCGATGATTACTGGAAACTAAAGTCTACATCTTGCACAGGTGCACAGTCATAACCATAATTTACTGTCTATCATACAGCCAAGACACAGATCGTACCATTTGAATTCATGTTTGTGACTTTGAAACCACATCACTCAAGACCAACAATGCTAAAACATGGAAGGAATACAAAAACTTTATCCATTACAGTGGATTTATACACGGAATTTACATCTTAATCTATTAATATTATTTTCTCTTTAAAAATAACATGTTTGCCTGTTTTGTTAATGAAAATAGTCACAATATTCTTTGATTTTCAACATCAGTAATGTCATAATATGTATGAATGGTGTTATATTGCTTATCTTTATTTACACAATACTGCCAGAAATCATGGAAGTGCACCACTGACAAATAAAGTCGGGCAAAATTATATGGGCTAAAACTCAGTTTTCACACTTCCGAGTTTTAGTGTTATTTTCCCTTAGCGGTTATGGTGACTGAGGATTTTGCAGGCTGAGGTATGATAGTGATCTCATCACTTATTTTCAGTGGTTTGAGCAATGGATCAGTGTCGGAACTCTTGGGTGGCGGGGCGGAGGTCTTCTTGTCTATGACGCGCTTGGCTACAACACTGTGGGCGGAGTACACGTGGTTCTCGAACTGCTTGTACATCCCGAACGTTGCAGTGCACACTGTACACTTGTAGGAGAGGTGAGCGGGCTTGAGGGTCATGTTGTGATCTCGGGACACGTGGTTCAGCAACTTCCACTGGTAAACTCTTCCGCACACGGGACACCTTCCCGCATCCTTGCCTTTGTTAGCAGCTTCTTGCATAGAGCTCGTGACCAAACCGTGGGAGCCCAACAAGTGCCTTTCCAGACCTTGGTCTGTGAAGAACCTAAACTGACACTTCTGACAGTTAAGGGGAGGCCGGTTATAAATCATTTTCGGATGGATCTTCACCTTATGTATCCATTGCATGTGATTTCTCAACTGTTCCAAATCTTTAATATATCCATCACAAATTTCACAAATCACAAATGTAGCTTTGGAATTAGAAGTGGAATTCGACGAAGAAGGCTGCGGCGCGCGCGGCAGGGGCGTGATCGATATCTTAGGAGTGGCTGATAGGGTCCCTTGACTATTTGGTAGAATTGGATAGTTAGAGATGGTGGTTCCAGCCGGAGGATTGTTGTGCATGATCATGACGCCGCTGCGGATGATGGGCACACCTGACACTGGCGCGCGCGCAGGCCCAGCGAGCGGGGGGCGGCCGCGCGGGCGACCCAAGACTGGCATGTTTGGTACAACAGGATTCGACATATTCATGGGTGGCCGTCCAAGTGGGCCCATCCCTACTTGTGGCCTGTTGTAGCTGGTTTGATATGGTGCTACAATGTTGTTACGAGCTCTGGACAACTTTGGTATTTTTGCAGGAGGTTCCCACTCGAGAGGTGGTGCAAGATTAAATTCTGGTTTAAACTTTTTAGCACAAGCGATGAGATGACGCGCCAGCTTAGTTTTGCTGTTATCTTCAAAGTGGCAGCTGGGACACTGCTGGTAGGCGGGCGCTCGCTCCAGTCTGCCCCTTATGTTGTGTTCAGCCTCCATGTGGTACAGAATGTCATGTGGACTCCTAATCTCAAACGGGCATGTATTACACTTGTAAATATTATTCTTCATATGAGGTGCTTCCAAATGATGAGACATAACTAAAATAGATTCTGTTTTAAAACTACAGAAATCACATCGTTTTTGCTCAAGAGCATATGGGGCATTAAGCTTCTTACTGTATGCTAAATTCTGATTCAATGATGCAATTGCAGTTTCAGTTGCTCTAGTACTGCGACCGGACTTCTTTTCTTTATACAACTTCCTGTTTTGAGTTTTCAGTAAGTCACTCTGTACATACTCTTGTACCAAGTTGAGTCCAATATTTATGAAAAACTGTCCTAATTGACAATCAAAGTAGCTGTCAGTTTTACCCTTAATTCCTTTCTCAATCATAGCAATTGGATCCTTTACCTCATCCTCTTTTTCTTTGATAACAACCATATCACAATCACTGAGGCCTTCTTCCTCAGATTCACTGGTAGACTCTCCATCCCAGGAATCATCGTCTTCTTCAGTCTTGCGCTTCCTTCTTTGCTTTTTCTCAAGCTTCTTTTCTTTTGCTGCCTCTTCAGCGGCCTTCTTTTTCTCATCCTCGCTGTCAACTTCGGGTTCAACTTCCTCACCTCTCTCAATTTTCTCCTGCCTAAGTTTTTCTTTCTTTTCCTTTTCTGCTTTCTCTTGCTCTAACTTCTCCTGCTCTTCTTTGATTTTTAACTCCTCAAGTTCTTTGCCAAGTTTGTCAACAAACTCCCTGAATGGTTTGACAGAAGGTTTTTCGTAAACATAGGGAACAATGAATGAAGGTGCCTCAACAACAAACATGTCATCTGTTAGAGATGGTAGAATATTAGGTTGAGGGGCTGGTGGCACATTGTTCTGACTTGGCGTGATTCGAGGAGGAGTGGACTTGCAGCTGATGGGTGTGATCGTTGTGCCCCTTGCAGCGATGCTCTGACACAAGTTCTGTGCATCCAGTGAGCTCGAACTCACCTTGTTTTGAACTGGGGTCGGGCATTTGCCCATCAAAATGGAATTGGTGTCAATAATTACTACAGTGGGCTCTTTGTTTTCCTCCCCGTCATTTACCTCCGCTTGTTTGGTTGCTAATTGTGACAGATTTTTAGTGTCATTGATGACTATCGGTTTTGTCTTACTGTGAGATTGATTAAGAGGGTCCTCAATAGAGACTTCCTCCACATCTGATTCTTCGCCTCCATTCTCTAGAGGCTTTTCATCTTTTTCTTTGTCTCGATCTTTATTGCTTTGCTGTGATTCTTCAGAGCTGTCATTGGAGTCCGAACTGGAGTTGGAAGTTTCATCATCATCATCGTTTGTCACTACACAATCATCATCATCACTAGTTATTTCATGAACTTCAGGGCTGTCCTTCCCAATGGAACCTCCATTTTGGTTTTGAATATCATTTTCATTCTCTGAATCACTACTGTCATCCTTGGGCTGGCTTCCTTGTGAGGTGTCATCATCTCCTTCAGTGCGGTCATCTATAAAATAGCAAACAAGAAACTTAAGATTAAACTTTCATTGCTGTTTAAAATTTCTATTATTCCCTAAATATGTTAAATATACACAATAAAATACAGTTTATTAACGGCCTACAAGCCGTATTTAGGTGATTTTGAATGAAGTTTTATGCAAAAACTATAAAGACAATTACTTTCAAATTTACACGTCATGTATTTTGGGTCTTTAATCTAAAATCGCTTAGAAGCAGAAACACGATTGGATAAAATTTTCTCGATAGAAAGTTCTCCCAAAAGTTGCTCCAAAATCTCAGTTTTTCTATGTTTTATCGGGAACTACAATGGATGTAATTGTAATTTTTGTTTTAATGTATCGGTAATAATAATATCCTAAAACGCTTAGAACAGATTTTTGATAACTGGCTTAGTTTTTGAGTAATTAGGTAAAACGTCGTTTTTCTGCTATATTCTTCCGCGACGCTGCATGTCGCACCTACCAAATCTCCGTGAGAGTGAGAAAGACAAAAATAAATTCAATAAATCCCCTTAACATAAATACACACTTGTATATACACAAATGCTTTTCAAAACACTCATCTTGATTGAAGATCTGAAAGTTTGAAATATTAAGAAATACTTGAGTGTATTAATGAACTGGGTATTTCTTCAATTTAGTTTAAATAGATTTTACATGTTTAATATTTCTATATGGAAAAGTAAAATGGCATAACTTTTTTTAATAGAAACTTAATTAATTAACACTTTATAAATACAGAATACACAAGAATCATCATCATTCATAATTGTATTGATTGTAAACATTAGAAATGTTCATTTTGGACAATTTTTTTGACGAAGCGTAAACGTTTCAAAAGTTGTCCGTGTCCGGCGTCAGCACTCCGCACTTCGCAGACGCCAAAAAGTAAAAAAAAACTAGAATATAAAATTAACCTAACGTAATTTGAACTACGAAATTAACCTATAAATTAGGGCAGACTAGAAGAAAACTTTAAGTTCCTAAGTTGGACCCATCGAAGAAATGCAGTTTTTTCGTAACGTAGCGTCATTAAATCATGTGGAGTAAGGACCGCCATATGGGATTCCATGGCATTACTCCGAAAACATAGTTCCATCATGTTTGATGGCAATTATATTGGAACCTCACTTAATTTCGATTACATGAACGAATATTAAATCAGTTTTGGTACCTGTAGCCGTAGATATGGACATTTTCTTGAGATTTCTATCGTAAAACCAAAAAAATAGCACAATAGCACAGTAGCGGAAACCAAACCAAATCAAGCTGTCAATTTGAAAGGTTTTTTACAACGCCATTTTCTGGTCATAGAATATACACTATTGAATTTTTTCGTTAGAACTGGAATATATTTTTTTAACAACGAATTTTTATACAAAATGTATAATTTTAACGTGTTTTTAATAATTTATCAACAATTGCAAAAAAATTCTGTAAAACTTCTTTTGAAATAATAAAGTTTACTCTGGATAAAAGTTGACATAGAAAAGACCTTTGCTTAGATAGGGGGGAATGGGGAGAGTTCTCAGCGGGGGAAAGGACGCGGTATTCTGTAGGGAAGACTGAATTGTTAGGAAGCGCTATATTTGAATTTTGAAAAAGCGCTACCTACTTATCATGAGAATATTGTGAATATAAAGAGCATTTCTAGAAAAGACATGCAATCAATTGAAATGAAAATCGTTTAAGTCATAAGTAGTTAGCGTAATTGCTTTTCTAACACAAAAATATTTTTTTAAGTAACGACCTATCGAACTTTTTTACACGACGAAAACATTCCTTGTACCACGAAACGACAGCTGAACTCTGAGGAATCGATAATTATTATTGATCATCGCCAGACGTAGGTACTCTGCCTGCCCTGGTATTTCAAATAGTCTGCCAAACTTAGCTAAGTACTTACCTATACGTTTTATTATAATTTTTACCTGGGGACAATTAGTAGCTTGGGGAGTCGCTTATGAAAATACTAATATTCAATAGGTAATATACTCTATGACTAAAAGTAACCGGAAGTCGCTATGTTGAGGGTGTGAGAGGGAGGGTTGAAGGTACTTATTTTACCTTTTGTAACGACTTAAGGGGGGTTGAACTTACGGCTAAGCAAGCAAGTAGGTATTTAATGAGATTTAATGTAAAATTGCGTATCACTTATCGTGAATTGCAGGTGAAATATGTCTTCATTTTTTTATTGTCAGAAGTTTGTACTTGAATGTGATCTCACTCACGAAAATGTACGGTAACCTCTACCGATTGCTACACAGCATCGAGATGGATGACTAAATCGCTTGACAATGCGTCTTTGTTAGTAGGACCAGTAGTTACCAAACTAGTCACGGCCGAAGCCTCCCCACCTGAACAAATAGTATAAAATTGTAAATTGAACGGAGGCGGGAATCGAACCCTCGACCTTCCACTCGGATCCGAGCATGCACTACTGCGCCAGAAAGTTTACCATAATATTATACAATAATTCTAAACAATAATTCAGTCATCAGGGTCAAGTACTAACTTGATCAAAGACCACCAATAATAATAAGTAATAATTGGTAAAATTGACGCTCAAGAAAAATAAAACAAAATTTTCTCATTTATAATTTATTAATACTTTATGAAAAACTTATAAAATTTTACTTAAAAATAAATTTTCTATTTTTGTAGAGTTAAGTAACAAATCTGTTAAAGTTATAATATTATGTATAAATAAGAATAATAAGATACAATTCTCATACTATAAAAATCTAATTCTATGATTACTAAAAGACACTCGTGTTAATTATATTACGTTTTTATTCTTGTTCTTCCTGAATAGAATTACTGGGTCCTCCTTCATCTGGCTTTCTAATGACTCCTAAGTTCTCGGCTGCTGCTAAACATTTTTCTGCATATTCTTTGGCTTTCTTTTGTTCAGGATTGTCTAATTTCGTTATCGCCATTAATATTTCCATAACATCTGTTTCAAATATTTTGGCAGCTGTATCTCTGTCGCCATTTATTATATTGTAGAGCATGTAAACGCCTCTATACTGTATTTCATTATTGGGATTGGCCAATAAGCATCTCAATGATTCGGGCCACGACTCCAGGTCGAGTAACTTCCTGCAGCACACTTTACTGATGGAGGTCAGGATGCATAAGGAACCAGCTGCTGCCATGACAGTGTCAACGTCTTCTTCCTGACAGAGCAAATACAAGTACTTGGTTCTATCATTGTTGCCTTCATAAGCTTTCACAACCTCGTCTGATTGAAGTAAATTGCATATACACTGAGCTGCAGCCCTTGTCAGCATCAAATGGTCTTCGTACAAGTAATGTTCTACTTTCGCTAAGCCACCTTCCTTTAATATTCTGTTTCTCGTAGTCTCATTCATTCCTGCTAGATTACAAAGTGCCATCAGAGCTTCAAAATTTTCTAATGCATTGCACTCAGGATGTAGTAAAGCTATCAGTGGCCTGACAACTTCCAAGTTTCTTTGACCTGGGAATGCCACTTCAGGGTTGATTGTAATGCCAATTCTAGCTAAAGCTTGGGCAGCTTGCTTCTTTCCATTGTTGGTGCCTTCCAATGCTAAAGGTATGAGGACCTTCGCACCACCCTGTTGTACCACAATACCCCTTAGTTCCTGTAAGCTGCACAAAGCATTGAAAACTCTGGCAATCAACTCACGAGAATTATGGCTTTCAGTTTTGGCCAATGCAACTAAACCAGATGTCACTCCAGCTTTACAGAGAATTGTTATCCTTTTGTTTATAAAATCAGGATCATCTAATTCATGTTGCTCTGGTATGTGATGTTTAGCAAATTTCGCGAGCTCCAACATTTCTGGCATCATTTCCTGCTTTTCATATGCATTACACAAATTGACCAATGTAGTGACCACACCATACAGGCATGACTGATCACCTGTCTTCGCTAGTTCAATAAGAGCCTGAATAGCTACTTTATTGTCAACCAGTTTTTCCTTAACATCTGCATCTAAAGTGAGATAAGAGAGACCCTCTGCTGCCCATTTCCTCATGTCTTTATCCTTGGCCGGGTTGACTAAGAATTTTATACAAGCCTCTGCCAATTTCTTTGTTGATCCATCAGCAAATGGACGAATGGATGCATCATCACCACCAAAGCTGCCAATCTTACACAGACCCACTAGTGCTCTAACTCGGACAGCATCATTTTTACTTGCATATAAGCTCTTTAAGATATCCACGCCCTTGTTTATGATAGCTCGGGCTTTATCCTTCTTTGACGCAGCAGCCACCAAGCACTCGCAAGCAACTTTCTGCTGTAAAGGATCATCTGTTTGGGCCATAACCAAAATCATCTCCATGATACCTTCTTTTGAAATTATATAGTTTCCTACATCAAGAGGTCCACGCAACAAAGATGTTATAGCTACAGTGACTCTCACTTTAGACTCCAGATCTGGTGTCAACAGCTTATCTTTGACAAAATCATCAACTTGACTGTGGAACTTTTCTCTTGCTTGCTCGTAGTACATATTTTCATATATCCTAGCCATACAGGCAGCAGCTACAGTTCTGGACGAAGCAGTGATGTTCATCGCTGATTCATATTTGTATTCTTCTAATTCGCTGCAAACCTCAAGCAAACGTTGTAGTCCTCTGATTTCAACAAACCTTTCCGCCCAGTTTAGAGTGCTATAGTGACAGTTCCTCATAATCAATTCTATGATGGCATCTCTGGCCAAACCAGTGATAACTCTGTTGGTGATAGAATATGTCAAGCATGTTAGAAGTGTATCAATTTCACTTTTGTATTGCTCACATAGTGTGGGGTCAGGTTTGGTCTCCTTTTTATTATCCATCCCTGAGAATGTGTTCAAAATAATTTGCAAACAATACTGAGCTGCATTAACCCTCTTCTCATTGTCACTGTCGATGATTTCTAAAAACCAAGGGATTCCAACCACTTTTATGACTTCTTTTGTCCTGTCTACATTTCTTTTACAGAGCTGGCCAATCACCCTTATAGCATTTACATATATTTCCATATTTTTCTCGATTTTAGCAAGCTGTTGTATCTTGTTGACTACGCCGTTTTTCATCATCACATCAGCGCCTGTGTTTTCCTTAGCCAGAAAAAGTAGGTTAGTGATGGCCTTCTCACGTTTTTCTGCGTCTTCACTCATTTCGAACGCGATTTTAAACATCTGTTCCACTTTAGAAGTCGTTTGTGCTGCATTCTTGGCTCTCTCTTGAACGATGGCATACAGCCTCGACAATACCGGTTGTACAGCTTTATTACCTGGATCAACTGTGAATATTGTTTTGGCATCTCTGTACGCCTCTTCGAATCTCTCCAAACTTTCCAAAGCCTGAGAACGTCGGAATAAAGCCTTCGGGTCTTGAGGTATGATTGCTAAGGCTTCGTCACAATCTTTTATAACTTTGTTGTATTCTTTCATCTTGAGGTAGGCTGCGGCACGATTTTTTAAGTATGTAGCGTATTCACGTGTATCCTTCTGAGCTAAATTGATCGCCTTACTGTAAAGAGATACGGCTTCATCATAATTTTCAGACTTAAAGGCTTCATTGCCTTTATTCTTGAAACTTTCTGTTTCCGTCTGGTCTATCATTGTTGTCTGTTATTCGATACTTAATTAATATTTTCACTTCGATGAGACGTTTCTTGGTTCGCGCGGCTTTTATATACTTGGTGTCGGTGAATTTTCTGGCAAGTTCTCGGGTACATCTCACTAAAATAGAACGTTTATTTTCGTAAAAGCTCAAGAGTCGAGATCACAGATTAGATTCAAGAACAAGATTCACTTGCTCCAATAGGTACCTACATGGTACCCATACCATATGGTACCTACCTACTCTGTGACCATCTCTGTGACAAATGACAATTAGTGACAACTGACAAGAACTTTCAACTTGAAATTCGAATGTCGAAGTTGTGACATTGACATTTGAGCATACAGATGACACAGAGATAACAAAAATATGGAGTTGCCATTTCTGAGTGCCATTCATTCGAGCCTAGCCTTGCGTGAATGCGGTGACATGATGAGTTCCAAAATTTGTTGTCTAATCTTCAAGTTACTACCCTAGTGGATTCAATCAACGCCACTTGCCAGATTAAAGATAGTCACGCTAATTTTGTAGACGGGCCATATTGTTCAATTCAATTCCTTAGGCCGATATTACACTATCATATATATAGGATCATAGAAATGTGAGTCATTTTTATATGAGGAACATATGACAGTGTAATATGTAGATTTGTCTATAATCATAGTTCTAGGATCCTATTTGATGGCATGCGCACAAATAGGATAATATGTATCTACTCTCTACTCTCGTCTGTGTAACCAAAAAAATGGCGTCTTCCAAAACGAATTTCGACTGGAATATTGAAACTACAAAAACGCTAATTAGCCTTTACGAAGAAAATGAGTGTTTGTACAATAATCTGGTTCCAGATTATAAAAATCGTGACAAACGATTGTCAATAATGGTAGTCATTGCAGAAACATTATCGGATGTATCGGGAAGAGTATGCCTCGTTGCAGATGTACGAAAAATAAATAGCCTCAGATCTCAATATCAACGAATACACGACTAAATCGTTATCCATCTTGATAGTATATGACGTTTATATGATCATTGTAGTGTAATATGTAAAAATGAAGAACTGAATCATATAAAAATGATCATAGAATTTGACAGATATGACATCATTTATATATGATACTATACTATATGATACTGTACTATAAATAGAATACTGTACTATTATATATGATACTGTACTATAAATAGGATCCTATCTGGCACCACAGATCGTCATCCTAGAAATATGATCTACTTGATACTATGAATGTATGGAATGTATTACACTATAGGGTTCAAGTTGCTCATATCTGAGTGCAATGTTTGTGGTCTGTGGTTGGTCTGTGGTGCAATGGCCTAACTATGAATTACCTGTTTTCAAAGAAAATAAATTTGTAACGAGCGGTTGCGGACAGGGGCGACGCGGGTAGACGAGTTCAGGCGACAAGGGACGAGCGGAGACGAGCAGAGCCGTGGAGAAGGGAGCGAGAGCCGTGGAGAGGGGAGCGAGAGAGATGTGGGGAGTTGTGTGACCTTATAAAGGGCAGAGAGGCGTGCGGGGAATTATTATTAGTGATAGTGAAGTGAAGTGATAGTGATGTACCAGTGAATAAGTGAATTTATTTTGTGTTACTGTGATATTTAATAGTTTGACAATATAATTTTGTGCGATGTAAAGCGTCTCATTTCTGTCTCATAACAGTCAGAAGTTGGGATATATACCACACCCACGTGACGTGAAAAAAGAGGCCCGGAACATACGTGACGTCAGAGAGATTGCGGAAATCTGAAGAGGATTGGTTACCCAGCGAAAAATCTCACGTGAGTGCCGATGAAAGTAGTTATCGTCAAAATTGCTTTGAAGGATATGCATGATAATACGTGAGAAAGAAAAGCTGTTGAATCAAGTTTACTCGAGGGTAGTTTGAAAAAAAAATCGGAAAAGTATGAAAACTGCTGAGTTGTACCTGATTGTAACCCGGAAAAACGTGATGATATGAATGTGAAAAAGCAGGAGTTACAAGATTGATCGATTGGGTGAGATCTATCGGTGGAGTGACAAAAATGGGGTCAGGAATGTAACCGGTTAGCTACAACGGCAGCATAGCATATCGCAACTGCTTATCATTTTTGTGAGACGATTTGACGGTAAATTTGATGATGAGTATTTGTAACGGTAGAAACTGAAATGAAGCGGGCAGTATATGTGCTATAATTGTGGCTGTTTCATACTGTGTGCAATACGGAGAATAAAATCCAGTAAATAATTTCTCAAGATTTTCAATGCGTTTTACGAGGCATAAAGAAGTTCGAAGTGGAACAAGATGTGAGCACGTGAGCGTAACTAGGGCTGGTAAGTGTTCGGACCCTGAGATTAAACGTAGGGATTTTGAGAAGCTTTTGGTAATGTATGATCGTTCCAATATTACTACGAGAATGTAACGTCGGTGTTGCTAATATTTGTTTTTATGTTTCATGAACAACTGATGTGAGTCTAGCGCGTTGGTCAGCGTATCGCCTCGTGCGTGTTGGCTCGCCGTGCTGTGCTGGAGCTGCATCAGCGCGCTGGCTGCATGTCTCAACGGGCATATGCGTGTGTCTAACCTACTCGTGGCTGCGTGGCGTTGAGGCTGCACATCATATAATGGACGTATGATGTCATCAACCAGATGGCGTCTCTGGTGAGCTGTATTTGTTCCAATTATGATTTTGATTCAAGTATTCAACTGTTTCTTGTGTCGACGTAGTAAATACCGCGCCGTTACGTCGTCGAGCATTGTGTTCATTTTAACTCAAAGTTAAAATTTGTATGACATTATGTGTAGGTAATCAGATGAGTTGGGATTTGTTATCTCTAAAGGTACAAGTGCGTAGTGTTGTAGGGAGTTTAATTTAATAAGAATCGGTTATAGAAATGTTTGCGTGAAACTAGTAATATAGTCGAAATTATAATCTAGTGACACAGTTGACCAAAAGTTATTGGCGTGCGCGTGTGTATGTTTGTGCATGCCTGTACATGTGAGCAAGGACTATGACTTCTCGCAAGTGCAGCATGGCAGGAATTTTAGTGTCTTACTACAGAGGCTCAGGTCAATCGTTTGTTTGGAGATTTTCAGCATTGTACGCTAGTAATCGATAAAATCCGTCATCATTAATTATTTGTGTTCAAAAAAAACGTGCAGGGCTATTGCAGTTTTTATAATATTGGTAGTTTCCATGAAAAAGAAAATTGTGCTTGGCCGTCATAGGTATGCAACTATTAGTAAGAGTTCTTACGTGTAGCTGTACTTTTTTTAGAGAAAATTAGTAAGTTACATAGTGAGTTATACAGAGCTAGGAAATAAATGGTTTTCAAAAATAATTAAGAGAATAATCTTTGTTGTTTCGGACAAAAGTGTTGGGAAGTAAAAGGGATGGATTAAATTAGCGTCTGAAGTGTGAAAGTTGAGATAGATGTGTGATGTGATGAGAATGGATGGGATAAGGGACGAGATAGGATAGGGGACAAGTATGCAAGGCGAAGTTTGAAACTAGCGCCAGTTACCGAAAAAAAAATGAGGAGTAGAAGTCTAGCGTGGTACGGTCACGTAATGTGTGGACTGGAAATCATGTAGGTAACAAGGGATGTTGAGTGCAAGTATGTATGTTGAGGGACGATGAAGTAGAGGAAGACCGAAATAGAGGTGAATAGATTGCGTAAAAGAGGATACGAGTATAAAAAGAGTGGATTACAAGTTGACAGCTGATTTAAATGAATGTAGGAAGACGTGTTGTGCCTACTCCACATAATGTGGGAAAAGTACGGTGAAGGAGAATCTCAGTTGTGTAAAATTTTGTTGCGGATTGAGGGTAACTGAATTTTGTTGCGAATTGAGGGTAAACTGGGTCTCATCTCTCAAATTCTAATATTCTGTTGTCATTTCCATTGTGAATACACTAAGCATACACTATGACCTGACAAACACTTCTTCAGTAACCTGAGCTGGCACAATCACATGTGTTCAAAATTTTCTTATGTTTACAGTTACTATGCTGCGTCTGAGTGTTCGAGAGTGCCGTGGTATCAAGAGGCATCATCAGAGAAGGCGAGCGACTCCAACGGACCAGCAGCAGAGGGTCACTGTTGAGGCATCGTTTACGAATCGATGCAGAAGACTCCAGCCCGGTTAAGTTGAGTATCTAGTATCTAAATTACTAGTCATGCGAAACTTGTTTAATTGCTTATTTGGGGCTATTTGCATTTTGCTGCGCTGTTTCTCTTCTCTGACACCTGAAAAAGCGATATGGCCGAGCAGGGACTTGATTAGAAAAAGCAACGAGGTGACCGAGCAGAGACCTGATTCGTTGTTTCATAGTAAGCAGTGGGAGGTTACTAGTGTAGTAGTTGCTGTGTCATGATGGTTGTGCAGCGCACCACGCGTGTGGAGAGTAAAGGATCAAACTTTAATCTTTCTAAAGTTAGGCGCGACCCTGTAATCGTTTGGCAAAATTTAACTGGTATTCCATGAGTTAAATCGTATTTACATTCCAGATTTATTTGACTTTAAGTTAAAGTTTTATTTTTGACTTAGAAATTAGTAAAGTAATCAGTTTTAGCCTGTATTGTTGGTTAAGAGTCTGCTTCTGGAAACTTCAGTTTAGAAGTAGGTACCACCTAGTTTCGTTGGCGTTTGAGGTTTCAAGTTGCCTTTTAAAAGTGAGCTTGAGTTTCATATTTGTGTTTGGAAGTTAAATTAGTTTTGGCCAGTACGGGAGTTGACTTGCAAGAGTTACACATTTTTAGTTACACATTGGAGTTTACCGATTGGAGTTTACCGATTGGAGTTTACCGATTGGAGTTTACCGATTGGAGTTTACCGATTGGAGTTTACCGATTGGAGTTTACCGATTGGAGTTTACCGATTGGAGTTTACCGATTGGAGTTTACCGATTGGAGTTTACCGATTGGAGTTTACCGATTGGAGTTTACCGATTGGAGTTTACCGATTGGAGTTTACCGATTGGAGTTTACCGATTGGAGTTTACCGATTGGAGTTTACCGATTGGAGTTTACCGATTGGAGTTTACCGATTGGAGTTTACCGATTGGAGTTTACCGATTGGAGTTTACCGATTGGAGTTTACCGATTGGAGTTTACCGATTGGAGTTTACCGATTGGAGTTTACCGATTGGAGTTTACCGATTGGAGTTTACCGATTGGAGTTTACCGATTGGAGTTTACCGATTGGAGTTTACCGATTGGAGTTTACCGATTGGAGTTTACCGATTGGAGTTTACCGATTGGAGTTAGCTATTAGCGTTTGCAGATTAGCGTTTGCAGATTAGCGTTTACAGATTAGCGTTTACAGATTAGCGTTTACAGATTAGCGTTTACAGATTAGCGTTAACAGATTAGCATTTACAGTTAAGCGTTTACGGATTAGAGTTTATAGATGAGTTAGCATATGAGAGTCTGCAAAGAGTTTGCCGAATAGAGTTTTCCTGATAGTTTTCCTGATAGAGTTTTCCTAAAAGTTTTTCTGAGAGTTTTTCTAAAAATTTTCCTGATAGTTTTCCTGATAGAGTTTTTCTGATAGTTTTCCTGATAGTTTTCCTGATAGAGTTTTTCTGATAGAGTTTTCCTGATAGAGTTTTCCTGATAGTTTTCCTGAGAGTTTTCCTGATAGTTTTCCTAATAGAGTTTCTACTTGGGTATCGTACTGAATATCTGGATGGATTTGTGACACTTCTGAGCCGATGTAGTTTTAGCTGAATCAAGTAGGACAATCCACGAAAACGAGATCTAGTAGTAATTTAAGGGATTTTAATTCAGGGTTATTCATAATTACAAGGATTCCAATATTATGAGAAATTTGGGGCATTAAGGGTAAAATAATGAGGGAGCTACAAAGAGTTACAGCCATTGTTCCTGCAGATTTCCTGCGGCCTCGCCCTAATATCATTAATTCTTTTGCCAGCAGTAGTGACAAGAAAATTGAAATCTGAGATGACTGATTTATTTTAGATAGAATTTATTACAGATCTAACGTGTGCTTCGGCGCCAATTGCGGCGCAATTGTTACAGGATGGCCGACTGTAACGAGCGGTTGCGGACAGGGGCGACGCGGGTAGACGAGTTCAGGCGACAAGGGACGAGCGGAGACGAGCAGAGCCGTGGAGAAGGGAGCGAGAGCCGTGGAGAGGGGAGCGAGAGAGATGTGGGGAGTTGTGTGACCTTATAAAGGGCAGAGAGGCGTGCGGGGAATTATTATTAGTGATAGTGAAGTGAAGTGATAGTGATGTACCAGTGAATAAGTGAATTTATTTTGTGTTACTGTGATATTTAATAGTTTGACAATATAATTTTGTGCGATGTGAAGCGTCTCATTTCTGTCTCATAACAAATTATTACAATGACGTAAGCTCATAAGAGTGCATTTATTGCTGCAACTACTTCTTACTCTTTTTACGAAAAGAAAAAAAAAGAAGCAAAACCGGAGAAAAAAAAATTGGATTCGCTGTTGGGTCTCACGGCGGCTATCAAAAGGGAATCATTCAAACTTACTCGAGGAACTTCGATTTGATGATAAAAACTGTTACAGAACCTATTTGCGCATGGAAGAATCTGCATATAACTACATTCTTACAATATTTGATCGCCTTATCATCAAACAAACAATCCATCACTGATACTGATGATGAGTTTTGGACATAGATTATATTCTTATGATCTATGGTTTTGGAGTTTTGAGTTTTGACCAATACCCATATTCTCAGTGATAATAATCACTGTGACTTTCAACGACCTCATTTGACATATGTTTTTACCATTAAAGCTTCACCACAAAATCTTATTTTCGTTTCACATAATAAAGCAGCAATGTATAACGAACCACAGACAATAGTCAACATCACTGTAACTGTCAATTTTTAGGGTTTCTTAAAGTCATAAAAGTAGAAGAAATGTTACAATAAAACTTATAGCTTATACAAGTATTGCCCGCATGGAATGGTAGCAAGAATACTGGCTGCGTTTCCGCGTTGAATAAAGAATAAAGTAATATGTTCTAGTTCTATGGTAAGTTAGCAAAACTTCTAACTTCAAACTATGGAGTTTAGAAGGAAGCAGACATAGATCGCCGGGCGGCTAATGTCAACATTCGGCTATGCGCGTCCACAAGCCGCCGGGCGGCTGCGGACCGTTCGGGACACAGAGCAAGGAATGACTTTTAATGTTCGGGACGGCTCGAATTTCGCCTCTTCATATTTCCATAAACAGTGCTCACTGATCTATAGTTGACCTTTTCTACCACTTCTAAACTAATGTCAATGAAAAGAGACAGCAAATACGACCGCTGAAAGTCGCCATATTATTATTGGTCTATGGCAAATCCGTCATTTGATGGCGGAACCACACTGCGCTATTCGTTATTCGATATGCACCTTATTTGGCCGCATACGACCAAGTGTGGGCGGTTCATTCGTCTATATTTGCTTTATTTGCACGAATAACGCGGCGCGAATAGCAAATATGCTTATCCGTCCTCTTGTCGGTTTTTCACACACTTCAAAGGACACGCACAAGACGAATATTTGTGTCGACTGCCCAGACTTCGTTCCCTTCAGTCACTCGCGATCGCTTGCTTACGACGGTCGTGATTACTCTGCCCGCGAAATTCAAAATTTTCATGGTTTTTTGCAATTTTTACGCTAATTACACATCAGAGGTTTATGGCAGTTAATTTGCGGAAATGACAGTATCATCTTTACATGATTATATCAAAATCTTTGCATAAAAATGGAAATTAGCTCGAGTATCGAGTTTTATGTGAGTTACTTACAAATCTCGGACTAATTTCTTTAACTCGACACTTTCAAGCAGAGATTTTAATATAAACACGTGAAAAATGATATTGGGATTCCCGAAATTTGACTGCCATAAGCCTATTATGTCGTTTTAAAATCGCAAAAACCACAAAAAAATTGAATTTAGCGGGCATTTTATTTGTGACCACAGCACAGAACATTACTAACTTGGACCACAGACCACAAAACTAAATATTTTTTGGCACATAGGACTAAGTGTGGATAGCATGTTTGTTGTTTGCTCACATAGACACATATTTGGACAAATACAGCGAAGCCGGCCTTCATCTGAGTTGGAAAGGCAACGCAAGATAAAATATGTATTATCTATGGCATATGGTACAATGAGGCAATTACAGCTCCGTGAGTGCGGCCGTGTGTGTCAATTTGAAAGTTGCTGTCATTGTCATGACGAATGACATTCAGCTGCTCTTTTCTATTACCCTAACAATTTGTGTAGGCTATTCAAATGATTGCAATGTCAAAGAAAATTGTACATTTTAAAGAATTTGCTTAATATCATGGAAATAAACAAAGGTTCAAAATTCGCTGATCAACTTTAATTTATCCCACAATTGACTTTTCTGCAGTATATTGTTTCGTCATCGTAGATTACAAGTTTGTTTTATTCATTCAATTATCTGTGAATTACAAAGTTTCACATTAGCGAGCGAATATGTTAAAGCTACTCTTACTGTTGTGAAATTTGGTACAATATCGTAATTGTAAATGTCTGTGTCTTTGTGTGTTCTACGCATTGAAATTGATGAAGAACTACCCGAAATGGGGGATACACCAGCTGAAATAGGTATGTAAAATATTTTACAAGGATAAAATGTTATTGACATCGATGTATTTTTTAGTAGGAAGCAAAACATTACTGCGAAGTTAAGCTTCCTTCCTTCATTGAATTGATGCCAGGAAGTCAATGAATTCCATAGTTTTCCGTTAAGAAAAAGAACACTTCACGTTGAGGAAAAGACTGCTTTTTTGTCATTATGAAATAAGTTATTAAAGTTTGATTTATCTGCTTTTTTTTACGAATTCGGCTTATAATAATTTAAAATGTTGATTATAATTTTCTTTTTTTTTGAACTATAGAATGAAATTAACATATGTTCTTTTCATATAAATATCACATAGGAACTATTGACATTTAGAATATTTTAGTAAAATATAGTTAAAAGATTTTATGTTGTTCAGAATCTGCCAAGGAGCAAAAAAAACGAGACAGAGGTGCACGAGACTCCAAGACGATTACGGTGGAGACCTACGCCAGTGTTCTTATAGGCCCAAACACAGACACGGGGATCCTGCCAACTAGTTCCCGAAGATCACACAAGGACAGCAGCAGTGCGTCTGAGGACAATGAAACAATAAGCTTCTTCTGCGGCAATCCTTTAGTTGAAGTCACAAAAGGAATTCTGCATCTGTATAAAGAAAAGTTAGTTGTGATTCTTATATTAGATCCTTTTCTTTTCTATTTACAGAAAATGCTACTAAAATAGCAGCGTTTTACCTGAAAATAAAACGTTTATTAAAATACTTACCTCACTGGAAGCTTTATATTGAGAGTAGCACATCCGTTTCCGTTTGTTTTTACGTACTTTTAGTGACGTCAGAACCGGCTCTGTGGCGCCACCTGGCGGTGTCGCACCGTAGGTTTCCTTAATAGCTTGGTGCGACCCTTGGTTCATTGGCTCAATAATATCACCAGGCAGGAATTACTGAAAGCTTCCAGTGAGGTAAGTATTTTAATAAACGTTTTATTTTCAGGTAAAACGCTGCTATTAAAACACTTGACCGTCACTGGAAGCTTTATATTGAGAGCCTGTTTGTTTTCGCCTGGTGACGCCACATATTAGACGTTTTACGCCAATGTGACAATGTAGGATAATTATTATATATGAGAATTTAATGTTTCTCTAATAATTATTCTTAAAAACATAATTTAATACGGTTCTTCAAAATCAGTTAATAACCACTTCTATATGAATATAAAATTAATAACAAATCGGATTGAGAAGTTGGGTGAATCATTACTTATTGTAAATAACTTCATGTTTACAAGTATTGGCTAATTGCCAATTTTCACGATCTATCTCATCAAGGGAGTGATTTCTTCATCAGCTCTGGAAAGCTCCATCTACAGACCTAACACTACCAGGAGTAGCAGATATGCCAGCTTCTCTGAACAAGCTCGCGAAAACTGCGCGAGGCGTTTTGGATAACAATGTAATTGTAATGAATAGATTTACCTAGGTACTACAATTTGAAACATTTCGTCTATCATTTAATAATGAAATTTAATTTATCAATAAAATTCAAATTGATTTTAGTTACGATAATATAAATGTAGGTAATAATTATCTCAATTTATAAAATTCTCGCTATATCTACCGTAAGAAAAGTTAGATCATGTAGGTATAATTCTTTCTGAAAAAAAAGAAATAATAACATCGCAGTATGAGGAGATGTTTAAAAAAGGCTATTTACATCTATTAAGTAAAGTTACATCTATTCAGTAAGATTTTAACTTATCTTATCAGATAGGTGGATTCTGATTCTTTATTTTCAGAATGTTTTACAAAAGCATGGTTACTTAGCTAACTTAAATTTTCGGCACTACATAACGTCAAAACCTGATGTGTGTAAAAGAACAATGCATTGAAAATTAATTTATTACTCAAATATAAATCAAAACTGGTACTAATTGTGAGCCGGTAGGGATATTAGTAGTAATACTTATATTATTTTCAGACTATAAGACCAACGTAAATTCGTAAGTTGTGAGAGTTGAGTTTCGCAATTTTTTAAGTAAGTAAGTAATGACACTCTTACGGGGTTTCATGTTTTAATGGTTTCGGACTGGGACCAACCACACATTTCCAAACCTATGAGTCGATGTTCTCTAATTTCAGAACTACCAGACCCGCTGTGTCAATTAGAAACTTGTGTTGGTTTCTCGGATTCAACGGAGCAACGAGCGCTCGGACTCTGAGTACCACGCGCCAAAAACCTTTTTCCCGTGGTATTGTTATTAAAAATATTCCCGTTTACTTATTGAGATGAATCAAGTCTCGATATACCAACGTAGTTGTGTTCTACATGTGCATTCTTCGAGGCGAACAGATCGACTACTGGGATTCCCAACTTTGCATAACTAAGTATTTTCAAATCGGATAAAATAAGTGCCACCGTGGAGGTTGGCGATAGCGTGACAGAAGATACACAATTCGTATGACTATTGAACCTGCCTGGGATGTACGTCTTTTATGTTGTAGTGATTTTGATTTCAACCTAAAAATTTCAGGATTCGAATGTTATTTTCAATAGGAGTAAGATCTCGTCCCACTTGCTCTTTTTAAATGAGTAATAGTCTTGCTGTCACATTGGATAAAGATCGAACTTTGACGCCGGGTGTGAGTAGTTGAGTACGTCTCTGAAAGGCATATAAAAAAAGAAGGGGCCAACACTTCATTTTTATTAGAATTAGTATTTGTTCTTATCGTGTACAAGACTACGATAGAGAGAGATCATCCAGTAATGCTCTCCAAACTAAGTACGAGGCACATGTTTACCAAAAACAAAACTGGTGGAAGATAATACAGCGAAGTTAGTAGCTGACAATTCGTCTTCCACTAAAAGAGTTCGTTTATTGCATTCAGCGGTTTGTATAAGGCACCCATCATTCAAGACAAGTCCGGCAGAATGTATTTGAAAAGTATCAAGTGCCGATGATTCAGTCGTCCTCGTGGAACAACAAAGCTGGCAAAATTCGGAAGTTCTATATTTATATTAATTTCTTTGCATTATAGTCATTTAAAATCCGAATTATATTATTGAATAAGTACTTCATTTGACTTTTCCTAATAAACTCTTTTGTGGCAAAAGACCGAATTTACTTGCCAACTTAGGCTCTGTAGTAGCTGCATTGTAATTTTGACATGACCGCAAGTACATTTTGCAAAAGAAATCATCTAGGTACCTACGCAAGAACAAGAACTATGAAATTAGGCCTGTGTTAAGTATATCCATTTTGCACAACAAGTTTTGGGGTTGCCGAAAATCCGGAATGCGGTACATGTTTATCAAGTGAATTGATTCTGGCAAAACAATCGTTCAGTGCTTTGAGGTCGAATATCGGTCGAGACTCGAGATAACCCGTCGCGCGTCGGGTTAAAGAGTGGATGAAAAGCTTGGTGTGTAAGACGCCATGCTTTTCATTTTGTGCGCCATTGCACATATTATATTCTAGAAACAGGAGTGTGAAATATTTTTCCCGTCATGTTGGGAAATACAAAAGGTGATTACTTCAAACACAACATTTCTTTCAATTATGAAAGATGTTATACTAAACTACCCATTGCCAGAGAACAGGTTCGAGTTGAATCCTCTAACTAATTTAATTCATTCGGATGTAGACGTATTTAGGCCCTTCGCACACAGCTAGCTTAAGCGTTTCATTATGACGCTACGCATAACAGTATGACAATTACGTCCTAAAATTCGCTCCAACATCGCTTCAACTGCGGACATGTTTGAACATGTTTGTACTCTTACTGCTGTCGTCGTACGCGCGAATGATGTTACGCTTACGCTTACGTGATATATACAGCGTATAGATAATTTTTCGTATATCTACTGGTATGCACCTTGCGAGGGTGGTTTATAACGCTCGTGCTGATAAGACTGCGTGCACTATCCAGGCCGAGTATATGTAATGTTACCAATACTTTGCTTCCCCGAGAGGCGACGATCTGGTTGATTAGCATAATGATTGCTTAATGTATTATTTATACGTTGGTATCTACCCCGCGAAGGTGGGCTGTATGATCATGCTAGCAACATTGCGAGCACTGTCCAGATCAAGAAGTTCCACACGATGGAACGGCAATGCTTGTAATAACTTGCCCCCGCGAGGGGCGACGGTCTTATTGCTTCGCATATTAGTATCCACCCTGCGAGGGTGGGATGTAATTAATGATCGTGCTAGCATACTGCGAGTCTGTCTAGGCCAAGAAGTTCCACGTGATGGAACGGCTATGCTTGTAATACCTTGCCCCCGCGAGGGGCGACGGTCTTATTGCTTCGCATATTAGTATCCACCCTGCGAGGGTGGAATGTAATGATCGTGCTAGCATACTGCGAGCCTGTCTAGGCCAAGAAGTTCCACGCGATGGAACGGCTATGCTAGTAATACCTTGCGTTCGCGAGGGGCAACGATCTGATTGCTTCGCATATTAGTATCCACCCTGCGAGCGTGGGATGATTGTGCTAGCAATACTGCGAACCTGTCTAGGCCAAGAAGTTCATCGCGACGGAACGGTAATGCTTGAAATACTTGCCCCCGCGAGGGGCGACGGTCTGATTGCTTCGCATATTAGTATCTACCCCGCGAGTGTGGGATGTATGATCGTGCTAGCAATACTGTGAGCCTGTCTAGGCGAAGAAGTTCATTGCGATGGAACGGCAATGCTTGAAATACCTTGTCCCCACGAGGGGCGACGGTCTGATTGCTTCGCATATTAGTATCTACCCCGCGAGGGTGGGATATAATGATCGTGCTAGCAATATAGCGAGCCTGTCGTCTAGGCCAAGAAGTTCCACGCGATGGAACGGCAATGCTTGTAATACTTTGCCCCCGCGAGGGGCCATGGTATGATTGAGGTTCCCGAACTAGACGAAAATCTGAATTGAATAGTGTGCAATCGAAGGTAGTATTTTATTCAGCGAAGCTTATACGAAAGAATTACGATCTTGGCTCACGACTCTTCTCGGCGCGCCTCAATACTTTTTGATCGCTTGCCGCACGCTAAGTGCGATAAATCCGAAAATTTAAGAATTCTTTTTCTTAATTTTTTTCAGTCAATACTTCAAAATTATGCGAAATTTTCAATACTTCTTATAATTTTAAAATGCAGTATATGATAGCTGCGTTCTTGAATGAACTAGATTGCATAAAGTATCATACATTTTTACCTTCTCGTTTGTTTCTAATTGCGTATGAAACCTGGAGTATGATTATTTTCTTATATTTCTTTGGAACATATGTTTCGCCACTAACTTGGGTCAGAACTTTATAATCACACTATCAATGTCACTATTTTGTATTTTCTGCGTAACTTATCAATTTTGGATGAGCAATGAGAAAGGCTGTATGTGCTTTTGCGAGCCTGCCCGCTTGGGCCAGCCATTTCTTTCATTGCTTTATCCATTACTGAAATAAAATTTACTTAAAACTAGTTAGATTATATTATATCATGCGTCACAAGTACGAATATTTTAACAAAATATACATTTTAAAGTGATCCGAACGGACAAACCGTTAAAAATATGATCACTTACACACGTTAAAACGAGTTAGATTATATTACATCATGCATTTTAACAAAATATACATTTTAAAGTGATCCGAACGGACAAACCGTTAAAAAAATGATCACTTACTTATTAATTCACCGGCGAGGAATCGAACCCCGGTTTCCGCGTGATAGGCGGAGATTTTGATTATAGAAAAACAGAAGACTACTTACTGCGAATTATTCACACAATTCACTTTAAAATTATAAGTAAGTATGCACTTTATACTTTAGTATTCAATAACTTCTTATTGCAATGTTCTATGTGGAACGATTGCAAGTTACTTCGACGGAAACAAAAACGCCAATGAACCAAGGGTCGCACCAAGCTATTAAGGAAACCTACGGTGCGACACCGCCAGGTGGCGCCACAGAGCCGGTTCTGACGTCACTAAAAGTACGTAAAAACAAACGGAAACGGATGTGTTACTCTCAATATAAAGCTTCCAGTGACGGTATAATAGTGGCTTTAAAAAATCCTACTTTAGGTATATTTATAAAAAGATTGAACTATTTACAGACTTCTAGTGTTTTGTGACAATATTATTAAGTGTGGTTTACTTAGTATTTTTTCTTACAGTGAGTTAAAGGAAGCGGAAGAGGCCAAAACCCTGTGCCTACTCTCTGTGCCAGGTGCTCTTGGAGCTGCTGACTTGCTGGCCTTTGCTGCAGCCTGCCAGAATGACATCTCACATGTTAGGGTCCTGAGGGATGGCTCACCTGACCATTACATGGCACTACTTACGTGAGTTGTAAGGTTATGTTGATTTATAAAATATAAAATACTAGCGAACGCCCTTAGATCCGCCTGCTTGTATTTCAGTTTTTGTACAGAATCCGTGGAAATTGTGGATTTTTCCAGCATAACAAGTCCAAGTCTGCTGCTTTCCTACATTCAACTGCTGTGTTGTGAAAGAGCCAAGAGAGGAATGTAATGAATTTCCTAAATTGCAGGTTCCGTACGTGCCAGTCAGCCCGCGAGTTCCACGCGGAGTTCTCCGGCGTGCCGTACAGCAGCCTGGAGCCGCAGGCGCTGTGCCACATGGCGTGGGTGTCGCGCGTGGAGTGGGCGCGCCACGGCAGCCCGCCCGCCTCGCACACCGAGCTGCCCACCTGCCCCGTCTGTCTAGGTCAGTCGGCGCTGCATATAGAACACGTGTCAGTCAGCCCGCGAGTTCCACGCGGAGTTCTCCGGCGTGCCGTACAGCAGCCTGGAGCCGCAGGCGCTGTGCCACATGGCGTGGGTGTCGCGCGTGGAGTGGGCGCGCCACGGCAGCCCGCCCGCCTCGCACACCGAGCTGCCCACCTGCCCCGTCTGTCTAGGTCAGTCGGCGCTGCATATAGAACACGTGTCAGTCAGCCCGCGAGTTCCACGCGGAGTTCTCCGGCGTGCCGTACAGCAGCCTGGAGCCGCAGGCGCTGTGCCACATGGCGTGGGTGTCGCGCGTGGAGTGGGCGCGCCACGGCAGCCCGCCCGCCTCGCACACCGAGCTGCCCACCTGCCCCGTCTGTCTAGGTCAGTCGGCGCTGCATATAGAACACGTGTCAGTCAGCCCGCGAGTTCCACGCGGAGTTCTCCGGCGTGCCGTACAGCAGCCTGGAGCCGCAGGCGCTGTGCCACATGGCGTGGGTGTCGCGCGTGGAGTGGGCGCGCCACGGCAGCCCGCCCGCCTCGCACACCGAGCTGCCCACCTGCCCCGTCTGTCTAGGTCAGTCGGCGCTGCATATAGAACACGTGTCAGTCAGCCCGCGAGTTCCACGCGGAGTTCTCCGGCGTGCCGTACAGCAGCCTGGAGCCGCAGGCGCTGTGCCACATGGCGTGGGTGTCGCGCGTGGAGTGGGCGCGCCACGGCAGCCCGCCCGCCTCGCACACCGAGCTGCCCACCTGCCCCGTCTGTCTAGGTCAGTCGGCGCTGCATATAGAACACGTGTCAGTCAGCCCGCGAGTTCCACGCGGAGTTCTCCGGCGTGCCGTACAGCAGCCTGGAGCCGCAGGCGCTGTGCCACATGGCGTGGGTGTCGCGCGTGGAGTGGGCGCGCCACGGCAGCCCGCCCGCCTCGCACACCGAGCTGCCCACCTGCCCCGTCTGTCTAGGTCAGTCGGCGCTGCATATAGAACACGTGTCAGTCAGCCCGCGAGTTCCACGCGGAGTTCTCCGGCGTGCCGTACAGCAGCCTGGAGCCGCAGGCGCTGTGCCACATAGCGTGGGTGTCGCGCGTGGAGTGGGCGCGCCACGGCAGCCCGCCCGCCTCGCACACCGAGCTGCCCACCTGCCCCGTCTGTCTAGGTCAGTCGGCGCTGCATATAGAACACGTGTCAGTCAGCCCGCGAGTTCCACGCGGAGTTCTCCGGCGTGCCGTACAGCAGCCTGGAGCCGCAGGCGCTGTGCCACATGGCGTGGGTGTCGCGCGTGGAGTGGGCGCGCCACGGCAGCCCGCCCGCCTCGCACACCGAGCTGCCCACCTGCCCCGTCTGTCTAGGTCAGTCGGCGCTGCATATAGAACACGTGTCAGTCAGCCCGCGAGTTCCACGCGGAGTTCTCCGGCGTGCCGTACAGCAGCCTGGAGCCGCAGGCGCTGTGCCACATGGCGTGGGTGTCGCGCGTGGAGTGGGCGCGCCACGGCAGCCCGCCCGCCTCGCACACCGAGCTGCCCACCTGCCCCGTCTGTCTAGGTCAGTCGGCGCTGCATATAGAACACGTGTCAGTCAGCCCGCGAGTTCCACGCGGAGTTCTCCGGCGTGCCGTACAGCAGCCTGGAGCCGCAGGCGCTGTGCCACATGGCGTGGGTGTCGCGCGTGGAGTGGGCGCGCCACGGCAGCCCGCCCGCCTCGCACACCGAGCTGCCCACCTGCCCCGTCTGTCTAGGTCAGTCGGCGCTGCATATAGAACACGTGTCAGTCAGCCCGCGAGTTCCACGCGGAGTTCTCCGGCGTGCCGTACAGCAGCCTGGAGCCGCAGGCGCTGTGCCACATGGCGTGGGTGTCGCGCGTGGAGTGGGCGCGCCACGGCAGCCCGCCCGCCTCGCACACCGAGCTGCCCACCTGCCCCGTCTGTCTAGGTCAGTCGGCGCTGCATATAGAACACGTGTCAGTCAGCCCGCGAGTTCCACGCGGAGTTCTCCGGCGTGCCGTACAGCAGCCTGGAGCCGCAGGCGCTGTGCCACATGGCGTGGGTGTCGCGCGTGGAGTGGGCGCGCCACGGCAGCCCGCCCGCCTCGCACACCGAGCTGCCCACCTGCCCCGTCTGTCTAGGTCAGTCGGCGCTGCATATAGAACACGTGTCAGTCAGCCCGCGAGTTCCACGCGGAGTTCTCCGGCGTGCCGTACAGCAGCCTGGAGCCGCAGGCGCTGTGCCACATGGCGTGGGTGTCGCGCGTGGAGTGGGCGCGCCACGGCAGCCCGCCCGCCTCGCACACCGAGCTGCCCACCTGCCCCGTCTGTCTAGGTCAGTCGGCGCTGCATATAGAACACGTGTCAGTCAGCCCGCGAGTTCCACGCGGAGTTCTCCGGCGTGCCGTACAGCAGCCTGGAGCCGCAGGCGCTGTGCCACATAGCGTGGGTGTCGCGCGTGGAGTGGGCGCGCCACGGCAGCCCGCCCGCCTCGCACACCGAGCTGCCCACCTGCCCCGTCTGTCTAGGTCAGTCGGCGTTTCATATAGAACACGTCGCAGGCGCTGACTGACAAATGTGACCAGCTGTGACAAGGACGGGGAGAGGGCCAAAAAATCACGAAATTCGTGTGACGAATTTATGGATGACCCATGGAATTAAAAGTCGCACTATATTAAGAATTTGGCGTTTGTCTGCAGAGCGTATGGACGAGAGCGTGGCGGGCGTGCTGAGCGTGCAGTGCGCGCACGCGTTCCACGCGGAGTGCCTGGTGCGCTGGCGCGACGCGCGCTGCCCCGTGTGCCGCTGCGCGCAGACGCCCGAGCCGCGCGACCAAGCCATCTGCCTGCAGTGTGAGAGTGACGCCTCTGCAACAGGTGCGCTAGCTAAATAAAAAATAAAAGACGGTTTTTCACCAGTTTATCACGTCGGGATACTGTAGGGAAATTTTCCTTCATCAGGAGGAGGCCTGACAAGCGTTTGTAGTCCGAGTGTCTTGCTTCAAAAGTTATATTTATAGAATGCTCATCGAAAATATACACTACTACCATAGTAATATTATATATTTGGTGCTACTACACACAAATACATAGCTATCTTTCAGAGACTGTAACAACAACAAATATCGATCAAGCTGAAATTTTGTAAACACGCTTAGTTTAGATGACAATACATGGCTGTGTGACGTCATTATAAATCTAATATGGTGGAAAACAAGATGGCGAACTAGTTATTTTAGTGGCAAGAGTGCCATATGTACCCATATGGCACTCCTGCCATTAAAATAACTAGTCAAATGAAAAGGTTTGAAGAATACGGAGAAATTGTCATATTGCTTGTTTTAAAAAAAACTTGTATGATAATTATTTTGCCATTGCTATTCAAACAGTATACACATCAAAATTTGAACAGTGATGAAATTGTCGCTACAGATGGCGAGGGCGACGAGTCCAAGGAAGCTGCGGGGATAGCGGAGGGGCTCGAGGCGGGCTCTCTGTGGATCTGTCTCATCTGTGGACACGTTGGATGTGGCAGGTTGGCTCTCTTTGTACTTTTTACAGCTCTTTGCGTTGAAAAGTGGACACTCACACACGGCCTGCGGGGCTAGACAAAGTCACAAGCGTTTGGCGTTAACGCTAGTCGACAAAAATGTATGGACAAAACAAATGACTGTAGAAAAACCACGACAATAATTAACTAAACACGCTATGTTTGATACTGTCGGCCGTCAATTGTCAAGCGAAGTACGCTAAAGTTATCACGCAGCAACGTTCAACGCCAGCGAGCGTTCAAGTTAGCGTAGGTAATTATTCAAACACAGCGTGTTTAGTAATTATTATCGTGGTTTTTCTACAGTCACGTGGTTTGTCCCATACATTTTTGTCGACTAGCGTTAACGCCAAACGCTTGTGACTTTGTCTAGGCCCGCTGATCCGCAAATTTAAATTCGCGCACGGGCGATGGAGAGGGCTATGTTAGGAGTTTCCCTGAGGGATAGAATCCGAAATGACGAGATCCGCAGGAGAACAAAGGTCACTGACATAGCCCAAACCATTAGCAAGCTGAATTGGCAGTGGGCAAGTCACGCGTGTCGTAGGGGTGATGGCCGGTGGAGCCGAAGTCTTGGAGGGGCGACGATATTAAGGCGCTTCATGCGTTAGTATTATGCTTGAGTCAAAATTTACGATTTCCGAAGGAACATAAAATAGTTATGTGTTCAATTATAGATTAGATAGTTGAATTCATATTATTTGGCATTTCATAATCTAGAACTTGTCTCAAAAATATTTTAAAATATGTGTATAACTTTCTCACTAGAACAGTTTTTGTATAGGCTGTTTGCTAAAATAGCAGTCGACGCTCTACGCAGATGCAAGATATTTGCCATGTTTCTTAACAAAAACTTATAACAATGACATATTTAGAAAATTAATAACATTTACTAAAAAATGTCTCAAAAAGTGCCATTTTTAGCATTTTTCGATAAATTAAACGTATTATTTTAGGATAAAATCCAAGATATTTTGTTATTTCTGAATTATAGTAATTTAATTCAATTCATATTCAATGTCACTGGTTATTTATTATTTTAATAAGTTGTATATTTATTTTACTATAATTTTTTTTAATACCATTTTCTGCGCAAAATTGCGTCAGCGGGAACGGAATTCCTTTTTTGTATGGAGCGACACGCGATTCACGCGTTAACGCATAAACGCTCTTAAGAGGGTGGCGGGAAGCGGCTGGATGAGGAAGGCTGAGGACAGGGTGTGGTGGCGCTCGCTTGGGAAGGCTTATGTTCAACAGTGGACGTCCGCAGGCTGATATGATGATGATGATGATAAGAGTAGCCTTTACGCTACAAATATTGGCCTGTGGCACGCTTTGAAGACGGTTTTAACAGATGTGAATAGTATAGTAACGTCGAAGGACCAGAGCGAAACAGACTGAATCGGTACTATGCATGACAAATGTCAAAAAAAATTTCATAACGTGCTATTTGTCGTACATAAAAATAGAGTTTTAAGTAATTGAGTTGAGAATTGATTCAACAAATTTTCTCATAGGCCTTTAGCTGATCGTAAATTACACGGACAAAAAAAAAGTTGACCCAAAATGGTGTCCGTAGGCGCAGGTACGTCTACTCGCCACTCGCTTTACGCGCTTCCCCTCACGGTACCCTCATACCGCACATCAGTTTACACCACCAAAATCAACTAATATGCTATACAATACATCTAATATACTTGTTATTTAATAATTTCCGCGATTTTACAATGCTCTTATTTTTTAAATTACAGATACGAAAAGGGCCACGCAGCTAAACATTTTCAAGCATCGAACCACACTTACGCTCTGCAGTTGGGTTCCAATAGAGTCTGGGATTACGCAGGTAAATACAAAGTCACACACATGAAGTTATTAAATGGCACAAAGATAAAAAGATGATGAAAAGACACTACAGTCTACACTACAGTCCTAGTCTAACTGTCTTCTAAGCTTCTATCCAGCGCTACTGTCTCGGAAGCTGCCTTCTTGCTGAAGGCTCTTATTAGCGCTTTTGAGTGATTTTGCCCTGGAATGTTGCTCCATTGCATGTTTGTCTTTAGACCGCAATAGGTTGCCAGGGTAAGGCTAGCCAGGCTTAAAGGGATACCACAGAGCGATTCCGGCCCAATCACACGATTTTTAGCTTCAAACTTTGCATCCCTGCGTGCCCTGGAACCCAGCGATGGATGAACTTATCACGATTGCTTATGTCATCTAAAGTCTTCCAGCAGTCCTCTACCAGTTTGGGGCCTATTGACTCCGAAGATAATGCACTTAGGCATGAAATGTAACAGCCGTTTATTTTTTAACTAGCTTTTGCTCGCGGCTCCGCCCGCGTTAAATTAGATTTTTTACTAATCCTGAGAAAAAATAGAATTTCCTTTTCAATGACCTTTACCTTTTAGGAAAGATTGTCAAAGTAATCTACCTATAGCTGTAGCTATAGATTACTGTTGAAAATTAGGGTTTTTTAAATATCCCATGGGAACTATAGATTTTCCCGGGATAAAAAGTAGCCTATGTGTTAATCCGGGTTATAAGCTATCTATGTTCCAAATTTCAGCCAAATCGGTTCAGTATAGTTGTGGCGTGAAGGAGTAACAAACACACACACACACACACACACACACACACTATTATATATAATATTAGTGTGAAGTGTGATAGTGTGATAATTGTAATGTGCAGGGGACAACTTCGTGCACCGGCTGGTGCAGAACAAGGCGGACGGCAAGCTGGTGGCGGCGGAGGGCGCGCTCGCGGACGCGGCGTGCGGCGGAGAGAAGCTGGACTCGGCGCAGCTCGAGTTCACCTACATGCTGACGCAGCAGCTCGACAGCCAGCGCACCTACTACGAGGACAAGATAGCCGAGTCAGTGCTGCGATTGATTAAAGTTTTTATTTTTCACATAGACCTAAATGATAGGCTCTTATCAAAACTCTATCGCCAGATTCGGAAAGCAGGTTTGCACCGAGAAGAACTGGCAAGAAACTCGGCACATGGTCTTTTCAAAAATGTCATTTTATACAATTTTTCTTATATTATATTTGTTATTAGCCCGCGCGCGCGTTTTTATAGGGACGTTTCCGCCATATCGTGGCTAATTGTGAGAAATTTGAATAACGCTGTTACTTACTGACAGACAGAGGCAGTGTCACAAATTACAGACCCATTTCTGTACTCACTACCTTGTCCAAGATATTTGAAAAAATTCTTAACAAGAGGCTCCTTAGTTACATAAACCAAAATAATGTATTATCAGAAAATCAATTTGGTTTTCGTAGTGGTAAGTCAACCGAGGACGCTGTTTTGACACTTTCAGAAAATATTGTGAAAAATATTGATAATAAATTAAAGACCGTGGCCATTTTCCTAGACCTTTCCAAAGCCTTTGACACTGTCTCTGTCCCCAAGTTGCTTACCAAGCTCGAAAATGTTGGTGTTAGAGGTGTTGCTCTCAATATTTTTAAAAGCTATTTGACTGAACGTACACAGGTTGTGCGGATCAATGACTATGACAGCAAAGAGACTCAAATTAATTTCGGTGTTCCACAGGGTAGCGTCCTCGGACCTACCCTTTTCCTCATTTACATAAACGAGTTATGCATGCTTCCACTTCCTAAATGTAAGATAATTACTTATGCAGATGACACAGTACTTCTTATCCACGGAAATAACTGGAAAGAAGTCCAATATCTCTCCGAATCTTCGTTAAGATTCGTCTTGAGATGGCTGCAACAGAACCTGCTTACTCTTAATGTATCTAAAACTAAATTCATGTCATTCGCTTCTTCTTCACCTTCCCAAGCCCCTCCTTCGTTTAACATCCGTGCCCACACTTGTTTAAATGACAACGAATATTGTAATTGTGAATCGATAGAGCGCTCGCTAAGCACCAGGTATCTGGGTGTAATAATGGATGGTTCCATGACCTGGAAGCAACATATTGACTCCATTGTGCCTCGGGTCAGAAAACTTATCTTCATATTTAAACGACTAAGGAACGTTGTGGATTCCAAATGCTTAGAAATAGTATATGATTCTTTGGCAAAATCAGTCCTTACATACTGCATTACCTGTTGGGGTGGTGCAGGGTCAACATTGATGCTGAGACTGGAAAGAGTCCAAAGATCAGTACTCAAGGTCATGTGTAACAAACCCATCTATTTTCCTACAAACCAGCTTTACAAAATTACCACGGTACTTACAGTGAGGCAGCTGTTTGTCCTGTTTACGATTCTGCGCAAACATCGTGAGTTACCCTATGATTCAAACTTACCAATTAAGCGTAGATCGTATACTGTATGCAAAATGCCTGCAACGCGCACTGCGATCGCAAGTCGACATTATCCGTTTTTAAGTAGCCTTTTATACAATAGAATTAATAAATTGTTAAATATATATATTTCCCTTGACAACTAGTTCCTATTTCAATTTCAAATAAACTTTTTCTTGTATGAAGAAGAAGTAAAATGTTCAGATGGACTCATCCTCACGTTCATATCTTTGGTCAGGCTAGAGTCGTCGCACAGCGCGCAGCACGGCGCGGCGCTGGAGCGCGCTGCGTCGGCCGAGGCGGAGGCGGCGGCGCTGCGCCACCGCGTCGCCGCGCTGGAGCGGGAGAACAAGGCGCTCGAGCGCAAGCTGCTGCACCTCACCGGCAAGTCAGTACTGCGCGCCGTACACTCGCACTCCGCACCAGTTGATTTACATCTGTAGGCTAGAGTCGTCGCACAGCGCGCAGCACGGCGCGGCGCTGCGCCACCGCGTCGCCGCGCTGGAGCGGGAGAACAAGGCGCTCGAGCGCAAGCTGCTGCACCTCACCGGCAAGTCAGTACTGCGCGCCGTACACTCGCACTCCGCACCAGTTGGTTTACATCTGTAGGCTAGAGTCGTCGCACAGCGCGCAGCACGGCGCGGCGCTGGAGCGCGCTGCGTCGGCCGAGGCGGAGGCGGCGGCGCTGCGCCACCGCGTCGCCGCGCTGGAGCGGGAGAACAAGGCGCTCGAGCGCAAGCTGCTGCACCTCACCGGCAAGTCAGTACTGCGCGCCGTACACTCGCACTCCGCACCAGTTGGTTTACATCTGTAGGCTAGAGTCGTCGCACAGCGCGCAGCACGGCGCGGCGCTGGAGCGCGCTGCGTCGGCCGAGGCGGAGGCGGCGGCGCTGCGCCACCGCGTCGCCGCGCTGGAGCGGGAGAACAAGGCGCTCGAGCGCAAGCTGCTGCACCTCACCGGCAAGTCAGTACTGCGCGCCGTACACTCGCACTCCGCACCAGTTGGTTTACATCTGTAGGCTAGAGTCGTCGCACAGCGCGCAGCACGGCGCGGCGCTGGAGCGCGCTGCGTCGGCCGAGGCGGAGGCGGCGGCGCTGCGCCACCGCGTCGCCGCGCTGGAGCGGGAGAACAAGGCGCTCGAGCGCAAGCTGCTGCACCTCACCGGCAAGTCAGTACTGCGCGCCGTACACTCGCACTCCGCACCAGTTGGTTTACATCTGTAGGCTAGAGTCGTCGCACAGCGCGCAGCACGGCGCGGCGCTGCGCCACCGCGTCGCCGCGCTGGAGCGGGAGAACAAGGCGCTCGAGCGCAAGCTGCTGCACCTCACCGGCAAGTCAGTACTGCGCGCCGTACACTCGCACTCCGCACCAGTTGATTTACATCTGTAGGCTAGAGTCGTCGCACAGCGCGCAGCACGGCGCGGCGCTGCGCCACCGCGTCGCCGCGCTGGAGCGGGAGAACAAGGCGCTCGAGCGCAAGCTGCTGCACCTCACCGGCAAGTCAGTACTGCGCGCCGTACACTCGCACTCCGCACCAGTTGGTTTACATCTGTAGGCTAGAGTCGTCGCACAGCGCGCAGCACGGCGCGGCGCTGGAGCGCGCTGCGTCGGCCGAGGCGGAGGCGGCGGCGCTGCGCCACCGCGTCGCCGCGCTGGAGCGGGAGAACAAGGCGCTCGAGCGCAAGCTGCTGCACCTCACCGGCAAGTCAGTACTGCGCGCCGTACACTCGCACTCCGCACCAGTTGGTTTACATCTGTAGGCTAGAGTCGTCGCACAGCGCGCAGCACGGCGCGGCGCTGGAGCGCGCTGCGTCGGCCGAGGCGGAGGCGGCGGCGCTGCGCCACCGCGTCGCCGCGCTGGAGCGGGAGAACAAGGCGCTCGAGCGCAAGCTGCTGCACCTCACCGGCAAGTCAGTACTGCGCGCCGTACACTCGCACTCCGCACCAGTTGGTTTACATCTGTAGGCTAGAGTCGTCGCACAGCGCGCAGCACGGCGCGGCGCTGGAGCGCGCTGCGTCGGCCGAGGCGGAGGCGGCGGCGCTGCGCCACCGCGTCGCCGCGCTGGAGCGGGAGAACAAGGCGCTCGAGCGCAAGCTGCTGCACCTCACCGGCAAGTCAGTACTGCGCGCCGTACACTCGCACTCCGCACCAGTTGGTTTACATCTGTAGGCTAGAGTCGTCGCACAGCGCGCAGCACGGCGCGGCGCTGCGCCACCGCGTCGCCGCGCTGGAGCGGGAGAACAAGGCGCTCGAGCGCAAGCTGCTGCACCTCACCGGCAAGTCAGTACTGCGCGCCGTACACTCGCACTCCGCACCAGTTGGTTTACATCTGTAGGCTAGAGTCGTCGCACAGCGCGCAGCACGGCGCGGCGCTGCGCCACCGCGTCGCCGCGCTGGAGCGGGAGAACAAGGCGCTCGAGCGCAAGCTGCTGCACCTCACCGGCAAGTCAGTACTGCGCGCCGTACACTCGCACTCCGCACCAGTTGGTTTACATCTGTAGGCTAGAGTCGTCGCACAGCGCGCAGCACGGCGCGGCGCTGCGCCACCGCGTCGCCGCGCTGGAGCGGGAGAACAAGGCGCTCGAGCGCAAGCTGCTGCACCTCACCGGCAAGTCAGTACTGCGCGCCGTACACTCGCACTCCGCACCAGTTGATTTACATCTGTAGGCTAGAGTCGTCGCACAGCGCGCAGCACGGCGCGGCGCTGCGCCACCGCGTCGCCGCGCTGGAGCGGGAGAACAAGGCGCTCGAGCGCAAGCTGCTGCACCTCACCGGCAAGTCAGTACTGCGCGCCGTACACTCGCACTCCGCACCAGTTGATTTACATCTGTAGGCTAGAGTGGAGATTAAATCTTACTAAGAATGTTATGTTATTTTACGAATATGTAGTTGCGTAGCGGTTGAAGGGCGACGTCGTTCAATTTAAATGGTTTAAGACATCGGTCATGTACTATAGCAATGTTCCTATGTCGGCAGGATGTCGTCCCTGCAGAGCGAGGCGTCGGAGGAGCGCGGGCTGGCCGCGGCGCTGGCCGCCTCGCACAAGCAGTGGCAGGAGCGAGCGCAGCAGCGGGAGGAGGCCTTCCTCGCGGAGGTACGTGCACGACTACCTAAACACTAAAATAGGGACGTTCTATCCCTATTACATTCGCCTTGTGGGGTCTCTTCCGTCACAAATATGTATGGGTACACAATCCCATATAAAAATTCGCTATAAAACCTGCCTGCGGCTCCGCGCGCGTTAATTTCGTTTCTTTTTCAATAACCCCTTGGGAACCATGATGTAAAAATAGTACATTTCAATATAAGTGCGGAAAGTTTGTCATTTCTTTACGAGTCCCGGTTTGTTGACCCAAGCCGAAGGCGAGGGTCAACTATAAAGACGAGTTAAAAATGACAATTCCGCACGTGCATTGAACGACGTTTTTTAATACATTTGCGAACAAACAATATTGGTTTAACGTGTTTGCCTGCTCCGTGTTTGCATGCCGTGTTCGTATTCATGCGCTCCTGGTACTCCCGCAACTTATGATACAATCTAGAATATAATAATAGATGCCAAATTTCAGCCATATTGTTCAATTTTAGCGACGTGATGAAGTAAAAAACATACATATACACACTTACACACATACAAACACATTTCGCATGCATAATATTAAAAGTACTATCAAATAGAAAAGCTAGTGTCTATACTGTATATAGTGTAGATAATATAATCACGTATAATCACACTTGTTTTAAGACCCCACTTTCCGCCAGGTGGCCGATCTGAAAGAGCAACTGCGGGACGTGATGTTCTTCGTGGAGGCGCGCGGGCAGCTGCAGCAGGTGGAGGGCGCTTCGCAGGACGAGATCGCGTCCGCCAGCGTCACCGTGCAGCCGCCCGCCAAGCCGCGGCGCCGGCGCCGGTAGACTCTCTTCCCGATCTTCCACGCGAACCCCTAAGGGTCCCGGGGTGACTGCTCGTGGCGATGGCCCCTTCCACTGGTGACAGTGGTGGCACTGGGTGGGACCATTTCTGGTCCGTGGTGTCGCTATCGTGACTCCGCGCGCTGCGATACGAGCCCGCGTGGGTTCGCGAGCGCAGCGCAGTGGAAGTAGGTCCTTGAGTGGCCGCCGCTCAGCGGGATCGCGTCCGCCAGTCACCGTGCCGCCGGCGATAGACTGCACGACTTGGTCGCGCTAAGTTCGCACCTCGCTGCAATGCGGCGCCTCTCCCATTTACTCCCCTCCGCTTTATTATCAGGATCTCGTGGGTTCGGCGGCCTACTTCGGAAAACTACGGGAGTTCGCGCACGCGTGGCATAAGAGGCGAAGCGGCTTGGAGTGACACAGAATTTATGCTGTGGACAGCGACGGCGCGGCGAGTCCGTATTTTGTATCGTCCTGCCCCAGAATGGAGAGAGTGAGTTCATAGGGACAAGGAGCGAAAGGAAACAACTTGTAGGGAGTCAAGAAGGCGCCCCGGGAACACGCCAAGAGCAAGTACCGAACGGGCGCCCTCCCGCGTTTCGGCCCCCATAACCGCGAGGTTGATTGGGCCATGGATGGTGGAGGGTTATCCCTATACACCTCCGCTTACCTCTCCGCGGTCGTCTTGTCGCGCCAGTACATTGTTCTGTGTGTCTTTTCCCAGTTTGTAAAATACTTACGTTTACTTACTATAGTAGTGTTATTATCTCGCTGCAGACTCGGTCATAAATCATTCGAGTGGTTCGCTTTTGTTGTTCTTCAGTAATGCACAACTCAACAAAGAACAACAAAAGCGAAACTGTTCTAAACCCAAAAAATCCGAACAAATCTAAGGCGAGGGCCTTACCGCGGCCGAAAGAACAACACCGGGGGAGGCCCTTATCCCCGTGGGGACTCGTTCCCCATGAAGAAGACCACAAAAACTTGATATAAATGGCTAAAACAAGATAGCCATGCAGTGGAGCTGCCTTCGAGGATACGCCCGGGAAAAGACGCCAAGGCCCGTACCACCGACGGATTTCGGATGTCGATGTAAACCCGTATCGAAAAACTAATGAGTAAACATATGTCAAGTAATCAGCACATGGTTCGTAGTCGATAGTTTGGCGTAATCGATGCGAGGTGGGAACTTAGCTTGACCGAGTAGTACACAGTGAACATTCATATTGTTACATGCACGAATTTATACGCAGGTGTCAATTTCGAAAATCCTTGGCCAAGTGCGGACTGGCAGGCGTCGCACATTTTTAAGAGCTTAGAATAAGCAGGTTTTCTCACAGTGTTTCCTTTTTTTTTAGGGTTCCGTAGCCGAATGGCAAAAAACGGAACCCTTATAAATTCGTCATGTCTGTCTGTCCGTCCGTATGTCACAGCCACTTTTTTCCGAAACTATAAGAGCTATACTGTTGAAACTTGGTAAGTAGATGTATTCTGTGAACCGCATTAAGGTTTTCACACAAAATTTTAAAAAAAGTAATAAATTTTGGGGGTGCCCCATACTTAGAACTGAAACTCAAAAATTTTTTTTTCATCAAACCCATATGTGTGGGGTATCTATGGATAGGTCTTCAAAAATGATATACTAAGGTTTCTAATATCATTTTTTTCTAAAATGAATAGCTTGCGCGAGAGACACTTCCAAAGTGGTAAAATGTGTGCCCCCCCCCCCCCCCCCTGTAACACATGTGTACAAAATCTGGGTCTGGAACCCAGATTTCGTATTTATTGTTAAGTAAAATGAAATGTTACTGCACGCATGACATTTTGATCCTAAACCCTTGGCGCGCCATAAAGTTATATTTATTTTTTTCAAGTAAACTCCAGCAGCGCATTCCTGACACGCACATTTATTTATATAACTTACACTTAATATGTGATTCAAAGTATGTGTAGCGGATATCCCATAGATTTATAAACGTAGTCGCTCGCGCTCCGGGAAATCCAAAATTTTCTTTTCAACCTCTTGTTTATTGTAAATTCAGATTCATGTTAATAAAGTGATGTAATTGTAATAAGTAAATAAGTAAGTACATTGTGAATAAGAAAATGCTAGTTTTATTTCAATCTCTTTTTTTTACGGCCCTAGGGTATGGATAAGTATAACAGTCCTATAAGGCTTACTTTTCAGGCTGAGTAAAACCCATTCGCAGAAGTTTTGCCGATGAGTTTCCTCTCTCACTTCAGACGACCGCGTCTCCCACTCTTCTGGTCAATAGGCCAGAATGACGAGTCAGAAGAGCGCGGGGCGCGCTTGTTTAAAGTGGGAGGAGTACTCGCGAATGCGAATAATAATGGACTCTTAAAAATGTACCATGGTTCATGGGGTCAAAAGTAGGTATCTCTATCCTAGACATTTTAATCCACGATGACACGGCCCACTCTGTCAATCTCCATACGAACAAGCGCAGACGCAGAGTAATATATTCCTTGAACAAGCGTAACAAGCAATTTTGACAGAGTAGGGCGCGTCTTCGTTTGAACCACAGACATAGTGGTTTGAATGTTTGAATTTCCTTGGAATAATTTTCACTTTTTATTAATTATTTTCTGCAATAATGAGGAATTAATATATAAAAAAATAATATAATATGATCAGATTTGTCAGATAATATATTGTTTTAATATCGATGAATATTACAAATAAAAATACCTTTAAAGTATGTAGGTACATAAATAAACTTGCAACTTGCCTATTGGCTATAGTGTAAGTTGTCTATGGCAATGGGCATATCCTCAGACCAATCATCTGAGGGCATATCAGTGGTCTGTGTTTGACATAATATTTTGTCTGTGATGCGCATCCATGGAATTAATAAGTAGGTAGGTACTTCGTACGAAGTACTATTAATTCCATGTGCGCATCATGCAATGGCAATGCATTTGAGTAGTGTTACCGTTTGTGGCAGTTTTCTGCCATTTAGGCAGATTTGGCTGCTAAATTTTATCTCTGGCAGAATAAGCTGACGATTTTAAAAAAGTGGCAGCATATGGCGTATTTCAGGAAATCGTTTTTTCTGTAAAATAAAATGAAAAAATTCATGAGTTTACGTCTATTTACTTATTTTTGTATGGTTTACTCGGTTATTTACTAAGCTGGCGACTTTTGTCTTGTGTCGATGGAACGGCGATTTTCCGACGTCTAAAGTCTAAACCACTAGGCTATCACTGCTTGTATAGTACCTAGTAGGTAACTGTACTAGTCTAGTAGAGTAGTGGAAGATTTGAGCCGATTTTTTTTGCCTGTGTGGGGCAGATTCGCCAATTTTGAAATGGTCACACTGTCTGAGAAGTTGAGAACAAATCTGAACATCTGAAATAAATGCATCTGTATTCTGTGATCGAGCAATGCAGTATAATTGCCATGACTGTTTTCTGCTAGTTTACGTTTAAAACGGCAATATATGTTAGCCGTGTCTCTCTCTGTAACCTCCCTGTAACCTGCTGAGTTAGCAATTTACAAAAGTATTGTTCGTTGGATCAGTTGAGCGTCGTGTACAGCAGTCGCTAGGTTGGGCGACGACCGTTCGTGTGATACAGCCATGATCATAACTCAAAACTAACAGAATAAACGAGCTAGCACGGAATGCGTAAATCAGGTAAAACTTCTAGCTTATCCTTGCTAAGTGGTCTTCACTGTTACCGCATTGCGAATATATGTAATTGTAACTTTGGACCACTTGGCATGCGTTTGACAAACAAAGTTTTTCAGGGTTCAACCAACCTCTCTACATTGGAAACTCTACGCTACTGTCTACAACCGCAGTGGTCGTGGTGGATGATGTTGCTTTTTATTGCGGGTTTGCTAGAGATCTAACTTGTAATGCATTCAGAGTGGGTCTCTCGCAACTCCGCAATCCTTCGTCGCTATATTTGTATGATGGCTATATCTCGAGTGAAGCAACGAAAGTCTGCAGCTGACGATGGAAAAAGTCCAAACTGTAATTGCCTTTGGATTTTTATGCTATCGTTATTTGTGGATGATCTTTCAACGTAGTTTCTATGTCTTCAGTATTTACTGTTATCAATAAGGGAAACTCTTATTAAATTTTTTAAGTATCATACTTAATAGCTATTATTAAATATTAATACCTAATAGGGTAACGGCACCAGTAGTCAGCCCTGTACCAATAGTCAGCCTTTTCCACCTTTAAAGGCCAAGGATAGCATTCTTATTAATTATATTAACCAATTCTACTGTCTATATTTTATCAATTATGTGGCTATTATCAGTGAGTTAGAATAATCCGAGTCCTTTTTATCACTGTCGGCTGACAAGCTTGTATGCGTGCAAGCAGACATTTTTTTCTTAACAATTGGCAGATGCAGAAAAGTTATCTAATGAGAACTTCTTAGTGGTTTTGGATGTAAATAGATATTGTAGACTTAGATTTCCTGTCTTAATAGACTTAATTATAATGATTAATTAAATTATTTAGGCATATATTTAGGCCGACTACTGGTATTCAATTTTTCAAGTATTAACCAGAAATCAGCCACTCCTGGCTAACCATTGGTTTTTAGCAATTTCACCACAATCTAGTTGTCAGCCGCCGAAAATAAATATACAAGGTTATAAGAACAACAAGAAAATTATAAATTACTACTTCATAAATACTACAAAATATGATTTGTTCATAAAAACACCTTGCAAAAAAACTACCTCCAGAATTTCTCCTTAAGATCTTTCTTTTTTAAACAACTGAATGACTTAAATCTATTTAAGCCATTAAAAAAAATGAACTCTGTGAGTTTGAAAATTGAATGATATTCCTTACTTATGTACAAATAATTATTGAGCATATTAAATATTGATCTTAGATTTATATATAAAAAAAATTGAGTAATTTTTTATTTCCATAATTAGGGAGGAAATATCTGTCTGCGAAATTCAAATTTTATTTGCACTGTAAGATAGAAATGCATAAAAGTAAAATTGCGAAAATGGCAGAACCATCTTTAGGTACAGGTTTATATAAAATTTTGAAATATGAAGCTTAAAAACTTCATGAAAATTGTTCAGTGTCTAGTTGAATTCAGTTACGTGGTTATATTTAAAGGGACAAACCTGCAGTTATTACTACATTCTACACCCATGAACAAAATTATTTCAAAACATCTCTTATTTTTAGTAGTATTATATTTATTTTCTATTAATAGAATAAATGTACTGATTGCAATATTTTTGTGTATTATGATAATACTTATTAAGGCTTATTGTCTTATCTGTTATTATTTATATAATTGGTCCTTGTAAAATGAAGTTAGCTGTGTTAGGCTATAAGGACTGGATTCCACTTCTTCCATTCCTATCAGCTGTCAACTTGCAATCCACTCCTTTCACATACATCTTTGATGCAATCCATCCATCTTTGTTTTGTGTTCCTATACTGTTTTGTCCCTGCGCAAGTGCACATGCATACTCATCATTCTTTTAGTAACATAATTTCCATTCCTCCACCTAACATGTCCATACCATACTAACCTTTTACTCCTTATCTTTTCTGTCACTTGTGCAACTTTCAAACTTCCCATTATACACTTGTTCCTACTCCTCACTTCTCTCTTCGGTTGGTGCGTCATGACTGAGGATCGTGAGTATCAAATCACGGCGAGTTACTCACTTAAAATGATGGCAAGTGATGAGCCTAAGAGCATACTTCCCTAGAAGATGCTTTTTTATTCTTCTTCATCTTCATCTTCTTGGGGACGCGGCTGTGCAGGGTACCTTATGTACCCGGTAGCATGTTGACCATTTCCGATCTATTGTGCTTGCCGCTGTCTATATCCCCACCAAGTTTGGTTGCCGCAAGAAATAACAGCATCTCCTTAGCAGGAACTTGACCTCCTGAGGGCAAGGAATATGCTTCCCTTACAGTTGGCTCCTTGTGTACTAGGGCTGGGCACCAACACAGTATGTGCACAGGATTTTCCTTCGCCTCGCTATAGAGTCTGCACATGCCTGTGTCCTAAACATGCTTTAAAATATGTTTGTTAAACCACAGTGCCCCATCAATGACCTTGCTAAGGTTCCTAGCTCTTTATTCTTGATTTGAACTGAGCTTTTCATACTCAGCTCAAGTATGTTAATTGGGTAGGATGTAGACCTTTGCCTGTACACACAGATAGGCAACATTATCATTAAAAGGGTTGAAAAACCCTTTGACCGAAAAACTCCGGGGCAAAACCATGGACAAACCCATGGTTTTGCTCCAGAGTGGCTGAGTGGCATACACTCAAGGATTCTGTGTGAGCTGGTCTCAATGGAAACCACACTGAATGTCCTACAGGAGGTTGTTTTCATCTAAGTATTCTAGGAACCTTTTGTTGAATGCACTCTCTGTGAGTGCTATACCAACATATCTTATAACTTAAATCTACCTAATATAGGACAAGACCAACTTGTAAGCACTCATGAAAGCAGTGGTTCAAGTACTGGCAATCATCAAGGTCCTCAGAACACCATTTCAGCTAGCCCTAATCCAACTTAAGTTTATTAACACTGGTATTAATATTGCTCTGCGTATAAAAATATTGAAAAAAAAAATTTTTTTATTAAGACATTGACGTCTCTAACAAAATTGGATTGCTCATGTTATGGCTAGCCTATACCTGACTCACCAAATGTGTGCCAATTTTTTAAGGGTGTAAATAAAATGGACAAAGATATGGACATAGAACAATCACCGCGGAAGAAACAAAAGTTGGAACATGAAAAAAGCAATACTACAAAAGAAAAGTCAGATAATATTGAAGACGATAAAATGGTGGATAAAAACAGGAATGCCTCAGGTTCAAGTGATGTTGTCAATTCAGATGATATACAAAAACTACGTGAGTTCAAAGTTTTGGACGAGGTGAAGTCTAATGAGGAAGACAGCAATGCTGAAGATTCTGACAGCTCTGATGGTATAAAAACAGTTTTTCCAATTTTTATATAATTATATATAATCTAGTCTGCATATGTCATGAATTAAAACCTATGTATATACATTGTATCATACATAAATGATGGATATAGTTTGATGTATATTATATTAGTTATAAATTATATTTTATTTAATCTCATATTCTGTCTAATCTATACACCAGCTTTTACTATTTTTTACCCGCGGCTCCGACCGTGTAAAATTGGGTTTTTCACTGATTTCGCGGGAGCTATGAATTTTTCTGAAAAAAGTCCCTCGTATATTAATTCTAGGTATAATCTGTCTCCATTTATTTATTAATTTGCATACATGACACAAGTCTTACATTTATACAAGTTATACACTAGGGTAGGGTAGTTATACATAAGACCCTGTCAGGGCACAGCAAATTATTCTTAATCTAATTAAAATTAAATTCATCGCTATACCAAAGAACCTGCCAAGTCCGAGTCAGACTCGCGCTCTGAGGGTTCGATACGATAAAAGAAGTAAAATGTTAAAAGAATCAATTTTGTTCATTGAATTTACGAGTATAATTTACAAGTAGCTACGTTCGTTGGCGAACCGCAAACCTAACTTTGTTTTTAGATGTTTATTGTTAATAGCAAGTATACTATTAAATGAATTCATTTTATTTTTCCTGTAAAATTTAAGTTGATTTCTATTGACCATAATTATTTCAGATTTTTCGATTGATAAACTTCTTACTTCTGAGATAAGGACGGGACAGAATTTTTTTTTTGACAGTTTTCCCAATAAATCAAAAACTATCAGGCATAAAAATAAATAAAAATCTGTTTTAGGCTCAGGGCTGATTTTTCAATCGCCAAATAAACGTTAACTAAGGAATATATATGACGTTTTGACAGATTTTGTGTGGCATACATGTATGCCACACAAAACATGTATGCATGTATGCATACAGTTTCGTCATGACGGAGTAACAATGGACATACAAACTTTCGCCTTCATGATATTATTTATTATGTGCTTTAGATCAATCGGAAGGTGTGCCAGAGGAAGAAATAGAAAAAATGTTAGAGGAAAATCTACCGGATGACTTCAAAGCTGGACGGAAGCCTAAAGTAAAGCCATATGTTACGCGTACCAAAATTGTTCTTGAAGGTAAATATAACAAATTGTGCACAGCTAATATAAACTTACTTCTCTGATCTGTGGTCCCTGTACCCTGTAAAGTAGAAAATAGCCCACAGCAGTCTAGTCAAATAAAATATTAAAAATATTAATTATATTTTCTAAATAAAAATAATAGTAGTAAATACTCCAAGGTCCCTTTCACTCAAATTAAGTCTGAACAGAAAACAAATGAATTAAAAGTATTGAATGGACTTATCAATGAGTCAATCCCACTATGTTAGATTCAGCATTTTCCGCTCCCATACTTCATTCGAAGACAGAAATATTGGTCAAGTGCGAGTCGGGCTTGCGCACTGAGGGTTCCGTACTATCAAGACCCATTCTCAATAGTATTAAAGCAAACAAAAACAAATTCTGGCAAAAAATACACGTTGGTTGTATGGGAGCTCCCTTAAATATTTATTTTATTCTAGTTTTTAATATTTGTTGTAGCGGCGACAAAAATATATCATCTGTGAAAATTTCAAGTCTGTAGCTATCACGGTTCAAGAGATACAGCCTGGTGACAGACGAACGGACGGACTAATAATGAACTGAGTGAAGCACCAGATATGTTTTTCGTCATTTCGTTCTTGATAGCGTGGTTGTGGTCATCGGACAGCATCGCGCCGGAATGCTAAAACGCTTGGTGATGCGTCTTTGCTGGTAGGGTGGTAACTAGCCACGGCCTAACTTCCTACTAGAACAAAAAAAAGTCTGTTTGTGGCTATCCTTTTCCATAGGGAACAGTTTGAAAAGGATAGCACTATTTTAAATTAGTTTAACATTTTTAACGTATTTTTATAAACATGTTTGTTACTGTAGTATATAATAATAATAATAATAATAATAATACTATTGTAGCCAATAAGCCTGATATAGTGGTGATAGATCGATCAGAGCGCCGTGCAATGATTGTTGATGTTGCTGTTCCGCATGACGAGAACCTCGTGAAAGCTGAGAAAGAGAAACTCACCAAGTATCTCGACTTGGCGCACGAGGTTGTCGCTATGTGGAATGTAGACTCAGCAATCATTGTACCGATAGTAATTTCTGCTAATGGTCTTATAGCCAAGAGCCTCGACCAACATCTTTCGAGGCTCTCGTTGGGTAGCTGGGTCAAGGGCCAGATCCAGAAGGCTGTACTCCTGGACACGGCTCGCATCGTCAGGAGGTTCCTCTCTCTGGGGCCCTGACCGCCGGTTGCTTGGACCCTGTTCCCGAGGCCGGTGGACCGCTATTTTTTATATTTTTAAATGTTTTTTTTTTTTTTTATAATGAAATATTTAAAAATGTAGAAAATATGATGATGAATAATAAATGTAAAGAATAATAATAATAATAAATTTCTTTATTAAGGTATGGACCCAAAAAAGTACAAAAGTACAATACAAATTACAATATATAAAATAAGTTATTAATAGTAATAAGGACAAATATAATATATATATAATATAATGTAATATTAAAATTATAATTCAAATATAGTTTAGATAAGAGATTTTGTACAGCAGAATTAGCACCATTGTAACCTTTAATATCCTTCTGTTCTAGAGAAAGGTGTGAATCAGTTTGAGGTGCTGCCCTTGGATTGGATAGTGGTGCGGCACCACAGCGGCATGCCCATCTACTTTCACAAGCCTTCGCGGGTGTGTTCAATATCCAAGCCCTACTTCCTGGGGAAGGGAAACATCAGGGTGAGTTATCAAAAACTTTTTAATAAAAATAAGATATCTGGCATCTTCAAAAAGTGTTTTCAGAATATATTCTAATGTTATATTTACGAGTGTGTGCTCAGAAACTATTTAATTTGGTTCCCTCATCCCTTTTTCCCCATAACACTGCAAAGCATTATGTACATAAGGTTGACGTATCAAAGACACAGGAGAAGCAGTTTGATTCGTCATTCCTGATACACACTGCAAAAGTCAGAAATACCTTCTCAGACTACACCACTGGCTACTACCCTTGAACTTGGAAGCCTACAAATCAAGAGTGAATTTGGGCATTTCCTAGGCAAGCGCGCTCCGCTTTAGACTGTATCATCGCTTTTCATCAGGTGCGAACACAGTCAAGCGTCGAAAGATCCACGTAAGATTCTTCATGCATGCGGTCATGTCACTTGCATCTTCTTCCTCAGGTCTTCGTTCCCACTGGGCATTGAAAAAGACGAGGGAGTGGGTTAGTGTCTGCTATAATTTTTGTAATATATTCATGCTTTGTCCACCCTTAACTTTTTGTACTCGTCGTTATGTAGGTACCAACTACCAGGGTGGTAAGTGGCCCTGTACGCCTGTGCAGGATTTGTAAATTCCATACATTTTAATCAATGGCAATGTATTTCAGAGGCACGATATTCCTATAAGCGCGGTCCCTTGCTTGGCATACAGTCGTGCATTAGAAGAGGAAGAAAAGCAAAAAGAAATTGATCGCAAAGTTGAAGAACAAATTAAAAATCTGTCACAAAATGTCTCAAAGCCAAATGTAGCACATCAGGATAAAAAATATTTCACATTTACTGAGAGACAAGGTAATTTTAGCAGTAATAACAATCAAAAGGCATGTCCATTTGGTAATTTGAAAAATCTACTCGCAAATAACTTACAGAATGATAACAATGAAGTGAAAGAGAAACAAAATATTTCAATGGAAGTAGATAATGAAACAAACGAAAACTGCAAAGAGGGATTTGAGAATGAATTAATTGGTAAGGAACCTACAGAATGTACAGATAAGAATGAGGTTGCTTCTACTGACAGCAATGGAAGGGAAGCTAAAGCCACCGAAGATGTTACTATGGAGGCTGTAGAACATAGTAATGATGCAAATCAAGAAACGAAATCCACTGATGTTGCTGTGGAAGCGAAAACGGCTGTGGAGAAGAAAATTAGTGAAGAAGTTACTCTGAAGGAGAAAATGCCTGAGGATGTTATTTTGGAAACCAATTTAGAGGCTGAAGATGTTAGTCTGGAGGTTGCAACGGAGGCTATAGGAGACGCAAATCAAAGAGCAAAAACCACTGACGATTATACTCTGGACGCTGTAACAGATACTAATGAAGAAGCAAAGAAAAATGATGGAGGAAGTGGAGATACAGCAGGTATTTTATAAGTAGGCCATAAAAGACATAGTTTCGTTAGTAAATCCCTCCCAGCTGATTTTTTGAAAAGTTATAACAATAGATATCGATAGTTTGAGGTCCCGGGAAACTAAAAACTCGGTTTTACCAGGCCTGGCACACTCCGCTACAAGCTACCAACGTTGGTACAAGTAAGTTTCTAAAGCGCTCTTGTGGCCTAAATAGCACTTAATTTTGTTGATGATAGAGTCTTGAAAGTTGAATTGACTGGGCAGCTGATAGCTATACAGGGTTATATAAAAATACCAAACCGCTCTCGGCCTGTAGGTGTTTACATTAATTATAACAACTTTTGTTCAACGACTTTTCAAAATTCAGTATTAATTTATTTCAAACAAAAAAATGTTATTTAATCTCTGCAAAGTGAAATTACACTGAGTTCACGCACCGAGTTCGCGTGCTGGCGGCCGCGCCGTTGCCACTTGCCGATGTTAAATTACAGAGTAGGAACAAGTAGAGTATCCTGTAAAATATTGAATATTTGATATTTCTCAAAATATAGAGTAAAAAGAAAGTCGTAGAACAAAAGTTGTTAGTTATAATGTAAACAAATACAGGCAGCGAGCGATTTGGTATTTGAAGATTTGGTACTTGCCTTCAAGAGAAGAGTGAATAGACATTTTCTAGGCAAGCGCGCTCCAACCTAGACCTCATCATTGCTTTCTATCAGGCATGATTGTCGTCAAGCGCTTGCCTATCGTCAATAAAAAAAAAATATATAACACTGTATTTGAAATATTTCCAGTGTTCGAGATACCTGCGAACAGACAGCCCGTGATCCTGCCCAGCGGGAAGATAATGCCGGCGCCGCGCGTCGAGTCTGTAAACAACAGTTGGAAGACACAGAACCTCACTCCCGAGCAGTTCTACGACTACTGCAAGCGTCGGTTCAAGTTCAAGACCATCAACGTTATGCAATTCAAGTGAGTGAACATCTTTTTCAGGGTTTCGTACCCAAAGGATAAAAACGGGACCCTATTACTGAGACTTCGCCATCCGTTTGTCCGTCTGTCACCAGGCCGTGTACCGTGATAAGACACCTGAAATTTTCTCTGAAAATATATAGTTTCTTTGCCAATGTAACAACAAATACTATAAAAGACAATAAATATATATAAAAGTAAAGGGCCTACCACTAAACAACAAACGTGATTTTTTCCTCGTTTTCGCTCGATATTGATATAATCAAATGGCAATAGGTAGAGGTAGAGATATATTCACAGAATATTTGATTACAAGTTCACTTTAAAAATAAATAAAATAATAAAATTAAAATAAAACAAATAGTTTCAGGGGTACCCTATGCAGCAAACGTATTTTTTTGCCGTTTTTAAAGATAATGGTACGGAACCCTTTGTATACGAGTCCAACTCGTATTTGGCCAATTATTTGCAAGCTTATAATTAACTTGCAACGTACATAATACGCATATATCCGAGCAAATATAATATTAATAAGCTGGTTTGCATCAAATCTTGCAGATCACTTTTGAAGCAGATGTGGCCAACCGATTGAGCTGAAATTTTGTATGCACGTTCAATTTGGATGACAATGCATGGTTAGCGGCCTAGTTGTTTTTAATGCACTAATATAATATTATAATAGTAGGGGAGTCCAAGAGAGGGATTTTGGTCGTTACTCGAGCGTCATGGGGACCTATTGGATTTTCAATATTAGATCCTAAAAAATCAGGTTATAATATAATGCTATTTTAGTGGTGGGGATTGAAAAAATAATTCGTGCCTTTAAAATTTTTTCTCGTGCCCGTCAGTTTTTTATACAGACGCTTCATCTGGATGTGCTTGTCGTCCTGACTCCATAATCTGACAATTATGTCGAGAAGTTTTATTAATCTGCCGGTTTCAAAATTTTATTTTTAACCCGGCAGATTGAGGAAATTCTTTATCATATTTGTCTGATTATGGGTCAGGACGACAAGCATATCAAGAAGAAGCGTCTATATAAAAACCTGACGCGCACGAGAAAAAAAATTTAAGGAAGAAACACTTGCTGTATATATTTAAAGTCTTTTTTTGAATAGGCATAGGATATCCACTACCATTGTCGGGGTGAAAATTCTAAACCTTGCTCTCAACACAATCATACTTCTAAGTAACTACAATCTATTTTAGTACTGTACATCAAAATAATACATTCATGTATATGATGGTAATGGTGCTAATTCTGTTGTACAAAATCTCTGAACTAATTTAAAATAATGGTATGCTTTCCTACTATCCGAAACTTACGTCGAAGAAAGTGTTGGAAAATTGTGTGTGGTGTTTCATGTGAGCAGTGTTCCTGCATAGAGAATCTTTTCAAGTAGCGGATTATAGCAAAACAAATTAATCTGTCCTGCTAATTATGGATTTCCGCAAAGTAACGCCTGATGCCATTCAATATTTAGTGATTTTGCACAACAGAATCGACCACAATATTTTTTTTTATCTTTATTTAACGAGTTTAGTCACATTTGACTATGCCACTCTGTATAATTTACAATTGTACTGTATGCAGAATTTAGAGATTACGGTGAAATTGGACGTGAGAGAAGTTATCTGCTCTCAATGATACCAAGAATGTTAACATTTCAGTCGATGGGCTGATCGTCGAAAGTACGCGAAAGCCAAGAAGACCATGCAGTACCCCACGCTGCCCGAAGGGACTAAGCTTATCACCATACCCGTGCAGAACTCCGGACAGGATGGCGGTAGGTGACTATTAGCTTAAATGTGTACCACCAAATTGAACACACAATAATAGAAATAAGCATATTTATTTTTTAATACATTTGCTCAAAAAGTTGACATTTCCAGGTGTGTTTAGCGTGCGCAAAGTTATTCTTTCCCGCACTTGAGCTTTTTGTTTTCCCCCTGCATGATGGATACAAATCTATGAAGGAGGTTTTCGAGTAAAAAGTTTTCGCTACAAAATTATTGTAAAAAATCACAGTACTTAATGTAATTATTGTACAGTGCTACTACTATAAATACATAAATTAAATTTAATATAAATTTATTTCAATGATTTCCTTTCGTTTTTTTTAATTTTTTTGGACAAGTGCGGTCGCGACTGTTATATTTATTCTGTGCTTTGACTACTTTTTATTGTCTATGATTCCTTGTTATTATTATTGATTTTTCAAATTCCATGTAAAACTTTCCTTCTTTGGCATTTTATTTCATTAGGTATTCATAGCAATTAATTCTTAGTAATATCTCGTAATTTATTAACAGTGATGCACATTTTCGTTTGTTGTTCGTGAAGCGCTGAATATAGTGTATGGAATCCATTCATGGATCTGAGGTAAGACGTGATTTCACCACTATAAGCCATATTGTATAAATATTTTTTCGCAAATGTATTAAAAAACGTCGTTCGATGCACGTGCGGAATTGACATTTCTCTCGTCCCTATAGTTGACCCGCGCCTTTGGCTTGGGTCAACAACCCGGGACTCGTAAAGAAATGACAAACTTTCCGCACTTATATCGGAATGTACTATTTCCGTAATGTAAGGAAAATTAAAATAAGCATATCCATTTTTCCATACATTATGGAAAAATTTATGTGCTTATTTTATTAAATATTTTTACAGGGTGATTCGTTATCAAGTACACTTATGTACCCTTCCCTTCAATATTACTTCAACTTTTCGTTACACGCGTTGTACATATTATCTTACATGCCTATAATTAATATGTAAATATTTAGTGTAAGTATATGTAGGTGTAAATGTGTGTAATTATATCTTTGTATATTATGTTTATATATTATAAGCTACAATATTTATTTGTATTAATATACATAAATATAATATAATAATATATCCTTATTTAATACATCCACCAACATTCCTCTCGCACGTTGCATTTTCTTTGTAAGTGATGCAATAAAGTAAAAAAAAAAAATGTCACCAGAAATCTGTATAATTCAGGTATTGTATATGTCACTGGAAATGTGTGAAATCATAAATTCTATACCATTTCTAGGAAGTCTATGGAAATCCTAAAATAGGTCGGAGAAGTATGAAAAACATTATATTTTACACATTTCCTAGGCAATCTATACAATTCCTAAAAGGCAATAGGAAATGTGTTAAGAAAAACGAACGTCAATAGTTTTTTGATGTAAATTATAGGTAAACCGCTAAAAGTTTACCCTCCTGATGGTCTGTGGGGCGCGGGGCGGGTGATGCGATTAGCTATATTGATACGGCAGCGCTGTCAGCGGATAGTGATAGACTAGCTGATTGGTTGAGCGGCTCCCGCCCCGCGTCCCGCAGACCATCAGGAGGGTCAAGTTAATAGCGGTTTACCTATAGACTAACTTAGGTTGAAATAGTCCTGTATAGTACTAGTATAGTTACAGAATCGAATTGGATTAACTGCCTAACCCTGAATTAACTGCCTAACCCATGCAGTCTTGTTCGTCCTATCCCTAGAGTGTTTTATTTTAAGCCGGAGGCGCGGAGGGAGAGCAGCCCCCGCCCGCTGTAGTGAAGCGCAGGCACCCGGGCGAGCCGGAGCGACCGAGCCCAGCTGCGGAGGACCAGTTACAAATAACCGTGTGTGGGCGTGGATCGGCGTGACATATCAAGCTCACCACGCCTGCACACGGTCAGTTTTGTGTCGTATACACATATATTATGTGTATCAGTGTGACCGTTTGTGGCAGATTTCTGCCATTCGGGCAGATTTGGCTCTTAAATGTTGACTCTGACAGAATAAGCTGACGATTTAAGAAAGTGGCAGAATGTGGCAGATTTCAAGGAAATCCTTATTATCATTGAAAAAAAAAACATGATTTTATGTCTGTTTTTTATTTTTGTAAGACGTACCTAGTCGGTAATGTTACTTGGATACTAAGCCAGCATTTTAGTCTTGTGTCGATGGAAGGGGGATTTTCCGACGTCAAAACCACTATACTATCACTGCTTGCACAGTAACTGTACTTTTACAGTACCCTATGCAGTTCAGAAATCTAGTTGGCAGATTATGGCAGATTTTTTTGCTAGTGTTTGGCAGATTCGCCAATTTTGAAACGGTCACACTGATATCTATAAGTGTATATAATAAGCAGTTGTTATAATCAATATGAATCATTTTCACAATGACTAGGTTCCTTCAATAGAAATGCGAGATTCGTCTTCAACGTTTATTTTGAGACTACCCACAATTCTACATGCGAACTAACATTGATGTATGATAACTCGGACTAACGTAAGAAAATAGATATTACATACTTCTTAGACTAAGGGCGCCTTCAAATTAGCCGCGAAGTGCCGCGCGGTGGCAGCGCGTCTGTAGCGCTGCGGCCGCGCTTCTTCGTAAATCTATGTAAATAAACAACGCACGGCACAGTGCTACACCCGCGCAGCGGCCACACGTCAGTTCATCGACCGACTAGCCTGCATATCGGCAACGGACCCGCCGGCGGGTTCGCCTTGCATATCTACTTTTGCCTATAACGGCAACGGACCCGCCGGCGGGTCGGCCGGTCCGAGCTATTTAAAACTGTATTTTCTTAATGATAGAGTTTATATTTGTTTGAACAACTTTGGATCATAGAGCAGTTTATAAAATTTTCTATATTTTGCAACACTCAAAAGATGACGTTCCTATAGAAAAAAAAAAAAAACACGAGCCGATAGAAACTAGTCTGTGATCTGCGGCCATTCTGTGCTTAGCGTTGTTGTTGTGTGTTATTATTTTTGTATAGAAATAGACCAGATCTTTACTGGAATGTGATAAATAGCCTTTCTTTATGCCTTCTTATAAGATTCCAATAAGAATAAGATAAGTTTTGTCGTAGAAATATGCTTCTAAAAAAATGGCAACTTTTGCCGCTTTCTTTCCGTGTTTGCCGCTTTCTTTCCGTGTTTATATCGTTGATAGTACACATTAGCTTCTTTATTTCCTACTTTCATGAAGATAAATTATTTAGAAAGCTAATACCGTTTACAATACCATGATAGGTGGTCTAGATTTTTTTTTATAAGCATTTCTCTGAAAAGTGGTGCAAATGTACTAAGGCGCGAGGTGCGCGGGTTGCGAATTAAGAAACGGCCAAAAAGTGACAGTAGAAGTCCAGCGGCTGAGAGGCTAGTGACTAAGCGCATGTATTTTTTTGTACAAGTCTAAACATCGAGTCCATCGTGAAACTATGTACTACACTGCGAACTTTCAAATGTAGCGACAGCAGCGCTGCAGACGCGCTGCCACCGCGCGGCAAAGGATAATGACCATGGATGTATTGTATCCCGTTTCGAGCCATCAAATCGAGCTGAATCAAACCGAAAATTTATTTTTTTATAGATTACGGACTCCACATTAACTCCTATAATTATTACTTTTTTAATTATCATCCGGATTCTAAAGTTATAGGCAAACAAACATGTCGTACTTCTTAGTAAAATCAGTATGACACGAAATGTGCATCGACACAAATGCCTAGTGCCTATGGTTCTTAAAAAACACTATGTTATATTCTAGGCTATTTTGGTTTTGGTTCATGAAAAAAATTGATACCACCTTTGGTCATTCTCCTTTGTATGGTGCGCGGATGCTAGTGTGCGTGAAAAATTGTGTATAGCGACGTCTCGGGTATGCGAACTTTGACAGAGTATTTATTGCCGCACTTTTGAAGTCGAGTGCGGCCTCTTGGACCTCTATGGTTTTATAGTATAGGAGCTAGCAACGTTTTCGAGAAAGAATTTTAGGTGAGCTGATTTTGTGATATGTCGTCTTTCTTGCACTTTCGGTTAGAGTCTGGGCCATCTGGCTGGCGGTAGCGGTTGCGTTCAATCAGTGCGCATCCTATGTGCAGCTTACGCCTCCACAATGTTTATACCAATGTTGTCGGGGCTACTAATTGCCCTTAAATTATTATAGGCGCACTTGTACCATTTATGATGACGTTTCATTTTTTGTATTAGTCAATTGTCAACCACATACAGGACAGACGTAGGATGCGCACTAATGAACGCAACGGCTACGGCCAGCCAGATGGCCCAGACTTTAACCGAAAGTGCAAGAAGGACGACATATCACAAAATCAGCTCACATAAAATTATTACTTTACAAACGTTGCTAGCTCCCATACCATTAAGTTAATTCCGCAGATAGTTTAACTGGCGATTGAAAAATCAGCTCTAAACAGGAAAAATGGGTTAATGCATGTAACAGTAGTGGTGTTGTGGTGTCCGCAGGCGGGAAGGGCGCCAAGCGCGACTGGGTGATGAACCTGAACGGCGGCAGCTACCTGTCCGTGTTCCACGAGTACGTGTGCCGCGCGCTGCAGCAGCAGCCCGTCTACGAGTACAAGCAGCTCGGTAACTATTGTCTTATATATCGTGGAAACGCGACCGAACGAATGGTGACCCACCGGGCATCTTCTAAGAGAGCGCGCTCCAGTCTACGTCAGGCCGCTGCTTTTCATTCAGGCTTAATTATCGTCAAATACAAGCTTAATAACAGAACTGGCCAAAGGTACAAACATTGCATCATCAAGCTCATTGCCTTCGTGTCGTCATCGTTTCAGCCGATGGACGTCCACTGCTGGACATAGGCCTCCTGAAATGACCGCCAAACACCACGATCTTGCGCCGCCTGGCGCCGGGGGTCCTCACGACTTTCTTTATGTCGTCCAGCACCTTGGGTCCTCAACGTCCATCGGTCCTACAAGCTATGTTCTGCTTGCCTATTTGCCCATTGCCACTTTAGTTTTCCGACACGTTGAGCTATGTCAGTCACTTTGATTCTTTTGAGGATCCCCTCATTTCTGATTCGATCGCGCAAAGATATTCCGAGCATAGCTTTCCCCATCGCTCGCTGAGTGACCCTGAGCCTTCTTATGGGGCCCATAGTCAGCGACTGTCTCGGATCATTCAGGCAATTATCGTCGAATGAAAGCCTAATAATAAAACCGGAAATAGGGTACAAATAGTATCATTAAAGCTCATTCGTGTTACGTATTATCACAAATACACGTATTATTATAAAATAACGTATTATTCTAAAGTAACGTATGATTATAAAATTCACGCCGCCTAACAGCAGTCGCTCTGTTACTGTGTTCTGCGCGGCTGTAAGTTGTGCAATGTGAACACGACAGCGAAAAACAGAGACAGGCCAAAGAACAGAAGTGTCAGTGTGCAGTGCAGTGGTTACGTGACAACCGCGCATTCTCATACTTTTTGTTGAATTTCGTTCGAAAACGATGCAAGAGCAATCTTTAACAATGCACGGATTTGGGGCAAATATCTGGAGGTGGTGTGTGAATGGTGATCTCCGGTCACAGAGAACGCGAGCACGCCGTACCAGGCGACGGTGTTCATCGGCGGCATGCAGTACGGCGTGGGGCACGGCTCCAGCAAGCGGCAGGCCAAGTACGCGGCCGCGCGCGCCTCCATCCGCATCCTCATACCCGAGATGCGCGAGTTCCTCGACTCGCCCGCCGCCGACAGCGCCGCCGAGCCGGACTTCTCCGTAAGTGTAAACTTGAACGCGAGCACGCCGTACCAGGCGACGGTGTTCATCGGCGGCATGCAGTACGGCGTGGGGCACGGCTCCAGCAAGCGGCAGGCCAAGTACGCGGCCGCGCGCGCCTCCATCCGCATCCTCATACCCGAGATGCGCGAGTTCCTCGACTCGCCCGCCGCCGACAGCGCCGCCGAGCCGGACTTCTCCGTAAGTGTAAACTTGAACGCGAGCACGCCGTACCAGGCGACGGTGTTCATCGGCGGCATGCAGTACGGCGTGGGGCACGGCTCCAGCAAGCGGCAGGCCAAGTACGCGGCCGCGCGCGCCTCCATCCGCATCCTCATACCCGAGATGCGCGAGTTCCTCGACTCGCCCGCCGCCGACAGCGCCGCCGAGCCGGACTTCTCCGTAAGTGTAAACTTGAACGCGAGCACGCCGTACCAGGCGACGGTGTTCATCGGCGGCATGCAGTACGGCGTGGGGCACGGCTCCAGCAAGCGGCAGGCCAAGTACGCGGCCGCGCGCGCCTCCATCCGCATCCTCATACCCGAGATGCGCGAGTTCCTCGACTCGCCCGCCGCCGACAGCGCCGCCGAGCCGGACTTCTCCGTAAGTGTAAACTTGAACGCGAGCACGCCGTACCAGGCGACGGTGTTCATCGGCGGCATGCAGTACGGCGTGGGGCACGGCTCCAGCAAGCGGCAGGCCAAGTACGCGGCCGCGCGCGCCTCCATCCGCATCCTCATACCCGAGATGCGCGAGTTCCTCGACTCGCCCGCCGCCGACAGCGCCGCCGAGCCGGACTTCTCCGTAAGTGTAAACTTGACGTTTAATCGTGCTATCCTAATATAAATTATCCCTACGAATTTCCGTTTATACGAGGTAGTGTCAAACAATGCATGCTCCAAAAATTTAAATGCTTGTAAAGTTTGTATTTCCTTGTATTATATTTTCAGTGCATGCCATTTTTTGTATCGTAGTTTACAGAGAAGTTGTGTTGTGTTTTAGTTCTTCGACTACGTGACCATCGAGGACCCGCGCATCGCGGAGTTCTGCGCGGCCACGTGCGAGCCGTCGCCGCACGCCATCCTGCGTACCTGCCTGCTGCGCAACTTCGGCGCCAGCGACCGCCACATCCTCGTCCGCGTAAGCCCGATACTACCATCTTACTCTACCCTGCAAGCGCGCGGCGGAATGGACTTGTAGCGAACTTCGATAGCTGACGATAGATCGCGTAACCAGCCCCTAGCACACGCTGACGGAGCATTCGATGAGTGTTCTATAAATACAACTTCTGACGTCACACGCTTGGATCACAAGCGATCCGCCCGACACTACCATCTTACTCTACCCTGCAAAGGCGCGGCGGAATGGACTTGTAGCGGTCGACGATAGATGGCGTAACCAGGCCCCTAGCACACGCTGACGGAGCATTCGATGAGTGTTCTATAAATACAACTTCTGACGTCACACGCTTGGATCACAAGCGATCCGCCCGACACTACCATCTTACTCTACCCTGCAAAGGCGCGGCGGAATGGACTTGTAGCGGTCGACGATAGATGGCGTAACCAGGCCCCTAGCACACGCTGACGGAGCATTCGATAAGCGTTCTATAAATACAACTTCTGACGTCACACGCTTGGATCACAAGCGATCCCCAGGCATAACATCAGCCTGGAGGAAATTTCCCTATTGCTACCAACACCGGCAAAGACTGTAATGGAAGCATCAATTTCGCCCCATGACGCGAGAATTGTTCGTAAACGCTTGACATCGCGCTGTTGTGACCGAACCAACCGACTCCCCGTTCGCGCCACTTCCCGCGGATTCCGCAGTCCACAGATAACGCCGACAGTAGCTTGGGTAAATCTTGATTCCGTCGCTTCCATTCCATTCCGCGGCGGTGGAAACTGACCTTAAAATGTTGTATATATTATTTATGCATTTTATAGTTTTGGTGGCGTCTGAAAACCAGCGCTCAGGCCTTTAGCCTGAGCCTTCATGCTGAGACGCCACCGTTTCAAATCTATAGGAATAGGGTTTAATGTTAATTTTTGTATGTTTAATTTTTGTTTTTTCTTATTTCTTTTAGCTTTATATTTCAGATCTTTTAGTTTTTAAGTCTGTGCTGTGCCTATTTCTATTTATTTGAATAAATTGATTTTTTCTTTCTTTCTAATATACATAATATGAACAGTACAAGCAACATAGCACATCTCTGGTGGATAGATAGGTCGAGCTTTAAACAAATATAATATTATATAAGAACATATTATATAATTTATTACGCCTCGTTTTATAAATTAATGGTTTTATAAATAGACGAACAAGATGGCGTGCCAAGAAATCGAGCTGACGATGACGGTGGGCAAGCACAGCGCTACCGTGGTGTGCAAGAACAAGAAAGCGGCCAAGCAGCGCGCCTCGCAGGTCATATTACAGGTACCCTGATACCCTCGCCCCTCATGTCAGATAACTAACAAGTTGGCGTGCCGAGAGATCGAACTGACGATGTTTTGTGCAAGAACAACTTCGGACTAGCCCCCGATGCCCTCTCAAGAAAGACAAATCTAGGGAAACCCGGACGAAAGGCAGCCCTATTCTTTTATGACAGTAGGTCATACCCACTCAAAAAATGTAAATACTCACGAGTTGTAGCTTCGGTTTTCTGTGTGTCTAATTTTGCACGTCAGCGTACCTGTACGTCATTATTTGATGACCTAATTATTTATTTACGTGTCGTTCGCAGGCATTACACCCTCACGTAAGATCGTGGGGTTCCCTACTCCGGCTGTACGGCTCCAAGTCCGTCAAGAGCTGCAAAGAGAAGAAGACGGAAGAGCAAGAGATCACGCTCCTCCAAGACAAGGCTCGCCAGAATGAGCCCAACTTCGCGGTGCTGGAGAAACTGCGCAACGAAATGTGGAAGCTTCGGGCGAGAGACGAGTCAGTGGTGCCCATTGGCACGTTGCTGGTGACGGACGACCTGCCGACGCACTCTGGCTCCAATTTGAACAACGTTGATCTATAACATGAATAGAGGACGCATTTAACGGTGTAGAAGCCGTATTTAAGCGATTTTGAATGAAGTTTTATTCAAAAACTATAAAGAAAAGACGATTGGATAAAATTTTCTCGATTGAAAGTTCTCGCAAAAGTTGCTCCAAAATCTCAGTTTTTCTAGTTTTAATCGGACACTACATTGGGTGTAATTGTAATTTTTGTTTTAAAGTGGCGGTAATCATAATATCCAAAAACGCTAAGAAACAGATTTTTGATTACTAGCTTAGTTTTAGTTGTAAAAGGTCGAAAACAACCTTTTACCTAATTACTCAAAAACTAAGCTTGTAATGAAAATTCTGTTTCTTAGCGTTTTTGGATATTATGATTACCGCCACTTTAAAACAATAATTACAATTACATCCAATGTAGTGTCCGATTAAAACTAGAAAAACTGAGATTTTGGAGCAACTTTTGGGAGAACTTTCTATCGAGAAAATTTTATCCAATCGTGTTTCTGCTTCTTAGCGATTTTAGATTAAAGACCCAAAATACATGACATGTAAATTTGAAAGTAATTGTCTTTACAGTTTTTGAATAAAACTTCATTCAAAATCGCTCAAATACGGCTTCTACACCCTTAAGTAAGAATTTGACTCGGATATTTTACGACCGATACAAATTCTCATCAAAGTTTGGTCGGCCTTGTACATCCGAGAATCGTGAGTTAATCAAGTCTCCAACTAGTTTTGTAAGATGAACACTTTTAAGCAAATATTTTGATTGAAATATGTAATGATGCCTGCCCCGCCATTCCCGCAGTTTAACTAACATAAGCCTATTATGTATGTCTTATTAGCTCGCAAATTACGAAAACTTGATTGGATGATTGAGATTGGTTGTAGATTGTGCTTTTTGCCAGAAATGCTTTTATGGGTGAGGAAGTTAACTATTGTATGATATATATAAATATAAAATATTTTGTTGAAAGTTTTAAGATAATGAAATCGTCGCACATCCAATCTAATTTGAACTACGATGTCAACGAAACTTTAACAAATAGGACTTCATGCTCTATGGTTTATTTTATAATTGTTAATTAATCATATTCTGGACTCGCATTTTTTGACAACCATTTTAATTACTATTTTTGGGTATTTAGCAATATATTTATCGACATATTTAATTGGATATAAAATAATTTTCATCCATTAACCAGCTACGTGGACGTTGTTGGCTCGTTGTACAGTGTGATCCTGTACAATTTAAAAAAAGACGTGTGGCACTCAAAGACTGCCGCGGTAAAGCTATTGCATAGCATAGGAGGTGCCCTAACGCCGAAACTCTAAGCAGGCATGAGTCACCAGATTGCCACCTAGAGACGAGTTGCTGAACTAAAGATACAAGCGTGATATTTCAAAAAGGCATTAAAAGTTCTGCTATTCATCGATAGATGGCAAAACTAAAAAGTATCACCGCTGTGCCGGTCGGAGTGGGGGGTGTTAGGTTATTTTCGTTATGGAATTTCTGGATTCGGTCTCCACGCTCAAAGCCCGCGATAGAAGCTATGCAATAGCTTAAAAAATTAAATATGCAATAATGAAATTGATTAATACGTTACATGATGAAATTATTTATTAATGTATGTTTAATACTGAAACAGCGTTACAGTTTTCATCAGTTGTTACAGTTTGACGCAAGTCTTTGAAAATATAGTCCTTTATTTTGAAAGCATAAAATAAAATAAATGAAATATAAAAGTAATACGTAATTAAGTGACATGCGATACAATTTACAAATATGTATTTAGTCAAGTAGTGATCTAGTCCAACGCTTAAACTTCGATACCTACACAGTACGCAAGTATCATATCACGTGTTACGAACATCTTATGCTTTACCATCAGTTGAGATCGCAGTCAAGTACTAAACTTGTATAGAATTAAAAAAAAACGTCTTGACGACGAAGGGCTTGTCGGTCGATAGGATCTACTTCCTGCTGGCCGCGGCTCCGTCTGAATTTTGGGTTTTAATTAATGCCTTGGAAACATAGATAATTAAGTCAATGCTTGGGAACCATGGATTTTTTTTGGAATAAAAGAACGCCACAAGTATTGCAACAAGTCAGCTGAAATTTGAAACGTGGATACAAGATAGCTTATAGCTTGAATCTTATACCTTAAAACAAGCAATTCTTGTTTATTTACAATTACATTATTAAGAAATATTATATACATTGCTATTTTCTATACAGGGTTACACAACATGTAACGAAAAGTTGAAATAATATTGAAGCGTTCATAACTGTACTTGGTAACGAATCACCCTGGAAAACTGGATATGCTTATTTTATTTTCCCATACATTATGGAAAAATAAATATGCTTATTTCTATTTACTATTTTTACATGGTGGTTTGTTATCAAATACACTTATATGTACACTCGCGAAACGAAAAGGTTCGTCGATTTTCAAATTGATTCGTTCAACGTATCACGAGCACATATTATTACGTTTTGAAACTGTGTTACAGAATAGACTCGAGTTAGAGAAAATAAAGTTTACCTGTTCGTTAGTAAAGTTCAAAATTGTTCAGATCAAGGTAGTTTGACTATTTATCTTGTCAACAAGATTATTATGGATAAACTGCAACCTTCTTGTTAATTTAACCTGACATTATTATTTCTGTTAAAACATTGGTCTGAGGTTAAAACTATTGTCAATCAGTCAATGTCATAATTTCAAAATATCATAATTTCTCCTAAATAACTAAGGTTTTAGTGAGGTTTTAATACATTTTGGTATTATATTTGGTTTAATACATTGACGGGATAGAAAAAACAAGCAAAACCTTATTCGATAGCAAACGTCATATTTATTCAAATGTTAGCAGCGCTGTTTCTTGCACTGGAATGTTGGCATAATGGACTCTTGCAGTACTAGAGTACTAGTGCAAACGAATATCGACACTAAGGTGACGAACCTTTTCATTCCGCGACTGTACCTACCCTTCAATATTATTTCAACTTTTCGTTACACGTATAAAAATACCAAATTGCTCTCGGCCTCTAGTTGTTTATATTAAAACTATATGTTATTATCTCGTTGCAGACTCGATCATAAATCATTCGAGTGTTTTGCTTTTGTTCTTTGTTGAGTTGTGCATTACTGCAGAACAACGAAAGCGAAACGCTCGGATGATTTATGACCGAGTAGAGCGATTTGGTATTTTTATATAATCCTGTGTATAATCTGAATCTCGGATACGGCTCGAGCGATTTTCATGAGTATACAGGACGTTTTGGGGGCGAATCGATCTAGCTAGAATTCATTTTTAGATTTGTCGTATTTACCAAAAAATACCGAGTGAAGCTCGGTCACCCAGATATTTAACTTAATATGGGCTACTTTTTATCCCGGAAAAAATCCACAGTTCCCGTGGGATTTTCAAAGAACCGAAATTTGTTATAGCAGTCCATAATTAGGTAAGGCAAACACTATTCAAGTTTGACATGTAAAGGGTTTTAAATTAATGAATAAATAATACAGCAATAAGTTTACAAAATCTTTTATAAATACAAAGATTTAAATTGCTAGATGGGCCCTAAGCCTCCAAAAACATCCACATTTTTGTCTTGTGTGCGACACTCGTGCGACACGTTGTCATCTTACACACACAGCGACAATCTGTCACACAATTGCCATTTTTCATAATATGAAATTTGTCAATAATCAAAATCAAATATCAAATTTATTTAATATATTATGTACTTACGAATGTAAGTTTACTGTGAAAAAACGAGCAAATAATTTGTAGACAACGTCCGTCACTCTCTCTGTGAAACTACAGCATGCTGAGAATTGAGATCACTCACTCAGCATGTTTGTGGACGTTTTCGATGTGCGCAATGTAGGCTAAGGGCGCATCCAGATTTAAATCTTTGTATAAATATTCCTGTCCTAATTATTATGTCAGTTTATAGTCTGTTAAGTAAGTCAGTTTACCTGGGAAAATTAAAAGGTAGGTAGTTGAAAAGTGGTATAGAGCAACACTGTAAAATAGTTATCGATGGATCGAATAATTTTGATACTTTGCATAAAAAATTTACTTTCTAATTTTTCTTACAAAATACACTCAAAAATTAGAATATCTTACTTTCCCTCTTTATATTTTTTTCCGCAAATTTTCCTTTTCTTTTAACTCCAAATTAGATACTATAACAAGACTGAGCACTATGATGAAAAAAACGGTCCGCGTGAGAGGGCACCTCAGGTAGTGCGTCCCTTTCTAATTTAAGATTGAGGATTTTGGAGACGGGTGTAGAGCACAGCCTAGAGTTGAAGATAGGTGGATTGTAGTAGTGCTTGACCAAATGACACTCAAAACATCACCCGGTTGGCTAACAGTTACAGTACGCGCGGCGAAAGTTTGGCTTTGACCGTTATTGCGCAGAAATCAGAAATTGGGTATCAACCAATCAGAGAAATCAGAAATTGGGTATCAACCAATCAGAATTTGGGTACCCATGCGCAGTAATCCCCTCCACCCGAAGGTCAAAGCCAAACTCTCGCCGCGCGTACTGTATGTGCTTACACATCAACATGGGAGATTTACTTTTATTATAATAGTAGACTATTATAATACATCTGCAATAATTAAAGTCCTACCTAACTACTACAAGAAAAATCTTTGATCTACGTAATTCATGGTTACCCTCAAGAATATTATTATTATTGTTGTTTTTACTACCCATGGAAAGAAAAGCGGCTGCCAGGATAAGTTTGCATCCATTTTTCATTTTTGCATCCTATCACACACAACATGTATTTACCATTTTCCAAAACAAATAGATTTTATATAAATCAATCGCAAATCGAAGCATGAAAATTCACCAAGCAAAGTAGTGAACAAACCACCATCTTACTTTTAGTAATACCAGTCCCAAGGACATAAATACTACTTTTTCTCAATATTAATATATTTTTTAATACAACGAAAATTATCATTTAAAATAATTATAATAACTGTAGAAACTTATTAAAATAAGTTTCAGAGTTTATAGATGTTTCGTTTTGGTATATTATAAAAAAAAAAAAAAACAAAAAAAAAATCTACCGTTTCTACCAAACCCAATATATTTTAGTTGAGATGGCAAGATGTCAGACAAGGACACGACGACCAAATCTATCCGTCTCGCTCAGGACCGCTTTTAGCTAGCTACTGCTTGTAAGATAATAGGTCCTCTGAGTTGAAAGCAATATGTGTATATTTAGCTTAGCAAGAATGGTTAGTACTCAATCTTGTTAGTGTATTGCCGGCTCTACACTCGCGCCGCGAAGGCCGCGAACCGCGAGTGTGGATGGTTTCGCGACATCGCGTTCGCGCTTCGCGGCGTTCCCCGTCCGGTGGCGGTTTTTTGGTCCGCTTCAAAAGGGTTTGCGAAGCGCGAACGCGAACGCATCCAAACTCGCGCTGTGTTCACAGTTGTGTGCGAGACGCAGTAGCAAGCGGACGTCAAAATGAGCACCCAGTGGAGCAACGATCGCGAATTAGTGTTCCTGGAGTGCTATCAAGCAGAACCCGTGCTTTGTCAAGCCCAACATGAAGGACATAATGTCAGAGCAGCAGCAACTTCCACGTCCATTTTAGTCAAATGCGCGAACGTTAATGCGAAAGGTTGCGAGTGTAGAGGGCTATACTTATCGCGGCGTGTCAATGCGCGAGCCGCGGCCGTGAAGCACGGCCGCGGTTCGCGGGCGAGTGTAGAGCCGGCTTATAATATCTTCGCACACGAATGATGCTGTATGGTCTTCGATATTCGCCTGTCCCGAAAGAGACGAATGGAACAGAACAGAACAACCTCACTAAAATCTATAGTCTACTCTATGGTCTTCGAATCAACTAATCATAGACCAACAATCAATTATTGTCATTTGTCAGTTGTCACGTCTCTCTGCTGTGGTTGTCTATGGTCACGGCGTCCCGCGTCATCTATACCACATCTCTACAAACCAAGACACAATCTAAACTCTAAAGGCATCCGGGTTTTATAGAAAAGCACCAAATATCACATCCTCGTCCCTCATATCAGATAGCTAATCCTAACGATGACGGTGGGCAAGCCCAACGCTACCGTGTTGTGCAAGAACAAGAAGGTGGGCAAGAAGCGAGCCTCGCCGGTCACAATACAGGTACCCTCGTCACTCATATCAGATAACTAACAAAGTGGCGTGTCGAGAGATCGAGCTGACGATGACGGTGGGCAAGCGCAGCACAACTGTGGTGTGCAAGAACTACTTCGGACTAGCCCCCGATGCCCTCTCAAGAAAAACAAATCTAGGGAAACCCTGACGAAAGGCAGCCCTATTCTTTTATGACAGGACGAATATCTGATTTACGATATACCCACTCAAAATAAATACTTTTAAGTTGTAACTTTGGTTTTCTTAGTTTTGCACATCAGCATACCTATACCTATGTCATTATTTGTACCTTGATGACGTAATTATTTATTTACGTATCGTTCGCAGGCATTACAACCGCACGTAAGGTGTTGTTGTAACACCCGCACCCAAGACATGGCTCTCCACACTGAGCCCAACTACGCGGTGCTGGAGAAACTGCGCAACGAAATGATGAAGCTTCGGGAGAGAAAAGAGCGAGAGAATTTGAACAATGTTGATCTATAAGATGTATGTAGATAACATGAATAAAGGATGAACGCCGGCTGAATTTTAAACACATTTAAGTTAGAATTTGACTCTGATATTTTAAGACCCATACAAATTCTCATCAAAGTTGGTTGGCCTTGTACATTGGCTGGACGAAGGTAAATTTTGAGTTTAGACCTTCCACCAAATCTGAATCTTAATTAATTAGTTTTTTGTTATTTGTAATCCTAGGATTGTGAGTTACTCAATTCTCTAATTTTGTAAACTGAACACTGTTATGCATATTAAGTATATTATGAAGTATGTGAAGATGATACTGCACCACCATTCTCACAGTTTAACTAACATAAGCCTATTATGTCTTATTAGCTTGCAAATCTTGATTGGATGATTGAGATTGGGGGTGGTCTTCAACACCAGACCCGTAGTGGGGGGTGGGAGGGGGAGGGGGGGGGGGTCTACCCACAAGCCAAATTTTATGAGGCCCAATACTTTTCGAGAAATAATTTTTTGAAATTAAAAAATCTTCACCTCTTCTAAGGTGATCTTTAGCACCTGACTCGTAGCGGGGGGGAGGTTGGAGGAGGAGTCAGTAAGTAGCACCTGACTCGTAGCGGGGGGGAGGTTGGAGGAGGAGTCAGTAAGTAGCACCTGACCCGTAGCGGGGGGGAGGGGGGAGGAATATTTCTTATGTCTTTAATCCTCTTAAAAGACAGGTCGACGGAGCCCCGCGAAGCTATTTCTGGGTGGTCATAAAAGAAAATAACCACTCAGAAGGATGGCGGGACGGATCCTCTTCGTCACCTAAATTATCCGAGTCGGGGTGCCCTCCGACTCGATTTAAAGCCTCGCCCAAAAGTAATGAAATATAACCATTACGGAAAAGTTAATTACGTACGTATTTAAATTTAAATGATTAAGTATTATTTTCTAATTTTCTGTACTTGTAATAATACCAATACGTAAAACGAAACGTTTTGGGAACTCTATAGGTGTCAAATTGCATGACGAATGAAACGTCATTTTATGTAGTTGTCGTAAGTGATCATATTATATGTTTTTACTTTTTACGTATTTAAAATTATAAAAATTCAGAAATTAATTTTTCTTATTAAGTCTCGAAAATTAAAGTGATTTATCAAAGAAGACGATAATGTGAAGTGTATTACATAAAAAACTTTCGTGAAAATATACCTTATGTGGCCGAAATTGAGTTACGGGTCAGGTGCCGAAGTTGCCGATTTTTCAATCGCCAGATAGACTTTGTATCTGGGGAATGAATTTGAAGCATAAGCTTAGTTAACGTTTGTCTGGCGATTGAAAAATCGGCCCTAAATGAAATAAAAAAGTAGTAGGTACGCAATTAAGTGACACACAATTCACAAATATGTATTAGTCTAGTAAGTACCTATGAGCTAGTCAAATGCTTAAACTTCGATACCTACACAGAACGGAAGTATCATTCCATTCCTCGATAGGATATACTTCCTGTTGGCCGATAAGATAGGGCAAACACTATTCCGGTTTGAAATGTAATGGGTTTTATATTATTTATTAAAGAATACTTCAGTAATAAGTTTACAAAATCTTTTATTTACAAATATTCCTTATGTCCTAATAGCACTGTACCTGGTAACAACTTACAATTTAATTAATAATATTTACACTACAATTCTCGTGAATTAATTAATAATATATTTATAATAATAAAAACGTACAAAAAAAATACAAAGTTTATTGACCTCTTTTCTGTACAAAGTACCTACCATTATTTTTCTGATAAATATTGGCTTGGTTTTATAATTATTACAATTTCAAGAATCACTGTATGTATGCAAGATTGTAACTAATTGTCTAGGTCTACGAACTTCATCCTTTCTAAAGTTTTATGTTTCAAATTGTATTTAAAGTACCTACTTTGCTGTACAAAATCTATTGAATGAGTGTAAAGGAAGGATTTATAGATGAGTGTCTATCAGCCCCAAAGTTGCCATCCTGGGTATCGAGTTTCGCTTACTGCAAGCAAGTTGGAAACACCGCCGTCGTTGCTAAGTGGATAAGGAGCCTGGAAAGACGAAACATTTAGGTATCATTCCTTTACCAAGACAATCAAGGACGTCTTCTATTAAATTAAGATATTAGATAGGTACCTACTATTGATATTATGGAATTTCGGCTAAAGTGGCCCGCGAAATTCAAATTTTATCTCAAATAGCTTAAAATTATACCTACATTGGCTGCGTCCATGAATATACTTATATACTTGATTTCAATAAAAGTTTTACTGAAAAATTCTCATGAACTTCATTGGTTCCCAACGCTGTTCTTCTGCAGTTTTCCTTGGAGCTATCGATGTAAGGAGCAGTCAGCAGAGCAGCAAAAGATCCGTTTATTTGAAACGAGTAAACTCGATATTGGAACAAGAACCTGTACTAACCCTGCAGGACCACTGTTAAGAGTGAACGACTTAAGGGGATTTATTGAATTTATTTTTGTCTCTCTCACTCTCACGGAGATTTGGTAGGTGCGACATGCAGCGTCGCGGAAGAATATAGCAGAAAAACGACGTTTTACCTAATTACTCAAAAACTAAGCCAGTTATCAAAAATCTGTTCTAAGCGTTTTAGGATATTATTATTACCGATACATTAAAACAAAAATTACAATTACATCCATTGTAGTTTCCGATAAAATATAGAAAAACTGAGATTTTGGAGCAACTTTTGGGAGAACTTTCTATCCAGAAAATTTTATCCAATCGTGTTTCTGCTTCTAAGCGATTTTAGATTAAAGACTCAAAATACATGACATGTAAATTTGAAAGTAATTTTCGTTATAGATTTTGCATAAAATTTCATTCAAAATCACCTAAATACGGCTTGTAGGCCGTTAAGAAGTAAATGAACTCACATTGGTCGCCCCCAGCCAACGTTTCTTGATGAAGTCTGCGGCGCGCTCCCCGATCATGACCGTCGGGGCATTCGTGTTGCCCGAAGTTACCGTCGGCATCACACTCGCGTCCGCCACGCGCAGTCTGTCGATGCCTTGCACCTGGGTGAGGAAAATTAAAAATTAAGCCCCTGAACAAAACCAAACAGCAGCAGTAGCCATAATCATAACTTTTGATTCGCTGGATGTACGATCGCTGAATTGATCATGTGCTTTCTGAGCAGACAACTTTGTAATTTTCATACATTTTTTAATTTCATTCCACTTTGTTTTTATCCAGCGAATCGAATAAGGCTCAGGCATATAAGTCAAACAAAAAAAAGCTCGTTGTATTCCCAGTAGGTACGCGTCGCAGCCAAACTTGATGTTGTCGAGAACAACTGACCTGCAGCAAGTTACACTACAGCGGTGGGATCGCCCCGCGGGCCCATCTTGCACGAGCCAGCCTGGTGGTTCTCCGGCGCGGTCTGCATCCGCACCGCGCACTCCCAGTATACGTGTCGCAGCCAAACTTGAAGTTGTCAAGAACAACTGACCTGCAGCAAGTAATCCACTACAGCGGTGGGATCGCCCCGCGGGCCCATCTTGCACGAGCCAGCCTGGTGGTTCTCCGGCGCGGTCTGCATCCGCACCGCGCACTCCCAGTATACGTGTCGCAGCCAAACTTGAAGTTGTCAAGAACAACTGACCTGCAGCAAGTTATCCACTACAGCGGTGGGATCGCCCCGCGGGCCCATCTTGCACGAACCAGCCTGGTGGTTCTCCGGCGCATTCTGCATCTGTACCGCGTACTCCCAGTACGTGTCGCAGCCAAACTTGATGTTGTCGAGAACAACTGACCTGCAGCAAGTTATCCACTACAGCGGTGGGATCGCCCCGCGGGCCCATCTTGCACGAGCCAGCCTGGTGGTTCTCCGGCGCAGTCTGCATCTGTACCGCGTACTCCCAGTACGTGTCGCAGCCAAACTTGATGTTGTCGAGAACAACTGACCTGCAGCAAGTTATCCACTACAGCGGTGGGATCGCCCCGCGGGCCCATCTTGCACGAGCCAGCCTGGTGGTTCTCCGGCGCAGTCTGCATCCGTAACGCGCACTCCCAGTACGCGTCGCAGCCAAACTTGATGTTGTCGAGAACAACTGACCTGCAGCAAGTTATCCACTACAGCGGTGGGATCGCCCCGCGGGCCCATCTTGCACGAGCCAGCCTGGTGGTTCTCCGGCGCAGTCTGCATCCGTAACGCGCACTCCCAGTACGCGTCGCAGCCAAACTTGATGTTGTCGAGAACAACTGACCTGCAGCAAGTTATCCACTACAGCGGTGGGATCGCCCCGCGGGCCCATCTTGCACGAGCCAGCCTGGTGGTTCTCCGGCGCAGTCTGCATCCGTAACGCGCACTCCCAGTACGCGTCGCAGCCAAACTTGATGTTGTCGAGAACAACTGACCTGCAGCAAGTTATCCACTACAGCGGTGGGATCGCCCCGCGGGCCCATCTTGCACGAGCCAGCCTGGTGGTTCTCCGGCGCAGTCTGCATCCGTAACGCGCACTCCCAGTACGCGTCGCAGCCAAACTTGATGTTGTCGAGAACAACTGACCTGCAGCAAGTTATCCACTACAGCGGTGGGATCGCCCCGCGGGCCCATCTTGCACGAGCCAGCCTGGTGGTTCTCCGGCGCAGTCTGCATCCGTAACGCGCACTCCCAGTACGCGTCGCAGCCAAACTTGATGTTGTCGAGAACAACTGACCTGCAGCAAGTTATCCACTACAGCGGTGGGATCGCCCCGCGGGCCCATCTTGCACGAGCCAGCCTGGTGGTTCTCCGGCGCAGTCTGCATCCGTAACGCGCACTCCCAGTACGCGTCGCAGCCAAACTTGATGTTGTCGAGAACAACTGACCTGCAGCAAGTTATCCACTACAGCGGTGGGATCGCCCCGCGGGCCCATCTTGCACGAGCCAGCCTGGTGGTTCTCCGGCGCAGTCTGCATCCGTAACGCGCACTCCCAGTACGCGTCGCAGCCAAACTTGATGTTGTCGAGAACAACTGACCTGCAGCAAGTTATCCACTACAGCGGTGGGATCGCCCCGCGGGCCCATCTTGCACGAGCCAGCCTGGTGGTTCTCCGGCGCGGTCTGCATCCGTACCGCGTACTCCCAGTACGTGTCGCAGCCAAACTTGATGTTGTCGAGAACAACTGACCTGCAGCAAGTTATCCACTACAGCGGTGGGATCGCCCCGCGGGCCCATCTTGCACGAGCCAGCCTGGTGGTTCTCCGGCGCAGTCTGCATCCGCACCGCGCACTCCCAGTACGCGTCGCAGCCAAACTTGATATTTTCGCACCCTTTCACCGGAGTCTTGTCGAGTTTCATTCCATATTTCTTGAGTGCTTTCGTTTCGGAGAGTTTAATCGCGAACTTTATACCTTCGACAAGGGTTTTAACGTCGTCTGGGTGAGTGAGGTAACTGTAAATTATGATCAATAAAAACAATTGTAAATTATTATTGAGACTCTCGCTGTCGAGAGATCCTGGTCTTTCTCATGATCCTTAATCGTAAATGAGGAAATGTAGCACCGACATAGCTCAACTCAAGTTGGTGAAATGGCGTCCCCGTACCAGGCAACGTACGTAAGTGTTGGACTCTCAACCATTGAATCATTGGTTGACGGTTGTCATAGATTGAGCTGTAGAAAGCCTCGAATGAAAACGGCACAACACCGTGCAGGTCGAAGATCTCTACAGGAGGCCATGTGTCCTGCAGGAGACTTTTGACAATTGTCTGAAATAAAATGGAGAGTGTGCGGAGTGAGAGTTTGTGTGTAACTACCAAAAGCTTACTTGGCATAAATTTTTGGATAGGCGAAGGGGTCAGCGCTGGCTATCTCCAGCCGGCCCCTGCTCTTCGGGTGCAGCACGGCGGGGAACATCTGCACGGTACGCGAGCCGTCGCCGAGCTTCTCACCCACCATGCCCGTCTTCGCGCAGTCCGCCAGGAACCCGCCAAAGAACAGCTGGATGTCGGGGTTGTCGTCTGCTGGATCTGCGTACTTTGTGTTGATGAACGCTGTCACTTCAGAGATCCCTGCGAATATCGAAAATACAAAGAAATGACTAAAAGAAAACATAACTTATAAACTGTGGAGGTCCATTCCCATTGATTGAATGGTAGGTAACCTCACTATGCAAAGCACATAATTATGAACTCCTTTGAATGTTCAACAGCTGGGCATGAGTCTCCTTGTTTGTCCAATCTTTCAAAAGATTGTGGTGAACTCCCGGGCACACAGTTTTCCTAAAGATGTTTTCCGTCACCATTACTTAAACAAGTGATATTTATTTAGTTGCTATACAAATGCAGTATGTCTCCGATAAGTCCGAGGTTCGAACTCTGGACACCCTGACAAGATGCAGGATCTGAACTAATAGGCTATCACTGCTTTAAAGCGCTTGTTTAAAATACTCAACATTAAGATAGGTTCTGGGTTCTAGCATTTAAAGTGTTTATAGCTTCAAAACAAAACATTTTGACTAGCTTTTGCCCGCGACTCCGCCCGCATGAAATTCCGTAGTTGGTTGCGTAGTTGCGGCGTGAAGGAGTAACAAACCAACACACAGACAAACTTTCGCCTTCATAATATTAGTGTGATACGCACAAATCAAGAGAGACAAACTTTCGCCTTATAATATTGTAGTGTGACACGCACCAGTTCCCGACATGAGTCCGTCCCTGAACAGCAGATACTCCATGGCGGTGGCCCAGTTGAGCGGCGCCGTGTTGTTGTCGTTGACGTGGAAGTTGAGGAAGTGCGCCACGTGGTTGTGCAGGTTGCGGCCCACGCCCGGCAGCGCGTGCAGCGGCTTGACGCCCGCGCGCGACAGCACCTGCGGGTCGCCCACGCCGCTCAGCTGCAGCAGTTGCGGCGACGCGACCGCACCCGCGCTGGAAACATTTCAGTTCATTTAGGCTTTACATGTAGGTAACGTCTGCTACTTAATTATAGTGGTCCCGACGTTTAGTTTCTAATCTCTAATCTCCAATAATAATTTTGACGACCTCCGTAGATCTCCCTCCGTAGGTGTAAATCGTCTGATTCTAAAAAATGAGGTCTAAAAAGTGAACGCACCTCTACCACATTATTCTTTCAAGGTGTAAGATAAACACATGGAGGGGTGTTCATCTTTAGATTAGACGATCCATTCGAGTTGGTCATTGTGAAGACCTGTGCAGTGTGCATTGTGAAGACCTGTTTGAGTAGCTAGTATTACCTCACAATGATCTCGTTGTTGGCGAATATGACCTCAGTGCCGCCGTAGCTGTTCCGCACCTCGACGGCGTAGGCCTGCCGCGTGGTCTGGTTGATGAGCACCCTGGTGACGGTGGCGTTGAGCATCACGTGCAGGTTGGCGCGGTCCCTGGCCGGCCGCAGGAACGCGCGCGCCACGCTCAGCCGCGACCCGTTGCGGTTGGTCGTCTGAGCGATGGAGAAGCCCGTGTGACCTTCGCCGTTTAGGTCCACCGTTTTGTAACCTGCAATGCGGAATTACGAATTTGGGATTTTCCAAAAAAACTTCTTTGTACGCGTTGAGAATTTTTGTAATGGAAAAAACCATTGAACTCGCGACACCTCACCCTGCTACCGTACCGACACCGGCGCGACATATTTGAGATAGAAAAAACCACTAAACTCACGACACCGTTGCCGACACCTCACAGTCATACTGTTACCGTAATTGACGCCGGCGCGGTGGACATATTATTTGAGATGGGAAAAACCATTGAACTCGCGACGCCGTTACATTGTGGTCGCTACGACACTTTACATTGTTACTGTAACCGACACCTCTGTTTAAGTTTCCACTTCTGCCGTTGCCGTTTTTTTTACACACTACAAGCTCGTAGTTACCTAACTGAAATCTCATCTGAGGGTAACAGATGAATGATGATGTAGCCGAAAATGTCATCGTACTAATGTGGAAGGGGTATGCCAATATGGTTAGCCGATGGATTGGTTGACGGATTAGGTACAAGCTCGATATGGCCACTCCTAATGGTTGCTAGATGCTTCACAGCATCGTACCAGAATGCTAAATCGTTTGGCGGTGAGTCTTTTCCAGCAGGGGTTTTCCCTAAGGCAAAGCAACGTTTGCGGTCAGCTAGTAATGGCTAGTATATAATATGTTACCTAGTTCCTCGCCCGCCTTGATGAGGCTGTAGCTGAGCGGCGGGTGGTAGGGGAACTGCGAGACGGTCAGCGGCCCGCCGGCGGCGTGGTAGCCGCGGTCCATCTCCTCCAGCTGGCGGTTGTCCTCGGACTTGAGGAAGTAGGGCAGCACGTCGTCGTAGCCCCAGCCCTCGTTGCCGGCCGCCGCCCAGCCGTCGTAGTCTCGCCGCGAGCCGCGCATGTACATCATGCCGTTCATAACCGACGTGCCGCCGAGCACCTGAAGCACATGCGTTGATTATTGTTGACGTGCTTCCTCTAGCCACGCCAGGTTCACTTATCACGTGATCGAAGAAGCTACAGGTACCCGTCTCGACGTACTAATTCCAGACGGCCACCGCGCGCCGGCTAGGTTCGTTAGTTCTTGTATGGTCTATTTCACGCGCTGCGTGCGCCCGATTACGAGGCAACCTTAGTACGTCGAAACAGATAAATTTACGGGATAGCAAGAGACCACAACTTTAGATGCATAACGGAGGCGGAGCTAGGCGCTATTGTGAACTGAATTGCACTTTTTTGTGTCATAGCGCTAATTTTTCTGTAAATCATCTTGCGGAGTGAACCTTCTATACCGTTAAGGTACTATACTATTATGTATTCCGTGCTTTAGCCATTTTTCTTTTTTTATACTCAACCCGAGCAAACAAGCGGGCGGGTCACCTGATAATAAGCGATCACCGCCGCCCATGAACATTTACAGCACCAGAGGAACTGCAAATGCGTTGCTGGCTTTAAAAAAATTTGTTTATCCGCCCCTTGAATAATCCCATGTTGTAGTTTTGAGGGAACACTGTTGCTGCTGGTAGCTGGTTCCATAGTTTGCATGTGAGTGGAAGGTATAAGTTCCGGCATACCGGGTGGTCGTGGAATGGAAGGAACGCGCAACAAGCGATAGAGAAGCACGATAAAACAAACGATAGAGAGGCAAATTATGACGTTATCACGTAAATCTATCGTCCGTAAACCGACTTTACAGACAACCAATTTTTACTTTTTAGTGGAAAACAAGTAATGCGCACGGCATTGGAAAAAATGCCCAAATCGCTGGAAGTATGCTTCTAATGGTCTGCGGGACGCGGGGCGGGAGCCACTCAACCAATCAGCAAGTATATTTTTTATCCCATTTAAAATACATGATAATTGTATTAGAGGGAACCGCCTTCAAAAAACCAACCCACAGAAAAGCAAAAAATAATTTTCTAATAAATCTGCGTATACTTACCTACTTACTTAGTTTTTGAAGTCGGTGCCATTAGCCATACCAATATTTTAGTTTTGTTCGAAGAATTTGTACCCAGCATGCTCAAAATGATTTGCGAATTTTGATTTGGCACTTTATTGAGGTTTCTAATATCATTTTTTTTCTAAAGTCAATAGTTTGCGCGAGAGACACGTCCAAAGTGGAAAAATGTGTGTCCCCCCCCTGTTACTTCTAAAATAAGAGAGTGATAAAACTAAAAAAAGGCCAAGTGCGAGTTGGACTCGCGCACCGAGGGTTTTTGGTAATAAAAGAAGTAAAACGTTAAAATAATTACTTTTGTTCTTTACGAGTATAATTTACATGTAGATACTTTTGTTGGCGAACCGCAAACCTAACTTCGTTTTTGGCGATGTAGGTATTGTTATTATCAAAAAAACTTAAAAAGTATACTAGTTAGAGAGTTGATTTTATTTTTCCTTCAATTTGAAATTTGTATGGTGTGCGGATGCTAGTGTGCGTGAAAAATTGTGTAGCGACGGCTCAAGTTTGCCAATTTGGGCAAAGTATTTTTGCCGCACTTTTTAAGTTGAGGGCTCCCTCTTGGACCTCTATGCCGGGTAGGTACCTTCCCTCTCGGCCAGTAGCACTTCTTATCCTTCTCGCCGAGACAAGCGGCCGGCTCGGGCTCGGTCTGGTATCCCCAGTCAATACTCGACCCTATGAAGTTCAGGAACATGGACGGAACTTGTGCGCCGGTGGGCTCATCGAAACCTGGAAGAATATATATATACTTAGATTGAGAGGGTATAGAACATTACTTTTTTAATACATTTGCTCGAAAATTAGACATTTCCATGTGTGTTTTGCGTGCGGAAAGTTATTCTTTTCCGCACTAGTGCTTTTTTGTTTTCCTCCTGCGCGGCACCGGAGCGGGCGCTCTTGGACGCGCACGGACACGAGCACGGCACGCAAACACGGAGCAAGCAAACACGTAAAACGAATATTTTTTTTCGCAAATGTATTAAAAAACGTCGTTCAATGCACGTGCGGTATTGTCATTTCTACTCGTCCCTATAGTTGACCCGCGCCTTCGGCATGGGTCAACAAACCGGGGCTCGTAAAGAAATGACAAACTTTCCGCACTTATATTGAAATGTATTGTAGGTACTATTTTACTGTAGGTAATGTTAGGTACATTTATCAGATTCGGCTTGCGCTTGACCATAATCATGCCTGATGAAAAGCAATGATGAAGGAATGGTTGGGGCGCACTTGCCTAGAAAATGCCTATTTAAGTCACTCAGATTGTACTAGGATGGGAACACGGAGGCTGGAAGTGCAGTTACACACCTCATGTGACGATGAGGGCTATCAGAAACGTGGAAGGAAAACGTAATACGATAAAGCTAGTAACTTTACACTAATATCGGATCCCGCAGCAATGCCAAAGAAAAGCATTTGCGATTCCAGTGGCCTTAAATACGCACTTAGTCATATATGGCTTATCCACGATAGCCATAGAAACCTGTCGTTAAAGATAGATAGAGCGAAATCTATCTTAATTCCTAATGAAACGAAATTCAAATGAAATGTCAGGGAATGACATATTCGATCAACAAGTGACATGACTTGTACTTCAAAGTGTCATTTTCGTACACTTTTTAAATTTCATTTCATATAGTTGTGGAATAAGCGATCCACAGGTTTCTATGGCGATCGTAGATAAGGCTAAGGCTGCAGAACCTTAGCTATTAAGAAGACAAGCAAACCAAATGATTATTTAATCTTTTACCAGCTTCTAGCAGGAGCACTCTCCACTCTGGCACCTCGGACAAGCGCGCCGCAACCACGGAACCCGCCGAGCCTCCCCCCACCACTATAAAGTCGTACACCGAGTCCATGTGGCGACGGAACTGCAACCAATACATTCAAACATTCTAAATTATTTATACAAAATTGAGTGCCATCTGGAAGCGAAAATTCAAATTTTTTATATATTATATATTTTTTTAATTGAAATGGAATTTGAACTAAATCAGTCTTTGGTTGTACACCAGTGCACAAAAAAATTATATATACAGATAATTATGTGTTCCATAACATCATTTATGTGGAACATACATAATTCACGTAACATCATTACAACATGGCTACTAGGCGGTTTAATCGACTTCCTCCATAGTCCATATCCTTGACGCATCATCAGCGTCTCCCTCTAGTGGTGGAACATCGCCTGTGACAGTCTCCGTTTTTGTCTAATATTAGGCTAATTATTATACATAATATATTATTATAGGCTTAAGGCAATGAGTCCATAAAATTTGTGCATCTTGATCTGTAAAAAAATTTGCTTTAATTCATATTGGTTCCCGATAGCTCAAAATCTGGAAAACTGTAAAAAATAATCTTTTGGGAACCAATATGAGAGGAATAGGAATTTTCGAGCTCATGATGTTCGCAAAACTCGTTGCCATAATCCTATAATGTGTAGTTGGTCTAATATTTGCGAAAACTGAATGAAATTTGAATTTCGCAGGCTAATAGGGCCGAAGCACCTTAACCTACTGCAGGTGATTCTCGTAATATAATACACATCTCCCAAATATCGCCGCTAAAAGAACCATCAATTAAGAACAGCCAATCGGTGTCTGTGCTGCATAACCGATGCACATTATTTAACCAGTCAGTGCCCGAGATGTAGCTTTGTGTATGCCACAAGTAGTCTTGCAGATTCACACAGCAGGCACTTATGAAAAGTCAGTAAGATCGATAGACAAAAGAGTAGAGTAGAGTTATGTTTCAGGTTATGTTTTTCTATTCGAGTCTTCTGTTGGATTTTTAACTGTGTAGGTATATATGTTTCACGGCAGAACTACTGTAACAATTTGATTAAAAATAGAATGACAAAATGATCACGACGTATCTTATCGTTGACAATTTTTTTTTTCGTTCAAAAAGCGTATCAAAAGCAATCGTAGAAATAGAATAGACAAGTCATATAACTACTAACTGAAGGTTACAAATTCTTATTTCTCAGGGTTAATAACAATTTACTACTTTAGTACTTAGGTATACAATAAGCAGTCAAACTTTGTGTAAACATTGAAATATACAAATCACCAATTATATCTATAAGGTTGTCACGATCTTAATTAAATTGCTGAGTTAATGATTTTTACTTCAATATTACGTAAGTTGATTCTCAACTATTTGTTATCTCTTAATTTAATTTCCGTTGTTACACTTCCCAGTTGTACAACAATAACTGTGCTTGTAGATAAAATTAGTAACGTAATAAAACTATACATTCATGAGCATTCATTAAATATTCACATAACTGTGTGAAAGATTGAAGAAGTAGGTAATATCGTAGAATCTGTGTCGTATCGTAGAATCGACATGAATACAAATAAACTTTTAATGGGACCGTGGGGACCCATAGATATATAATACTAAGGATGAAGGGTCAGCGCTAAAGTGTCCGAACCGAAAGAGAGATAAATCTCGAAAAGGGAGACAATCGCACTATAGCTAGTTGCAAGTAAAATTAGACTGTATAATAATGGTTTAAGACATAAATTACAATGTTTTAGTTTGTTTATAAAAATACACATACCCTATAACATATAGGTTTTCTCGGGACACTTTTTTGTGAATTTTGTATTACACCCGGGGTTACTATTAGAGATAGTAAGTCAATGTCGGGACCTGTAGTTCCTTACACCTGGGCGATGCAACATGCGACTAATACTGGCCTCTATTTTGCCCAAAGGATAAGTAGCAACGGGGCATGGGGCATTTCAGAACATTGTATCTGACAGCGACCTACTAAATTCTTAAATATTTAATTATTTTTTTTTTAATTTAGAGAAAAATACTATTTGATTAAAAAAAAACTCTCATTTTATTCCAATGACTTCTATGTATCCTGTTTTATTCAATAAATATGTAAATATTTATCTTTCAGTTTTTGATCAAAACATTCAATATCTTATTGGCTGAATCCATGTTATTTGCTATTGGATCGAAATTAGCAAAAATCGGCCAAGTGCGAGTCTGACTCGCACACGAAGGGTTCTGTACAATTATTTTACTATACGTAGCGAGATGATGATCCAGAAGCCACAACATCACTCTACTACTACTACTATAACACAAGTAGGATGACATTGGGGGGGTTCTGGATCATCGACCAAAAACGAGCAAAAAATCACTTGTATATTTATTTTATTCTATTTTTTAATATTTTTTGTTATAGCGGCAACAAAAATACACACAGTTACACAGTACACACTTGTCACAGATAATGACAAGTAGAGGTGGGCGATTATGAGATATACTAATGAAATCATTCGATTATGCAGATGTCTCGAGATATCTCGATTATAAGTCACAACTAGTAACTAGTTGTTACTACTACTACTATATACTTATACTATTACTATTAGTAGTTACCTACAAATAGTAACTAATAATAGTAGTACCTAGTACTTTACAGAATGAGCGAGACACGATGATGGTCGACTGGCGCAGCCGCGCGTGATTTTGATTTTTGATTTTGTAGCCATAGGTCATAGGTGGAGAAAAGACACTATACTCGGACTTTCAATTCAATGCAGTAAAATGATGTTTCAAACTACCATTTATAGAATTATCAATTAATTATTAAACAAACTAAAAATATGTGAAATTTCACCATAATTATTACTTTGCTTAGAAAATCACTTCTCTCACGTTACAATATTTTAAGGTATTTACTATTTAGGTGAAAGCCCCTATAGCCCGCATATGTGCCGAATATAATGAAATAGCTATGGCTTTACCTGGTATCGACATATTTCATAATACTTACCGTGTCTTTAAAAAAATGCTCACCGATTACCTATCGGTGAGCCTTCCTTCAAGATAGATTTTTAAGTTAACTGCCTTATTACTTATTTTATATATTTATAATAGTATCGGTATGTAACTTTTCTCCTTTTCTTTACATAAGTTGAGTGTTAGCATGTTTTTTTAATTGCCAATGCTGTGCTCACTATAGATATACATGTAAGTGAAAGAGTATGTGTTTAAAAAATACGTTGTATAACATGTATTTCGTGTATATTGTTTGTGTTCTAAGTAAATAAATAAATGAAATAAAATAATAAATGAAATAGGAGAATTATTGGAATACGAAACGTCATTTTACTGCATTTAATTGAAGATTAAAATATAGGTTACACATCATTAAATATTTAACATTAGTAACTAACGTCATTCGATTATAAAAATAAATTAGTTACTAATTTCATAATCGATTATGAAAATTAGTAGTTTAGAACCATTCGATTATACCTACTAATCATTCATAATCGCCCACCTCTAATGACAAGTGTGTAACCGTCATGCTGTGCTGTCACGGTTCAAGGGATCCAGCCTGGTGACGGACAGACGGCGAACTCTCAATAATAGGGTCCCGTTTTTTACCCTTTGGTTATGGAATCCTTGGGTATACAGATTGCGTCGAGTAGTAGTGTTAATATAAATGTTATTCAGATTCACGATTAGTGAATTTTTTTGGTGTCAAAATGCACCATGACGTACATTTTAGCGTAACATTACGATCGGATAAAAACCATTTTAGGCCGCATCGTATTTTGCAATCGAGTGATCTTGTGAACCTTCTTACCTATCCGGAGCAAATGAACATCGCGAATTTTACATAACACGGTTACGGAAGAGATTCGGAACAAAGATACGAGCTGTCTCATTGCTTTGCCGTAGGCTCGACTAGGTACGCACGGTATTGCTGTCAACTATCGTGATAGACTAGAGGATTCAGGGTTGCCGGGTTCAGGATAGGAACACTTCAACGAGTATAAACAAAAGGTCTTCGAAAAACAAACTGTGATGTGATTATGCTTATAATTGGGCACGTTTGTTTAGAAAAATAAAATAAAGGCTAGGGTTGACTTTAAGCAGACGGCTGGTATAGTACAATATGCCAAAACTTTTTACACATGTCCAATAAAAATTTAGAGGAATACATGTAGTTCCAACCCCATATTATAATGTCGAAAAAGTACGTGGATAAGAGCTTCTCATCAGCCGCGTGACCAGAAGAGATCCACAGACTCAATGGGAGAGTGACATTTTGAAACAAGGAGGTTTTACACAACTCTTGAGGGAATCGTGAATTGCCCGTACTCATTCCCACTCCCTTGATCAACCGTTGTACCAGTCAATATATAAAGTTATTCCTTGTATTCCCTGGTCTGTGGTTGTACCTTTTTTTTTCAATGCTATAACACCTATTGCTATCAGCTATAGATTGTTTCATAGATTGTCAATCTAGCTATAGATTGTTTTAGCAAATCTGTCATTTCAATAACGGGAACTGTTGATTTTCCCGGGATAGAAGCCTACCTATACGTTAATTCAGGTTATAAGTTATCTACTCTCCAAATTTTAGCAAAAAGTACTTATAATATTGGGTAGGATCTAACATAAGTCTTTTCTGGTGTTGTGTTTCCGTTCTTGGTCATGTTACCAGAAAAGACCTTCAAAGACATAATGAGAGAGGGTTACAGCCGGAAACAAATTTTTATGTGTTTAACGAGCTGGCCCGACAAACGTTGTTTTGCCATTAGGGATATAAAAATATTTAAAAAAGCATACGACCTACTTTTAGACCCAACAAAGATACACAGAAAATTTCATAACAATCAGTCGAGCCGTTTAAGAGGAGTTTGGAAAAAAAAATTTGGCACGAGAATATTTTATATATTAGAGAAAGATTTATAGAAGAAATCATCTATTTTTATAAAAAGCTGACAACCTCGTTAGTCGTTACGTGTCATTTCTATAAGTTTCCGAAGCACGTCTCGCCGCAACGAACCGCTGCCGGCGATGATTTGCGGTGGATTCGAATTTGACTGCCGCGACCCGCGACCCGGCGCAATCAATGATTTAGGACATTCGTAACGTTTACTTTTGCGGTTCGTTACGTAGCCTACAGCGTAGTATTAGCGAGGTGGCGAGAAGTAACTGACTGGCATGTCAATGTATAATACCCACAGCGGAAATGGCTGCACGTAGAAATAGTGCACAAAGTTTTTTGGGTTTCATATCTATCTTTTTTTTGTTGTAACTTGTAATTTTTTTGTTATAAGTAACGTGAGCAAACGAACGGACCTGGGGGAAAGCGATAACCCCCGCCCATGGACATTTGCAGCACCAGAGGAACTGCAAATACGGTGCCGGCCTCTAAAAAATTTGATTATCCGCCCCTTGAATAACCCCTTGTTATAAGTGTTGAGGGAACACTACCGACTATGAAAGGATTATTTGAAAATCCACTTAGGCGGGGGTAAAAAAGGTAATGAAAGTTTGAAAAGTATTACAAAATTAGTTCCTTAACGATAGAAAAATACGGACTATTACACGATTGTTGGGAATTCAACTTGGGGATGCATTAGGAATGGGGATGAAAGTTCCTTGTTTACATTATAGGATCGCTTAATTGCATCGCACAGGCTCGAATCCTAAATACCTTCTTATGATCTTCTTAATGACACAGCTATGAAGGGCTTCTTCGCTTCCAGTAGCAGTTCATAGATCTCCCTTTTTTTAACACGCTTTTATTAGCTTCACCTGTATGTTTGTAACCGACTCCTTTGAGCTCGATTTTGTCCTTCTTTGAACGATCAGATTTAATTCAAACTTTGCACACCTGTCAAAGACCGATGACAATGCAATAATTCGATTAAAATATCCAATTATCTTAATTAGATTCGCCAGGATTAATTAATTACTTTCCGCATCCTTTGCATGCGATTAAGAGAGATAGAGCTAGGGCTCCACACTTACTCTAAAAAAATACAAAGCGTGTTTTTTTTTTGGTTTTTAACTATTATTTATGTTGTTGCTGCTAGGAAGAGCACCACGTCCTTTGCAGGGGTATATTTCATCTGCTCTGGGCGGAGAATGTGCCGCATGATGCTAGATAAGTAGTCAAGGCTGATGCTCACCTGTGCTCTTCCACACGGGTCCTCCAGGTCGCACTGGCTCCTGAGGAACACCTCGAGCAGGCCCATGAACAGCATGAAAGCCCCGCCGCCGCACGTCGCGGCGAGCGTCGGCCCCGGCTGCGACATGGGACAGTCGCAGGTTATGGCCATCTGGAACAAGGACAGCCTTGTTATCAATTCATTCAAAATGCAACATTTTGTTTACATAGTATCTCCTTTCCATAGTTTAATGAGTGGTGGTTTTTAAGCTTTTGTTCCCAGTGACTACCGTCTGACCTGAGGAACCCCCAGTGGGGAAAATCTAGTTCGCCATTGCCCCGTTTGTTGTTTAGCAGGGTGCGCCGCGGGCAGGCGAGGTTGACTTGGGTCCCGAAGATGTTGGTGGGCCCCCTTGCACCCCATTGTTTACATAATTATGTACGCTTTGTAAATCTTAACTTTTTGAATAAAGCAAGTAGTTTCGTAGCCAGTTCTGCTTGGCACAAACCTGTATTCTGAACTTGGCGTTAGAAATAATTCTAACGACTTTTCAAAAGAGTCTGTTTTCTTATTATTGAAAAGGAGATTGACCGAAAATGGGCTATATTGCGTCACTCTGCGTCTGAAGCACGTATGTATGAAAAATCTTCTTTCAAATTATAATATTACATGTATTTTTTTTAATGATGTGCGAACCGGGGTTTAATAGTATTATAAAAATAAAAGTAATTAAACGTTTCGACACAAGCGGAACCGCCATAATAGAGTCTGGAAACGTCACAGCCACTACCACTCGGCGAATGATACCAGTTTTTTATAAACCCACTTTTTAAGGGAAAACTAGGATACAATAATACAGGAAATAGATCGAATAATAAAAACCGAAACAATTTTTGCACACAAATATCAATTTAGTACCGTACACGTTCGGGGGTGGCGCTTCAAATCGGTACAAAAAAGGAACTGTCAGATGTATAGAATAATTAATCCAGAGATAGAGCTCAGTGACTGATCTCTATTCCATGCATCGATGATTGTCAAAGTAAAAATGATTTTCGCCATTCTGGCGCTGATGGTTACGTACCTAACCTGGCGCGACCGTCCATGGAACTAAAATAAAATGACATTCAAAACGACGGTCACTACCGACAAATGTCAATTTAGTACCACGGACGTTCGAGGGTGGCGCTTCAAATCGGTACAAATAGGAACTGTCAGATAAATAGAACTGTATAGAATGATTAATCATTAGAATAGAGATCAGATCAGTGATCTATACAGATTAGAACTGCACCACCTGTTCAAATTATTTTCATAGCTGTATATTGAAAAGTAAGGAATGTTTCACCAAACATTTTAATTGCGACAAACAATAGCACTTGCAACACCACAGAGTACATCACATTTATTGTGTTGTTTGATATTTTCATGTGCAGCTAATCGTGACAAAATCCTACATGGCTTAAACCCTATTCATTAGTTTATTTAAAATTATTAATTATAATACTGTTTTAGTGTACAATAAAGCATATTTTACTTTTACTTTTTACTTTAATACTGTAAACTATTTCCATTACACCTTTGACTCGTAATTATTGAAACGATTCTAATGTTATCTGCCACGGCGGCGCCACCGTCGAAACTAGGGTAAAACCAAACTCGTAAGTAGAAACACTGGTTTAAATGTCATCAAGACATCAACTCGTGTCTCGATTGTCTATGTCGCCAAAGAAACTACAAGATTAAAAAAAATCATTCAGATGAATCATACATATTTATGATTAATTATTATTGTTTTAAACGATTGAACAGGCTATGCCTATATAATGCATAACACAGAAAATACACACGAATGAATAGGCTGTATGGTCTCCGACCTTTGCCTGTCCCGAAAGGGACGAATGGATTAACAGAACAGAACTGTCTATGTCGATAATCGTCACTTCGTATCTTATCGCAAAACCATTGGAAAAGTAATTTACATGGAAAACTTGGAAAACCCAGTGTTTTATTAACTTATTTTCTGGACGGTGATTAATGTGATCAGTGTTGTCGCTTGCTTAGTTTCACTCCGACTAAAGCGATCCTCTGTGAAAACTAACAAGTGTTTGTGCGTGTTGACTGTAGAGAAATGGACTCCTATTCTACGCAATAATCTAAATGAGATATAGACTCTAATACGCAATAACAATGTCGTCAGCGTCGTCTCGAGGAGTTAGGCCTGGCAGTGTATCACGCCGGTGCATTAACTGAACCAGGCAGTACATTCTCTGGATGAATTATCACATTCAGCACTTAATGTATTGAACTCCTGGATCGCACCGCGTTCAGTAAGTATTGTGTACTATTATATACCTAACACAGGCATATTTAATTCCTTCTGCTAACTTAACTCATTGTAGTGTCAGGCCCCTGACACTCAGTACAACAGGCCTAAACACCTACACTACTACTAGAACGCTGGCCCTACTCGCATACGCTTTCCATTTCTATGTGTGAGTAATGTCATTGTAGCCCGTAGGGCTGACAAAACTCGACCTGTATGTGACAATGCGACTGATGCACGATGCCTTGGTTACAACTGGCAGCCTGCTGTAAAACATTTCATTTAAACTAACAAGAATAATTGGTAGTTAAGTTATGGCTGCTAAATGGACAAAATATAATAAAACATTACATTTTGATACATTAAGCTTTTATGCTCTTGGTGAACGGGCCGTTTCTCACATAACAAAAAATCATTGTGTATTATATATACACAATGATTTATGAGAACTCATGTTTTGCAGCCATAGAAGAAGGTGGACCAGATGTAACATTTCATGAGACTACATCTCAGCTCGAGCTTTAATTTAGACTTGCATAAGGTCTTCTAGGAAGTGTATTCCAACTGGATGCTTATTTAAATTCAAACATTTTGTTGCAGATAACAGATGGAGGCATCTTATGTGATGCATGCTTTACATTGATTCCTCGTACTACTTCTGAAGACCAGACCACACCTATACCAGACTTTGGACATCACAAGTTTGCTTTGGTTGATAGACAATTATGTACATAACCATACAATAAACAATTTAAATCACCTAACCGCTTTTTTTATCAAGTACGTACCTAGCTAAGTATTCCTTTATAACAGAAAATTCCTCCTTCTCGAGACTTAGCCAATGATAGCTTGGACCTTGGAATCTGTTCTTGATGCTGCCAGCAGATAGGCCATTTATTTAGGTAGGTACCTACCTATCTACCTCCCTATAACCATAGTATATTGCAGAACACAATTATATTTTTCTTTATATAAATTGTATCTCAAACTATATTTGTTTGTTTATCAAGCAGTTAAGTAGCTTGGAGCCTGGGAACCTCTTTTTGATGTTAGCAGGCCACAGGTTTATACCTATATTTTAAAACACTACCTACTGTTTAAAAATAAATAGGTAAACCGTATTTTTATCAAGTACCTCGATACTACTGAGGTAGGCACCTATCTTGTTTTATAGTACTAACGTAATATATGTGTAGGTAGGCCCTAGGAATAATTAAGTATATCTATATGCATCATCCAGGGTTCCACGGTAATAACGAGGTCGCTTTAAATAAAATAATCACTATGGGCAACTTATAGTGCGCGAGAACTACTGACCTAACCTCAAAATAACTAAAAAAAATAAAATTAGATTACTACGAATTCCCGGTTTATATCTCACTGATTTTTTTTTTACATATTATTGGGAATATTTCTAATGTTTTACCGATGATTTCATTAAGACGCAAGTATAGCCCATTTTTCATACAAGAAAAGGCATTGTCCTTTAGAGTTATTGCTATAGGTATTATTCTAATTAAAGTAAAGACCATTAAATATTATGGAGTCTTGGAATAGTGCGCCAAGAATTAACTACAAAGTTAAAAAATACCTAGACTTTATTTTTTTTTAATTTTCATTCGAATAAATACTACTAATAAACTAGGTAGGTACCAACTCTAAAGTAAAGCAATAATAAAATCGGGTTGAGACCGTTCTCTTTCTATTGGCTTATGCAAAAAAAAATCCTCAACATTTTAATATGGATGCATTATTAGTACCTAAATAGGTAATATGACGATGAAACTATACCTACATTTGATCTAGAGAAAGATGAAAAAACTTTATATTTGAAGTATGTGCTATGCACTAAAACTTACATTTACTAATTTTAATAAAATGAACTAGTTAACCTCTGGCCTTGTGAATTGTTATATTAGCAATAGCAATTATAGTTAGATACGATTAGTCATCTAGAGGCGGTACATAATATGTCTGAGTAGGTACTTTCATATTAGGTAAACTTCGCCTCGGGCGAGGCTGAAGCAAGCTTTCATAAAATATACCTGATTTGAAATTTATGTGCTAATATCGTTATCAATTGCGATTAAAGTTTAAACTCTATGTGTGCCTAATGGACCCAAAAAACCCGTATTAGCCCATCCTGGGTTCTTCTAGTCTTTGGTAGAATAAATAATCAATGACTTAGCGAAACATGAAAAACAAAACCGTATGCAAAAGGGTCTTTCGGGAAACCTTAAATTCAGCTAAAAGTGCTTCTGTAAAACTTGTGCAAAGGGCAAGTATTATATTTAACGACATCACTGAAATTGATAAAAGTAGGTAAGTACACCTAACATCCATCCATGATCTAACACAGACTTTGGCAGATCCATCGCGACTCTAGCCAGAAAACTTGCATTAGGATACTAGCCGACCGAGAAACGTTGTTTTGTCACATAAATTATTTCTCACTTAGGGGTATGAAAAATAGTTTACGTCCTATTCTTAGACCTATCGAATATATACGCATAAAAATCAAGTTTTGTTACAAACAATGTGACACGAGAATGCAATAAATTCGATATTTGGGAGAGTGCGCCCGCTCTTTCTTCGACCACATCGTCACTTTCCATCAGGTAAGATTATGGTCAAGTCAATCGTTTATAAAAAAAATATATACTGAGCTCTTAATATGTAGGTACAACCAAGAACAATTACACTATCTGGTTCTAGAGGATAGCAAAACCACACAGAGACCTTGTACGGTGGCTACTGTGTCTACTTATACCTTCGCACAGAAAAATAAACAATAAACTTCAATGAGATTATTATCGCTAATGCAATAAGGTTCACTGATCGATTACTTAATGGAGATAATAAAGGTGATTCATACTTCTAACTATTTAATAGGTAGGTGCATAAAATAAAGTAAGAGTAACGGATATTTCAACAAATAATTAATACCTAGGTACTTGTGCTTATGACTCTGAGATTATAGTTGTCTTTAGTTTAAAAGCATTAGGTACTAACTACTGTTAGGTATATGGTGTGAGGTTATTGCATCAGTTTTATTTCCTCACAATTAGGGTCAAGTTTATTAGTGTACCTACCTATTTTAATAGGTACTAAGTGATCGAATTTTCAATAGGTTATAATATTGCTACTAGCTAGCTGTAATTAAAGTAGGTTTATATATTTCATGGTCAGACCCTGGAATTGATCATTTCATGATATTGCTACCGTTGTGGCTAAATCTCAAAATTTACCAATTTGTGCAATGGTTAGGCATATTTCATGAAATCGCCGGTAAAACGTTAAATACCGGATATATTATTCTGATAATGTCAAAAAAACTAGAGTTAGGTTACAACGGTTATGGCACGGTTATGGTTTGACGTGATAAAATTAATCTAAAATTTTCACATACTTAATTGGGGATTTCACAACTTTTGGATAACCAACAAAATTCCAAACAAACAGTTATATACAAAAAACTATTTGTAACGCAACAAAAACTAAATATATTAATTCGAGCAATTAGAGCAATTGACGTCCAATTGCTTAAATGTTTTGCAATGTTATGTTATTTACTGACCTCGAATGCCATGGCAAATCGAGTGTACGGTCATAGGGGAGCTAAAGTTTGTAAGCAATAGCTACTTCTGTAGAGACCTATTCCCTTTTGAAGACATTCTGTTGCCTGTGAAACAAGCTTTCTTTATTAATGCTTTGATAAACTAGAAAAAGCTAGCTGTGGTTTTGTTTACTTTGTGTAACATAACAGTATAAGTACATATATAAGTAACAGGATTTACGTAATTAATGGATAGTAATAATAAAAACATTGATAACATTAAGAAAAATAAATAATTTGCATTACAATGAGGTCTTCGGTCTATACTGAACATCTGACCTCCGTTATTTTTACGTTTATTCGCTTTATAATTATTTTGTACCCGAGCTTTATCCGACGATTGCCCAATCAAGAATCAACTACCGTGCATGATTTTAAGATAAACTTTAAGTAGGGTAAAAGGTAAGTATTTTTATACTATAAAATAATTTTAAATGTAAGTTTTATATTATCAAATAATTAAATATGTGGACTGAAAAATAAATATCCACTGGCTTTTTTTTCGTTTGGGAGGGACGACCGCCTTTGCTTTCGTAATTTTAGTGTTTATAAAAAGAGTGAGCGCGAATCTTCAGTTACCCTGACTGTTCCAATCAAATTCAAGACTAGTTTAACTTCATCGGTATTTAATTATCAATATTATTGAATTAAAAAAAGATATTGAGTAGGTATTGCGATTAAATAATCATTTAAGTTTTAAATGATTATTTAATCGATGTTAGATGTACTGAATCTTCCATGGAGACCTTCATCGGCATTATTCTAGGAGGATATAGGAACTAGTCTAGTCTTGTAGGGGCTTCGGTCGTAACCACCCTTCCAGCAAAAACGTACTCCCAAGATTTCGGGTACGATGCTATGTAGCAAGGGGGTATCCGGTATTTACATCTTCAAAGTTAGTCTTTCAAGCGTTTGCCCCTTTTCTATAATAATTTCCAGTATAAAGTTCAGTTTTCTCATCTAAGATTCATATGACATTTTACTGACTTACTTATTACCTAATTATTCCAATATAAAATTCAGTACGTTTTCTCATGTAAGATACATTTTACTGACTTATTACCTAAATAAAAACTTGTAAAACGTTACATTTAACTCTTAGATTGAATCGAATCAGGAAAACTACGAAGCTTTATTTTTTGTACGATTACTTAATTTAAAACGATGCGGAAGTAACAGTACGATGCAATGATAAATATGCACCGTACGCACATGTAAACTGTAGCTCAGAGATGCCGTCAGACCAGTCCCTTGCGGAAATGCACCAATATGACCAAAACGGGTGTGTGAACCGCGGAGCACTAGTTGCGGCCCTACACACTCGTACTTTTACTATTAAGCTTTAGGCCGACCAAATTATATCGAGATAAACAGGCCTTGGTGTGGTCAGGTATCACTGATACGGTGTGTTAATTTTTAACACACTTTTATTAGCTTCACCTGTATGTTTGCAACCGACTCCTTTGAGCTCGATTTTGTCCTACTTTGAACGATCAGATTTAATTCAAACTTTGCACACCCGTCAAAGACCGATGACAATGCAATAATTCGATTTAAATATCCAATTAACTTAATTAGATTCGCCAGGATTAATTAATTTCTTTCCGCATCTTTTGCATGCGAGTAAGAGAGATAGAGCGTGTTTTTTTAGTTTTTTAAACTATTATTATTATTAAAACTTGACTTGCAAACACCGAGAAACCTCAAGCTATGGCCATCCGAACGACTTACGCAAATCTTTTTCGTACAAGAAAACAGTAATCTGTCAAAATTGCATAGGTGGCAGCTGAGCGACCTACAGAGTAGCCTAAGGCCAGCCGTACACGGACTGCTTCAAGCAGTTATGACCGACTGCTTGAAGCCGCGACCGCGCGGTGAACTATAGCCATTCATTCGCTGCCGTACACACGACTGCTCGAGCAGTCGCGACCGCTTCAAGCCGTCAACTACATGATGAAATTCCATCGTGCTGTCGACCGCTCGCGAGCAGTCGCGAGGCATACACGGACTGCTCGAGCCGTCGGCGGCTCTAGAGCAGTCGACAGCTCTGACCTCCCCCTCCCTTCCCTTCTGGCCTCGCGGCGTCTAGTGTCTCTCTGTCTCATCTCATTTGTCGACTGATCTTTGAAAATCATGATTGTGTCTTCACGTTTAATTTTAGACCCTAGTATATTATTCATTTCATCAAACGAAGACACTGACATCCTAAAATAGATGAAAAATTTTTCTTCATCACTTCTAAGTTCCATAAACAAATGATGGAATTGTCCATGTTGTTCTCTTAATTCCAAAATTGGATGAACCCAAAATTTTCTCTTTTGACGTCGCCGCCGTCGTCTCCGCTTGAGCAGAAGCAGCAAAAGCAGTGCTTCCTCGTCAGAATCCATGACTGGACTGCGGTAGAAATTCAACTGTTCGAGCGGTTGGTAGAGACAGCTCGAGCAGTCAACAACCGACTGCTCAAGCAGTCAACGCCGGCCGCTCGAGCGGTCCGTGTACGTCGGTCAGCCGTTAACTGCTCGAGCAGTCCGTGTACGCCCGCCCTTACTGTTGGTGGCAAAGCAAGCATTTTTGGCACCGATTGACTGGTGACATTTATTTGCGCCGTCCATCCTGTCTAGGCTGTCAGTTTTGATTGCAAGATTTGATAAGAGTAGGAAATGGAACGTTGCGGGCATTCCATAAATACTCGTAATTAAATTAAAATAAAACCGGACAAGTGCGAGTCGGACTCGCGCACTGAGGGTTCCGTACCTACTATTACCGGAGGAATAAAACCAGTATATATGTATTATCTATGAATAAAACCATAAAAACCACTTTTCTTGAACCGCATAACCAACTTATTCAACATTAAACAACTTCACCGCGAGTTAAATACGTGCAACGCCATCTGTCGTCATCAAAGTTAAACAAAATATTAGACTTGTTGAATATCAATTCAACACGTATTAAAAAAACTACTCACTAGATCTCGTTCAAACCAATTTTCGGTGGAAGTTTGCATGGTAATGTACATCATATATTTTTTTTAGTTTTATCATACTCTTATTTTAGAAGTTACAGGGGGGGGGGGGGACACACATTTTACCACTTTGGAAGTGTCTCTCGCGCAAGCTATTCATTTTAGAAAAAAATGATATTAGAAACCTTAGTATCATTTTTGAAGACCTATCCATAGATACCCCACACATATGGGTTTGATGAAAAAAAAATTTTTGAGTTTCAGTTCTAAGTATGGCACCCCCAAAATTTATTACTTTTTTTAAAATTTTGTGTGAAAACCTTAATGCGGTTCACAGAATACATCTACTTACCAAGTTTCAACAGTAAAGCTATTATAGTTTCGGAAAAAAGTGGCTGTGACATACGGACGGACGGACAGACAGACATGACGAATCTATAAGGGTTCCGTTTTTTGCCATTCGGCTACGGAACCCTAAAAAACGGGTAATACTAAGTTTTGATGCGGTAAAGATGTTCATAACCACCGGTTATAAATGATTGGATGAATTTTTCCTGCTGTTTATTACCTGCACTTACGACATTATCAGTCGTCAGATAAATCAAGATATAAATAGAAATTTATTTACAATGCCTGAATATGATACTTATCTACCTACATAGGTGATCAATAAAGTAGAACTATCTACATATCCTGCTAAAATAGTATAGCCTGCAATCAGAGTAACTATAATATGTACTAACGCTGCAATACATAGTAAGTTGTAACTATTAATTTATATCAAGCGTTTACTGAGAAAATCAGCTAAGTATGTCTTAAGTACAAGTTAAAAAAAATCTGTATTATATTAACATAAATTTTCATTCTCTATCTAATGGTAAAACCAAGTTTAAAGCGCTACAACGACAACTAAAGCGTTCAACAGGAGTGATTTTTTTACAGGAACTGTAATTATTCCAATTTCATTGTAGGTGCAGTTATAATAAGAAATGAAAAACTAAAATTATCAAATCTTAATATTTACAAAATATATAGGTACAATGTTAAGTAGATCAAATGGGTCAATTAAAATCTTAATACTTTTGAACTCTAATATTTCAAAACTATTAACTTTTCACTTAAAGAGTATTCGCAGTAAATGTGCTTTACGAAGGTTTCTTCCATTCTGCCTGATGCGACAGCTAATACCCTCTAGTCCCTAAGTCACTGGCACATTTGGCGAAAGCTTTTGCTTTATTGCTATTGCTATTTATGGCCCGAAAATTAATAACAGCTAACAATTCCTCGCCAGTCGCAGCTATGTTACAACTTAGAAGTACTATTTCGTGAGTTCTTTCATATTAAAATCTTGTGTTTTGAATTTAATATTATTTAATTTGCTTAGTAGTTAGTTTTAAAACTCGTGACTCATGAGGTCATTTCAGGTTGTCGTGAGAGAAAAGTTGTTCTGTAACCTTTGACATTGCTGCAGATAAGTGCTTAAAGTTTATTTTGTTATTTTGCTTGGTACTATTTATTCGGACTAGGAATCTTCAGCGTTAGTTTTCAAGTGATCACACTTTGTAATTACCTACAAGCTTTTATTTAGTTTCACTTGTTCTGATGTTTATTTATTTGTTTGTCTGTAATCAAATCTTGCAAGTTAAATTTGATACACTTCCCGGTTACGGATTGAGCTGAAATTTTGCAGTATGTGTAAATCGGATAACAATGCAAAATTATTATGACATGGAGCTGATCTGATGATTGAATCGGAAGGTAGTCATAGGAACTCATTAGTTAAACGATATAACCCCCTCCATCGAGTTTGAGCTCGTTTAATTTGTCTTATTAAGTTCTTTGGTCCTAGATGGTAACCAGCGCCTGATGATGGACTGGGACATGGCCATAGGAACTCGGTAATTAAACGACATAACCGCATCCAGTTTAGGCTCGTTTGATTCGTCTTGATGAGTACTGTGGTGCAAGATAGTGCAGGGTGTGGTGCTGAGAAGAATACGCAATAAAAGCATAAAAGCTTGGTTTTAAAAATATGTTTTAGTTAGGTACTACTTGTTTTTATCATCCAGCCTAATAACGACGTTATTCCACCCTTAATAATTGTCTGAATCGCACATACATTATTATGTATGCTTGAAAATAAGGGCATAATATGCAGTTGCAGCTTCGTGCAACTGTTATGTAGGTATCAGTTATCAAGAGGGAGATCTTAAAATCCCCGCAGATCTGTTTTTCTCATGTGACGCACACGCCGCGCCCTGGAAGATTTGCAGATTAGGGTACCTACAACAAGGCCTGGTGGTTAGGTAAGTTCGTGTAAGGATGTTATGCAATTGCCACATACTGCAACGAGTAAATGCTACAATTTTAAGGAAAATGATATAGGTACTTGTTACCTACCTGTGCGATTCTGCAAAAATACTTATAACTTCGAAGAAATTACGTCTTGGGTACTGATTGGTTATTTTTTGCATCGTTGGTGCAGTGTAGACATACCTAATATGTTACAGTGCGACAAGGCTATCTTGGCGCGTGGTCTAAATCGGAAGTAACGCCGCTATCTATCGTGACACTGTTCGGTAGTTCGCTCCGTCGGCATATTTGTCGGTATGTTGCAAGTATTTTGTGTTGTTTTGGTTTACTATTAGGTAACTAAAATTTAGAAAATTTATTAGCTGGCTGCCATAGTTCTACATTTGGTCTACAACTACGCCCTCCTGACAATGTCATTCAAGTGCCAAGAGATCCTTGTCGGACTTTAGGCACCACAGATTAGTACTGTGTTTAGGCACCGATGGTTGCGTTGCTATGATTATCGGCGATCTTTGGGCGACGTAGGTACAATTTTGTTTACGAAAATCATCCCACGGATAAAATTAGACCTGTAGATCTTGCAGACAAAAAAGAAATAAAGAAAGCTTTAATAGGCTTTCTGGCTACACATTTCATAAGTAATACCTACCTACTAACTTTTGCTCTTGTTTCTCCAGCCGCATAAAATTCGACATGAGATACTTTTTCGATTATAACTCCGAAGCCTGCACGTCAGTCATGCAATTTTCGGGTGACATGAAACAATACAAGTTACAAATGTTATCTCAGCCCGTGCGAACTGGAGCACGGGAATGAACACGCTGTTTCTTATAACGCTGCTTTACTATAGTTTATATCAACTGTTCCTTTTCGTCACTTTTGTGTTTGAACTTTCGAGATAATAATATTGAGGTTTCGTCGTCAACTCCACTGCCCCGTTGGTTTAGTGGTAAGTTTAACTGCAGATAACGAGGTCCTAGGTTCTATATCCGGATCGGGTCAATAAAATATAGTATTAACTGTAGTAATAACCCAGGGTTTGGAAGTATGCGGTGTCACTCCCATCACCCGTCCCGGGAGCACGTTTAACTATTAGCCCTGAGTTTGTGGTCGTGTCAGAATTCTTGATCTATCGAATTACAAAACACAGGGAATAGAGAATGCACTTGTGTTTGCGCACACGGCACACGTGACTAAAATATCACCCGAGCTGGTGGGAAATCTCTTCAGAGATTGACTGCAGTACCCGGCGTGGCCGTATCTGGAGGACATTATTAATTTTAATAGGAAAATCCCGAGATAAAAAGGAATAGCATAGGATTTTCTGAGGTAAAAAGTAGCCTGTACATTAATAGGGCATAATCAATCTACATACAAATCTATAGTTTCAGCTTGAAGGAGTAACAAACACAAAAAAATCTTTGACCGCAGCAATAATTCTACAAGTAGGCCACTATGAGTGTAATAATTGCAGTGTCGTTTAAGAGTATCCACGTAATAGGGGAAGGAATAATTATAATATTTGCTCGTAAACTTGTTATAGGTATATCTTTATGATTATAGTTTCTATAATACACTTCATAATAGCCTTCTATACTGTACTGTAAAGTAGGTATTGTATATAGTAGTAGAAGTATTCTCGTTCGTCGTCGTCTTTTCAGCCGATGGACGTCCACTGCTGGACATAGGCCTCCTGAAATGACCGCCAAACACCACGAGCGAACTCTTGCGCCGCCTGGGGCCAGCGACTCCCCGCGACCCTCTTAATGTCGTCCGTCCACCTGGTGGGGGGTCGACCGACACTGCCACGACACTGCGCTTCCCGGTGCGTGGCCGCCATTCCAGCACCTTGGGTCACCAACGTCCATCGGTCCTGCGAGCTATGTGCCCCGCCCATTTCCACTTCAGCTTTGCGACACGTTGAGCTATGTCGGTTACTTTGGTTCTTTTGCGGATCTCCTCATTTCTGATTCGACCGCGCAAAGATACTCCGAGCATAGCTCTCTCCATCGCTCGCTGAGTGACCCTGAGCCTTCTACTACTCTACTTCTGAAGTATTCTACTACTTTATAAAATACCTACTTTGTTAAGGTGTTAAAAAAAATTGACAAGGTAATTTTGATAACCTAATTTAATATTATTGGATTGATTTACTATATCACATAATCAATAATATTGAAATAATCAAATTTAATTGATTACCGAAAAGTAATTTGAGCTTTCAATTAAACCAGAAGGTCCTGTATTTAGAAATCCTTAATTTTAAAGATATTTAGGAGCGTGTTTTTTTGGATTAGGATTATCTGCACGATTACTTTCGCAAACTTGTTAAGTTATAAAATTCTATATAATTATTCTCTAGTTCACTTTTGCTTATTGAGTTAACTTAATAGTTTTGTGTAATTTATCTGTTAACAAAATTATACTTTCCACAGGTTCAACACTAAATTGTAATAATTTTCACCCAGTGCTGACGTGATTTAGAGTCATTAGACTCGCATAATCATTGAGAATTGCGGTCCTTGTGTGCTGGTAATTTGCTATGCGTAGTAATCTCAGTAAATGCTGCCTGTCCTTTCCTACAGGTCCTATACTTAGGTACTTATATTTATTTTAGGTGGATAGTAAATACCATTTTTGAGACAAGCAAGAAGTTCACGTGATGTTAAGTGATACGCATGCTCATTTGTCAGATGCAGTGCGTCCCATAATTTTGCATTGCAATATCATACGACACACCGCGTTAATCCTTCCTTTAGCAGTGTGACATTTTTGACATTATGGCAATTTTTATTACGATTTAAATTTTTACATTTGATATAATGAAATATTAATTTATTAATTTTTTAAATTTAAATTATTAATTTTTTCAAGATATTTTATTTTATTATGCAATGATCATGGTAAATTAATATATATATATATATATATATATATATATATATATATATATATATATATATATATATATATATATATATATATATATATATATATATTTATATATATAGAGAAATATATATATATATATATTTTCTCTTCTTAAAAATTTATTTATTTTTGTTCTATATGAATTAGATTTGCATACTAATATAGTGTGCCGTGTGATATAGTTAGATCTTATATATTTGTAATAACCAACTTTGTATAATACTTCTAGATGTAGATATACCTAAATTTTCGGCATGTAATTTTTTAAACTCTATTTTAAATAAATGCAACGAAAATATTGAATTTCCCATTCAGTTTAAATTTTAAATAAAGTCAAAATTCAAATAAAAAAAAAATACAAAATCAAGACTTCTTTTGACAACGAGATGTTAGCCAACAAGTATGTAGAGCTGTAAGCGCGTTGAACTCTACTTAAGCCGCGATTATACTATGTATAGGTACCTATAACAAACTTTCGCCTTTACATTAATATTGTGTTACGTTTAGATATTATACATAACTACCTACTTACAACACAAAAACACAGCAAGGCCTTTCCATAACAATGTTCCGAGAGTCTCATCAGCATTGCTTTTATTAATAAAGGTTGTCACTTGTAAGAAAACATTTTTAGCAATCAATTTCTGTTCGGTAATTCGGAATAAAATTTTAATAATTTTTTAGGGAAGGAGCCACTTAAACGCTACCTCATTAAAATGCTAAATGTATTAATTCTTGATGAGCCTGTGTGTATCTACAACTTATTTAATTTATTAATTATGCAGAACTGGTAGGTAATTATAAAAAATCTTGTGACACATTTAAATCCTTTAAATAGTTAAAAAAAAAAACACATTCATTGCAGACAAAAGTGTTCTTTATTTTTCTTTAAACAGCATGTAATTAGTTATCCTTGGTAATTTAAGCTAAACTTAGGACCCAATACAGTATCGTTCCTTAGTTAAAATAAATAAAAATTATGTTTTGATGGGTTGCAGATATTATAAAGTAATCTATTACACTTTCATACTGCTCAAGTTATAGTAATTGACAACCCTAACCTCCCCAAGTTCGAGAGAACGTAAGATGTATTGTCAAGGAGTTGCAATCTCCGCAAACGTGTCGTAGGTATTTTGAACGCGTTACTTTTGGTTTGCTCCGAAAAGCTTCTTTGTATTACCCTGAGTTGCTTGAAACAAATCAGGACTGCGAATGTTGTTGAATGTTGCTTGAAACAAACAAGGGCAGGACAATGTCTGCCAAGCCCACTATCTCCCCAGCGCTCGGTGTCGAGATTTTTTTTTAAATTCTATAGTTAGTACTTGACTGCGATCTCACCTGATGGTAAGTGATGATGCAGCCTAAGATGTTATCGTACTAACTTGGAAGGGTAAGTAAATTTACCCCAACGGTTTCTACAAGCATCGCACCGGAACGCTAAATCGCTTGGCGGTGCGTCTTTGCTAGTAGGGTGGTAACTAGCCACGGCCAAAGCCTCCCACCAAACCAGACCTGAGCCAATTTAGAAATTATAAAATTCCAAAGTGGCCCGTGGCTGGAATCGAACCCACGACCTCCCACTCGAATCCGAGCGCGCCGCCACTGCGCCAGGTCAGATGACCCGATGTATGGGGAACCGACCGTACAACTCAAAAAAAAAAAATTATGAACACTACCGGGGAAGATATCTTTCCCGCATCTATTCCCGGGAAAGGAGGCCAAGGCCAAGGCCCAGCAAAGAAGACCACTGCGGCTCATTTCGGGTGTATTAGTGAAATAATGAAATTGGGCACTACAGGGCACATAACTATAACATGCACTTTTGAGTTGCTAACTAACTCTATTTTGCATAGTTTTTTGTGAGTCACGAAGTCACTTATACCCAATAAGTGATTCATAAGTTTTGCATTAATTTAATAAGCAGGATATTAGGTGCACGATTTTGACAAATAAGTGTTTCCTGGTTGGACTAGTACCGACTCTTCTTGTAGAGTCCCTTCGGAACGATGTTATAAATTCTGATGAGCAAAAACGCAAAAGAAAATTTTCACATGTCCGGTACAGGGTACTGAAGTCTTATTTCAATGAACATCCAAAAGAGCTTTCAATAAAAACATGGAAAATCCTATATTAGCTGTATTTTGCAAAAGAATTTTGTTTTTCTTATTCCATTAGCTATTAGCGACAATAAAATCTCGATGGTAAAATTACAGGTACCTAGATACCTTTTTAAAAAATTTTAAGAGACCTTATTACTTGTTAGGAGGTATTGTTTAAAACATACTGAGTAATCTGTATCTTATGACTTTACCAATACTTAAATATGGATTATTTATGAATTTCTTAAAAAATAAGTATTTACATACTTAAAAAAAATTACTCATTTATCCTCGATCTGCTTTACGTACCTGTTTTATGTGATGCAAGTGCCGTTGATTATTGCAATTTGTTGTGTTCAATTTTATTATATTTAACGAATTAATGATTTGTTTTACAAAACCGAGTATTAATCAAATAATATAAGTATTAACCATTAATCAAAGCTTAGGACGGTTAATTTACTTCTCTGGGACAGAATGTGAGAAGTTTTACGTAATTATTATATTTCTCACGACTTCTATTTCTACGGTTTTATTCTACGGTATGAAAATTAGAGATCTATATTATAACTCTTTAATAGTGTAAGTTTTTTTTATTAGTTGAGTGGATCCAAATGTTTCGTTTTCTTTTTATTTTTATGGAGAAAATATAGATATACATACTTAATCTATTATATTATACCTGTTATATTATAACAATAAATCACTAAGTAGTCATCTGAAAGTACATATCTAACTTCTTAATATTGTAACAGCCTGTTGGTAGGTACTAAATCATCGTCAGTAATATGTATGTAACACTAACTTTCTCGGAATTACAGTATCAGACATAAAAGCCTTTTTATACGAGGAAGATGCTTTGTTAAGTATTGTCAGTATAATGGATAATAGCTTAAAGACGTTGGTATCAAGCCTCGATTGTGAATATTTCCTATTACAAATGATTCATAGGGTCTATTCACATATGCACTTACCCCTATAACCTAGGCACAGTTTAAAGATATTCTATAACACTCTCTCCTAGGGCATCGTAATTTTTTTTCTGTTTGTATAGTTACTTGTTAAAGTTAAAAAATCTCGTAGTCAGTTAATTTAATGTAGACTCTGATAATTATTTTGTTACACAAATAGGTCTATTGGCGAGTAAGCTTAAAATAAATTCCCATCTACCCCGGTAAACTATCACACTAAGATTACCGGGGTGGATGGGATCATCCCTTTTGATTGTAGAAAAGAGTGACGATATGTGAAAGACGTTCAACTGATAGGATTCCCTTTGCAGATGTCCCTTTGCATGACATACGACATACGTTGGAAAGTAATGTAAGAAATATTGGTTTGAATTAAAAGTTGTGAATAAGATATATCAATATTATAATTTCCCAAAATATATACATTATACACCTGCATCTAACTGATAATTTATGGGCATAGTGCCCTGGCGCTAATACCTCTTTGAAAATTTATTATTTTTTACCTTATTAATTGAAAAAAAAATATTATAATGTATATTATTATTATTATATATAATATATATTATTATTATTATTTTAGTAAGAATATTAACTTGTAATACAATATAAAAGTACTAAAACTTAGCAATGGGCGTCTAGTTACCTAGTGCGTAAGGTATTTGCGGGTTTGTCTAATCTAGGTGTGACATCTGCGTTAATTAAGATCAATTACACACGCAACAATGGCGTACACACACGCCCGTGTGTTGAAATGCGAGAAACAATAGACCTTTTGCAATTGAATTGTTAAGAGTTCAAACAGACGCCAAAGTTTTTGGAAAAAACGCTTATAATTTAGCGATTTAAAATTTTTCAATTATCAAAAAAATATCTTTATCTAAGTATAAATAAAAAGAATGGTAAGTAGTAAGTACTGAGTCCTGACTCAATCGTTCAATCATTCACTCACTGACTCATTAATGCTCAGTCCAAACCCGTTGACTTAGAAAGCCCAGCTTTCACAGAGGTTCTCTTCACGATGTAGACAAGCGAAAATCAATCATTTTTGAAATTTCCATGGGAACATCCGGGCAAAGCAAGGGTCAGTCGGCTAGTTTCAAATGATAATACCAAAAGAAAATCATCATAAATAAAAGTAAGTAAGTACGAAATATCTAGAATGATTAAAAAATAAGCGATCTAAAAACGAAAAATAAATACACTCTCAGACGATTCAGCTAAACAAACAACAAATTATTAAACACAAATACAAATTATTTAGCACAAATTATTACACAAGTACAAATTATTTAGCTATTATAAAATACAATACTTGCTAAATATGTATTCATGTATGTGGTCTTTGAGCGAATTTATAAACTATTTATTAATATAAGCTTTTGTGCGAGAATGAAATAAAAGCCCATGTGAAAGATTGTGACATCATAATTTACATAAGTTTTAGTAACATCATAAGTTTTAATAAGAGTGCTTAGCTTTACGATATACGTGATCCAATTACGTACACTATGCCACGGTCACTATGAGAAAGGTTTGGCTGTCTACTCATAAACTACACTAGATTTCAATATCGAATAAAGATTTCCACTGGAGAACGTTTGTCATTGACTAACTAGGTAGGTATGTTATGTAGTCGGGACACACCCTTACCAAGGGCGGAGCCCGCGTGAATTTCGGTTTTTCGCTATTTCCGTGGGAACGATGGATTTTCCGGGATAAAAAGTAGCCTACGAGTTATAAACTCCGGGTTATAAACTATCTATGTTCCAAATTTCAGCCAAATCGGTTCAGTAGTTGCGGCGTGAAAGAGTAACAAAGATTCATCCATCAATAATAATAAATAATAAATAAATAGCCTTTTTATTCAGATCAACTTAATACTCTAAAACATAAATATAAGGTAAACATCTAGATAAAATTATTCAATTAATTGTACTCTAGTATTTGTTTCTTCTTTATATTTTGATGATCTGTTTGCCAGTCGGCAAAGGCCTCCTCCAACCTTTTCCATTCATTTCTTTCTTGAGCCACTCTGTTCCACGTCACTCCTGCTACTTGTCTGATGTCGTCATCCCACCTTTTCGGTTGTCTTCCTCTTTTTCTTTTGCCTAGTCTAGGGTACCATCTTGTAACAATTTTACTCCATTTGTCTTTTCCTCTTATCATATGGCCAGCCCATCTCCATTTCAATCTCTTGATTTTCGATGTTATATCTATGACCTTTGTTTTATTCCTGATGATGCGGTTTTTCACTCTATCTGCCTTTTTAATATTAAGCATACTCCTTTCCATTGCGTGTTGGCATGTTGAGAGTTTGTTGATTACGTTTTGTGTCAAGGCCCAAGTTTGGCTGCCATACATAAGGACAGGTAGTACGCAGGTGTTAAATAATTTACTTTTTGTATTTATGTGAAGATTTTTATCTTTCATAGCCTCTCTTAGGCTCCAGTACCTTCTCCAGCCGTTGGTAATTCTTCTTTCTGTTTCTTTGCGTATAGAATCATTTTGCGTTATTAGCTGTCCTAGGTAGATATATTCATCAGTGTAGTCAATTTGAGTGTCCCTTATGTTTATTGTAGTTTGCTTTCCATTTGTCATTACTCTTGTTTTTTCAGGGTTTAGTTTTAACCCTACCTTCTCGCTTTCCGATGCCAGTTCGATAAGCATTCTATTTAGGTCTTCTGGTGTTTCAGCAAATAAGACTATGTCGTCTGCGAATCTTAAATGTGTTAATGGTTTTCCGTCTACATTGATCCCAGCATTTTCCCACCTGAGAGCTCTAAATATTGATTCCAGTACCGCCGAGAATATTTTTGGAGACAGGGGGTCTCCTTGTCTCACACCTTTTTGTACTTTGAATGATTTGCCTTTTTTTTCTAGTTGAATTCTTGCAGTACTATGACTATATACATTTTTTATTAGGCGAATGTACTTGTGCTCAATTCCTTGTTCCTTAAGAGTCTCCCATATCTTTTCATGAAACAGAGAATCGAATGCTTTGCTGTAATCTACGAATGCAATATAGTATGTTTGCTGGTATTCATTATACTTCTCTAAGATTTGGCGTACTACATGTATGTGGTCTATTACAGAGTAGTCTTTACGAAAGCCTGCCTGTTCAATAGGTTGATGTTCATCTAAAGTTCCTTCAATCCGTTTTAATATAATTTTGGCAAATATTTTATAGATGTTAGACATAAGGCTTATAGGGCGGTAGTTTCCGATTTCGTGTTTGTCTCCTTTCTTATAGAGAAGGATAATATTGGACTCTGACCATTGTTTTGGGATGATTTCTGTGTTTATTATATCATTAAATATATCTGTGAGGATCGGTATAACTACTTTCTTGCTTTGTCTTAGGATTTCATTGTTTATACCATCTGGTCCTGGTGCTTTGTCTCTCTTTTGGGTATCAATAGCTTTCTCAACTTCGGCATGGAGGATAATAGGGATATTTGAGGTCTCCTCCAGGTCAACTTCATCTTGTGGAATGTTGCATTCATATAGATTTTTGTAGTAGGCTGTTGCAATTTCTAATATATCTGATCTGCGATTTTTACATATTCCCCTGTTATTTTTCATTTTTACTACCCAGTCTGTTGAGTTGCTTAGTTCCTTATAAGCTTTTTTGACGCCTCCCGTTTTGATAATGTATTGTTCAATACTTTCCATTCTGCTTGTTTTTCTATCGGTTCTTATACTTTCTTTAATTTCTTTACTAATTTTTGCTAACTCTTGTCTTCTATTTTTTGTATCTCTTGCTTTAATTAGGTGATTTCTTTCTTCTAACAGTCTTATAGTATTAGATGAAAGCCATTTTTTTCGTTCAGTTCTTGTATTTGCTGCGAGTTGTGTCTCAGTTTTAATGATGTTTTCTATCCAATCGTATTTTTCCTGTGTTCCTAAACACTTTGTGTTTTCTTTGAAGTCATTGAATTTGTCTCTCAGGGTGATCGCTAATTGTTCCATTTGATGTTTACCGAGTTTAAAGTTTCCTATTTCACGTTTTGGCCTGGGTTTTCCTGGCTGTACAGTTTTTAGTTCAGCTCTGATCAATCTATGGTTGCTATTGAAATTGAACTTGTTAATAACGTCGAAGTTAGTAAAGTAGCTGTTTCGGTTAGTCATTATGAAATCAATTTGGTTTTTTGTTTTTCCATCTGGCGAAATCCAGGTCCACTTTCTCTTCTTACTTTTCTTGTGCATTGTGTTTAAAATCGTTAAGTTATTTTCTAAAGCAAAATTTACTATTTTTTCTCCGTTTCTGCTTCTAGTTTTGGTATTGTATGTGAACGGTCCAAGTACTGTGTTTTCACCCGAGATCCTTTCTCCAATTTGGCCATTGCAATCCCCCATAACTATTAGGTTTTTATGGGCGTGTTCTTGAATAGCTTTATTAAGATCAAGGTAGAATGCGTCTATTGTTTCTAGGTCAGATTGTTCTGTAGGCGAGTATATTTGTACTATAGACCATGAATCTTTGTAACCTGGTAGCTTCAAATTCATTATTGCTATGCGCTCAGAGATTCCTTTAAATCCTTCTATGCAGTTTGTGAGATGTTTTTTAATAATAAAACCTACCCCATGATGACCAGGGGTCGTTCCAATATGATATAGCAAGAAATCTGAGTAAGAGGCAATTCTTTCTCCCATTCGTCTTGTTTCGCTTAGGCCGACAATGTCCCATTTGATTTGTTTTAGCGCATATGTTAGTTCTGTAAGGTTTTCTTCGTTTTTCAAGGTAAGTACATTGAGGGCTGCGACATAAATTTTGTCTTTTTGTTTCTTTTGTTTTGTTTTTGGTATCGTTGGAGGGTTGTAGTCACTGTCCTCCCCCACGAGGACCAGTCGGCTTGGGGGAGGTAAAGTTTTAACTTTTTGTAGGTTTTCATTATTTGTTTGTGTTTTCCGTTTACCGGTTAGTAATTGCTATTGGTTTTTGTGTGTCGAGTTAATAGTTAAGGAGTTTGATCGGGCTCTCATCGCATCGAAGGCGTTTGTCCTGTTAGCTTTAATAGAACTCAGCGTGGGTTGTTTTCTGGGCTGAGTTTTCGAAGGCGACTGTGGTGAAGTAGATGGTTGCCTTTTCCTACTTTCAGTGTAAGTTTTGGGTTCTTTGACTATCAATTTATCGTATTTGATAAAAGCTATGTTTCCCTTTTTCTTCTCTTCTAGCAGTTGTGGTAGCAAAGCTTTCCTTTTCTCTAAAACTTCCTTCGAATAGTCCTCTGATACATAGATTTTCTTAAAACTCTTTCTATTCTTCATTATTTCATCTTTTTTCCACCTGTTTGCAAAAGAACATAATACAGGTCTTGGTTTGTTCCCAAGATTCTTCTTCCCTAAGCGGTATAATTTGTTTATTCCATTTTCTTCTATAGTTATATTTAAATCTCTTACAAAGTTCTCCTTCACGTTTTGAAACAGCTCGCATGTTGACTTTTCGTTCTCTTCTAATCCAAAAATAATTATGTTATTATTTCTATTTTCTCTTTTTAAATATTCTATCTCTTTCTCTAGGTTACTAATTTTCTGTTTTTGCTTTTCGTTCTCTTCAATGATTGGAGTTAGTTTTCTATCTATCTCTTCCATAATATTTTTCGTAAGTGATTCCGTTAGTTCAGTAGTCTGCTTCCGCATTTCCTCCTTCATTTTGTCGAATAATAATTGAAATTGTTCATCCATCATGTCGGATTAATTTGTGTTAAACTGAATGCATCCACAGTAGTTGAGAAAATTATCCTTGAGCTGGTAACACTACAGTTGATGCCAACCTTACAGACTTCCGGTTATCTGTCAAGTGTCATATGTCTGGGCAATTGTCAAATTGACATTATGTATAATGATGAGTAATATTCTAACCTCAATAGTGTTGTTGTAAATTTTGTGATTCAATTACTGCACAGGTCTTGAAAATTATGCGTAAGTTGTTCTTTCCGCGTCTTCTAAGGCTCTTAAATTGTTCTTTTAATCAGGTTTGGTATCCAAGTGCAACTCGTAACTATTTTTAACAAGCGATTTGTTTAGGATAGCACTATAACGGTGTTGACACTTCAATTGCCGGAAACGGAAAAATCATCCATCAATACTTACCTACAACTTCCGCATTTATAATATTATATTATACTCTGTCCATTCGTTTATTTTGTTTTTGATAGATGAGACACAGAAACAGCGAGAGACCAGAGAGAAACAAACGTAACGTTGTCTCTTTCTGGTCTCTTGCTATTGTTATATTATGTGTCTTATCTGTCAAAAACAAAATAAACGAATGGGCAGAGTTATAGTAGGATCTGATATTGTCACAGAAACTTGTCGACCGCTCAAATGGTATGAAGTTCTCTGTAAGTATGAGAATGACAGTAAGGCACGTGAACTGTCATACGGTTACCGTTGACAAACTAATGTCAGCGATGGTGAAATTTTTCACTTGTACTAGTGACATATCACATTTAGAAATTCGATCAAAAAAGTTTCCAATACAAACTTCACAGATTAGAGAAATCGTGACACTATGAGCGGAGTGTGATATAAAAGTTTTAAACAATGCATTAGTTTTTATATCGTAGGATTAATTACACGATTTCCCATCGTTAACACGTATCTACATTTTAGTGTCTGATAAGGATTTATTATAACATGCCATGGGTTTTTTGGGTGCAGTTGCAATGACAGTGAGGCAAGTGTCAGTTGTTAGATTTGTAATTGAGTGCGTGGGAAATATGCTCGTGTATTTAGGGTGACATGTGACAATAAAACACATATTTTCTTACTTTCACTAGCGTTAGGCTGCAGGGAATTCTGTTTTTACACACTTTATTTTTTAGTAGAGTTAATTAGATATGTTTGCAGCAGAGCTAGTACAAGATGCTCGTACAGTAATGCTAAGAATGCGAAGTCGTATTTCGTTTTCGGTTACTGCCCGCATAAAGTAATCTATATTCGGGCCCGGGGTAATCTGTTTTAAATAGCAAAACTTAATTAAGTTTTATCCAACAACTTGTAGTAACCCCATTACCCCACCCACATAGAAAGAAAGAAAGAAAGAAAACGAGTTTATTTAGGACCATAAAACATAACAAAACATGCTAGAAAAAAAACCAACAACATCAAAAGAATAAAAAACTAAAATAAATGTGGATGTGGTCCCAAAATGGTATCCACTCAGCGTTTACTAAGCATGTGGCCTGTGGGAGGGACCACATGCAAAGTGCTGGTCTTCCGTGGAGCCATAGTGAGTGTGTGACGGTCGGTCGAAGTAGCAACAGATATTGTGTAACAAAAACGTATTTATCGTAATCGTAATCGGAAACCAGTTTTGTCCGCTGATTGGTTCGCTGATTCATGACAGACAATCGGGGAGTAGAATTCGCCAACGATTACGATAACAATTAATACGTTATTCTTACGCAATCAATCAATCAGTTATAGTCACTTTAACTCTTCTATCTAAACTAAAATCATAGTTAGTGCATTAAAGGAGTTAAAAATGATGATGAAAATGATTGTACACATGAACGTCCCGATCGTTATTATTGCATTTTTTGTATCTCATGTCATCAACTGTAACTTCAATTAAGAACTTTATTTCTCAAAAGAGTTAAAAGGCAAACCAATGAGCCAATGAGAAACCATCATAATTAATACCAAGTGAGCTCTAGCCAGAGCATTGGCAGCGGACAAAAACTATATATCCCCCGCTCTTACAGGCGATAAAATTATCATCTCCGACGGCAAAAGTCGAAAGCAAAAGATTTTTAGCGATTTCTTGCCGATTATTTGAATTTATTCCTATGTGTCATAACGTGTAGACATAATAATTATTTTATCCCCACTGATGAATTCGACTATTATTTCCCCATATAGTTAAAATCGTAGAAACTTAACAAGGCTGACACATTGCGGAGAAAATAAATCCACCCGCGGCGCCTATACTCGGACAGTGAATATTTCTTCTATAGGAAGGAATTAATTTTTTTTTTTATTCTAAACAAGTTAGTACTTGACTGCGATCACACCTGATGGTAAGTGATGATGTAGCCTAAGATGTTATCGTACTAACTAAGGGGTAAGTAAATTTACCCCAACGGTTTCCACAATCATTGCACCGGAACGCTAAATCGCTTGGCGGTGCGTCTTTGCCGGTAGGGTGGTAACTAGCCACGGCCACGAAGCCTCCCACCAGGCCAGACCTGAACCAATTTAGAAATTATAAAAATAGTAATATTTTAGCCTTTCTCTTTGAGACAATTATCTGTTGACCATGCTAAGCTATAGTTATAATTTACGGAAATAAACTCCTACTAAACATATAGTAGGTGAGGTATGCTTAAATCACAAAAGCTTTATAAACATTGCTTTTATATTTTATTTGAGTAGACAAAAAGGCTAGCTTGCGACCCGTAATCTATAGTTTGTACGCGTATCAAATTATTGCATGAAATCAGATAAAATTAATATAATAAGGTCGACAGTTCGATTTCTAAGAAATAAATTGATAAGTGACAGACGATGAACCAAATTGATACGATAATATTATGTTACTCTACATTACATATTATACATACATAATGTGTATGACATAATCGATCTCAAACATTCCAGATTTAGTAAGAGTTCCAGAGTTTTTAATTATATCAGAACTAAAGTTGTCGATTTATTCTATACTATGACCCTTGAATTAACTTTAATATTTATGTTTTAATATAGGAGGTAAAATGTGCGCTACAAAAATACTTATAAGTAGCATCGACGAAGTTACCCACATCTTGGCCACTGATTGGCCAATATTCGCAACTGTCGAACCGTGTAGCCACTGATTGGTTAAGGTTTGCTTCGGTTATACAGCCTAAGCATGGATTGGTTTGTTGCATTGCGATGATACTGGCGATGATTGAGCCATTTACAATTAGATTTATGAAAATCAGCCAGAAAATGGTCAGTGGGATTGACACGTCACGTAAACTATTTAGCATTAATTCTCATACATTTTTTATTTCGTTTCATTATTTGCCACGAATGTAATTACATTATGTCATAATATGGCTAGGCCTTGGCCACCCAGTTTACTTTAAAATAACATTGCAGGATTGTTAACTTTCGATGATGTGAATTACCCAGGTGTGTCCCGATATTAAGCTTTAATAGGTAATTATGGAAGACAGTATTTCAGCTAGAACTGTTTACTTTAATGGAAGATAATTTTAAAATAGATTAACCCCGATGCAAGATGTACAAAGTTAATGTTAAATTACACAATTTTTGATGTCTGGGTAAACTTGGTCAACGGTCACAATAATATCTCATTTGTGTGGCTAATGACAGTCGAAACACGATGCGATGATTAGATTTCATATACCTACTTCATGGGCCTTTGACCCAAAGCTCAAAGGTCCCATAATTAATCTTTACTATATATATAGCTACTCGTGCTGATTGGCCACTGACTGACTCACTGATTGATCACCTCTCCTGAACAATTTTGTATGAAAAAATTTTTTTTCAAGGATGGTGTCGTATAAAAGAAAAAAATTCATTCGGAGGAAAAATACGGAGAGAGCTGATGAGTGAGGATTTCGGAGACAGGTAAAGAGCACAGCCAGGGTATCATAGATAGGTGGGGGGTGCTCGACCAAATGTCATTCGAAACGTCCTCCAATTGGCAGTGAGCTGAAAAAAAATTCAAAATGGCGGATTCAAAATGGCCGCCTTATGGATTTCGTCGATATCTCGGAAAGTATAGAAGATGGAAGAACGGTTTCTTGACAAGAGTTGATCAAGATCCAAAGGTCTATACGATGGATAGAAAAAAAATCAAAATGGCGGACTTTATTTTTTTCATAGAAAATGTATGGGGAATTTTGAAGAGACGAAAAGTTGAAAACTTTGCAAGTGTATGATGTGCTTCTTCAGAGAACTTCCAGAGAATAATATGGAATGTGATGTAGCCGTTATCTGAACCACTGAAAGCTTTTCAATTTAATAGATATGGTGAGAAATCATATCGATTTCTATAGATACGGGAGAAGATTTTTGTATACTATGGAGCAGCATGCATATACAAACAATTCGTATCTTTATAGTAAATTTCTCGGCTTTATTGACAAATATTCACTGACCAATTTAAGGCATCACAAAACCGTCAAAATAAATGCACATTTTATGAAAGGGACGAAGCTTTACAAATATCGGTAGACTTTTTTAACTGAATTAAATTTTTGTAATACAAGTTAAGAGTTATTAAATAAACATGTTATTGTTACAATTATTATTTAATCTTACATTGAATTATTATTTATATTATTGAAGGTGCCTGCAGCCTGAATTTTGCTTCTTGGGGAGAAATTTTCCAAAATGATTATTTCTCAGTGGATGTCTACGTCATTAGTAGATAGGTAGATACGTATAAGCTAAATTTCGGCCTAATCCATTTAATATTTTTTGCCGTGTGCTGAATCAGTCATTCAGACACCTTATAAATTCAAATACAAATCAAAATTTTCACTTGCAGCGGGATTTGAACCCGCGTCCCCCAGTTCTCGTGGCTGGGTGCTCTTACCACTGAGCTATACGAGCCATATCCCTGTGCGATGAAATTTCGATTCGTACTATTAGGTCCTTAGGCAGGACTAGGAAATAGGAATATAAATTTTATAGGAACAGGAATTTTATAGGAATTATATCCTAAGTGTATAAAACACTAATCAAAAAGATATTCAGACACCTTTTTCTTACAGGTGCGGATACCGCTACATTTAATATATTCTATGATTACGGATGGCTAAAAATGTTGCCATATTAATTAAAAACACGTACCTTTCTGGATAAAGCTACGCGCACACACACTAAATTTTTCTCAAACCAAATGAAACTGAAAGATCCAAATTCAAACTTAACGGCGCGGCGCGTTCTAAATGTTGCGCGTGCGTTTCCCGCGCGCTTTTGCCACAGACTGCGGTTCAGTAAAGGCAGTTAATAGTAAACAGTTCTTTATGTAACTTAATTTTTTTCAGAGCTGAATGAAAGACAGACAGATTAAGCTTGGTTTGATTAAGACACAACTGTGATATAATGATGACCGGCGTGGTAAATTAGCGCCGTTGCTAAACCATACTTAACTAATAAATTACTTACCTTGTAATCAATTTTTTTTATTCCTAAAAACGATCTTAAATGTTTCAGTAGTTTTTGATTTTTTGTATTGATTACTAATTGTTCGATATTTCAAGACCATTACTTAGGTCTATTTTAGTGAAATTCGGGTTTTCACCAATGCAGCAAACCAATTATTTTTCTGGATTAAAAAGAAGCCCCGTATGTGTTAATCCAGGTTACAATCTATCTCCATTCGGTACTCTACCCAACCCAACCCAGTACCCAATTTCATAACTAGACGATCTTCTTTTGCCCATTCCGCAGTTATGTTCTATGCATACAAACAACATCAACGCGCACTAAGCTGTAAACCTATTATACTCATTTACTTTATTTATCTATCATACTTATTTATAACGTACAATACTTATAATTATTTCTTGAGGTAATATTGTTTCTTTTTTAATTGCCAAACATTTAAATGTATGCCTATAGTTTAAAAATGTATAACCCCTTTTGTTTTTTAGGGTTCCGTACCCAAAGGGTAAAAACCGGAACTCTTTTATTGAGAATTCGCCATCCGTCCGTCCGTCCGTCTCTCACCAGGCTTTATCTCTAGGACCGTGATAGTTAGGTACACACTTGAAATTTTCACAGATGATGTATTTCCGGTGCCGCTATAACAACAAATACTAAAAAATAGAGTAAAATAAATATGGCTCCCATACAACAAACGTGATTTTTTTTGCTCGTTTTTGGTCGATGATCCAGAACTGCCAATATTATGCTCTACTTGTATAGTAGTAGTAGTAGTATTATTGAGAGTTCTACCTTCTGCATGATCATCTCGCTAAGTTACATGTACGAAACCCATCGTGGGCGAGTCTGACTCACACTTGGCCGACTTACTTATAATGTATCGGGACACTAAGTCGCCTAGCCATACCCTGAACGATCCATAGTCATTTAGAACCCCTTTTCGTCGGGAATCGAGAGCAGGGAGGGGACTATCTCTTAAAACCGATAGCGCGCAGCTGCGCTAGTGAGGTCGTGGAATCACTACTAAAATATCAGTTTAAATGATTATGAGGGTCATGGATAGAACCACTAAAACCCACTTCGTCGTTGTTATGGGGGACTTCAATGCTAAGGTGGGAGTGCAAGAACCAGGTGAGACAAGAGTGGGACCTCACGGATTTGGAAATAGAAACCACAGGGGCCAAATGCTAGTTCACTTCCTGGAGCAGAAAAGGCTCTTTTTAATGAATTCCTTCTTCAAGAAAAAATCCTCAAGGAAGTGGACATGGCGAAGCCCAGATAACGTAACGAAGAATGAGATCGACTTTATCATGTCGGATCGTAGGTGCATATTTGAGGATGTCTCAGTGATAAATAGGTTCAATACCGGTAGCGATCACAGACTTGTCAGAGGCATCTTAAATATGGATCTCCGATTAGAGAGGAACCGCCTGATAAAGTCGACTCTAAGGACAAAATCATTCCAAGCCACAATTGATGAGCAGTTCCAGATTGAGTTGAAAAACCGGTTTGAAGCACTGGAAACCACCCTAGACATTGACCAGAGATTCGATAACTTCGTCGATGTCGTGCGCGATGTGGGCCGTAAATATTGCCAACAGGGGCAAAAACGGGCATCTAAGATCTCCATAGATACCCAAAAACTAATGGAGAAGAGACGGGTGACCTCTCCAGCGGTGGATGAGTGGCACACTCTGAACAAACGCGTTAAAAAGCAAATACGATTCGACCTCCGGCGCTTCAATGCTCGAAATATACAGGACGCGATTGAACAGAATCGAGGTTCGAAGGTATTTACCAAGCGACTTGGGAGGAGCCACTTAACAAAGCTGAGGACACCCGAAGGTAATACCGTTACCTCCCAATCAGAGGTTCTAGGAGAGATTGAAAGATTTTACTAGCAACTATACTCTTCTCATGCTCCAAAAGCGGCTCAGGACGCGCACGACAAACGAGCGACCCTCACCCGTCACTACACCGAGGACATTCCGGACATTGACGTAGGCGAGATGCGATTAGCACTCGAACAACTCAATAACAACAAGGCGCCGGGTGATGACGGCATTACATCAGAGCTACTACGTGCAGGAGGCACTCCTATCCTGGCAGAGCTGGGAAAGCTGTTCAATGACGTCATCTTGAACGGTACTACGCCGAAGGCATGGAGCAACAGTGTGGTGATCCTTTTCTTTAAAAAGGGCGACAAGGATCTCTTAAAGAACTATAGGCCGATATCACTGTTGAGCCATGTATACAAGTTGTTTTCGAGGGTTTTGACAAATCGCCTCGCCCGAAGACTTGATGAATTCCAACCACCTGAGCAGGCTGGGTTTCGAAAAGGCTATAGCACCGTGGACCACATCCATACCTTAAGGCAGATAATACAGAAGACCGAAGAGTATAATGTGCCACTCTGCCTTGGATTTGTGGACTACGAGAAAGCCTTCGACTCTATCGAAACCTGGGCTGTTATGGAGTCTCTGCAGAGGTGCCAGGTCGACTGGCGTTATATCGAGGTGTTGCGAGGTATCTACAACTCCGCCTCAATGACCGTCCAAGTACAGTCTCAGCGCACAAAACCGATTAACTTACGGAGGGGTGTTAGACAGGGGGATGTTATCTCCCCGAAACTGTTTAACAGTGCACTTGAAGACGTCTTTAAAACGCTGGACTGGAAAAGACGAGGACTAAATATTAATGGCGAATACATCTCGCACCTACGGTTCGCCGACGACGTTGTTATCTTGGCAGAGACTCCTCAGGACCTTGAGGACATGCTGAACAGCCTAAGCCTTTCTTCCAGACGGGTCGGTTTAGGGATTAACGTGGACAAAACCAAGGTCATGTTTAATCAACACGTTGTCCCGAGACAAGTGATCGTCGAAAACGTTGGTATCGAAATTGTCTCTCAATACAATTACCTTGGGCAGACCATTGCGCTAGGCAGAAATAATTTCGATGAAGAAGCCAACAGACGAATACGGCTGGGCTGGGCAGCATTCGGTAAATTGAATCAAGTCTTCTCCTCGTCAATTCCTCAATGCCTGAAAACTAAAGTTTTCAACCAGTGCGTTCTTCCCGTCCTCACGTATGGCGCGGAAACGTGGACACTCACACACGGCCTGATCCACAAATTCAAAGTCGCGCAGCGGGCCATGGAGAGGGCTATGTTAGGAGTTTCCCTGAGGGATAGAATCCGAAATGAGGAGATCCGCAGGAGAACCAAAGTCACTGACATAGCCCAAACCATTAGCAAGCTGAAGTGGCAGTGGGCATCGCAGGGGCGATGGCCGGTGGAGCCGAAAAGTCCTGGAGTGGAGACCGCGTTCAAGTAAGCGTAGCGTGGGGCGTCCTCTAGCTCGTTGGACCGACGACATTAAGCGGGTGGCGGGAAGCGGCTGGATGAGGAAGGCTGAGGACAGGGTGTGGTGGCGCTCACTTGGGAAGGCCTATGTTCAACAGTGGACGTCCGCAGGCTGAAATGATGATGATGATGATGATGATGATGATGAAATGATTATGAGCTTAGTTGTAAACTTTATGGAGACGTTGATAAGTGCAGAGCAACTTTCCACTGCATTGCGTCACTCGCGAGTGCAACACATGTGGACGCACCTAACGTGTATTAGTGGCAGCCTTCGCAAACAAGTTATCATTTAAAATATATTTTTAAAAACAAGTAAAATCCATATTCTTCTTAGCACCAGACACTATAGTCATCATTTAGCACCAAAGTTACTCGTCACAGATCAAACGAGTCCAAAATCTATGGTATTGTGAAGTTTAACTACCGAGTTTCCATGGTTAATTTCCGATTCCATCATCAGATCAGCTCCATTCATCCAATCCAATTTGCACGTCATGCATGAAAATGAAAATGAAAATATTTATTTTCACATAGGCCTAAATAATAGGCTCTTATTAAAGTCAAAACTCTACCGCCAGGTTCAGAAAGCAGGTTTGCACCGAGAAGAACTGGCATGAAACTCGGCACTTGCTCTTTTCAAAAAAATCTTTTCGCTCTTTTCATGCAAAATCAGAGCGCAGTCGGTAACCGGGAAGTGGTTCCTTAATTTGCAAAGTTTGATTACAAACAAACAAACATCGGGACAGATAAAACTAAATAAAAGAGTGTAAAAAGCCGAGTCTTTCCGAATAATTCTCTAATATCAATTAAAGTTTTCTTTTGCATTTTAACACGAAAAAAATTTATTATAGCTAAAATATTTTTATTTTTAAATTTTAAAATGAACGTTATAGATTGTGTGTTTGGATGTTTGTAACTCCTTTGCGTACTTTTGCTTGTGAAATGTGTTTATATACATATAGGAATATGTATTAAAATATATAAAAAAATTTCTCGGTCTCCACGACATTCGTAAAAACCGTAATCCATGGACAAAAAAAATCTGACACTAAATATACACTAGGGTTATGGAATTCACGACAATTTCAAAGTCCTGGGTCACGAGGCAGCCTATATTGTAAGTTCCGAGATTTTGAGACTTAAGATTTTTTAATGAAACATTTATTTCAAAATCACCGTCTTATTATACTCGTACTTACTTATTGCTATCGTAAGTTGTAAAACATTTGATGTTAACAACTGGTTAACACTTGGTGAATAAATAGTTATGATTTTAAAGCAAATACCTTACCTTACCTTAGACCGTCGTAACCTTTTCAGATTGCAAGGTATAAAGTATATTTAAAGGTACAATAATATCTTTGCTTTCTTTTTTTTTGGTATATCTTTTGCTTTGAAAAGAAAATAAATCGGCCAAGTAGGTACTCGAGCTTAGCTTGATTACTTTAAAAGGAGTAAAACGACAAAACGACATCATGTTATCCAATAGTTACCTAGGTATATGAAAAGCTGCAAGCGCGTTGAACTCTACACCGCGAACATAATATTAAAAATTACCCTTGTTTTTGTGTGTTTGTATAACACTTTCAAGTTTGTATCAGCTTTGAGTAATTTTTCAATTTAAAATTTTCAAAAATTCTCTGGAAATCATGGATTTTTCCGTTACAAAAAGTGCCTACAAGCTATGTCCATTCCAAACAGCCAAATCGATTTACTGCCGAAATGAATAATAATCTAGATTATGAGAGAGAAATATAGGCTCCAAACAAGTCATGTCCTATTTCTGCTAGAACAAATCTAGGATATCTTGATTTCAGTTGTTTAGTAATCATAACGTCAAGAAGTAGTAATAATAGTGTTACGTGCTGGGTTCGACAATTTGGAATAAAACACCTGCTGATCCTTGATGAGACTTTATTCGGTACTTCCAGTATCCAATATCCCTGGTCTTCCTCGTAGTTCGCTTCCTCTTCGCTCTTGATCGCTTGCTTCGCTTGTTCACCTTTCTCGTCCCTCAGTCAGACTGACTGCGTCGCGCGCTGCTCGCTTTTTATATACAACTGAACGAGTCTCGAACATTCCACCCTCATTATTTATTGGAAGGGTCGATCGTTCGAGAAGTCGTAACTCCCAGAAATCCATTGTTTATAGAAAGGTCACTGACCCCTCAAGTTGTTACGAGTGATATTTCGGCAGTGCGATAATGAACCTTATGGCGCTTATCATAGGGTTCATTTGTAACACTGCCCTCCTCTTAGCGATGCTCGTCCCGAGTATCACTGTTGCTCCCGTGATGTCTCGCCAGGCGATCGATGTGTACCACCTTAAATGTACCTCTGGGTTGACGTTGAATCCTGTACGTGACATCATTCATACGGGTGACCACTTTGTATGGACCCTCCCATCTGGTTTGCAATTTTGGAGACTTCCCTTTCCGACGAGTCGGATTATGCAGCCATACTAAGGCGCCTTCTTCGAATCCGCTCGTGTTCGATTTCCGGTCGTACCTGGTTTTCATGTTCTCGCTCGATTGCAATCCGTTTTCCCGAACTGAGGCATGTATCTCCCGCATTTTCTCCTTCAGGTTGGCAACGTAATCCTGAATGGTGCAAGGTTCGTCCGGTGATCCTCCCGTCAATAAGTCTATTGGCAACCGGAGTTCCCTGCCATAGTTGACAAACGCCGGAGTTGCCTTAATGCTCTCATGCTCTGCTGTCCTGTAGGCGAGGAGGAACAGTGGGATGTACTTGTCCCAGTCTCTCTGATGGGTGTCCACCAGTTTAGCCAAATGTCTTTCAAGAGTCTGGTTAAACCTTTCCACCATTCCATCCGACTGCGGGTGGTATGCAGTTGTGCGCGTTTTATGCAGACCTAAAGTTCTGCATACTTCCTGAAACACTTGTGACTCAAAGTTCCTCCCTTGATCGGAGTGGATCTCCAGCGGTACACCAAAACGACATATGACCTCCTCGACTAGCTTAGTTGCAACGGTTGTAGCTTCCTGGTTAGGTATGGCAAACACTTCTGGCCACTTAGTGAAGTAGTCCATAACAACCATGAAGTATTTGTTCCCCGATTCCGTCACAGGAAATGGCCCCGCTACATCCACAGCTATACGCTCCCAAGGTGCACCAACGTTGTACAGTTGCAGGTTACCCCTACTCCTTGTCTGTGGTCCCTTCACAGCAGCGCAAGTGGTACATTTACGGCACCAAGCCTGCACATCTTCCCGACAATGAAGCCAGTAGAACCTCTCTCGTACCTTCGTTAGTGTTTTCTTGACGCCAAGATGGCCTCCTGAAACACCGTCATGCACTTCACGAAGGACATCGGGTACTTTGGACCTCGGAACAATTATCTGAAGATGGAACTCCCTGCCGTTAGTCTTCTCCCATTTCCGGTAAAGTATTCCATTCTCTAGAATAAGACTGTTCCACTGAGCCCAATACGCCTTAGTGACAACACTCGTAGGTGCAACCTCACTCCATGTTGGTCTAGCGTCCCCCCTTTTCTTCCACACGATGATATGCCGCAGATCATCATCGCCCTCTTGAGCCATCTTCATTGCATCATCCTCCCAGGGTCCTAAGGAACTCGTCCTGGTAAGTTTCAAGGTCACTTCCATGGACTCCTGTTTCATGCAATGTCTGCAGTCTTCCGGGCACGGTCTTCTTGAAAGTGCATCTGCATTTCCGTGAGACTTCCCACTGCGATGTTGAGTCTTGAAGTCATATTCCTGGAGTTGTTCGATCCATCGAGCGACCTGACCTTCAGGATTCTTAAATTGCAATAGCCATTTCAGTGCTGCATGATCGGTGCGTAGTAAAAACTGTCGACCTATGAGGTATTTGCTGAAGTGCTGTAACGTCTTTACCACGGCCAAAAGCTCTCTTCTTGTCACACAGTAGTTCCGTTCCGGTCTCGATAGTGATTTGCTGAAATACCCAATCACAACTTCTCTATCGCCCTGTTTTTGAGAAAGCACTCCTCCAATCGCCGTATTACTTGCATCTGAATCGACGATAAATTGGCCCTCTGGTTGTGGGTAACCCAAAATTGGTGTTTCACATAAGCATTTCTTCAGATTTTGAAAGGAATTCTCGCAGGCTTCATCCCAACAAAACTGTCGTTTCTCTTCTGTTAGTTTGTGTAATGGTTTGGCGATCTCCGAAAACCCCTTGACAAAACGCCTGTAGTAGGAACACAAGCCCAAAAATGCCCTTACCTCTGTCTTGTCTTTGGGGGTGGGCCATTTTTTAACCGCTTCAACTTTCGCTGGGTCAGTTTGTATGCCCTCACTAGTGATGACATGGCCGAGATAATTCACTTCATTCCTGAATAACTGACACTTCTTCGGGTTCAGTTTTAAGTTTGCTCCATATATTTTTGCGAAGACGCGTTCCAAGTTTCGCAAATGGTCTTCGAAGTCCCGACCCATGACAACGACGTCATCCAGATATACCAAGCAGGCGTCTCCTACTAACCCTGCTAGCACACACTCCATGAGTCGTTCAAAGGTGGCAGGCGCGTTGCACAAACCAAATGGCATGACATTGAACTGCCATAATCCTTTTCCTGTTGAGAACGCTGTCTTCTCCTTGTCTTTTGGATGGATTTCCACCTGCCAGTATCCAGATTTCAGGTCTAGAGTCGAAAACCATTTCATACCACTCAAGGTGTCCAGAGTGTCATCTATTCTGGGTAGCGGATAACTGTCCTTCTTTGTGATGTCATTGAGTCGCCTATAGTCCACACAGAACCGTGTGCTTCCATCTTTCTTCTTTACTAGCACAACAGGCGAACACCATGGACTTGAGGATGGTTCAATGATTTTGTTCCTTTCCATCTCTTGCAGCATATCCTTGACTTCTTTCTCTTTCGCTATCGGTATCCGTCTTGCCCGCTGACGGATGGGTCTCTCGTTGCCGGTATCAATTCTATGCTGCACTAACGACGTTCTTCCCGGGTTTCCTTCCTGACTAGAAAAGATGTCCGCGTAACGTAAAAGAAACTTCTTAGCCTTGATGCTTTGCGAATAAGTCAGGTTACTTTTGCAGTCTTTAAGGAGATCATTGACTGTAGAATCATTCCAGGAACCTGCTTTATCCGAGCTTGGCATTGACGTGCATTTCTTCAGCCACACAACTTCCTCGCACTTCCCGATGATGTCTCCCTTATTAAAGTTGATCTCGTGATCTTTCAGATTCAGAACTCTTACAATAGCTTTATTGCTACCATTGACAAGAGTTCTTGCTGTCATAAATCTCCGAGACACCGACTTCTGGGGGTTGTCCTCAATTAACACGCATCTGTCCCCCTTGGTGGTATTAGTACTTGGCAGCTTTACCAACACATGAGCCTCCGATCGACTAGGAATGATGATTTCCTTAAGACATGTTACCTTTCCATTGGCGCCACCAAGTATGAAGATTTCTTCTCCACCACATTTAAAAACTCCGTCAGCAACATTGATTCTACAGTTGTGTGCCTTCATAAAATCCAAACCCAAGATACAGTCATCCAAAATTTCAGCCACGATGACGTTGTGCGTATAAGATGTCTCCCCTATGTACATCCTCACGGATATTTCACCCAGGACGGGTATCGGCTGGCCGGAGGCTGAAAGAAGTCGACAGTTGATTTGCTTCTTGTTCCCCATTACAGATTTCAGGAGGCCCGGCCGAACTATTGTCCTGGAGGCACCAGTATCTAACGTCATCCTGCAGTCGGTCCCGTTTATGGTGCCAGCTATAACTAAATTATTCCCGTTGCATGCCTGAGAGATCACCGTTGCTGGGGCTTCCTCCGTGCCAGCCAGTACTCGCCCCTTAGTTCTGGCTGTTACTCGTTTCCCTGATTTTTAGGAGAACCTGTATCCCCACTCTTCTTCTTCAGCTCCTCCAAATATTCCTCCACTTTCTTTAATCTAGACATCTGTGACTCTTTCTGTGGGCAATTCAGCTGCAGATGTCCTCGTTCGCCGCATTTATAGCACACAACACCAAGGTTCTTCTTGAATGAGGTCTTGACCTCTTTCACCTCCTCCGATACTTCCCGTAGCTTGTGAACAGGTGTCTGCCGAATGTCGCGTCGCACTGCCTCGACTTCCAAGGCATGCGCCAACGCTTCCTTTAATGAGGCATGATGGCGAAGCCTCACGGCAGCTCTTACCTCCAGGTCTCTGATTCCATCAACAAATGCTTGCACGGTATTTGCAGTTGTCATCTTGTCATCGGCCGATGGATACGCTTTCCGCACGAGCTTTTCGATTTCCAACGCCCATTGCTGGAGCCCTTCTCCTGCTCGTTGAACTCTGTCGCGCAGCTGGGCGCGGAAAACATGCTCCAGATGTCGTTCCCCGTACCTAGATTCGAGTGCATCCAACAGCTCTTTATATCCACAACCCGAACTAGGCAGGGCCTCCAGAACGGTTAGAGCCTGCCCTCTGAGCGCGACAGTGAGGGCAGTCAGGCACTGTTCATCAGTCCATCCGTTGGCAGCAGCGACCGTCTGGAACTGGTGCCGGTATGCGGACCAGGAGGTGCTGCCTTCGTATGGGGGTACCTTCACATGCGGTCCCTGGACTGCACTCACTGCTCCACCTGATGTCCCCCTTGTGGCTTCCAAACGTACAAACTTCTTCTGCAGTTCGGTGAAGCCACACTTCATGTTTTCAACGTCGGTTCCCAGACAAGTGACCCGTTCCTCCATTAGATCCAAATCTTTCCGTATGTTGGCCACCATGCCGCCAACTTCGTTCACTGCAGACAAGACGGTCTGCTGAACCTCTGCAAACTTGCCGTCCTGATTTTCTTGAATCGCCGCAAACTTGCTGTCCTGATTTTCTTGAAGCGCCGCAAACTCGCTGTCCTGAGCTGCAAAATGCAGTTGCATCATCCGTAGCAAACTGGATAAGTCGATGTTGGGCGTGGCTTGTTTAGAAGGCGGGGCATGGTGGGCGGGGCCAGTGGGCGGAGCTCCCGATGAGGTGGGCGTGGCCTCAGGGGGCGTGGCCTGGTGGGCGGGGCCAATGGGCGGAGCCTCAGGGGGTGTGGCCTGGTGGGCGGGGCCAGTGGGCGGAGCTTCCGATGAGGTAGGCGTGGCCTGAGGGGGCGTGGCCTGATGGGCGGAGCCCGTGGGTGGTTCATGGTGGCGGGACCCAACGAGCGCCGGCTCTTCCAGGTGCTCCACTGCAGGTGGACGGCTGGATTCCGCAGCACGCTGGGCCCTGGTCTTGACACCCTCACCGCTGGAGTCGTCTCTTGGAGTCAATGGCATCTCTTCCAAATCGCACTTCTGACACCAATTGTTACGTGCTGGGTTCGACAATTTGGAATAAAACACCTGCTGATCCTTGATGAGACTTTATTCGGTACTTCCAGTATCCAATATCCCTGGTCTTCCTCGTAGTTCGCTTCCTCTTCGCTCTTGATCGCTTGCTTCGCTTGTTCGCCTTTCTCGTCCCTCAGTCAGACTGACTGCGTCGCGCGCTGCTCGCTTTTTATATACAACTGAACGAGTCTCGAACATTCCACCCTCATTATTTATTGGAAGGGTCGATCGTTCGAGAAGTCGTAACTCCCAGAAATCCATTGTTTATAGAAAGGTCACTGACCCCTCAAGTTGTTACGAGTGATATTTCGGCAGTGCGATAATGAACCTTATGGCGCTTATCATAGGGTTCATTTGTAACAATAGTTTTATCTAATAACATTGTAAGAGAAGAGTTGTCGGTTTGTGGTTAAATTGACGTTATTGATATACTTACGAATTGTTGAGATATATTTAATTTGAAGTATAGGTAACTAAAGGTAAATGTAGGTGTGTGTTACAAAATCTGGTTCGGGGATTAATGTGATATGTCTCGCTCGCCCTGACATTAAACGCAATATAATCTCACCTAAATGTTAAAACCATTAGTTAAGTGAACTGAGTAAGTAATTATTGCAAAGCCATCGTCTACTCTTATTGAGATTTGGGAAGCATTATAACTACATGTATAGTACGATTCACGAAAGATGACCACAAATGGCGGGTATTTTCTTCATGTACACTCATGAAGAAAAGACTTAAGCCAAAATAATATTTTAATATTAGTTATATAAGACCATATATATTAGTTAAAATAAATAAGACCATAATATTAGTTATATAAGTCCAAAGAGACCTAAAATAAGCCCGTCATTAATGGTCATCTTTCGTGAATCGTACTATATGTTATTTTAGGGTTCTGTAGCCGTATTTTACAGAAAAACAAAAAAAAAACGGTCTAAATTTCATAGTTTTTTTTCATAAAACATTAGCCCTCTACAACAGGTCTATGAGGTACTCGCATGCATCCCAAGAACTAAGTATTTGGTTGTGATGGTGTGACATGACATGACCCTTGCTAATCACAGTTGAAGTAGATCAAGTTGTATTTCACTGCCACACGCGAAAGAAACTGCTAAATAACCATGCCTGTCTATAAACGAGCTACTCAAGTATCCCAAGTATTAAGTATTTCGTTGCGATTGTGCGACATGACAATGGATATGACACTTGTTAATCACAATTGAAGTAGATCACGACGTATTGCACTGCCAGACACGAACAAAACTCCTAAAAACCTGCCTGTCTATAAACGAGCTACTCACGTATCCCAAGTATTAAGAATTTCGTTGCGATTGTGTGACATGACAATGACATGACCCTTGTTAACCACAGTTGAAGTAGATCAAGACGTATTTCATTGCCACACAACTACAAAACTTTTGGATAACCCTGCCTGTCTATAAACGAGCTACTCGCGTATCCCAAGTTATGAGTATTTATTTCGTTGTGATTGTGCGACATGACATGACCCTTGTTAATCACAGTTGGAGTAGATCAAGTCGTATTTCACTGCCACACGCGAAAGAAACTGCTGAATAACTCTGCCTGTCTTTAAACGAGCTACCCAAGTATACCAATAATTGAGTATTTGATTGTGATTGTGCGACTTGACATGACCCTTGTTAATCACAGTTGAAGTAGATTAAGACGTATTTCACTACCGCACGCGAAAAAACTCCTGAATAACCTTGCCTGTCTATAAACAAGCTACTCACGTATCCCAAGTATTAAGTATTTCGTTAAGATTGTGCGACATGACAATGACATGACCCTTGTTAATCTCAATTGTGTAGATCAAGATGTATAATTTCACTGCCGCATGCGAAACGAACTCCTGAATAACCCTGCCTGTCTTTAAACGAGCTACTCAAGTATCCCAAGTACTAAGTATTTCGCTGTGATTGTGCTACATGACAATGATATTATGACCAGTTGAAGTAGATCAAGTCGTATTTCACTGCCGCATGCGAAACAAACTCCTTATTAGCATAAACTGCTTGTCATATAAACGAGCTACTCAAGTATCCCAAGTATTGAGTAGGTATTTGGTTGTGATTGTGCGACATGACATGCCCCTTGTTAGTCACAGCGGTTGCGTTACGTCACGACTGCGCGGCGCGGCGGTCGAGCGGATCACGAGCATCGCAGACGCGCGCCGTTTCCCACGGCACATCACTTTCGTTTTTAATTGGATTAGCGGATTGAGAACTGCTGGGATACCACAATGCTGGCTAATAAGGCATCAGCAGCCGTAGCCATTTCTATTCGTTTCATTCGCTCAAAAGGATAGAAATAAAAAATAAAAAAACCGGCCAAGTGCGAGTCGGACTCGCGCACCGAGGGTTCCGTACTCAAGAAGTACTGAAGCAATACAATCAGGCAAAAACCAATATGTTTATTTGACGACGAGTATTAGAAGAACTTGCGTTTAACCCTATAAGTATGAGGGATTTTCATTTAAAATCTTAGCCACGCATTTCGGTAAAGCCACGTTAAAACGGTAATAATTACCTTTGTTAATGAACCGCAAAACTAACTTTGTTTGTAGAGGTTTATTGTTAATATCAAAAAAACTATGCTAGTTAGAGCATTGGCTATAGTTTTCCTGTAAAATATACGTAAATTCCTATTGACCATAATTATGTGAGATTTTTCGATTGGTAAACTCCGGAGATAAGGGGGGGAACGGTATTTTTTTAGACATTTTCCCCGATAAATCAAAAACTCTCATGACTAAAAATAATTAAAAATCGGTTTTAGAATGTACAAAGTAAACCCTTTCATATGATACCCCACACAGTACAGTTATCTCACTTTTAAATTTCAACCCTCCGATTTTCCCCCCTTTTTAAATAAGAACAAAAATAATTTTTATTTTTTTTTATTCCAGTGTCATTGGGCCACTAATAGGCCCTTCTCCCATTACGCTACGCACAGGCGACTCAAGTATCCTGCAAGTCTCGGAGACTAGTCGCCGCCAAGTATCTCACATACATTTGAATGCAGGCTCGCACACTACGCTACTGGTATCCTACGCGTCCGCGACCAGTATCGCGAGACTCGCCGTGTTGGTCGCCTGTGCATCGCGTCTCTTGCGCGTCTCGAAAAGATGGCGGCGGAGCAAGAAATAAATATTAAATTTGTACAAGAAGTTGAAAAACATGCTTGTTTATATTACTACAAATTACCAGAATACATGCGGAAAAATAAAATAGACAAGACTTGGGCAGAAATTGGGAATAAATTATGTAACTCGTTGATGTATAGCAGGCTTTAATAATGTAACAGGATGCTGGTAGATCTCTTTAGACATTCGGTAGAAAGATAAAAATTTATTATCATCATGTTGTAGTTCTTGTGCGGCTACAAAAATTCTACAATTTATGTTTCTTTCAATATATGGATGAATCCAATATTTTCTACTCTTGCGTTGACGTCTTCTGTTTTTATAAAACAGAAAAACTGCAAGTGCTTCTTCGTCACTGTAATCGCTCGACATAACGTCCGTCCGCAAAAAACGAGTTTGCACAAATGATGAAAGTCATTTTTCAGTAGCATAATGTGCGAGCGTCGGGTAGCGAACAAGTATCCAACTAGTATTCTACTCGAGTATCGTATCCTACAAGTATTGTAATGGGAGAAGGGCTATATACACACAACTATTCCAAATTTCATATCGATAGCTCCGGTAGTTACTGAAATAATCGAGTGTGACGGATAGATAGAAGATTTGTCATAGATGAAGTTTATACAGCTGATGCAGTCGTTATACAGAAAAATATCAACGAAACGGTTGAATTTCGAACATTGCTTCTTTGCTATGCTATAAATTTAGTATTGATATTTCGACAATGACTGTCAGGTTTCCGTAGTGTAGCGGTTATCACGTGTGCTTCACACGCACAAGGCCCCCGGTTCGATCCCGGGCGGAAACATCGTCTTTTTGTCTTTCAATCAATACTCATTTTTTTTTAGCAGAAAATATTCGGTACGTACTAACCTAACCTACCCATTAATTATCTTTTTGAATAGTGTTTTACACACTTAGGAAATAATTCCTATAAATAACCTACCCATGATATCATAATGAGTTATGATTATTTATAAAAATGACGTCATGTTTTTAGACACGTTAAAGTGTCATAAAATAGTCGTGTCATAATATAGTATGTACTATAATATTATACTCATTATTATTCTCACTATTGTCATAGAAAAGATGTAATACAGAATAAGACTAGTAGTATGACAGTAACGTAGGGATTCACAAACAAATGTTATGGTGAGGGAATCTGCAATATTCTTCCAACAGGCGTTGTGAAAAAACGGACCAACGCGCAATTGCTATCTAGCGGACGATTATTGCATGCAACTATTGCATGGTTTGTATATTGCAGGGAAATAGAACATAGAAAGTACTTGGCTGGAAACACGGAGGCTGGAAGGGCGTTCCACACCTTAACGGTTCGTATCAGAAACGTGGAAGAAAAACGTTTCGTACCAGTTTGTTGGATGTCAACCACATTCGGATGCCACCGCTCTCGGCGTCTTGCTGTCCTATTGTAGAAATGTGAAGGAGGTACAAGGTTATGTAGTTCCTGAGCACACTCACCAAAGTGTATTCTATAAAAACCGCTAAACAGGCAATATTGCGTCGGTGTTGTATAATCTGGGTGCCTTCAAGAGAAGAATGAAAAGGCATTTTCTATGCAAGCGCGCTCCAAGACCTCAGCATTGCTTTTAATCAGGTATGATTGTCGTCAAGTGCAAGCCTATATCTGCAAAAAAAATATTTGGACGTTCTTATAGCATTAGGAGGCTTTTTTCAATTAATATCACAATTTGAGCAGTGATAGATGAGTTTAGACCTCTGGCTCTAAACAGTGGGTGGAGAGTTTTAACACACCATACACGGTACACCTCGGTATTATGTAATTTGGGAAACTGCTTTGCTGTGATGGAATACATCGTGAGAAAGCCTGCATGCCGGAGAGCTTTCCTTAAAATGACTGCAAAGTTGGCGAAGCTTGCCTACCCGCACTTGGCTATCGCGGTGGGCTATAAATATATATCAGGACCTTAAACACATCGCAATCTAGCCCCAAAGTAAGCAATAGCTTGTGTTATGGGTAATAGATAACTGATAAATATACATAAGTACATGTTAATATAGATAAATATTAATAATAGTAAATAATTAATATTTAATAACGTCAACTGATGACAGAAGGGCTGGCTCATTTTTTACGCAACGTATCAGCCTAGCTATTCAACGCGGAAATGCAGCCAGTATTCTTGCCACCATTCCACGCGGACAAGACTTGTATAGTAATTAGAATAAGCTAGTGATAAGGTTTATTGTAACATTTATCATAAATATAATAATATGTATATTGAAAAACACCCAGACACTGGAAAACATTCATGCTCATCACACAAACATTTACCAGTAGTGGGAATTGACTTCCGACGCAGACGGCAGGTTCGCTACCTTCTCATTCTGAGGTGACGTACCTATCCGTCAGTGGGCCTTCAAAAGGAGTTCCATCAAATATACAGAGTGATCAATTATGACTGGTTGCTGATATCTACCAATGGTAGTGCACACTGCACATGTCATGTACTTAAATTGTAACTTACTTATGTACCTATGTCATGACTGGATACATACAGAATTCTGTGGCATTATTTCTACAATTTTGATTAAAAAATATACAAAACATGTAATTGTTCGTAATAAAAAATTTCAATGTCACCATCAGCAATTATTATATAACCTTGAACGTATATGTACTGCTGGTAGCTACACATTTATTATTATAAAGTAAATAGGCAAATAGCGTAGACGCTGGTAACTAGTGCCGTGTGCAGACTTTGTTCACGTTAATTACGTTTTAAAAATAGTTTAACCGACTTCCAAATAGCAGAAGGTTCTCAATTCTTCGGAATCTTTATGTTCATACCTCTTTTTATGGGTTACTGAAATATCATTTTCTGCAGTTTCCCGGAATTGGAGCTAATTGCAACCAATATAAAGTGACTGAAAAACAAAAGCAAAGCTCTTTGCATAGGCCTAGTATTTATCAATTTTCTTTCTGTGGTTGGCGTGAAAAAGTAAGAGACAGACACTCAGTTTCTCATTTATTATTATAACTAGTATATTATTATTTATTATTTTATAATACTCTCAGTATTAGTATAGAAGCAATTAAACAATCACAATGAGGTGATTTTATTTCTTTGCAGTCGACACGCAACTTTGACTGTTCAGGATACTACGCGTTATTTTAGGTTTAGTCAAACAGCGGTCGGGTGCGGTTGCGACGCAGGCGGGACGCGATTTGAGCAGTTATGCACTGATGGAAAACGCTAAAGACTACACAGCATCGCGCCTGCAGCCGCTATTTGACCAGCAGCCTCAGCCTTATCTATGATCTTCACAGAACCTTGACCATAACACATTATGGAAAGAAATTCAAATAATGTATGTGACTGACAGTTGTCATAAATAAGTCACGTGATCATTTTTTCGCATTCCTATACATTTTCTTTTTATTTTATTCCATTTAGATATGAAATGAGCAATGGACAGGTTTAATGATGATAGTCATTATAAATGAGTACTTATGAGAGAGATCCATACAGATAAATTCGAAAGCTTATACTGAATTTCGGCTGGATTACTGCAGTCACATTGTTCATTATCCATCTAACTATATTATGTGTAAATAATTAGTAGTAAGTACTTATGTTGTTCGTCTCAGAACAAGTACAAAATATGTTGGTTCTAGTCACAGTTTAGGATTCACCAGTTTAGGGTTTGGGTTGATCCTAATAAAATACTGTTTAGCGCGAATGAATATTTAATCCCAAGTAATGTTGTAATACGAGTTACAAAGCTTACAGAATGGGAGCTAAGGCGTTACGCTAGTGTCTCGTGTGAGACGTGAGATGGTACTAAAACTGGTTGTTTGGCGCCGAGATAGACGCCAAGCGCCTAGCGGGACGCCGCAGCTCCTACATTTAAAATTCCCGCGTGAGAGAAATTGTGGGGAACGTTTTGTAGATTGTATGGCAAAGTTGCCAGAGTAATAGATGTCCGCCACAACCACCCCCCTACGGAGAATGAAAAGTCAATGTAAATAATTAATTAACTTAGAATGATAAAAAAATACAAAATATCAATTAAGAGGTAAGCAATACACAGGTAATATCAAAATACAATGCTAAATTCAAAGGAGTTAGAAAACAATTTGACAAGTGTAAAATTGTATATAAAAAATAGCATTGTTACAAATAAAATATAATGTTTGTACAATAACATAAGAGTAAAGTGTGTAAAACAAGTTTTGATTAAAAATAGATCATTATAATATGTAATACATGTATTAAAAAAAAAGTTAAATTACAATTAAATTTGGTGTAAACTTTGGTAAAATCGCTTAATATAATGTAAAATGGTTCTATCCTAAGTAAACTATACATAGGAGTAAAACTAAATTATAAATCTAAAATTTGTTTGAATCTAACTGTACGACCTGACCGAGTAGTAACAGGCTGCGTTTTTGGAACTGTTGGTTGTCCAGAATCTGTTACGGCTTGTGGTTGTGTGCCTAATGGCGCAGCGAGATCAGTGTCGTGTTTTGATGATATGAATGCCGGTTTGACGCGGTCAATACTTACGGTAACCTTCTTGCCCCCCATGTCAATTGAAAGTGTTTTACTGTCACGTGCAAGCACTTTATACGGCCCCGGTATATGGCGGCTGCAACGGCCGTCGAACCGTGTCGTCTCGCAGCATGACATGTGATGAGTTCGCCAACTCTTTAAAGACGAACGTCGAGGGTTGGGAGTGACGAGATGCAGGGATGGGCCGAAGATCTGACATTTTAGCTCTTAAATCTTGTAACAAGTCATGTGTACTAATATTTTCGTTGGAGATATTAGGTACCAGGAATTCTCCAGGTAACCGTAATGGTTCTCCATATACTAATTCGGCTGCAGAACAGTTTAAGTCCTCTTTGAGGGCTGAGCGAATTCCGAGCAGTACTAGGGGTAAGGCGCGGTGCCACGTGTCGTTATGGCACATCAGGGCGGCCTTCAGTTGCCGGTGAAATCTCTCAACCATGCCGTTCGCTTGAGGATGATAGCTGGTAGTTCGTATGCGTTTCGTGGCGCCAATGTTCATCAGTCGTTCAAATAAGTGTGATTCGAACTGACGGCCACGGTCTGTTGTGACAGTGACTGGCACGCCAAAGCGTGATATCCAGCCCTGTATGAACGTATCAGCTACCTCTTCAGCAGTTATGGAAGTCATAGGCCATACCTCAGGCTATCTGGTGAAACGGTCGATTGCTGTAAGACAGTATGAATATCCGTTTGATGTAGCCATTGGACCTATAATATCCAGGTGCACGTGTTGGAATCTCGCTGATGGTGCGGAAAAGTTGCCTAGTGGAGCGGAGACATGGCGTGTTACCTTACTCCTTTGACAAGAAAGGCATTCGCGCGCCCAGGTGCGACAATCTTTTTTGATGCCCGGCCAGACGTATCGATCGGTGAGGAGTCGGGTAGTTGCGCGAGCCCCTGGATGACTGAGGTTATGCAGTCGATCGAACGCTGGTCGGCGGTGCTGGATGGGAAGATAAGGCCGAGGCTTACCAGTGGAAACGTCACACATGATGGAAATATCCGTACCTGGTAATTTCGTCGGTTCTAACTTTAGTGAAGAATCGGTTAGAAGTGATTTAAGTTCATCGTCCGTATCCTGGGCTTGAGCCAGGGATAAGAAGTCAGGATTAAGAGAAACGGCTTCAATGCGAGACATAGTGTCCGCGACCACGTTTTCGCTGCCTTTGACGTGCCTAATGTCAGTTGTAAATTGGGAAATGAACGTCAACTGATTAAGTTGCGCAGGTGGAAGTTTTTCCTTGCGCTGTTTGAAGGCGTATAAAAGAGGCTTATGATCAGTGTAAATAGTTGTATTTTGCGCTTCCAAGAGATGACGGAAATGGTGAACTGCTGAGTATACTGCCAGTAGCTCTCTGTAGTAGGCAGGCCACTGGGACTGTGATGCAGTTAGCTTTTTGCTGAAGAAGGCGAGAGGTTGCCAACCTTCATCCGTCCATTGTTGGAGAGCTGCGCCGACCTGGGTGCTGGAGGCGTCCGTGAATAAGCCCAAACGGGCACATTGTATAGGATGTGCGAGTCTGGTTGCTTTGGAGAGGGAGTCTCTACACGTGTAGAAAGTTTGCTCCAGTTCTGGAGTCCATGGCATTTGTTTTTGTCCCTTGAGACCGGTGGCTGTAAGAAAATTTATCAATGGTGCCTGTGCGTCGGCGGCATTGGGTATGAATTGTCTGTAGTAGTTGATCATACCAAGAAATCTTCTTAAGCCTTGTGCAGTCTTGGGTAGGGGAAAATTGAGTAAAGCCTGGATTTTCTCGTTTGGAGGTCGGATTCCATCTTTACTGACATGATACCCGAGGAATGTTACCTCTGCTGCTCCTAAGACGCATTTGTTAGGGTTCACTACTACACCGTAGTTAGCTAGCCTTTGAAAAATAGTGCGCAAGTGGTCGGCATGTTGCTCGGGAGTTTTAGAAAAAATTAATATGTCATCCACATAGGGAAAACAGAAGTCCAGCCCTCGGACGATTTCGTCTATGAAGCGCTGGAAGGTTTGTCCGGCATTGCGTAACCCGAAAGTCATATACGGGAATTCGAACAAGCCGAAAGGAGTGATGATAGCCGTTTTGCAAACGTCGGCTGGTGCTATCGGAATTTGTTGATAGGCTTTTACTAAATCCAGTGTACTGAATATAGTAGATCCGGCCAGGTTGTGTCCGAAATCCCCTATATGACGTACTGGATAGCAATCTGAGATGGTCCGGGCATTAAGCGCTCTATAGTCACCGCAAGGACGCCATGTTGAGTCTTTTTTAGGCGCAAGGTGTAGCGGTGATGACCATGGACTCTTAGAAGGGCGTGCAGTGCCAGCTTGTACCATGTTGGCGAATTCTTTTTGAGCAATCTGCAGCTTATCAGGAGCGAGACGGCGGGGGCGCGATACGACCGGAGGACCATCGGTAGTTTTGATGAAGTGAACTGTGTTGTGTTTTACTTCTCGGTTTATTCCCGGAGGCTTCGTAATGGATGGAAATGTAGCAAGAATCTTATGAAACGGCGAATCCTCGTTAGTCTTGATTGTTTTAATGCTTGGTTGACTGAAATCGGAGACAGAGGCTGGAACAGTTAGTCCAGTCACACCGCACCGTAGCACGCGATTGCGACAATCAGGTAAGAGGTTATAGTAGGCCAAGAAATCAGCGCCGATAATGGCTGTGTCGACGTCAGCGACGACAAAATTCCATCGGAAATCACGACGTAGCCCTAAGTCTAGATTCACCGTCCGACTGCCGTAGGTTTTTATGGTTGAACCATTAGCAGCAGATAGTTCATAATTGGAAACCTTCTGATCCTTGCTGAGGAGCTTCTTCGGGAGACAACAGAGGTCTGAGCCTGTATCGAGGAGGTACTGCCACTTGGAGTTCCTGTCTGTGATAAAAAGGCGGCGACCAATGTAAGCGCAGTCAGAAGTCGCCGTTACTGACTGGCCTGCGAGTTTCCCGAAACCGGGGCGGTCCAAGAACATGGCCGTGTGCATTTTGTAGCCTTTTGGCGGAACTTTCTATGATACCAGCACGGTTCTGGTTTGTCACCAGTTTTGGATTGTACGCATCTAGATCTAGACCGAGACCTAGATCGTTCAGGCTGGTTTAGTTTATTATTTATTGATGTCATTAATTTAATCAATTGAGTTATATTGATTTGGATTTGTTCTTCAATCGAGCTACTCGTAGCTTCCGCCATGTTAATTTAATATGCCTACAATAGAAAAACTAAAAGAGACTGAAAGTTCTAAAATAAAACAAAATTTTCTAGTTAGCCGTTGCTACTCGGTTGGTTAGTATTAAAAATACTTATCTAAAGAAATAAACAACAACTTAAAATGTACGGCACAAATAAAAGCGAAAGTTATTAACAAAAAATTAAAAGACTTACAGAGTGTCGCGTTCGACGATTTCACTAACGTCTCTATACCTGCTAAGGGTTGCGGCGACCCTTAAGACAATGGGCGATCGATTTTTTGTGATAGACGCACACTCGGCACGGCACTTTGGTTAGAAGTTAAACTTTATAATTATTTAATTTTTGAGTTACGCACTGAATTTATGTGCCTTATTTAGGCTAAACACTAAAGAACACTGTATGCGCTGCGGAGACTGGAATGCCCGTCGCTGCTGTGCTAATGGGCGGCCGATTTGCAGCCAGCTCCAGGTGTTGCGCGGGTTGATGTCCGTTGAGGTGCGTACAGGTACGAGTACCAAATACCTGATACGCTATGATGGCTCCGCTGGTTGCGATTGTCTGACGAAGATGTATGTTGGGTTCTCCGTCGCTCAGGAACATTAAACACGCTTACAAAATTAGGCGCGAATTTAAAAAATATTAATCACACTTGAAATTCGCGGGCACTAAAACCGTTCGGGGTCACCAATTTAGGATTTACCAGTTTAGGGTTTGGGTTGATCCTAATAAAATACTGTTTAGCGCGAATGAATATTTAATCCCAAGTAATGTTGTAATACGAGTTACAAAGCTTACAGAATGGGAGCTAAGGCGTTACGCTAGTGTCTCGTGTGAGACGTGAGATGGTACTAAAACTGGTTGTTTGGCGCCGAGATAGACGCCAAGCGCCTAGCGGGACGCCGCAGCTCCTACATTTAAAATTCCCGCGTGAGAGAAATTGTGGGGAACGTTTTGTAGATTGTATGGCAAAGTTGCCAGAGTAATAGATGTCCGCCACAACAGCTAAGTAACAAATAGGTACTCATAGAGGTAAAATGAGGTATAGGCAATATCAGTACTATGCAAATACTTGAACGACGTATAGAATATTATGTCACCTCCCAGGCGGAGTTGTTGCGCTCTTGGTTTAGAGTGCGTGGTCCCAGGTTTGATTCCCGCGCCTGTTTGGAATTTTTTTTATTTCTAAATTGGCTCAGGTCTGCGCACTTACCCTGGTTAATAAACCATCGGTTGCTACATCGCATCGCTCTGAATAATAGACATATACCCTGGATAGGGCGGACGGCACGAAAAAATGTAAATAGTAAATTCATGCTATAAGTTCCTCAGAAAGGCTCGTAGTCTAACTGTAAAATAGTAGACATGCAAGAAGGCTATTTTATACGAAACTTTTACTAAAACATGCAAATTTGATAATACCAGCAATATCATTGCCGTATCCGTAAGCCTACAATCAGTCATCTAAAGTGGTGTAGGTACATACTTGCGACACACAAAAAATACCTCTACATGTACCTATGCACATATTATTGTCAAACGAGCCTTGGTTTACACATCCACTATGTAATCAACAGGAAAATTACCAAATAAATTTATTAATGGGACTTCAAATGTCATCCACCGTCAAGTAAAAAAGACGTAAGTTCCATGCAACACTTGGTAGAAACAAAGTTTGGAATAACACCTAAAACAAGACTCCATTTTGTATCTACTTCATAAAAATCGACTTTTAAAAGAGTGTCATGTGATTTGAAAAGTCGTTCATAATATCATCATATGTCAGCCTGCGGATGTCCATTGTTGGACATATGCCTTCCCAAGCGAGCGCCATCACACCCTGTCCTCAGCCTTCCTCATCCAGCTTTATATCGTCGGTCCAACGGGCTGGAGGTCGCGGTCTCCACTCCATAACTTTCCGGCTCCACGGCCATCGCCCCTACGGACAAGCGTGACCTGCCCACTGCCACTTCAGCTTGCTTAATGGTTTTGCCTATGTCGGTAACTTTGGTTCTCCTTCTTCTCTTTCTCCATCTTTTCATTTCTGATTCTACCACACAGGGAAACTCCTAACACGCTGAGCGACTTTTAAGGATCAGGCCGCTTGTTAGTGTCCACGTTTCAGCGCCATAGGCATAGAGTAATTAAAATATAATACTATACCCTTCATAAGTGAAGACCGGCAGGACGCACTGGTTAAATGCTTACTTTCGTTTTCAGGCATTGAGGAATTGATGAAGAAAAGACCTGACTGAGTTTATCGAAAGCCGCCCAAGCGCAGCCGTATTATTCTGTTGGCTTCTTCATCGAAATTAATGTTTCTACCGAATTGTATGATTTGGCCAAGATAATTGTACTGGGAAACAATTTCGATGCCAATATTGTCGACTACAACTGCCCTCGGGACAACGTTTTAAAAAGATACAGATAGAAAAATTCGTATAGTTAGTCAGTATATAAGTAGCGCCGGGTTTAGCGGTTTGGTACGTTGGAAGTCTATATTTAAACTTCATTTAAACCCTGAAACATAAAAATATCTTTCTTCGATATTTGAAAATTGAATGTGCCGATTACATAGAATATATATTTTATCTACGCTCATTGCTTAAAGTTCGAATTATAAAATCGAAATGTGTCAAATAATTACCTACTTTATTCACAGACTTCTATAATTATTAAAAAGTTATTCATAATAACATCGCTCTACTATGGAAATATTTAAAGAAAGTTGTTTAATATCCATAACGATACACGGCTCTGGACTCCTGTATTTGTATCTGGGGTTTTGAAGGAATTGATAACAGTACCGCTATCTGCAATACAACGGTTAACGGTTACAATTATTATCAGGGGTAGGTAATATTTTTATGTAATATTTTTTTAAGTGAATCCACAGACAACATATAGTTGGTAGTCATTGCCGAGAGTATAGATGGGCCATGATTGACCATAGACAACAACACAATGTCTAACGTTCCGCGTAACGTTCCACCTGGGCCTGTGATTATGATTATGATTACGATTACGATTTCGATTACGATTACGACTACGATTACGACTACGATTACGATTACGATTACGATTACGATAACGATTACGATTATGACGTTATCTCGTAAATCTATCGTCCGTAAACCGACTTTACAGATAACCAATTTTTTTTGTTACTTAGTCAAAACTTTGCGCTGAAAAATGTCTAGTAGTGAAACCTACTAAAGAAAATTTCACTCCACCTGACATCTTAGTAGTTGCAATGATTTACGACAAAAGTTAGCAAGATTTTATGATTTGGATTTATGATAATAATATGAGCGTAGATAAAGTAGTGTATGAAACTCTACATAATTAGGTATTAAAACACTCGTGTGATACTATTAAAAAACTCGCCTGCGGCTCGTTTTTTAAACTGACACTCGTATTTTAATACCCCCCATTATGTAACCGTTACATAAACTACTATTAATGTATAAAATGCGATGGTGTTATGGTGTATGTAAATGAAGAAGAGTTGCAAAAAAAATATCAAGTTTATGTTGAATAGGTAAGTACCTAAGTATCGTTGGAAATAACACGTTGAGTAGAGTGCAAAACTAAGCACATGACTTGTTATTCTTTAACTCAATACCTACTAGACGGTATGAAAGAAATTCTTATGTCACTGTATTTGTATGTCAACTTAATAGCAGTTGTGATTAAATAGAAAGCTTTCTTTTTTTCTTTCTTTCTTAAGATTTGGTCAGCTCCAAAATTTATACTCAATAATTGATTCAGTTTATACTTTTTTTTACAGAAAACCTTATGACTGTACCAGTGGCGTAGCATGGGGGGGCGGGGGCACCGCCCCGGGCGGCGAATACGAAAGGGCGGCATACGGAAAAAATAAAAAGTGACTTAATCTGAGAAAACTTAAAAAAATTTCCGCTCGCTCCGCTCGCGTTTGCTGATGTATTTTTTGTCAAGTATAAACATCCGCTCTTAACTGCTTTTCGGCAAAATTTCAGTTTGTCACTTGGCTCTATCTCATGAACCATAGTTGAAAATTTAAAATATGCTATAGGTGGATAACAAATCAACAAAGATTAATAACAAAACAAAATTAAGTTAAAACGTAAAAAAAAGTAAAATTTTCGACGTTTTTTTCCTCGATTTTAACAATAAGTTAGGTTCAAGGATACTGCGACGTTGAAAATTCGACTATTGCAAGTTCAGCCTATAAAAAGTACCCCACCCTTAAAAGTTGCTGGGTACGTCCATGATGAGTACGCTGACAAATTTACGTCATAATTTAAAGTTAAATGCCCGTGAAACAATATTTTAATGAAACGGAATTATTAGTGTAGATCCAGCTATGCACCCCCTCAAAGAAATCCTGGCGGCGCCCGTTTTTTTTATGTATGTTCCCCAATTACTCGAAGACGCGTGGACCAATTAAAAAATTCTTTTTTTGTTTGAAAGGGTATACTTCCCAGATCTAATGATGAGATCCCGGAAAAATCGAGGGAACTCTTCAAATTTTGCTAGTATACTTGAAGGGATTTGGGTATTTTTATACTTACTATTGCATTTGCTTGCAGTCATCAAGTAATGACTGTAGTCATCAAGTCAGGATCTGATGATGTAATCTCAGAGAAATTGAGGGAACTCTTCAGATTTTAGAAGCACACTTCAAGCGATTTGGGCATTTTTTTTTCGATGCCTTGCGCATTTGTTGTTTTCCACTAAAAAGTAAAAAGCTAAATGGAAAATTCTTTCGAATTGGTGAACATTAAAAATTATTTCACTCTTTGTAGTGTCATTTGAAGTTGGTTATTTGGAAAGAATTTTCCATTTTATTAGTAATAGGGTCCCGTTTTACCCGAAAGACTGAAAACAAGGGGGGTGGCATATTTAGGTTTGGCCCCGGGCGGCGAAATCACACGCTACGCCACTGACGCTACGGACTACGGTTGACCGTTGAATACAACTTTGTGCTTAGACCCACATACAGACAACAACATACTAAATACATATTATCATCCTAGTTATCGGTTTGATAAAAGTTTAGTAGTAGAATAATCTATTTTTAGATTTGTAATAATCATGCTTGGAAATCTAATTCGCAGAAGACAGTTTTGTTTCTGTGGAAAGGTTTCTACCTACAATTAAATCTCAATCATAAAAAGTATGAGCTATCCGAATCATGCAGAATTAAAAATTAACAACAAACTCGATATGAGAATGAAGGTAGTTTAATAATTCATCCTCTTTATATTGATTGGAATATCGACTGAGTTTACTTTAAATTATGTCATTGATGAGTCACATAGTTCTCTTCCCTGAAGTGTTTTTTATCTTGTTCTTGACCAATTTCCGTAAACAGGTACTTGATTTGAGCGGTAATTTTACTTACTGCGCGTTTAGTCGTCGCCAATGTGGCGTCCACTGGACGTTTAGGGATTATTAAATAACAAACTCCAATTGTAAACAGTAAGTGCACTCAAATAAACGGTAGCGTCTACCTTGTCCGACTAGCGGATAGCAACTAACTGGCGGCGCCACTGTTTAGTTGCGTGCTATTTAATTGTGTATACAATATTACAGGTATAAACTAGCCGACCCGGCAAACTTTATTTTGCCATTAGGGATATAAAAACCAGCTAACAACCTACTCTCGGACCTAACAAACATACATAGAATAATTCATAAAAATCAGTCAATCCATTTCGGAGAAGTTTGATAACAAAAGTTGTTATGCCACATAATATAGCTGGTGCAGTAAGGTGGGCCACATAATGGAAAGTCCGGGCCCTGACGGACTGCATCACTACTGGCTAAAAGGTTTCTCGGCTTGCCATGCGACCCTGGCTCGACAATTCCAAGGCGCTCTTGAGCAAAGGGTACTCCCAAACCTTTTCACCACCGGGATCACTCATTAAGCTATATAATATAATGCTTATGATAATGATAATGATAATACTAACGATAATTCTAGTAATAATGCTAATGATAGTGATAATGATAATGCTAATGACAATGCTAATGATAATGATAATGCTAATGATCATGATAATGATAATGCTAATTATAATGCTAATGATAATGATAATGATAATTAAAATGAAAATGAAAATGAAAAATCTTTATTTTCACATAGGCCTAATTAAAAGGCTCTTATGAAAAGTCAAAACTCTACCGCCAGGTTCGGAAAGCAGGTTTGCACCGAGAAGAACTGGCAAGAAACTCGGCACTTGCTCTTTTCAAAAAAATGACATTATATACAATTTCTTAAATAATATCAATAATTATTACATAATTTTTAAGATATCTCGTGAAGAGATGGAAATATATCCCTATCATTCCAACAATTCTTGTCATCACAATGATAATGCTAATGATAATTCTAATGATAATGATAATACTATTCATAATGATTATGCTAATGATCATGATATTGCTAATGATAATGATAATGCTAATGATAATACTAACGATAATGCTAATTATAATGCTTATGATAGTGATAGTGATAATGCTAATGATAATGCTAATGATAACGCTAATGATTATGCTAATGATAATGCTTATGATAATTCTAATGATAATGATAATACTATTCATAATGATTATGCTAATGATCATGATATTGCTAATGATAATGATAATGCTAATGATAATACTAACGATAATGCTAATTATAATGCTTATGATAGTGATAGTGATAATGCTAATGATAATGCTAATGATAATGCTAATGATAGTCATAATGATAATGCTTATGACAATGCTAATGATAATGCTAATGATAATGCTAATAATCATGATAATGATAATGCTAATGATAATGCTAATGATAAAGATAGTGCTAATGATAATGATAATGATAGTGCTAATGATAATGCTAATGATAATGATAATGATATTGTTAATGCTAATGATAATGATAATGCTAATTATAGTGCTAATGATAATGCTAATAATAATGATAATGCTAATGATACTGATTATGCTAATGATAATGATAATACTTTAACATAATGATTATGCTAATTATAATGATAATACGTTTCATAGTGATTATGCTAATGATCATGATAATGATAATGCTAATGATAATGCTAATGATCATGATAATAATAATGCTAATGATAATGATAATGCTAATGATAGTGATAATGATTATGCTAATGATAGTGATAATGATTATGCTAATGATTATGATCTTTTAATGGATTAAGACAGGGTGATGCCCTCTCGTGCCTTCTGTTCAATCTGGTGCTGGAAAAGTGTGTCAGAGACTCCCAAATACAAACGATGGGCAACATATTTTACAAATCATCCCAAATACTGGGCTACGCCGATGACATTGATCTCATTGCGAGAAATCTGGACACCTTAAAACTGGAATACACTAGAATAAAGTCAGCCGCTGAAAATGTAGGCCTAAAAATTAACAACCAAAAGACAATGTACATGCAAGCTACCAAGTACGAGGCGGCCATACTTAGTCAACTGACGATTGAGGGCACAGATATTATAGAATGTTCAAACTTTATCTACCTGGTACATAAAGTTTGAACATTCTTTAATATGCTCACAAGTAACATGTAACAACGACGTGTCTAGCGAAAAAAGCGGCGAATAGCTAATGCGAATAGAGCATTGTATATTCTAAGAAAACTTTTCAAATCGGGGTTCATAACAAGACGCGTTAAAACAAAGTTATACAAGACCCTTGTGAGGCCTGTTCTTACATACGGCAGTGAGTGCTGGACAATTAGTAAAAAGGACGAGGAGGCCCTTCTCGTTTTTGAAAGAAGGATCCTAAGATCGATCTACGGGGCAGTGCATGTTGATGGGATGTGGCGCATTCGGTACAATCATGAGTTATATAATATATTTGGTGAGCCTAACGTAGTCCAGCATATAAAGATCGTGAGATTGCAGTGGGCTGGACACGTACAACGTATGGACGAATGCAGACCACCTAAAAAGCTCATGGTGTCACACCCAGATGGACGCAGAAGTGTGGGTCGGCCAAAGCTTCGATGGCTGGATGGTGTTGAGCAGGACGCAAAACGAATCGGCATACGCAATTGGAAAACGAGCGCTAGCGATAGGGATAGGTGGCGAAATCTTCTTGAACAGGCCCGGGCCCACAAAGGGCTGTAGCGCCAGTGATGATGATGATGATGAATGATTATGATAATACTATAACAAAATGATTATGCTAATGATAATGATAATGATAGTGCTAATGAAAATGTTAATGATAATGCTAATGATAGTGATAATGATAATGCTAATGATACTATTCATAATGATTATGCTAATGATAATGATATTGCTAATGATAATGATAATGATAATGAAAATGCTAATGAAAGTGATAATGATAATGATAATGATAGTGATAATGCTAATGACAATGCTAATGCTAATGATAATGCTAATGATAATGCTATTGATAATGATAGTGATAATGATAATGATACTGATAATTATGCTAATGATCATGATATTGTAAATGATAATGCTTATGATAATACTAACGATAATGCTAATGAAAGTGATAATGGTAATGCTAATGGCAATGCTAATGATAATGCTAATGATAATGCTAATGATAGTGATAATGATAATGATAATGCTAATGATAATGCTAATGATAATGCTAATGATCATGATAATGATAATGCTAATGAAAGCTAATGATAATGCTAATGGTAATGCTAATGATAACGCTAATGATTATGCTAATGATAATGCTAATGATAATGCTAATGATCAAGATAATGATAGTGCTAATTATAGCTAATGATAATGCTAATGATAATGCTAATGATAATGCTAATGATCAATATAATGATAATGCTTATGATAGCTAATGATAGTGTTAATGATAATGTTAATAATAATGCTAATGATAATGCTATTGATAATGATAGTGATAATGATAATGATACTGATAATTATGCTAATGATCATGATATTGTTAATGATAATGCTAATGATAATATTAACGATAATGGCAATGCTAATGAAAGTGATAATGGTAATGCTAATGACAATGCTAATGATACTGCTAATGATAATGCTAATGATAGTGCTAATGATCATGATAATGATTATGCTTATTATAATGCTAATGATAATGCTAATGATTATGCTAATGATCATGATAATGATAATGCTAATGAAAGCTAATGATCATGATAATGATTATGCTAATTATAATGCTAATGATAATGCTAATGATAATGCTAATGATCATGATAATGATAATGCTAATGATAGCTAATGATAATGCTAATGATAATGCTAATGATAATGCTAATGATTATGCTAATGATAATGCTAATGATAGCTAATGATAATGCTAATCATAATGCTAATGATAATGCTAATGATAATGCTAATGATTATGCTAATGATCATGATAATGATAATGCTAATGATAGCTAATGATAATGCTAATCATAATGCTAATGATAATGCTAATGATAATGCTAATGATAATGGTAATGATCATGATAAAGATTATGCTAATTATAATGCTAATGATAATGCTAATGATCATGATAATGATTATGCTAATTATAATCCTAATGATAATGCTAATGATAATGCTAATGATAATGCTAATGATCATGATAATGATTATGCTAATGATAATGCTAATGATAATGCTAATGATCATGATAATGAAAATGCTAATGATAGCTAATGATAATGCTAATGATTATGCTAATGATCATGATAATGATAATGCAAATGATAGCTACTGATAGTGCTAATGATCATGATAATGATAATGCTAATTATAATGCTAATGATAATGCTAATGATAATGCTAATGATTATGCAAATGATCATGATAATGATAGCTAATGATAATGCTAATCATAATGCTAATGATAATGCTAATGATAATGCTAATGATAATGCTAATGATTATGCTAATGATCATGATAATGATAATGCTAATGATAATGCTAATGATAGCCTATGATAATGCTTATCATAATGCTAATGATAATGCTAATGATAATGCTAATGATAATGCTAATGATCATGATAATGATAATGCTAATGATAGCTAATGAATTATGATAATGCTAATGATAATGCTAATGATAACGCTAATGATTATGCTAATGATAATGATAATGCTAATGATAATGCTAATGATAATGCTAATGATCATGATAATGATAGTGCTAATGATAGCTAATGATAATGCTAATGATAATGCTAATGATCATGATAATGATAATGCTTATGATAGCTAATGATAGTGTTAATGATAATGTTAATGATAATGCTAATGATAATGCTATTGATAATGATAGTGATAATGATAATGATACTGATAATGATAATGCTAATGATAGCTAATGATAATGCTAATGATCATGATAATGATAATGCTAATGATAGCTTATGATAATGCTAATCATAATGCTAATGATAATGCTAATGATAATGCTAATGATAGTGCTAATGATCATGATAATGATTAAGCTTATTAGAATGCTAATGATAATGCTAATGATTATGCAAATGATCATGATAATGATAATGCTAATGATAGCTTATGATAATGCTAATGCTAATGATAAAGATAATGCTAATGATAATGCTAATGATAGCCAATGATAATACTAATGATGATGCTAATGATAATGCTAATGATTATGCTAATGATAATGCTAATGATAATGCTAATGATGATGCTAATGATAATGCTAATGATAATGCTAATGATAATGCTAATGATCATGATAATGATTATGCTTATTGTAATGCTAAGGATAATGCTAATGATAATGCTAGTGATTATGCTAATGATCATGATAATGATCATGATAATGATTATGCCAAATATAATGCTAATGATAATGCTAATGATAGCTTATGATAATGCTAATGATAATGCTAATGATAATGCTAATGATAATGCTAATGATTATGCTAATGATAATGCTAATGATAGCTAATGATAATGCTAATCATAATGCTAATGATAATGCTAACGATTATGCTAATGATGTTGATAATGATTATGCTAATGATAGCTAATAAAAATGCTTATCATAATGCTAATGATAATGCTAATGATAATGCTTCTGAGATTGCTAATGATAATGCTAATGGTTATGCTTATGATAATGCTAATGATAATGTTAATGATAATGCTTATGATTATGCACATGATCATGCATGCACAAAGCTAATGATCATGATAATGATTATGCTAATGATAATGCTAATGATAAAGATAATGCTAATGATAATGCTAAAGATAGCTAATGATAATGCTAATGATAATGCTGATGATAATGCTAAAGATCATGATAATGATACTGCTAATGATAGCTAATGATCATGATAATGATTATGCTAATGATAATGCTAATGATAATGCTTATGATAGTGCTAATGATCATGATAATGATAATGCTAATGATAGCTAATGATCATGAAAATGATTATGCTAATGATAATGCTAATGATAATGCTAATGATAATGCTAATGATAATGATTATGCTAATGATCATGATAATGATTATGCTAATTATAATGCTTATGATAATGCTAATGATAATGCTAATGATTATGCTAATGATCATGATAATGATTATGCTAATTATAGTGCTAATGATAATGCTAATAATAATGCTAATGATTATGCTAATGATCATGTAAATGATCATGATAATGATTATGCTAAATATAATGCTAATGATAATGCTAATGATAATGCTAAAGATAATGCTAATGATCGTGCTAATGATAGCTAATGATAATGCTAATGATAATGCTAATGATAATGCTAATGATAATGCTTATGAAAGCTAATGATCATGATAATGATTATGCTAATGATAATGCTAATGATAATGATAATGCTAATGATAATGCTAAAGATAGCTAATGATAATGCTAATGATAATGCTAATGATTATGCTAAAGATCATGATAATGATAATGCTAATGATAGCTAATGATCATGATAATGATTATGCTAATGATAATGCTAATGATAATGCTAATGATAGTGCTAATGATCATGATAATGATAATGCTAATGATAGCTAATGATCATGAAAATGATTATGCTAATGATAATGCTAATGATAATGCTAATGATAATGCTAACGATCATGATAATGATTATGCTAATTATAATGCTAATGATAATGCTAATGATAATGATTATGCTAATGATCATGATAGTGTTTATGCTAATTATAATGCTTATGATAATGCTAATGATAATGCTAATGATTATGCTAATGATCATGATAATGATTATGCTAATGATAATGCTAATGATCATGATAATGATTATGCTTTTTATAATGCTAATGGTAATGCTAATGATAATGCTAATGATTATGCTAATGATCATGATAATGATTATGCTAATTATAATGCTAATGATAATTCTAATGATAATGCTTATGATTATGCTAATGATCATGTAAATGATCATGATAATGATTATGCTAAATAAATTGCTAATGATAATGCTAATGATAATGCTAATGATTATGCTAAAGATCATGATAATGATTATGCGAATTATAGTGCTAATGATAATGCTAATGATAATGCTAATGATTATGCTAATGATCATGTAAATGATCATGATAATGATTATGCTAAATATAATGCTAATGATAATGCTAATGATAATGCTAAAGATAATGCTAATGATCGTGCTAATGATAGCTAATGATAATGCTAATGATAATGCTAATGATAATGCTAATGATAATGCTTATGAAAGCTAATGATCATGATAATGATTATGCTAATGATAATGCTAATGATAATGATAATGCTAATGATAATGCTAAAGATAGCTAATGATAATGCTAATAATAATGATAATGCTTATGATAATGATTATGCTTATTATAATGATAATGCTAATGATAATGATCATGATAGTGTTAATGCTAATGCTAATTATAATGCTAATGATCATGATTATGGTAATGCTAATGATAATGCTAATGATTATGATAATGCTTATGATAATGATAATGATAATACTAATTATAATGCTTATGATAGTGATAATGCTAATGATAATGCTAATGATCATGATAATGATAATGCTAATGATAATGCTTATTATAATGATAATGCTAATGATCATGATAATAATAATGCTAATGATAATGATAATGCTAATGATAGTGCTAATGATAATGATATTGTTAATGCATATGATAATGATAATGATCATGATAGTGCTAATGCTAATTATAATGCTAATGATCATGATTATGATAATGCTTATGATAATGCTAATGATAATGATAATGCTAATGATAATGATAATGATAATACTAATGATAATGCTAATTATAATGCTTATGATAGTGATAATGCTAATGATAATGCTAATGATCATGATAATACTATTCATAATGATTATGCTAATGATCATGATATTGCTTATGATAATGCTAATGCTAATTATAATGCTAATGATCATGATTATGGTAATGCTAATGATAATGCTAATGATAATGATAATGATAATACTAATGATAATGCTAACGATAATTTTAATGATAATGCTGATGATAATGATAATACTATTCATAATGATTATGCCTATGATCATGATATTGCTAATGCTAATGATATTGCTAATGCTAATGCTTTTGGCATGCATGGCAAAAAAAGCATGGGGGGGCGGGGGGGGCCACTGCCCCGGGCGGCGAATACGAAAGGGCGGCATTCGGAAAAAAAAGTGACTTAATCTGAGAAAACTTGAAAAAATTTTCGCTAACTTCGCTCGCGTTTGCTGATATAATTTTTGTCAAGTATAAACATCCGCTCTTAACTGCTTTTCGGCAAAATTTCTGTTTGTCACTTGGCTCTATCTCATGAACCATAGTTGAAAATTTAAAATATGCTATAGGTGGATAACAAATCAACAAAGATTAATAACAAAACAAAATTAAGTTAAAACGTAAATAAAAGTTAAATTTTCGACGATTTTGACGTGACAACGTCTTATAATTCGATAGAGCCGGTTGCACCCACGAAAAAACATGACTCATCCGGTGTTACCTCGCTCATGCGGCGTTACCGGCGTTACCTAGCGAGCGCGGAATGAGCGACAAAGAAGACGTTGTCACGTTCAACTATCGTCAGTCAACCGACTTTATTTTCCTCGATTTTAACAATAAGTTAGGTTCAAGGATACTGCGACGTTGAAAATTCGACTATTGCAAGTTCAGCCTGTAAAAAGTACTCCATGCTTTTTCCCCACCCTTAAATGTTGCTGGGTACGTCCATGATGAGTACGCTGACAAATTTACGTCATAATTTAAAGTTAAATGCCCGTGAAACAATATTTTAATGAAACGGAATTATTAGTGTAGATCCAGCTATGCACCCCCCTCAAAGTAATCCTGGCGGCGCCCATCTTTTTTTATGTATGTTCCCTCGAAGATTACTCGAAGACGCGTGGACCAATTAGAAAATTCTTTTTTTGTTTGAAAGTTTACCCATACTTCCCAGATCTAATGATGAGATCCCGGAAAAATCGAGGGAACTCTTCAAATTTTGCTAGTATACTTGAAGGGATTTGGGTATTTTTATAGTTACTATTGCATTTGCTTGTAGTCATCAAGTAATGACTGTAGTCATCAAGTCAGGATCTGATGATATAATCTCAGAGAAATTGAGGGAACTCTTCAGATTTTAGAAGCACACTTTAAGCGATTTGGGCATTGTATTGCAATGCCCAAAAAGTAAACAATTAAATGGAAAATTCTTTCGAATTGGTGAACATTAAAAATTATTTCACTCTTTGTAGTGTCATTTGAAGTTGGTTATTTGGAAAGAATTTTCCATTTTATTAGTAATAGGGTCCCGTTTTACCCGGAAGACTGAAAACAAAAGAGGCGGCATAGTTAGGTTTGGCCCCGGGCGGCGAAATCACACGCTACGCCACTGGACTGTACATCGTTATAAGTTTTATACATCAATCTCACGGTAGTGTTTTTTACTCAAGTGATCTAAGGTCCAGAATTAGCACTGTTTTCCGCCAGACACTTATAAGTTTGAGAAAAGCTTTCAATGGAAGTTCATCCTACGGAATTTTATAAATATTCACGAACCTTATGTAGTAACGAAGTAATTGGATTATGATAAAATTTATTTAAAAAAATGTCTATTGTATTGTTATAGTTTTCAATTTCGCAAGCCGAGCATAGAACTTAGCAAATATGCGTGTCAATCAAACAAAAAGGCATTAAAAACTCATATCATAATAATATGGGGATTTGGTCTGTCAGGTCAGCTAATAGTACATATTATATTAAGTTCAGATAACATGAAATCACGCATAATTATCATAATACAATATAATAATTATTTTAAAAAAATAAAATAATTGGTATCCGCTGTCGCAACGGAAGCCATTGTGCGGCTTTATCCTTGCCGGACCTGAGTTTAAAACAAATGCTAATTCTTATGTTAGTGCCTTTATTTAATGTAGTCTGAGTTTTAGTGATACTGGTTTAAGTCATCTGAGCGCACGCGCACGTATATTTGTTAGAATTTAAATATTTGAACTTTTAATTTATACCAAATTAAATTACTCGGAATTTGAATCCAGGTAACTATTAGCATTAATTATCATTTAATTATAATAATATTTTCAAACAATTTCGCATTTAATGGCTCAGGTACGGTGGATATTAAATTAAACTAATTTTAGTTTTATGTAATGTATATTGTTAATGTGTATGTATTATAATATTAACCCACACCATTTCAATAGGCCGTTAGATACAGGATGTTTCTAAAAAATCCAGTGCATCAGCTTAGGCCCTATTTACCGTTGTCAATGGCTAACTGAGTGAACCAACTCCTCATAATAACCTATGCATTCGAAGAATGTATGAATCGGCTTTCTGTATGAGTTCATAAGATAGAAATTGTTGAAAAAAAACTGAACAGGCAACGACTGTGACACCCACAAAGTGACACCTTGTGATACTGAGTTTACTAACTGAAACTACCGGTACCTGCATACTTAACAAACCCAGCATACATATGACATATTTATATAGAAGTCATTGCATATTTCGTATCGATTCGATTCGCTGAAATGGGATGAAATTCAAAAATGTTTGCAAATGATAGCTCTCTGTTAGAAGTTAGAACGCACAATATTGTCATTCGCATACATTTTTCGAATTTCGATTAATTTGAGCGAACCGAATCTAAGTAGTTAAGTCATATGGCTATAACGGCTACTGGGATAATTACATTGAAAAATAAATATAAGTAGGCACCTACGATTACGATGGAAGATGAGACATCCCGTGAATCCGTTGAATGAATGATTCAATGCCACTCAACTCCACTGCACTGCATCACATTTGCAACGTGTGAACTGAATGTTCAGGACGCCCATTTCCAGCAATAACCTTTATATTAATGGCTACTCAATTATTATAATTCTATTGTTAAGTACCTATCAGGAGCTGTTATGTTAATTGAACGTTAATAGAACTTAATCGCTTAAAAGAATATATAATCCCAACAAAAACATTTTCATGTAAAATGTTGCCAGACGAGCATATGGCTCACACTGTCAAAAAGTTATCAGATCTCATGTAGGGCAAGACTTCTGACTTTATACACCCTTAAATACAAGCTCTAACTTCACAAACTCTACACTTTAGTTACAATAATGTCTTGACCGTTTGGCTACCGTCACATGGGCGTGAAGTGAAAAATTTATCCCACCAAAATCATTTTCCTGATTTCAAATTTTGATTTAACAGAACTTACAGAGTACTGAAAAGTGAATAAATTTTTGATTTTACGCCCATGTGACGGTAGCCAAACGGTCAAGACATTATTGTAACTAAAGTGTAGAGTTTGTGAAGTTAGAGCTTGTATTTAAGGGTGTATAAAGTCAGAAGTCTTGCCCTACATGAGATCTGATAACTTTTTGACAGTGTGAGCCATATGCTCGTCTGGCAACATTTTACATGAAAATGTTTTTGTTGGGATTTCATTTCTTTTTGTAAGTTTTTAAAACAATGTTTTTAATTAACTTATTTTTTTTGTGTATTTCTTGCACTTCAGGTGCGCCTCTTTTCACAGCCCACTCTCTAATATGTTTGTATTACAAGTACATACGTACTTTGCTGATATTCTGAAAATTTAAAAAAATTATAGTGGATTTAAAGTTAGTAGTTTTGGCCTACCGAAAGTGAAACTAATTTTACATTTATCAAGATAAAATGATAATCAAACGTAATGTATAGATCCAAATTTCAATTTCTAACTTCAAATTTTACCTTTTAAAACACAACAGATACATATGAAAGTATGGATGTTTGTTACTCAATCACAACACAACCACTGAACTGATTTGGCTGAAATTTAAAATGTAGACTGATTTTATCCTGGACTAACACAGACTACTTGTTATTCATTAATAATCTACGGAAGGTATCGGTGAGATTTGTGTGTTTATTAGTTTTTTAACTATTGTTTTATTTACAGTCTTTATTTTCGTTGGGCGCTGAGGCGCTCTTGAAATGCAAATTTGACGCTTGACACGCTTGACAACTCATTTTGGTCACAGAGCACTGGACTCTGGGCAATGAACACGCGGAGCTCGGTACGGGAATTCGGGCTTGCCGCGTGCACTATGGTACTGGGCACACTGACGTTGCGGCGCTGTTAAAATCCATATAATTTACGCTTGGCATGCCTGACGGCTAACTGTGGGTACTGGGTACTGGGCCTTGGGCACTAATCTCACCGCGGGCACTGGGAACTGAGAGCTGGGCTCGTTGGACGGGCCCTGTATGTAACTTGGGCTTGACGCGTCCGTTTGGGCACTGAGCAGGTATTTATGCGCTATAACGCTCTTCAAATTCAGAGAGATTTAACGCTTGGCACGTTCAACAACTCAAGCTGGGCACTGGGCACTCGGCTCAATATGGGTTCTTGTCATTGAGCGCTGGATCCTGGTCACTCGACATGCAGTGAAACTCGGCTTGTTAAACATGACATGCATGAAACTTGGGCTTGAAACGTGCGATATTACTGGGCACGGGGCACTGGGCATTCGGGCGCTTGGCCACTTGGGCACTGGAATCGCGCTTATAATTACCAAAAAAAATTACGTGTTTTTCCAGATGTATACTAGCAGATATCTAACGTGAAATTAAGTTTGTACCTATATACGTATGGGTAACCCCATACGAACTTCCAACCCCCTAATTTGATGGATGTGGCGTGATTTTCTAAAAATCCTGAAACACGTATTTAATTGTTTATTACAAAGAGTCCCTATATCAATTTTGAGACCTCTAGCATCAATATTTGCCGTAGTTTCATACAAACTTCCATCCCCCCATACGAACTTCCAACCCCCTAATTTGATGGATGTGGGGTGATTTACTAAAAATCCTGAAACACGTATTTAATTGTTTATTACGAAGAGTCCCTATATCAATTTTGAGACCTCTAGCATCAATATTTGCCGTAGTTTCATACAAATTTCCATCCCCTATTTTCAGGGGTTGGGGGGTTAAATTTCCAACTTTTGGAATTTTTTTGTTGGTTGTGTACTAATTCTAGCTTACATACCAAATTTCAGCTTTCTAGGACTTCAGGAAGTACCTAGGAATTTTGATGATCATCAGTGAGTCAGTGACGAAATCTGGGTTTTTCAGATGTCAATAAAATCTAAAGTATAAGAACTGTGATATTGAAACTTTATACGTTTAATAAGTTCACCGGCTACATCATTTCCCGAGAATTTGATTATCTGAAATAATTCTGGCCTAAGTTATAAGGGTTTAAAAATACGGCGAAACACTTCGAGAAAATATAGGTAGTGCCCTCGCGCTTCGCTTGACTCGTCTGGCGGGGACACTACCGTGTCCCCAGATTTTTTACTGAAACAGGATAGCATGTCTTGATAGTATACTTTTAGTACTTACTCGTAACTAGCTATACAATTTTCTTAACTAACTACAGGTTTTGTGCTTGTGACGGAGTTTAACTGCGAACGTGCCATTGCATAAAGCAGGTAAAGGCCAAAGAGACTGTTTTAGTTTTTGGTTGACGCTTAGTAAAGTTGGATTGTTTTACCTAGAAAAATATTGTCCTCTGTCGCGCCTTTTTGAGTAAGCATAAAATCTTATACTTATTTTAAATACTATCCAGAACGTACAGTAACTTTTGTTTGAAAGTTGCGCCAGTGATAGAAAAGCTGAGGAATAAAAGGTTAGCGTGGTATGGGCATGTAATGCGGAAGGATTAAAATTATGTTACTATACGCTGAGAATGATGAGTTTGCATGTGGAAGACGACGTGTGGAAGAGGACGATGAAGCAGAGGAAGACCCCAAAGAAGAGATAGATGGATTGCATGAAAGAGGATATGCGTGTGAAAGGAGTGGATTGCACGTTTAGAGCTGATAGGAGTGAATGGAGAAGAATGAAGAAGAAGACGTGTTGTGTCGACCCCACTTAATGTGGAAAAGGGCGGAGAAGAAAAAGAGTATGTATTTGAGCCAATCGTCGAATTGAGTCCCATAAATGTTCGCTCATGAGATGAAGTAAGATGTTTGTGATTTTTCAGGATAAAAATGATAGGTGTAGTGAAACAATTTCCAGCAGAGAAGGAGTATGAGAAAAACCCGGATATATTACGCGAGGACATAGAAAAGTTAAACGAATGGCTAAAGACGCAATCCCATCTGCCTGGAGAATATTTGACAGGTAACATTTTTTAATAATAAATCGGGGTTACTATACTACTGAAGAATTTTTCAATGACAAGAATTCTTGGAATAATAGGGATATATTTCCATCTCCTCACGAGATATCTTAAAAATTATGTAATAATTTTTGATATTATTTAAGAAATTGTATATAATGACATTTTTGAAAAGAGCAAGTGCCGAGTTTCTTGCCATTTCTTTTCGGTGCAAACCTGCTTTCCAAACCTGGCGGTAGTTTTGACTTTTCATAAGAGCCTATTATTTAGGCCTATGTGAAAAATAAAGATTTTCATTTTCATTTAATTGAGAATGTACCTACCTCGCGAATCACCTAGTGCCTAGGCAGATCAAGAGTTTATGCTTAAAATTATCTACGGCTCATCACAAAATACGATATAGAACAAGGTTTATAAGAAAAACACCTTCAAACTCTGTGGTATGAACAAAATAAAGAAGTCAACTGTGAACCGCATTCGCGCACTTAGGATTCCCTACTTACAAAAGTACTTTTTTTTTGTTTTGGTATTTTTGATAGAGCCTGCCATAGCTACAATTAGTAAGTCTCCAAATGAAAAACTGCTAAAAAATAAAATGTTGTTTTCGTAGTAATTTATTTTCCATAACTTATGCCATGATTCTAGAATTATTACAGAAGACACTCCAGAGGTTTTGAGTTTGCGAACAACTCGGGGTGCGTCTATAATTTTTTTTTTCACATTTTTATTATATTTTCTCATGCATTTCTTAAATAAAAATCTTTTTAAATTAAATAAATTACATTCTAGTCGCCTCGAAAGCGTCGGCCTCCGAGAATACTTAGAGCCTATTTTAATTGTTTTTATCTACGCTCATTGCTTAAAGTTCGAATTATGAAATCGAAATGTGTCAAATAATTACCTACTTTATTCACAGACTTCTATAATTATTAAAAAGTTATTCATAATAACATCGCTCTACTATGGAAATATTTAAAGAAAGTTGTTGAATATCCATAACGATACACGGCTCTGGATTCCTGTATTTGTATCTGGGGTAATATTTTTTATGTAATAATTTTTTTAAGTGAATCCACAGACAACATATAGTTGGTAGTCATTGCCGAGAGTATGGATGGGCCATGATTGACCATAGACAACAACAACAATGTCTATTGTCTATGGTTCTGCGCCATATTTGCAGAATTTTGGTGCCATACATACAAATTTTTTACATTTTAATGTGCTATTTTTGTTACTTAGTCAAAATTTTGCGCTGAAAAATGTCTAGCAGTGAAACCTACTAAAGAAAATTTAACTTCACCTGACATTTTAGTAGTTGCAACAAAAATGAAACAAAGTGAATGATTTATGACAAACGTTAGCAAGATTTTATGATTTAGATTTAAGATAATAATATGAGCGTAGATAAAGTACCTAGTGTATGGAACTCTACATAATTAGGTATTAAAACACTCGTGTGATACTATTAAAAAACTCGCCTGCGGCTCGTTTTTTAAACTCACACTCGTGTTTTAATACCCCCATTATGTAACCGTTACATAAACTACTATAATTAAACATGATACTCTCCTCCCAACGAATAAGTTAGTACTTTCCGTATGAGCGGTTTTCTTGTCTTGAGGCACGGACGGAACTCTAAAACAAATAAAATGCGTATATTTTAATAAGGTACAAGAGAGCAAGGTGGATGCCTCATTGTGATTCTAACTCTGATACATCATTACGTCAAAAACGTGTCCACTTATGTAATGTATATATTTTCCAGTGACCTTTTTATTTCCTAACAGAGGTCAATGAGGGTTTTAATGTAAAATAAAGGGCAAGTAGCTTACCTACATGACACTGCATTTATTTAAATGGCTGCCATTATCTTGAAGATAACTACTCATAAAACTTCTAATTAGGTAGGTACCTAACATGTAAATTACGAATACTTTAAATTATATACATATAGCTTACGACTATAATTTACGAAGTGCGTGTACAATATTAGGGTAAAACCATAATTGTAATTTATCAGCTGTAGCCATATATGACAGGTATATATTCATTTTGGGTTTCCATTTCTAAGATTCCTTTTGGTACACTTGTGGAACGAAATTCAAAAATGTGCGGGAATGATATGCCCGACTCCGAGCGCTAAATATATCCTTTTCCACTAAGTATTCTTGTACATTTTTTGAATTTCGTCCCATAAGCGCTTGTCACATGGCTACAGCTGCTGAAGCTTGTATGGGAAATATGTCATGTGGCTGATAATGAAATGATTGGCACAGATCTGAACAATCAGTTCATGCTTTCAGAACTGGACCTCATCATCACATTTCACAGCTGCGACAACAGCGCGGAGGTCACCAAGCAAGTGCTGGACCTGCACTACACGCTGCGCACGCTGTTCGCGGCGCTCTTCAGAGACAGGGCTGTGGATCAGCGCATCATTCACACCATGAACACCGTGTAAGTAAACAGCGCGGAGGTCGCCAAGCGAGTGCTGGACCTGCACTACACGCTGCGCACGCTGTTCGCGGCGCTCTTCAGAGACAGGGCTGTGGATCAGCGCATCATTCACACCATGAACACCGTGTAAGTAAACAGCGCGGAGGTCGCCAAGCGAGTGCTGGACCTGCACTACACGCTGCGCACGCTGTTCGCGGCGCTCTTCAGAGACAGGGCTGTGGATCAGCGCATCATTCACACCATGAACACCGTGTAAGTAAACAGCGCGGAGGTCGCCAAGCGAGTGCTGGACCTGCACTACACGCTGCGCACGCTGTTCGCGGCGCTCTTCAGAGACAGGGCTGTGGATCAGCGCATCATTCACACCATGAACACCGTGTAAGTAAACAGCGCGGAGGTCGCCAAGCGAGTGCTGGACCTGCACTACACGCTGCGCACGCTGTTCGCGGCGCTCTTCAGAGACAGGGCTGTGGATCAGCGCATCATTCACACCATGAACACCGTGTAAGTAAACAGCGCGGAGGTCGCCAAGCGAGTGCTGGACCTGCACTACACGCTGCGCACGCTGTTCGCGGCGCTCTTCAGAGACAGGGCTGTGGATCAGCGCATCATTCACACCATGAACACCGTGTAAGTAAACAGCGCGGAGGTCGCCAAGCGAGTGCTGGACCTGCACTACACGCTGCGCACGCTGTTCGCGGCGCTCTTCAGAGACAGGGCTGTGGATCAGCGCATCATTCACACCATGAACACCGTGTAAGTAAACAGCGCGGAGGTCGCCAAGCGAGTGCTGGACCTGCACTACACGCTGCGCACGCTGTTCGCGGCGCTCTTCAGAGACAGGGCTGTGGATCAGCGCATCATTCACACCATGAACACCGTGTAAGTAAACAGCGCGGAGGTCGCCAAGCGAGTGCTGGACCTGCACTACACGCTGCGCACGCTGTTCGCGGCGCTCTTCAGAGACAGGGCTGTGGATCAGCGCATCATTCACACCATGAACACCGTGTAAGTAAACAGCGCGGAGGTCGCCAAGCGAGTGCTGGACCTGCACTACACGCTGCGCACGCTGTTCGCGGCGCTCTTCAGAGACAGGGCTGTGGATCAGCGCATCATTCACACCATGAACACCGTGTAAGTAAACAGCGCGGAGGTCGCCAAGCGAGTGCTGGACCTGCACTACACGCTGCGCACGCTGTTCGCGGCGCTCTTCAGAGACAGGGCTGTGGATCAGCGCATCATTCACACCATGAACACCGTGTAAGTAAACAGCGCGGAGGTCGCCAAGCGAGTGCTGGACCTGCACTACACGCTGCGCACGCTGTTCGCGGCGCTCTTCAGAGACAGGGCTGTGGATCAGCGCATCATTCACACTGTAACGTAGCGGGTGGCTTGGGAAGCAGGCCACCTCACTGCGCACATACGGGATCGGGGAATCGAACCTCGAACTCCTAGACTCGGACTAACGGGAGAGGAACCGTATTGACAATTGAAACAGGAATAACAATTTATAGATGACCACTGGTCTTTATTCTTAGTATTCGTAATGATTACAAAACAGGTAGGCACTTATTCTAGACTACGTATGTACATTACAAACTACGGTGCTGTACGCGGTTTGATCGAGCGGTCCAGACGGGATCGCCGGGAAACGGGACGCGGGATGAGAGAGAGAGAGAGTCGAGACGCGCGGGGGGGTGGCGGTTCACCCTTGAGCCAAGAGACGAGCACTAGATCTGCCCGGCTTTGCCAAGCCGACCTATACTGGTGGTGCTCGTCGCAAGACTGGCGGGCGAAGGCGGCCAAAGGCTATTTATGTGCGAGCTGACGCAATCGCGCGTTCCAGAGCGGCGGGGGTCGAGGTTCTTATCGCTGCACGCTGATTGGCTGCGGCGTCACGGTTGAGTGGCTGCGGTGTGCCTGGCAACAGATGTCACGTGGTTCCCGCTTTGCAACGCTACGTTGCATTCCCCTCTCTCTTCTGAAGATTTTTACCTGTAAAAATCACCTGGTGAGATCTCGTTATTCAAACAAATCAATTCCCTACAAACCTTATGCGGCATGAGGGATGAGTCCTATGACAATGATTATTAGAAGTTGCCCCATGTTTCTTTGATATTTAATTTACGGATGGCCTTTACGGCCCGGTATGATTATTGGAAAAAAAACAAGTATTGTGTTATAATTTTTACTTAACTTACACGGGAACATAGGAAACTTATCGAATTTTGTTATTTTATCACTGGTTTTTCCTTATGTATTTTGGTAGCCTCACTACTCCTAGCTTTCTTCCTCCATTTCTCTTCCTTCCCCTTCTCTTCCTTTTTCTCTTTTGTTCTGGGTTGCTGGTGAAAGCTGCATACTCCCCGGACGTCATATGTCCATCGACGTCCAGGTATTCTGGCGGTTCGGGGTCCCGGCGCTCCGTACCGGGGTCGACGCTCATTCGGGCCTCCGCGCCCCCCGGGTACAAATGGATTGTGGTCCCCGCCTCCGTTGTAATTTTTTGTGTTGGGTTGTAAATGAAACGCGTGGATTCGGGTTCCGTTGAGAGGTCCTTGTTTTCCATTATCACCACTCGGTCGGACATTTTGCGTCATTATGACGTATTTTTTTTTGGATTTTCTTTTTATAGGTCGGAGGAAATTCGTTTTGAGGGTAGTCTTGTTTTTTTTCTCTATTGTTCTCCTAGACGAGTTGTGTTAAGCCTTGTACAGACGTTCTGATTTTGTCGGGCGGATTTTGTTGGTGTTTTGTTTTTCTTTCGTTTTTTCTTTCTTCTGTGCTCGGCTTTTTTAGCAATGGAATTGTTTTATGTCCTTTACGTGAGCTGTGCAGATCCTGCCTCCTGTCGTTGGCTTTAACGTGAAAATTACCGGCGATTTTTGTTCTATGACACAATAAGGTCCTGAGAATTTTGGGGCTAATTTTGAAGTGAAGTTTCTACTTGCGTTCGACAGCGGGAAATCTCGTTTTAGTACTAGTTCGTTGATTTTTGGTTTCCAGTGACGCCTGGTTTTATCGTAATGATTTTTCTGTCGGTTTGATGCGGAGTTCTGGTTTTTTTTGACTATTTCGTAGATTTCTTGTAATTTATGTATATCTTTTAGTGCCGGAGTTGGTAGGTTATTTTCGTCATTGAAATTTTTTAGTTCTTTCCCAAATAACAGGAATGCTGGGGTGTATTTCGTTGAGTCCTGGATGGATGTGTTGAGGGCGAAGTTAAATTCTGCTAAATGTTGGTCCCATTTCTTGTGATTTTTCTCGATGAACGCTGCTATCATGGTTTCTAGTGTTTTATTCACTCTTTCGGTCGGGTTTTCTTGAGGGCTGTATGGGGCTGTAAGTTCGTGTTCCACTCCATATTTTTTCAGTGTGTCCTTAAATTGTTTGCTGGTAAACACTTTTGCGTTATCGCTTTTTAGCGTTTTAATTTTTCCGTACCTCATTAGTATGCATTCTTTCAGGGCTTTTGTGACTGCGTTGGCCGTGGCCGTTCTCAACGGTCTTATTTCGGACCATTTGGAGAATTTGTCGTGAAATACGATGATCCACTGGTATCCTTGAGTTGATCGTGGTAGAGGACCTATGAGGTCTGTCGCCACGGCTTCCCATGGTTCTTCTGCGTTTTTGAAGTGCATTAGTCCTGCCGTGCGGTGTTGTGCCGGTTTATGTTTTTGACATGTTTGGCATTTGCTGACGTATTTGGCTACGTCTCTGAAAATTCCAGGCCAATAATAGCGCTGTGCTATTTTATTGAACGTTTTTGACGTGCCTAAGTGTCCTGATTCTGGTTCGTCGTGGTTTTGTATTAAGATATTTTCTTTGTCCTTCTCTTCTACGCATAACTTCCACTCGGTTTCCGGATTTAGTCTTCCCCCGTACTTGGGATTTATTATTTTTCTATATAACTTTCCCTCCTGTATCATATAGTCGGTGTCTATACTTTCTTTGTTTATTATGCTCTCCAGTTTCTTTTCGTACCAGTCTTTTTGTTCCATACTTGTTGTGCACACTGGGTTTCTCGATAATTCATCCGCTATTACGTTATGTTTTCCTGGTTTGTATACTATATCGAAGCTATACTGCTGCAGTTCTAGTGCCCATCTTGCTAACCTGCCCGATGGGTTTTTTAGTGTGTTTAGCCATTTGAGTGCTTGGTGGTCGGTTATTACGGTGAAATGGTATCCTTCTAAGAATGGTCTCATTTTTCTTATCCCCCACACTATAGCGAGGCATTCTTTTTCCGTCGTTGAATACCGGGTTTCTTGTGGTTTTAAGGTTCGGCTTGCGTACATTATAACCTTCTGTGTTCCGTCTTCTTCTTGCATGAGTACTGAGGATATGCCTATCTCGCTCGCGTCGGTTCTTAAGATGAAAGGCTTTGCGAAATTTACTCTTGTTAGGATTGGATCCTTTGTGAGTGTATCCTTTATCTTTTCAAACTGTACTTGCTGTTCTTCTCCCCATTTAAATGGTATGTCTTTTTTTTAATAATTTCGCTATTGGTGCTGTTAATTCCGCGTAGTTGGGGATGAATTTCCGGTACCAGGATGTCATCCCTATGAGACGTCGTATGTCCTTGATGTTTTCTGGTGGTTTTAATTGTTTTATTGCTTGGATTTTTCCTTCGTCCATTTGAAGACCGTCTTTCGTTACTATGTGGCCCAGGTATTCTATTCTTTGTTGGCAGAAAGCGCACTTTTCTTTGTTTATTTGCAGGCCAGCTTCCCTTATCCTTTCGAATATTTCTTTCAGGTGTTTTATGTGTTCTTCGAATGTGCTGCTGCACACGATAATGTCGTCTAGATATACATATGCGTTCGGTTCGAGGTCTGGGCCGATGACTCGGTCTAGGAGTCTTTGAAATGTCGCTCCGCTTGAGTGTAACCCGAACGGCATTACTTTAAATTGGAACAGTCCTCGACCCGGTACTGTAAAAGCGGTAATTGGTTTACTTGCGTCGTCTAATTTGACGTTCCAATATCCATTTTTTAGATCAAATTTGGAGAAATATTTTCCTTTACTCAGTTTTTCTAGAGTATCATCTATTTGTGGTATGGGGTATGCGTCCTTTTCGGATATTTCATTTATTTTCCTGAAGTCTATGCAGAACCTGTATTTTCCGTTGTCCTTGCGTGCCATTACTATGGGTGAGCTGTACGGGCTATTTGATTTTTCTATTATTCCATCTTGAAGCATTTGGTCTACGTGTTCATTTATTTTTTCTTGTATCTTCGGGTTTCTTGGATAATACTTTTGTTTTACTGGTTCTGTATGTTTCAGTTTTATTGTGTGCTTTACCCAGGTGTTTCCTTTAGGGCTTTTGTCTGACTTTTCGAATTCTTCCTTCAGGAATGTTTTCAGTATTTGTTTCTGTTCTGCCGTCAGGATTTTCTCGCTGTCAGTCGATGTTTGTCGGGGTTTTTCTTCTTGTTTTCCCCTGTTTTCTGGGTTATCCCATTGTAGTTTAATTCCTAGTCTTCTTAATATGTCCATGCCTAAAATCATGTTTGTTGCTCCTGGCAGGTATGTTACTTGGTGTTTTAAGGTGGTATCATTTATTTCTATTTCTATGTTTACTGTTATATCAGTATTTACTGTGGACCCATCCGCTAATTTTATGTTCTTCGGTTTTTCTATTATTTTTCTTGTGTTTTGTTTGATTATGTTCATAATAGCCTCGTTGGCGTATGTATGTGTGGATCCTGTGTCAATCAAAGCTTCGAAAGTTTTTCCATATATTCGTACCGGTATGAGTATCCTTTTGTCCTCGTTTTTCTCTAATCTTGTTGTGTGTGCTTGTAAATTTGTCTGGTTTGTTTTTCTGCAGCACTTTGTTGTTAATATTCCTAGGCGGCCGCATTGGCTGCAAAATATTACCGGCTTGCCTCTGCATTCCTTTGCTAAGTGGTTTTTCTTTCCACATTTCCAGCAACATGTCCTGTTATCGTAATATTGGTTGACCTTTTTCGTTTCCGTCTCTCCTATATCGTGATTTATGTGACGTGTCGCCGTGTAGCGTTGTTGATTTTCTGTGCCTCTTTGCCTTTGGTCTTGTCGAAAGCCTGTGCTTGTGTTTTGTGTAGGTTTTTCGTAACGTTCTTGGTTGATCTTTTCATAGTCTTTAGTGAGCTGAATTAGTTCTTCTATTGTTGTGAAATCTTTCCTTTTTATGTAGTATTGGTAGTTGCATCTCATGTTGTCATAAACTCTTTCGAGTTGTTCACCTGGTGTCAGCTTGCCGTATCTTCTCATTAGTGTTCGTATGTCGTTTAAGTATTCGATGAATTTTTCCCACGGTTTTTGTTGCCGGCTTATTATGGTTTTTAGAAGATTTTTCTCTTAGTTATTCGGGTAGTAATATAGCTTGAAGGCGTCCGCGAAGTCTTTCCATGTTTCCCATTCGTGTTTATTATTTCGGTACCACAGTGCGGCTTTTCCGCCCAAGCATCTTGGCATCACATGAAGTATTTTATCTTTATTCACGTTTAATGTCTCAGCTAGTTCTTCGATTCTTTCTAGGAATTCTACCGCATCTCCTCTTGTATCGTACAGGATTTTCCATCGTGATATCGCTTTGTCAAACTCTTTCATCTCGTTTCCATTTTCCATTGTGTTGTTTTGTTCTGAGTCCTCTTCAGCTCTGGTGATTTGTACTAATTGTTTGCGTAGTTCTTCTACGGTACTTGTGGGGGAAATTTCTGCGTTTCTATTTTCTAATTCTTTGATTAAATTTTGTTTACTTAAGGAGTATATCCAACTTGTTGGCATGTTTGATGATGTGTCGCAAATTATTTGTTTTTATTTAAGTTTACTTAATGAGGTGTTTTAAATATTCTATTAACGGTTGTAGTATTTTAGTGGTACGGGGTTTAGTATGTTTCACTGAACGGCGGATTTTATTTTAATATTATTATTTATGTATTTTATTTTTTCAACTGGTGTGACACGGGTTTTATATATTGCTTTAACTGGATGGCGGGATTGCTTATTATATTATTATTTATTTGCTTATTTCTCCGACGGTACGGTACGGACGGGTTATATATCTGTCTCTCTCTCTCGTAAATTCTAATCTGAATATAACTAATTGGGTGCTTGCCCACTATTTATGAGTTGTGTGTGGTATAGATACCTATTGCGTGTGTGTGACTTGTATATCCTGTGTTTTTTCTAGAACGTGTTTTTACGGTCGGAATTAAATAATTCCCGATATTTGCACTTAACTGAACGCTACGGTAGAATACACGCTCTTACAGTCGCACCCGGGTTATGCTGGACCGACTTTGCGTAAGGGTTTGTATCCTTTTATTTTATTGTTTAATTAAATAATTCCCGATATTTATACTTAATTGACTACTGCGGTAGAATACACGCTCTTACAGTCGTACCCGGGTTATGCCGGACCGACTTTGCGTAAGGGTTTGTATTCTTTTATTTTATTTTATTTGCCGGATATCTGTGACTGGTTTTGTTTGTGTTTGTGTTGTTACGGTGTAGGTGTAAGTTCGGATTCTATCTGCCCGGGGCACGCCGAAAACCGACAGATCCGTTCTTACTATCCTATTCGCGGTGAATTCGTGTTTAACCTCGTAATAAAATAAAATTCGTGTTTAATCGTTAATGTAACCGGCGAACGTAAGGTTGGATTCTATCTGCCCGGGATATGCCGAAAACCGACAGATCCAGTCTTACTGTTCTTTTTACAGTTTTTGCAACGGTGTTTCTAGTGTTTTTGTATCGGTGGAATGTGAGCTTGGATTCTATCTGCCCGGGATACGCCGAAAACCGACAGATCCAATGTCACTATTCTATTCGCGATTAATGTCTGTTTGTTCTCTGTTAATGTGACCGGTGAAGGTAAGGCTGGATTCTATCTGCCCGGAATACGCCGATAACCGACAGATCCAGTCTTACTATTCTTTTTTACAGTTTAAGCAACGGTGTTTATAGTGTTTTTGTATCGTTGGAATGTGAGCTTGGATTCTATCTGCCCGGAATACGCCGAAAACCGACAGATCCACTCTCACTATTCTATTCGCGATCTATTACTTGTTATAATCTATATTATATCTTGTTCCCGGTTCAGATATTCACTCTTACAGTCGCGCCCGGGGTATGCCGAAAACCGACTTTGCGTAAGAGTTTATATCTGTATTTTAATTGGAATTAGCGGGTGTTAGTGTTATGTACTTATGTGTACTTACGGTGCGGAACCTCTTTTTTCTGTTTATTGTTGTTTTTACGCGGGCGGGCGGGCGGGAATGTGGGTATTTCAGTTGGGCGCCAATGTAACGTAGCGGGTGGCTTGGGAAGCAGGCCACCTCACTGCGCACATACGGGATCGGGGAATCGAACCTCGAACTCCTAGACTCGGACTAACGGGAGAGGAACCGTATTGACAATTGAAACAGGAATAACAATTTATAGATGACCACTGGTCTTTATTCTTAGTATTCGTAATGATTACAAAACAGGTAGGCACTTATTCTAGACTACGTATGTACATTACAAACTACGGTGCTGTACGCGGTTTGATCGAGCGGTCCAGACGGGATCGCCGGGAAACGGGACGCGGGATGAGAGAGAGAGAGAGTCGAGACGCACGGGGGGGTGGCGGTTCACCCTTGAGCCAAGAGACGAGCACTAGATCTGCCCGGCTTTGCCAAGCCGACCTATACTGGTGGTGCTCGTCGCAAGACTGGCGGGCGAAGGCGGCCAAAGGCTATTTATGTGCGAGCTGACGCAATCGCGCGTTCCAGAGCGGCGGGGGTCGAGGTTCTTATCGCTGCACGCTGATTGGCTGCGGCGTCACGGTTGAGTGGCTGCGGTGTGCCTGGCAACAGATGTCACGTGGTTCCCGCTTTGCAACGCTACGTTGCAACACCATGAACACCGTGTAAGTAAACAGCGCGGAGGTCGCCAAGCGAGTGCTGGACCTGCACTACACGCTGCGCACGCTGTTCGCGGCGCTCTTCAGAGACAGGGCTGTGGATCAGCGCATCATTCACACCATGAACACCGTGTAAGTAAACAGCGCGGAGGTCGCCAAGCGAGTGCTGGACCTGCACTACACGCTGCGCACGCTGTTCGCGGCGCTCTTCAGAGACAGGGCTGTGGATCAGCGCATCATTCAGACCATGAACACCGTGTAAGTAAACAGCGCGGAGGTCGCCAAGCGAGTGCTGGACCTGCACTACACGCTGCGCACGCTGTCCGCGGCGCTCTTCAGAGACAGGGCTGTGGATCAGCGCATCATTCACACCATGAACACCGTGTAAGTAAACAGCGCGGAGGTCGCCAAGCGAGTGCTGGACCTGCACTACACGCTGCGCACGCTGTTCGCGGCGCTCTTCAGAGACAGGGCTGTGGATCAGCGCATCATTCACACCATGAACACCGTGTAAGTAAACAGCGCGGAGGTCGCCAAGCGAGTGCTGGACCTGCACTACACGCTGCGCACGCTGTTCGCGGCGCTCTTCAGAGACAGGGCTGTGGATCAGCGCATCATTCACACCATGAACACCGTGTAAGTAAACAGCGCGGAGATCGCCAAGCGAGTGCTGGACCTGCACTACACGCTGCGCACGCTGTTCGCGGCGCTCTTCAGAGACAGGGCTGTGGATCAGCGCATCATTCAGACCATGAACACCGTGTAAGTAAACAGCGCGGAGGTCGCCAAGCGAGTGCTGGACCTGCACTACACGCTGCGCACGCTGTTCGCGGCGCTCTTCAGAGACAGGGCTGTGGATCAGCGCATCATTCACACCATGAACACCGTGTAAGTAAACAGCGCGGAGGTCGCCAAGCGAGTGCTGGACCTGCACTACACGCTGCGCACGCTGTTCGCGGCGCTCTTCAGAGACAGGGCTGTGGATCAGCGCATCATTCACACCATGAACACCGTGTAAGTAAACAGCGCGGAGGTCGCCAAGCGAGTGCTGGACCTGCACTACACGCTGCGCACGCTGTTCGCGGCGCTCTTCAGAGACAGGGCTGTGGATCAGCGCATCATTCACACCATGAACACCGTGTAAGTAAACAGCGCGGAGGTCGCCAAGCGAGTGCTGGACCTGCACTACACGCTGCGCACGCTGTTCGCGGCGCTCTTCAGAGACAGGGCTGTGGATCAGCGCATCATTCACACCATGAACACCGTGTAAGTAAACAGCGCGGAGGTCGCCAAGCGAGTGCTGGACCTGCACTACACGCTGCGCACGCTGTTCGCGGCGCTCTTCAGAGACAGGGCTGTGGATCAGCGCATCATTCACACCATGAACACCGTGTAAGTAAACAGCGCGGAGGTCGCCAAGCGAGTGCTGGACCTGCACTACACGCTGCGCACGCTGTTCGCGGCGCTCTTCAGAGACAGGGCTGTGGATCAGCGCATCATTCACACCATGAACACCGTGTAAGTAAACAGCGCGGAGGTCGCCAAGCGAGTGCTGGACCTGCACTACACGCTGCGCACGCTGTTCGCGGCGCTCTTCAGAGACAGGGCTGTGGATCAGCGCATCATTCACACCATGAACACCGTGTAAGTAAACAGCGCGGAGGTCGCCAAGCGAGTGCTGGACCTGCACTACACGCTGCGCATGCTGTTCGCGGCGCTCTTCAGAGACAGGGCTGTGGATCAGCGCATCATTCACACCATGAACACCGTGTAAGTAAACAGCGCGGAGGTCGCCAAGCGAGTGCTGGACCTGCACTACACGCTGCGCACGCTGTTCGCGGCGCTCTTCAGAGACAGGGCTGTGGATCAGCGCATCATTCACACCATGAACACCGTGTAAGTAAACAGCGCAGAGGTCGCCAAGCGAGTGCTGGACCTGCACTACACGCTGCGCACGCTGTTCGCGGCGCTCTTCAGAGACAGGGCTGTGGATCAGCGCATCATTCACACCATGAACACCGTGTAAGTAAACAGCGCGGAGGTCGCCAAGCGAGTGCTGGACCTGCACTACACGCTGCGCACGCTGTTCGCGGCGCTCTTCAGAGACAGGGCTGTGGATCAGCGCATCATTCACACCATGAACACCGTGTAAGTAAACAGCGCGGAGGTCGCCAAGCGAGTGCTGGACCTGCACTACACGCTGCGCACGCTGTTCGCGGCGCTCTTCAGAGACAGGGCTGTGGATCAGCGCATCATTCAGACCATGAACACCGTGTAAGTAAACAGCGCGGAGGTCGCCAAGCGAGTGCTGGACCTGCACTACACGCTGCGCACGCTGTTCGCGGCGCTCTTCAGAGACAGGGCTGTGGATCAGCGCATCATTCACACCATGAACACCGTGTAAGTAAACAGCGCGGAGGTCGCCAAGCGAGTGCTGGACCTGCACTACACGCTGCGCACGCTGTTCGCGGCGCTCTTCAGAGACAGGGCTGTGGATCAGCGCATCATTCACACCATGAACACCGTGTAAGTAAACAGCGCGGAGGTCGCCAAGCGAGTGCTGGACCTGCACTACACGCTGCGCACGCTGTTCGCGGCGCTCTTCAGAGACAGGGCTGTGGATCAGCGCATCATTCACACCATGAACACCGTGTAAGTAAACAGCGCGGAGGTCGCCAAGCGAGTGCTGGACCTGCACTACACGCTGCGCACGCTGTTCGCGGCGCTCTTCAGAGACAGGGCTGTGGATCAGCGCATCATTCACACCATGAACACCGTGTAAGTAAACAGCGCGGAGGTCGCCAAGCGAGTGCTGGACCTGCACTACACGCTGCGCACGCTGTTCGCGGCGCTCTTCAGAGACAGGGCTGTGGATCAGCGCATCATTCACACCATGAACACCGTGTAAGTAAACAGCGCGGAGGTCGCCAAGCGAGTGCTGGACCTGCACTACACGCTGCGCACGCTGTTCGCGGCGCTCTTCAGAGACAGGGCTGTGGATCAGCGCATCATTCACACCATGAACACCGTGTAAGTAAACAGCGCGGAGGTCGCCAAGCGAGTGCTGGACCTGCACTACACGCTGCGCACGCTGTTCGCGGCGCTCTTCAGAGACAGGGCTGTGGATCAGCGCATCATTCACACCATGAACACCGTGTAAGTAAACAGCGCGGAGGTCGCCAAGCGAGTGCTGGACCTGCACTACACGCTGCGCACGCTGTTCGCGGCGCTCTTCAGAGACAGGGCTGTGGATCAGCGCATCATTCACACCATGAACACCGTGTAAGTAAACAGCGCGGAGGTCGCCAAGCGAGTGCTGGACCTGCACTACACGCTGCGCACGCTGTTCGCGGCGCTCTTCAGAGACAGGGCTGTGGATCAGCGCATCATTCACACCATGAACACCGTGTAAGTAAACAGCGCGGAGGTCGCCAAGCGAGTGCTGGACCTGCACTACACGCTGCGCACGCTGTTCGCGGCGCTCTTCAGAGACAGGGCTGTGGATCAGCGCATCATTCACACCATGAACACCGTGTAAGTAAACAGCGCGGAGGTCGCCAAGCGAGTGCTGGACCTGCACTACACGCTGCGCACGCTGTTCGCGGCGCTCTTCAGAGACAGGGCTGTGGATCAGCGCATCATTCACACCATGAACACCGTGTAAGTAAACAGCGCGGAGGTCGCCAAGCGAGTGCTGGACCTGCACTACACGCTGCGCACGCTGTTCGCGGCGCTCTTCAGAGACAGGGCTGTGGATCAGCGCATCATTCACACCATGAACACCGTGTAAGTAAACAGCGCGGAGGTCGCCAAGCGAGTGCTGGACCTGCACTACACGCTGCGCACGCTGTTCGCGGCGCTCTTCAGAGACAGGGCTGTGGATCAGCGCATCATTCACACCATGAACACCGTGTAAGTAAACAGCGCGGAGGTCGCCAAGCGAGTGCTGGACCTGCACTACACGCTGCGCACGCTGTTCGCGGCGCTCTTCAGAGACAGGGCTGTGGATCAGCGCATCATTCACACCATGAACACCGTGTAAGTAAACAGCGCGGAGGTCGCCAAGCGAGTGCTGGACCTGCACTACACGCTGCGCACGCTGTTCGCGGCGCTCTTCAGAGACAGGGCTGTGGATCAGCGCATCATTCACACCATGAACACCGTGTAAGTAAACAGCGCGGAGGTCGCCAAGCGAGTGCTGGACCTGCACTACACGCTGCGCACGCTGTTCGCGGCGTTCTTCAGAGACAGGGCTGTGGATCAGCGCATCATTCACACCATGAACACCGTGTAAGTAAACAGCGCGGAGGCCGAGAAGCAAGTGCTGGACCTACTATGACATGGGCCAGCGGCGGTTATTGCTTGTCTTATCATTTAAAAAAAAATCTCGTTAAATTTTACGGGCTGTTTTAGATTCGTCTTTATAATGAAACTCAGCTTGCCTATAATAATTGGTGGGTAATAAAGATTCTCATTGTGATATTTTGTTTATTTCAGCCTTATTGCTCCTCTGCCTACCCCCACTGCTAACGGCTATCGGTCGGTATACTGCGGCCTCCTCGAACCAGATGCTAGCCTCTTTAACTTCTGCGACACCATTCGAACCTTCATGATGGTGCTGGACTTATGGCAATACACTGACGGGACATGGCCAGGGTAATGTTTTTCTTTGATCTAGTTTTATCTACTGATTGATGTAAATATGAAGGAGGAAAAAGTTTTAAGAAAAACAATAATATCTTTATGACCATCGTTCATAAAAGCAACAGCTTTTTTAGGCTCCACTCGCCTAAAATAGTGCTGTTCCATTCTGCGTCTGGCTTAGTTTTAGATATATTATTGAAAATAATAGAAAAAAAGGTGTAATAAAAGACGCATGTTAGAAGAGCCTCCCTAACTATATCATGTGTAAATGTGGGAAAATTAATTAATAAACCTTAATTAAAAGGAAGAATACAAACAATATAGTAATGTAAATTTGAAAATGTTAACAATCTGCATTCTACATTGTAGAGACATTGTAGTGAGACAGACGCGCGTCAAACAATACGTAACATACACAAAAATTATTATTATTAGTAGGTACTTTTAGTGTTTCGCTTCGACCTCAATTTTTAGCGTTGTTTAATTTGCATTATTTTAATATTTACTTAAATATTTTAGTTCATTTATACAATAGAGACACGGAGTTATAACCACAGAGCAAGGAATGACTATATTGACTGTTATAACTATTTTTTCTCGATGACAGTTCTAATTTGATAGTTGAAGTGTTGTGACCAAATAAGTAACGATAGGTATCGATCGCATATAATATGTTTTTATTACGTTTTGAACAAAGACAAGTACCTAGTTACTTATAAAACATTCAAATATGTTTTTAGACGACTGCCCAAAAAAGGAGTGTATTGTTTTTAGGGTTCATGTAAGCATGTTTGTATGTGTGTGAGTTTATTTATTCCACCATAACTTCTGAACGGCTGGACAGATTAGGTCATTAGATCTTCCGAAAATAAAAAAATGTGAACTAGTATAGGACCCGGTCAACCGCGGCACAAAATATCACCAGCAAAAATGTTTGTAAAAATGGTAATGCGTAGGAATTTAGACAATTAATGACGCTACTTGAAAAAGGCACAGAGATAACAAAGCTCTGGAGACGCTCCGATCATTCATTATAGTCTAGCCTTGCATGACATGCGGCGCCATGATGAGCGTCAATAGTCACGCTAATTTTGTAGACGGAGCTTGTCCATATTATTCCCTAGATGAAAAGGTTTACGTAAAATGTTCAGATGTGCATTCTTCAGCAACATTCTTATCTTTGATTTGGGACCATTATTTTGTTCACTAGCACTTAAACACTTTCTGCGACACAAACTTATTAACTACAAATGTGTAACTTCCATTTTTCCATACCTTTGAGATATCAAAAATATAAAGATAGGTCAATGCCCCATACCCATTCACTCCCCCAAAATGAAAGCAAGAAGAAAAGCAAAAAGGTGGGGTATGATTTAAGTCTTCTATGATGTACTTACATTGAAAATGAAAATATTTTTCTTTGTTTTTCACATAGGCCTAAAGTTTGCATGGAGAAGAACTAGCAAGAAACTTGGCTTTTAAAAGAGCAAGTGCCGAGCACTGCACGTGAACTAAATTGAATATGATGCCCTCACGATGTCCTCTAGTTTTATAAATTGCTAGATGTAGTTTGAGATAACAATTCAAGAACTCTGGTCTCTGTTAGATGAATTTACTCACACTGTTTTGTTTTCAGGTTTGTCATAGTAATCGACATGAACCAGGCGACCCTCGCTCACGTAGCCAAGTTAGACATTATGACACTGCGACAGACACTTTACTTTCTCCAGGTATTAAAACAGTTCAAATAAAATATTTTTTTTTTTCAAGAAAAAAGTGTTTAGCTTGTCGCACTATAATTACTCTATGATAATTACAGTCGATCAGTACGTAGCTGTCCATCTTTCTAGTTCTTTTTTTTGCTCTATACAAGTTAGTAGGTACTTGACTGCGATCTCACCTGATGGTAAGTGATGATGCAACCTAAGATGTTATCGTACAAACTTGGAAGGGTAAGTAAATTTATCCCAACGGTTTCAACAAACATCGCACCGGAACGCTAAATCGCTTGGCGGTGCGTCTTTGCTGGTAGGGTGAAACGGGCATGGCCGAAGCCTCCCACCAGACCAGACCTGAGCCAATTTAGAAATTATAAAATTTCAAAATGGCCCGTGGCGGGAATCGAACCCGCGACCACCCACTCGAATCCGAGCGCGCCGCCAATGCGCCAGGGAGCTTCCTTGTTTGATTGTTTGTTTGCTTCTCTGCTTGCTTTCCTGCATATCTGGCTGCCTATATATTTCTTCATTATTTTCTTACATACTTATTAGTTAATACTTACTAACACGAAATTAAATTCTATAATAATTTTCCAGGAGTGTATGTTGGTGAGACTAAAAGGTGTGCATTTCATAAATGCACCGTCATTTATGGATAAAGTGATGATGCTCCTGAAGCCATTTATGAAAAAAGCATTACTGGATTTAATACACATACACGAGACTAGCTCACCAGAACTTTACAAACATATACCAAAGAAGGCCTTACCCAAGGAATTAGGAGGAGAACATAAAAGTAAAATGGAAATAAGAGGTAAAATTCGTACGTTACTCGTATCACCGTACATCACACTTAAAATATAAAAGGCATGCAATAATTCTTATAAATCGTACTTAGGAGGTAGGTACTTAGATTCCCTCAGCCTAGCCTCAGTCTAAAAATATTAGTCGATCGTAAGCACAGACCACAAGCACATCGTAGATAAATAAATCCCAACAAAACCATTATTATGTATAGTGTTGCCAGACGAGTATATGGCTCACACTGTCAAAAAGTTATCAGATCTCATGTAGGGCAAGACTTCTGACTTTATACACCCTTAAATACAAGCTCTAACTTCACAAACTCTACACTTTAGTTACAATAATGTCTTGGCCGTTTGGCTACCGTCACATGGTCACGTCACGTCACATTATTTTCCTGATTTCAAATTTTGATTTAACAGAACTTACAGAGTACTGAAAAGTGAATAAATTTTTGATTTTACGCCCAATGTAACGGTAGCCAAACGGTCAAGACATTATTGTAACTAAAGTGTAGAGTTTGTGAAGTTAGAGCTTGTATTTAAGGGTGTATAAAGTCAGAAGTCTTGCCCTACATGAGATCTGATAACTTTTTGACAGTGTGAGCCATATACTCGTCTGGCAACACTATACATGATAATTTTTTTGTTGGGATTTCATTTCTTTTTGTAAGTTTTTTAAAACAATGTTTTTTATTAACATAATTTTTCTTCTTTTTGTGTATTTCTTGCACTTCAAGTGCGCCTCTTTTCACAGCCCACTCTCTAATATGTTTGTATTACGAGTAGATACGTACTTTGCTTAGAAGTATATTCTGAAAATTTAAAAAACTTGTAGTGGATTTCAAGTTAGTAGTTTTGGCCTACCGAAAGTGAAACTAATTTTACATTTATCAAGATAAAATGATAATTAAAAGTAATGTATAGATCCAAATTTCAATTTTTACCTATTAAAACACAAAGTCAGATACAAATGAAAATTTGGATGTTTGTTACTCAATCACAACACAACCACCGAACTGATTTGGTTGAAATTTAAAGTGTAGACTGATTATATCCTGGACTAACACAGACTACTTGTTATCCATTACAAATCTACGGAAGGTATCGGTGAGATTTGTGTGTTTATTAGTTTTTAACTATTGTTTTATTTATACTTAGTCTTTATTTTCGTTGGGCGCTGAGGCGCTCTTGAAATTCAAATTTAACGCTTGACACGCTTGACAACTCATTTTGGTCACAGAGCACTGGACTCTGGGCAATGAACACGCGGAGCTCGGTACGGGAATTCGGGCTTGCCGCGTGTACTATGGTACTGGGCACACTGACGTTGGGGCGCTGTTAAAATCCACATAATTTACGCTTGGCATGCCCGACGGCTAACTGTGGGTACTGGGCACTGGGCCTTGGGCACTCATCTCACCCTGGGCACTGGGAACTGAGAGCTGGGCTCGTTGGACGGGGCCTGTATTTAACTTGGGCTTGACGCGTCCGTTTGGGCACTGAGCAGGTATTTATGCGCTAAACGCTCTTCAGAATCAGAGAGATTTGACGCTTGGCACGTTCGACAGCTCAAGCTGGGCACTAGGCACTCGGATCATGGTCACTCGATATGCAGTGAAACTCGGCTTGTTAAACATGACATGCATGGAACTTGGGCTTGAAACGTGCGATATTACTGGGCACGGGGCACTGGACACTTGGGCGCTTGGCCACTTGGGCACTGGAATCGCGCTTATAATTACCAAAAAAAATAACGTGTTTTTCCAGATGTATACTAGCAGATATCTAACATGAAATTAAGTTTGTACCTATCTATATACGTATGGGAAACCCCATACGAAATTCCAACCCCCTAATTTGATGGGTGTGGGGTTATTTACTAAAAATCCTGAAACACGTATTTAATTGTTTATTACAAAGAGTCCCTATATCAATTATGAGACCTCTAGCATCAATATTTGCCGTAGTTTCATACAAACTTCCATCCCCCCATACGAACTTTCAACCCCCTATTTTGATGGATGTTGGGTGATTTACTAAAAATCCTGAAACACGTATTTAATTGTTTATTACGAAGAGTCTCTATATCAATTTTGAGACCTCTAGCATCAATATTTGCTGTAGTTTCATACAAACTTCCATCCCCCCCATACGAACTTCCAACCCCCTAATTTGATGGATGTGGGGTGATTTACTAAAAATCCTGAAACACGTATTTAATTGTTTATTACGGAGAGTCCCTACATCAATTTTAAGACCTCTAGCATCAATATTTGCCGTAGTTTCATACAAACTTCCATCCCCCCATACGAACTTCCAACCCCCTATTTGATGGATGTGGGGTGATTTACTAAAAATCCTGAAACACGTATTTAATTGTTTACAACGGAGAGTCCCTACATCAATTTTGAGACCTCTAGCATCAATATTTGCCGTAGTTTCATACAAACTTCCATCCCCTATTTTAAGGGGTTGGGGGGTTAAATTCCCAACTTTTGGAATTCAGGAAGTACCTAGGAATTTCGATGATCATCAGTGAGTCTGTCAGTCAGTCAGTCAGTGACGAAATCTGGGTTTTTCAGATGTCAATAAAATCTAAAGTATAAGACCTGTGATATTGAAACTTTATACGTTTAATAAGTTCACCGGCGACATCATTTCCCGAGAATTTTATTATCTGGAATAATTCTGGCCTAAGTTATAAGGGTTTAAAAATACGGCGAAACACTTCGAGAAAAGATAGGTAGTGCCCTCGCGCTTCGCTTGACTCTTTATTTTTAGCTAGCATGGCTAGCAATTTTGCGTACTTATCTCGATTCTCTTTTCGTGACGGAATGATCAACAATAGGTGGATCACTGATAGTTTTTGATTTATTTTTTCATGTTTTGTATTTTTATGTTAGGCTTTTTATATTTAGGCGTCTTAAATAACCTTCTTTCGTTCTTTCTTTTTCTTCTTTCTATAATGTAGGTGCTGGGGTGTTAGTACAAGTTATTGTATAATTTCGTTTCGCTTTCACCGAACAATCTATATTATGTGGGGAGTAACCGAAAACGGTATCGAGTTCTGAGCATTATAGTTTTATCTTGTACTAGCCCCTCTGTTATTATATCATTTGTACCTCATAGAGGTCTAAGAGGGAGCCCTCGACTTCAAAAGTGCGGCAAAAAATTTTTATTGTTAGGCGTCTTAAATAACCTTCTTTTGTTCTTTCTTTTTCTTCTTTCTATAATGTAGGTGCTGGCGTGTTAGTACAAGTTATTGTATAATTTCGTTTCGCTTTCACCGAACAATCTATATTATGTTGTCTTGTACTAGCCCCTCTGTTATTATATCATTTGTACCTCATAGAGGTCTAAGAGGAAGCCCTCGACTTCAAAAGTGCGGCAAAAAATACTTTGCCCAAATTGGCAAACACGAGCCGTCTCTACACAATTTTTATACGCATACTATAGCATCCGCACACCTAACAAATTTCAAATTGACACACTTACACTACAAGAAAAAGTTGTAGCTGACACGGAGCTATCGTTGTTAGGTTGGTTGGGCTCTATCTAGTCGGAGCGCGAGCGACGACCTATTATAAATACCTATCACCATTTGTTTCAGACGATTTGATACGTTGGGTGGGAGATAATAAACAGTTCTACGCTGAGGAAAACAAGCGCCGCGTCAATGAATCTTTACGAGCGGATGGAAAAAGAACTACAGTTGAAGACTTGTTCAGCATCCAGGGTAGCTTTAAGAAGTTGGATATAGATTAAATTTTGGGATTAATTGATTATACTTAGATCAATCCACGAAGATCCGCCCCACCACAGCGCCCCACTCATTTACATGCGGTGCCTTGCGGTTCTTAAGGCGCTTCATGCGTTAGTATTATGCTTGGGTCAAAATTTACGATTTCCGAAGGAACATAAAATAGTTATGTGTTCAATTATAGATTAGATAATTGAATTCATATTATTTGGCATTTCATAATCTAGAACTTGGCTCAAAAATATTTTAAAATATGTGTATAACTTTCTCACTAGAACAGTTTTTGTATAGGCTGTTTGCTAAAATAGCGGTCGACGCTCTACGCAGATGCAAGATATTTGCCATGTTTATTAACAAAAACTTATAACAATGACATATATAAAAAATTAATAACATTTACTAAAAAGTGTCTCAAAAAAAAACACGATTTTCCTAGATTTTCATTCAAAAACCATAAACCGAAAAGTGCCATTTTTAGCATTTTTCGATAAATTAAACGTATTATTTGAGGATAAAATCCAAGATATTTTGTTATTTCTGAATTATAGTAATTTAATTCAATTCATATTCAATGTCACTGGTTATTTATTATTTTAATAAGTTGTATATTTATTTTATTATAATTTTTTTTGTAATACCATTTTCCGCGCAAAATTGCGTCAGCGGGAGCGGAATTCTTTTTTTAGCGACATGCGATTCACGCGTAAACGTAGGTATAAAGGCTCTTAAGGAGTTAGAAAGGAGGCGCGTCTTCGAGGATTGATCGCCAATTCGCCACTGTAAGACCTTTTCAAATCAGCGATACGTTAAGCCAGCCTACTGCTAGCTGCTGCTGATTAGGTGCTGTGTTTAGCCATAATATTATAACTTATTTACATCGTCTTAGGAATTTGTCGATCGCTAATCCCATAACTAAATGGAACAAAACCCAATTGACAAATTGAATATGACATATCACACTGAAAACTTTGCTCAATTTAGTTAACGGCCTACAAGCCGTATTTAGGTGATTTTGAATGAAGTTTTATGCAAAAAACTATAAAGCCAATTACTTTCAAATTTACACGTCATGTATTTTGGGTCTTTAATCTAAAATCGCTTAGAAGCATAAACACGATTGGATAAAATTTTCTCGATAGAAAGTTCTCCCAAAAGTTGCTCCAAAATCTCAGTTTTTCTATATTTTATCGGAAACTACAATGGATGTAATTGTAATTTTTGTTTTAATGTATCGGTAATAATAATATCCTAAAACGCTTAGAACAGATTTTTGATAACTGGCTTAGTTTTTGAGTAATTAGGTAAAACGTCGTTTTTCTGCTATATTCTTCCGCGACGCTGCATGTCGCACCTACCAAATCTCCGTGAGAGTGAGAAAGACAAAAATAAATTCAATAAATCCCCTTAATATAAAACTACTAACTGACCGGTCAAACGTTGCTTTGCCATTTAGGGGTATTAAAAAATAAATAAATATTTTAATTAAAATGGTTTTAATATTTGAAAATTTTATTGTTAAAATTTTTTAATTTAAGGTGAGTAATTTAAACATTAAATAATTATGTATTTTTAAATATTATGTTTGTTTTCTTTCTCTATGGCTGTGTACCGATACTAGTTTGGCGACGATTATAAAGGCTTGGCCAATTTATTTATTCTGTTTCCATAATATCGCTAACCTTGCTACTGGATATTATAAAAAGTAATCAAAAACTCAAACACACCTTTTTGAAAAATCCCTACGTATATACTGCCAAGTCTTACCTACGCAGGTGTGAGTGTGACAATGTATACGAGTATCTAAGTATGGATTTTTATTGAGTGTAATATCCTCCCAAAGTCCAAACCCCACTGAGATGATTTACCTAATTTTTGTTAAGACCATTCATGCGTTGGAATTATGCTTGAGTCAAAATTGACAATTTTCGACGTAACTTATGAGTGTCCTGTGTTCAATTATTGATTAGATAATTGCCATCATATTATTTGTCATTTCATAATCTAGTTTCTGTCTCAAAAATATTTGAAAATATGTGTATAACTTTCTCATTAGAAAGTTTAAGGTATAGGCTAATTACTCACTTAGCGGTGGAAGCTCTATTTTGATGCAAGATATTTGCCATATTTCATAACACAAACTTATAACAATGACATATTTAGAAAATAAATAACATTTACTAAAAAGTGTCTCAAAAAACACGATTTTCCTAGATTTTCATTCAAAAACCATAAACCGAATAGTGTCATTTTTAGCATTTTTCGATAAATTAAACGAATTATTTTAGAATAAAGTTCAAGATATTTTGTTATTTCTGAATTATAGTAATTTAATTCAATTAATTTTCAATGTTACTGGTTATTTACTATTTTAACAAGTTGTATATTTATTTTACTATAATTTTTTTTGTAATACCATAATCGGCGCAAAATTGCGTCAGTGCCGACGAATACCAAAATAGTATGGTACGAAACGCGAGGCCCGCCGTTTCACATGAACGCTCTTAATACATTTTTAGAATTCCGTAGCCAAATGGCAAAAAGCGTAACCCATGTAGATTCATCATGTCTGTATGTCTGTCCGTCCGTGTGTCACAGCCACTTTTTGTTTGCTACACAGCTACGGACCGTGACTGCTGATGGCAAACAAATCGGAAGTCACATAAAAATAAAAAAAATAATGTGAAATAATTCATATAATTAACCAGACTTACGAATAATGAACTAAGCGCTTTTCAACGGTCTGTCGCCTATAAAAATGGTCGCGCTAAATATTGTAATAACAAAAAAAAATACATTAAATGATCCATTGTAGGGATGTACAGTATTTCTAGGCTGTGCTGTTTAATAAATCAGTGCAATCAAATTTAGCGTTTGTTACGAAGACAGTTCGTTCACAATCTGTGTGGACTTTATAGTATTTTCATGAAATGCGCGGGCATGTACTTATAGTGGTGTTTATATTCATGTGATCTATATAAGAGCGAAATAGTCGGGAGTAAGGCACATTTGTTTCGTTTGAGCCTGTCTAACTACTAGAACTCAAAATGAAACTGTTAGCGATGCTGCTAGCTATCATGACGGTAGTCCTAGTGGTCGTGGTAAGTGCTACATTTTTGTATTTTTTTTAATTCACATTTTAATACTACCCATTCAAAATGAAATAGAACCGAATTGTATTTTTCTCTCACATACACACACACAAAATCAAAATGTAACGTCAGTTCTAATTATATTTACGTAACGCGGTAGCGTATAGATAATCCACAAAGGCGCATCCTCCTTCCTAATCCTAACTCCGTGCGTTCCGCCAGCGGAATTTTGTCGATTTTCTTAATTTTTAGTATGCAGATATTTAGTCCATTAAGCCCTGTAAATGTGCCTGGATTTTAGGAATTTATCCGTCCAGTAGTTTTTGAGATATCCTCCAAAAACGTTTTACCCTGGGGGAACGTTCCGCCAACGGAAATTTTTTTTCTAGCGTTTCCCAACCAAACGATATCTATCCAATTTTTCATTTGAGTGTAGATATTTAAACTGTTTTGTTGTGTTGTGCCTGAAAGTTTGAAATTTGTGCATCCAACCGTTTTTGAGAAATTCACCAAAAATACGATGGCAAAATTACTATACTATAAAGTTTTAAATATTCACTCCCAGGGCTCGCTCCTTATCGATAGATGAATAAAAAGTATTCAAATATTTAGTCCGTTAATCCAACTACTTACCTGAGAAATTTGAGCCCGATTATCTTCAAAATCAAAGAGATATCAACGAACAACTGGCCAGAAACCTATTTTAGTGATAAACCTACCAAGTATGAATGGTCACAAAAAAGCGGCCGTTCAGCATATGGTAGTAACGTTCTGGAATTGGCTGAATAGTAGTACAACAGTACCGCTTGTTGTTATTTACATCTTCGTGGATTGAACTACCTATATAAAGTGTTTGTGTCTCGATTCGGTTGCGCATAATATAAATCTGTATGTGGGGAGTAACCAAAAACGTAATCTAATGATTTCGGATTATTAGCATTATTGTATCTTGTACTCTGCAGTGATAGGATATTGGATAGTTTCCAATCCCGCGAGATTGGTAAAAAACAGGCGAAGCCGGAGACCAAACTTAGGAAAAAATGTTTTACTATTTCATGTTATTTTCGACACAATTAATATAGCATTTCTTAATCTATTTACTTTCCATCCAAAGGGCGCTATGAGCCCGCACAGGGCGGATGCGGGTATAAAGGAGCAAGACCGCGCCCGTTCTGGCTGCCACGGCGGCCCCGGGGGTCCGCCGCCGCCGCCACCGACCAGTAAGTAACATTCTACTACATAATTTAGGGACCACTCTTCTTGACCCACAAATGGGCCAGTGTCTCATCAAAAAAAGGCCCGTTTATCTTACGCAGAATTAAGATAATACTTGTTTAATTAGTTATAAGATACTTTATTTATATATGTATTTGCAAAGAGAAATACTATCTAAAACTTAGTTCCATTTGCAAAACGAGGTTGGTCATACAATATTTAGGTTTTGATAGTTGTATTTTTCTATTGATTTATCTTTTTTATTTGCAGACAGCACCAGTTAGATATGCGTATCAAAAAAGAAGAAATCTGCTTACTATTTACAAAACCGGCGTGTCTAATTTATTAATAAATTTGAGCATAACGAAAATACTATTTTCTTTTATTTTTCTTTACTTCCTTAAAATCATTTAATCTCTTCAAAATACATCATATTCTTTTTGGACCGACTTAATCTAACTAAGATATTGTTTGAGTATAATCCCAATACTATTTTTATAAGGATCCCTGTATTGATGACCTTATTCAGTTGCAAATAAAATACACGTTTAAAAAAACAAATTAAATGTATTATTTATCATTTGAATATGGCAACTGTAAAAAAATATAAAATTACAAAAGTCCGTACTTAATATAAATAAGATTTACAGCATTTAGTAGATAGTTATACTTGCATTCCTGCTTATTTATCTTAATTAGGTAATCATCAAACAAATGTTATTTTTTTAGGATAATAACAGCTTATCATTTTCGATTTTTTTTGAATTATATAGCGGAATAATATTATAATTAATTCTATTTAAAACTAGAAAGTATTAAAATTGCATAATTGAGAATAAGAATTAATTACAATAAATAATTACAAAGAAAAATACACATCAATTATTAAAAATATTTACAGATACATAAAATATAGTCTATTATAAATACTTAGGTAGATAAATATACGCACACATTTCTCAGTGTCGTTTTAATTTGTATCACATTTACTGCTGTTTATCGTACTTTAAAATCCACTACTATATTTATATCTACTATAACATTATTAAAACTGTCTATATGATAATCAGAGTTTCAAAGAAAACATTTGAAAATTATTAAATAATTTTTACTTGAAAATGAATGGAATAGTCGAAGAAGATCAATTTTATTTGCCGTTTTTAAAAGCAACGGGGTATATGTATTTAATTAATAATATTTTAAAAATCTGATTAAAAATATAGTGATCCGTCGAACACAATGGTCTACAGCTGTCTACGTGTTATTTTAGCGCTGTTCGTAGCGTTTAGATAGGTATAAACTATTTGATGATTATTTTATGCTAAACGAGAATTAAATGATTAAGTATCAACGTATACTTAGAGCTAAGAGCTAAAAAGAGTTCTTCATAATTCACTTTTTATTTTCAAATCATAAATTACTTGCCATGGTTCCCTAATGAAAACATGGCAATACGTTAAGTGTAGAAAATTGATTAAGTTTTCGTATACAAACGAATTGGCACCAGTGTCGCGGTTACGGTTCAAAAAGTTCGTTTCCTCATTGTTCCTGCTCAAGTTCTTGAAGATGCTGCTTCTCCTCTTCCTCCCTTTGCAGCAGCTCTCGTTCTGCGGCGATCCTTGCGTGCTGTTCAGCTATCACCCTAAAGAGTTGCGCATGCTTTGCAGCTGCTGCCTTTACTGCTTCTGACTGACGAGGTACCGACGTTTCTGGAAATGAAAAATTAGAAATCTATTGACTCAAATCTTTAAAAAAACTCTGGTTTTATAAAATGGTTCTAAATACGGAGGGATATGTAGGTAATATGTAAGGAGGTGGTGACTTTCAAATGGAAATATGAATAAACTAGTAGGGCGCGTGAGTGCGCGGGCCACATGTGGCCCGCGTGCAGTCTTCCCGCCCATAAAACTATCGCCGTCATCTCGATCGCCAATTGGAATCCGATTGGCAGTGGCTGAAAAAATTACCTAGGAGTGCGGTCATGGTTTTAAAGATAGTTAAGGGCTGTTCGAACAAAAATACGCTGAACCTCATCCGATGAGGTTCAGCGGTATTTTCTGTTCGAACAGCCCTTAACTATCTTTAAAACCATGACCTGCATGCTCCTCAATAATCATCCAAATCTTAAATCATCACATATACCGACATTTTTCTCTGGCAATTTGCCATGAAAAAGTAAATCCCGCCATTTTAATTTTTTTTAATCATCCCGTATACTTTGAGACCCTGATCTCCTCTTGCTAAGAAACCACTCTACCATCTTTTATACTTTCGGAGATAGACAAACACGAATTTTGTATGGCGGCCATCTTGAATCCGCCATTTTGGATTTTTTTTCAGATCACTGCCAATTGCATGAGGTTCTGAGTATTTTTTGTTTGGGCAGCCCCTACCTATCGATAATATCCTGCCCGTTCTGCTCAACCGTCTTCGAAACCCTCAACCATCAACCTTTCCCATATTTGTTTTGGGAGTTCTCCGAACAATTGCGTCAAAACCTTGCATAGTTCCAAACTTTTAGTCTCTTCAACATTCGCCATACATTTTCTATGTAAAAATAATTTCCGCCATTTTGAATTTTTTTTCTATCCATCAAATAGAACTTCGGGTCCTGATCAACTCTTGTCAAGAAACCGTTCTTCCATCTTTTATACTTTCCGAGACATCGACGAAATTCGAATGGCGGCCATTTTGAATCCGCCATTTTGAATTTTTTTTCAGCTCACTGCCAATTGGATGACTTTTCAAATGACATTTGGTCGAGCACCCCCCACCTATCTTCGATACCCTGGCTGTGCTCTTCACCTGTCTCCGAAATCCTCACTCATCAGCTCTCTCCGTATTTTTCCTCCGAATGAATTTTTTTCTTTTATACGACACCATCCTTGAAAAAAAATTTTTTCATACAAAATTGTTCAGGAGAGGTGATCAATGAGTGAGTCAGTGAATCAGCACAAGCAGCTATATATATATTAACTAGTAGGGCGCGTGGAGGCGCGGGCCACGGGCCACATGTGGCCCGCGTGCTGTCTTCCCCCCTATTTGCCGTCCAACTTTTAGCCTCTTCAACATTCCCCATACAACTTCTAAGAAAAAATAAATTCCGCCATTTTGAATTTTTTTTCTATCCATCGTAAAGACCTTCGGGTCCTGATCACTTCTTGTCAAGAAACCGTTCCTCCATCTTTTATACTTTCCGAGATATCGACGAAATTCGAATGGCGGCCATTTTGAATTCGCCATTTTGAAATTTTTTTCAGCTCACTGCCAATTGGATGACGTTTCAAATGACATTTGGTCGAGCACCCTCCACCTATCTTTGATACCCTGGCTGGGCTCTTCACCAGTCTCCGAAATCCTCACTCATCAGCTCTCTCCGTATTTTTCCTCCGAATGAATTTTTCCCTTCTATACGAAATGGTTATTGAAAAAAGTTTTTTCATACAAAATTGTTCAGGAGAGGTAATCAATCAGTGAGTCAGTGAATCAGCACGAGTAGCTATATATATATTAACTAGTAGGTTGCGTGGGGGCGCGGGCCACATGTGGCCCGCGTGCTGTCTTCCCGCCCATACACAATCCCTCCAAAATTCCCCATACATTTTCTACGAAAAAAATAATTTCCGCCATATTGGATTTTTTTTCTAAACATAAAATAGACCTTCGTGTCCTGATCACTTCTTGTTGAGAAACCGTTCTTCCATCTTTAATACTTTCCGAGATATCGACGAAATTTGAATAGCGGCCATTTTGAATCCGCCATTTTGAAATTTTTTTCGGCTCACTGCCAATTGGATGACGTTTCGAATGTCATTTGCTCGAGCACCTATCTTTAATAGCCTCTCCGTGCTCTTCACCCGTCTCCGAAATCCTCAATCATCAGCTCTCTCCGTATTTTTCCTCCGAATGAATTTTGCCCTTCTATACGAAATGGTTATTGAAAAAAAATTTTCTCATACAAAATTGTTCAGGAGAGGTGATCAATGAGTGAGTCAGTGAATCAGCACAAGCAGCTATATATATATTAACTAGTAGGGCGCGTGGGGGCGCGGGCCACATGTGGCCCGCGTGCTGTCTTCCCGCCCATAAAAAATTCCTTCAACATTCCCCTTACATTTTGTATGGCAAAAAACAAATTCGACCATTTTGAATTTTTTTTCCATCCATCAGATAGACCTTCGGGTCCTGATCACTTCTTGTCAAGAAACCGTTCTTCCATCTTGTATACTCTTCGAGATATTGGCGAAATTCAAATGGCGGCCATTTTGAATCCGCCATTTTGAAATTTTTTTAGCTCACTGGCAATTGGATGACGTTTCAAATGACATTTGGTCGAGCACCCCCCACCTAGCTGCGATATCCTTGGCTGTGCTCTTCATCCGTCTTCAAATTCCTCAATCATCAGCTCTCTCCGTATTTTTCCTCCGAATGAATTTTTCCCTTATATACGAAACGGTACTTGAAAAAAAAAATTTTTCATACAAAATTGTTCAGGAGAGGTGATCAATCAGTGAGTCAGTCAGTGAATCAGTACGAGTAGCTATATATATAGTAATGTATGATTAGTCTGGTTACACAAGTAGACTATAACCCTTTCTGGAAGCGCTGTAATGATGGAGTTATATTTAATTTTATGTTTTGAAAAATAAGATTGTTAAATCGTTTCATAAATGGTGCTATCGCGAAAACTCAATCAAAGGAAGAAATGGAACAAACGAAGGAGAGGATGAGTAGTAAGCTGAGACTGGCCTGAAATTAGTAGGCCTAAACACGTCGTCGTTTTGTGTTTCTTATTTCTAATTGAATAAATGAATCACGATTAAATGACTCCAAATTTTCGAGGAAATTTTCGAAATTATTTCTGCATCTGGTCTTAACTGCTTTTGTCCCACAACTGGGCACTGGTCTCAGGATAAGAGAGGTTTGACCATAGCTTGCCAAATGCAGGGTGGCTGACTTAACACCTTTAAGAACATGTAGTGAACTCTCAGGCATGAACTTTTCTCATGATGTTATTCCTCAACGCTAAGCAAGTGATATATTATAAACCAATACATGTCCAAAAAGTCAATGGTGCGTGCCTGGGATTCGACCGATACCCGACCACTCCACAGGCCTCAATGGCAGAAAAATCTCACCATCAGGGAAAGGGTGCTGGGCGTGCTCTTCGGCGATCTTAGCGTAAAGCTGGAAGTGCCTGTCCTTAGCTCTGGCTACTGCCTCGGAGTCTCTGGGGTGCTCAGGAAGCTCGTCGCTCAGCACGGGGTGGAAGCCCTCCCTGTCCGCCACGTAGTCGACCGTGCGCACCTTCTGACGTGGATCCACGTACGAGAAGGTTCCTGAAATTGGTATATTAGAAGTTGTTAGGAACTGTTACAATTTACGAGTACTCTAGACAATATCTAATTATTGCATTCATGCATAATAAGTAACACGGTACAGTAGAAGGAAATAACTACACGATTGCTTTATCGACCTTCTTCCATAACAGAAATGTACAAAGTTTTAATAAGCATTTAGTCCATAGAGTAAGTACAGTCGTAGCCCATTTTTTGAATCGGAGTTTGAATTTGTTTGAATTCCAGGCATGAGATTCTGATCTTTTTCGAGTTTTGGGTATTTGGATCGACTATGAAAAATGTTAGGAGACTTTCGTTTTTTTTTTACTCTATACAAGTTAGAACTTGACTGCGATCTCACCTGATGGTAAGTGATGATGCAGCCTAAGATGTTATCGTACTAACTTGGGAGGGTAAGTAAATTTACCCCAACGGTTTCTACAAGCATCGCACCGGAACGCTAAATCGCTTGGCGGTGCGTCTTTGCAAAATTCTCCATCCATGGTTACATAACCGCATTATGGCCTGCATAGTAGGCTAGTGGACTAGACTAAATCTAGTCCTGGATACTAATAATACATAGCTAAACTAATACTACTAACACATAGGTAGGCTAATGTGTGATAGACTGATTCCATAGAACAAATAGAAACTACCTCCCAAGGTCAATAGTGGGCCATAAATAAAGTTGTGATGTACCTCTGACGACTCCACTGCCGTCGCTAACCTCAGCATGCTGCCGGTCCACATGCCCCGGGTACCTGCCGGCGGTGTACGAGAACGCGTAGGGCTTCGGCGGCGGGGGCTCCGTACTCACTTCTTCTAGATGGGCAACATCGCAGCTGGAGAGCGCCACGCTCAATGTGATGAGCAGCACCTTGACCAGCATCTGGAAATAGAGTATATCTGTTAATTATTCGTAGCGGTCCCGATAGATAGAGTCTTTTTAAAGTACTGGTATCCCGATAAAACGTACACAGATAATGAGGAACACGAGACTAGTTTTTTAACAATTTTATTCGTGTTTCACTGTCCCCATTAATGAAAAACGTTAAAGGAGACAACGGGACGAGTATTTAACAATTTTACTCATATTCCACTGTCCCCATTGATGTAATACGTTAAATGGGAAAATAAGGTCTAGTTTTTAATAATTTCATTCCAGTGTCATTGTATCAACTGAAGGGAATAAATACGCTTAAGGGGACAACGGGATTAGATCTTAATAATTTCATTCAAGTAAGTATCATTGCCCCCATTTCAGGGAATACGCTAAAGTGGACAAGAGGATTGGATTTTAATAATTTTATTCAAGTATCATCGTCCCCCTTATAGTAGTTTATGTAACGGTTACATAATGGGGGGTATTAAAATACGAGTGTGAGTTTAAAAAACGAGCCGCAGGCGAGTTTTTTAATAGTATCACACGAGTGTTTTAATACCTAATTATGTAGAGTTTCATACACTACTTTATCTACGCTCATATTATTATCATAAATCCAAATCATAAAATCTTGCTAACTTTTGTCGTAAATCATTGCAACTACTAAGATGTCAGGTGGAGTGAAATTTTCTTTAGTAGGTTTCACTACTAAACATTTTTCAGCGCAAAGTTTTGACTAAGTAACAAAAAAAATTGGTTGTCTGTAAAGTCGGTTTACGGACGATAGATTTACGAGATAACGTCATAATCGTAATCGTTATCGTAATCGTTATCGTAATCGTAATCGTAATCGTAGTCGTAATCGTAATCGTAATCATAATCATAATCACAGGCCCAGGTGGAACGTTACGCGGAACGTTAGACGTTGTGTTGTTGTCTATGGTCAATCATGGCCCATCAAATATACTCTTGGCAATGACTACCAACTATATGTTGTCTGTGGATTCACTTAAAAAAATATAACATAAAAAATATTACCTACCCCAGATAATAATTGTAACCGTTAACCGTTGTATTGCCGATAGCGGTACTGTAATCAATTCCTTCAAAACCCCAGATACAAATACAGGAGTCCAGAGCCGTGTATCGTTATGGATATTAAACAACTTTCTTTAAATATTTCCATAGTAGAGCGATGTTATTATGAATAACTTTTTAATAATTATAGAAGTCTGTGAATAAAGTAGGTAATTATTTGACACATTTCGATTTTATAATTCGAACTTTAAGCAATGAGCGTAGATAAAGAGATTAAAGGGCCAACAGGATTAAGTTTTAATAATTTTATACAAGTATCATTGCCTCCATCTATGGGAATACGCTAAAGGGAACAACGGGGTTAGATTTTAATAACTTTATGAGCGCTTTCCATGTCAACGGGGATACGGCAAATGGGTACGACGGGACTACAAGAAGTTTTTGTTGCACGTCAAGACTTAATTTTAGGGCTCCGAAGTAAAATTTCAAAACCGTTTTAATTTTATCGCTGTCCATCTGTACGTCTGTCAGTAAGCGTAGTGCGCACATGCTAGTTATGAAATGTAGGAAAATCTGTTAAAAGCTATTTTTGACCTTTGACTATTATGAAATCAACGGTCAACCAGGATAATGCTAAAATAGAATTATGGAAATAAAAAAAATAGGGATGATGGTGTTCCAATGGCAAAACTGCAGTGTGTAAAACAGTGAAGCTCCAGCATCGTTGAATAAGTTAGTAATAAAAAAGATAAATAAATAGCGAATCATACACGAAGTGTGGAAATAAATTTTATTATTTAAAAACGCAACTTCATAAAACTTTAGTTGTGAAGTCGTCCAATGTTGTGTTGTCTCTTTTTGGGGAAGATAAAGTCACTGGACATCTTAATGGTGTAACATATCACAAGTCAGAATAAATAAAATCCTAAATTCAATAATAAAGGATGTTAAAAGTTGCCTCATTTAGCGAGTTCAGAGGAATGTAGATGGTGCCTCAAACTTGTTCGCACGACCTTTGCGGTCGGTTGCGTCACACGCAATACGTGCCTGCGTTTTGATAACGTGGGATTAAAAAATAATAAAACAAGTACTTTTACAAGTAATAAGCCTTTTCCTAGAGTTGTGAAAAATACAATCAAATTAGCATGAGAGCAAAAATACTGCTACACCGAATTGGAGACTATACCACAGAACACTAAACTATACTGCTATATATACTATACTAGATTTCGATAAAGCCTTCCCATTAAATTTACGTAATGTGTCGATATAATCGCTAATTCCGTGTCGTCTATCTGTACGTGCAACATAGATTTATGATAGTTCGTCGCTCGCGCTCCAACTAGATAGAGCCCGACCTAACAACGACAGCTGTGTGAGTGCGCTACTTTTTCTTGTAGTGTGAGTATGTCAATTTGAAATTTGTAAATTGGATAATTCATAGAATACCTAGTAATTAGATAAGTTTTTCCTGAATGCGTAACTCCTTCGTAGAATTGTAAACTTAAAAGATGTATCGCAGAATTCTAAGAACTATAAAAATTAACATAACACATTTGACATGAATTAGGTAGTAAGAGAATAATTTATAAACAACGGCTAATATTTTTAATAATTTATCTGTTTCTACGAATGTATAATATATTCAACAGCGTCTGTACACAGTGTTAGGTTATTAGGTATGTTTATATAGACGGACGATACTTTGATGACATTCTTAAAACCTAAATGACGTTCTTTAATCCTAAATGACGCTCTGAAAACCTAAATGATGGGCACAAGCGGACATTTATTCTTGAAGTTTTCTGTTTATCTGCTGCAGCATGTTGATGGTCATACTTGATTCCTAGTAAGTAATCAATAGGTCAAACGGATGAGTTCACGACTATAAAGTAATTGCTTATTTATCTCCAAGAACCATCAACCATCGTTTTAAAATAGCACATAAAACCAATGACTTCTATGTATAGGATACATAGAAGTCATTGCATAAGACCCAACAAATACATACAGGTACAAATACATACAACAAATACAGGTTAATTTTCCGTAAAAGGAATATGTGACTGACTGATTGTCGATTACTTATCTTATTTGTCTAAATTCTAACCTGCGGGGCTAGACAAAGTCACAAGCGTTTGGCGTTAACGCTAGTCGACAAAAATGTAAGGGACAAAACAAATGACTGTAGAAAACCACGATAATAATAATTACTAAACACGCTGTGTTTGAATAATTAACTGCGCTAACTTGAACGCTCGCTGGCGTTCTCGCGGACCTTGTAGATAACTTTAGCGTACTTCGCTTGACAATTGACAGCCGACAGTATCAAACAGCGTGTTTAGTAATAATTATTATCGTGGTTTTTCTACAGTCATTTGTTTTGTCCATACATTTTTGTCGACTAGCGTTAACGCCAAACGCTTGTGACTTTGTCTAGCCCTGCACAAATTGTATCTAATAAATTACAAATTTTTACACTTTTAAGTAATAATTAAACAATTTTGTGTGAGGCCGTTGATTTGTCTGTTGTAATTTTTTTTTCAAATCATTTACAAGGTATGTACTTACTAGTGAGATGAACTACGTATAAAATTGCGCATCCGTGTTTATCGATATAATTTATTGCCCGGTATCTCTTCGTGCTGACATCATATTATTATTGTTTATTTCATTTGTTTGCGACGCCATCTACATCGGAATCACGATTCTGAATTACTTTTTAGGGTTCCGTAGTCGAATGGCAAAAAACGGAACCCTTATAAATTCGTCATGTGTGTCTGTCCGTCTGTCCGTCTGTCCGTCTGTCCGTCTGTCCGTCCGTATGTAACAGCCACTTTTTTCCGAAACTATAAGAGCTATACTGTTGAAACTTGGTAAGTAGATGTATTCTGTGAACCGCATTAAGGTTTTCACACAAAATTTAAAAAAAGTACTTAATAAATTTTGGGGGTGACTTATACTTAGAACCCCCATACTTAGAACTGAAACTCAAAAATTTTTTTTTCATCAAACCCATATGTGATAGGTCTTCAAAAATGATACTAAGGTTTCTAATATAATTTTTTTCTAAAATGAATAGCTTGCGCGAGAGACACTTCCAAAGTGGTAAAATGTGTGTCCCCCCCCTGTAACTTCTAAAATAAGAGTATGATAAAATTAAAAAAAATATATGATGTACATTACTATGCACACTTCCACCGAAAATTGGTTTGAACGACATGTAATAAGTAGTTTTTTTGATATTTACAATAAAACCTCTAAAAACAAAGTTAGTTTTGCGGTTCGATAAGAAAAGTGGTTTTTATGGTTTTATTCCTCCGGTTGTAGTACGGAACCCTCAGTGCGCGAGTCCGACTCGCACTTGACAGGTTTTTTGTATAATCATTTGATATTAATCTGTGTCTTGCGATATTTATTATGATGTGCATATAATTTCAAATTTGCATTTGGGTTTTACCACAGTGTATTATAGAGATCCTACAACTGTGGTTTTACTCTTCAGCATTAGTTCAACATCAAACAAAACAAAGTACCTACACACAACACAACAGCTTATAAAGTAACCAGAGTCCATGGTTCGCCATTTGGCATACGATCCCGGCACAACACTCTTCTTTAAAATCTTTATTATTCCTATCGTGTTTACGAAGTGTTAAATCTTTCCTCTCAGTTGCTGGGCATATATTATATTTTTCGTTTTCGAGTTATTTTAAAAAAGGGACGGAAATGTATAAGAGGATACTGGAGAATTTGACCAATTTTGCGTTTGGTTACCACATTAATTGGCCAACATAGTTACAGATCAGAGAGATGCATAGAATTGTTCCCCTAACTGTTGAATGTGTGAAACATTAAAAATATTATACACTACATATTTATATTTTAAAAAACTTCATAAAGATTGGCTATTGCTGTTAATTATGAGAGACATGAGTTTTTTTTTCTAACTCTCGAACCCACCTACCCTACCTGTAACGTCAGACCAAGTAACTAATCTATGCGCGGACTATTAGGTGAAGCAACGCAAGCACCGCGCGAATTCTATAACCATTTCAGTTTCTCAAGTGCGAAGTATGCAATTTGATACAACAGCAGATCTGGTTGTGGCCACCTTGACCGGCGCTGTCACTTTCCTCGGCCACTCTTGACCGACATCGACAGTGGATTCGGTCAACAATTGCTCCACTTTTTATGCGACTTGGCGCCAAAGAAGTAAGTAGGTATAATATAGAGTAGTAGAGTATTTTAGTTCATAATTATATTAAGTATGTAGCTAGTTAATTTATTGTAGGCTATATGTATTCAGGGACATAAGCTGTAGCCATATTGTGACAATATTGCTAGATTTGATGGATGGAACGAAATTAAAAAAATGTATGAGCGTGACCAAATTACTGATCACGTGACTTCCGCACAGGTAACTGTCATTCTCGAACATTTTTTGAATTTCTTTCATTCCATTCCATCAATCTATTCGAAAGACGTCATTTGGAAGTTTGTTGACAGGTAAAGAAAAGATAAATTATTACAAGTTCTGTTTGAGACATTCAATAGACGCTCATAAAACTTATTTAGAGCACTATACAGAATTATTATTGAGAAACCAACTTAGTTACTTATAGACTTTATGAATGACGAAATATCTGGTACACGCCTAAGCCGCGACAGCTGAAGAGACGCAGGTTCGAATCCACAATCCCCTAACTACCTATTTAGTTACTCGTCAAACACAATGGCAGGTATTGACCTTACCATACTTGGTAAGATTTCTATTCTCCATGTGTAATGTATGCTTAGAAACAAATTACTTACCGACAAATAATGTAAGGAATTCAACACCTATTGTCCCACCCACACCAATGTAGCCATTTGTGTCTCTGTCATATTTCAATGTTTAGGAGTTTCATTGCCGGCGAATTATAAAGCGAACCATAGGAAATATCTACTCCCATCGGCATTCTTTTTTTATATTGTATTTGATCACTGTACTGTAAGCATCATTGCATGCTTAGAATATAAAACATCTGAATGATACTGATCAGTTGTAGATAAGAACCTAATGCAGTTAACAATAGTTATAGTAAAATAAATTGTAGATTGCATTGCATAACAGTTTTTGCGATCAATGATAAAACTGTAGGTACATATTACGAGAGATATTCGTAGATTTAGGAATGAGATATCAGAATCTTGCTTGAATCTCGACAGGACAGCCTGATTCATCTTGATAAATAATAAAAATAATATGTTATACAATTTAAGCATGCAGGAGTTATGTAAAGGATGCGAGATCTTATTATTGTAGAGATGAAAGAGAGTCGTTGAAAATACTAAAATTACTAATAGCACAGTGTTAGAAGATCCTACAGAATATGTTCAAACGGTGCTAATAGGTATCTACCTACTTACTAAAATGCCGGTGAAATGGAATAGTACATTGTTACCCTAGGGATGAAAGTAACTTATTTAGTCCCGAGACGGGGTTTGGCGCCCGAGCGTAGCGAGGGGGCCTATAGTTCGAGGGACTAAATAAGTCTTTATCCCGAGGTAAACACTGTGCTTTTCATTACGAATATAAGGAAAGTCAAAATAAAAATAGAAATTAGCTAAAGAAAATTGAATAATTGTGTCAATAAAAATCACTGTTAAACAGAAGCCGAAACAAAACTCTACAACTCGAAAAACAAATGAAGATCGGATTGCCGCTTGCCACTTTCCCGCCTTTTTTTTTCTTTGGATAGCCGGCGGGTATGCATTTAGCTTGTCTATGAATCAGTTGTCTTTACTTTATGAATAAAGTCTATCTTTCTTCTTGTCTATGGATGCACTCGGGTATGTCGTGTTTCATTTGAACTCCAATAAAAATGTGACAACTAGTTTTTTTTAATTATTTGACAGCTGTTAGTTGAAAACGATTCTCCCTAGGGCTGCAAAGTATTACTTTCAACCCGCTTCTCAGGCAACTTCAGACCTACTTTCCGTGTATGAGTGATGAAAAGAGAATTTCCTAATTTGGAGATCAAGTAGTAGTACCTATATGTCAAGGAGTACGTTGTAGTACCTAGATATTCTGCTGAATGACAGTTAATAGAAGTTAACTTAGATAGTTATCTTATTAAATTAAACTAGCGGACAGCCGCGGCTCCACTGTATTTTGGTTTATCACAACTCCCGCGGGAACCATGGATTTTTTCCAGAATGGAAATTAACCTATGAGTTAATCCAGAGTTCGTCCATTCCAAATTTCGGCCAAATCCGTTCAGTAGTTTTTGCGTTAAGTATAGAATAACAAACATCCCTACAAATTTCCGCGTTTATAATAGGATTAGTAGGAAGTAGTATAAATTAGTGTAGCCTATAAGCTGTGGTACAAGGTACAAATTACCGCCTTGTCGTCATACAGTACTTTATTTACGGAAGATACTTCAGCGCCTCCTACTGGTACCTATTGAGATGAATCAGACTGGGAGTTTAATTAAGGTTTGAACTTTTGAAGAGATGGAAAACTGGCTCTTTTTTATAATGTTTAAGTCAAATTGTTTAAATAACTGATCATCGAATCCTTACAGAAAAAATATGTAACGGAAAATAAGGGTTTAATGAACACTCGTTATTGACAAGAAAATGAGTTTTCTCAAACCCTCTTTCAGAAAAAAAAATCCTAAAAAGCATCTAATTTTGTCATACTTTCAATATGACAAAATTAGTTTAATTGTCTGCAAAACGGCGCAAGATTTTTAATTAATTCAATTGCATACAAAAAAAGTACAATTAATTCAATTGCATACAAAAAAAGTACATAAAAATTATACCTAATAACTATGATTGAGAGTTTTATTTTTAGGCCTTCTAATAACCGTATAAAGTAATAATTCCCCGAAATTTAAGTAAATCAGTGTGAACGCGGCTGCTTCGTCCCGATTAGTTTTTGATATACGTCATGATAGCTGCGATTAGTTTTTGATATACGTCATAATTTAAGTAGTACCTACCTAGTATATGTAGGTATACCTATATGACATTCAAAACCTAATCCAAATATCAAATGGTTCTATCGCATATAGAAATACCTAATTATAATAGGTACTGCTAATGGAAAGAGGAGATATAGGTAGGTAGTATATGTGATCACTAATGTTTTTAGAATATTCTTAATACAATTTTAGTGCAGTATAAGTAGAACAGTTTACAAGAAAACATCTCATAGCCAAGGTTGCCTGTCTGTCGGTATTCTATAGAACATTTTTCGGAGAGTGCTTAGGAACTATTTAGTTTGGTCCCCCCGTCACTTTTCTACCATAGAACGGCAAGGCATCGAAAAGACTTCCACCCATAGGTACATAGACCAAAAACGCGTACTAAGCGGTTTGATTCCTCGTTCTTGATACGCACTGCAAAGGCCTGGAATACCCTCCCAGGCAGTGTCTTTCCTGCCACTTACAATCCGGGTGCCTTCAAATCAAGAGTGAATAGGCATCTTCTAGGCAAGCGCGTTCCACCTTAGACTGTATCGTCACTTTTCATCAGGTGTGATCACAGTCAAGCGCTAGCCTATATAGCTAAAAAAAACTGTAATGGTGGCTTGCAAATCAAACAGAATCGAACATAATGGACACGTTGAGAACAAACGATGTGCAATTTTAGTTCTGAAAATATAGATCAATGTAAAATCAAATGAAAGTGAACATCACAATGTGTACGAGTAGTGTTGCGCCACGGCGTTGCCTCACGCATTACTTCACGACACGGCTCACAACACATTTTCACATCACTAAAATTATTCTCACTCATGCTATGAATTATTGTGTTTTTGTCAAAATCACCTCGTATTTGAACGACTGTAGTGTCGTTACAATATTTTGAACAAAATTAAAACAATTGGACAGAAAATTCCCATTTCCATTGCCGATATTTACAAGTAATATTTACAGTGGAAAAACTACTGGCTAAAGTCGGAAAATCATGTTAACTATTTTCGATACTAAAAGTAACTTAGGAAAACAGATTCAAAAATCAAAAAGGGGTTATTTTTTCACATACCTAGGCTTGGCTAAACTTTTATAGGCACTTATGTAATTTCAGAATCTACCGCCACGTTCGAAAATAATAACAGTTTTACACCGAGAATAACAGGAAAAAACTCGACAGATTTTTTTTAACTTACGTTACTATTTTTAACCCCCGACGCAAAAGGGGTGTTATAAGTTTAACGTGTCTGTGTATCTGTGTATCTGTGTATCTGTGTTTCTGTCTGTGGTATCGTAGCGCCCAAACGGATGGATCGATTTTCATGAAGTTTATTTTGTGCCATAGATAATTTTATCCCGAGTGTTCTTAGCCATGTTTCATGAAAATCTGTTCAGCCGTTTGAAGATTATCAGCTATTTTCTAGTTGATGAGGGGATCTGACTAACTTCTTTATGTCCGATCGATTCGAAATTTGGTACCGTGTAGCTTCAATGACATTGAAAGTATATGGTAAGGTAACCATGTCCTGATTTGCAGTTTGAAGATCATCAGCTCTTTAATAGTTGATGAGGGGATCTGACTACCTTCCGTATGTCCTATCGTTTCGAAACTTGGTACCGTGTTATTTCAATGATATTTAAAGCGTATGGTAAGGTAATCATGACCTGATCAGCCGTTTGAAGAAGATCAGTTCTTTAATAGTTGCTGAGGGGATCTGACTACGTTCCATATGTCCTATCGTTTCGAAACTTGGTACCGTGTTATTTCAATGATATTTAAAGCGTATGGTAAGGTAATCATGACCTGATCAGCCGTTTGAAGAAGATCAGCTCTTTAATAGTTGATGAGGGGATCTGACTACCTTCCATATATCCTATCGATTCGAAATTTGATACCGTGTTACTTCAATGATATTTAACGTATATGGTAAGGTAAGCATGTCCTGATTTGCCGTTCGAAGATCAAATTCAGCTCTTTAATAGTTGATGAGGGGATCTGACTACCTTCCATATGTCCTATCGTTCCCATAGGCATACCTAAATTGCTTAAACTAATACAAAAAACAAATACCTACCTAATATTTAACCTAAACTTAAGAGAAGGAAGGTAAAACTTAATCTAGTAAATGAAAACTAATATTATATCTAGTAACTAACTAAGTTACTTACTTATCACTATTAATACCTTCCCTATATTTAATACCCTATTACGTACTTTAAAAAGGACAAAATAAAAGTTAAATTACAAATTTTAAAAACCCCCGACACAAAAAATAAAATATAAAAAGTAACAAATAATATTTTAAACCTATTATAATAATTATTATCGTCACAATATAATATTAAGTACGTTCAAATATTTTTTAATTCAAGCGTCTTCGCATCGTCGGGGGACCGTTAGAGAGACGCAAAAGGGGTGTCATAAGTTTAACGTGTCCCCCGACAATGCGACGACGTTTGAATTAAAAAATATTTGAACGTACTTAATATTATATTGTGCGATAATAATTATTTTAATAGGTTTAAAATATTATTTGTTACTTTTTATATTTTATTTTTTGTGTCGGGGGTTTTTAAAATTTGTAATTTAACTTTTCTTTGAAGTGAAAAAAACGTAATAGTCTTAGATGATCAAAAGCTGAGAACATACTGGTACTGAAACATTCTATCTATCTATTATTTAGTTAGATGGGTAGGTACAGTCCTTTATTAATGTAGTCTGAGTGAACAATTAACTGATTAATACTCTTCAAACAAGTATTCCTTAGAGTAGGTTTACTAGATATTAATATATCGAATGTGATATCTACTTATCTGTTATTTGACACAGTTTATTTAGCATGACCTCCGCTGCAGTATCTAATGTCTTGTCAGATTATGAGCGCGAATCCGCGGTGGTGGTCACTCAAATTATAATGCCAGCTTCTCAATGTCAAGATCTCAGATTTCAGTAATCAGTAACATTCTGTCCCTGATAAAAGCCTATATACAATTATAAAAATTCCGTCAATTCCTGCCCGACCAGTATCGTTATTTAAATGGTAAACAATTAGAAAGGTAGGAACTTTAATTCTTTAAAATCAGTATTTAATGATCATGTGGATATAATTATCTATTTAACATTCCAATACTACCAGTTTAGTATATGTAAATGTATAAATGCTGACCGACTTGCATTTTTGGTACGAAGTTTCTTTTCGGACGGTACGACGGGAGTCTATGCGAAAGAAAATGGATTTTATCCGTCACGAGAATTCCGAATCGAAGAAAATCTACGAAATCAACAACATTACTGTGCATTTAATTCGTCAGTGCGTGCATGTGTGTGTGTCACGTCGCTCTACTGAACCAATTTGGCTGAAATTTGGAATGGAGATAGATTATATTATATACCCTGGATTCACACAACCTACTTTTTATCCCACAAAAATCTATGATTTCCACGAGAGTTGTGAAAACCCAAAATTCTCGCGGGAGGAGCTTACGAAAAGAATAGGTACTACGAAAGGATACTACGGAAAGAACTTCGTTCCAGTCGTGTGTTCTATGACACTCAGGCATTCTTTTTAACATGATTTGGGAAAAAATATATCGGAGATATTTTGCAAAATAGGAGACAGAATGTAAAGAAAAAAGGTGGGTTAGTACGAATACAATTTATTGGATAATTTTCTCTTTGAATCTCGATTCGGCAAATATTCCAGGAAAAACCTACCTAACCAAAAACGTCTAATCTATCGAATTCTAAGCATTATTAATTGTTGTATCTTGCACTTACATCTATCCCTGCTGAACGAATTAGTAATGTTAAACCAGTTGTAAGAAAATATACCTACGGGAAAACGCGAAAACATGACCTATAATCTACATGCGTGACATGAAGATTGAGATAACTACTTATTCTATTTCGTCATCTCGATTCGTCTCTCAGCCAACATTGATGTACGTGGTCTGATTTTCAAAGATTATTCGAGCAGAATGAACCACAAAATTCCGTTACAAAACAAATACTGAGTAGGTAGTTATGTACTGAGTAGGAATTCATGTATCTATATAATTTTTTTTTGTCATAAATTCTAAATAGTTCAGTAATAAGATTTAAGATCTGACATACCAATACCAGCGGGGCTAGACAAAGTCACAAGCGTTTGGCGTTAACGCTAGTCGACAAAAATGTATGGAGAAAACAAATGACTGTAGAAAAACCACGATAATAATTACTAAACACTCTGTGTTTGATACTGTCGGCTGTCAATTGTCAAGCGAAGTACGCTAAAGTTATCTACAAGGTCTGCGAGAACGCCAGCGAGCGTTCAAGTTGGCGTAGTTAATTATTCAAACACAGCGTGTTTAGTAATTATTATCGCGGTTTTTCTACCGTCACTTGTTTTGTCCATACATTTTTGTCGCCTAGCGTTAACGCCAAACGCTTGTGACTTTGTCTAGCCCCGCTGATCAGATTTTTTAAATACTTATAAGTAAATAAATTATTGATTAACAAAAAATCGGGGCAGGGTCGCGCCCGAGGGTTTTATTATAATCATCAAGAGCATAAATGCTTTTTTTAGGTATAGCGAACACATCCCTATCGCCGTCATAGTATCTAGATCAAATCACGGCCTTTTTATGTACATTCAAAGAAGCACCCAAACATAGATTTTATGTATTAAAATTTAAAAGCATTTAGAACTATACTTAAATGTAACACGTTATTTAAATAAAATAAGGATCGTTATCAATAATTAAACTTAACATATTAAGCAAATCAATTGTTGCATCTTATACTTATTTACCTACTTATAATAATCTGTGTAACATGTCTACATCATATACTTAGGTAATATAGAGCGACCATAACGTTCGCAGAAAAGCATCAATTAAGTATTGTACATACCTAACTTAAATCGAATACTTCTTTTTTCTGTTAAATTAAGGTCATCGCGAAGAAACAAAACGACCTTCAAAATATAAGCGCTTAGGTCGGTAGGTACTTACTTTAAATAATAGTTTATCAATTTCAACTAAATAATATCATTGCCAAATACCTTAAAACCTATTAGTTTATGTTCTCGACAACTTTCATCTGGATCTAATGGGCGTCGATTTAATAACCTGTACTTGTATTAGCTAAGATCTAGAAAATTTTGTTGCAAAATCTCATAACCTAGACTTCATACCTAGTTTATAGCTTTCGAATAACACTCGCGTCTAGAACTTTACCACAACTTACAGGAATGAAAATTAGCAGAGGTATGTTTGTTTACGCAATACGTATAGAATGTCCCTGATTTTCACGAAACCAAAGGCACCTACGTAATGGGTGATTTGGATAGAGTTTTCTCTAATCACATTTTTGCATTTTTTTTATTAAAAATAATAATAAGATCTGCCCGTGTCAGCTGCAGTGCGCCCCAGGACTTTGTTTAAACGAAACACTGCACTGCAAGGAGATAACTGCATTTTGTCCAGTAATCAGTGCGCTTCAAACCGAATCACAAGTATGCATTTGACGACCGAATAACGCGGCCGTAGCGGTAGCGAACCTGCTGTCTGCGTCGGAGGTCGTGGAGTCGATTCCCACTACTGGTAAACGTTTGTGTGATGAGCATAAATGTTTTTCAGTGTCTGGGTGTTTTTCAATATATTATATTCATGTAGGTATATTAGTATGTATGACGTATGTATGTATATTTCTCAGTTATCTATATAGTACCCATAACACAAGCTATCGCTTACTTTGGGGCTAGATTGCGATGTGTGTAATGTCCTGATATATATTTATTTATTTATTTATCATTTTACGGTAGAATAACTAACCCTACAGTGGTACTTAGATAACCGGATAAACTCCGCGAGAATAGTCCTATCCATCAATATACGTCCTAGCACCCTCTACCAGTAGGCACGAACTCCACAAGAAGAGACCTACCACCCTAACTACCAGTACCAACTCCACAAGAAAAGTTCTTCCAACCTAACTACCAGTAGAACCATCTATTATACCTAAGCAATGCCTAAGCATAAATTGAAGTCGGCTAGTATTTTTCTTTGCGAAAAAACATATAACGGTAATAGTTAAATATGTTCTTCGTAAACATAGTTATTCATAATATAGAGCAAACTCTCCTAATATTATAAAATACAAAATGTACCTACGACGTCTTTTTCAAATCATCGCCATCGATGATGACCTTGACAAGAACCGGAAAAAATATAAAAATATTAAATACGTATTATTTACGATTTTAAAGATCAAGTTATTCAGGTTGAGTCTGCACGTTTTATAACGAATAATTTCAAAATATATTAAATTATGCCCAAGTGGGACTAAGTTGTAAGACGTAACCGAGAATAGCTCAAAAAGCATGTTTTATTAAAACTAATTTTTACTTTCTACAAAGGTACCTACTGTATTTTTATAGGTATTTTAAACAATTTTGTAAGATGGTATAGCAAAAAAAATTAAAAAATATACAAGGCCGAGTTTTTTGTGATTTCTTCTCAGCGCAGGACGCTATTTACAACTGTCGTCGAATATTTTGTATAATTTATTTACCCTTTATCTTGTTGTTTTCGCTTGCAGTTTCAATAGTGAGTTAATTATGATTAAGCAGATATTTCCAATTATGTAGCTTTATTCAGAAATATTAAAATTCTAATCTACCACGAATCCGTGATTTGAAAACACCTGTATTTTCCGAAATTTTTTGTACATCCGGTCCGCTTTACCACATTTGAGCCAAGAATTTAGAACTCTATTATTTGATAAAAAATTTTTAGCATTGAAAACAGAAGGGATATAAGTCCTATACAGATCTACGATAAAATCGGATAAATAAAAAAATACATACCTTTAATCCGGAGACAAAGACAGCGACCGCGGGCGAGAGTCACTTCTAACTGAAGCCCGAAGGTGAACCGGCCGTGAACGAGTGAACGCCTGTTCAAAATTCGAACGAACCGCTGAATGTGTAGTCTAAGTATTCCACTGATTTTTGTTCATAATTATAAAAATTTCCCGTTTATCCAGTTGTAAAAAGATTCACGCTAATGTACCTACTTATAACAAGTATTACGTTAGCATTTCACGTATGCGTGGTTACTTACGTTACCCACGTTTAGCTTATGCGATAGACTTTATCGTATGGCGCGGATTTCTATCGTATAGAGAAAAAATACTAAGGTAGAATTATCAACCATTGAAGAATTTTTTAATGACAAGGCTTCTTGGAACGATAGGGATTTACTTCTCCGTCTCCTAATACCTATCGTAAATTCATGTAATTTACTTTGATACGGTGTAAGAAATTTACCTTTACTTATATTATAGTAAGTAGTTATACAAGGACATTTTGAAAAGAGCAAGAGCAGAGTTTCTTCCCTCTCCTTCTCGGTGCAAACCCAGCTTTCCGAACTTGGCGGTAGAGTTTTGACTTCTCATAAGAAATTAGGCCTATGTGAAAAATAAAGATTTTCACTTAATTTCTATTAAAATTATATTTCCATTTAAATAAAAATTATAAGTATTTACATTTTAATTTCCGCATTCATTTTCATAATATTATGTCTTTAATAATTTGTACCTATATTATTTATTTTCATATTAATTTTTCCTCACATGTTTAGAACATTACAAACCTCAGTCTATTCTTTGAGTGGACAAAAAAGTATTCAACGTGCTTTCTTCTTCTGCGCACTAGAATTTTTTTTGCATTTAATATGCAAATGCATGAAGGCATACCTAATAACTTCATGAAATTTAGTAAATTTAGTATACAGAGGGTTTTGGGGGCGATAAATCGATCAAAATTCAAAAAATTCAAAATTCATAATATCTTTATTTCACAAAGGCCTAACGTACAGGCTCTTGTAAAACGTCAATATGATTTTTGTCGCATATGTATGCTTATCTACAAGTTTACGAGGGTTCAAACGCGCCCTGCACTGATAAGAAGCCCACAACAAACTCAGCTGAGTTTTGTTACTCAGCTTTGTTTTGTTATCTATATCTATTGATCTAGCTAGGATTCTTTTTTAGAAAATGTCATATTTACCAAAAAAAAATACCGAGCAAAGCACGGTCACCCAACTAGTAGACGAATGAAAGGAGAAAGACCAAAGGTAGTACTTATCAAGTTTTCTTACGTTTCAAAACCAAAATTCAAAAGTAAAAATGAAATATGCCATTGTATGCCACCCCCAGCTTGGGTCAACAAACCGGGACTCGTGAAGAAATTAAATACTTTCGGCACTTGTATCAAAATCTACTATTTCGCAAATGTATTAAAAACTTCGTACATACCATGTCTTTGATGAGATCGCCTTTTTAAACTCTTACACATCAAACCCTGCTACTGCTGCTACGTGTTTTTGCTTTGATTTTAGGAAAAGGCGCGTACATACTCGCCGCGCTGAATAAAAAATTTGCCTGCTTCCGCGTTATAATAAGATGTTAAAAAATGATTATTACTATTATCGTTTTTTTATATTAGATATCATATCAAGACTGCAATTACTTTAATCAAGCTAATATCAGCATTATGTGCAAGAAAGCAGCTAGATACATAAGTAACTTCGAATGTTTTTACTGAATTCCGGTTTACCGTGTCGCCCAAACCCGGTGAGTTTTTCGACCAGTCAAATCTCAAAAGTTCCAAATACGCATTTTTGTTGTGATTGCGACAGTTGCCGGACGTTGTACTTTGTGGTGTACGTACTCAGTGGCTTTTCGTGTAAACAAGTCTTTCAGGATCTCCATGCAAGTACGTATGACCTGAAAATATTAGGTTCGTTAATGTGTTTTAAGTCTTAGGTAATTGTACGGTTCATTAAGGTTTATGGTTGAAGCCTGTTTAATTTTTATTATTTTACCTTTTAAGTAGGTTAAAACATACCAGTGACAACTTACATACCCACAATAAATGTGTGGAAAAACTTTATACGTAGGTACTTAACGATTCCTAAACTTTCTTAAAATTAGCAGGACATGGATTATGGATTTCCGCAAAATAACGCCTGCTTCCATTCAATATTTCTTAAAATTGTACCTACTAGGTAACTAACCTTTCAAAAAAGTGAAAAATCGTCGGTTTTGTAAACCTGTCTATTTTCGCAATTTGTTTTTGTTTGTTGTTGTTAGTTTTTATCTGTTCGAAATATGAAAATGACGAAATATAGACTGTACCGGTAATACACAAACATACTTAGTTCTCAAAAATCTACATGGTAGGTTGTTCCCTGAGGAGATTGTCCACCTTTGATAATCATCAAAGCACTTCAAGGAATTTTTTTAAATTACATTTGAAACCCTAAGTAATCACCCACTTACTCAACGGTCGGTAACTTGTATCTTTTAACTGCTAACTTTCATTTCACCAAGCGAGATAATAAATCTCTGGTTAGTTATGTAATAAGTAGTTGCTTTCGTAAATCCTGCCTCTATGGTTGTAAGTCAAGTTTAACTATAATATAATCTGCATTTGTGGTTAAATCATCGAAGATAAATTAGAATCACGGGAAAGATTATAGCCGCATTTTCATTTGTTCAACAGGAATTTAACTATTTAAAGCGATTGAAAATTTAAACCTTCTTCAGTTCCCTTGACAATGTAATGATAATGTCCCTTGTTTAGTCTCCACATCAATTAAATGAATAGCCCTTAATTCTATGTTGATCAAATTCTGGATTCCACAAAGCTTGTGAAAAAATTTATTAATTAAAATTGTTAACATATTCTTTTACGAAAAAATATAGAATTTACCCGAAAAAAACCTCACATTTAACTAGGTATATGTACATAAGTCCAATAACACATTAAGCTCGACGCACAAGTATAATATACCTACCTGGTGTATCTCTCGCGAAAACGTACCTAGGTACCTATAAAGACAAGTCTTTGCTGAAATCAGGAAATCTTACATCATGACGTTACCTATAACAAAACAACAGAAAAACCGCTACAAATTAACATGTCTTAAAAATTAACATAAATAGTGCGTCATGACTTCTATATTTGTTTAAGTGCCCAAATGCCCAGTATACCTGAGTAGTGCCTTTTATGATTCCGTAGCCAAATAACAAATGGATTTACCTACTGTTTTACACACTTAGCGTGTTATTCCTATAAATTTTATTGAATACGTGCTCTGCTACTGAGCTACTTACGGGAGCGTAATTTTTTTATATGCTAAATGCATATAAAAAAAATTGGTTGTCTGTAAAGTCGGTTTACTGACCATAGTTGAACGTGACAACGTCTTCTTTGTCGCTCGTTCCGCGCTCGCGAGGTAAGGCCGGTAATGCCGCATGAGCGAGGTAACGCCGGTAACGCCGGATGAGTCATGTTTTTTCGTGCGTGCAACCGGCTCTATCGAATTATAAGACGTTGTCACGTCAAAAATAGGAATAACGTCATCCTTAGAAATTCATCTTATCCTGATAATATTATAATATGTAGTATTAAGGTTCCGAAGAATTCAAAGAAAATATTATGCGAATAAGCGGTCACTGAGCTTACAAACATAGACACGTAGTAAAGTTTGTTCAATTGCGGCGGCGGCGGGCGCTTGCTGTCAGGTGCAACATGATAGCACGCAGATTCTTCCACTGCAACGAGCAGGTCAAGAAGACCCTGTTTCGAGCGTTCTGTCAAAATTTGTACACTTGCCATCTATGGTTTGGGTACACCAGACGCTCGTATAGTGCCATCAGGGTGCAGTACAATGATGCCTACCGCATCCTGATGAAATTGCCACGATTTTGCAGTGCGTCGAACATGTTCGCCTCGGCAAGAATGCCCGACTTTTTCGCAATAATACGTTCGAATTCGTTGCTCTCATAATGAGATCCTTCGTACAATGTGTGACCACTTGGATACCGCAATCTGTCGGCATTGGTTGACACAGCATCGCAGTGCGAATCGAAAATAAGCACATAATATTTCTATTTTATTTTATTTTATTTATGTTAATATTCTCATATCATCATTAATGTTTTTTTTTAATTAAATATTTTCATGTAAATTGGTTGACTGGGTTCATTGCCTTTCAATAAAGAACATTTATTTATTTATTAATTCTCGTGGAATACGAAGTAAAAAAAAAAACTCTGAAAAAATAATAAAGTAGCAGAATTGAAAAAAAAAAACTTTCAGTGAACACTAATAATAAAAATGCGGTTTAGTTTTGAGAAAGGGGCTTATTTTCAGTTATCATAGGTATTCGTATCATATCTAATTACCTATGGGCATTACGGAACTTGAGGTGCATGCTGGTAGAACTCGCGCTTCGTTCTTTTAAAAAAGACAGACTGGTCATATTGCCTCGATAACAAGAACAACTTTCACCAATCTTAATTAAAAGGAATTCCTTTTAATTGTTCTGTAAACAAGTGTACCAAGACCCTAGCTCTACATTCCTCAACTACTTTACTGCTATGACATTCTCGTAACGTTTTCACACACTCAGTGATGTGAAACAAGAAAAAGAAAAAAATATTAACACTGTAAAATGAACTTTACATCTATTGGTTTAGACTGTAAAATTGAAGAATGTATTTCATCATAGGAAATACAATGCTCGACTTTGTTTCAATCTCAGAACTGTCGACCAACATGGCGCTTTGAACTACATTCAATTTTACGCTGTATGTCAATTGTATTAAAATTCGTTTTGAATTCAATATCGTCTGCAGCTTATGTACGTAAATGGCATCACCTTTTTAAACATTTCACATCACGAAATGTAGCCGACACGTAACGTGAATAGTCCTCCTGAGTGAATTGTTTTAAATCAGGTAGGCATACTATGTATACCTAGACAGTTTCCATGGTTGGCATTTAACTCAGACTACATAAAGTCTGTGGTATTTAATAAGTAATGTATTTCCTTTAGTACATATAAATACCTGGGTATTTCTCATACTTCAGAGGATTCATTGTTCAATTTATTTTTTCCACTTCACTCTTCCGAATACGTTGATGGGTGCGACATGCAGCTGTAGTTGTCGCTTATATACGCCGTCTACGCCGTTAATAATTCCACTCAAGTGTGGTTTGCTCATTACAGATTCAATAAATATGAAGGTGATAAACATGATTTCGATGGAGGAGGAGTACAAGAAGACAGGCATCAAACCCTCGGACATCGCCGAGCTGAGGCAGTGGGTCCGCACGCAGCCCCATCTGCCTGCTCAATACATTACAGGCAAGTATCGATATCTTAATCTTTCTTCTTAATATATATAAATCACGTGTCACGTTGTTTGTCCGCGATGGACTCCTAAACTACTGAACCGATTTAGTTCAAACTTCGTGAATATCTGTCATTAATTGGTCGAACTTAAACGATAGAATAGTTTTAATCCCACGTGGACGAAGTCGCGGGCATCAGCTAGTACGAGTATAGATATTTCAATCCACGATGACGCGCCCCACTCTGTCAAACTCCATACGAATCGAATGAAACCTAAGCGATTTTGACAGAGTGGGGCGCAACTTCGTAGATTGAAATGTCTATTCCTACTAGCGTTGCCCGATGCCCGCGGCTCCGGCTTGCGTGATTCAGGTTTTTCACAAGTACCGTGGGAATCGTTAATTTTCCCGGAAGAAAAGTCACTTTCCGCGCTTTCAACTATACCTACTTACTTATCTGTGATAGAACCCCTAATATTATAAAGCTGAAGAGTTTGTTTGTTTGAATCTCAGGAACTACTGGTCCAAATTAAAAAAATATTTTTGTGTTGGATAGTTTATTTATCGAGGAATTCTTTAGGCTATAAAACATCACGCCACGACCAATAGGAGCGGAGTATCTATGAAAAATGTTGGAGAAACGGGTAAATTTGTTCCTTTCGAAGAGCTTCCATTGCGTACGCTGCTTAAACAGTTAAAGTTACGCAATAATAATGTATGATGGAATTGTTCCTGTTTAAAAGTGCAAAAGAAAAGTCCGCGACACCACCTGTCTATCTTCACTATAACGGAATAGTAGACACCTATTTTGGAAATAAATTTTTAAAAACCTGTCCTTATCCAACTAACCCCATAATATGATGGAAATATACTCTGAACGCAAGTGGTTTTGATACAATTCCATTTACGGGACCTTAACTCTAGAGGAATAGGTGCAGCAACCAGGTACTCTGTGTCTGCTGCCTTCTTAAAAAAGACGTAGTGTGTACCTACGTAGTCACTAAAAGGTTTAATTAGTATCGAACCCGCTTTTAAATTATGCGTTCATAATATTTTATTATTTTTTACCACGACTACACGACGCACGGAGCGGTCTAAAACTTGTATTATAATAATATGACATAAGTACACGTTTGGACACAAACTTAATAAAGACGAAAGATTAATTTGTTTTGCTTTAAACTGCTAAATGAAAAGAATCTATAGGGTCCAAATCCAACATGCAAGAACTAGCCAATCACACCCTCCCTCCCATTCAAGCAAAGCAAAGTTCCCAAGCAAGTAATGTCACCACCACCTAAATGCTACACCACACAACACTTTTGAGTTTGACGTACGTTTCGTCCCGACACCGGGACTTCCTCAGGAGATGTTGAGCTCACAATACGAGATTGTGTCACAATGTGAAACCTTATTATGGATTTCCGCAAAATACCGCCTGCTTCTATTCAATAACTAGCAAACCCGGCGAAGTCCGTTTCGCCACCAGATGGCTTTCCCGCTAAAAAGATTTTCCCGCTCTTCTGTTGAAATTTTTCCTGAATTTTCTTTGCTATAAACCTCACGGAGCCCGAGACCTTTCCAACGAATGCAAAACCGTGGAAATCGGTTCGTGCGTTCTGGAGTTATAGCGTCAGGAAGGAAAACCCGACTTATTTTTATATAGTAGTTAACCTAATTTCCGTTACAGATCTCGATCTGCTGCTAGCGTATCACTGCTGCTTCAACAGTTCCGCGGTGGCAAAGCAAGTTCTGGACCTAAACCTCACCCTCCGTACGCTGTTCACCAACCTGTTCCAAGACCGAGTCGTCGATGATACGGTCATCAAGACTTTGAGTGTTGTGTGAGTATTGAGGACTGACCTCTACAATATAAGAGACGCCTGGTCTATGGGTGGTCTGGTCTTGTCTGGTGGGAGGCTTTGGCCGTGGCTAGTTACCACCTTACCAGCAAAGACGCACCGCCAAGCGATTTAGCGTTCCGGTGCGATGCTTGTAGAAACCATTGGGGTAAATTTACAAACCCTCCAAGTTAGTACGCTAACATCTTAGGCTGCATCATCACTTACCCATCAGGTGAGATGGGGTCGGCTCAGTATATTAATTTCTAATTTATAAAATTCTCGTGTTAGTGTTTGTAACCAAACTCCTCCGAAACGGCTTGACTGGTTTTTACTATGATTTTTGTTTGTCTTCATTCGGTAGGTCTGAGAGTAGGTCGTAAGCAATTTGTCATACCCCTATATGGCAAAACAACGTTTGGCGAATCACCTACTAATATAGAGTATTGAGTTTTTCTGACAAGAAATTCTTAAAATCGGCCTGGAATTCGGCAATTAGGGCGGATTCACCTCCGTGCCTCGGTGAGCACCTTAAGCCGTCGGTACAGTATATCTCTTCTTTACTGATACGGTGCTATTTTCTTAGTCTTGGATTAAATTCGTCAAAGAGAAAACTAATCGTAAGTAGCTTGTTTTAAACCGATGATAATTTTCACTGCAGGTGTGCATTTCCTCTGGATGTTCTATCGGTTAAGAAGAACCATAAAGTGATTTACCATGCACTGATAGACACAGATACGAAAAACTTCATTTTCACTGATGTAATTCGGTAAGTTTAATATTATTTTTCAAGTTCAAAAACTTTCAACGTCCCGTAACGATAACTACCTAATGAATTGGGATTTGCACCATGGAACTTTACTACGAATTTCACTAAAATGGGACGCAACGGTGCCTACTATAGGTACTTAGTATAGTGCATATAATATTTGCTTATACCATATTCTATTAGCGATGGCGCTAATGAAAAAGTCCAAAAATGTATTCCATTTTTCATTACATACCTACACTTTCCAGTTCTTCTCGGTGCAAACCTATTTTTAAAACCTGGCGGTAGAGTTTTGACTTTTCATAAGAGCCTATTATTTAGGCTTATGTGAAAAATAAAGATTTTCTTTTTCATTATCATTTTCACTGTCTAAGCCCTTTGATCACGAAAACCTTAGAATAGTCAGAAATTCAGTCTCATTTTAACTCGTTTTACGAAATCTGAAAACTCCAAAATCACTCTAATCTAAGACGTCTACAGTCTACAGCCTAAGGATATTAGAGATTAGATTAAGGATATTAGAGGTTTTTGTACGAATTTCGAGTCAACTCGTATTGCACAAACGAATCGAATTCCTCCATACCTTTACAACCCAGCGCCGTCTATGGTATAAAAATCTGTTCTAACCCCTCAGGACTTACGAGTACAAAGACCCTAAAAATATTATATTCAATGTCCTATGTTCCAGAACAGTTCTTATGCTGCTGGATGTCACGCAGTACAGACACGGGACGGCGCCGGGATACATTATCCTGATCGATTTAAACGGAGTCACTCTGGGGCATATAACTAAACTGGATCTACAGACTGTGCAACAGATATTGTACTTTTTACAGGTAGGTACCTACTATATTTTTTAGCTTTAACAGCAATCCTTGAAAAACCAACTTAATAGGTGTAAGTTATCCGCCTACCTAGGTCACAAAATCACTGCACGTATCTATTTGAATAAGACTAAATTTCCCTTTTTTATAAATACTTAGTAAAAAATGCTTCAATAATTTTTCATAAGAATATTTTACGACGACCGAATGGCGTAGTGGTAGCGAATAGCGATCCTGCCGTCTGCGTCGGAGGTCGTGGGTTCGATTCCCACTAGTGGTAAATGTTTGTGTGATGAGCATGAATGTTTTCCAGTGTCTGGGGGTTTTTCAATTATTAGTATGTAATTATGTATGTAGTTTTATCAGCTATCTAGCACCCATAACACAAGCTATCGCTTACTTTGGGGCTAGATTGCGATGTGTAAAATGTCACGTATATCTATCTATCTATTTATCATATTTTCATTCAGGTAGGTATACGAGTATCCTCTATCGATAAAAGTAACATGCAAATTGGGGTGTAGTCATTTAAAAAAGTTTTGCACTTTTCAAAATCTGTGATAATAGGCATGTAGCTTGGACAGGACGGACGGAGCGAAAAAATGTCGCCAGTTTATCGGCAACAAATATGCTTGTTTTGCCATCAAGTGGCATCAACAGTAAGGCGCTGCTGTAGTTCGCTCAGCAGTCACCTAAAGAATTTTGACAGATTGCGCACTGTTTACCTGTACAAAAACGTATACGGAAATCCTGAGGTTTCTTATTGGTGTCTGTGATGCAATATTTTTCCAACCAAAAATATTGAGATATTTTATTTTGCATTCACAGACCTTACTGATAATAAGTTATTATATAAATTCCTGGAAACCCTAAATGACTGTCTCGTTTCAAAGACTTATCTTTATAAATTTCAGGAAGAAATACTGATCAGATTGAAAGGTGTACAATTTTTTCCCCAATCAAAAATATTGAGATATTTTATTTTGCATTTACAGACCTTGCTCATAATAAGTAATAACTTCTGTAAACCTTAAATGACTGTCTCGTTTTAAGACCTATCTTTGCGAATTTCAGAAAGCAATACTGATCGATTGAAGTGTGTAAAATTTTTTCCAATATTTCGGATTTACAGACCTTACTCATAACATAATAACTATAAACTCCTGTAAACCTTAAATTACTGTCTCGTTTCAGGAAGCAATACTGATCAGATTGAAAGGCGTGCACTTCCTGAACGCGCCGTCATTCGTGGACAGGTTGATGATGATCTTGAAGCCGTTCATCAAGAAGGAGCTGATGAACAGGGTGTGCGTCCACAGCGCGGGCGCCACGTCCATTGAGCAGCTCATCCCCATCGAAGCGCTGCCCAAAGAGGCTGGTGGAAGGTTCAAGTCCTTTGAAGAAGCTAAAAGTAAGTTAAACGCTGTACCGGAATTACATTAGACCAACTACGTTTGGGAAATTGTTTACTTATGACAATTTTATGGCTGACATCTTTATACAGTCATGGGTATTTTTGAGATGGGGAAAAACCATTGAACTCGAACATAGCGTCTGTATTATGTTTTGAAGTGAAAACTGCATTAGTATACAAGTAGTGTAGTGTATCAATAACTATAATAGCCATTGTCCTGAGGGACTTACTGACAGCCTGCAAGTTACAGTACGAAAGTCCCACTGGTATATAGACTTCCGAATAAAAATTAAAGAATGGGTGTCTCAGGGTATTCGGAAATTCAACCCCTAACGCTCTTAAAAGACGGTCACAACTAGAAAACACTTTGCCCCAAGTGACTAACAGCAAGCAAGCTACAGCCCAATTCGCTGACGAGGACACTTGGCAGCAATCTATAGCTACAACTTGACAGCAATCTTTGGCGCCTTTGGTGATCATTTTCACCAGCGACCTTAATAAAATTCCATGTGTAATGCTTTTGAGATATAGGTACCTAATTATTAAGATGATGTAATTGAGATGTTACATTATTTGATTTCTTGGTTCCAGATGAGTCGATAGAGCTGTTGCTATCAAACAAGGAGTTCTTTATCAACGAAAACAAAAAACGCGTTGTGGAGTCACTGAGGCCCGGGAAACCAAAAACTATCACAGACATTTTCGGAGGCATAGAGGGCTCCTTCAAAAAATTGGACATAGACTAATAAATTTTTGGATTTGTTACAGTTAGAGCCTGTTTCACAACTGCCATATAAACTTTATCTCACAAATAAACTTGACATTTTGACAGATTCCCAATACAAAAATTGCCATAGCATCAAATATACTCGCTAGATAAAGTTTATCTGGTGATAGTGAAACAGGCGGTATTATGATTTATAGTATATTAGTAAAAAAGATATGATTGCTCAACATAAGCTTAAGGTTTACGAACGTAGTCAATAAGAATAACGAAACTTATCTTCGTATTCGTATAATCAAATAAATTTCACGTAGTTAATAACTAAGTAGTCTGCTTTCCTTTTATATAAATTTTACTAGCTGACCCAGCAAACGTTGTTTTGCCATATAATTTTTTTTTCTCACTTAGGGACATCAAATATAGATAACAACCCGCTCCCGGACCCAAAGATCATACCCAGTTTTATAACGATCGGTCCAGCCGTCTCGGAGGAGTTTGGTTACAAAGAAAATCGAGAGAATTTTATATTCATTAATTTATTTATACTGATAGTATCTTATGTTATTGTAGCTACTGTTAATATAAGCAATCTAGCCCCAAAGTAAGCGATAGCTTGTGTTATGGGTACTAGATAACTGATAAATATACATACATACATACATACTAATATACATAAATATAACTTACCAAACGTTTGTGGTGCACCGGGTGTGTGCTGCGGGCAACAGCTAGTTTGAAATAAATAAATAAACGTACATCAATTATTAGGAGCCAAGACTGTTTTTTATTTTTCATCTCACCCGCTTGGAAAGGAGATTTTTAATGCCCAAAATGCGGGCGGGAAATGCTATTATATTCCCTAGGGCCCAAAAGAATTTTCATTTCTCCCTAGGGCGAGAAAGTAGTATGAAAATCCTTTTCCGCCCTAGGGCGAGAAAATAGTATGAAAATCCTTTCCCGCCCTAGGGCCGCAAAGCATTTCTAAATTCGAACATGACCTAATCTCGTATTGCGTCTATAATAATGTCTAATGGTGGCACCATACATGGCTATTTGTATTTGTGATTGGATGATCGCGTATTTGCCAAAATTTTCGACCTCATGGAGCCAAATATGTTATTGGCTGTATTTGCCAAACAGGCAAATATGGCAATAATTTTGGCAAATATACTCTCCACACATGGGAAGTTATTTGACAAATATAAAAATAGGCAAATACAAATAGCCATATGTGGTGCCACCATTAAACTGAAGACTTCTTTTTTTTTTCTTTATATAATGCATACGGTCAGTAACGAAGTTCGACCTTTGAGTTTGTATAGGTGTACATTACTTTTTGTTTTTACATTTTCTTAGAATATCAATAAAAATAATAACTCCTATTTAGTTTGATTAATTATGAAGGAAATCTAATAAAATCCATGATATTTACTTATTGTTTATCTAATTGTTGTTATTTTTTTCTTAATCTTCTATTATCGTTGGTTCTTAGAAACTGATATTTCTGAACGCATCCAAAATAAAAGTAGAAAAAAAAGTATGTATCTCATTTTTTTTTCTGATCGTGATAAATATATCTTGTTTTTATTCATTACCTTTTTTGTTATAAGATGAGTGATGATTTAGGGTGGATTTAATTAATGTGTGAAGTTATTGCAGAGTATTACTAAAGACAACATCTTACATATTGTACCTACTCGCAATGCCGATCCAAGTGTTCTTCTAGTAATTTTCCTCGCTGTGGTGAGATGAAAAATTTTGTGTTAAGTACGGCCGCAAATTTTTTTGGGTCTCGTGTCCTTTGAATGCCTCGCTATGCTCAGGATTCTATTCTTTGAACCCCTCGCTGCGCTCAGGGTTCAACCCTAGAATCCTTCGCCGCTCAGCATTCAAATTTGACACTCGGCCCAAAAATCCATTTTGCGGCCTTGCATAACAAATAACTATTGTCCTCCTCGCTCTTACGAATATCTTGGTGGGTGCGACTGGCAACGTTGCGGGAAAAGATCATCTAAGAAAAACGAAGCCAGTTATCAAAAAACATTCTGAGCTTTTTCGAAAATTATTAGTACCGACACAAAAAAAAAGCTTACATATACGTCCGTTGTAATTTCTGACAAAATTAAACAAAAAGAGATTTTCGGCCAACCTTTGAAAAACTTTTTAACGAGAATTTTTTTTCCAATCGTGTTCCTGCTTCTGAGCGAATTTAGATTAAAAAATACCCAAAACTTTAACGATGAAAACGCTTCAAAGCGGATATTTTATTTTTCTTTTCTTCTCCATTATTATTCAGACACAAACACTACATTTATAAGATACTAATTAAAATGTATTTAAAATTGAGTAGGTACTGTGCTTATTAACTAGCAATTTTATATATTAGATATATTTTTTAATTTAGTTGAAAACTTTAGACACAAAATGGAATAAATAGTCAAAACCGATATTCCTTTTTTGGGTTCCGTAGCCGAATGGCAAAAAACGGAACCCTTATAAATTCGTCATGTCTGTCTGTCCGTCTGTCCGTCTGTCCGTCTGTCCGTCTGTCCGACTGTCCGTCTGTCCGTCTGTCCGTCTGTCCGTCCGTATGTCACAGCCACTTTTTTCCGAAACTATAAGAGCTATACTGTTGAAACTTGGTAAGTAGATGTATTCTGTGAACCACATTAAGGTTTTCACACAAAATTTAAAAAAAAGTAATAAATTTTGGGGGTGCCCCATACTTAGAACTGAAACTCAAAAATTTTTTTTTCATCAAACTCTAGGAAAATCGTGTTTTTTTTGAGACACTTTTTTAGAGTTCCGTAGCCGAATGGCAAAAAACGGAACCCTTATAAATTCGTCATGTCTGTCTGTCCGTCTGTCCGTCTGTCCGTCCGTATGTCACAGCCACTTTTTTCCGAAACTATAAGAGCTATACTGTTAAAACTTGGTAAGTAGATGTATTCTGTGAACCGCATTAAGGTTTTCACACAAAATTTTAAAAACAGTAATAAATTTTGGGGGCATACTTAAAACTGAAACTCAAAAATTTTTTTTTCATCAAACCCATATGTGTGGGGTATCTATGGATAGGTCTTCAAAAATGATACTAAGGTTTCTAATATCATTTTTTTCTAAAATGAATAGCTTGCGCGAGAGACACTTCCAAAGTGGTAAAATGTGTGTCCCCCCCCCTGTAACTTCTAAAATAAGAGTATGATAAAACTAAAAAAAATATATGATGTACATTACCATGCAAACTTCCACCGAAAATTGGTTTGAACGAGATCTAATAAGTAGTTTTTTGATATTTACAATAAAACCTCTAAAAACAAAGTTAGTTTTGCGGTTCGATAAGAAAAGTGGTTTTTATGGTTTTATTCCTCCGGTTGTAGTACGGAACCCTCAGTGCGCGAGTCCGACTCGCACTTGACAGGTTTTATTAATTTTCTTTTTAAATGTTATTTTTTTTAAATGTTATTAATTTTCTAAATATGTCATTGTTATAAGTTTGTGTTCAGAAACATGGCAAATATGTTGCATCTGCGTAGAGCGTCGACCGTTATTTTAGCAAACAGCCTATACAAAAACTGTTCTATAGTGAGAAAGTTATACACATATTTTAAAATATTTTTGAGACAAGTTCTATATTATGAAATGCCAAATAATATGAATTCAATTATCTAATCTATAATTGAACACATAACTATTTTATGTTCCTTCGGAAATCGTAAATATTGACTCAAGCATAATACTAACGCATGAACCGCCTTAATAGAATATAAGGAATGTAATATCTACTTGAATATATAAATAATATATATTTTTCGATGCAAAATCTCATGATTTAAAATTGGTTGGAAAAAAACGAGATATTGATAGAAACAGGGAAAGTAGGAACCTTTGGGGTAAATATACTTACCCTTCCAAGTTAGTACGATAACATCTTAGGCTGCATCATCACTAACCATCAGGTGAGATCGCAGTCAAGTAGATACTAACTTGTAAATAGTAATAATTAAAATAAACTGTCCTTATGATTTTTACTTGCATGTCACTAAAATTGCTACAATAACCGGCATATTGCGTGCACGGCTGGGAATTAACTACGCAAATTATTATTATTGACACAACCGCTATTTTTCTTTTTGAAAATAAGTGTAATAAAATTTAAAAACTCCTTGCTGTTTTTCTCACGAGAATACCTGCTAAAAATTTCATCTACATTATAATAAAAGAATTTTCCATTAGTAGGTACAATATTTTAATTTTAAGTTAACTTTCGGTAGGAATGTAATAAAGTACGCAATATACCGGTTCAGCCTTGATAAGTTTTTCCTGGTTGAAATAACAGGTTTACACGGAAACAGTTTTTATAATATTCCCATTATTTAGCATTACTAAGATACATTTTCCACCTCTGACTTCGAGGCGGAGCGTACTTATGTGTGGTTTATAAAAATAATAATAATAACAAGCTGTCTTAAGGCTTGAAGAGATGGCAAACTGGCTCTTTTTAATGATGTTTAAGAGCAGCCTTCCCGGTAGATTTTTTCATACAAACGCTCGTACGCGATTATGACGTTTTAACAAACTTTTCTTAAAATATTTTTAACAAGTGGGTACCTTGCACAGTGCACACTATATTATTATAGGTTTGTATAGAAACAAAAATTTATTTTATTTTATTTATAAATCACCTTACATCAAGCATTACAGGGTTACCTAATTCGCTAGAAGTAGCTAAATGTACCTTAAACAAATACTTACTTAAAACTAAACAGACCTTACTTAAACTAAACAGACCTTTAACCTAAATTAAACTAAAAAATTGGTTGTCTGTAAAGTCGGTTTACTGACGATAGTTGAACGTGACAACGTCTTCTTTGTCGCTCGTTCCGCGCTCGCGAGGTAACGCCGGTAACGCCGCATGAGCGAGGTAACGCCGGATGAGTCATGTTTTTTCGTGCGTGCAACCGGCTCTATCGAATTATAAGACGTTGTCACGTCAAAAATAACTAAACTAAAACTAAACTATCGTAACAGATAGACCACAATGCTACTCTTGTGAATTCACTCAGAGCACAACAGAACAGGTCCGATGTCCCCGCTATGACGTTCAGGGTCTGACGGCGACGGTGACGGTCAGCGGCGCCTTGCTGAGCAGATTGGTGCGCCCCACCGGCACCGCCAGCAGCGGCGGCCTGCGCCTCCGACACACGTACCCGTCCGGGGCCAGGAATCTTAATTGACCCAATATGTCCGCGTTATGCAACGCACCTCTTAGTACTCTAAAAATGTACGTTACAAGTGCCAGCTCCCTTCTAACCCTAAGCTTATTGTATCCGATCAAACCTAAAACAAATAATGTCGGATACATTAAGGGAAATTAAAATTTATTAGCAACAAATTCAGTACCAGCCTCCAAAAATCTGCATTCTTGCTGTACATAAATGACCAAAGTTTATGAATGCTCATATATTGTAAAAGTAAAAAAAAACAACTCTATAGAAACCTCGTACAACTTATAAAGATTCGAATCATACATAATTTACGCATACTTGTAAGGCTTTTTCAAAATCACATATTTCCTGGAACAAGTTTCATGAAATTGGCACGCTATTTTTTTTCCTGAACGTGCGATTGACGACACAGGCGTTAAGTATCTCGTTTTTTTTCGCAATGAGTCTTTTTCTAGGATTGCGTTAGACGAAACAGCAAGCTTGTAGACCACGTCTTCGTTGTACTTGGATGGTCCGGGAAGGGTCGCCTTACGTCAAATTGTTTAAATAACTGATCATCGAATCCTTGCAGAAAAATATGTAACGAAAAATAAGGGTTTAGTGAACAATCGTTATTGACAAGAAAATTAATTTTCTCAAACCTTCTTTCTGAAAAAAAATCCCAAAAAAAAAGCATCTAATTTTTTTATACTTTCAAAATAGGCTGCAAAACGGCGCAAGCTTTTTAATGAATTCTTGCACACAAAAAAAATTACATGAAAATTACAATAACTTTGATTGAGAGTTTTATTTTTAGGCCTTCTAACTAACAATGTGTGTAAAGTAATGATTTCCCCGAAATTTAAGTAAAATCAGTGCATTAAAATCAGTGTGAACACGGCTGCTCCGTCCCCCTGTACAAAAACTTAATTACTTACTCAAAAACTAAGCCAGTTATAAAAAAATCTGCTTCTAAGCGTTTTTGGATATTATTATTACCGACACAAAACAATTACAATTACATCCATTGTAGTTTCCGTAAAAAAATGTATAAAAAAAGAGTAGAGTTGTCCTAGTAGAGTTTTCCCAGTAGAGTTATCCCAGGAGAGTTTTCCTAGTAGAGTTTTCCCAAAAGAGTTTTCCCAGTAGAGCTTTCCCAGTAGAGTTTTCCTAGTCAAGTTTTCCCAGTTGACTTTTCCCAGTAGAGTTTTCCTGGTAGAGTTTTCCTTGTAGAGTTTTCCTAGTAGAGTTTTCCCAGAAGAGTTTTCCTAGTCGAGTTTTCCTAGTAGAGTTTTCCCAAAAGAGTTTTCCTAGTAGAGTTTTACCAATAGTTTTTCCAGTAGAGTTTTCCTAGTAGAGATTTACCAGTAGAGTTTTCCTGGTAGAGTTTACCTATAAAAACTAAGATTTTGGAGCAACTATTGTGAGAAGTTTCTATCGAGAAAATTTTATCCAACTGTGTTTCTGCTTCTAAGCGATTTTAGATTAAAGACCCAAAATACATGACGTTTAAATTTGGACGTAATTGTCTCTAGAGTTTTAAAATAAAACTTCATTCAAAATCGCTTAAATACGGCTTCTACGCCGTTAATTCTTATGTTGGCTTTTACGTTTTAGGTTTTGGCTGAACCGATCTATTTGATCTATCTCGAAAAGAACATTCATCTTCCTTGTCTCTTATTCTCTTATTGTAGTAGAGTTTTCCCAGTAGAGTTTTCCTAGTAGTTTTCATAAAACAGTTTTCCCAATACAGTTTTCCCAATACAGTTTTCCCAGTAGAGTTTTCCTTGTGGAGTTTTCCTAGTCGAGTTTTCCTAGTAGTTTTCCCAGTAGAGTTTTCCCAATAGAGTGTTCCCAGTAGAGTTTTCCCAAAAGAGTTTTCCTAGTAGAGTTTTCCTAGTAGAGTTGTCCTAGTAGAGTTTTCCCAGTAGAGTTATCCCAGGAGAGTTTTCCTAGTAGAGTTTTCCCAAAAGAGTTTTCCCAGTAGAGCTTTCCCAGTAGAGTTTTCCTAGTCAAGTTTTCCCAGTTGACTTTTCCCAGTAGAGTTTTCCTGGTAGAGTTTTCCTTGTAGAGTTTTCCTAGTAGAGTTGTCCTAGTAGAGTTTTCCCAGTAGAGTTATCCCAGGAGAGTTTTCCTAGTAGAGTTTTCCCAAAAGAGTTTTCCCAGTAGAGCTTTCCCAGTAGAGTTTTCCTAGTCAAGTTTTCCCAGTCGACTTTTCCCAGTAGAGTTTTCCCAGAAGAGTTTTCCTAGTAGAGTTTTCCCAGTATAGTTTTCCTAGTTGAGTTTTCCTAGTAGAGTTATCCCAGGAGAGTTTTCCTAGTAGAGTTTTCCCAAAAGAGTTTTCCCAGTAGAGCTTTCCCAGTAGAGTTTTCCTAGTCAAGTTTTCCCAGTTGACTTTTCCCAGTAGAGTTTTCCCAGAAGAGTTTTCCTAGTAGAGTTTTCCCAGTATAGTTTTCCTAGTTGAGTTTTCCTAGTAGAGTTTTCCTTGTAGAGTTTTCATAGTAGAGTTTTCCTAGTAGAGTTTTCCTTGTAGAGTTTTCCCAAAAGAGTTTTCCTAGTAGAGTTTTCCTACTAGAGTTTTTCCAGTAGAGTTTTCCTAGTAGTTTTCCCAGTAGAGTTTTTCTAGTGAGTTTTCCTAGTAGAGTTTTCCCAGAAGAGTTTTCCTAGTAGAGTTTTCCTAGTAGAGTTTTCCCAGTAGAGTTTTCCCAGTAGAGTTTTCCTATTAGAGTTTTCCTAGTAGAGTTTTCCCAGTAGAGTTTTTCCAGTAGAGTTTTCCTAGTTGATTTTTCCTAGTAGAGTTTTCCTTGTAGAGTTTTCCCAGTAGAGTTTTCCTTGTGGAGTTTTCCTAGTAGAGTTTTCCTAGTAGAGTTTTCCCAGTAGAGTTTTCCTAGTTGAGTTTTCCTAGTAGAGTTTTCCTTGTAGAGTTTTCCCAGTAGAGTTTTCTTAGTAGAGTTTTCCCAGAAGAGTTTTCCTAGTGAGTTTTCCTAGTAGAGTTTTCCTAGTTGAGTTTTCCTAGTAGAGTTTTCCTTGTAGAGTTTTCCCAGTAGAGTTTTCCTTGTGGAGTTTTCCTAGTCGATTTTTCCAGGTAGAGTTTTCCTAGTAGAGTTTTCCTAGTAGAGTTTTCCTTGTAGAGTTTTCCCAGTAGAGTTTGCCTTGTGGAGTTTTCCTAGTCGAGTTTTCCAAGTAGAGTTTTCCTAGTAGAGTTTTCCCAAAAGAGTTTTCCTAGTAGAGTTTTCCTAGTAGTTTTCCCAGTAGAGTTTTCCTAGTGAGTTTTCCTAGTAGAGTTCTCCTACTAGAGTTTTTCCAGTAGAGTTTTCCTAGTAGTTTTCCCAGAAGAGTTTTCCTAGTGAGTTTTCCTAGTAGAGTTTTCCCAGTAGAGTTTTCCTAGTAGAGTTTTCCTAGTATAGTTTTCCCAGTAGAGTTTTTCCAGTAGAGTTTTCCTAGTTGAGTTTTCCTAGCAGAGTTTTCCTTGTGGAGTTTCCCTAGTAGAGTTTTCCTAGTAGAGTTTTCCCAGTAGAGTTTTCCTAGTTGAGTTTTCCTAGTGAGTTTTCCTAGTAGAGTTTTCCTAGTTGAGTTTTCCTAGTAGAGTTTTCCTAGTAGAGTTTTCCCAGTAGAGTTTTCCTTGTGGAGTTTTCCTAGTCGAGTTTTCCAAGTAGAGTTTTCCTAGTAGAGTTTTCCCAGAAGAGTTTTCCTAGTAGAGTTTTCCTAGTAGAGTTTTCCCAGAAGAGTTTTCCTAGTAGATTTTTCCCAGTATAGTTTTCCTAGTTGAGTTTTCCTAGTAGAGTTTTCCTTGTAGAGTTTTTCTTGTAGAGTTTTCCTAGTAGAGTTTTCCTTGTAGAGTTTTCCCAAAAGAGTTTTCCTAGTAGAGTTTTCCTACTAGAGTTTTTCCAGTAGAGTTTTCCTAGTAGTTTTCCCAGTAGAGTTTTCCTAGTGAGTTTTCCTAGTAGAGTTTTCCCAGTAGAGTTTTCCTAGTAGAGTTTTCCTAGTAGAGTTTTCCCAGTAGAGTTTTCCTTGTGGAGTTTTCCAAGTAGAGTTTTCCTAGTAGAGTTTTCCCAGAAGAGTTTTCCTAGTAGAGTTTTCCAAGTAGAGTTTTCCTAGTAGAGTTTTCCCAGTAGAGTTTTCCCAGTAGAGTTTTCCTTGTAGAGTTTTCCCAGTAGAGTTTTCTTAGTAGAGTTTTCCCAGTAGAGTTTTCTTAGTGAGTTTTCCTAGAAGAGTTTTCCTAGTTGAGTTTTCCTAGTAGAGTTTTCCTAGTAGAGTTTTCCCAGTAGAGTTTTCCTTGTGGAGTTTTCCAAGTAGAGTTTTCCTAGTAGAGTTTTCCCAGAAGAGTTTTCCTAGTAGAGTTTTCCAAGTAGAGTTTTCCTAGTAGAGTTTTCCCAGAAGAGTTTTCTTAGTAGAGTTTTCCCAGTATAGTTTTCCTAGTTGAGTTTTCCTAGTAGAGTTTTCCTTGTAGAGTTTTCCCAGTAGAGTTTTCTTAGTAGAGTTTTCCTAGTGAGTTTTCCTAGTAGAGTTTTCCTAGTTGAGTTTTCCTAGTAGAGTTTTCCCAGTAGAGTTTTCCTTGTGGAGTTTTCCTAGTCGAGTTTTCCAAGTAGAGTTTTCCTAGAAGAGTTTTCCCAGAAGAGTTTTCCTAGTCGAGTTTTCCTAGTAGAGTTTTCCTAGTAGAGTTTTCCCAAAAGAGTTTTCCTAGTAGAGTTTTACCAATAGTTTTTCCAGTAGAGTTTTCCTAGTAGAGATTTCCCAGTATAGTTTTCCCAGTGGAGTTTTTCCTAGTCGAGTTTTTCAAGAAGAGTTTTCCTAGTAGAGTTTTTCCAGTCAAGTTTTCCTCGTAAAGTTTCCCAATAGAGTTTTCCTAGTAGAGTTTTCTTAGTAAAGTTTTCCCAGTAGAGTTTTCCCAGTAGATTTTTCCCAATAGAGTTTTCCCAGTAGAGTTTTCCCAAAAGTGTTTTCCTAGTAGAGTTTTCCTAGTAGAGTTGTCCTAGTAGTGTTTTCCCAGAAGAGTTTTCCCAGTAGAGTTTTTCTAGTAGAGTTTTCACAAAAGAGTTTTCCTAGTAGAGTTTTCCTACTAGAGTTTTTCCAGTAGAGTTTTCCTAGTAGTTTTCCCAGTAGAGTTTTCCTAGTGAGTTTTCCTAGTAGAGTTTTCCCAGTAGAGTTTTCCTAGTAGAGTTTTCCTAGTAGAGTTTTCACAGTAGAGTTTTCCTAGTAGAGTTGTCCTAGTAGAGTTTTCCCAGAAGAGTTTTCCCAGTAGAGTTTTTCTAGTAGAGTTTTCACAAAAGAGTTTTCCCAGTAGAGCTTTCCCAGTAGTGTTTTTCAAGTCAAGTTTTCCCAGTTGACTTTTCCCAGTAGTTTTCCTGGTAGAGTTTTCCTAGTAGAGTTTTCCTAGTAGAGTTTTCCCAGAAGACTTTTCCTAGTCGCGTTTTCCCAATAGAGTTTTCCTAGTAGAGTTTTACCAATAGAGTTTTCCTAGTAGAGTTTTCCCAATAGAGTTTTCCTTGTGGAGTTTCCTTAGTCGAGTTTTCCAAGTAGAGATTTCCCAGTAGAGTTTTCCTGGTAGAGTTTACCTAGCAGAGTTTTCCTAGTAGAGTTTTCCTAGTAGAGTTTTCCCAGTATAGTTTTCCCAGTGGAGTTTTTCCTAGTCGAGTTTTTCAAGTAGAGTTTTCCTAGTAGAGTTTTTCCAGTCAAGTTTTCCTTGTTAAGCTTTCCCAATAGAGTTTTCCTAGTAGAGTTTTCTTAGTAAAGTTTTCCCAGTAGAGTTTTCCTAGTGAGTTTTTGTTCGGGACAGCCGCCCGAACTTTTGCGCTGGTTGTGAGGCTTGAATGGAGGCGCCAATGAAACACTGATTACTAAAATGCTCGGGAGGTCCCGCAGGTCTCTGCTTTAAGGAAGACCTGTTCCTAGCTCCGCAAAGAGCTGGTTCAGGATTTAGATTAGCAAGAGACGCCGGCGAGCAGAGATGAACTGATTCTATGGGCTTAAGGCCTCGATACTTGTACCCTACGCGGGTGGTTAGTTAGTGTGAGACCCTATCGAGCAACTTGCGCGGCCTCCCACAATCAATGCAATTTGTATTTTTCTCATTTTTACAGTTTTTATCATTTTAGGTTCATTTACAATTAATTAAATAAGCTAATATCCTTTTATCAAAACACATAGGCAATGTTACATACATGTTTAGAATCTTAAGCTAAGTTTAAGAAATAATAAATAAATAAAAGTTTAAGAAAGCTAGTCACAAATTAGAGTCTTATAAGATAGTTACAAATTAGAATCTTATAAGCTAGTTATTATTTCTATTAGAGTCTTTGGACGCTCACTACGTTCGTCGTGCACACTCTCCCGCCGTGAAGTTGCCTACTTCATCTTTGTGTGGGTAGCACGACGAGTCTCTGAACTGGTCGCCGCAACACACCGTTCGCCGTCCTCACGTCCGCCGCCCTGGTGACGCCGTCTGAGCCCGGGTAGACCGCTTCTATGATGCCGCGGACCCAGGTGTTGCGTGGCAGCGAGGGGTCGACGATGAGCACCAAGTCGCCGACTCGCACCTCCTCTCCCCTTCCGTGGGGCTCCCGCCGGTGTTGCAGCGTAGGGAGGTACTCTCGCAGCCATCGCGCCCAAAAGAGGTCGGCGAGACGCTGGCTCGTTCTCCACATCTTCTTGGATTTAAGATCGGAGTCATCAAAGTGGCCGGGGTGCGGTACTCGGGACGGGCCGCCGAGCAGGAAGTGGTTTGGTGTCAGTGCTCCCTGCGGCTCGTCGGTCGATAGATGCGTAAGTGGTCGACTGTTCACGGTGTCCGACAGAGGCCCGAAAAAATCGAGGCCGGTGTAAGTAAAGGCCCTCTGATGATGGGCAAGGCGGCATGGAGGAAGTTTCCCCGTCTGGGGAGAAGGTAGCTTTGTCCGTCGAAGGCGGTAAGGCTGGCAGGCGCGGAATACGCCCTTGACTGTGGGGCGTAGGTGGAGGCCCCACAGGCGCTGCTGGTCGTCGTTCCCGACGGTCACGGCGCCTCCGTGGTGAAGCTCGCGGTGAACCCAGTCGATGTAGACGTGGCTGCCGTCGGCGATAGGCGGCGTGCGTAGCTCTGGCGAGACGTCGTCGGCTGCGTCGATGCGTGATTGGACACGCATGACCCCATCGTCGTCGGCGAAGACAGCCAGGTTTCGGATGCGACTGTCTGGCGGGAGAGCGGCGTTCTTCGCAATGCAGGCGAGCTCCTCCGGGAAGGCCTGCTGCTGCATCGCGCGCAGACAGAGGCGCTCTGCCTCCCGCATGTCGTCCGCATCGAGCGGGACGAAACGGTCCGCGCTAGCCGCCGTAGGCGAGCGCTTCGGTGAGGGCAGCGGCCGCGCTGCCCTGGGTCGCTGCGTCCACTCCGGGTCTGCCTCGGGGTTGCGCCGCGTGCGCGCGTGCGCTGTAGTGGACCTGCGAATCAATCTAATGGACTGTATTATCCTAACCGTTGACCTAATTAATCGCAACCACGACGAGAACCCACTTGCATCTGGTTGCGATTTAACCACTGTTGGTTTTACTTTATTAATTTTAACCTTTTCTTCCCCCTTGTGTGTAGAGGGGAGAATCGGCTCTGTTGGGCATAAATTTTGGTTTTTGAAAAGAAAGGCTGGGCCATGAGACCATCGGTCACCGTTCCCGAAACCGAGGGGCGCTTCACGTGTGGCGTCGTTCGCCACGTTGTCCCTAGAGGGCACCCAACGCCACTCGCTTACCCGTGAAGCCTCCTCGATCTCAGCGATCCGGTGAGCGACAAAAGGTTTAAATACTCGCGTCATGTCGAGGTTGAAGCTGAGCGTGTCGGCTTGCGGCCGCCAGACCAGTCCTAGTGTTTTCTTACTCCCGCCGGTGTCCAAGTCCTTGCTCGGTTCGCACGCGGCGGGGGCGAACTGGTTGATGGCCGCCGACTCGTGGGACGCCCATTGGCACAGCACGAAGCGACCCTTCCGGTGCACGAGGTCTACCTTGCTGGAAAGCCGCTTGGCATCTTCGATGGTGCTGAAAGATTGCAAATAAACGTTCGTACAATGATATTTTACAATAGTATCGGCCGTGTTACTCTTCCAGAGAAGACCCACTTCGAAGCCCCCGTCCACCCTGCGACGCGTAGTCGCATCGAGAATGTTCAGGGCGCGCAGCTTCGGATCTGGGCGCGGTCGACGCGGTTCTAGACCTCGTGTATCGAGGGCGAAATGCCCCTTGAGGAGCTGGTCCGGGTGGTCGTCGATCACCGAGCGTATCTTTATCACGCGGTGCACCTCAACCAGCGTCTCGTTTGACGTGGCCGTCGTGTCGTTGCTACCGCAGGGCCCGTGGACAACCCAGCCCAGACCCGTGAGGGTGGCGACTGGTTCTTCGTGTTTACCTGAGCGGCAGGCGCTTGACACCATCAGCTCCCAGTTGTCCTGGCCAATCAGGATGGACGGGACCGCGTAGTCGTAAGGCAGCTGCTCCGCCAGGTCCTGGAGGTGGGCGTGCTTCTGCACGACCGTTCGCGCCACCGACTGACCAGAGATACCTAGGTCCTGGATCGTGCGGGCATCTATAAAATATTCTTCGTTGTGATGCTTACCTCTAATGGAGAAGGTTACCAACTGCGAGGCACTCTGGAACTTGGAGCCGGCGATCCCTTCGATGTTCAGGGTGTGTGTCGGCCCCTGTGCCCCAATCTTCCGCGCAACCTCCTCTTTGACAAGAGTTATGGTTGACCCTCCGTCTAACAGTGCGTAAACCTCGGCCGTACCTGTAGGTCCCGTTACTATGACCGGAACGACGTTGAGAAGCGTAGGCGTCCCGGTCGCGGAGCAGATGGCCCGCATCGCCTTCTCGTCGGCCGCGCCCGTTGTCTCGCCAGGCGCCCGATGGAGCAGGTGGTGGTGGAAGTGCGGACAGTCATCGAGCTCGCACTTCTTGCCCCCGCAGCGGTGACGGTGGCCTCGGTGTTCGAGGCAGCGGAAGCACAGCTTCTTCTCCCGGCACGCTTCCCAGCGCTTGTCCACGGGCAGCCTCTTGAACCCGTAGCACTCGTGGATGGTATGGCCGCCTCGCGCGCAGTACCCGCACGTCTTGCCCTCGGCTCGCTGCGGCGGACTGGCCGCGTGCACGCGCTGCGCGCGGCGCGGTTGGTCCGCGGGCCGCGACGGCGCCGGTGCTGCGGGTCGTGGCGGCGCTGTAGCCTCGGGTCGTATGTGCCGCGCCTGAAGCTTCATCTCGGTCTTCAAGAAGCGGCGAAGCTTCAGCAGGCACGGCTCGTCGTCCGGTTGTCTCGCCTCGTAGTCGAACCATCTCGTCTTGTAGAGGATAGACATCTTCTCTTCTATGGCGTGGAGCGTCTGTGGACTGACTAAGTAAGCCTCTTGCCGCAAGGCAACAATAGTGGATATCACCGAATCGACCTTGCACGCAAATGTTGGTAACTCCTTACCGTCGGTCAGGCGAGGCAGCGTCTTCAACTTCTCGAGCTCGGAATAGACGATGCACTCCGGCCGGCCGTAGACGTCACCAAGCGCCGCGACTATCTCAATCGCAGACGCCGTGGTCTTGAGTAACCCGTCCACTAGCTCTCTGGCCGGCCCGCGCAAGCTGCGCCGGAGCCTCGCCTTGTTTTCCGCATCGTTGAAATGACGCGCCGTCGCGTCGTAGGTTTCGCGCCACGCGTACCATTCGTCATAGGCACCAGAGTAAGGCTGCAACTCAATCAAAGATTTAGAGACGCCACGCGCGGTGGGCGCCGAAATAGAGTGTGACAATTCAGTCAAACCTTGCAAAAACATTTGTTGTTGACGTTCGAACATGCCCAGTAATTCGTCAGATTTACTAGCGGTCCGCTCCGGCATATCGTACTGTTCGAAACGATCACTCGGAACCTGGAACCGCGCTGCCGGCGACTCGAATTGCGCGCACGGTAGCGGGGAGTGCGGCGGCGGGGGCGCGGCTCCCCCCACCCGCGAGGGCGGGGGAGCCCCCCGGCGCGCGTCGTTATGCCGCAACTGCTCTGTCACGGCCTGCCTACTCGTTCCGGAATCCACAAATGGATCCCAGTAGACACCCGGGTCTACGACGGGGTGTCCCTGCTCCGCGCCCTTAATCCCTAGGGACGGCCCAGGGCGTGCGTCGTCGCCATATGACGCTACATAGAGGCGCGGAGGCCGCGCACCGGGCTGAACCGGCGGCAGCGTATTATTTAAATCACACACAGTTTCACCAAAATTAACTTGAATTTCACTAACCTGTGTGTTTGTTAGCGCGAGCTGTTGTCCCGCCGCGCCGTGGCTGCTCTCTTGCACCCAGCTGGCGACACGTTGCTCCGCTGTCCGGCTGCTGCACCGTGACTGGTCGTCTTCATCGTCGCTGTCTTTATGATCGAGTCGGAGCCTCTGCAGCTCGAGGTCCTTTCGTAATAGTTCCCTCTCAAGCTCCAAAATGCGAACCCTGGCGGAGTGCTGTCGGCGCGTGCTTCGTGTGCAGCGAGACGCGGCATCTTCACTGCCCATGCGTTCCCTGGTCGATGCACGCGGACGCACTGCCTCGGCCGCCGGGTCGGGGTGAGAGGGGAATGACGCAACCGCCTCGCTTCTTGACGCTGCGTGCGGTGCGCGGAGTGGCAACGCGTCGCTGCGTCCCGACGCGTTGTGTTGAGCGCGGGGCGTGACGCCTCTGGATGACGTCATCCCGCTTGAGTCATCTCTGCTCTCCGACGACGGATGCAGGCTGCTGACCAGTGTACTTGCCGACGTGTCCCACGTGTGCGTCGATGAGGACTCGGAGGTGCGCGTGTAGCCCGGGACGGCGATCGTGCCGCCCAACGCACCCGACGGTGGCCGTTCTTGTGACGGCTGCTGTGCAGACTCCGCATGTGCCATGAAGCCCGGGGCGGCGACCGCGCCGCCCGACACACTTGGAGCCCCCGGATCACTCACCAATGCCTCTGTCGGCTGGTCCGCAGCCTGCGCTCGCGTCTTCACCATTCTGCCTTCTGCGGTATCCCGGCTCGATGGACCAATGTTCGGGACAGCCGCCCGAACTTTTGCGCTGGTTGTGAGGCTTGAATGGAGGCGCCAATGAAACACTGATTACTAAAATGCTCGGGAGGTCCCGCAGGTCTCTGCTTTAAGGAAGACCTGTTCCTAGCTCCGCAAAGAGCTGGTTCAGGATTTAGATTAGCAAGAGACGCCGGCGAGCAGAGATGAACTGATTCTATGGGCTTAAGGCCTCGATACTTGTACCCTACGCGGGTGGTTAGTTAGTGTGAGACCCTATCGAGCAACTTGCGCGGCCTCCCACAATCAATGCATAAACTTTATTTGTATTTTTCTCATTTTTACAGTTTTTATCATTTTAGGTTCATTTACAATTAATTAAATAAGCTAATATCCTTTTATCAAAACACATAGGCAATGTTACATACATGTTTAGAATCTTAAGCTAAGTTTAAGAAATAATAAATAAATAAAAGTTTAAGAAAGCTAGTCACAAATTAGAGTCTTATAAGATAGTTACAAATTAGAATCTTATAAGCTAGTTATTATTTCTATTAGAGTCTTTGGACGCTCACTACGTTCGTCGTGCACAGTTTTCCTAGTAGAGTTTTCCCAGTAGAGTTTTCCCAATAGAGTTTTCCCAGTAGAGTTTTCCTAAAAGTGTTTTCCTAGTAGAGTTTTCCTAGTAGAGTTGTCCTAGTAGAGTTTTCCCAGAAGAGTTTTCTCAGTAGAGTTTTCCTAGTAGAGTTTTCACAAAAGAGTTTTCCCAGTAGAGCTTTCCCAGTAGTGTTTTTCTAGTCAAGTTTTCCCAGTTGACTTTTCCCAGTAGAGTTTTCCTGGTACAGTTTTCCTAGTAGAGTTTTCCTAGTAGAGTTTTCCCAGAAGACTTTTCCTAGTCGAGTTTTCCTAGTAGAGTTTTCCTAGTACAGTTTTCCCAATAGCGTTTTCCCAGTAGAGTTTTCTTAGTAGATTTTTCCTAGTAGAGTTTTCCCCATAGAGTTTTCCTAGTAGAGTTTTAACAATAGAGTTTTCCTAGTAGAGTTTTCCCAATAGAGTTTTCCTTGTGGAGTTTTCTTAGTCGAGTTTTCCAAGTAGAGTTTTCCCAGTAGAGTTTTCCCAAAAAAGTTTTCCTAGTAGAGTTTTCCTAGTAGAGTTTTCCTAAAAGGGTTTTCCCAGTAGAGTTCTCCTAGAAGAGTTTTCCCAAAAGAGTTTTCCCAGTAGAGCTTTCCCAGTAGTTTTCCTAGTCAAGTTTTCCTAGTTGACTTTTTCCAGTAGAGTTTTCCTGGTAGAGTTTTCTTAGTAGAGTTTTCCTAGTAGTTTTCCCAGAAGAGTTTTCCTAGTAGAGTTTTCCAAATAGAGCTTTCCCAGTAGAGTTTTCCTAGTCAAGTTTTCCCAGTAGACTTTTCCCAGTAGAGTTTTCCAGGTAGAGTTTTCCTAGTAGAGTTTTCCTAGTAGAGTTTTCCCAGTAGAGTTTTCTAGTTGAGTGTTCCTAGTAGTTTTCCTTGTAGAGTTTTCCCAGTAGAGTTTTCCTTGTGGAGTTTTCCTAGTCGAGTTTTCCAAGTAGAGTTTTCCTAGTAGAGTTTTCCCAAAAGAGTTTTCCTAGTAGAGTTTTCCTAGTAGAGTTTTCCCAGTAGAGTTTTCCTAGTAGAGTTTTCTTAGTAGAGTTTTCCCAGTAGAGTTTTCCTAGTGAGTTTTCCTAGTAGAGTTTTCCCAGTAGAGTTTTCCTAATAGAGTTTTTCTAGTAGAGTTTTCCCAACAGAGTTTTCCCAGTAGAGCTTTCCTTGTGGAGTTTTCCAAGTAGAGTTTTCCAAATAGAGCTTTCCCAGTAGAGTTTTCCTAGTAGAGTTTTCCCAAAAGAGTTTTCCTAGTAGAGTTTTCCCAGTAGAGTTTTCCTTATAGAGTTTTCATAGTAGAGTTTTCCCAAAAGAGTTTTCCCAGTAGTTTTCCTAGTAGTTTTTTTCAAAAGAGTTTTCCTAGTAGAGTTTTTCCAAAAAAGTTTTCCCAGTAGAGTTTTCCTAGTAGAGTTTTCCCAATAGAGTTTTCCTTGTGGAGTTTCCTTAGTCGAGTTTTCCAAGTAGAGATTTCCCAGTAGAGTTTTCCTGGTAGAGTTTACCTAGCAGAGTTTTCCTAGTAGAGTTTTCCTAGTAGAGTTTTCCCAGTATAGTTTTCCCAGTGGAGTTTTTCCTAGTCGAGTTTTTCAAGTAGAGTTTTCCTAGTAGAGTTTTTCCAGTCAAGTTTTCCTTGTTAAGCTTTCCCAATAGAGTTTTCCTAGTAGAGTTTTCTTAGTAAAGTTTTCCCAGTAGAGTTTTCCTAGTGAGTTTTTGTTCGGGACAGCCGCCCGAACTTTTGCGCTGGTTGTGAGGCTTGAATGGAGGCGCCAATGAAACACTGATTACTAAAATGCTCGGGAGGTCCCGCAGGTCTCTGCTTTAAGGAAGACCTGTTCCTAGCTCCGCAAAGAGCTGGTTCAGGATTTAGATTAGCAAGAGACGCCGGCGAGCAGAGATGAACTGATTCTATGGGCTTAAGGCCTCGATACTTGTACCCTACGCGGGTGGTTAGTTAGTGTGAGACCCTATCGAGCAACTTGCGCGGCCTCCCACAATCAATGCATAAACTTTATTTGTATTTTTCTCATTTTTACAGTTTTTATCATTTTAGGTTCATTTACAATTAATTAAATAAGCTAATATCCTTTTATCAAAACACATAGGCAATGTTACATACATGTTTAGAATCTTAAGCTAAGTTTAAGAAATAATAAATAAATAAAAGTTTAAGAAAGCTAGTCACAAATTAGAGTCTTATAAGATAGTTACAAATTAGAATCTTATAAGCTAGTTATTATTTCTATTAGAGTCTTTGGACGCTCACTACGTTCGTCGTGCACACTCTCCCGCCGTGAAGTTGCCTACTTCATCTTTGTGTGGGTAGCACGACGAGTCTCTGAACTGGTCGCCGCAACACACCGTTCGCCGTCCTCACGTCCGCCGCCCTGGTGACGCCGTCTGAGCCCGGGTAGACCGCTTCTATGATGCCGCGGACCCAGGTGTTGCGTGGCAGCGAGGGGTCGACGATGAGCACCAAGTCGCCGACTCGCACCTCCTCTCCCCTTCCGTGGGGCTCCCGCCGGTGTTGCAGCGTAGGGAGGTACTCTCGCAGCCATCGCGCCCAAAAGAGGTCGGCGAGACGCTGGCTCGTTCTCCACATCTTCTTGGATTTAAGATCGGAGTCATCAAAGTGGCCGGGGTGCGGTACTCGGGACGGGCCGCCGAGCAGGAAGTGGTTTGGTGTCAGTGCTCCCTGCGGCTCGTCGGTCGATAGATGCGTAAGTGGTCGACTGTTCACGGTGTCCGACAGAGGCCCGAAAAAATCGAGGCCGGTGTAAGTAAAGGCCCTCTGATGATGGGCAAGGCGGCATGGAGGAAGTTTCCCCGTCTGGGGAGAAGGTAGCTTTGTCCGTCGAAGGCGGTAAGGCTGGCAGGCGCGGAATACGCCCTTGACTGTGGGGCGTAGGTGGAGGCCCCACAGGCGCTGCTGGTCGTCGTTCCCGACGGTCACGGCGCCTCCGTGGTGAAGCTCGCGGTGAACCCAGTCGATGTAGACGTGGCTGCCGTCGGCGATAGGCGGCGTGCGTAGCTCTGGCGAGACGTCGTCGGCTGCGTCGATGCGTGATTGGACACGCATGACCCCATCGTCGTCGGCGAAGACAGCCAGGTTTCGGATGCGACTGTCTGGCGGGAGAGCGGCGTTCTTCGCAATGCAGGCGAGCTCCTCCGGGAAGGCCTGCTGCTGCATCGCGCGCAGACAGAGGCGCTCTGCCTCCCGCATGTCGTCCGCATCGAGCGGGACGAAACGGTCCGCGCTAGCCGCCGTAGGCGAGCGCTTCGGTGAGGGCAGCGGCCGCGCTGCCCTGGGTCGCTGCGTCCACTCCGGGTCTGCCTCGGGGTTGCGCCGCGTGCGCGCGTGCGCTGTAGTGGACCTGCGAATCAATCTAATGGACTGTATTATCCTAACCGTTGACCTAATTAATCGCAACCACGACGAGAACCCACTTGCATCTGGTTGCGATTTAACCACTGTTGGTTTTACTTTATTAATTTTAACCTTTTCTTCCCCCTTGTGTGTAGAGGGGAGAATCGGCTCTGTTGGGCATAAATTTTGGTTTTTGAAAAGAAAGGCTGGGCCATGAGACCATCGGTCACCGTTCCCGAAACCGAGGGGCGCTTCACGTGTGGCGTCGTTCGCCACGTTGTCCCTAGAGGGCACCCAACGCCACTCGCTTACCCGTGAAGCCTCCTCGATCTCAGCGATCCGGTGAGCGACAAAAGGTTTAAATACTCGCGTCATGTCGAGGTTGAAGCTGAGCGTGTCGGCTTGCGGCCGCCAGACCAGTCCTAGTGTTTTCTTACTCCCGCCGGTGTCCAAGTCCTTGCTCGGTTCGCACGCGGCGGGGGCGAACTGGTTGATGGCCGCCGACTCGTGGGACGCCCATTGGCACAGCACGAAGCGACCCTTCCGGTGCACGAGGTCTACCTTGCTGGAAAGCCGCTTGGCATCTTCGATGGTGCTGAAAGATTGCAAATAAACGTTCGTACAATGATATTTTACAATAGTATCGGCCGTGTTACTCTTCCAGAGAAGACCCACTTCGAAGCCCCCGTCCACCCTGCGACGCGTAGTCGCATCGAGAATGTTCAGGGCGCGCAGCTTCGGATCTGGGCGCGGTCGACGCGGTTCTAGACCTCGTGTATCGAGGGCGAAATGCCCCTTGAGGAGCTGGTCCGGGTGGTCGTCGATCACCGAGCGTATCTTTATCACGCGGTGCACCTCAACCAGCGTCTCGTTTGACGTGGCCGTCGTGTCGTTGCTACCGCAGGGCCCGTGGACAACCCAGCCCAGACCCGTGAGGGTGGCGACTGGTTCTTCGTGTTTACCTGAGCGGCAGGCGCTTGACACCATCAGCTCCCAGTTGTCCTGGCCAATCAGGATGGACGGGACCGCGTAGTCGTAAGGCAGCTGCTCCGCCAGGTCCTGGAGGTGGGCGTGCTTCTGCACGACCGTTCGCGCCACCGACTGACCAGAGATACCTAGGTCCTGGATCGTGCGGGCATCTATAAAATATTCTTCGTTGTGATGCTTACCTCTAATGGAGAAGGTTACCAACTGCGAGGCACTCTGGAACTTGGAGCCGGCGATCCCTTCGATGTTCAGGGTGTGTGTCGGCCCCTGTGCCCCAATCTTCCGCGCAACCTCCTCTTTGACAAGAGTTATGGTTGACCCTCCGTCTAACAGTGCGTAAACCTCGGCCGTACCTGTAGGTCCCGTTACTATGACCGGAACGACGTTGAGAAGCGTAGGCGTCCCGGTCGCGGAGCAGATGGCCCGCATCGCCTTCTCGTCGGCCGCGCCCGTTGTCTCGCCAGGCGCCCGATGGAGCAGGTGGTGGTGGAAGTGCGGACAGTCATCGAGCTCGCACTTCTTGCCCCCGCAGCGGTGACGGTGGCCTCGGTGTTCGAGGCAGCGGAAGCACAGCTTCTTCTCCCGGCACGCTTCCCAGCGCTTGTCCACGGGCAGCCTCTTGAACCCGTAGCACTCGTGGATGGTATGGCCGCCTCGCGCGCAGTACCCGCACGTCTTGCCCTCGGCTCGCTGCGGCGGACTGGCCGCGTGCACGCGCTGCGCGCGGCGCGGTTGGTCCGCGGGCCGCGACGGCGCCGGTGCTGCGGGTCGTGGCGGCGCTGTAGCCTCGGGTCGTATGTGCCGCGCCTGAAGCTTCATCTCGGTCTTCAAGAAGCGGCGAAGCTTCAGCAGGCACGGCTCGTCGTCCGGTTGTCTCGCCTCGTAGTCGAACCATCTCGTCTTGTAGAGGATAGACATCTTCTCTTCTATGGCGTGGAGCGTCTGTGGACTGACTAAGTAAGCCTCTTGCCGCAAGGCAACAATAGTGGATATCACCGAATCGACCTTGCACGCAAATGTTGGTAACTCCTTACCGTCGGTCAGGCGAGGCAGCGTCTTCAACTTCTCGAGCTCGGAATAGACGATGCACTCCGGCCGGCCGTAGACGTCACCAAGCGCCGCGACTATCTCAATCGCAGACGCCGTGGTCTTGAGTAACCCGTCCACTAGCTCTCTGGCCGGCCCGCGCAAGCTGCGCCGGAGCCTCGCCTTGTTTTCCGCATCGTTGAAATGACGCGCCGTCGCGTCGTAGGTTTCGCGCCACGCGTACCATTCGTCATAGGCACCAGAGTAAGGCTGCAACTCAATCAAAGATTTAGAGACGCCACGCGCGGTGGGCGCCGAAATAGAGTGTGACAATTCAGTCAAACCTTGCAAAAACATTTGTTGTTGACGTTCGAACATGCCCAGTAATTCGTCAGATTTACTAGCGGTCCGCTCCGGCATATCGTACTGTTCGAAACGATCACTCGGAACCTGGAACCGCGCTGCCGGCGACTCGAATTGCGCGCACGGTAGCGGGGAGTGCGGCGGCGGGGGCGCGGCTCCCCCCACCCGCGAGGGCGGGGGAGCCCCCCGGCGCGCGTCGTTATGCCGCAACTGCTCTGTCACGGCCTGCCTACTCGTTCCGGAATCCACAAATGGATCCCAGTAGACACCCGGGTCTACGACGGGGTGTCCCTGCTCCGCGCCCTTAATCCCTAGGGACGGCCCAGGGCGTGCGTCGTCGCCATATGACGCTACATAGAGGCGCGGAGGCCGCGCACCGGGCTGAACCGGCGGCAGCGTATTATTTAAATCACACACAGTTTCACCAAAATTAACTTGAATTTCACTAACCTGTGTGTTTGTTAGCGCGAGCTGTTGTCCCGCCGCGCCGTGGCTGCTCTCTTGCACCCAGCTGGCGACACGTTGCTCCGCTGTCCGGCTGCTGCACCGTGACTGGTCGTCTTCATCGTCGCTGTCTTTATGATCGAGTCGGAGCCTCTGCAGCTCGAGGTCCTTTCGTAATAGTTCCCTCTCAAGCTCCAAAATGCGAACCCTGGCGGAGTGCTGTCGGCGCGTGCTTCGTGTGCAGCGAGACGCGGCATCTTCACTGCCCATGCGTTCCCTGGTCGATGCACGCGGACGCACTGCCTCGGCCGCCGGGTCGGGGTGAGAGGGGAATGACGCAACCGCCTCGCTTCTTGACGCTGCGTGCGGTGCGCGGAGTGGCAACGCGTCGCTGCGTCCCGACGCGTTGTGTTGAGCGCGGGGCGTGACGCCTCTGGATGACGTCATCCCGCTTGAGTCATCTCTGCTCTCCGACGACGGATGCAGGCTGCTGACCAGTGTACTTGCCGACGTGTCCCACGTGTGCGTCGATGAGGACTCGGAGGTGCGCGTGTAGCCCGGGACGGCGATCGTGCCGCCCAACGCACCCGACGGTGGCCGTTCTTGTGACGGCTGCTGTGCAGACTCCGCATGTGCCATGAAGCCCGGGGCGGCGACCGCGCCGCCCGACACACTTGGAGCCCCCGGATCACTCACCAATGCCTCTGTCGGCTGGTCCGCAGCCTGCGCTCGCGTCTTCACCATTCTGCCTTCTGCGGTATCCCGGCTCGATGGACCAATGTTCGGGACAGCCGCCCGAACTTTTGCGCTGGTTGTGAGGCTTGAATGGAGGCGCCAATGAAACACTGATTACTAAAATGCTCGGGAGGTCCCGCAGGTCTCTGCTTTAAGGAAGACCTGTTCCTAGCTCCGCAAAGAGCTGGTTCAGGATTTAGATTAGCAAGAGACGCCGGCGAGCAGAGATGAACTGATTCTATGGGCTTAAGGCCTCGATACTTGTACCCTACGCGGGTGGTTAGTTAGTGTGAGACCCTATCGAGCAACTTGCGCGGCCTCCCACAATCAATGCATAAACTTTATTTGTATTTTTCTCATTTTTACAGTTTTTATCATTTTAGGTTCATTTACAATTAATTAAATAAGCTAATATCCTTTTATCAAAACACATAGGCAATGTTACATACATGTTTAGAATCTTAAGCTAAGTTTAAGAAATAATAAATAAATAAAAGTTTAAGAAAGCTAGTCACAAATTAGAGTCTTATAAGATAGTTACAAATTAGAATCTTATAAGCTAGTTATTATTTCTATTAGAGTCTTTGGACGCTCACTACGTTCGTCGTGCACAGTTTTCCTAGTAGAGTTTTCCCAGTAGAGTTTTCCCAATAGAGTTTTCCCAGTAGAGTTTTCCTAAAAGTGTTTTCCTAGTAGAGTTTTCCTAGTAGAGTTGTCCTAGTAGAGTTTTCCCAGAAGAGTTTTCTCAGTAGAGTTTTCCTAGTAGAGTTTTCACAAAAGAGTTTTCCCAGTAGAGCTTTCCCAGTAGTGTTTTTCTAGTCAAGTTTTCCCAGTTGACTTTTCCCAGTAGAGTTTTCCTGGTACAGTTTTCCTAGTAGAGTTTTCCTAGTAGAGTTTTCCCAGAAGACTTTTCCTAGTCGAGTTTTCCTAGTAGAGTTTTCCTAGTACAGTTTTCCCAATAGCGTTTTCCCAGTAGAGTTTTCTTAGTAGATTTTTCCTAGTAGAGTTTTCCCCATAGAGTTTTCCTAGTAGAGTTTTAACAATAGAGTTTTCCTAGTAGAGTTTTCCCAATAGAGTTTTCCTTGTGGAGTTTTCTTAGTCGAGTTTTCCAAGTAGAGTTTTCCCAGTAGAGTTTTCCCAAAAAAGTTTTCCTAGTAGAGTTTTCCTAGTAGAGTTTTCCTAAAAGGGTTTTCCCAGTAGAGTTCTCCTAGAAGAGTTTTCCCAAAAGAGTTTTCCCAGTAGAGCTTTCCCAGTAGTTTTCCTAGTCAAGTTTTCCTAGTTGACTTTTTCCAGTAGAGTTTTCCTGGTAGAGTTTTCTTAGTAGAGTTTTCCTAGTAGTTTTCCCAGAAGAGTTTTCCTAGTAGAGTTTTCCAAATAGAGCTTTCCCAGTAGAGTTTTCCTAGTCAAGTTTTCCCAGTAGACTTTTCCCAGTAGAGTTTTCCAGGTAGAGTTTTCCTAGTAGAGTTTTCCTAGTAGAGTTTTCCCAGTAGAGTTTTCTAGTTGAGTGTTCCTAGTAGTTTTCCTTGTAGAGTTTTCCCAGTAGAGTTTTCCTTGTGGAGTTTTCCTAGTCGAGTTTTCCAAGTAGAGTTTTCCTAGTAGAGTTTTCCCAAAAGAGTTTTCCTAGTAGAGTTTTCCTAGTAGAGTTTTCCCAGTAGAGTTTTCCTAGTAGAGTTTTCTTAGTAGAGTTTTCCCAGTAGAGTTTTCCTAGTGAGTTTTCCTAGTAGAGTTTTCCCAGTAGAGTTTTCCTAATAGAGTTTTTCTAGTAGAGTTTTCCCAACAGAGTTTTCCCAGTAGAGCTTTCCTTGTGGAGTTTTCCAAGTAGAGTTTTCCAAATAGAGCTTTCCCAGTAGAGTTTTCCTAGTAGAGTTTTCCCAAAAGAGTTTTCCTAGTAGAGTTTTCCCAGTAGAGTTTTCCTTATAGAGTTTTCATAGTAGAGTTTTCCCAAAAGAGTTTTCCCAGTAGTTTTCCTAGTAGTTTTTTTCAAAAGAGTTTTCCTAGTAGAGTTTTTCCAAAAAAGTTTTCCCAGTAGAGTTTTCCTAGTAGAGTTTTCCCAAAACAGTTTTCCCAGTGGAGCTTTCCCAGTAGAGTTTTCCTAGTCAAGTTTTCCCAGTTGACTTTTCCCAGTCGAGTTTTCATGGTAGAGTTTTCCTAGTAGAGTTTTCTTAGTAGAGTTTTCCCAGAAGAGTTTTCCTAGTCGAGTTTTCCTAGTAGAGTTTTCCCAGTAGACTTTTCCCAGTAGAGTTTTTCAGGTAGAGTTTTCCTAGTCAAGTTTTCCCAGTTGACTTTTCCCAGTAGAGTTTTCCTAATAGAGTTTTCCCAGTAGAGTTTTCCTAGTAGAGTTTTCCCAGTAGAGTTTTCCCAGCAGAGTTTTACTTGTGGAGTTTTCCTAGTCGAGTTTTCCAAGTAGAGTTTTCCTAGTAGAGTTTTCCCAAAAGAGTTTTCCTAGTAGAGTTTTCCTAGTAGAGTTTTCCCAGTAGAGTTTTCCCAGAAGAGTTTTCCCATAAGAGTTTTCCCAGTAGAGCTTTCCTAGTGGAGTTTTCCCAGTCGTGTTTTCCTCAGAGCTTTCCCAAAAGAGTTTTCCAAGTAGAGTTTTCTTAGTAGAGTTTTCCCAGTAGAGTTTTCCTAGTGAGTTTTCCTAGTAGAGTTTTCCCAGAAGAGTTTTCCCAATAGAGTTTTCCCAGTAGAGTTTTCCCAAGAGAGCTTTCCTAGTAGAGTTTTCCTAGTATATTTGTCCTAGTTAAGTTTTCCCAGTAGAGTTTTCCCAGTTGAGTTTTCCCAGTAGAGTTTTCCCCAAAGAGTTTTCCCAGTAGAGCTTTCCCAGTAGAGTTTTCCTCGTCAAGTTTTCCCAGTTGACTTTTCCCAGTAGAGTTTTCCTAATAGAGTTTTCCCAGTAGAGTTTTCCTAGTAGAGTTTTCCTTGTAGAGGTTTCCCAATAGAGTTTTCCCAGTAGAGTTTTCCTAATAGTTTTCCCAGTAGAGCTTTCCTAGTAGAGTTTTCCTTGCAGAGTTTTCCCAATAGAGTTTTTCTAGTAGAGTTTTCCCAATAGAGTTTTCCTGGTAGAGTTTTACTAAAAGAGTCTTCCTAGTAGAGTTTCCTCAGTAGAGTTTACCCAATACAGTTTTCCTTGTATAGTTTTCCCAATAGAGTATTCCAAATGGAGTTTTCCTTATAGAGTTTTCCAAAGAGAGATTTCCCAGAAGAGTTTTCCTTGTGGAGTTTTCCTAGTCCAGTTTTCCAAGTAGAGTTTTCCTAGTATAGTTTTCCCACTAGAGTTTTCCTTGTAGAGTTTTTCTGTATAGTTTTCCCAATAGAGTTTTCCCAGTAGAGTTTTCCTAGTCAAGTTTTACCGGTAGAGTTTACCTAGTAGAGATTTCCCAGTAGAGTTTTCCTAGAAGAGTTTTCCCAATAGTGTTTTACTAGTAGAATTTTCCTAGTAGAGATTTCCCAGTAGTGTTTTCCTAGTAGAGTTTTCCTAGCTGAGTTTTCCTAGTAGAGTTTTCCTTTTCCTAGTGGGGTTTTCCTAGTAGAGTTTTCCCAGTTGAATTTTCTTATAGAGTTTTCGTATTATAGTTTTCCTAGTAGAATTTTTTCAGTAGAGTTTTCTTAGTTGTTTTCCTAGAAGTTTTTCCATTAGAGTTTTCCCAGTAGTTTCCGTAGTAGATTTTTCCTTGTAGAGTTTTTCCAGTAGAGTTTCCTAGTAGAGTTTTCCCAGTAGAGTTTTCCTAGTAGAGTTTTCCCAGTAGAGTTTTCCTAGTAGAGTTTTCTCAGTTTAGTTTTCGTATTGGGTTTTCCTTGTCGAATTTTTCAAGTAGAGTTCTCCCAGTAGAGTTTTCCCAGTAGAGATTTCCCAGTAGAGTTTTCCTGGTAGAGTTTACCTAGCAGAGTTTTCCTAGTAGAGTTTTCTTAGTAGAGTTTTCCCAGTAGGGTTTTCCTTGTAATGTTTTCCTTGTAGTTTTCCCAATAGTGTTTTCCAAGTTGAGTTTTCCTAGTAGAGTATTCCCAGTATAGTTTTCCTAGTGGAGTTTTTCTTAGTCGAGTTTTTCAAGTAGAGTTTTCCCAGTAGAGTTTTCCTCGTTAGCTTTCCCAATAGAGTTTTCCTAGTAGAGTTTCCAAGTAGAGTTTTCTAAGTAGAGTTTTCCCAGTAGAGTTTTCCGAGTGAGTTTTCTTAGTTGTGTTTTCCCAGTAGAGTTTTCCCAATAGAGTTTTCCTAGTAGAGTTTTCCCAAAAAAGTTTTCCCAGTAGAGCTTTCCTAGTGGAGTTTTCCTAGACGAGTTTTCCAAGTAGAGTTTTCCTAGTAAATAGAGCTTTCCCAGTAGAGTTTTCCTAGTCAAGTTTTCCCAGTAGAATTTTCCCAGTAGAGTTTTCCTGGTACACTTTTCCTAATAGTGTTTTCCCAGTAGTTTTCCTTGTCGATTTTTTCTAGTAGATTTTTCCTAGTAGAGTTTTCCTAGTAGAGTTTTACCAATAAAGTTTTCCTAGTAGAGTTTTATTAATAGAGTTTTCCCAGTAGAGTTTCCCCAGTAGAGTTTTCCTAGTTGTTTTCTCAGTTTAGTTTTCGTAGTGGAGTTTTCCTAGTCGAATTTTTCAAGTAGAGTTTTCCCAGTATAGTTTTCCCAGTAGAGATTTCCCAGTAGAGTTTTCCTGGTAGAGTTTACCTTGCAGAGTTATCCTAGTAGAGTTTTCTTAGTCGAGTTTTCCCAGTAGGGTTTTCCTTTTAGAGATTTTCTTGTAGTTTTCCCAATAGTGTTTTCCCAGTTGAGTTTTCCTAGTAAGTTTTCCTAGTAGAGTTTTCCCAGTAGAGTTTTCCCAATAGAGTTTTCTAGTAGAGTTTTCCTAGTAGAGAATTCCTTGTAGAGTTTTCCCAGTAGAGTATTCCTAGTAGAGTTTTACCAATAGAGTTTTCCTAGTAGAGTTTTCCCAAAAGAGTTTTCCCAGTAGAGCTTTCCTAGTGGAATTTTACAAGACGAGTTTTCCAAGTAGAGTTTTCCTAGTAGAGTTTTCCCAGACTAGAGAGTGGAGCCGAAAACACGAGCCTGGTGGTGTACAAAAGCAATCAGCATGGACCAGCAGAAGATGATATTCCGGACGGTGACATAGGTACCATACGAATGCATCCGCCTGCCTCGGTTATAACCTTGGTTTGCTCCGCGTGTGCCATACAAATGGACTTTAAAAACATTTATTTTCTTTACCGGATATAAAATTGCATTTTATATCCGGTAAAGAAAATTAATGTAAAGAAAAAAAAATGCGGCGCTGTTGATATGAATCGTCCATTATGGAGATACAATCGCGGTCCACACAGAGCGAGCAGCTTCGTCTGGCATTTAACACGGAAACTTTCGCGTTGTGGTCTTCTACATGGGAAACGAGTCTCCACGGAGGTAGGGGCTTCGAGACTTGCCTCCTTGCCCGGGCGTTGTGTCGCAGGGGAGCTGCCCTCCCGTGTTGTTACTTTAGCCCCGGTAAGGGGCTAAGGCCTGGCCTTCTTGGCTTGTGGCCTGATGGTAGGAAGTAGGATTACCCGTTTGAGACAGTTTTGGTCAGGCACAAGTGACGATAGATGATGACGCTCTCGCCGACGTAACGCCAAGCGGCTCTAATCTAGACTTTACTGAGCTTTTTCCACTGTTTAACTTAACCATGTTTTAAAAATATATATATTCATAATTATATATTCTACAGGTAAGTAGGAACTTGACTGCAACCTCACCCGATGGTAGTAATGTAATCGAAGATATTATCACCCGTTACCCGACATTTCCAAGATATTATCTTGGAAATGTCGGGTAACGTACATAAAATAGAAAATTCTTTTCAAAAAACCGACTCCAAATGCCACTACAAAGAGTGAAATAATTTTTAATGCTTAATAAAATTTAAAGAGTTCCCTCGATTTCTCCAGGATCCCATCATCAGATCCTGACTTGAAGACAATGGGAACATTTGGGAAGTATACTCTTTCAACCAAAAAAATAATAATTTCAAATCGGTTCAGGCGTCCGAGTAATCGGGGAACATACATAGAAAAAAAAGATTCCGACGAATTGTTAACCTCCTCCTTTTTTTGAAGTCGGTTAAAAAGATAACATGAGCCCAAATTCTACTATTATAACTCATCAGAATATATCAGAAGCACAGGTTGTTTTACAGGTACACTCCCTAATGATTTCTACTTACGCCAAAACGCTAAATCACTTAACGGTGCGTCTTTTGCTGGTAGGGTGGTAAGTAGCTACGGCCGAAGCCTCTAAAGTCTAACTATAACCAGACCTAAGCCAAATTAGAAATTATAATGCGCGCCATGGAGCTCGGAGGTCATCACTCGTCAAAGTATACCAATTACAATTGCTAAATCGCGTTGGCATCGAGTCCCGCCGCCCATCCCGCCTGTTGTGTGGTGAAGCCTTCAGCGAGCGCGTGCTGAACTGCTCACACAGATTCTACGAGGATATATTATCAGTGAGCAAATTACTCCGCGCGGCAAATGCATCGCGAGGCTCCGTGTGGACTGTGCAGTATATTCGCGAATTCATAATACAACTGTGATTCACAAGGACACCGGCCGGCAGCGCGGCTGTCTCTACACGAAATAATTGTATAATAATTCCAACAGCCGTTGTGTGTGACGGATGTGATCTTATCTGTAGCAAATACGTTTATTTTTATCAGCGCTCAACGCCGCGTACATCGTGAAGTAAGTGAGTATTATGTATTTTTTTTTACTCTCTACAAGTTAGTACTTGACTGCGATCTCGCATGATGGTAAGGAGATGATGCAGCCTAAGATGTTATCTCACTAACTTGGAAGGGTACATAAATTTACCCCAACGGTATTTGTTCGTGTCAGAAGCCTTTCAGACGCATTCAGGAGTCTCAGTTAGTTACTAACTTGTTGTCTGAGCTATAAAGGAGTTGATTTACTAAGGCAAAATTCCTATCCTGTTCAGATTTGCTCTATCCGAGATGGAAATAAAATTTACAAATTCGTCTCTATTTCTGATAGGACAAATCTGTATAAAACCGGTTATCAATTTCGGCCGCACTAACGTACCTAAAGGAGGTAGGTCAGGTAGGTATGTAATCTCCGAAAAATATACGTCTCCGGGTTTGACGTATAGTCAAACCTGTGATAGGTACTTATAGGTTTCCATTTTCCATTAGTGAACTTTTGATGGACTGACACCATTAAAGCCCCACATGGTTTTTATTTTGTCTTGCTTCCTAGGCCTTCTTTATAACTTATAACTGCCGACACAAATTGAATAATAATACATCATACACAAATTAAATAAAACCTATTGCAGTTTCCGATCAGATCAAAATTAAAAAATGGAGCAATTTTTCGGAAAACTTTCGCTCGAGAAAATTTCTTCCAATCGTGTTTCTGCTTCTGAGCGAATTAAAACTAAAGGCCCAAAATACATGACTTTTCAATATTGTCTTTATAGTTTTTAAAACATGTTAGTTACTAAAAATCACTTTAAACCAATAAGCTAATATACTTATGACAACATAATAGCTCATGGCTTAAAAGCCCGTTTAGTAAGAGTGTGTCGGGATATGTTGACTTGACAGTGCGAAATCGTAGAGGACTGGAAATCATTTCAGGAAGTCTTTATATAGACCAGTGAACGTGTGTCGGCCGAAACGAATATAGGTACTTCCTTATAATTACAACGAAACTTTGCCAATCGTCTTCTTTCCTGTACCATACATTTTTAATGTTAGTTTTGTATCTTACAGCAAAATGCCGTCGGCGATGAAAATTATTCGACTAGAAGACGAATACAGTAAAGAAACTGGCATAACACCGCAAGACATCGCCAAACTACGGCAGTGGTTGAAAACGCAACCGCATTTGCCTGAAAAACATATAACAGGTAGGTACCTAATAGGTACAAATTGGGTAAATTCTTCCAATTTCTTTTCTTTCTAACTTTTTTAAGCTTCCGCACCCAAAGAGTAAAACAGGTCCCTATTTCTAATTGCCGTCTGTGTGTGCGTCCGTGCGTCCGTCCTTCTGTCACCATGCTGTATCTCTTGAACTGTGATAATTAGAGAGTTGATATTTTCAAGTATAAACAATGAATCTCTAAAAATTAAGTTACATTTGCGGTTCGTTATGAAAAGTATTTGTAGATAGGTACATAAGAACAAGAGGAAAATGCCCACCTTCCATAGACACTTCGGCCCTGGGGACTCTTAAACCTGTGTGGGGCTGATTGTACCTACTATGTGGTTTGGGTGAGCCATCGGATACGGCATTGGCTTAAAAAGAACAAACTATAAAACCAGGGTCTTCGAAGCTAGCAGGCACTATACCCAAGTTTGATGTTTGTTTTGGTTACTCGCTGAGCGAGTTTGACTCACACTTGGCCGGTATTTTACAATAATTTGTTTCGCTCGCACCCAAAGCGCCAAGTTGCAAGGTCAACATTATAAAAGGTAATTTTATGTTATACCTACAGTATTGATAGTATCTGAATGTGAATATTGTGTATGTGTATCACTCACTGATATCTCTATTTCCAAGTACCCTTTTTTTGTCGAGGAGGAAAAAACCCTAACGAATTACTGCCTGTGGCAGGGTATGTCCGACTCGCACGGACTAAAACAACCTCCCCGTCTTCCAGGTCTTCAGCACGGAACCGCAAAGCATTACTTCATGCCGGACCTCTATTTCCACTTCTCCTTTTCTTCCTTTTCTCTGTTTTCTCTTCTCCTCATTATGTCCCTCACCATTTGGCTATATATCTACGCTGGATTAAACATTCTATACAATTGACAGTTCATTCTTTGTACCAATTTGAAACGCCCCCCTCGAAGGTCCGTGGTAATAAATTGACATTATTATTTTTGTTGCTAGTGACCGTCGTTTTCGTTAAAAGGGACAATTTCTCCCGTTTTTGCAAAATTTTTCATTGATGTCCCGTTCCTATTGGTCACAACGTGATGTTATTGTTGATGCGTGATATTATTATAGCCTTCCTCGATAAATGGACTAACCAACTCGAAAATAATTTTTCATTTCGAACTATCTAGTAGTTCCTGAGATAAGCGCGTTCAACAAATAAATAAACTAATAAATAAACTCTTCAGCTTTATAATATGAATTGTAAAATTCGCTTTGTATACTTTTCACAAAAAGATAGAGTGCTAGAGCTAAATAAGGTACGGGAGACAATTAGGTACTTACCTACAGGTTATTATTTTTTCCATTGGCAAGCGACAAACAATGATGCCTATATTGTATGTCATTGTGTATAATTTACATATTGCAGGCTTCCGCTTATATTCATTCGTAGACCGTAGTCTAGGCCACAAGTAGGTACCTAGATACCTACTTTTGGACATTGCAGACTTCGTCTGTGAACATTTTTAGAATCCTGTAAAAAATGGCATAAAACTGTTAACATGAGATGAAAAATTGTTACATAAAAAGTTTCGTCTTATTTACGCTGGGTCAATATACGAGTATACCTACCTAATTATTTCATTTCATAATTTGAACATTTCACTGCATGTTGAATTTTATACAACTTCCTCTTCCTTTAACATCGAGTATAATTTTACGAATTTTTATACTTACATATAAAAATAATGTTTTTATCAAGGCCAACGTGCCAAAAATTCGCGCACCAACAGTGTAGGTATGTCGTGCATATAACCCGGAAAATGAACTATAGGTACATAATATTAATTATGTCGTCCGTGGTCGTTCAAAACCAGTCAAAATAATGTAACAAAATGTCACTCGCACCCAACGCACCACCTCGCACACCAAGGATTCCGTAGTTTATAGAACAGATCGAAATTTTTGTGGAGGTTTAGTGTTAAAATAAAATAAAACAATTCGCCAAGTGCGAGCCGGACTCGCACACTAGTTCCGTACCATTATACCATTATTATCAAGGTACTTAGGTTAGGTAGGTACGTAGCGAGATAATGATGTAAAAGCCAGAAGGCCCATTTAGTAAGTACTAAGTACTATACAAGAAGAGTAATATTAGGTCTACTTGATTAAAAAAGGAAAATTCTTTCCAAAAAACCAACTTCAAATGTCCTTCGTCGTGAATGAACGAAACATTGCCCGACTTCGAATTGGTGTACCTACATTAAAAATTATTTCATTCTTTGTAGTGGCATTTGAAGTTGGTTTTTTGGAAAGAATTTTCCATTTTATTTTATACTTTTTAGTGGAAAACAACTAATGCGCAAGGCATTGGAAAAAATGCCCACATCGCTTGAAGTATGCTTCTAAAATCTGAAGAGTTCCTTCAATTTCTCCAAGATCCCATCATCAGATCCTGGCTTGATGACTATGGAACCATCTGTGAACTATATTTCAAACAAAAAAAAAGAATTTTCGAAATTGGTCCACGCAATTTCGAGTAATCGGGGAATTGTTACATACATAAAAAAAAGATTCCGACGAATTGAGAACCTCCTCCTTTTTTTGAAGTCGGTTAAAAAGGATCTAAAACGAGCAAAAAATCACGTTTGGTTTGTTGGATGGAAGCCCCCTTTCATTAAGTATTTGATGTTATAGCGGCAATGGAAATACATAATTTGAGAAAATTTCAAGTGTGTACTATCACGGTTCAAGAGATACTACAGCCTTGTGTCAGACGGACGGATCCCGAAAGGTCCCGTTTTTATCCTTTAGGTACGGAACTCTAAAATTATGCTAGTTAGGCCGAGCGTTTTATTTTTCGTGCCTATAATATATTTCTATCTAGATAGATAGGTACGTATGACGCACCATTCCTACAATACAATAGTTCCTACACCTGTCATAAGTCCTTCGACATCGACTTCCAGAGTGGGTGTATTTACCCATGCTCCTTAGTTCATCTTCCACACCATCAGCCCAACGTTTTTTTGTCTACTTTTTGGTCTTATTTCCTCCACTTGGTCATAATTTTCACGGCTAAAATATAGAAGTAAATCGACCTCTCTTGACCCAAATTATTTCAGATTTTCAGATTAATAATTAAGTATAATATTTAGAAAAATACTGTTTATTTTTTTTAGATTTGGACCTCATTTTGTCGTACCACAGCTGCAACTGTAGCGCGGAACTCGCCAAACAGGTGTTGGACCTGAACATCACCCTCAGAACACTCTTCACCAACTACTTTAAGAATAGAAAAGTCGACGCAGGAATCGAAAAAATTGTCAACGATATGTAAGTATAGTGTTACATTACTGGACATTACCAATCTTTTTGCTACAGTGTTTTACATACTAAAGATGTTTGGTATTCCTATAAATTACTAGCTGACCCATCAAATGTTGCTTTGCCGTTAGGGATATATAAAATACCTTACGACCAACTCTCAGATCTACGAAACATACACAGAAAACTTCATAGCAATCGGTTGAGTCGTTTCGGAGAAGTTTGGTATCAAACAATGACACGAGGATTTTATGTATTGTATAAAATTAATACAATACATTAAATCTTATATTAATATTTTATAATCTGTGGGATTGTAAGATACTTAGTTCTTTTAAAAAAAACCGGAATAAGTATATGTCTATAATTTTAAAAATTCCATATTCTGACACTGCCCTGCAAAGCGTTTGTCGGATTACCGAGGCTCTACTCTGGCGGGAGCGCGGTGAATACAACAGTGAATCCCGTAATCCCGGCAGCAGGTCCGCCGTGGAAACAGACAGTTTTTAGCGGGTGCAAGCCCCACATAACCCATCCGTTTCCCCTGACGGAGGGGTATGAGTTAGGCATTTTCTGTCTATAAAAAAAGGCTCTACCGATCTACTATACATACAGTACACGGCAAACTTCTTGGGTATACTGAGTTATGGCCTTGATTGCACACAAGCGAAGTTTAGATCCTTTTGGTGGTAAGCACAGAGCAACATTTTTTTTTCTGTGGTGGTAAGTGCGGGCGCGGGGGGAGTCGCGTGCGCTAACTTGCCCCCACTAAAGTCATTTTCATGAAAGAAGTCCCCCAGACGCAGCGCTGTACTCGCGTGACATTGGCATTTTTTGGCAACTTTTGGCATTGAAAACAATCTTTAAAATGCACTAGTTAAAAACTCACAAAAGTCTACCACAACAAACGAACTTGATAGCATCGACGAACGACAATATGACCACAGACAATATGACCGAGCTGTCAAATTTAGTTCCAAAAATCACCGCGGGACTTCTTTCATGTAAAGGACTTTACCTACGTCACCCTACAGATGCCAGCAAACTTCTTGAGCGTCACGAAGTTTGCTGGCATCGGTAGGGTTATTCGCCACAGAGTACTTTTTATATACGAGTAGTCGCTGACCTGCAGCTGTTAATGACGGAAGATGGCGATGGCTGTAAATGTATGGAGGAATTCGATTCGTTTGTGCGATGCGAGTCGACTCGAATTTCGAACAAAAACCTGTATTAACCCCTCTGTACGTTTGACAGTATTTCATTGTGTTTCAGCGTCTTGGTGCCTCTGCCCATGCGGACGGAAGAAGGCTACAAAATGTTCTACAGCCGACTTCTGAACACCGATCCCAAACATTTTAATTTTGGACTAGCTTTGAGGTAGGCACCTATCTACGTATATAACAAGTGGAAAATTAAAAAAATTTAAAACACCCACGACTTTTGCAGACTTGTAATTGAAAAAGGATTAAATAATTTTTTTTAAACTCCCCGACTAAAGGAAAGTAAGAACTAAGAACCTATCAGTATAATTACAAATCCAAGAAAATCCGTCGGAGCTGCCATTGCTATTTTCGTTTCCAATATCAATTAATGTAATTAGTAAGTATTAAAAAACTGCCGGTATATGAGACGTATCAAGAAATTGAATTAGTCATTTGGTAAACAGGACCATCAACACAGTCATAGGCAAAACACAGCAGCTCCGGCGGATTTTCTTCGTCGTGTCGAGGGAGTTTTAAATTTTTTTAATTTTCCACTTGTTTTATAGTTTTTCGATTAATATATTAATGTAATTTAAATTATATTATTATTAAAAAATGAAAATTAATCTTCAAACTAGCCATTAGCTCCTCTATAGCAGCGTTTGAAGGCATCATCCCAAAGTCATAAAGAGACGTTTATTGTGGCGCCCCCTGCTGTTCAATCACAAAAACAATTATCTACGAACCATTTCCAATGACTCAATAATATTTTATACAAAACTGTATCCAAATCGGTTCAGTCGTTTTTGTAATAATTGAGAACATTCGTTTGCACTGTAAATGTTTTTATGGCGCCCCCTGGTGATCGATGTTCGTAACAACCAACCATCGCCAATGAATACCAAACATTATACAGAAAACTGCATCTTAATCGGTCAAGCCGTTTTTGAAATAAATGGGAACATTCGTTTGCAATATAAATGTTTTTATGGCGCCCCCTGGTGATCGATGTTCGTAACAACTATCTAAGAACCATTGCCGCTGATCACCAAACATTAAACAGAAAACCGCATCTAAATCGGTCAAGCCGTTTTTGAAATAAATGGGAACATCGATGTGCACACACAAACAAACCAAGAAACAAACAAACAAACAAAAATATTTTTGCATTATTGGTTTTTGTGAACAATTTAACATACAAACAAACAAAATCTTTTTAACAGAGTAATGTACAAACGGTCTCTCACCCTAAACGCATATACCCGTACTCCGTTCCGTCGTGGGTAAAAATAAGTCTCGATCTATAGGTACGAGTGACTCTCATCTTGCCAACAACACGTTTAAGGCAAACTAAGTTCTGCTCGTGAGATTCTATTCAGGTTTTTGCTATGTTAGGTACCTACCTATAATAGGCTTATGGCAATTTTGCGGAAATGGCAGTATCATGTTCACACGTTTATATTAAAATCTATTTTAAGTTTCAATTTTATCGGAGTATCGAGTAGGACTAATTTCCTTTATGTATATAAGTCTTATCCCATTACAAATAAACGTAGAATATAGGTGGAATAGTTTAGAATACTCTGTTTAGTCTTTTTTCTTCGAATGCCAAATGATTGATGAAAGAGAAGGATAGGTAAAGGAGAGTAGTGAGAGAGTCCACCGATATTCCACGTCTATTTGTTATGTGGCTAGTGTGTAGTGACGTACCTATTTTTTTTAGGGTATCATTTAAGCTATCACCAATTTAATTAGTTTTGTGTTTCTTAAATAATAGGGTTTGTCCTCAAAATAGTAGATCTGTCACCAAAATGTAGTCACCAAACAATGCAAAATCAGTTCCACAATAAATCACCTAAAATCCTGAGATATAAGGTCTAGTACCGAATAAATGTTTTTGTATGTGTTATAATAGGTGTGTCCTAATAAGTATTTAAGCAAACTAATTTAAAGAGATCACCAATAAATTATATTATGTTTATAATTTTTTTTTATTTTTTGAGCTTATGTGTTAACTTTATATAAGAATTTACGACTATAGCCTAAGAAAAAGTGGGGGATCTAGGAAAACTCCTTAGCCGTCACCCTCTTCCCCTCCAAGAGCATGTCGACGGAGCCCCGCGAATTCTGGGTGGTCATAAAAGGAAAATAACCTTAACCTATTTACCTATAGGTGCACATGGGACCTAGGAAAACTCCTTAGCCGTCACCCTCTTCCCCTCCAAGAGCATGTCGACGGAGTCGCAATCAGGGATCGATAATCGATTTATTTGGTGACAGATCTACCATTCTGAGCACAGAGCTATTATTTAAGTACAAAACTGTTATTATAAGAACGAAGTTTATATTCATGTAATGCAATATGATTTTATTGATTATCGATCTCTTATATTTTACACATATATTAACATTAATTTGATAATTCATACCTGGGAACAATTTTTGTTTATCTGAGAACGAAAATATTTCGTGGCGATAGATCTATTTATTAGGTGATACAACTTGATGACAAATATAAATTTTGGTGATAGAAAATATAGTTCCCTTTTTTTACTCTATACAAGTTAGTACTAGACTGCGATCTCACCTGATGGTAAGTGATGATGCATCTTAAGATGTTATCGTACTAACTTGGAAGGGTAAGTAAATTTACCCCAACGGTTTCTAAAACCATCGCACGGAAACGCTAATCGCTTGGCGGTGCGTCTTTGCTGGTAGGGTGGTAACTAGCCACTGCCGAAGACTCCCACCAGACCAGACTTGAGCCAATTTAGAAATCATAAAATTCTACAGTGCTCCGTGGGGGGAATCGAACCCGCGACCTTCCACTTGAATCCGAGCGCGCACCGCCACTGCGCCAGAGAGGTCGTCAAACCTATGTGTAGCTTACGTAACTATACTAACTAACTAAAAAAAGCAAATTAAATTTGAATTTCGCTGGCAGTTGGCAGTTAGCACATGCCCTTGATGCCCTTGAGTTGCGATGAACTCTAATTAAGATAAATACAATCATACATTTGTTTTTATTACTTTTAACAATCATATAATTATTTGTTTATATCGCGGGCGTAAAAGTACCAATTCAATGATAATTTTAATTAGGTAGGTACGTAAGAAACTAAGAACTTAGCTCAAGGATAAGAACTAAAAATTTTCATTGGTGAAATAAATACAACTTCTCTTCTTTCGCATTGTTGCTTGCACTTATAGACTTCATCTGTGCTGTGAAATCTTGGTTTTTTTACGAACTTCGTCAGTTTATAGGACACCGGGCAGTCCTTCATAGGCTTCTCGTAGGCTTTCGCGCCGCAAAAAGCGATTAAGCCGTCTACACATTCGCGATTCGGAAGAATACAAGGCGCGAAGCACCCGCGTAACATGAGTGTAGATCCGATTCACCTAATATACTTCGCGGCTTCGCGGCTCGTTCGTGCTGTGTTCCCCAAAAATTGTCGGTTTTTTGTCCCGCGACAAAGGGCTCGCAGGCACGAAGCGCGACGCGAACACGACAAGACTCTACATTCGCGTGCAGCTCAGTAGCGATTGACACGGACGGTTGTGTTTTGAATTTTTAATAAAGAAAGAATTCAAAAGAAGCAAAGTTTTATTAACTTCTTTTGAATTGTTAGTTTTTTCTTTAAGGAGTAACTATAAATTGCCAAAGCGCAAACGTAGCCCCGCAGCTGCTGTAGTGGTTTGACTGTCCATACCGACGGGTTGATTAGAAGCCTGAATTTTGAATACCTCTACGAGTTTACCTTGGTATCTACTCGTAGATACCTATATCTATACTTCTATACTAATACTATAAAGCTGAAGAGTTTGTTTGAACGCGCTTATCTCAGGAACCACTGGTCAGAATTAGAAAATTATTTTTGTGTTGGATAGTCCATTTATCGAGGAAGGCTATAGGCTATATAACATCACGCTATGACCAATAGGAGCGGAGTATTCGTAAAAAATGTTTCCTAAACGGGATTTATTTCTTTTGGAAAGCTTCCGTTGCGCTGCGTAAACATACGCAAAAATCATGTATGACTGAATTATTCTCCTTTAAAAGTTCTATAAAACTTTCAGCGACACCACATGTTAAAATGGGATTAGTAGAAAGTTAGAAACGTCAGAAATTCATGCGGGCGGAGCCGCGGGCAACAGCTAGTTTGATATAAGTTTCAACATGATAATTACTACGTATAATTTTCTACCCAGTAGGTATAATATTACAATTAACATCGCTAAATTGCGATGCGACATGCGATGAGATGAATAAGAAAAATAACCGGAAAATAATATATCGTCGATTATTCGCGTAGGGCTGGTACAGGTTTTTGTACAATCGAGTCTTAGATAAAGTATCCAATCGAGGCGACTCACTTCGCACAAACGAACCGAATTCCTCCATACATTTACATTGCCGTCTATGGACAGCCGCTGACATGCAGCCGTCCATAGATGGCGCTGGCTGTAAATGTATGGAACTAGAAACCACAGAGTATAACATTGATGCTAGAAACGTTCACAGACATAATATTGTCAACTTTCTTCGCCTTTCACAGGACCGTGATCATGATTCTGGACGTGTACCAGCTGGAGGAAGGCACTTGGCCTGGATTTCTCCTCATCGTAGATTTCGAAGAAGTGTCTTTAGGCCATTTGGCCAGGATGGACTTGCAAAATATACAGCAGTTCCTTTATTACCTTCAGGTTGTAATCACTACTATTTAATTACACACATATTAATTCAAATATAATTAAAAATATTATTTTGTTCCATTCGGAGTCGAGACCCTTGGTCCGTGGGGTCCTAGCGCTACTAGCCTTTTTAAAGAAATCACAAAAAGGTTAGTCGACATCACGGGAGACCGAAGAGCTGGCAGCTACCTCGGGCATAGAATTAGCCTAGCCATTCAAACAGGAAACGCTGCCAGTATCTTCGGAACCTTGCCATCAGGGACTCCCTTTAATAATATTTTTTAGTTCGTAATTCATTTATATATTTAGTTTTATACGTAGATTTTAATTTTAGATATAGTTTAATTTTATAACCAGTTTTAATTTTTAATTTAAGTTAGTAAGTATTATCTGTGCCATAGTTGACATTATGTCATGAATTCGTACTAAGACGGAGATTCCAGAAATTTTAATTTTAAGGGGTAAAAATCGTACATAGGGATTTTCCCATACAAAATGTAATTTTTACGTTGTTCCAGGGATTCCAGCGAAATTAATAAAAATAGCCTAACCTGAAGCCCTTATCTTTACCTTAACTTTTTTAAACATTTCACTTCACAAATGTAAGTAACCGATGCGTTGCGCGAATCGCCTACGAGTAGCATAGAGTAATTAATAGGTTCATTAATCTATGTCAGTAGCGACGCGGTCATGCCGATTGGACGATAGAATTGATAGTCTTATGGTCTCACGTTTGTCTATGCTATCGCACCCTTAGGGATATCATTATAATGAAATAAGTATAAAGAGCCACCTACCTACATACCCAGGTATAAGTACGCTAGCAAAGTGCACATTTATCGTTTCAGAATAGAAGACGAAATTCACTATAAATAATGAACTCACGATAGACGAGCAACAAATCAAACCGTGGTTATGTAACTTCTTCATTCAAAAAATATTATAGTAGGGAAGCTCACGATGCTAAATCGGTAGTTATTCGAACATCGTGAGCCATTGCATTTACAAATAAATATAACGTGTTTAAATGAAAAAGAGGAAGAGGAGGAAGAAACTTCATAATATAAAGTTTGTGCTATTTCAGGGGGAAGATAATATCTATGTCCAGGTTTTCAAAAAAAAAAAAAATTTGCCATAAAAATCGAGCGCATCAGATTTTTATACAGAAGCTTCGTCTTGATATGTTTGTCGTCCTGACCCATTATCAAACAAATGTGTTAAGGAATCTCCTCAATCTGCTGAGTTTGTAACCGGCAGATTAATAAAACTCCTCGACATAACTGTCAGATTATGGGGTCAGGACGACAAGCACATCAAGAGAAAAAAAAATCGAAAAAAGTCACGTTTTTTTTCATCCCTGAAAAAGCATAACCAAATTTTAGCACTTGTTGAAAATACAATAGGTCCCCTCGATGCACGAATAAATACCAAAATCCCCCTCTTGGGCTCCCGTATTATTATGACCTTAAACGCAAAATTCTGTGAAGATAAAAACACTTGTAGGTACGAAGTTTGTATGAAAGGTCAATGTTGCGATTTTTTGTCGTTCCAACAATTTATCATATGAGCCTTGTGTATCTTTTTGTGCCTATTTAAGTATATTAGTATGTATATATATTTATCAGTTATCTAGTACCCATAACACAAGCTATCGCTTACTTTGGGGCTAGATTGCGATGTGTGTAATGTCCTGATATATATTTATTTATATTTATTGACTTTCTGTAAGAAACAAGTTATAAACGATTCGCACATAGGTACCCAAAGATAATATTATATATTATGTCTATGCACATACCTACTTACAATAAAAACGTATCTTTTTATTTCACAGCTTTATCTCAAAATGTGATGGCCGGAGTACGCTCCCAATGTCACACATTCTCCCAGTATCATCTCAGTACCTACTTATCACCTAAAATAAATACAAAACATTTAAAATATAGATAATAATATTTCCAGGAAGCAATCCTGGTGAAGCTCAAGGGCGTGCACTTTATTAACGCGCCGTCTTTCATAGACAAGTTGTTGTTTATGATGAAGCCTTTCATGAAGAAGGCAATGATGGACATGCTGCACATCCACACCACCGGCTCTGACACCTTGAAGAAGTTCATACCCATACAGGCTTTGCCGAAGGAGTCAGGGGGAGCGTACAAGACCTATCAAGAAATCAAAGGTACCTAAACATTAAAAAAAAACTAAAATTTCTGAAAGTGCATGCAGGCCAGCCGCCAGGTTCACTTATCACGTGATTGAATTTCAGGTTCCCGTCTCGACGTTCTAATTTCAGACGGCCGCCGCGCGCCGGCTAGGTTGCACGCATTAGTTCTTGTACGGTCTATTTCACGCGCTGCGTGGTTGTTACGATGCAACCCTAGTACGTCGAAAGAGAGAGGCGGACCCAGGCGCTATTGCGAACTGAATTGCACTTGTTTTGTCAGCGCTAGAGTCGCTATTTCTTTATCATCTTGCGTAGTGAACCTTCTGTACCGTTAGGTACTATTATGTATTCCGTGGTGCACGCTCGTAAACTTAAGTTTAGGTACTTCAAGTTTCAACATTGAATAGTAGGTCGTCGTCACCCCTCTTCTGGAGTAAATCATCAAACTAAGTGTCTCAAAACCACTGACATCTATAATTAATTAACATAAAAATGAAGAAGGGTTGAAGGGTTAGTCCAACGTACTTGTAGAGGTGCTGGAATGGCGGCCACGCACCGGGAAGCGCAGTGTCGGTCGACCCCCCACCAGGTGGACGGACGACATTAAGAGGGTCGCGGGGAGTCGCTGGCGCCAGGCGGCGCAAGATCGTGGTGTTTGGCGGTCATTTCAGGAGGCCTATGTCCAGCAGTGGACGTCCATCGGCTGAAACGACGACGACGACGACTTGTAGAGGTCAGTGGTCAAAACTAGTGAATAGATAGATAGATAGATAAACACTTTATTGCACACCACAGAATAAAAGTATAAAAAAAACAGAAGAAATAATGAAAACACAGAGATAGACTTGAAAATAATATGATCATCTCTTGTATTTCTCAGGTGAAATGCTTGAACATCTAAGAGAGTACGAGGAATACTTCGAGAAGGAGAACCAAAGACGTGTGATTGAATCCCTCCGGCCCGGGAAACCGAAGACGATATCGGACATCTTCGGCGGAGTTGAAGGCTCCTTCAAGAAGTTAGATATTGATTGACAGGGCTGCCTTCATCATCGGCGGTGCTGCTAATAGGGCAGTTGACTTATATAGGTACTTTTTTTACAAACTAGGATAAAAATAACCACGTCTACAAAAAATAAAATCGAATTCAAACAAAGAAATACAAAGTTATAGGCATATTTTAAATTTTTCTTTCTTGCAAAACGAGTACTTAGACCACCCTTTGACGTCATAGTTTAATACAGCTGTCTCTGTCTAATCATCTAACTTTTTTGTAATTTGATCGATTTTATCAGTTTTGTTTTACCATTTTATTTGTTAATAATTCTTGTTTCTTAAATACGTAAGTGAAAAAATCAATATTTTGATTTCAGTCGACTACCCAATTATCTGTTATTCCTTTAGTCTCATATTGATATGGAGGGGAGGGGGAAATACCAATTTTTCAACAAGTATAAACGTGAAAATAATTACATTTCTTGTATGGGAGCACCCTTGAATATATTTTTTTTCTGTTTGTCAGCCTTATTTGCATGGGTGTAACCAGCAATTTGTTAGGGTTGGGGCATACCGTTAGGGTTCCGTAACCAATGGGATTTACCCTTTGGGTACGGAACCCTAATAAAACAAACATAGAGGTTGACATAACCATATTACGTTCACAGTACCTACTTTTTCTTTACTTTTTCACAGTAATAAAATGCTCATTCATACCACCGAATGTACCGACCTAATAATAATAAATATTGTTTACGATGACATTTATAATAATTTTATTATTAATTAGCGTGGGAAAATTGAAAAAATGTTGTTTTTTGTCATCTATGATTAAAGATCTCACTATTATAAGAATACTAGTATTTATTTCACTTCGATCCGATACGTCTTTACATAGTTCATAATTTGGTTAAACTCAGTAAGTAAGTACCAAGTTGTACCAAGTAAGTAGGTCAGTAGTAGGTACCTACCTAGCTTAGGTTTACTTGAAACGTAATTTGTTCTAAAAGTAGAGTAGGTAAGTATAATATAATATGCACATCAATTTTGAAAATAAAACAGAGGTTGGCGGACGAATTCGCGGGAATAAGCTAAGCTATTCTTAAAAAAAGACAACCGAAGTCAGAAATGACAAGAGCTAGTGATAGAAAAAGGTGTATAACGCGCCTGAATTTGAATATACGCTAGCGCTGACACAATAAAGTGCAATTATTCAGTTCGCGCCTTGTACGTACCTACTCTGCAAGGAATATACTATATACTCTTTAACGAGCACCTAACGAGAGCTACTCTGATAAATATCGATAATTATTATTGTACCTTCTATACATGTACCTACTAAGTTACTACCCCAGGAGACGTCATCTTATACCTACACGACAGACACCCTATTTTTTGTAGACGGGGCCGGTCCATATTATTTCCTAGTTCATTGATACTACATCGTCATTCTTTCCATGAGAAACCTATCTTTTTTCCTTGGTGTGGCTTTGGCCGGTGAAGGTCACTGATTGATCATAGAGTATAATATTGAATATAGAGTAATTATCACTGAGATATCAGATATGGAATAGCCCCCAAGGTCCTTGTTTTGTGTCTAGTATTCCCATGGAATTAATAAGTACTTCGTACAACTATTAATTCCATGAGTATTCCTCCTTCCAACGTCATTGTTCTCGATAATCTGTATTTTACCTTTGCTCACAGACTTTGCTATTGTGTAGGTCTCGGAATTGCTCCGAGGTGTAGGTACTTTGATTTTTTAGTTTTGTGACCACAGAGTAGGTACTTCTTCTTCTTCTTTTTGAGGAATTGGCTCCGCGCGTTGAGCGATTGAGCCATTGTCAAATTTTTGTTATTTTCTTTCTTTCTTTTTTTTTTATTAATAAAACGAGGAAACTTATTTATAAATTTAAAATATACAAAATTTTGAAATATACAACGGAATTTAGAAAAGGATCAGAAAAGGATAGATAAAAATATAATGGAATACTTAATTAAGACTTATACTACATATTTACAACTTAATATCATTTAATAGAATGAATGAAGAAAACAGTTTATATACACAGGATATATCGGAGGACAAGAGGATGTCAACGGAAGTAGGAAGTGGTATATTACACTGAATAAGACCCTGGTAAAATGGATCCCGCAGTGGCGTATTTACCCTAGGGACAAGTGGGCCATGGCCCAGGGCGGCAGCCTCTGAGGGGCGGCGCAAGCCGCACCTCACTCAGATTTTTTTTACTTTATTTTTTTGAAATGTATAGCTTTCTTCATTTGCCTGAACAAATTAGGAAAAACCCCGCAGTAGATAATTAGAAAGGTATTATTTAGTTCTTGATTAGGTAGGTATATCAAAAACTTAACTCTCATGTGGTATTTTTGATAGACATTACAAGTATTTACAACGCGAGGAATCGTTTAAACTTTAACGTATTACTGATAACTGCGCCGGTGGTGGAGGGCGGGCGACGGGCGGCGTTATGTCCGTCGAATTCCTTCGCGCGCACGACTTAAGAACCCGGTCCTCGAGCGAGGCAACTTACGATCCTGATATTTTCTAGGCACACAGAAACAATAAGCGGTGTAAATTTAGGACCCTGACCATGAAAAATCAAACTTCGATACTTCAGACAAATTAAATGTCCATCGCGCGTTTAGTCTTTGAAGTATGCTCATAATTGTCAAAAAACACGCATTGTACGTAGAAACTAGTTTATCGCATTCGCAGTTCGCGGGCTAATACAGAGACAGTTCGACTTTGCAGCCCGCAGATGCCGCGTCAAAGTGTGAGCGTTTAGGCGTGAAGTTAACTTATTATTTTATTAATGAGAATTTCGATAATTTTTAACTCATTTGTAAGATCTGGGTTTCTATATGAATTATTATTCTTATTACTGTTGTCACTACACTGTATGAAATGCTAGGCAGTATGAAATGCACTATGAAATGGTTTCAGTTGATGTATTTAATGAACCGAATATGAAGTTTTTTTTTAACTGTATAGGCTAGCGCTTGACTGTGACCACACCTGATGGAAAATGATGATACAGTCTAAGGTGGAACGCGCTTGCCTAGGAGATGCCTATTCACTCTTGATCTAAAGGCGCCCGGGTTGTAACTGGCAGGAAAGACAGTGCCTGGGAGTTTCATATTAAAATGTATGGCGTTTTATTATTTATTATTTATTTATTTGCTTTTTGGATTGAATTATAAAAAACTAGGCCGGTGAATGTATTATCGATACTTTCGTCTCATGTTTGAACCAAAAATATTTTCAAACATAATAACGAAATGGCTTGCATAGTTCAATTAGAAAAGGCTGTATTAGATGTTTTGACCTAAGTGACGCATTTTTTTTCTCTACAATCAGGAATTATTGTATAAATATTCTATGGTGTTATCTGTTTACATTATCAAGTGTAGGCACTCGTGTAACAAAACTCCTCCGAAACTTCTTGGCCAATTTTTTGTGTAAATTTGGTAGGTCTTTAAACAAATTAAAAGGCAAAACAAAGTATCTAAGGTCAGCTAGTCCTTCTTTTAATATATAAAATATTTTTGTGTCACAGTGTTTGTAAAATAATTGCCCCTAAACGGCTTTTCCCAATTTTTTTGAAATTTTTTATGTATTCGCTAAGGCTGAGAATAGGACGCAAACCTTTTTTTTGTACCCTTGTATTTAAATAATCTATATAGCAAAACAACATTTGCCGGGTCAGCTAATCTTAATGTATATTGAAGCTCTTATTCGTCTTCTTGCTCGAAAAAAATACGAATAATTATATTACAAGCAGACACAACTCTGTCACTGACGACCCACCCCGCTATTCACAGAGTCATAAAAACAATATCGATCGCGAAGCACTTCCAGCGCTGCAGCGCTGGAAGTTCTTCTTCAAACAGACGTGCAGTCGCCTTGAGAACTGAAACCGCACTGAACTTTTCACGCTCGAAGTCTCGTATATAAAGCGATTTGTGGGAGGGTATTTTTTCATAGTAAAATGTATGGCGTTTTTCGCGTATAAATATGATTGATTTGGAGCTCATATTATTTGCTTTTTGGATTGAATTATAAAAAACTAGGCCGGTGAATGTATTATCGATACTTTCGTCTCATGTTTGAACCAAAAATATTTTCAAATATAATAACGAAATCGCTTGTAGAGTCCAAATAGAAAAGGCTGTTTTAGATGTTTTTGACCAAAGTCATTCATTTTATTCTCGAAAATGAAGAATAATTTTATAAACGTTCCACGGCGTTAGTGTAGACTCATTCACTAGCCATCTGAGTTTTTTTTTTGGTGTCATATAATGAAGTGAGTTGTTCAATATAGTTAAAACCGTAACTCCCTTTTTGCACGTTTTACAGGTTCGCGACCCTTAAGAGTTAAGGCAGTTCGGGGCTAGGGCGGCGCGAAGCAATGATGAAGTTTGTGTTCAAGTTGTTCCAAATTATCTCTAATCAGGGCCCTTGTTCTATATCTCAGTGATGATCACTCAGTGAGCTTCAATTAGCTTTATTGACATTTATTTTTATCCCTTGCCGCAAAATATTATTTTCGTTTCACTTATTGAAGCAGCAATGTATAGCGAATCATAGACAAAACAGTAGATAATTATCACTGGAAGTGTCAATTTTACAGAATAAGGGATCAGAGCATACAATTTTTATTAAGTTTTGTATTGAATTTACATTACCTTTATCATTTTAAACTCAGTCTGACAGTTTTGTCATTTACACTATGGGCGGCGACAGACGAATTTTGTAACCAGCCATAAAGATTGGAGGTAAACTGTAGTGGCTCTTGCACTAAAAGTTACTTCAAACACGAAATAAATTTCGTGAAAAACAGATTTACACAAAAACTACCAACGCTACTTACGGGTTTATGGCAACATAATTATGAAATAACTCAAATAATGCGGTCCATTAGAGTCGTGTCACTTCTAAAATAATGAATAGAATAATTTCAAATTCACTCATCATCCGTATATTGATGACCCAAACCCAAAACCAGTAATTGCATACCAAATTATAAAAATGTTGTTGGAGAGGGGCGCTCATAGAATCTTTATTTAACTTCTCATAAGCTTGTGTTGTACCGTTAAAAACGACTTTTCAGAGGATCACAAGATTATTTTAACTTAAAAACTTAAGTTTTGATGGAGCGTTCGATCTCGTTGTTTTTCGCGGGTAGGAAGTTTGGAGCGAACCACCAGCAATAGTTAGTAATTAAGCTGCAAACTATAGCTTTATCAGCCGAAGCGAATAGTTCAAAGAATAGAATTCTGAGTGTGGCCAAGGTATTCATAGACATGAGACGTAAAAAAGTTGCGGCCGTGCATCACATCACACTAATATTATAAAGGCGAAATTTTGTATGTAAATGTGTAAGTTTGTATGTTTCTTACTCTCACCCTCCAACAACTGAACCAGTTTTGCTGAAATTTGGCACAGAGATGTCCTTACTTGAAATATACCGAAACGGTAAAAAACAGGAAATTTAGCGCTCGCTTCGCTCGCATATCTAGTTATCAAAATATAATTTAAAGTTGGTGTTCATTTCATTTGCGGCTATTTGTGATTTCAAACTCTTTCGCCTACAAATTACTATTTTTAAAGAGGAAATAACGAAATTATTTTTGATCTTCGGCCGGAATAAATACTGATTTAACGTGTAAAAACTTAAAAACTTTAAGCTCGCTTCGCTCGCGTTTGTTTCTTAACTTTTTGGTTCTTATGATAACAACAAATAAAAACAGAATTCTGTAAATAAAATTAATCCATACTGATATTATAAAGAGGTAACGCTTGTGAGTTTGTGACGTTGTAAGGGGTGATCTCTGGATCTACTGAACCGATTTTCAAAGTTATTTCACCAATAGAAAGCTACGTTATTGTGGAGTGTCATAGGCTATAATAATTTCCAAAATTAATTACGCATCTTTCAATAAACTTGAATAATGTAATCTAAGTTGTGAAATAAGTTGCTTTCATCGCGTGCGCTGTGGAAACTATTAAGGATAGAACAAAACAATGTACTACAATATTAAAGAACGTATCAAAATCTGTAAAAAAAGTTCGCGATAGCATATGCCTATCTCCTACTGATAACTCACAATAACTGCTTTTACTGTTAAAATTGTGGATAAAAAAATTATATTTTTGTGAAGCTTATTTAGCCCATATGGTATTAATTTATATCCTTATAAATATGTTTTTAGAGCGGAAATTTAATGTAGAATATTTGTGCCCTTTACTCAGTATATATACTATACAGTTTAAACAAATATCTTCAAAGATATTAGTAAAATAAAAATGTGCGGTGTGCGCCGCCCCGGCCGTTGAGTGACGATATAGGTAGGTCAGCTCCCTACGCAACGGACGTTGACGTACGAAATTATATATTTTTTTCATTTATCCCGAACCTCAAGTATTACGCGGGACAAGCGGACCGGGACAAAAATATTTCTAACGCAGAACAGAGTCCGTGGGCACTGCTAGTATTTAATAAAATAAACTTTGCGTGATGGTAGGTACAAGTCCGTTTCACGCTTGGTGGTTTTAGAAATATCGAAAGCTTTAAAGAAAAAACGTTTCGGTCCGTGAATAATACGAATTCTACAATTCTATAGGGCGACAAATCCTTTTGGCCCGGGGCGCTGAATTTCAAAATACGCCACTGGGATCCCGGTTATATTTTGGGCAAGATAAAAATATATGATTCAGGTCACCCACCTCACCACACTCGCACAAATCACTGTTCACAATATGAAATCCACTTCTCACAGTAACGAAACCAGAGATCCTGAAAGAAAACTCTGGTTTTAACCATGTCTCAGAGAGACACATAGCCATGGGCTTATATTTATTTAATAAGTAAATAATGTCAGTTTTTTTGCTTATTGCACTTCTACAATTCCATTGAAGTATGTTGTGATCCATACTTAAAAAAATTGTTTAAAGCTGTCAATAATGATTCGGCGGCGTTGGACGGTGAAGAGCTATCGCTCGGAAATAGATTACTGGTATTTGAAAGTAATTTAATAAGTTCCAAAATTAATTGACCTATAGATTGTTGAGGTATTGTCGTATTTGATTTATGTTTTAGTACATTTCCATTAGGTGTTTGAGAATTATTATTATTGTATTCCTTTATAATTTCGTCATGTATGGTGCGGTCGTAACCTCCAGTTTGTTTTGGGGGTACACGGCGCTGAATATACACTGTTTTTTTTATGAGAATTTGTATTGGGCGAAGATGGTCTTGTTAGTGTAATATTTTTATTTTCGAACTGAGGCGACGAGGCTGCAACATCGGTATAAGGTTTTGAAGAAGGGGGATGGATTTTGGCTGCCTCTGCGTAAGATATACAGCTCTGGGCCATAGAAATTTTAATTTTTTGTTGTCTCGAGAACTCGGGACAAAGTTTGCTAGTGGCAAAGTGGCGACCAGTGCAATGGAGACAATAAGCATTTTCCAAGATAATGTTACAAGTGTCTGAGACATGTTCGTCCCCGCATTTAAAACAACGAGGCTTTGACCTGCACTGCAATTTAGTATGACCAAATTTGTAGCAGTTGTAGCACTGTATAGTTGGAAATATGTACAATTCAACAGGGAGCGCTGTATAGCACATGTAAACTCTTTTTGGTAATATTTGACCATCGAACGTCAATACAACCATGTTGGTATTAATAAATAAACTAGTACCATCATCTTTCGGTGTTTTTCTTTTAATACGTCTAACCTTTATAATTTTTCCACAACCCATAGGAACAGTAATGTTTTCCTGAATGTCGTCCTCAGACCAGTCTTGGGGTACACCCTTTACAATACCTACTCTAGTGACAATAAAACTAGGTATGAAAACCTTGTATGAGAGATTAGCAATTAGTGGGTTATCTATGAACAAATTAGCATCTTCGTAGTTGGTAAATGCCATAGAAACTCTATTTCTGCCAATACGTTTTAAGCTACCATTAACTATATTATTGATATTATATTTTTTTTAATCTTTACCAAATTGAATAGGGTGCAGCGTAACAGGATCATTCGGAGATGTGGTTATCCTTTGAATGTGAACAGTGAACGGCCCTGAATCTGTGCTTACATATTTCCTTACTAACTGCGGTTGTGAGGGACCTGCACCAGTGGGTTGTGTAGCGGAGACACTATTATTGAAAGGAGGGACATGAGTTTCAACAGGCACAGTTTTTTCGCCTTGAGCATTATTCACAACAGGGACCAACTTCTCGTCTGAATCGTCACATTGGCATTCATGAGTAATCTGTTTACCGTTCCTACTTCTACTTCTCTTTGTTTTGCAAATTCGGCACCTTTTTTGTGGTTTGACTCTTTTCCGTTCTGAGAGAGGAATAAGACCATCCTCAGTGTCCATCGATGAGTCGTCTATAACTACATTATAAGCTACAGGACTAGGAGGGCCAGTGTCTGGCCCTGGACCCCCCAGTCCGGGGCTATCCGGGGGTGGGTCAACCCCCGGGCCCATAGTAGAAAACTATACGCTTACCAGATAAGTAGTACCTATATACACTATTTACATAAAATATCAATAAAAATATGTAAAAACTATTAACTAACTACTATTTTACACAAAAAACCTCCACTGATCCACTTTATAAAACAATTAAAATCAATAAACCAAAAAACACGTCCACCAAATTAGAAGTTTCCCGCGCTTTTTCGAAAACCATCAGTAGGTACTTTTTTTTATATATATTTTGTTTTTGTCTATGATTATCACAGACCACAAAACTATGATCTAGTTTCGGGGTCTGTGAGTTGTGACTATGATTTTAATTAATGTGTGGTCCATATAATGTACTCTGTGGTGTGGTCTGTGATCTGAGTTGTAAACAAAATACAATATAAAGATACAAGTCCTAATAAAAAATACAAGTAAAAATAAAATAAGATGGATTTTCGTCTTTACGAAACTAAATTAGCGCACCATAAGATATTCAAAGATATGAGCGAAAGTTTGAATGGTTCCGATTCCAAATTACGCAATTTGTTCGCATATAGAGATGATGTTTTGTATGTTTGGAATTCGGTCGAAAACTGTTTGTTTAGTGTTAATTTAAAGCGGCTTGATGAAGATCCAAATACTCCGTATCAGGTAATCTATGTCCTAAAGTATTCCTAAAGTTCCCTGATAATTTGTAAGGTTCGAGCATTAAACCCAACGTTCTTAGGTTATGTTGTGTTTTGACGGCCGGTTTCTGTGTTTAGTAAAAATATACTATAAATGTCACGCACAAAAAAAATGTGCAGTGAAAAAATTCGGTTTCATTTAAATATTCACTTATACTTACGCGCGCCTGAATTCGCGCGCGGTTGAATGTTTATACAAGCAGACCAATTATTCCATGTCAATTAATAAATGGGTCACCTAGGGCTTCAAAGGTTGTAGCTGGGAAGCCAAGTTTTGCTTTGCTTTGGTCGGATACACCCCTACATTTGAACAGTAGGAGCACCAGCGTCTCATCCTCCTCCCTGCAGACTGCACAGAAGGCTCGAGCGCCGTTGCTTATCTCTCTAAATGTATGTCATTATTTCTTACCTAGTTTACAATAAAGCAATTAAAAAAATGGAGTAAAATATTGTCACAATGTCTGAGAATATAGTATTGTAGATAGCTAGCATATAGAGATAGGAAACACAAATGTCTATGTTCCAACAGGTTTTCTGTTAAACAGGGTTGAGCCTAAAGTACTTTCTTTCCCAGTTGTTATATAAATCATATTATTGTGAAACAGAAACTCCACCTGCTTTGTCCACCTGCTTTCTCCGTGGAGCACATTGTCAGCAGCGAGTGTGGCAGCAAACTTTGCATATGGGGCTCCAGAGGGGTAACTGTGGCAGAGCTACCATCGCGATGGGGCCGCGGTGGACTCTTCGACTCGGGAAGACAAACAGTTTTGTGCAAGTAAGTTGAAATAAATTCCTACATTCAAGTTAAAATCAAATAATAATTTGATGTTCTTTGTTTCCTTACAATCAAGTAGAGATTACTGAGCATTGCTAAACATTGCTCTTTGAGTAAACCTTTTTTTAAACATAATAACAACTGTACACATAACTGTAATACATAACACATAACAATGGCAAAGTACCTCCTAACTGCAAAAATTAATATTTTACACAGAGCGTAAAAAAAACTAAAGTAAAAAGTAGTTAACCAATTTACGCTGATGGTATTCCTTGAATTTGATAAATGCTGTTACATTTGAAAATGGAATTTGACCTTTTAATTGAAAATTAAAAATAAATAATTAAAAAAATCAAAAAACCCGACTGCAAAAATGTCAACTAAAATGCAATAACTTAAAAGACTGAAACAAGGCGGACAACGAAAACAAAATTATAATAAACTTAAAACGATGCAATTTTTACTTCATTTTAACAAACAACATTATGAGCTGATAGCTTTAGTTAAATTTTCGCATTCAATTTAAAAATATAGAAGGCGGGACCTATTTTTGCAAATTATAAAGAAAATTAATAGGTCCCGCCTGCTTTATTTTTAAATTGAATGCGAAAATTTAACTAAAGCTATCAGCTCATAATTTTGTTTGTTAAAATGAAGTAAAAATTGCATCGTTTTAAGTTTATTATAATTTTGTTTTCGTTGTCCGCCTTGTTTCAGTCTTTTAAGTTATTGCATTTCAGTTGACATTTTTGCAGTCGGGTTTTTTGATTTTTTTAATTATTTATTTTATTTCAGGCTTTTTAGTTGTCACACTTTACGAGCTAAACCTAAGCACTTTTATCTACACAATGTGAAAGACGTAAAGTGGGTATATTTGGTTATATATTATATTATGTCGGTTCAAGTCAGTCAGTCACCTGGAAGAAGTAAAAGTTGTAAACAGTGTCGTCAAACGCAAACCTGGATTTTATCCCGGAAATATATAAGCTGTAACATTTCATAGGTGTAGTTTGTGTACGTTTAGGGCTCAGGCATATCTAACTCACGTCGCTTTAAGCAGATCATTCGGGAAAAACTGATATTACAAATAGAAATAGAAAAAAGCTTTATTTCCCATAGGCCTAACTTACAGGCACTTATGAAAGGTCATTTATATTATTTAATATAAAACGATATGGTGATAACTATTATTCGACTTAAAACTAAGTTTACGAGGGTTCCAACGCGCCCTGCACTGAGAAGAAGCCCACAACAAACTCAGCCGGGTTTTCTTTTATTTATCTTCACCATTTTACATAGGTAATCTCTTAAAAATTAATTGAGCTAATAAAATAGCAGCAGTTCACTATCACTCCCAGGGATTTGATTCTTGTAAATAATCCCTAATACTATAATACGATTTAGCCATGAGCTTACGTTTTACAGCTACTTTGAACTTTTTGAGGGACAAGTTCAATATTTCGTTAAGGAAAATTATTGATTGAAAACAAAACTACATGTAAATTATTGATTGAAAATTTGAAAAATAAATTATTTTATTAATTCAATAAAAAAAAAAATTTAAAACTAATATTTAATTTTTTTTATCAAATAAAATCGATGATGGATGCCAGTGCCACTTTAATCTCGAACTACTCGTCAACGATATCTAGACAGTGTCTACTCCGCGCCGTTCAAAAATAAAATGCTAAAGATTAGAAAGCCTACCTTGAGGGTCATTAGATTAAATCTGATCGACAAAGTGGAGCGCGTCTTAGAGTACACACAGCGCCATCTAGGGCGAGTAGCGAAAGTACAGATGTTAAAATAATTGTTTAATGATTATATTAAATTATGTTTTCGATTTATGCTATGATATACCAAGTAAAAATGCACAATATAAAGTACGACACACACTTGGTCAATACAAGAATAACGCTATCAAAAACTACAAATGTTACCATTTTGAACGCATTGATCGACTGTTTATAATTCCAAATTAATTCAAAACATATGACTTATATATATTTTTGTAATCTCCTTGTAATTCCCTTCATTTTGATACCCTACTCGATAGGTTTGGTTAAAATTATTTTAAAAATGACTGACAATTTTAGGCCCAAAATCCGCCATTTTGTTTTTTATTTTCAAAAACCTATCTAAGAACACTTGGGTTAATGAGACGAATCTAACGATACCATTAACGTCAAAATCCATGCAGCCGTTTGGAAGATACGTGGTCATAAAGAAATTTACATACATACATACATACATACATACATACAAGATACGCGCGAAAAACATAACCATATATATTAGGTCCTTACATATGAAATTGGCGTTTTGTCGTACTGGCCACTTTGATCTCAAATATCTCTTCTTTGGTTAGAAATTCCAATTTCAAATTTATACAGCTATTAACTCATGCTTTTGTGTTTTGAAAATCGTAATTCATTTGTTTTTTTCTCTTTCGGTTTTTTTTTTGGGGCGCTCTGTTTACAAAATGGAAAACTTGAAATATCGCTTTATTTACGAGTACGAGTTCCATCTTGGCACCAGTGCTGCAGAAACGGCTCGAAGGATTAATGATGTGTACAGCGAGGGTATCGCAAAAGAAAACACAGTGCGTTTTTGGTTCCAACCTTTTCGTTCTGGAAATTTCGACCTGCAGAACAAGCCCCGTGGACGGCCGGAGACCAAAGTTGACAATGAAGAATTGAAGGTTATTGTGGAAGCGGATCAATCGCAAACCACGTCCAAGCTAGCTGCAGGCTGCGGTGTTAGTGATAAAACTGTTTTAGTTCACTTGAAGCAAATTGGGAAGGTGAAAAAGCTTGAAAGGTGGGTACCTCATGAATTGAGTGCAGCAAACTGACAAACGCGCGTAGACTGCTGTGTTACATTACTAAACGGGCACAGTAATGAAGGGATTTTAAATCGAATCATTACCTGTGATGAAAAATGGATCCTGTATGATAATCGGAAACGCTCATCGCAATGGTTGAACCCTGGCAAACCAGCCAAATCCTGCCCCAAACGAAAATTGACTCAAAAAAAATTACTTGTGAGCGTTTGGTGGACTAGCACCGGCGTCGTTCACTACAGCTTTCTTAAATCTGGCCAGACGATTACGGCGGATATCTGTTGTCAGCAACTGCAATCCATGATGGAAAAGCTAGCTGCTAAACAACCGAGGCTGGTCAATCGTTCTAGGCCACTGCTGCTTCAGGACAACGCTAGACCACACACTGCACAACAGACGGCTACCAAATTAGAGGAGCTTCAATTGGAATGCCTAAGACATCCACCTTACTACCCGGACCTTGCTCCAACAGATTACCATTTTTTTCGAAATTTGGATAACTTCTTACAAGGGAAAAAATTTAACTCCGATGAGGCAGTCCAAAGCGCTTTCAAAGATTTTATTGATTCCCGTCCGAATGGCATTTTTAGTAAAGGGATCAATGAACTACCTATAAGGTGGCAAAAGTGCATAAATAGCAATGGTACATACTTTGATTAAATATATATATTATATTTAAAAAAAATCGACTTTATGTTCCTCCCATACAAAACGCCAATTTCATATGTAAGGACCTAATATTTTTGTAATCTCCTTGTAATTCCCTTCATTTTGATACCCTACTCGATAGGTTTGGTTAAAATTATTTTAAAAATGACTGACAATTTTAGGCCCAAAATCCGCCATTTTGTTTTTTATTTTCAAAAACCTATCTAAGAACACTTGGGTTAATGAGACGAATCTAACGATACCATTAACGTCAAAATCCATGCAGCCGTTTGGAAGATACGTGGTCATAAAGAAATTTACATACATACATACATACATACATACATACAAGATACGCGCGAAAAACATAACCCTTCTTGCAGTCGGGTAAAAAGTGAATTTCATGAAAAATCTTGGTTAGCCACCGATAACAATAATATGTGTATACATAAAATAAAAATTACAGGAGCTGCTCCCTGGATGAAAAGTTCCTGTACTTGCAAGGAGAGATTCGCCGCGTGCACTGGCACCCCCGGTCTGTGACTCATGTGCTGGTACTCATCTCTGATAACACTATGAGGTAATACAGTTTAATGTTTTCCACACTTCTTTCTTTCACTGGGACGTATCTGCGATTAGACGGTTATTCGCCCGTTGCGCCTGGAGTCGCAGGATCACTACAGCCAGCCAAGCTCACTCCAGAATCCGAAGAGTATGGTCATGTATGCCAAGAAATAAAGAGTAAAGAGGACTCCCAGGTCGCGGAAATCTGCGAGTGTTGCTGAGGATCCTAGTTAGATCTCGCGTTATTCCGACATTCCAGTGCATCTTAGTAGCATGTGTGCCGGTGTTACATCCTCCTCCATGCAGGCTCTGCACAGAGGACTGTCTGTGATTCCAAGGATGAAGAAATGTTTATTTAGTGAGCAATGCCCTGTTATCATGCCTATGATGAGTCTTAGTTTGTCTTTGCTAAGTTCTAGAAGTTTTTCTGTAAGGTGTTTATCTAAGTGTGTTAAGGCTGTCTTGCTTGACTACAGTCTGTAGTGCATTCCCATATTTGTGCGTCTATCTGTGCAGTGTTTTTGTGTAACCATGATTTGTACTCACTGAACGGTATTGGGACAATCGGTTCCGGTCCCGCTACCGCCTTTCGTGCTAGATCATCTGCCGTGTCGTTACCTACATTACCACTGTGAACACAGATCCAGCGTAATGTTACTTTGTTCCACAAACACTGTTGGCAAGCCAAGTTTGGGTTTGCCATAGCCAGTCAATCTGCCAAAATTTTCTTAGCGCTGGACATTTTTTTTTCTAAACATGTTGGGGATGTGGCAGTTGTCAACTTAAGTCTACAATTAACACTAATGTTTCACGTTTTCAGACTCTACAACATAGGTCTAAAGAGTGGTCCCAAGTTGGTCAAAGTGTTTACCATTGGGCCCAGACCTGCTGGTTCCTTGGGACAGACTGTTCTCGACAGTTTCGGAGACGCAGCAGTGGACTTCACACCTACCCCTGGAAAAAATCTACTGATATTAAGTGGCAATGGTGATGTTTACATAATGCAGTCTGAGCTGGACAATAAAAGGTGAATTTTGATTGCACTCTTTCTTTCTTTTTTTGTATTCTCTTTTTGTATTATTACTTTTTGTAATGCCAAAATAGTAAAATTTTGTTAAGGTGAATTACGCCTCTACCCACAAAATTTAAATTTTATTAGTTTCTTTCATTTTGCTAGCAATTAACACAGTGTAAGATTACGACATTAAGATTTTGGAAATGGCAGGTTCATCTCCAAAGGTTTGTATAAAAATCTTTGCTTAAAATGTCCAATAAAGGAAATTAATATAAAATTCACTATTTTGTCTCAAATTTGATACTTGGTCTAATGTCCTAAAATGGACACTTAACTGAGATTTTGAGATAAACATGTGAAGATGATAGAGAAGACAAGATTTTACACTTTGCAGGCAGAACCAATTATTTCGTCCATCATCAAAGAGAGACGACTTTACGTTTATCTCCCTTCGGTCCCACGCTATCTGTCTCAAGTGTCAAAAAGAGAATAAATGAATGGACAGAGCATAATAGGATTGCAATCTCTGCATATTTATAATGTGGGTAAACATTATTTCAGCCTAGTAAAACCTCCGACGCTGAAGGGGCCTCTGCCGATGTACCCTCCCGCGGATGATAACTACGGCTCCGAGTCGTGCGCCATCGCCGCGCTGGGCGGGACCGACACGCCCGTGGCTGTGGTCATCGCCAGCGCCTCCGCTGTGCTCTACCATTGCTTGCTGCTGCCCGACGTAAGTACTCCTTTCAAACTTCAATAAATATACACACACTATATAATATTAGTAGTGTGTAATCCATACCAAATTGTCAGTTTGAATTGACCAACCTTTTTGTAACGGTCAGACCACGGCGGCGGGGGATGCACCAGGCAGCGAGCCGGAGGAGCTGGACGGATGCGCGCTCTACGTGGTGGAGTCGGTGGAGCTCAACATCGTGATGGGCGACGAGCAGACGGCGCTGCAGTACGTGTCCTCTGTGCACTTGTATCCAGTGAGTGTGTCAGCTTGATGATGTTCTGTAACGGCCACTCCACGGCGGCGGGGGACGCACCGGGCAGCGAGCCGGAGGAGCTGGACGGATGCGCGCTCTACGTGGTGGAGTCGGTGGAGCTCAACATCGTGATGGGCGACGAGCAGACGGCGCTGCAGTACGTGTCCTCTGTGCACTTGTATCCAGTGAGTGTGTCAGCTTGATGATGTTCTGTAACGGCCACTCCACGGCGGCGGGGGACGCACCGGGCAGCGAGCCGGAGGAGCTGGACGGATGCGCGCTCTACGTGGTGGAGTCGGTGGAGCTCAACATCGTGATGGGCGACGAGCAGACGGCGCTGCAGTACGTGTCCTCTGTGCACTTGTATCCAGTGAGTGTGTCAGCTTGATGATGTTCTGTAACGGCCACTCCACGGCGGCGGGGGACGCACCGGGCAGCGAGCCGGAGGAGCTGGACGGATGCGCGCTCTACGTGGTGGAGTCGGTTGAGCTCAACATCGTGATGGGCGACGAGCAGACGGCGCTGCAGTACGTGTCCTCTGTGCACTTGTATCCAGTGAGTGTGTCCGCTTGATGTTTGTTCTGTAACGGCCACTCTACGGCGGCGGGGGGATGCACCGGGCAGCGAGCCGGCGGAGCTAGACGGGTGCGCGCTCTACGTGGTGGAGTCGGTAGAGCTCAACATCGTGATGAGCGACGAGCAGACGGCGCTGCAGTACGTGTCCTCTGTGCACTTGTATCCAGTGAGTGTGTCCGCTTGATGTTTGTTCTGTAACGGCCACTCTACGGCGGCGGGGGGATGCACCGGGCAGCGAGCCGGCGGAGCTAGACGGGTGCGCGCTCTACGTGGTGGAGTCGGTAGAGCTCAACATCGTGATGAGCGACGAGCAGACGGCGCTGCAGTACGTGTCCTCTGTGCACTTGTATCCAGTGAGTGTGTCCGCTTGATGTTTGTTCTGTAACGGCCACTCCACGGCGGCGGGGGACGCACCGGGCAGCGAGCCGGCGGAGCTAGACGGGTGCGCGCTCTACGTGGTGGAGTCGGTAGAGCTCAACATCGTGATGAGCGACGAGCAGACGGCGCTGCAGTACGTGTCCTCTGTGCACTTGTATCCAGTGAGTGTGTCCGCTTGATGTTTGTTCTGTAACGGCCACTCTACGGCGGCGGGGGGATGCACCGGGCAGCGAGCCGGCGGAGCTAGACGGGTGCGCGCTCTACGTGGTGGAGTCGGTAGAGCTCAACATCGTGATGAGCGACGAGCAGACGGCGCTGCAGTACGTGTCCTCTGTGCACTTGTATCCAGTGAGTGTGTCCGCTTGATGTTTGTTCTGTAACGGCCACTCTACGGCGGCGGGGGGATGCACCGGGCAGCGAGCCGGCGGAGCTAGACGGGTGCGCGCTCTACGTGGTGGAGTCGGTAGAGCTCAACATCGTGATGAGCGACGAGCAGACGGCGCTGCAGTACGTGTCCTCTGTGCACTTGTATCCAGTGAGTGTGTCCGCTTGATGTTTGTTCTGTAACGGCCACTCTACGGCGGCGGGGGGATGCACCGGGCAGCGAGCCGGCGGAGCTAGACGGGTGCGCGCTCTACGTGGTGGAGTCGGTAGAGCTCAACATCGTGATGAGCGACGAGCAGACGGCGCTGCAGTACGTGTCCTCTGTGCACTTGTATCCAGTGAGTGTGTCCGCTTGATGTTTGTTCTGTAACGGCCACTCCACGGCGGCGGGGGACGCACCGGGCAGCGAGCCGGAGGAGCTAGATGGATGCGCGCTCTACGTGGTGGAGTCGTTGGAGCTCAACATCGTGATGGGCGACGAGCAGACGGCGCTGCAGTACGTGTCCTCTGTGCACTTGTATCCAGTGAGTGTGTCAGCTTGATGATTGTTCTGTAACGGCCACTCGACGGCGGCGGCGGGGAACACACGGAGAATAATAGTATAGATAAGAGACCCACATATAAGCAGAGATCTGCATAAACCATCGGTGCGATGGTTTTCGGATTTCCCGTCAGCTTTGTCCCGATTCATATCCATATTCCTACATCATGCCGCATTTTCATACATTTCTGTCTTGCACGCAGGTGGGCCGCAACACGTACGCGTGCGCGCACGCGGGCGGCGTGCACACGGTCACGTTGCCCGTGCTCGAGCGGCTGCTCGAGTTCGCCGAGGCAGACGAAGGTTGGTTTCATCATCATAGACAAAAGGAAACGGACCACCTTTCGTCTCTGTAACACTTACGGGTTTCCAGTGCGAGTGGTGATTTCATAACAGAAAAAAATGCTAACCTAACCTAACCTTTTAAAATGAGATAGCGATATTGAATGGAGTATCATAATATGAAAGAGCGTTACTTTTTTATTCTTCATAATTTTATTTATTGGGCAAGCTATTAAAGACTATTATGATTATTATGACCTATTTAAGAACCGACTCGACAAACATCTGAGCAAGCAACAATGAGCACAATTGATATAGGCGCATCAGCGAAAGCTGCTTAGCCTATTATTAAATAATAATAATAATAAGCTGTCGAAAGAAATACCGTCCAAACTTTCTCTCCGAAGTTTATCGATCGTAAAATCTGAAATAATTACGATCGTGTATTTTGCAGGAAAATAAAATCAACTCTCTAACTACCTAGTATATTTTGACAAACCTCTAAAAATAAAGTTTGCGGTTCGTTATCAAAAGTAGGTACCTGTACATTATAGTTAGTTCAATGAACAAAAGTACCTAATTCTTTTAAAGTTTCACTTCTTTTATGAAACCCTCGGTGCTTCTCTTCATCTTATCGACTTATCATCTTATCGACAGAGGTTATTCGGTTCATCAAACACCACTGTTTTCAGGTGAATGGGATTCGATTCTCCAAGCGATATGCAACCACCCGAGTTCGGCGCGGTACCTCTTGCACACGAGCGGGCAATCCAGTCCAATCGTGGGCCTCGCGGTGACGCCGGCTCCGCTGCACACGCTGCTCATACTGTGCTCCTCAGGGGATTTCGTCACCAGGTAACACTTATGTGGCCCAGCATGGCCAGGGGATAAATATTTTTTAATACATTTGCTCAAAAAAATGAAAATGAAAATATTTATTTTCACATAGGCCTAAATCTCGCTCTTATGAAAAGTCAAAACTCTACCGCCAGGTTCGGAAGCAAGTTTGCACCGAGAAGAACTGGAAAGAAACTCGGCACTTGCTCTTTTCAAAAATGCCCATGTTATAATACAAGATTTCTTATAAAGTATGAAAAGTTTTAACATATTTTTAAGATATCTCGTGAGGTAATGGAAGTATATTTCTATCATTCCAAGAATCTTTGTCGTTGACATACATTACATTTCCATGTGTGTTGAGCGTGCGCAATAGTTATTCTTTCCCGCACTAGTGCCTTTTTGTTTTCCTCCTACGCGGCACCGGAGCGGGCGCACCAGGACGCGCACGAACACGAGTACGGCACGCAAACGCGTATAACTAATATTTATTATCGCAAATGTATTAAAAAACGTCGTTCAGTGCACGTGCGGAATTGTCATTTCTACTCGTCCCTATAGTTGACTCGCGCCTTCGGCTTGGGTCTACAAATTGGGACTCGTAAAATTTCCGCACTTATATTGAAATGTCCTATTGCTAATGTTAGAGGTAGTAGTGAAATTTCCTTCCTGGCAGGTGTTATGCAGGGCGATGGGGATAGCTATGCTCGGAGTATGTCTACGTGATCAAATGAAACCAGAAATGAGGAGATCCGTAGACGAACTAAAGTCACCGACATAGCTCAACGTATCGCGAAGCTGAATTGCCAATGAGCGGAGAACCGACGGACGTTGGGGGCCCAAAGTGCTGGAATGGCGACACCGCAAAGTTCAGTAATAATTCAGTAAATGTTTAATTTTCCAGGACATTGGAGCCATGTAACTTGGAAGAACAGCTTTTTAAAGAACTCCAGTTTAAAAATCCTACACTCGAAGAAGACGACATCAATGCTTTACTGAAAGAGGTCCGTATATGTAATTAACAGCTGCTGTACCTTCTATACCTTCCAATAATATTCATAAAAAAGAAATTATCCAGACTTGGACTTATACTTGAAGAAAAGAGTTGCTGCCCGCGCGGCAATCAAATACGATCTACTCTCAAACCTACAGAAAATTTCATAACAATCGGTCGAGCCGTTTCGGAGGAGTTTAGTAACAATCACGAGACGAGAGAATTAGAGAAGAAGATTTGTATTGTATACGCATTACGCACTCCGAGAGTGCTGACAAAAGTGTAAACTTGCACTATTCTTGTGTGTAATGTAAAAAATATACGTTGTCGTTGAGTTGTCGGTTACGGAAACAGTGTGAGGTGTCAGTGACGGTAACGTGTTCAATGGTTTTTACCCCTCTAAAAAATGCAAAACGCGACTAAAGAAGTTTGGACTCAAAAACAGTGACGACATGCGAGCTTTATAATGAAAAATATTAAACTTTTGGGTTTTTCATAGTTTTTAAGGCACAATTTGATACGTTTATAGGGAATGAACTTGTGTTAAATGTAATTAATATTTATTTTCTTCCATTACAGCGACAAAAACTACCTTTTACGTCGATAATACAGGAAATTTTGGAGAGGCTAACTTCGCAGCCGATACTCAAGCTGGACAAGAAAGAGGAACCCGGCCCTAAGGAGTGCTTGGAGGTAAACAATTACTATTTACTACAATACAAGTTATCATGCCGGATAAAATATGAATAAATAAACATTATTTTTATTGTAACAAAGTTTCTTTTCGGACGGCATCGTGCAGTGGGCTGCCTGGGGGAAAGAAAATTGATTTTGACGTGACAACGTCTTATAAATCGATAGAGCCGGCTGCACGCACAAAAAAACATGACTTATCCGGCGTTACCTCGCGTACCTCGCTCGCGTTACCTCGCTCTGAGGCGTTCCATGTAAGGCTTGAAGTGCAAGCGAGAGTTGTCACGTTCAACTATCGTCAGTAAACCGACTTTACAGACAACCAATTTTTTGCATAACGAAAATCCAATCACTAAGAAAATCAACGAAAATCCAGAATGTACTAGTTATTAGTGAACAGAATGAGTACATATTATGCAATCACTTATGTAGATTAGGTATGACAAACTCGTTAGCGCGAGCTATCTGAAGGCAGCGAACGAGCATCTTACCCCATCTAATGAGCGATGGGTATGATGGGTGCCCATTCTGTTGACTAGTAGGAGAAACTTCTAGATTTTCAAAGATTTTCCTAAATTTCCTTCGTGTAGGGATTGTCGTCACGCAAAAAAATCCCTTTTCCTTCGTCTGCGCGATTTTCCGAAAAGAAGCTTTGTTTCAAAATTGAAGCCTATTTGTTCCAGCTACTCACGCAAGCGATGGTCAATCTTCGTACTGAATACATACAACGACAAAAGAGAGTGATGGAAGTGATGGAGAAGAAAGTGTCGTCGCTGAAAGCGCTCGGGACACAGCATCGCGACTGGCTCGCCGAGTTACAGGTACTTATTTCTTACTAACGCGGAACACTAAATAGGTAGGTATAGTAAAGGGCAGAAATATCTACATCAAATTTCCGTTCTAATAAACATATTTTTTCTACTATATAAAAATAAGTCGGGTTTTCCTCCCTGACGCTATAACTCCAGAACGCACGAACCGATTTCCACGGTTTTGCATTCGTTGGAAAGGTCTCGGGCTCCTTGAGGTTTATAGCAAAGAAAATTCAGCAAAAATTTCAACAGAAAAGCGGGAAAATCTTTTTAGCGGGAAAGCCATCTGGTGGCGAAACGGAGTTCGCCGGGTTTGCTAGTAAAGATATAAATTAATACCATATGGACTAAATAAGCTTCACAAAAATTATTAGTTTTTAATCCACTATTTTAACAGTAAAAGCAGTTATTGTGAGTTATCCGCAGGAGATAGGCATAATATGCTATCGCAGAATTTTGACAGATTATGATACGTTCTTTAATATTGTAGTACATTGTTTTTTTCTATCCTGAATCCTCAATAGTTTCCGCAGCGCATGCGATGGAAGCTTTTTTTTACAACTTGGATTACATTATTCAAGTTTAAATAAAGATACGTAATTAATTTTGGAAATTATTATAGCCTATGACACTCCACAATAACGTAGCTTTCTATTGGTGAAAGAATTTTGAAAGACACAGGTTTTTTGTATACTACAAGTTATTTGTTGACTCACCTGGCTCACCTATTCACGTAACGGTTTCACACACTTGAGTGATGTGAATTAGGAAAAAATTAAAATAACTTTACGTCGTTTAGAGTGTAAAATTGAATTTATTTCAAACATCAGATTTGAATATAGTATTTATATAGTGCGATTTAGTTTGTTATAGTGCGACAAGGCTATCATGGTGCGTGGGCAAACTCGGAACTAATGCCGCTACCTTCTGACATTGATAGTTCGCTCTGTATTCATAGCTATCGGTATGTTGCAAGTAATTTGCGTTGTTGTGGTTGTTATGAACTAAAAGTGAGGAGCTTTTATTCACTGGCTGCATTTTTTCTACAACTACGCCCTCCTGTCAATGTCATTCAAGTGCCAAAAGAGCCTTGTCTAACACAATATGGTCTGGCCCTATTTACAAAATTAAAGTGGCTATTTTTAATATGTCAAGGGGCGCATAAGAAGGCATCCCCAAGGATAGTAACTATGTACATGAACATTTGGCAACAAATCCCGCCAATGCGCCGTATGTCACGCAAGTCTAAGCTAGAATTAATGAAAGGGCATCTCCATCTCTCCATAGTTTTGTTATTGCGACTGAACTGTACACGGGATGAAGTGTTGCTTCCTGTCAAGAGCGATTTGCAATAGCGCGACGATATAATCCACTAGCTCGGCCACAAAACGCAGCGGCATCGCGGCGTCCAACGCTCGTCTTGCTGAACGACACGCTGCTGAGACGCAGCGCCTTCTTATAGCTCCGCCGAGCGCCATATCGAACTGGGCACGGGTTGACGATCTGCAAGAACTCGAGGATATAGTCCACTAGCTCGGCCACAAAACGCAGCGGCATCGCGGCGTCCAACGCTCGTCTTGCTGAACGACACGCTGCTGAGACGCAGCGCCTTCTGTTAGCACCGCCGAGCGCCATATCGAACTGGGCACGGGTTGACGATCTGCAAGAGCGCGACGATATAGTCCACTAGCTCGGCCACAAAACGCAGCGGCATCGCGGCGTCCAACGCTCGTCCTGCTGAACGACACGGTGCTGAGACGCAGCGCCTTCTTGTAGCACCGCCGAGCGCTATATCGAACTGGGCACGGGTTGACGATCTGCAAGAGCGCGACGATATAGTCCACTAGCTCGGCCACAAAACGCAGCGGCATCGCAGCGTCCAACGCTCGTCCTGCTGAACGACACGGTGCTGAGACGCAGCGCCTTCTTGTAGCACCGCCGAGCGCCATATCGAACTGGGCACGGGTTGACGATCTGCAAGAGCGCGACGATATAGTCCACTAGCTCGGCCACAAAACGCAGCGGCATCGCGGCGTCCAACGCTCGTCCTGCTGAACGACACGGTGCTGAGACGCAGCGCCTTCTTGTAGCACCGCCGAGCGCTATTTCGAACTGGGCACGGGTTGACGATCTGCAAGAGCGCGACGATATAGTCCACTAGCTCGGCCACAAAACGCAGCGGCATCGCGGCGTCCAACGCTCGTCTTGCTGAACGACACCCTGCTGAGACGCAGCGCCTTCTTATAGCTCCGCCGAGCGCCATATCGAACTGGGCACGGGTTGACGATCTGCAAGAACTCGAGGATATAGTCCACTAGCTCGGCCACAAAACGCAGCGGCATCGCGGCGTCCAACGCTCGTCTTGCTGAACGACACGCTGCTGAGACGCAGCGCCTTCTGTTAGCACCGCCGAGCGCCATATCGAACTGGGCACGGGTTGACGATCTGCAAGAGCGCGACGATATAGTCCACTAGCTCGGCCACAAAACGCAGCGGCATCGCGGCGTCCAACGCTCGTCCTGCTGAACGACACGGTGCTGAGACGCAGCGCCTTCTTGTAGCACCGCCGAGCGCTATATCGAACTGGGCACGGGTTGACGATCTGCAAGAGCGCGACGATATAGTCCACTAGCTCGGCCACAAAACGCAGCGGCATCGCAGCGTCCAACGCTCGTCCTGCTGAACGACACGGTGCTGAGACGCAGCGCCTTCTTGTAGCACCGCCGAGCGCCATATCGAACTGGGCACGGGTTGACGATCTGCAAGAGCGCGACGATATAGTCCACTAGCTCGGCCACAAAACGCAGCGGCATCGCGGCGTCCAACGCTCGTCCTGCTGAACGACACGGTGCTGAGACGCAGCGCCTTCTTGTAGCACCGCCGAGCGCTATTTCGAACTGGGCACGGGTTGACGATCTGCAAGAGCGCGACGATATAGTCCACTAGCTCGGCCACAAAACGCAGCGGCATCGCGGCGTCCAACGCTCGTCCTGCTGAACGACACGGTGCTGAGACGCAGCGCCTTCTTGTAGCTCCGCCGAGCGCCATATCGAACTGGGTACGAGTTGACGATCTGCAAGAGCGCGACGATATAGTCCACTAGCTCGGCCACAAAACGCAGCGGCATCGCGGCGTCCAACGCTCGTCCTGCTGAACGACACGGTGCTGAGACGCAGCGCCTTCTTGTAGCTCCGCCGAGCGCCATATCGAACTGGGTACGAGTTGACGATCTGCAAGAGCGCGACGATATAGTCCACTAGCTCGGCCACAAAACGCAGCGGCATAGCGACGTCGCTCGTCTTGTTGAACGACACGCTGCTGAGACGCAGAGCGTTCTTGCAGCGCCGCCGACCGCCATGTCGAACTGGGCACGGGTTGAAGTGCTCAACAGCTGCTTCCTGCCAAGAGCGATCTGCAAGAGCGCGACGATATAGTCAACCAGCTCGGCCACAAAGCACAGCGGCATCGCGGCGTTCAGCGCGTGCACTTGCTGAACAACACCCTGCTGAGACGCAGCGCGTTCTTGTAGCACCGCCGAGCCCATGTCAAACTGGGCACGGGTTGAAGTGCTCAACAGCTGCTTCCTGCCAAGAGCGATCTCCAAGAGCGCGACGATATAGTCCACTAGCTCGGCCACAAAACGCAGCGGCATCGCGACGTCGCTCGTCTTGTTGAACGACACGCTGCTGAGACGCAGAGCGTTCTTGCAGCGCCGCCGACCGCCATGTCGAACTGGGCACGGGTTGAAGTGCTCAACAGCTGCTTCCTGCCAAGAGCGATCTGCAAGAGCGCGACGATATAGTCAACCAGCTCGGCCACAAAGCACAGCGGCATCGCGGCGTTCAGCGCGTGCACTTGCTGAACAACACCCTGCTGAGACGCAGCGCGTTCTTGTAGCACCGCCGAGCCCTTGTCAAACTGGGCACGGGTTGAAGTGCTCAACAGCTGCTTCCTGCCAAGAGCGATCTCCAAGAGCGCGACGATATAGTCCACTAGCTCGGCCACAAAACGCAGCGGCATCGCGACGTCGCTCGTCTTGTTGAACGACACGCTGCTGAGACGCAGAGCGTTCTTGCAGCGCCGCCGACCGCCATGTTGAACTGGCCATGGTTTGAAGTGCTCTACAGCTGCTTCCTGTCCAGAGCGATCTGCAAGAGCGCGACGATATAGTCCACCAGCTCGGCCACAAAGCACAGCGTCATCGCGGCGTTCAGCGCGTGCACTTCGCAAGGGCTCGTCTTGCTAAACAACACCCTGCTGAGACGCAGCGCGTCCTTGTAGCACCGCCGAGCGCCATGTCGAACTGGGCACGGGTTGAAGTGCTCAACAGCTGCTTCCTGCCAAGAGCGATCTGCAAGAGCGCGACGATATAGTCAACCAGCTCGGCCACAAAGCACAGCGGCATCGCGGCGTTCAGCGCGTGCACTTGCTGAACAACACCCTGCTGAGACGCAGCGCGTCCTTGTAGCACCGCCGAGCGCCATGTCGAACTGGGCACGGGTTGAAGTGCTCAACAGCTGCTTCCTGCCAAGAGCGATCTGCAAGAGCGCGACGATATAGTCAACCAGCTCGGCCACAAAGCACAGCGGCATCGCGGCGTTCAGCGCGTGCACTTGCTGAACAACACCCTGCTGAGACGCAGCGCGTTCTTGTAGCACCGCCGAGCCCTTGTCAAACTGGGCACGGGTTGAAGTGCTCAACAGCTGCTTCCTGCCAAGAGCGATCTCCAAGAGCGCGACGATATAGTCCACTAGCTCGGCCACAAAACGCAGCGGCATCGCGACGTCGCTCGTCTTGTTGAACGACACGCTGCTGAGACGCAGAGCGTTCTTGCAGCGCCGCCGACCGCCATGTTGAACTGGCCATGGTTTGAAGTGCTCTACAGCTGCTTCCTGTCCAGAGCGATCTGCAAGAGCGCGACGATATAGTCCACCAGCTCGGCCACAAAGCACAGCGTCATCGCGGCGTTCAGCGCGTGCACTTCGCAAGGGCTCGTCTTGCTAAACAACACCCTGCTGAGACGCAGCGCGTCCTTGTAGCACCGCCGAGCGCCATGTCGAACTGGGCACGGGTTGAAGTGCTCAACAGCTGCTTCCTGCCAAGAGCGATCTGCAAGAGCGCGACGATATAGTCAACCAGCTCGGCCACAAAGCACAGCGGCATCGCGGCGTTCAGCGCGTGCACTTGCTGAACAACACCCTGCTGAGACGCAGCGCGTCCTTGTAGCACCGCCGAGCGCCATGTCGAACTGGGCACGGGTTGAAGTGCTCAACAGCTGCTTCCTGCCAAGAGCGATCTGCAAGAGCGCGACGATATAGTCAACCAGCTCGGCCACAAAGCACAGCGGCATCGCGGCGTTCAGCGCGTGCACTTGCTGAACAACACCCTGCTGAGACGCAGCGCGTTCTTGTAGCACCGCCGAGCCCTTGTCAAACTGGGCACGGGTTGAAGTGCTCAACAGCTGCTTCCTGCCAAGAGCGATCTCCAAGAGCGCGACGATATAGTCCACTAGCTCGGCCACAAAACGCAGCGGCATCGCGACGTCGCTCATCTTGTTGAACGACACGCTGCTGAGACGCAGAGCGTTCTTGCAGCGCCGCCGACCGCCATGTCGAACTGGGCACGGGTTGAAGTGCTCAACAGCTGCTTCCTGCCAAGAGCGATCTCCAAGAGCGCGACGATATAGTCCACTAGCTCGGCCACAAAACGCAGCGGCATCGCTCGTCTTGCTGAACGACACGTTGCTGAGACGCAGCGCGTTCTTGTAGCACCGCCGAGCGCCATATCGAACTGGGCACGGGTTGACGATCTGCAAGAGCGCGACGATATAGTCCACTAGCTCGGCCACAAAACGCAGCGGCATCGCGGCGTCCAACGCTCGTCTTGCTGAACGACACGCTGCTGAGACGCGTTCTTGCAGCGCCGCCGAGCGCCATGTCGAACTGGGCATGGTTTGAAGTGCTTGCTCTACGGCTGCTTTCTGTCGAGAGCGATTTGCAAGAGCGCGACGATATAGTTCACCAGCTCGGCCACAAAGCACAGCGGCATCGCGGCGTCCAGCGCGTGCACTCCGCAAACGCTCGTCTTGCTGAACGACACGCTGCTAAGACGCAGCGCGTTCTTGCAGCAACGCCGACCGCCTGAAACAAGCAGTAGTGTTCCGTGCCTCAAAAGAAAAAAAACGGAACCCTTTTAAAATCACTCTGTTGTCCGTCTGCATGTCATGAGCCTTAATTTCAGTAACTGTTTCTGCCGAGATATTAACACGAGCCTGCTGTTTATAATGAAAATTGTATCTTTGTGACCCCTACCTAGTGTATATCGTTATTGTGCAACTCAGGGGTTGATTAACTAGACTTAACGGTCTTTTAAACCTACAACTTATCTGTATTTAAGATATTGACATGAAATTTGGAAAAATTGTAGATAATAATGCAACTAACAATTTCAGAATCAACTTATCAAAATTATATTATGATTATTGAACAATTTACTGACTCGTCATAAGTGCCTGTAAAATAGGCTTATGTGTAATAAAGTAGGTATCTGAATTTTACCGTTTCCTGCGAAGTCTTTGCTTTTTATCACGTTTAAACAAGCGAGCTGCGCCTTTTCCACAGTTGTATAAAAATGTTCGCAAGTGAAACTTAGAACGATGAGTAGCAATAGACTTATTGTAGATAACAGGAGTACTGATGCCACGTAGTAGATGATGGTTATGTGTATCTAAAAAAAGGATGAAAAAAAAAGTTACATCACTGATCTCTAATCTATGGATTAATCATTCTATACATCTGACAGTTCGTGTTTTGTGCCGATTAGAAACGCCACCCTCGAATTTCCATGATACTAAATTGTCATTTTTTGCTAGGGAGTCGTTTAGAATGTCATTTTATTTTAGTTCCATTGACGTTCACGCCAGGTTGCGCAACAATCAGCGCCAAAATGGCGAATATCAAGTGTCTTAATTTTTAAGTTGACTGTCTGCGATTTCGATCCATAGATTTTTTTCATAATTGTTAAATTCAAAATAAAAAGATTTTATCAAAGAAGTTCCATTATTATTTGTTTAGGGGCTTTTTTTAAAATTATTAGTATTGTATATACTTTTAAAACTTCAGGTTATTTTTTATGTCAGTAGACATTTTTTTATCATTAATATTTCTGAAACTTAAAAGCGGAATCGGTGGCCATTCATATTTTTTTACAAAAATTCATTGCACAGATATAACTGTGCTTGTCTCTATTTTGGGTACAACCATCAAGGTTGTACCCAAAATAGAGACAAGCACTTTCTATAAAGGCATACATTCGTTCATATTTGAATGGGCATTGTTCTTTAGACTGAGACTTACTAATTTATTTCTTTTTTAAATAAAATTTGCAATTTTTTAATATCTTAAAGTAAGTTATTTACGAAGACGTTGGGGCTAAAATACGAGTAGGTACATATTATGGACACTCAAAAATACTACTCTTCCTCTACATCAGTCCACTGCAAATCCACTTGTTCGATTCAAACACCAACAATATCAGTAAAACACTCACGTCACTCAAGATCATTTCTATCGAATATTGGACAAGGCTAACTGCACTGAGAAAACATTTTCCCTCGCTGTATAGTATCTGAAAATTATTATTTGGTATGAAATTGAAATAGTACATTTCAATATAAGTGCGGAAAGTATGTTATTTCTTTACGAGTCTCGGTTTGTTGACACAAGCCGAAGGCGAGGGTCAACTATAAGGACGAGTAAAAATGACAATTCCGCACGTGCAGTGAACGACGTTTTTTAATACATTTGCGAAAAAAAATATTGGTTTTACGTGTTTGCCTGCTCCGTGGTTGTATGCCGTGTTCGTGTTCATGCGCTCCTGGTGCGCCCGCTCCGGTGCCGCGTAGGAGGAAAACACAAAAGCACTAGTGCGGAAAAGAATAACTTTGCGCACGCTAAACACACATGGAAATGTCAACTTTTTGAGCAAATGTATTAAAAAATCTTTATTTTCACATAGGCCCAATTAATAGGCTCTTATGAAAAGTCAAAACTCTACCGCCAGGTTCGGAAAGCAACCGAGTCTCTTGCCAGAGAAGGGGTGCCGAGTTTCTTGCAAGTTCTTCTCGGTTCAAACCTGCTTTCCGAACCAAGCGATAGAGTTTTGACTTTTCATAAGAGCCTATTATTAAGGCCTATGTGAAAATAAATATTTTCATTATCATTTTTTTCATTTTAGGTCGTAAAACATCGGTTAAATAATCGTTTTAGTCCGATAATACGGAAGTTAAAATATCTTACAAAATGTTGAAATGTCTTGTTAAATATATTGTAAGCTTCGATTATTTTTCTGTAAGCTTCAAATAATTCCGTCCAATCTTCTATTGTTACGATGGTAGATTGTGGACGATGATTAGAATCCTCTGTAAATATAAAAAGTAATAATTTCCAAAAAGGAAACTGATGTACAAGACTTTTAAGGATCAAGCAAGGATCTACCCGTCAAATTCAAATTTTATCTGAGGGTTGTTTTACACTTATGGTGAAACTTTCTCCGTCCGTCACACTCATTTCTTTCAGAAAACTATTGAAACAATTGACATGAAATTTGGAATTAATGGCCCAACATCATTGGAATAAAAGAGAATTGAAAATTAATCATTTTTTTTAACCTCTAGTATGTGTGGTTTAAAAAAAGAACCGGGGAAAAAGTAAGTCGGGGAGTTGAAATTTCAAAGTGTGATAACAATGTGTATCATACATACAGTAAAATTGTGAAAATGGCAGTAAGTTTCTTCTTCACACTTTATATAAAAATCTTTGCAAGTGTTCTGTTTAGGAAATTAGTTCGTGAATTATGACTAATTTCTTAAAATGAAAGCTTTGAAGAAAATATTTTAATATAAACCTGTGAAGATACCCAGACCACGCTACCATTTCCGCAATTTGACTGCCGAAAGCCTACAATGACGACTTCCCTGGCGCAGTGGCGGCGCGCTCGGATTGGAGTGGGAGGTCGCGGGTTCGATTCCCGCCACGGGCCACTTTGGAATTATATAATTTCTAAATTGGCTCAGGTCTGGTCTGGTGGGAGGCTTCGGCCGTGGCTAGTTACCACCCTACTATAGCAAAGACGCACCGCCAAGCGATTTAGCGTTCCGGTGCTATGCTTGTAGAAACCGTTGGGGTAAATTTACTTACCCTTCCAAGTTAGTACGATAACATCTTAGGATGCATCATCGCTTACCATCAGGTGAGATCGCAGTCAAGTACTAACTTGTATAGAGAAAAAAAAAATGTCGTATCAACTTTCAAATAAAATTTGAAAGGGCAGACTGGTTTAGTTTGCCGTGTTTAATAATTGCGCATTAGTACCTGAAAGTATGCTATCTGCGTCACCTGTTTTGTCGTTACCGATCATTCCTCTTAAAGATGCTGCACTGAAGCGCTCGAGCTCACAGATCCACAATTCCAGATGACTGTCGATTAGACTGACAATACGACTCGCGCTAATTACATTAATTTCAAAGTGAACCATGAGCATTATCAATATAACATCAAGGAACATCGCTCCCCAAAACTTCATATACACTACAAGTACTGACGCCTGGCAGAAAGTGATCACAGCAATCGCGAACCACGAAACTGCGTTAAAACTTGGAAACACTCTTGTTTTCATTGAACTTTAACATTTTAAAAATTGTGTATATATTCAAAACGAGCCTTACATTTGATTCTTTGTAACATAAATTCGAGACGTAAATTATCAAAAAGCCTGCGCAGAAAATTACACCGTCGATCATCGCGAGCGTCCTATAGATAAAGGTCGAGGATAAAAACGGATACACAATAAATCGACTTATAAAAATGAAGGTGGGTATAACGACACCGAACAAAGACATAAAATCCACTCTGCGACTGTTGAAGAATATGAAGTTATCGTATAACGTGAATTTCGGCAACAGAGACGCCCATTGCACCACGTTGAATGGAAGTAATATAGTTTTAAATTCCTCATCCAGAATATTATCGAAATACATGATGGCAGCTTCTTGAAGAATCAACTAGGATTCTATTTATTCATACAATGGTTCTCTTGAGATATCATTCGATAAGGATTGTTTTTTTTCCTAATTTATATTCTTCTACTTATATCATCAACTTGGATTTATGATTTTTGCACTAAATTGATACTAAAATTATTGATGTGGTTTATCAAAATTGACTGGTTTCTTTAATTATTATTGCACGTCTATCTTGTAGAATAAGTAACTTTGTATGTTATCGCAATTGAGATATTGGCTAGCTAAAGCTGAACGCACATCGGCTACTATAGTTTGAGTTATGTAACAACTTGCTCAACCGAATAAAAAGAATAGAGAAACCAGGACTACATTGTAAAATTGCATGCCGTTTTATGAGCGAATTTTTCGGGAAATATAGGGTAATATGCTTTTCAAATTCAAACGATTATCCTAATAAATAACACAATCATTCTAGATCTAGAACATCAAAGTGCGTATAAAAAAATCAAGGCAAGCCACCGAAACTGGTCTGTTGGAAAAACAAAACGCGCGTGAGTTCAAGCCGTTTTTACACGACTGCCCAAAAAAGGAGTGTAATGTTTTTAGGGTTCATGTATGTATGTATGTGAGTTTCTTTATTCCACCATAACTTCTGAACGGCTAAAGAGATTTGGCCATATGGGGTATCGTTAGAATCATCACATCACTCCAAGTACAGGGGTCGAAACAAGTCAGTAAAGTCAGTAAAAGTCAGTATTTTTGACGTTGGTCAGTAAAAGTCAGTATTTTGAAAAAAAGGTCAGTAAAGTCAGTATTTTAGCACATCGAATCCTAAAGAAGAGAGGAAGAGAAAAAATCGCTTACATTCACATAGCGTTTCCAGAGCAATCTTTGCTCGGCAAAAATATGTAATTTTAATATATTTGCTCAAAAAGTAGACCTTTCCATGTGTGTTTTGCGCGCGGAAAGTTATTTTTTTCCGCAACAGTGCTTTTTTGGTTTTCCTCCAGCGCGGCACTGGAGCGGGCGCACCAGAACGCGGTGCCACGGAGCAAATGACAAACTTTCCGCACTTATATTATAAAAACATAAATTTTCGAACACAAACTTCGGTCAAGTGTGACCAAGAACCAATACTACCGAGGGAAAATTGACATTCGCAATCATGGCTATTAGCAGTTCTTGATATCTTTTGCACATATGATTTCCTTATATCCAATACGGTATTATCCAGGGGGCACTTAGATTAGTTGCTTGTCTGGTAACTATGAATGGTGGTGAAGGTTGGCTATGGGGATGGTGGAGGCCAAACTCTAAAAATGTGTTATTCGTTTTTCACAAATCCTAAAGGAAACGTCGACATTTTCCCGTTGTAGTTCCCTGTTCCAATCTTTACACATGCTTTCAGGGAAGTTTCCTTTACCTTTACTATACAATCTACCTATAGATTGCTGTAGAAATTTGGGTTTTTTGAGTATCCCACGGGAACTATATTTTTTTCCGGGATAAAAAATAGCCTATGTTTTAATCCGGGTTATAAGCTACCTATGTTCCAAATTTCAGCCAAATCGGTCCAGTAGTTGCGGCGTGAAGGAGTTACAAACATACACACACACACACACACATACACAAACTTTCGCATTTATAATATTATTAGTAGGATTAGTAGGATGAACCTCTAAAAACAAAGTTACGTTTGCTGTTCGTTATTACAAGTAACTGTATGTTGTAGTTCAATGAACAAAAGTGATTGAGAGATTGAGAGAAGTGATGAAACTTTAAAATAAAGTTTCATCACTTCTCTTGCAGTATGGAATCCTCGTTGCGCGAGTCTGACTCGCACTTGGCCGGTTTTTTAACACATTCCGAATCGCATGAAACGAGTGGTTGTAAAGGAGTGGGGCGAGTCTTCGTGAATTGAACTACCTATAAAGAGCCGTAATAAAGCCAAATAATATTATTTAATTAAATTAAAAATTAAAAAAACACGAAAACCCTGTGGTAAAACTACTTTTAAAAAATTATTTAGCAGATTCGGATGGATTCTGATGATATCCCGATTTTTACGATGTGTTAAAATGTCTTCAGTCGTTCAGAAGTTATGGTGGAATCACAGATTACCCCGAAAAGAAAGCTAAGTCGCATACGTACAATAATACTTGAAACCTAAAAACATTACATTCCTTTTTTTGGGAGGTCGTGTAATTAGGGTAAGCAGAACTTGAACAAAGGTCAGTATTTGGTCAGTATTTTTGAAAATTTTGGTCAGTAAGTCAGTATTTTTGACGTCGAAATCTGTTTCGACCCCTGCAAGTAACATAGGCTATATATTCTTTTTTGGAAAAAGTCGTAATACAACAGGGCAGTCGTATTTTAATTTTTTTATTCCTCTAATAATGTATTCGACTCATGAAAACCTAAATTCTAAAATATCTTCTGCTTGTTATTTTACAGGTGAGAAGTATATACGTATACTCTTTCCATTCGTTTATTTTCTCTTTGACACATGAAACAGATAAAGCAATAGCGAGGAACCAGAAAAAGACCACTTTACCTATCTCTCTCTATAGTTCCTCGCTATTACTATATAATAACAGTTTCATGTGGTTTCATGTGTCAAATAGAAAAAAAAGAATGGAAATAGTATAGTAACCAATATGCAGTCAGCATATACATTAATTTGGGAAAGTAATAAATGGACTATAGTAAAAATTAATTGAATAGTGACTACATAACTGATGCATATTGTTGTTCAATTGCATAATGAATAAGCTTTTACACGAATGAGTTTTTGTTTTAAAAGACAACGATGTTATGATAAAAGTATATAACTATTGTACTTATGACATCAGCTGACGATATCAGCTGTAGCTATTCCACTTCTAAGACTCAATCATATGGAACGAAATTCAAAAAAATGTATGGGAATAACATATCCGATCGCAAAATAGATCATGTGACTTCCGCGCAAACGATTGTCGTTCCAAAAGCGTACCAAAAGCAATCTTAAAAATGGAAGGGATGGGTTGATGAGGAGTTTAGTTAAAAACAATGTGTGTACAGTTAAACCTGAGTAGGTAATTGAGAACTAAATAAGCGAGAACAGAAAACTCTATTATTAAGAGCATTTGCCAGGTCCCTTCATTTTGTCCTCCTTTGAAACTCGATTTAGCGAGAAACCTTTATAATAGAATAAATTCGTTAATTAATTAACAAAAAAGCCGACTTCAACTCTCATCAAAGTACTGTTGAATACATCCTTTGCAATTTTAAGACTTATATGGTTATGAAATGGGACCACACGGGAAGCGTCAGCTTTCTAATAAGAAAAGAATCATCAAAATCAATTCACCCAGTCAAAATTTATACCTCATAAATTAAACATAAAAAAACATAAGTACAGTCGAATTGAGAACCTCCTCCTTTTTTGAAGTTGGTTAAAAAGAGATGTCGGTCCCTTGAGCCCTCACTTAGTTTGACCGTATTTACATTGCGCCTCTCGCTGAGGCTTATAAACTAAAATTAGATTTTTTTTATTTTTAACCGACTTCAAAAAAAAGGAGGAGGTTCTCAATTCGTCGGAATCTTTTTTTTTTTTTATTTAGAAAGACTTCCAGAGCGTGCACCTTCAAACGACCGCCCTGAAGGAAAAGCGAGCCCTCGTCGAGAAACACCAGGAGGACATGAAATACAGGTACCTTAGAAATATTGATAAAAATCTTATCTTGGTAATCAATTAAATATTTTGATCGCCAGCAGTTAAAAATAAACTCACCAAAACTTAAGTCAATTGTAGCAAAAAAGTGAATGTGTCAATTTTTTGGTACACAAGTTAAACTGGTAATTTTCTCAATTATCGAGAAGGACTCGATGTCTACAAAAAGGAAGGTGTTTTGGACAATTATCTGTTCATAGTTCTTTTTTCTGTATGTTGCTGGTATTATTCTCATAATACTGCTTCAATTCAGGTGTTCAGTCGTGATTCGGGGTTTACGAGCGGGTTGCGGCAGTTCTGGGGAGGAGAGGCGGCTGTTGGCCGAGCTGCAGCAGTATGAGAAGCGCGTCGCTGCCCTCACGGAGCAGCTGCGCATCCTCATGCTGCACAAGCAGCACAAGCAGGAAGAGGTGAGGGACATTGTATACCGTGACCAGCAGTGGTTCGGTGTCTGCGAGCGGCTGCGGCAGTTCTGGGGAGGAGAGGCGGCTGTTGGCCGAGCTGCAGCAGTATGAGAAGCGCGTCGCTGCCCTCACGGAGCAGCTGCGCATCCTCATGTTGCACAAGCAGCACAAGCAAGAAGAGGTGAGGGACATTGTATACCGTGACCAGCAGTGGTTAGATATCTGCGAGCGGGCTGCGGCAGTTCTGGGGAGGAGAGGCGGCTGTTGGCCGAGCTGCAGCAGTATGAGAAGCGCGTCGCTGCCCTCACGGAGCAGCTGCGCATCCTCATGTTGCACAAGCAGCACAAGCAAGAAGAGGTGAGGGACATTGTATACCGTGACCAGCAGTGGTTAGATATCTGCGAGCGGGCTGCGGCAGTTCTGGGGAGGAGAGGCGGCTGTTGGCCGAGCTGCAGCAGTATGAGAAGCGCGTCGCTGCGCTTACGGAGCAGCTGCGTATCCTCATGCTGCACAAGCAGCACAAGCAAGAAGAGGTGAGGGACATTGTATACCGTGACCAGCAGTGGTTCGGTGTCTGCGAGCGGGCTGCGGCAGTTCTGGGGAGGAGAGGCGGCTGTTGGCCGAGCTGCAGCAGTATGAGAAGCGCGTCGCTGCCCTCACGGAGCAGCTGCGCATCCTCATGCTGCACAAGCAGCACAAGCAGGAAGAGGTGAGGGACATTGTATACCGTGACCAGCAGTGGTTCGGTGTCTGCGAGCGGGCTGCGGCAGTTCTGGGGAGGAGAGGCGGCTGTTGGCCGAGCTGCAGCAGTATGAGAAGCGCGTCGCTGCCCTCACGGAGCAGCTGCGCATCCTCATGTTGCACAAGCAGCACAAGCAAGAAGAGGTGAGGGACATTGTATACCGTGACCAGCAGTGGTTAGATATCTGCGAGCGGGCTGCGGCAGTTCTGGGGAGGAGAGGCGGCTGTTGGCCGAGCTGCAGCAGTATGAGAAGCGCGTCGCTGCCCTCACGGAGCAGCTGCGCATCCTCATGTTGCACAAGCAGCACAAGCAAGAAGAGGTGAGGGACATTGTATACCGTGACCAGCAGTGGTTAGATATCTGCGAGCGGGCTGCGGCAGTTCTGGGGAGGAGAGGCGGCTGTTGGCCGAGCTGCAGCAGTATGAGAAGCGCGTCGCTGCCCTCACGGAGCAGCTGCGCATCCTCATGTTGCACAAGCAGCACAAGCAAGAAGAGGTGAGGGACATTGTATACCGTGACCAGCAGTGGTTAGATATCTGCGAGCGGGCTGCGGCAGTTCTGGGGAGGAGAGGCGGCTGTTGGCCGAGCTGCAGCAGTATGAGAAGCGCGTCGCTGCCCTCACGGAGCAGCTGCGCATCCTCATGCTGCACAAGCAGCACAAGCAGGAAGAGGTGAGGGACATTGTATACCGTGACCAGCAGTGGTTCGGTGTCTGCGAGCGGGCTGCGGCAGTTCTGGGGAGGAGAGGCGGCTGTTGGCCGAGCTGCAGCAGTATGAGAAGCGCGTCGCTGCCCTCACGGAGCAGCTGCGCATCCTCATGCTGCACAAGCAGCACAAGCAAGAAGAGGTGAGGGACATTGTATACCGTGACGAGCAGTGGTTCGGTGTCTGCGAGCGGGATGCGACAGTTCTGGGGAAGAGAGGCGGCTGTTGGCCGAGATGCAGCAGTATAAGAAGCGTATTAAACTCTTTGCTGATTTTATTAACATCCCTCTGACCTATCAATCAAACACAAATGATTTTTTTTTACTGTCTGAAAATGAATACTTAACTTGATTTTGAAATAGAACTTCATCAACATACTCCAAATCATAAAATTTCCAATAACGTTCGATTGTTTCAATGGCAGATGAAAAAATGGCAGGAAGAATACAAGAAGAAAGATACAGTCCTCGGCAAGTCACACAGCGACACGATTTGGTCCATTCTGCAGCAACAGTGAGTTCCATTTCATTTGTAAAACTCTTCCTTTCATATAAACATGTAAATTATTAGTTATTTAAAAAAAAACACACAACTGAACTGTGGTAAATCTACTTTTTTTCAAAAAAAAAATATAGCCTATTTAACTCGGAATGATCTAAGGATTCTAACGATACCCTTATACGTCCAAATCTCTTCAGTCGTTCAGAAATTATAGTGGAATAACGAAACGCGTATAGGTACATACATACATACATGAACCCTAAAATCATTACACTCCTTTTTATGGGCAGTCGTGAATAATAAGAAGAATTTGAGTTGAGACCCTGAAATTATTGTACGGAGTTGGCAGATAGCAGAGGGTCCTAAGCTTATGATATAATGATCATTTGGCTCTAAGTCTAAACGCTTTTCCTTTTTTGTTGTTTATAACGGGACAAAAAGTCGAAAGTCCACGGTAAAAGACCTAAATAACTTGACAGCTAGCCACGTAATCCGAACGATTTACGTAAACCTTCTTCGACAAGCAAATAATAGTGCCATATGTTAAAATTCTATAGGTGGCAAAACAAGCATTTTGGCACCGATAAACTGGCGACATTTTTTCGCGCCCTGTCCAGGGTAACGTGTCTATTCAGCTAACTCATACCATATAGTATTATATTATCTGTGCTCATACTAACACTTCGAATTCCTTAGCCACAACTAATTGCTAGTAGGTCCTTATTTAGACTGCGCCGGAAAGTCTGAAAGACGTAAAACATCATTTGTGTTATATATTTGAACTCGTAATATAATATTTTAATTTTATTATTCCAGAACGGCGCAGATATCTTCTCTAATCGAGGAAACCAAATTACTCAAGGACCAATTAGGTGTAATGTAAAAAATTATATTCGTAATTTAATCGTTAGTGATATATAAATGTTCGATGATTGAATTAATAGTGTATTAGTAATTACATAAAAAGTTGATTGTTAATTAAAGCACAATATGGAACTGATTATTATTGTTATAATTCACCAAAATTTTTGTGTTTTTTTTTTTCTCATAAAAGATTATTTTTTCGTATGAAAACTAAAGGTTACCTCCTAATGCGTTAGTGATTCAAAAATAAGAGTGTTCTGTTAAATGAAAAGTAAATAAAAGATGTGATTTATTTTGTCATTGTTTTATTGAGATTTATCTCAAATTTGAAACTTATTATCTAAATTATTCCATAATTATACCTATAGCTGAACACAGAATTGACTACAAAAATTTTTTACGAGTATTGTCATTACAATTATACGAATGTCTATATCTACTCCTTTACATAACAGGTAAACTAAAAAAAACTAATCTGTATTTGTAAAACTATATCGATAATTATAAATTGTGAGCCGTCGCGTCGTCTAAAGATTTGTATCGTTTCTACATGACACACTAAAAAGCGTTCATGTTCTTTAAATTGAAGTTTAGTGATTTTTAACAAAAGAAAAAAATATATATTAGGACACAAAATTAAAATCAATTTTAATTGTACACGTTTAGCCAATTCTTAACTTTAGCGGATTCGACAATTCTAAAACCGATGACACAATTTTTAGTAGTCGTGGACGACAGACACATTTAGAGTCTCAGAAATTGATTGATATATCTGGTGACTTATTCTGTATTCATTAGTCATTTTAACGTCTCTAAAGACGAAACTTCTTATCTACTTAAAGAAGTTGGTCCTTTACTAAAGGAAACCCAAATAAGATCATTCGAAAAACATGCAATAAACTAATAGAAAAAAAAAACGAAATGTTGGTGGGTATATACTTAATGCAATAAGATTTATTACAAACCACTGTCTAGTAATCGATCTCAATTGATTGAAAATAAGGCGCTTAACTCCTAAACATACTTATACCGAGTTGCACGAAATAAATTCAAAATTTTAAGTGGTACTTAAACTAATTTAATAATAATCAACGTCAAAAAACGTATCAAATTTTGAAATTTCTCGCGATTAAATTAGTTTAAGTAGCACTTACATTTTTAAATTTATTTCGTGCAACTCGGGGTTACTTAATGCCTAATTAATTTTGTGGTTTATACTAGAGATGCCACGAATATTCGGCAACTATTCGGTATTCGGCCTATTCGGCCACTTTTTGTGGTATTCGGTATTCGGCCGAATAGTACTTATTATTCGGCCGAATACCGAATACCAAATTGTGAAAAAAAAGACGCATCATATTACTCAAAATTTGTATTTATTACCAAATTACAATATTTTAATAAGTAAAATTAATCAGCGGTAAGTTGTGATGGATAAAAACAAGCTTTTCAGCATTTGATGGTAGCAAACGATTACACTTTTCATCGTAAATGATACCAGCTTCAGAAAACAACCTCTCACTATACACGCTAAGTACTCCCGGGAGTACCTCATTTGCCACAGTATTCTTCTCCATTGTTCTCCTCATTATTACTATTTCGCATATTATCAGTAGCGACTTCCTCAAAGCAGTTCCAGAAACTGTCGTGTCAATTCAAATATCTTACATTTTCATTCATGTTTCTTTTCTTACGAAGTGGAGAACAATCTTTATCAGTACTACTAGATTCATCATCATCGACAAGCATGTACTTAGTGCCGAATGTTCGGCGGCCGAATATTCGGCGCTTCGGCCGATAGCGTTGCCGAACATTCGGTATTCGGTATTCGGCTAAATCACTATTCGTGGCAACTCTAGTTTATACCACATGGATATTCTAAGTTGAATTTTATTTACACATCACTCAGCGGCCCCCAGAACATTTTGGAAACTCGCGTCTCGTCTTCTGATGTGAAGAAGTCTTTGCCCAGTTTCACGAATTCTTTGAGTGACAGTTTGCCATCCTGTAACAGGAAAATCAGCTTTCTGAGGAAACACATTTATTAAATGTACATGTAATTAAAGATGCATCAACTCAAGAATTCTACAAGACTGCCACTTTTCATGTCAAGATCCAATATGATGGGCCCCAAATTTTTCTTCTTAAAACTAGAGATCGGAGGATATCACCCATCAGCCACATTGGACCTAATATCTAGTCCTTGGCAGTCACTGTGCCTCTTGGACGATCTAACCTAATGTGCCTAGACCTTTAAAGGAGTTTGATTATTGCGGTCATTTATAATTTCCTGGAACAGTCCAAAAAGCCTACAGTTTTTTTTAGTTGCAATCACAGAGTAACTGATAAATTATGTTCTTTCAACAAATGCATGTATGTGCATCATGTAAGCGCATACCATCAGACACACGCGCTCTCGTGAGTCGCACGAACTATGCTTAAGGGGATTTATTGAATTTCTTTTTGTCTTTCTCACTCTCACGGAGATTTGGTAGGTGCGACATGCAGCGTCGCGGAAGAATATAACAGAAAAACGACCTTTTACACTATAACATATATATATATATACTATAACAAAAAATAAGCTGGTTATCAAAAATCTGTTTCTTAGCGTTTTTGGATATTATTATTACCGACACTTTAAAACAAAAATTACAATTACATCCAAATGTAGTGTCCGATAAAAACTCAAAAAACTGAGGTTTTGGAGCAACTTTTGGGAGAACTTTCTATCGAGAAAATTTTATCCAATCGTGTTTCTGCTTCTTAGCGCTTATTATACATGACGTGTAAATTTGAAAGTAATTGTCTTTATAGTTTTTGCATAAAACTTCATTCAAAATCGCTTAAATACGGCTTCTACACCGTTAAAGAAGGACCTTGTTACAAAGAAAAACTGCGAGGAGTTGGAACATCCAGCGTCACTAGTACGAGTAAGCACACATAGGTACTAAGTAAGTACTAACCCCGTTGGTATCGATGACAGCGAAGGCGACCGCAGCGTGCTCGTTGCTGAGGCCGAGGCACTGGAAGAACAACTTGAACTCGTTCACAGAGATGAAGCCCGACTTGTCTTTGTCTACTGCCTGTAATGAACATAATACTCAAATAATGCGGTTGCATTTGCATAAATAATGTAGGTACTGCAGTAGTTGTTGCCTGCAAACAACATCAGCTGCAGATGAAGATAGGGGCGTTAAAAACGCCCCAACCATCCATCCATAACGTAACACCATATATTATGATAGATTGATGCTCAGTGAAGCCGAAATGAATAATATTTAGACGTGAACGAAGACATATGTTTATTCGGATGGAATTTTGGTTTTGGAGATCAATTTTGATGATAGGTATTATATCCAACTGTTTGAGATGAAATTTGTAATACTTGCTTGGTTTGTCGGACCGTGCAGTGTATATGGTAATGCCGTCTTTCTAAATCCAACATGGCGGAACACCCAAGATGGTGGACTATTATTTTTAGTGCATTCCTACTATGGATTTGCTGAAAAGAACTTCCCGCCACAAACGTGAGGTAGGTATATGTCGGCTCGGCTCACCTTAAACAAATACGGCAACCACCTGTGGGCCTTCTTCTTCAGAGTCTTGTCGTTGAGAACATGATGCATGTCTTCTAGATACTGCTCCACTGTGACAAAGTTGTACGGGTCTATAGCTCCCCATTGCTCCTCCCATGTTTTCTGAGGAACGGACATTCGTTGGATTAAGACATTTATTCCAATTTCCATTGTGTATTTTATAACGGGAAATACTTAATAGTTACGAGTAGATAACTGATTTACGTGTACAAATTCAATCCAAAACTTTACAGGTTACACATTATACAGTTTATTGAAATCAGTTACTTTCCCAGAATAACATACTTATTACATACCTATCACAGCCGCTTTTCAGCTGCGTTTTCTAGAAGGAGATGGCTTTGAGAGATGCTTATACCTTGATGATGTCAGTGAACTCCTTGGCCTGCTCGTCGTCCAGGTGCCCCAGCGCCTTGAACCGCTCGGACAGCAGCAGGAAGTCGTTGAATGAGATCAGCCCGTCATTGTCAACGTCGAGGATGTTGTGGACGGTGCGCATTTTTCGACGCCAGAACTCTGACTGCAAAAGGTATTATTAGTAGTTGATATGTACTTATTCAGACCTCTGTGATTGATGATTGTGTCCTGTGGCACGGGGTACAAAGGGAGACTACACTTACCCGATCAAATCCCTTGCACTCGGTGTCAGAGTCGGAGTCGCTGCCGCTGTCCGCGTCGAGTTTCCTGCGGTTCTCCTCGGGGCGGCCGTGCTGCTTGCTGTAGCTCCGGCGCAGCGCCCGCGCCCGCTCCGCTAGCTCCAGCTCGCGCGGCTCCTGGCGCTGAATGTAGCACATCTTGCCGGTGCAGGCCACCTTCGTGTGGATAAACTGTGGACGAACATAATTATTATTTGTCAAATTAATTCGTACCTTGTGAATGTAGCTAGATACGCAGTACGTGTATAACCAGCAACTACAAATCTACGTGCCAGAGTGAATACCTAGTATACCTAATGCGTAAGCAGTTAGTAAGTATGTCATCAATTTATTTACGCATATCTATTTTATTTTATCATACGAGTAAGAACCCGTAGTACCTACCTGTATACAGAATAGAATTAAAGGGCCAATGCCCGGCCTCCCTTTTCACCTTGATGCTAACGCGACAGACGTTCACTTTATATACCACTTAACGCATGACACTCCAAAGTGAATAAATTAGTTCCTACCCACCTATGTATGACATAAGTATGACACACTTTCTTTTTCAATCACTGATAAGAAAACTCAGGATGTGGGCATCCGAACGATGTACGTAAACATTTTTCGTACAAGCAAACAGCAGCTTTCAGGACGTCTGATAGATACGTTTTTTCAAGTGACTGTTTGAAGTTTTGGTCTTTGAATGCGTCGTGTTCGAAAACAATAATTTTGACCGGACATTTCGACAAGCAGGTTGATGATCACTGATGCTTTGATAAATCAGTAGGTACTTACCTATCTAATAAAAAAATCTTATAGCAAATCACGGGAAATACGCTGGTTGCGCTCGCAGAAGTACAGTGAGTGAGTTCTTGGCACCATTCCACGTGCTACGCGGGCAAAACTTTACGATACTTACAAGCGATAAGCTATAGGTACGGGCTATACCTACTGGTAGATAAGTTAGCGATAAGCTATAGGTACGGGCTATAGGTACCTACTGTAATATTTTCAGTTAAAAATCCCAGGTAAGAGGTTCCCAATATTAAACCTATACGTAAGTAGGTACTTATGACTACTCTAGGTAAAAATATTTTAAGTTACGGTTATGGAAGTGAATAAAGTGATCGTGAAGGGTCATATTTACATACGAAATTCGGTCAACGCACCAGAGGCAGGTTTTCGTTACGTAAGAAGACTTTAACTGTCAAACGCTAAGCAGTTAGCATAAGTAGATAGTAGGTATAGTATAACCAACGAGACCCCGAACTCGATTTGAACTCAGTGTGAGTGACCTGTCCTCAAACGGCTTTGAACGTCGATAAAAACGGGTCACTTGCAATTGGTACAATTCATATCACATTTAAATTTATATTCAGTTAAGTATAGGTAGTAGCTTTGGTAGTAGGTATAGATCGCTATACAGTGTCATCTGGGAACGGGCGAAAAATGAAACTAGACTCCAGTGCGGCAGTCAGGCTCATTCTAGTAGTATGGAACCCCGAAAATTGAAACTAGGCGGCAGTAGGTACTATTATACGATTGACGATTATTTTAAAGATGAAAATAATAAAATCGGTCCCCCTATCCCATAAACAGATTTGCTACGCCCATCCTGGGTATTCACATTATAATTTGATTTCACATTATTATCATTGTATGTTGTGTTATTAAGTATGTGAAATGACAATTATAAAAGCAGTTAGGCTCAGATTCCTTTTGTAGTATGGAACCCACTTCGCGCGAGTTTCACTCGCACTTGGCTGATTTTTTAAAGTTGGCTAAAAATACGCGGAGAAGAGGTTATACCTAATTATCTAGGTTAAAAGGTGTGGTCGTTCAAGTCGTGTGAAGGTTTTAGATAGAGCTTTCGTTCCGCTGCATCTACAACAGCATGTGCAGTGCGGGCGGCCGCAGCGTGGATAACGCGGTCATTGAACTCATTATTATCATTTATCATTGTACGAGTATAGATATACTTCTAGTTATGCTAGACGAGGCTATGTATCTATTTACAATAACAATTCTTGGCAAATGTTGACTGGTTTATTGCACTATACACGGGAGTTAGTTAGCGGATAAAACATTACGTGTTCTAAAGAATTCCTGTATGAAAAATTCATAGTAAGTACCTACTTAAGTATTGTAGGTACTTAGGCACGTTCCTACTCTCGAAAGGGATTCCTGTGCTTTAATTTTGGCTCATGGTCATCTACATCTTGTAATTAAAAGCGAGAGGAGACAGTACTCAAGACAGGAGACGGGTGAACGGTGGAGAGATTGGCGCCACTATCAAGTTTCTGACTCGGTTCGAAAAAAATGTAGATTGTTGTTCAATTCTATAGAAACCGTCAACAACGTATAAATACTCTTTGCCGTCAACTGTCAGCACCTCTATATTCAATTTACTCTATGGTGTCAAGTGACAAATAGCGATACTACGCGTGGTATAGAAGCATATAAAGAAGTGGAACAAAATTCAAAAAATTCACACGCGAGCGACGACGTATATAAATCTATGATTTTCACGCATGGAATTAATTTATACCTACTTTACTTATTAATATTATGCAGCGCCGGAGTTAGCTTAGATTTTTGGTTTTGCTAAACACATCCAAGCTAAATCCGGTGCAAATGATTTCTTAAAGGATTTATTGAATTTATTTTTGTCTTTCTCACTCTCATGAATGCGTTGGTAGGTGCGACACGCCACTGCGTGTCGCACCTACGCGAAAGAATATAACAGAAAAACGACTATGACTTTTTATCTCATTACTCAAAAACTAAGCCATTTATCAAAAATCTGTTTCTAAGCGTTTTTGGATATTATTATTACCGACACATAAAACAAAAATTACAATTACATCCATAGTAGTTTCCAATAAAAATTAGAAAAACTAAGAAGCAACTTTTGGGAGAACTTTCTATCGAGAAAATTGTATCCAATCGTGTTTCTGCTTCTAAGCGATTTTAGATTAAAGACCCGAAATACATGACGTTTAAAATTGAAAGTAATTGTCTTTATAGTTTTTAAACAAAGCTTCATTCAAAATCGGTTAAATACGGCTTCTACGCCGTTAACGTACTAAGTTTTGTTTTAAATTATCGCTTATGTTTCAATTAATCGGGATATCCCTGACACAAAAAGACATTCTTTGACAACCCCTTCCGGACGATCCCTGGACACTCGCTAAAATCCGAGGAAAACCGGAGGCAAGGCAGCTCTTGTTATAAACGCTGTTATGGTCATGTTGTAGCGGTCTTCGATAGCTGACGATAGATGGCGTAACCAGTACCCTAGCACACGCTGACGGAGCTTTCGACGAGCGTGCTATATATAGAAGTTCTGACGTCACACGCTCGGATCACAAGCGGCGGTCCCCTGGCACAACACCTGCCTGGAGGGAAATTTCCCTATTGCCACCAACACCGGCAAAATGTTTGTTACTCGATCACGCTTTGGCTGAAATTTGAATGGAAATAGATCATACCCTGAATCAACATAATTTTATAAACATAATATACTCGTAGTTCCCGCGAGATAAATATTTAAAGTTATTGCGCTTATAAGTAAACCGCTATAAACTTGGGTCTCCTAATGGTCTGCGGGGCGCGGGGCGGGTGATGCGATTGGCTATAACGATACGTCAGCGCTGTCGGCGGACAGTGACAGACTTGCTGATTGGTTGAACGGCTCCCGCCTCGCGTTTCGCAGACCATCAGTGTGCTGATTCAGAGTTTTTTAAAATATGTTTACTTACTCGATCGTGAGAGAGTTAACGCCGATTTGTATGGGATTGGAGTAGTTTACAAATTGTGCCAATAGATGTCGCTACAACAATCCTATACAAATTCGCGTTTACGCTCTCACTGTCGAATAAGTAAGAAACTCGGAATCAGCACACTGGAGAGTCAAGTTTATAGTGGTTTACTTAAAGCACGTTACGCGGTTTCTATGATCCAAGTTACAATAAACATTAACCCCCAAATTCATAAACGTGTAATAGTGGTTATTCTCTTTTTTGTCTCTTTCCTTCGAATGTCAAAGTACTGTTGAAAAACAAAGACAAACCAGATTATAATTATTCCACCGCTATTTCAAGTTTATGAATAAGGGGGTAAGATTTTATACAATAATGCAATGAATGTTAACTAAATATATTTATCTACTGAATAACATAGATAATATTATTGTATGTTAAATAGAATGTCATACAACATTAAATACCCATTTCTGGAATAATTTGTTCTAACTTAAATAAAATGCTCTGACATATACTTATTAAATAAAAATTTAACAGATCATAAGGAAATTTTAAATTTTAATATTATTAATAATAATATACAGCTCCCAATGTTTACTAGACGCGAACTTGTATATTATTGTCAATATCGTAAGCGCTCCTTTAAATACGAAACATAATATTCTGTAAAAGTATACTTATCGTACGAAACTAAGTAATTGTACGCGGCACTTTGCGATAAATTTGATGGCGCCTTAAACGTGCATATCAACATAGCACATGACATATTCTCTGGTGGACACACCCTTTTGCCACATAGTCGAGAGTTGAAGAACTATAGTTGTCGCAGATATAACAGAGATATTAAACAAGGTCCTCGGCTACGCCTTCTTGTATTCGATTCTCTCGACTTTGACCTCGTCTCCCAGCAGCTTGTACACGTACGTCACGACCGTGGAGCTCTGGATGTCCATCAGCACAAACGACGGGGTTGCATTTCTGAAACAAGAATTTAATTATATTCAATTAATCTTTATATGCGAATTTGGGCTATACAATAGGCAGGTGACAGGTCTACATTGGTTCTTATCAAAATTGCCCGTGGTATAGGTCATTATTAAGTCCTCGAAACCGAATTTTCAGTTTTTAGTTCAGTTTCAGTTTTCAGTGTCATATAACATGTATTTTTAACATGTTTCTACTCGTTAACCTTTAGTAACATTATTGTATAGCACTTACAGTGACACTCTTGTCATGGCAGCAGCAATCTCAGTATGATTACTGTACATCACCGAGTTAATGGAAAATATTACTTCCTACGGAAAGTACACATCAAAGTAAGAAAAAAATTGCAATGACAAAGCGCGCCTCGGCAGTCCAACTTTTTCTTACACACCTCAGATTTACTTTTCGTGGAAAGTGGTATTTTTTATTAAAATGTTTATGTAATTATAAACATGCAATCGCTGCCAAATTCACTGGAGATGTCATGGCGAGGGATTGCAAGTTTTTAACAATGTATATTCAAATGTGTTATCATAGATTTGACATGAATTGGTTGGCATTGCAATTTATGTCGTATTTCTATACAAACCAATCGTCAGGAAGGTATTCAGGTGACCTGCCTGTCGTTTGCTCGCATTGATTATAAAAAAAGCTATTGGAATATCCATTGCCAAAACTTGACATGATGAGTCGTAAGCCCTTACCTATACAATGGGCTGTATGCCCCAGTAGCCGAGCCAGGGTTAATATAGAACTTGTTCTCATGTTCGTACGCCTCGAACCGGTGCGTATGACCTGATATTAGTATGTCCACGTCCAGCTGCCTCTGAACCAGCGCCAGCGACTCCTCGTCGCCCCACGGCACCACCTGGTGGCCGTGGATCAAGCCAATGCGGAACTGACCAACTGTTATCACTTTCTGCTCAGGGTATGTTGAATTCTGGAAAATGTAATAGTAGTTATAAAGCATTAAAGTAAAGTTGTTTGTTACTATATACAAGTTAGCGCTTGACTGTGATCTCACCCGATGGTAAGTGATGATGCAGCCTAAGATGTTATCGTACTAACTCTCCAATGGTAGCAACCCTGTTTTAGTCTCTAAGTTACTATCCTTCTGAATATGTGCTAGAAAAAGAGACTAATGCTATCCACAGCCACAGTTTGAGGCAATTTCATTTGCCATCATGTTTGAGGCATCTTTTATCTATGCTAATACTCTGAGGATGCACTGAAATAGTTACCCCACCTATGTTCAGTCTGATTCCAATTTTATTAACTTCTCTGACTTTGTATGATTTGGTAGACAGAATTCAGTATTCAATATCAGAGACATGCAGAGAGGTGGGCATTACCTCACACAGTACTGTACCTATAACCTACACTCGTGGCAAACACCGATGAGGACTAAGGGCATGATGTTTGAATCAGACTTTAAAAATAAATAAAGTAAAATAGTTTTTATTCAGCCAAAAAAAACTTAAGTTGTAACTTAATTTTATAAAAAAAACTCAATACAAAGGTGTGCCATAGACCTCAGGGACCCAAGGAGCAAAATATCACTGATAAATCCCCTTGATTCCCTGAGATCCGGGAACCTACCACTTAAATCTAATTGTTTTGCTGAACAGGGCGCTGCCTCTACATTGAAGCCTCAAGTGTAAAACAGACTTAGTCTTGGTTTGACTATAAAACCGCTAACCGCTTGACAAAATCACACAAGCATTTACTCACCTCATCAAAATCACCCCTTACAACATGGACATCACTTGCCAGAGTCTTCAAGTAGTCGTACGACTCTTTGGTGCAAAGGTTACCAGTGCACAGGATGTGCTGGATGCGACCTGGTAGCAGCAGCTTCTTGAACTTAGGAGGCAGGCTGCTGCAGCGGTGCGGGATGTGGAGGTCACCCAGAACTAGAACTAGCTGGAAACAAGTTTTTTTGTATAAGTAAAGCGAGCAAAAAAGCAGCAGGTCACCTGATGGAAAGCAATCATCAACGCCAATGGACATTTGCAGCACCAGAGGAACTGAAAAATGCGTTGCCAGCTCTTAAGAAATTTGTGTATGCACCCACACCCATATGGGAATCTGTATGGTCCAATATGCAGGAATACCATCCACATGCAAACACTTCCAACACTTTCATCAGGCAATCTCTACGATTTTGTACTGTGAAGTCAACATCTCCAGAGGTTGTACCCGTGTTGGGACGCAACGTGCGTTGAATAACAATTAATAGGATAATGTGTAGTAGGTATAGAACTGGGGCGTTTAGAACCCTCGTAAACTAAATAAGCCGCCAATATTCATCACCGTCTTAATTGCTTTATAACTGGATTTCATATAGTTTTAGCCTATGTGAAATGAAGGATTTCGAATCTTTCTTGATAACGCCCACCAGCCTCGATAAATAATCGTAGGATTGATGATTTTATCTGTGATCCCATCATTGTAACTCACCATGATGGAGATGTGGGTTTAAAATTTAAAACTTCGGTTTGCGATTTAATGATTTCTCTCACTCCTTTTCGGTTTAGATTTCGTATTTCCAAGTGAAACTGGACTGTTTCCCTCGACCCTCATATAATTCCACTATGGCCAATTATTTACAAAAGTTTACCTCAATCTCAAGACTCAAAGTCAAATGACAATCACAGACCACAATGATGACAATGACATACAAAATAAAAATTTAAAATGTACATTTTCCTTCCCTAATCTGTGGTTAAAACCATGAACCAAAAAACTACATGTAGGTAATAGGATGCGCTATTTTATTATGATATGATAATATGTTTTTAGTGATAAGTTTTAGACTAGTACTAAGCCTAAGATTGTCACTAAAAACCTACTACTAAAATAAATTGATAGGTAGTAATTCGCCAAAAACCTAAGATAGATGAAGTACCTACTTATCACTAAAAAGTGTGAAATAAAAATAAGTAAATAAAAAAAATCCCAATCAAAACACATGATATTTCAATTTCTTTTTTTAAAAAAAAGGGAACAGCCTTCAAAAAACAAACCCACTGAAAAGCAAAAAATAATTTTCAAATAAATCTGGGTATAACTATTTAGTTTTTGAAGTCGGTGCCATACCAACATTTAAGTTTAGTTAGAATTTGTAAACAGCATGCTCAAAATGACTTGCAACTGCGAATTTGGCAGTTGGCACCGACTTCAAAAACTAAATAGTTATACCCAGATTTATTTGAAAATTATTTTTTGCTTTTCAGTGGGTTTGTTTTTTGAAGGCTGTTCCCTTTTTTTAAAAAAAGAAATTGAAATATCATGTGTTTTGATTGGGATTTTTTTTATTTACTTATTTTTTTGCATATCCAATTAAATTCTTTCATCCTAGTATGAAGCATAGACTAATTTAATAAAACTGGTGGTTTGAGTACATGATGAGTGTGTATTGCCATATTTTTAATGTTCCGAAAATTATGGAAAATATTAAAATCAGAAAATCAAGAAATGTTGTAATGTTAAAAAATCAGAAACCTTGGCTCTTCGATAGATAAATAATATCATACACAAATTAAAACAATTTTTTTGTTTTTATGAGAGCAAACAAGTTTAAAACCCCAAATAAAAAGTTTACCGTTGGAATTTGTAATTATCACTTGTTGTAACACTTGATTAAGCACGTCACTTTCCTCTATTGTCTCTTCTCGCGTCAAAACTAAAGAAATTCATGGTGGTGTTTGTGGGTGACACATATACGTAGAAATTTTTAGTTTAAGACCACATTGGCACCAACTGCGGGGAAATGGAATCAATGGAATATGAGCTCGCTAGAAATCTCACTCTGTTGTTTTTCGTGGAGCGCCTGCTCGATAAAGGCGAGCCGAGAACGTTGCACGATCTTTCCTGCCAGTTCGGTGCCAAGGGTTTCACCAAGGAGATGCGTCAGATCGCTGGCGGGTCGCAGTCGGGCCTCAAGAAGTTCCTGGCCCAGTATCCCGCGTTGTTCAACATAGACGGGGACTATGTCGACATCAACACGTTCCAGCGGCACATCAGCGGCGCTGGCGCCTCCTCCAACAACGACTACATCGAAGAGGCGAAGGAGTACTTCGCGAGCAAGATGATCCAGTACGGCGAGGGGACTGAGGTGCCCATCAAGAGCCTCCTGGGACACCGCAGCCAGGCCTCCCCTCAGGTACGACACATCTCCGGGCAGCGGATCAAAGAGTTCAAAGACTTCCTTCTGAAGCACCCGGACACGTTTCAGATAATCGACGATAATGTTGTTCTAGTCAGTGATAATCATAGGAGAGATAACGCTCACGGTAACAATGAGCATTTCCACAATTTACCTGTAGCGAATATAAACACAGACACTGCACAGCAACTGTTAGATTATGTCGCGCAGTGCATAGAAGCAAAAGGTCCTGTCATGGTGGACCAACTCTTTCACTTGATCGTGGCTCGCTTTCCTCAGGAGTACTGGTATCAGATGTTTAAAACACCTGCTGATTTGAGCGCCTTCCTGAAAATATTCTCAGACAGTTTTCACGTGCAGTCCAATCTTGTCACTCTTATTAGCAAACCAAAAATACCTGTAATGTATTTAAATGCAAAACCTAAAGTGAAGGCTGAACCACCAAAGCAAGTGGTGGTTGAAGAAAAACCTGTCTCCCCAGCACCTCCCATAGTTGTGAGTCCAACTCCTTCAGATGGTATGAAGAGTCCAGCTCACAGGATTCTCAGCCCGGTGGAATCTCCTCGTGTTCAACAAGCCAACATAGCCAACCAAACACTTAAACAAAGAATTAATTCCATTGTAATAAAGAATTTAGCTGAAAATATGGTGAGGGACAGAGTGAACAACCACTTGAATGCTCGTCCCTCAGAAGATGGAATGACGAATGGAATGGCAAGTATAAGAAATAACATGATGGGTGAGGCCTGGAGACAGAAGGTATTGCAGAGTGCCACCGTCATAGCTAATGTCAGAGAATGCTCTTCAGTAATGGACTCAATCATAAACAACAAACGCACCACCAAAAGCATTGTTTCTTTTGACTGTGAAGGCATAAACTTGGGACTAAAAGGAGTACTGACCCTGTGTCAAATTGCCACTATGAATGGAGAAGTCTATATCCTTGACATCATGGCCTGCCCTGGAATGGTGGTAGAGGGAAAAATAAAGGAGCTATTAGAGAGTGAAAATGTTGTTAAAATTATTCATGACTGCAGAAATGACTCAGTCAATTTGTATAATCAGTTTGAGATTACTTTGAAAAATGTGTTTGACACTCAGGCAGCTCATGCAGTGTTACAGTTGCAACAGCAAAATGTGCCCGTCTACAAAGTTAAGAATCTCAGCCTCAATGCCCTTTGTGAGTTATACAATGCTCCTATGAATCCTATGAAGGAGCAATTGAAGAATGTATACCGTAGGGACCAGCGCTATTGGGCTCGGAGACCTCTTTCAAAAGATATGATTATTTATGCCGCTTCTGATGTGCTGTCCCTTGTGAATCCAGCGATATATGCTTATATGTCAAGTAATATTAAACCTGAGAATCAACTACTGTTTGAAGAGCTGTCGAATGAACAAGTATTTATGCATATTCAACCCACAGAAGTAAAATTAAGAAAAAGACAGAGGAAAATAAATACTGAGGTGGGTGAATTAAAACTGAAGTTGGCAGAGACCACCAAGAATATTGTTTTGAGCAACAGGGAAATTAGATTGTTGAGATATTTGGAACTGACTGAAGAAGAGAAGGAAAAGCTTAAGGGGTGCCACAAAATTTCAAAGAAACTTGAAAAACTAGAAGCTATGGGTCAAGACAAGGACAGTGACTCTGAAGAAGATGAAAGAGAAAATGAGATGCAGAGCTTAGAGTCAAACCCTTCAGATTCCATGTCTTCACCGCACTCCCAGCCTCCGAGCCTCACAGAATCTATGCAGATGATGGATGAGATTCTATCAGACACCAACATGGATAAAGTGGAGAAGATCAATCGTTTGGAAGCTATTCTTTCGGCAGTGGCGCCTCTTAGCGGGGAACTCGAAGACAAATTCTCACAGACAATGGAACAAACCCTTCCTCTGCTTAAAAACAAAGATTGGTCTAATCTAAGCCAAATTTTGAACATAGGGGATACAGGCAGGAAGAATTGTTGTTGCAAATGCCATAACGCAAATTATGATGAAGTCAAATGCAATGATCTCAATGAAACCAAGAAAGTAGAGGTTGGGTCCCAAACCCTGAGCACAGGAGACATCGTCATAACGAGAATCCACTTCAGGGAGGAAGACAAACTCAATGAAAGGATTCTCGACGCCTCCCCCCTGAGCAAGAGGGTGGGCATCAACAACATGTCTTGATGGCGCTCAGGTAACGAAAGGGCATCTTCCATTTTCCTGAGTGCCACAGTTTAATTTCGGAACTACTCCTGTATGTGATCAATTATTGTTTACGTAGTTTTTAAGTTTTAAACGTGTTTAAAAATGTACAATCCCGAAGTGGGTTTATAGTCTAGTTTACCGGGCGGCTGATAGCGGTGTATTTGTTCAAGATTGAATTAATTATGTAGTGAGGACATGCATTAATCGAGTGTATTGTAAAACGCCTACATCGCGCCGTTTGCTCATTTGAGCGGATACTTGCGTGTAGTCGTGTACACTCGAATAAATGCAACGGTAAATCGCATAATACAGCTACTTAATTCCTTCATCTGGAATTGTCAGTATCTGCTGTTTAATGATTGGTATTATATTTTGTTTTTGGTAGTCTATTTGGCTATTGCCGCAAAAATCAGATATCAACTTGTATGTGATAGATTTATGACCTTGATTTCGTCTCGATCTTTTTTGCATAGTATTTTGTAAATAAGATAAAATGCGATAGTCTTTACGAAAATCACAATGATCGAGTATATTTATCACGCTGTTACATTGTCGGTACCTTTATGCTCCTATCTCGAAAACTATATCGAAAATGGCAATAATAGTTATACAATAATAGTTTTTATTGTTCAAATATTTAACTTTTGTTTAGATGTAGGTACGTTAGCGTTTATTATTACTTAGGTGTAGTAGTGTTAAAGAGATATACGCGAGGTGGTGCTTGGAAAATAACTTATTCTAGCTTTATCAAGTTAAATGAACTAACTAAGTTTAATGATTTTGTACAGTAGCGAAACGTTTTTTAAAAATAATTTTGTGCCTTCGAGTCATATCCGACGAATGCCTTCGTAACATTAATTAAACTAATCATGTGGACGTGTAGCTTTTATACGTATTTAGAAATATATATACACATTCTTTAGATGAAATTTATTTACGAGAACATTTGTTATGGTGTAGTCATGTAGTGTTTTACAACAAAGTTTTTGGAAAAAATGATGATGTAACATCTACACAGCTGTGTTGAATACCTTCATATTATATTAGTAGGTGATTCTAAGCATGTTGAATACTTTCGAATAGTTTATTTACGTTTAATACATAAAATAATACGTTACAAATTAAGTGATATGTTAAATTACGCTTCATTTAGATACGATTTCTTTATATTTATATTCAGCTTCAGTAGCTTCTTTATGTATTAAGTATTACTAATCAGTATTGCCTTTACCCAAGTTTTATTTCAAGATTTTTTTTGTATATAAGAAAGAACGTCCTTTTTCAATCAAGTTGAAATCAAATATACCTAATATTTCGTCGTATATATTTAAAAAACTTTATGAACTTTTTTTATTGTTCTTGTATTTGTGCGTATATTGCACAATCTGATAATGTTTTTGCACTTTTTTTGAAAATCATGTGTTTCAGTGCCACTACATTATGTAACTTTTAATTTGTAAGAAGCATTTTTAGTCAAAATAAACTTCATATTGATGTAAAGTTAACAAAACTTACACTTTGTTAAAAGCCTAGATTTTCGGCAAGTGAAATGTAGCAAATTATCCATTTATTAATTTGCACATTAAGTTTATTTTAAATAAAACATTTAAATTAACTAACTTTATCTTTTTTTTTCTGGAAAACCACCTTCCTTTAATCTTTACGAATAGTTTAAATTATGTATTTTTATACTGAGGGTTCTGTATCTACCACAATGGTTAAAACCGTCCAAGTGTGAGTGCCTTTTCAGTACTACGCAAGTAGGTAAGTAAAACTCTAAGAATTACACTTGTCAACGAACTGCAAAACTAACTTTGATTGTAGAGGTTATTGTTAATTTTTTTTAAATAAATGATTATCAAAAAACTATGCTATACCTAGTAGTATTATTATCTCGCTGCAGACTCAGTCTTAAATCATTCGAGTGTTTCGCTGTTGTTGTTTTTTGTTGAGTTGTGCATTACTGCAGAACAGCAAAAGCGAAACACTCGAATGATTTATGACCGAGTGTGCAGCGAGATAATAACACTATTAAAGGAGTTCATTTTCTTGCTTCTGCAAAATATATTAAAAAACTCCAAATGTTTATAGTTTTATACCTAGTTAATTATTAGGTACAGATTTTTCGATTGGTAAACTTAGACATTTTGCCTAAAAAGTCAAAAGGTATCAGGCATAAAAATAAATAAAAAACTGTTTTAGAAAATACAAGTACCTACCTACCGCTCTTTCATAATATTATTATGATACCCCACTTAGGTATTGTTACCTACTTCATTTTGATTTTTCAGCACCCTAGTTTTCCCCTGGTCTCCGAAGTTTATCGATCAAAATCTGAAATAATTATGATCAATAGAAATTACATAAAATCTGCAGTAGGTAATGCACAACTCAACTAAGAACAACAAAAGCGAAACACTCGAATGATTTATGACCGAGTCTGCAGCGAGATAATAACACTACTATAGTATACTTTTTTACCTCTAAAAACAAAGTTAGATTTGCGGATTGCCGACAAAAGTACCTACCTTCCTACTTGTTAATTATACCTACATACTCGTAAATTCAAAACAAAAGGGATTTTTTTAACGTTTTACTTCTCTTATAGTATGGAACCCTCTGTGCGCGAGTTCGACTCGCACTTGGCCGGTTTTATTTTTTTATTGCACCTACCCTTAAGTTAGTTAACTTGCCAATAATATTATGTAGGTTATCCAATGATCCTACCACCTGCTAACAGGCTTCAATCACATTCTAATCCGATTAGTCCTACCTATAATAATGAGCCGTTTCCATTTAATACAGCTACATAGGTACTAATACGTTATACATATAATATACATGAGGCAACAATGTCCTACAGTCCGGCAGTAGAAATAACACATAACTTAAGGCCAACGCGATAACATGCCAAATAAGGGCCAGTTACCAGTAGAGCTATTCTTTAACTATGTTTTCGTAATCCGACAGTTCGAATTCATCTTTGTCTTTGTCTTTTGTGTGATCTCTTCTTCTATTAATTTAAAAGGTTATTTCGAATTTACGAAAACACGTACTTTTGTAATAAGAATTTTTCCCAAACCGATTTCGGCTATGGTCATAAATGTCCACGAAGATTTAAACAGGTATGTGGGAGATATTATTATACCTATCTATTCACAAATACAGCTGGTGCACTCTCTATTGCTACGACGATACGATCGGAGGAAGAGCTGCAGGCACAAAACCAACGTCCTGTGCCGACGTCTTAAAGTGCTCTCCGAGGCACGGGGTTAATCACCGTCTATTTCATATTATTAGGTAGGTATATTATCACCGCTGAACGTGCCTGAGCGAAGCTCAGTTGAGTCTGAGAATTGAGATGGACCATTTTAGAGTAGATGAGAATAGCCTTACTCCTGCAGTTTAAGCTAATAGAATATAATATTATACTTTAATATTTGTATTATGGCCATAACATCTACCTACGTGAGTAGGTACAGTCAACAAAATAATTAGGTTAGCATTAACCTTTTTCCTGAAAGTTAACTTGGCTATAATATAGTCACTGTAAAATTTTGGCTATTTTATGATTTAAGTACCTACATCGTTATATTTCAATCCAAGCTAAAGGTTATGAAAAACGATCATCTTAAACACGTGGGGCTGCTAAGCCAATTATTTGGTTGACTGTACCTTCTAGTCTACTTAACTACTTCCCGCTATACCTACTTACCATAATATTTTAAGTATTTAGCGTAGGTATTTGCTTTATCGTATAGGTACCGCCTTGCCAGGTAGGTACCACGTCACTTGTAGATATTTTAGATATATTTTAATAGATTACCTATGAAAGATTGACCAAGCGATTTAGCTCTCCGGTGCGATGCTGTGTAGCAACTGTTAGGTATCCCATGTACGCTACGCCTTCCACCTTACTATTAGGATGACGTCTTCGATTGCATTGTCACTTACCATAAGGTGAGATAGGGTTACATACCCAATCTCACCTGTTGACCGTAGTTAGAAAAATAAATGGATAATATTTTGTGTTTGTTTTTCTTTCACAAAAGGTTTTGTAGTGAAAGCATTTCGCCACGGCCGTTCTATATTGTATTTAGTTAGTAGGCATATATTGCTCCTTGCTCATATTCATCGGTAAGGCAGTCCACTATAATTAGCATTCGGCTTGCATAATGCTTGAGGAATTTTCATTATAAAATTAACATGACAGTAACACTATAATGACAATCATTATTAGTGCCGTAAGTATATAATTCTAGAAGATAGATTTTGGTATCAAACAGTATTGCGTAGATAGACGTATATACGAGTACACGTATATGACTCGACAAACGTTGTTTTGCCATATTAATTATTTCTCTTATAGGGCCGATTTTTCATTTGCCAGAAATTTATTTTATCCATCAGATTTTTTTTATCTATCAGAGGAATAAATTTGAAACTTATGCCATACAAAATCTATCGAAACGTCATATTTATTCGTCAGTTAACGATTATCTGGTGATTGAAAAAACGGCCCTTAATAGTATAAGAAATAGTTTACGCCATATTCCGAATAGGTTTGCGAGTAGGCTATTCGCAAACGTAACGAATAGGTATACACAAAGAATTTCATCAAAATCGGTCAAGCCGTTACGGAGAAGTTTTGTTACCAATTGAGTTGTCTTTCACGAGAATTTTAGGTTGAATAATCGTTTTCAGTTCGTTTTTTTTGTTTTTGTCATACACAGCGCCCTCCCAGCGACAAACCACAACGACAAACGAAAAGTTGACAGTAACTTGGAGGGAATTTTTGAGAAATGTTAATATAAAAAAAATATAGCTACAATATATTACGTATGTAGTACTGTATTCTATGTTCTTAAAGTGGTTAGTCTAATATTTCTGAAAAAACTAGATAAAGAATTTCGCGGACTGACTAATTTGGCCGAACCGCTTTAAGGGATGGGCACCTTTTATTTAGTTTTTGGCAAATACCTTTAGCAAATACTTAGTGGGCTAATTATACATTGTAGGTAGGCTCATAGCAATGAGTTTTGCGCGCATAACATTTACACATTTACATGTTTTAAATAAAAACTTTGCCTTAAAAATACCCATTTTCTTCATATTGGTTCTCAATAGCTCCAAATCTGAAAAACAGCAGAAAATAATCTTTCGGTAACCAACAATTTTTTTCCGTATTTAAAATAAAGATAAATGAAATATGTAACGCTCACAAAACTCATTGCCATAGGTCTGATGGGCCTATAAAATTATGGAGATTTCTAATAGAGTTTAATATTTGCGAAAAACTATATAAAATTTGAATTTCGCGCTTTAGTTTGGTACCTAGGTATACACAGCTTCGTACAAAGTACTTATTAATTCCATGGTTGTTTCATTCAATTATTCTGTAATTTGTGGTTTCCGTGTATAATCTATGGGTTCTTCCAAAGAGTAACGTTGTTCCCAATTGGGTATTTGACTCGCAATTTTTTATTGCTATATTAAAAAGGATAAAAATAATGACGTACACTGAAAAACTGATTAGAAGAATTTAAATAGTAAAAAGTTATTATTATGAAGTCACACCTAACGAAGTAAAACGTAGTGTAATACCCAATTCCCATAGAGTATATTGAATGGGTTCTACTTCTTCTTCTTCTGAGGTATTGTCAATAATTTTTTATCTCGTATAGAGTAGGCACGGAGTTTCTAGTTGTGTGGTCTGTGGTACCGAGTATCTATGTTATATGTGTTCTGTGGTTCTTCCGTTACGATTTTACAAATTCAAAATAATGTTGAATTACAAGGTAGGTACATTTTATAAAAGAAATTAATTCGTGAGACGCACTATGGAGGATTTCGATGTTTTCACAAATGAAATAGAATACTCTAGTGCAGCATATAAGCAGATTTTGCACAAGTATGTCAAAGAAATTCCATGTACTCCAAACGGACCTAACTATGAAAGTAAGTTTTTTGGTTTATTTTTTCAACTAGGATAGTAAACAATAAAACACCATGGCAAGCGATTATCCGCCAGTTATTATGTATTTAATGAGATAAATACTTGTGATATTTATTATTATCTATTATTCAGAACTTCAGAAGTAAACTGTAAGATGTAAACCAACACGGCTTTTAGGAGAAGAATTGTAATTAGAACAGTGTACCTATGGCCTGAGAAATCAGCAAGACAAAGTACCTATTTTCGTAGTACAATTTTTTCCTGAAGGAATGCATGAAAGTAATACTTAAACTGTCAAAATAACTTTCAAGGTGGAAGGAAGCTCTTGGCAGAGGAGTGCTTTGCTGATGGGATGGAAACAGAATGTGCGTTCCATTTGAGCGAAGCAGTGGCCTCTTCAGTGAGGACCCTGGCTGTTTACAGAGAGGAGCAATTACAAAACTCGGGTAAATATAGCTGTTCTTCTTCTAACTCGTTTCGTTCTTTACAGAGCGGTCGTGACCATCTCATTAAGAACCACTATTTGAGGCAGATGTTATCCTCTTCACCAGTATAGGCCACTTCTCCCTGCTTGTCGAGATCCTCGTACACTCACACACGGGACCACTCGCAACAGCACCCTTAACTTGGTCAGTCCATCACATGGGTGATCTTCCCCGTGGCCTTGTGTCTTCCACTTTGCCCTCAATATAGCTGTTACGTTGGTGCTAATTCCAACTTGAAAGGGGTTTTTTATACTTAAGAATGAAGAGAATTCACCTGATGTTAAGTCATACATCCGTATACCGAAAGTGGAGGGTCTTTATATATTAACTTGACCAACACTGTTCAGTCAGTTTACTGGTAAAAGGTACCACTTCAGTGGCAGTTTGCACTGTAAACAGTAATTAATTATTATTGTAAAAAGACATAATACCCTAGACAGGGTGGACGGCATGAAAAAATATCACCAGTGTATCCTTGCCAAATATTAAGTCACCCAGTCATAATTTGAATTTATATTGTCCCTTATATGTGTGTTCCTCACTTTATACTTCATCATTGGTTTGTCCCCATTTTTGTTTTTTTTTTTATTTATTTTAGATATTAAATATTAGATTTTCCTATGGGTAATATATATCTGTGTTAAACCATATTATGTACATATTTAATCTTTACTTTTACTGATTTACCTGTACAGTTACTAATTTACACTGTGGTTTCAGGGAACAAATTGAGTAAAATCACAAAATATTTACAACCAGTGGAAAATATATCAGCACCAAAATCTATGTAAGTGCATAAATTTACATTCATTTTTTTATTTTTGACTGCTTAAATTCATTAGTGAAAGCTGAAATGTTTTCTAACTTCCAGAACCAAAGAACAAGAGGAGCTGCTTAAATTGTTGCCAAATGTTGAGTCAGTCACAGAAAACCTGACTAAATGTAAACTTGAAGAACAGCCTTTTCATAAGAAATATATGAGATTTAGTTCTGAGAACAATGTAGGGAATTTCCTTAAGATTTTGGAAGAGTTTCCTAAAGGTAATTGTTTATATCAAATATCACTCGGTACATTCAGACCAAATACGGATAGTCACAGGTATAATCTGCAAAGAAACCTTTGGATTTTTTCATTACTTGTGACGATAACTGGAGCCTCCCTAGAAGTATAAAGCACGGACTTGTTTATCATATCAGCAATTGCGGTAACATTAGCGCTAATCGTTATTAGAAATCATAAACCAAAACCATTTGTGTTTCACCAGGTATCGTGTTAATGCTCCAAAAAAAAAATACTCAATAATTCCACTACAAGTTGAGATTTTCTTTTATCAATTTCAGAATGGACAATAATACAATTGACAGCTCCATACAACCCAAATGAAAACTTGAAACCCTTCACAGAATACAGGACTGAGATAAACTCAATATACCTAACTCTTTTCACTAATGATTACTTGGAATATGTGGAGAACAAACCAATAACTGTGGAAATACCAGCCAATGTCACAAATGGTAAGTTCATTGTAATTTTTATGTACTTTAGTATTGAAACAACCCCATTATGTTACTAACCACAGTTCAGCAGCAACAGCATCGAAATGGGGCCCTTTTCGATGCTGCTTCTGAATATTACGGACCATAACTTGATATTGACGACCGATTGGCGTAGTGGTACCGAACCTGCCGTCTACGCTGGAGGTCGTGGGTTCGATTTCCACTACTGGTAAATGTTTGTGTGATGAGCATGAATGTTTTCCAGTGTCTGGGTGTTTTTCAATATATTATATTTATGTATAATATTAGTATGTATGTATATTATCAGTTATCTAGTACCCATGACAAGCTATCGCTGACTTTGGGGCTAGATTGCGATGTGTGTTATGTCCTGATATTTATTTATCATTCTAGCCTAGCCTTGCGTGACATACGGCGCCATGATGAGCGCCAAGATTTGTTGTCAAATATTCATGTACCTACTGAGTTACTACCCTAGGTGACGCCATCTTATTCGTCACTTGACAGATTAAAAATAGTCACACTAATTTTGTAGACGGGGCCTGTCGTTTTGTTTCCTAGGTCAGTGGGATAAAACTATGTATAACTGAGGTTTATAATGATAAGTCATTGAAATTGCAGCGGGGGTGAAGCCGCTGTTTGAGGAGCTGTACTCGCTGCTGAACGAGAACTACACCACGATCGAGAACGCACAGGCGCTGAACAACCGGCGGCTCATAAAGAACTACTGGAACAGGCGCGAGGACATTGACCTAAGGATAAAGGTAGGTGCATTTTAGTCTAAGGCACGGAAAGCTGTTCCTGAAAAAAAAGGAGTGTAAGTGGTGTTTGGTGGAGAGAGCTATGCTCGGAGTTTCTCTGCATGATCAAATCAGGAATCAGGAGGAGATTCGTAGACCTATATAGCTCAACGTATCAGGGAGCTGAAATGGCAATGGGCGGGGCACAGAGTTCGTAAAATCGACGGAAATTGAGGATCCAAAATGCTGGAAAGGTGACCCCAGATGAATTGACAAACTAAGAGTCGCGGGAAGGCGCTGGATACAAGAAGCGCAGGACCGTATGGTCTGGAAATCATTGCAGGAGGGTTTGTCCAGCTGTGGACGTCCGTCGGCTGAAACGAACGAACAAACTGGTGGTTGGTTGTTGTAGGCCGTTTTTTCGCCGCAGCCGTCACTTGGGTGTCCAAGACCAAGATAGGGTCTAGCTATGATCACTATGAAGTGGCGAACGCACCGTCGAATGACCGGTCCATTGGCATCAGTTTTCTCGGTGACGCTGAGTGCTGACGACCCGGTGACGAACAAACGGCCTTAAAGTTCCATGTTTTCTTTTAAAGTTTGAACTCTTAAGCAATACGAAAACTCTTAAGTGAATGTTTCCAGAGTGTGATAAACGTCATGTACAAGGAGTGGCTCGGCGGATGGTCCTCGCTGCTCACGGGGAGGCTGCAGAACTCGGCGCTGAGGGAGAAAGTGGTAGCACTTGTTGATACTACTGTAACGGATTGGGGGTAAGATGCATTTAACTTATAAATAATATTATATTATGCAAAAACTCCAAAATGGTGGATTCAACATGGCCGTCATACTTTCGTGTTTGTCAAATCAAATCAAATATTTTATTCTTTTTTTTTTGTGTTGTATCTTCAAAAGTATTAAAGATGATTAGACTAGTTTCTTAGCAAGAGGTAATCAGGATCTCAAGGTCAATATCATGGAAAATGCACATGGCGAATATTGAAAAGAATAAAACTATGCAAAACTTTGATGCGGTTCTTTGGAGTACTCAAAACAAACAAAAAATACTCGAACAATACCAAAATGGCGAATTCGAGATGACGGTAATTTTGTACCCACGCGCCCTACTAGTATTATATGCACCTACTAGGTAGTAGACACAAAATAATACGTTACTCAAAATAATACGTTACTCAAATTAAAACATTATTTATAGTTTTGTGTTTGTCATAAAGTATTATTATAAATTATAATACATACCTGAAATTTTGTTTCCAGATTTATTAAGTTGACATCAAAACAAAAAGTACTCCTCTACAACTTACTAGAAAGCAGTGCACCAATGGCGTCTCAACAAATCAAATCGTGCATCAGGATGATTCTAACGCAGCACGGCGACCCCAAAGATATCAGACAAGTTTTGACCGCCTGCGAAAAGTGCAGTAAAGAGTTTAGATTGCCGAATGAACTGTGCTTCGACTGCCTCGCGGAATGCTTTCAGAAAATCCACCATTTCTCTGTGAAGGATGGAATAAAAGCGTTCTCTGAGGCGGCCAACAAGATTAAAGATAGCGACGAATGGGCGCCGTTGAAAAAGGCGAAACGCTTTCCTGTTATACTCATTGTGGATGAGGTATGTAAATGGAGGGTAGTTTTCAACCGACTTCTGAAAAGGAGGAGGTTCTCAATTCGACTGTATGTTTTTTTTAAAATATTTTTTACCTCATAACTTTTGACTGGGTGAATCGATTTCTATGGTTCTTTTTTATTAGAAAGCTGACGCTTCCCGTGTGGTCCCATTTCAATTTAGTCCAGTTCGGATAATGTTATCCATGAGAAAACCATATGTCTTAAATTTTTGCTTGGAAATGATGTATTCAACAGTAGTTTTATGAGAGTTGAAGTCGGTTTTTGAATTAAGTAACGTATATTTATATACGCAGTTTTTGCCATATGACTTATCTACAATTGTCATATTCGTCCAAATATGTAGTTCGCTCGGAAAGAATGAGAATGACGGTTGTCTTCAATAAGTCACATGATCAATTTGTCTTCCGAAACGGCTTGACCGATTTTTGTGATTTTTTTTGTCTATCGGTTGGTTAGAGAAACTAGTGAGAAATAACTTATATGGAATTAATAACAATTGCTAAGTCAGCTAGTATCTTTGAATAAATATAAAATATAAAATTCTCTGGTCACTGTGTTTGTAACAAACGCCTCTGAAATGGCTTGACCGATGTACATATAATGAATTTGTCTACATTTCATAGGTTTGTGCTATTTTTAATACCCCTAAATGGCAAAACAACGTTTGCCTGGCCAGCTAGAATATTTTATGATTGTAATGATATCACCGGAACCGCTATCACGTATTTTACACCTCAAATATAGATTCTATTCTACTTTTACGTTCATACTTTACCTTGGGAAGTCCATTCACCAATTTCAACCGGTAAATGAAGAGCAGTCGTGGCCGAGCGGTTAAGGCGTCTGACTAGAAATCAGATTCCCTCTGGGAGCGTAGGTTCGAATCCTACCGACTGCGAATTTTTTGTTTATGTTTTAGTTATATATTTTTTTTTATTACGACGGAATTGTAATAATTGTAATTTTTACATTAAATAGTCGTATTGTAAGAGAAATGTTAAAGTTGATTAGAGTTTTATAGCTATAACAGAAGTTGAGAATACTTGTATGAGATTTTAATTTTTAACAATGCGATTTTCACTCGAAAAGCGATTAAAAAAACGCAGAAAATAAATGCAGAAATTAATGCGTTCTGTCTTACTTCATGTTTTAGCCTAACTGGTATAGGTATTTTAATCCACGATGACGCGCCCCACTCTGTCAAACTACCTTGCGAATCGAATGAAACATAAGAGATTTTGACACAGTGGGGCGCGTCTTTGTGGATTGAATATAGTCGTGAAAAAAAGTCGTGTTAGTTACACTATTTATAATTCAAGAACGGCATTACCGATATGGCTGAAAATTGTTGAAGAGGTAGCTTAGAGCCAGGAGACAGACATAAGATACTATTTATTCCGTTTGACAGTGTTAAGTGAGAAAAAAATTATATGGCAAAACAACGTTTGCTGGGTCAGCTAGTTTTATATATAAAAGTAGTTACCGTGAAACGTTTCTTTAATTATAATATTTATTTGACAGATATTTATAATATTTTATCGTAGCTTCTGGACACGTTTCCGTGGGAAACTCTGCCCATACTGGAGCACCGGCCGGCGACGCGCGTGGAGAACATCCACTTCTTGTACAGCCTCTACAAGGAGCACCAGCACAGGATCGTCGACGGCTACTTCGCTGCGCAGGCCGACGTCGGCCGATATGTTATCAATCCAGGTAAAATATGAAAATAATAGTACATTTCAGTATAAGTGCGGAAAGTTTGTCATTTCTTTACGAGTCCCGGTTTACTTTATTGACCCAAACCGAAGGCGCGAGTCAACTATAAGGACGAGTAGAAATGACAATTCCGCACGTGCATTGAACGAAGGTTTTTAATACATTTGCGAAAAAAATATTCGGTTTACGTGTTTGCCTGCTGCGTGTTTGCGTGCCGTGCTCGTGTTCGTGCGCGTCCTGGTGCGCCCGCTCCAGTGCCGCACAGGAGGAAAACAAAAAACACTAGTGCGGAAAAGAATAACTTTCCGCACGCAAAACAGTCATGGGAATGCTTAGTTTTTGAGCAAATGTATTTAAAAAATATAATGTGATTTTATGAAGTCACAATGCAAGTGAAACTTTTTTTCGGTTTCTAGGTATTTAGTGAATAATGAAAACACATTTGGTGAAAGTGAATATTCATTCATGAATCTCTTGACGCAACATCATCATCAGCCCATTTCAGTCCACTGCTGGACTAAGGCCTCTCCATTTGCACGCCGTCCGCTTCTGCTCTTTGTTTTCTGTAGCCACTGTCTTCCCGCTGCCCTAACGATATCATCTCGCTATCGTGCAGGCCGATGCTTCTTTGTGAAAGTTTTTTATTGACGCAACAGTTTTTTTTAATATCAGGACATTACACACACTGCAATCTAGCCCCCAACTTTAGGGCCCGAAGTAAGCATTGTGTTATGGGTACTAGATAACTGATAAATAAACATAAATATAAAATTATATTGTAAAACACCCAGACACTAGAAAACATTCATGCTCATCACACTAACATTTTCCAGGACCAATCAAACCCATCACCACCTTTTTACAAAAACTAGTGAAAACAGAGCAATCCATAACGACTATATTATGTATAATATAGAGACACACTCTAAGGGCTTGTGTCTTTATTAGATATAGTCTTTATAGTCATAAAGACTCTAGTATCGTTGTCTTTATGACTATACTTGAGTCTAATAGAGTTTTCAATATATAAATACCATGTCTTCTTACTTCAAGTACCAAAAGCCTTGCCTTCAATACAGCCGGTTTTTTTTTCAGAAAAGAATCTGGAGCGCATGGAGCTACGGATGAGCTCGTTCGTGAAGTACTGGTGTGGCTCGTGGAGCGGCCACATCGGCGAGCCGCCTCCGCCCGACCAGTTCCTGGAATATCTCTCCGCGTCCGACATATTCCTGTGAGCTCACGTCTGTTGCTACTGTTCTTATGCAAGATAACTGTTGCTTAATGTATAATGCCCACTAGCGTCAAACTGAATTCACTCTGAATTAACACTAACCCACGTTGGAATTGTCAGATATGTACTAGCAGTTCGTAGAAGCTTTGCTGACGAGTATCCCTCCCACTTAAGACGACTTCGTCCCACGCTCGTCTGAGGTTAGAGGGGAAACTCATTGACTTCTGCGAACGGGTTATATTGGAACGAAGTTCCTTATCGCGCGTTGTGAAAGGGGGCTAGACGGAAAAAATTCATACGAAAAGTTGTAACGACACTTTTTGCTTTAGTAAGCTATTGTAAGCCGTGCGGCGTGCGCGTATTTCTGTCTGTCTCTCTCTCTCTCTCTCTCTCTTATAGAAAGCAAGTCAAGGGACACCCGGGGGACACCTCTCAAGTTTTTTATGTTTAGTCAAGGGGGGCTATTTCTCTTTAAGCCTATTTCTTTTAAATACTTTGCTTAAAAATACTCTGAGCTTAAACTAATATCTGCAAGTTTTACCCGTAAACGTAGCCGTAAAGAAAGAGACGGAAAACATAAGCGACTTATATGAAACCTGCGCATTTTCTTGTGTCAAGTGAGGAGCGGTATCGGGGTGCGAGAAGATGTACCTACCTGCGCAGACTGCCCCGTACTGAACGAAGTTTTATTCGTCAACTTTTTTTCCTCATTGCAGACCAAAGACTGATTGTATTAGTTTTAAACATTTATGCTTCAATTATTATCTAGACAGAACGGAGTATATGCTAGTGTTGCCCAAATTCAGTCTTGGTCTTGCAGTCTTGGTCTTGTTCTTGCATTTTTGCAAGACCAAGACCAAGACCAAGACTGCCTAATTTTAGCAAGACCAAGAACAAGACTGGCAGTGCAAGATTTGAGCAAGAACGAGACTTAGCATGCGAGACTCTTGCGTCTTGCAATTATCGTGAAATCGCACCCTCTGCCCGCGAAATTCAAATTTTATTTGGTTTTTCGCTGATAGTTTAGATGTGAGAACAATGTAACATTTTGAGAAAGTATACATTTTGAGTTTGAATTAACATAGCTTTTTTTACACACTACAAGTAAGTACTTGACTGTGATCTCACCTGATGGTAAGTGACGATGGAGCCGAAGATATTATCGTACTACCTTGGAAGAAGTACAACCCCCTAACGGTTTCTACACAGCATCACACCGGAACGCTAAATCGCTTGGCGGTGCGTGTTCGCTGGTAGGGTGGTGACTAGCCACGGCTGAAGCCTCCCACCAGACCAGACCTGAGGCAAATAATAAATTATAAAATTCCAAAGTGGTCCGTGCCGGGAATCGAACTCGCGACCTCCCGTTTCAATCCGAGCGCGCGCTACTGCGCTAGGACGTCGTTATGTGTAGAATCCGTTAGGGTTTGCTTACCCCGTCCAAGTTAGTACGATAACATCTTCGGCTGCATCGTCACTTACCATCAGGTGAGATCGCACAGTCAAGTACTAACTTGTAGTGAGTAAAAAAAGCTATGTTAATTGAAACTCAAAATGTAACTATACTTTCTCAAAATGTTACATTGTTCTCACATCTAAATTACCGTTTAATAAATAGCAATAGGCTAATAGGTAATTGCGAGACTTGCGAGACTCTTGCTGCAAGACCAAGATCAAGACCAAGACTGGGAGTGCAAGACCAAGACCAAGACCAAGACCAGACGTACTGGCGCAAGACCAAGACCAAGACTGGCTGAGTCTCGTCTTGTTCTTGCATTTGGGCAACACTACTATATGCGTACAGAATGAGACAACGTTGGTTTGTTTGTGCTGTGCATATAAAACAATGTTCACATTTCTTCAAAAACGGTGTGATCGATTTAGATACAGTTTTTGCATATTGTATAAAAAATAATAATAATAAAATAAATATATACAGGACATTTTTACACATCGCAATCCAGCCCCAAAGTAAGCGATAGCTTGTGTTATGGGTTCTAGATGACTGATAAATATACATACATTTACATACTAATATACATGAATTTAATATATTGAAAAACACCCAGACACTGGAAAACATTCACGCTCATCACACAAACATTTACCAGTAGTGGGAATCGAAACCACGACCTCCGGCGCAGACGGCAGGTTCGCTACCACTACGCCATTCGGTCGGTTTGTTCGGGTATGGGATTCATGTACTGTCGGTTCAGGTACTGCGGGCACGGCGACGGATGTCACTTCGCAAAGGGCGCGGCGGGCGGCGCGGGCGTGGAGGGCGCGGCGGGCTCGCGCAGCGCGGCGCTGCTGTCGGGCTGCGGCTCCGTGCGCCTCGGCCGCGCGCCCGGCCGCACGCCGCCCTCGGCCGCGCACCACCACCTGCACATCGCCTCCTGGTCACTACTCACTAACACTTCGCGAAGGGCGCGGCGGGCGGCGCGGGCGTGGAGGGCGCGGCGGGCTCGCGCAGCGCGGCGCTGCTGTCGGGCTGCGGCTCCGTGCGCCTCGGCCGCGCGCCCGGCCGCACGCCGCCCTCGGCCGCGCACCACCACCTGCACATCGCCTCCTGGTCACTACTCACTAACACTTCGCGAAGGGCGCGGCGGGCGGCGCGGGCGTGGAGGGCGCGGCGGGCTCGCGCAGCGCGGCGCTGCTGTCGGGCTGCGGCTCCGTGCGCCTCGGCCGCGCGCCCGGCCGCACGCCGCCCTCGGCCGCGCACCACCACCTGCACATCGCCTCCTGGTCACTACTCACTAACACTTCGCGAAGGGCGCGGCGGGCGGCGCGGGCGTGGAGGGCGCGGCGGGCTCGCGCAGCGCGGCGCTGCTGTCGGGCTGCGGCTCCGTGCGCCTCGGCCGCGCGCCCGGCCGCACGCCGCCCTCGGCCGCGCACCACCACCTGCACATCGCCTCCTGGTCACTACTCACTAACACTTCGCGAAGGGCGCGGCGGGCGGCGCGGGCGTGGAGGGCGCGGCGGGCTCGCGCAGCGCGGCGCTGCTGTCGGGCTGCGGCTCCGTGCGCCTCGGCCGCGCGCCCGGCCGCACGCCGCCCTCGGCCGCGCACCACCACCTGCACATCGCCTCCTGGTCACTACTCACTAACACTTCGCGAAGGGCGCGGCGGGCGGCGCGGGCGTGGAGGGCGCGGCGGGCTCGCGCAGCGCGGCGCTGCTGTCGGGCTGCGGCTCCGTGCGCCTCGGCCGCGCGCCCGGCCGCACGCCGCCCTCGGCCGCGCACCACCACCTGCACATCGCCTCCTGGTCACTACTCACTAACACTTCGCGAAGGGCGCGGCGGGCGGCGCGGGCGTGGAGGGCGCGGCGGGCTCGCGCAGCGCGGCGCTGCTGTCGGGCTGCGGCTCCGTGCGCCTCGGCCGCGCGCCCGGCCGCACGCCGCCCTCGGCCGCGCACCACCACCTGCACATCGCCTCCTGGTCACTACTCACTAACACTTCGCGAAGGGCGCGGCGGGCGGCGCGGGCGTGGAGGGCGCGGCGGGCTCGCGCAGCGCGGCGCTGCTGTCGGGCTGCGGCTCCGTGCGCCTCGGCCGCGCGCCCGGCCGCACGCCGCCCTCGGCCGCGCACCACCACCTGCACATCGCCTCCTGGTCACTACTCACTAACACTTCGCGAAGGGCGCGGCGGGCGGCGCGGGCGTGGAGGGCGCGGCGGGCTCGCGCAGCGCGGCGCTGCTGTCGGGCTGCGGCTCCGTGCGCCTCGGCCGCGCGCCCGGCCGCACGCCGCCCTCGGCCGCGCACCACCACCTGCACATCGCCTCCTGGTCACTACTCACTAACACTTCGCGAAGGGCGCGGCGGGCGGCGCGGGCGTGGAGGGCGCGGCGGGCTCGCGCAGCGCGGCGCTGCTGTCGGGCTGCGGCTCCGTGCGCCTCGGCCGCGCGCCCGGCCGCACGCCGCCCTCGGCCGCGCACCACCACCTGCACATCGCCTCCTGGTCACTACTCACTAACACTTCGCGAAGGGCGCGGCGGGCGGCGCGGGCGTGGAGGGCGCGGCGGGCTCGCGCAGCGCGGCGCTGCTGTCGGGCTGCGGCTCCGTGCGCCTCGGCCGCGCGCCCGGCCGCACGCCGCCCTCGGCCGCGCACCACCACCTGCACATCGCCTCCTGGTCACTACTCACTAACACTTCGCGAAGGGCGCGGCGGGCGGCGCGGGCGTGGAGGGCGCGGCGGGCTCGCGCAGCGCGGCGCTGCTGTCGGGCTGCGGCTCCGTGCGCCTCGGCCGCGCGCCCGGCCGCACGCCGCCCTCGGCCGCGCACCACCACCTGCACATCGCCTCCTGGTCACTACTCACTAACACTTCGCGAAGGGCGCGGCGGGCGGCGCGGGCGTGGAGGGCGCGGCGGGCTCGCGCAGCGCGGCGCTGCTGTCGGGCTGCGGCTCCGTGCGCCTCGGCCGCGCGCCCGGCCGCACGCCGCCCTCGGCCGCGCACCACCACCTGCACATCGCCTCCTGGTCACTACTCACTAACACTTCGCGAAGGGCGCGGCGGGCGGCGCAGGCGTGGAGGGCGCGGCGGGCTCGCGCAGCGCGGCGCTGCTGTCGGGCTGCGGCTCCGTGCGCCTCGGCCGCGCGCCCGGCCGCACGCCGCCCTCGGCCGCGCACCACCACCTGCACATCGCCTCCTGGTCACTAACACTACTGCATTAATACTTGTAGGGAGTCAAGAAGGCGCCCCGGGAACACGCCAAGAGCAAGTACCGAACGGGCGCCCTCCTGCGTTTCGGCGCCCATAACCGCGAGGTTGATTGGGCCATGGGTGGTGGAGGGTTGTCCCTAATACTGAATTAATACTAAAACAAAGTTTCTTATTGAACGAAAGCAGGCGATACTTTGCGGAAACCCATAAATAGCAGGACAGATTAATTTATTTTTCTGTAATCCGCTACTTGAAAAGAATCTGTATGGTACAATATGAAACACCACACACAATTCTTCCAACACTTTCTTCGACGGACGACTAGATTCTCTACGATTTCGCATTGTGAAGTCAATATCTCCGAGGATGTCACGGTGTCGGGACGAAACGTGCGTCGAAGAACGCGAACTTCACGTAACTCGAGTGGACCGTGGGCTAGCTAACTAGTTAAGCACCAACTTGAGAGCTTCACTATTCCACCTATTGAACTATTTAGGTTAGGTTAGGTATTAGATTTTAAGTGCCCTAACTTAAGAGACTAAAACCGAATCGCTACCAATATTTAATTTGTTTGAAACGCGACTTCTTTTCAGTCCAATCGTGATCGGCATGCTGTGGGAAGTGACGGACCTGGAGGTGGACAAGGTGGTGAGCACGCTGCTGGCGCTGTACGTGCCGTCCGACGCGCCGGTGGACTGGAAGAACGTGGGCAAGGCCAAGTGGAGCCAGGGGATCCTCGGTGAGATCTTCACTCTATATAGCGTTCAATAGCGACTCTAATTACGACACAATAAATTGCAATTCAAAAGATATTTTGTTGCCTTGCCTCTCGTCCTGTCGTGTAACTCTTCCGTTACACGATATCGTTACCTCTGCCGATACAGTGCAGTGATATGGGGAACCCAATGGCATTTGCTACTTGTAGTTTATCTAAATTTCGAAGTTCTAGATCATTCTGAAATATGAACCATGACCGGCAGTGGACCACAAAAGAGGTTGTCAATAAGCCTAAACCGTTTTGCATTATTTGTTGTTATCAGATACGAACGTGGAGCAGAAGTGCCCGTTCAGTCCGGAGCGCGACCTGCTGCTGGCCGTGAGCCGCGCGCGAGGCGCCACCGGCTTCACCATGATCGCCAGCAGCCTGGTCGCGCGCGGCCTGCCCGTCAGAATCACGCGCGGGTGAGTGCATCGCAACACCGGCCCCTGCATGCAGCCACGTGCAGCAGAAGTGCCCGTTCAGTCCGGAGCGCGACCTGCTGCTGGCCGTGAGCCGCGCGCGAGGCGCCACCGGCTTCACCATGATCGCCAGCAGCCTGGTCGCGCGCGGCCTGCCCGTCAGAATCACGCGCGGGTGAGTGCATCGCAACACCGGCCCCTGCATGCAGCCACGTGCAGCAGAAGTGCCCGTTCAGTCCGGAGCGCGACCTGCTGCTGGCCGTGAGCCGCGCGCGAGGCGCCACCGGCTTCACCATGATCGCCAGCAGCCTGGTCGCGCGCGGCCTGCCCGTCAGAATCACGCGCGGGTGAGTGCATCGCAACACCGGCCCCTGCATGCAGCCACGTGCAGCAGAAGTGCCCGTTCAGTCCGGAGCGCGACCTGCTGCTGGCCGTGAGCCGCGCGCGAGGCGCCACCGGCTTCACCATGATCGCCAGCAGCCTGGTCGCGCGCGGCCTGCCCGTCAGAATCACGCGCGGGTGAGTGCATCGCAACACCGGCCCCTGCATGCAGCCACGTGCAGCAGAAGTGCCCGTTCAGTCCGGAGCGCGACCTGCTGCTGGCCGTGAGCCGCGCGCGAGGCGCCACCGGCTTCACCATGATCGCCAGCAGCCTGGTCGCGCGCGGCCTGCCCGTCAGAATCACGCGCGGGTGAGTGCATCGCAACACCGGCCCCTGCATGCAGCCACGTGCAGCAGAAGTGCCCGTTCAGTCCGGAGCGCGACCTGCTGCTGGCCGTGAGCCGCGCGCGAGGCGCCACCGGCTTCACCATGATCGCCAGCAGCCTGGTCGCGCGCGGCCTGCCCGTCAGAATCACGCGCGGGTGAGTGCATCGCAACACCGGCCCCTGCATGCAGCCACGTGCAGCAGAAGTGCCCGTTCAGTCCGGAGCGCGACCTGCTGCTGGCCGTGAGCCGCGCGCGAGGCGCCACCGGCTTCACCATGATCGCCAGCAGCCTGGTCGCGCGCGGCCTGCCCGTCAGAATCACGCGCGGGTGAGTGCATCGCAACACCGGCCCCTGCATGCAGCCACGTGCAGCAGAAGTGCCCGTTCAGTCCGGAGCGCGACCTGCTGCTGGCCGTGAGCCGCGCGCGAGGCGCCACCGGCTTCACCATGATCGCCAGCAGCCTGGTCGCGCGCGGCCTGCCCGTCAGAATCACGCGCGGGTGAGTGCATCGCAACACCGGCCCCTGCATGCAGCCACGTGCAGCAGAAGTGCCCGTTCAGTCCGGAGCGCGACCTGCTGCTGGCCGTGAGCCGCGCGCGAGGCGCCACCGGCTTCACCATGATCGCCAGCAGCCTGGTCGCGCGCGGCCTGCCCGTCAGAATCACGCGCGGGTGAGTGCATCGCAACACCGGCCCCTGCATGCAGCCACGTGCAGCAGAAGTGCCCGTTCAGTCCGGAGCGCGACCTGCTGCTGGCCGTGAGCCGCGCGCGAGGCGCCACCGGCTTCACCATGATCGCCAGCAGCCTGGTCGCGCGCGGCCTGCCCGTCAGAATCACGCGCGGGTGAGTGCATCGCAACACCGGCCCCTGCATGCAGCCACGTGCAGCAGAAGTGCCCGTTCAGTCCGGAGCGCGACCTGCTGCTGGCCGTGAGCCGCGCGCGAGGCGCCACCGGCTTCACCATGATCGCCAGCAGCCTGGTCGCGCGCGGCCTGCCCGTCAGAATCACGCGCGGGTGAGTGCATCGCAACACCGGCCCCTGCATGCAGCCACGTGCAGCAGAAGTGCCCGTTCAGTCCGGAGCGCGACCTGCTGCTGGCCGTGAGCCGCGCGCGAGGCGCCACCGGCTTCACCATGATCGCCAGCAGCCTGGTCGCGCGCGGCCTGCCCGTCAGAATCACGCGCGGGTGAGTGCATCGCAACACCGGCCCCTGCATGCAGCCACGTGCAGCAGAAGTGCCCGTTCAGTCCGGAGCGCGACCTGCTGCTGGCCGTGAGCCGCGCGCGAGGCGCCACCGGCTTCACCATGATCGCCAGCAGCCTGGTCGCGCGCGGCCTGCCCGTCAGAATCACGCGCGGGTGAGTGCATCGCAACACCGGCCCCTGCATGCAGCCACGTGCAGCAGAAGTGCCCGTTCAGTCCGGAGCGCGACCTGCTGCTGGCCGTGAGCCGCGCGCGAGGCGCCACCGGCTTCACCATGATCGCCAGCAGCCTGGTCGCGCGCGGCCTGCCCGTCAGAATCACGCGCGGGTGAGTGCATCGCAACACCGGCCCCTGCATGCAGCCACGTGCATCAGAAGTGCCCGTTCAGTCCGGAGCGCGACCTGCTGCTGGCCGTGAGCCGCGCGCGAGGCGCCACCGGCTTCACCATGATCGCCAGCAGCCTGGTCGCGCGCGGCCTGCCCGTCAGAATCACGCGCGGGTGAGTGCATCGCAACACCGGCCCCTGCATGCAGCCACGTGCAGCAGAAGTGCCCGTTCAGTCCGGAGCGCGACCTGCTGCTGGCCGTGAGCCGCGCGCGAGGCGCCACCGGCTTCACCATGATCGCCAGCAGCCTGGTCGCGCGCGGCCTGCCCGTCAGAATCACGCGCGGGTGAGTGCATCGCAACACCGGCCCCTGCATGCAGCCACGTGCAGCAGAAGTGCCCGTTCAGTCCGGAGCGCGACCTGCTGCTGGCCGTGAGCCGCGCGCGAGGCGCCACCGGCTTCACCATGATCGCCAGCAGCCTGGTCGCGCGCGGCCTGCCCGTCAGAATCACGCGCGGGTGAGTGCATCGCAACACCGGCCCCTGCATGCAGCCACGTGCAGCAGAAGTGCCGTCAGAAAAGTCTGTCTTTTACGTCTTACAGCCGGCCATTCCTTGAAGTGATAATTTCCGGCCATAACAGAAACATAATTTTCTATAGGCACATTGAATGCTTTTCGTATGGTATCCGTCAGCCTCAAAATAATAAAGTACCTCGCTGGTTTGATAACGGGTCTAAAGGTCATTTCTGCCGTTTTGGTTGAGGTACATTGGATTTCCCACATGTTACAAAATCCTGAACCAAGTGTCCGGTGCGTTGACTCAATGATTGTTTAAGAAATTGTTAGTCAAAAAGGTATTGTTCAATTAATTAATGTGTGTTGTTTGTGAAACAAATTATCATAATATTATTTTTTTCAGGTAATGTTCCGGACAAACACACTAAATTATATACGCATAATGCATTTATTGTAAATAATACTTGTACCTTAAATAATTAGATTTTGTGATTAAAATTAAATAATGTAATATCTAATAAATTATGTACAAAAAATTTTTTACTTCTTTTATTTGCGTGAAGCGTACCAATGAGATCATCCAACATTTTGCTATATAGCAGTCATAGATATTTCAATCAAAGACGTGTGCGCCACTCTGTCAAAATCGCTTATACCTCGTTTACATTCAGCCGAAGTGAGCAGGGAAGTGGGCAGGGCAGTGTGTAAACGCGATACTTCTCATGCCGCTGCCATTGCCACTCGCGCTGCCCGGCGCTCCCCAAAATGGCGGTTTTTTGTGCGGAAGTCAAAGGACCGGCAGCGCGAGCGGCAGTGCGTGTTCACATTCAACTCCGACGCTCAGTACTCGCCGAGCGCCTAGAGGAGAAAGATGTTCGTTTAGATCACAGATATCATCGAAAATGCCGTCCGAATGGAGCAATGAACTTACAATACAATTCTTAGAACTACTGGAAACTGAAAAAGTCATTTGGGATGTTAAGAATAAACAACATAAACAAAAACATAAGGTTCACGACGCATGGAAAAAAATCCACCATCGTCTACGACGAAAATTCTTTTTTTGTATTCGATATCTTTTTAAATATCGAACATAATTACGTATTGCTAAAAGAGACAGCGCGGCCGCTGTAATTATTTCCACGTCTGCCATTGCCGACACTTGAAAGCGAAGTGAGTGGTAGGGCAGTATGTAAACACACACTCCTCTCAATCCTGCTGCAGGAGTATTTAGGAAATTATTGCCGGCAGCGCGAGGGGCAGCGGCAGGGGCTGAATGTAAATGAAGTATTATGTTTCGTTCGATTTATAATGCACTAACGTATTAACATATGATAACTCGTATGTGGTTGACAATTGACTAATACAAAAATGAAACGTCATCATAAATGATAGTGCGCCTGTAGTAATTTTAAGGGCAATTAGTAGCCCCGACAACATTGGTATAAACATTGTGGACGCGTAAGCTGCACATAGGATGCGCAGTAATTAATGCAGCGGCTTCCAGCAGCCAGATGGCCCAGACTCTAACCGAAAGTGCAAGAAGGACGACATATCACAAAATCAGCTCTTCTAAAATTCTTTCTCGAAAACGTTGCTAGCTCCTATACCATTTTGTGTGTTTTGGTTTATTCTAAAATTGAGAAAATTTTATTAGCTGACTGTCATACTCTACAACTACGCCGTCCTGACAATGTCATTCAAGGGCCAAGAGATCCTGGTCGGACTTATACTCTAGGAGCGTGCGGTAATGGCGGGCGGGCGCGGCGAGGGCGGCGCGCGGCGGCGGCGTCGCGACGCGGGCGGTGTGCGCTCCTTCGCCTCCGCGTGACGCTGGACGCTCTGGAACATGAAAAACTGGTCAGGGCATTGACCTCTACATTTAAAATCAAATTCAAGGGCTTGACACGATCAGTAGGCTTAGTAGTTACAGGTTTTTGTACGAATTTCGAGTCGACTTGCATCCTACAAACGAATCGAATTCCTTCATCCATTTACAGCCAGCGCCATCTATGGACAGTCGCTGACATGCGGCTGTCAATAGGTGGCGCTGGTTGTATGGAGGAATTCGATTTGTTTGTGCGATGCGAGTCGACCCTAAATTCGTACATAAACCTGTACTAACCCCTCAGTCGTATTAATGTGAACGTCTTGCTTGTCTCATCATTGTTTCGTTTAAAAACACGGGCGCTCCGGGAGTATCGACAAGTGAAAACTCAAACAGAGGTGTTGGTTACAACAGTATCGTTAACAGAGTGAGGTGTCGGTGATGGTGCCGCGAGTTCAATGGTTTTTTCCAATGTCAAAAATGACCATCACGATTACCATTGCAGAGAATGCCATATTTTAGACTGAACACAATTAGACTAGTATAAATGTAGGTACCTCATCGAATTTAATGAGGTCGACCATTTCGGTGATCTTCTTTTCCAAGCCTTTGATGTAGAGGCGTGCGTTGGTCGAGTTGATGTCCAACGATTTGCCCAACAGTTTCAGCAGTGGCAAGTTGTCACATTCTGAGGACCTGCAAAGAAGTTTTACCTACTGTAATGAGTCGTGTTAACAAAGAAGGACCGGTATTAGGATATCACGATAGTAACCTTCAGTTTTAGGTTAGATCTGTAGGTTGTAGAGAATATGTATCCTAACACTAAAAAGTGCAGTGTTTAGGGTCCCGTACCAAAATGGTGAAAATGGTGAAAAACGATAAGAATGCAACCCTTATGGTGTGACTTCATGCGTCTGTCACCATCGATTAGGCCCGGTTTCCACCAAAGCAGAGGCAAGAAGAGATGCCCTAAGCGGTTATTTCCACCAATGCGGAGAGGAGATGCTCATAGAAGCTGTGTGGTTATTTCCACCAATGCGGAGAGGAGATGTGCTAAGAAGCTGTGTGGTTATTTCCACCAATGCGGAGAGGAGATGCGCTAAGAAGCTGTGTGGTTATTTCCACCAATGCGGAGAGGAGATGCGCATAGAAGCTGTGTGGTTATTTCCACCAATGCGGAGAGGAGATGCGCATAGAAGCTGTGTGGTTATTTCCACCAATGCGGAGAGGAGATGCGCATAGAAGCTGTGTGGTTATTTCCACCAATGCGGAGAGGAGATGCGCTAAGAAGCTGTGTGGTTATTTCCACCAATGCGGAGAGGAGATGCGCTAAGAAGCTGTGTGGTTATTTCCACCAATGCGGAGAGGAGATGCGCATAGAAGCTGTGTGGTTATTTCCACCAATGCGGAGAGGAGATGCGCATAGAAGCTGTGTGGTTATTTCCACCAATGCGGAGAGGAGATGCGCATAGAAGCTGTGTGGTTATTTCCACCAATGCGGAGAGGAGATGCGCATAGAAGCTGTGTGGTTATTTCCACCAATGCGGAGAGGAGATGCGCATAGAAGCTGTGTGGTTATTTCCACCAATGCGGAGAGGAGATGCGCATAGAAGCTGTGTGGTTATTTCCACCAATGCGGAGAGGAGATGCGCATAGAAGCTGTGTGGTTATTTCCACCAATGCGGAGAGGAGATGCGCATAGAAGCTGTGTGGTTATTTCCACCAATGCGGAGAGGAGATGCGCATAGAAGCTGTGTGGTTATTTCCACCAATGCGGAGAGGAGATGCGCTAAGAAGCTGTGTGGTTATTTCCACCAATGCGGAGAGGAGATGCGAAGCGTGAGATTAAAGCTGTGAGCTGTCAGCTGTGCGTACAGCGGAGCGGAGACGTGAGCTGAGCGTAGCGTCAATCGAATGACGTTTTCGGGTGTGCAAGGCGTGGGGAGAAAGCGGCGGGGAAGAAAGCATGCGGGTGCAAGCGGCGCTGCCCGACCGCGCGCCGGTGGGCCGCTCGACCGCCCGCTTGCTCACTCGCGACAACAAATTCTATAGAAAAAATAAAACATCTCTCCGCTTTCACCAAACCTATAAGCGGAGAGATGTGGATATAACAAAATCCGATTGGTTATCCAAGACACATCTCTCCGCTTTGGTGGAAACCGGGTCTTAGAATTGATAAGCCAAATGGCTATACAGGCTGTACGCCTACAGCTGCAAATTTTGCTCTAATGACAAGGATTTTTGGAATGATAGTGATATTGCTTCCATCTCCTCACTAGATATCTTAAAAATATGGTAATGATTTTTCTCACTTCTATGTAATATCATTTTTGAAAAGAGGAAATGCCGAGTTTCTTGCCAGTTCTTCTCGGTGCAAACTTGCCTTCCAAGCAGTAGAGTTTTGACTTTTCATAAGAGCCTATTATTTAGGCTTACTTATGTGAAAAATAAAGATTTTCATTGTCATTTTCATTTAGAGAAATAGGTACTAACAGCGCTAAAGTTTGCACTTCTTGCAGTAGTGTAGTCAGCACTTGGCTAGTCTTGTCATATGCTTCTCGCAGGTTGGCGGTGGCCGCGCGACGCTCTTCCAGCATCTGTCTGAGGGTCTCGATGCTGTCTTGCTGCTTGTATAACTTCGCCTGGTGCTTCGCGTGTTCATCCTCTAAAATTTTTACAGATTATGTTATTTAGGGTAGGTAGTGAGGTAGGTAGCCATAGACATCCATTCCGACGCCCAATTCCCAAAAACTGATTTAATCGGTACCTAGCGTCTTAATTATTGACCTTGTGTGGGCGTAGATTGTTACGGCATTTATGTTTGACCACAGAGCAAGGAATGACTTTTTAAACGGCACAATTGAATTTCAAATATTTTGGCTTGATCATGCCGGGATCAAACTGATTGGATGGCGATCGTCGATTCAGTATAAAGTCAAGACTTAGAATGTAACGAAGTTCTCAATAAATGTGTGACAATGATAGTTGACTGCGCGGACAAATCACTAGCTCTATTTAGCGATCTGTCCCACAAATTTTTTGAATTTTGTTTCATTATCGTAGTAAAAACAAACTTGGAAATTGAATGAATAACTCGTATGGCTGTAGATTCAATGCGAAACAAGTGTATGGAAGGAGGCTAGTAGCAGTCTTACGGATGCTAGCTTGCAGCATCTTGACGTTGTCGCTCAGATGCTTGAGCTCCGTGTTGACCTCGTTGATGTAGTTGAACAGCGCGTAGTTCTCCTCCTCGCGCCGCGTGAACTCCTGGATCAGCTTGTCCACGTCCTCTTCGCCCGTGTACTCCTGCAAAACATACGTAGGCAGGTATCCATAAATTAAAACCGCATCAAAATTTCACTCGCGGTGGGACTTGAACCTACGTCTAGTAGCTAATGCGGCTGGCTGTTGGCATACGTATCCAGTCGCACAAATAAGTAACATGCTGCCGTAATCCTTGTTACTTTATCTTTTTTAATTCTACGATTGGCTATGGCATTGTAAAAAATATCTGTGGGCTGATTCTGTATCGTTCAATTTGTTAGTTACTAGGTAAGCCTTACTGTGTTATCAACTAAGAAAATGGAGGCAAAAATCACATGACTTATTGATGACAAACGTCAATCTCTTACATCTTTTACTTTCAATCCAACAGCAATAGTACAATTATAATAGACTAGCAATAACCCGCGGCTCAGCTCGCGTTAATTTTGGTTTCTACAAACCCGCGTCAATCGTGGATTTTCACTGGATTAAGTGTTCCCATTCCCGCTCCCTTCTCCAACCTTTATACCTATTTGGAAAGAGTACCTAGTCGTATTTGCTATAAAAATCTACCTAAGTATCTATTAACAAAACGTACGGAAAAGGCATTCTCTATATCTTCCACTATTGGTACAATACGAAGTAATTTATCATTTTTGGCCGAGCGATGGAATACCATAGTTACGGATAGTTAGGAAAGATAAAAATAAAGAGGAACAACGGTACCCGTATGGCGTCGAGTATGTTGATGTAGTTGTTGTAGGCGCGTATCTCCTCCTCCTGCTGCTCCAGCTTCTGGGCCTCGGCCTTGGCGTCGGCGGCGGTGAGGCGCACCGTGCCCTTGGTGCGCAGGAACTCCTCCAGCTTCATGCTGTGGTCCAGCTGCCGCTGCAGTTGGCGAACTACTTACCCGAATAGCGTCGAGTATGTTGATGTAGTTGTTGTAGGCGCGTATCTCCTCCTCCTGCTGCTCCAGCTTCTTGGCCTCGGCCTTGGCGTCGGCGGCGGTGAGGCGCACCGTGCCCTTGGTGCGCAGGAACTCCTCCAGCTTCATGCTGTGGTCCAGCTGCCGCTGCAGCTCGCGAACTACTTACCCGAATAGCGTCGAGTATGTTGATGTAGTTGTTGTAGGCGCGTATCTCCTCCTCCTGCTGCTCCAGCTTCTTGGCCTCGGCCTTGGCGTCGGCGGCGGTGAGGCGCACCGTGCCCTTGGTGCGCAGGAACTCCTCCAGCTTCATGCTGTGGTCCAGCTGCCGCTGCAGCTCGCGAACTACTTACCCGAATAGCGTCGAGTATGTTGATGTAGTTGTTGTAGGCGCGTATCTCCTCCTCCTGCTGCTCCAGCTTCTTGGCCTCGGCCTTGGCGTCGGCGGCGGTGAGGCGCACCGTGCCCTTGGTGCGCAGGAACTCCTCCAGCTTCATGCTGTGGTCCAGCTGCCGCTGCAGCTCGCGAACTACTTACCCGAATAGCGTCGAGTATGTTGATGTAGTTGTTGTAGGCGCGTATCTCCTCCTCCTGCTGCTCCAGCTTCTTGGCCTCGGCCTTGGCGTCGGCGGCGGTGAGGCGCACCGTGCCCTTGGTGCGCAGGAACTCCTCCAGCTTCATGCTGTGGTCCAGCTGCCGCTGCAGCTCGCGAACTTCCTACATTAAACAAAGAATTATATCGCGGGCTTCTAGCCACAGGGGCGTAGTTATAAGCAATTACCCCTGCTTTGCAGGAGACAAAAAAACTAAATAGTTATTTTGAAATTGTATGCGCGTATCTATAGACATATAAGTAGTCGTCGTCGTAGTGCGTCTCATGAGACACGTGCAAATTTTCAGTTAAAGAAATCCATTGAATAAGAACTTATTAAGTTTTCTTTGTCTTCTGAAAAATAAGCGTACCTACTTATTGCTTATACACCCTGGCTTGAAGTCCGCGATATGGACTGTCAACTTCCGTAACTTCTGTTGATTTCTTGAAAGAAATTCAGATTTTTTGGATCCAATTTCAATTCGGATCCTCTGACTCCATTACTACTCCGATATATCCGCTATTACATGCGATACTAGCCTTTTAGCGTTACATAGTGAAACTTTTGCATAAATCCATGGAAGGAGCTTAGGGATTTTTATGGATTCAGTAGTCTTACTAAACAATGCTTCCTATAATCCAGCGAAGCCTTGTCTTTGAGCGCGTCAAGCTTAGCGCACCATTCTTCGCGCTGATCGTACGTGGTGATGGCCTGTTCCACCAGCTCGAGGATCTGACCTTTGCCTTCCATCAGCCGCTTGATCTGACCCTTCCACATGGTGTTGAAGAATTGGCTGCAATTATAATAGCATTCTAATTCGAAATATTTCTATCAAATGGGCCAAAAGGAGGAAGTTAATTTAGAATCTGGTCAATTAGAGTGAAGCTAGTAGTAGTCTTAGCAAGTAAGTAGTCAGGTCACAATATTTTATGAGCAAATAAGAAATACTTGTTGAAGAACATTTAGCTACTCATAATAATAATTCTTATTTCTATAAAACCTTGGGTAATGGGTTAACGAACTTTTGGCTACTAAGTACATTAAGCTGGTCATCGGTCGCAAAGGAATCAATCGATGGTAATGTAGATATTTGACCCTCATAGCTTATGGTATTAATGAACGAAGATAGTTCTTATTTTGTGAATAACGACCATGCATATTTTAGTGGTAGGTAAGTATAGGGATTAAACAGGGAATCCATATCGGATAATCGGATTGGTTGAGGGCGTCAAGGCGTCTAAAATGTATCAGCGAATATTAAGGCGCTATTAATAAAAATTAACTTTGACCTTTAATATATTAGATTACCTATTTATATCCAAGACTAGGTATGAATCGCAACCAGCAAGAATAAGAAGAGGTAACTTTTAACTAACGCCTTTGCTGTAGTAAGATACTATTATGGTATTTTGTGGGTGTAGTCTATTGCAATGATCGCAATTTACTGTTTTTTTTATGTAAGTATCGCGCACAGTTGTTCTCTGCTAAGTATGTATAGGCAGACACCTTTTTAATGCGAACTTTGCTCTGAAAGAGTGCCAACTCACGAAGGTCGTGAACTGGTTACTGTTAACTGATAACTTGGTTTGTGAGCAACACTCATCAGAGCATCTGAGTGCAATTACTGTATACGATATAATGATATGACAGCAACAATAAAACGCGTCCAAAGTGTAGGATACAGTGTAGGGTCGCGATAATATTGAGGTATCAGCTCACTTAGAAGTATTTGAGACTGAAGGAAGGAGTATGATTTACATGTTACAAATTGGCCTAAAACTAATTTGTTTTTAAATGGCTTTTCCTCACCGGTCACGCAAGAGGCGATCAATCTGAAGCCTCATGTCGTAGTTGTAGCTGTTAACTGCGTTGAACTTTTTCATTGCGGTATTTAGGCGGTTCTCCAACTGGCTGATGAGCGTTTGGTTGGTCAGAGTGCCGGCGTAGTCCTGACAAGTCAAGAGTGTGTAGTTGTGTACCTAATATGGATCTTGGTCTTGGAAAAATATATCTGTTGCAACCTCATAACCAAAACTGTTGTTTGATCAAAATATTAAGCCATGTGATCAAATAGCCCAGGATGTTAAAATGGCAATAATTTGGTTACATCATTTTCCTTAAAAAATCAAGTCATTTGATCAAGGTTTTTTCTGACCCATATAATTAAATGCAATTATTTTAACATCCTTGTCTTTTTGGTCATAAGGTTTAGTATTTTGATCGAGCAGGAATATTGATCATGTGACTGCAACATATTATTATCTCCACTTATCATTTTATATCTTTAACTTTAACCTTTTTGGATTAACCATTAGGTACCTACTGCAATTTTGGTTTATCTTTTCTGATACGAACCACAAAGGTGTGTCGAGTGATTTGTAGAATGACCTTCAATGGACGGGTAACAAAGATTTTATGGGAATGTAGAAGCTAGACCTTATCATTGCGTCTGACAAGATTGTCGCCAAGCGCAAGCTTATCTCGACTAATAACTTTATTACATACTTATTTATCATTTATACTTATTTATACAAAATCTTCATTATCAGAACTACCTTTTCAAACCCGATCCCTTTCGCCTTGAGGCCTTTGATCTCCTTCTGTACTTGTTTCAGCAGGAAGTTCAGCTCATTGATGGTGGTGCGATGCTCCTTCACATCGTTCGAACAAGTCTCGTGTTCTTTCAGCAGTATTATCAGTTTTTGGCGAGTTTTCGCATTGTCGAGGAGATTCGATGTGCTCTTCGTCAGCTAGAACACAACGAAACAAGACAACTAGTTGTTAGTTAATTTACTTACAGCCGTAATTGTAGTGGTTCGGGCGTCGGCGCTTTAATCAGAGGTCAGGTAATCTAATCAGTAATCTATACCCAGGTCCTAGACACATATTACTGAGTAACCGAAATTATACATAAGTTTGTGGCAATTAAATATCTTACGGTGAGGAAGGCCCGTGTTTAGAGTGGTCGACGTAAAATATGATTGAGATAAGGTCAGGCATTCTTAATTTTACCATCAGGTCTATTGTCTTCCACTTATGCAAAGACGAATCTATTTATACTAAAACTAGCTAGGTACGTGATTAGGTGAGTACCTATTAATCTGTGCCAATACCATCTCCATATCGAATTAGCGTTACCACTGGGCAGTAAGAAACCTCGGTAATTTAGCACGCTTTCGATACACTGTACCTTTAGTGAATACAAACTTGCTGATAAAGAACCAATTTTAGCGACAAAACGCGTAATCAAAATCGAGAATATTCTTGAGAATCAAAAGACCATTAAAAAAACTGTTCTAAGACTTTTTTCTTTTTTATAGGTTCTTTTTGTAAATATTGCTCGAGATGTCACGCAGATTCGCCTGGTAGATTCTCCTCAACATTGATTAAGGCTGAAGTAGTTGGCGGTTTCTTGCATGTCTCCTATGGTCTTTTGCCCTTCATATTTAGCCGAGTATCGTCTCTTCATAGTAAGTCAGGTTTGTAGTATCTACTAGTAGTTGGCAGGCTTCTTGCATGTACAAAGGTCCTTTGCCTTTCATGTTTAGCCGAATATCGTCTTTACATAGTAGGTTTGTTGTAAGTCAGGTTTCCACTTTCCAGTGACCTGTGCTTACCCTCAACTCAGTCATGATGTTGTCCAGCTCGGCGGTGAGGGAGCGGATGATGTTGGCCTGCACTCTGAGGGTCGGCTGCACACTGCTCGTCACGTTGGCGCGGTCTATCTCCATCACACGGAACTGAGAACATGTAAAGGAATCATGCAAATTAAATATATTAATTACTAGCTTATACCCGCGGCTTCGCCCGCGTCATTTATGGAAAAGATAAATATTGAAAAAATAAACTGCGCTGGATTAAAAACGACAGACATAAGAAATGTTTAAGACCCTGGCAATTTATAAGTACCATATTATATGGCAAGCAACCTGTGAACGCAAAATTAAAAGGAGTGGTCTTTTACAGATACAGAATACTTGCTAATAATCTGTCACAAAATATGAGCATTTTATGACCCCTTTACAGAACTGAGTATATTTTGTCCAAATTGTCTAAAAACATTCATTCAGGCGAAAACAGTGTGAGTATTGGAACTTATTTTTATGACCTATTTACACTTTTCAGTGTCGATTACACTTTTCAGTGTCGATAAAGTCTCGCGTATTTATGAACTCTTTACAGATTTACAGATTACAGATTTACAGATACACTTTTCAGTGTCGATTACACTTTTCAGTGTCGATAAAGTCTCGCGTATTTATGAACTCTTTACAGATTTACAGATTACAGATTACAGATTTACAGATTACAAATTTACAGATTACAGATTACAGATTGACGGTTTGAGAGCTATGACGGTTTTTAGAGCTATGTATGGAGTTTTGAGTATTTACAAACTATTTCAGTTTTGAGTGTCGGTATTGACCTTCTATTGAGCCTTAAGTATTTATGACCTATTTACGGTTTTGAGAGCTATATATGGAGTTTTGAATATTTATAACCTATTACCGTTTCGAGTGAATGGAGTCTAGGGTTCAACATATATTGTGAGTATAGTTACGTATACGTATGTTGTGAAACAGTGAAAAATTTCACTTTTAATGCAATCCCACAGGAATAGGCTTGTTTTTCAGGGATAAAAAGTAGCCTATGTCACTCTCCGGGTCTTGAACTATATCTTTGCAAAAAAATCAGATCGATTCGTTGCGTGGCTGCGACGTGATTGAGGGACAAACAAACCAACAAACCAGCAAACCAACAAACCAACAAACTCACATTCACATTTATATATTAGTAGGGATTTACGGTTTTGAGAGCTATATATGGAGTTTTGAATATTTATAACCTATTACCGTTTCGAGTGAATGGAGTCTAGGGTTCAACATATATTGTGAGTATAGTTACGTATACGTATGTTGTGAAACAGTGAAAAATTTCACTTTTAATGCAATCCCACAGGAATAGGCTTGTTTTTCAGGGATAAAAAGTAGCCTATGTCACTCTCCGGGTCTTGAACTATATCTTTGCAAAAAAATCAGATCGATTCGTTACGTGGCTGCGACGTGATTGAGGGACAAACAAACCAACAAACCAGCAAACCAACAAACCAACAAACCAACAAACCAACAAACTCACATTCACATTTATATATTAGTAGGGATTACCGTTTCGAGTGAATGGAGTCTAGGGTTCAACATATATTGTGAGTATAGTTACGTATACGTATGTTGTGAAACAGTGAAAAATTTCACTTTTAATGCAATCCCACAGGAATAGGCTTGTTTTTCAGGGATAAAAAGTAGCCTATGTCACTCTCCGGGTCTTGAACTATATCTTTGCAAAAAAATCAGATCGATTCGTTGCGTGGCTGCGACGTGATTGAGGGACAAACAAACCAACAAACCAGCAAACCAACAAACCAACAAACCAACAAACCAACAAACTCACATTCACATTTATATATTAGTAGGGATTTACGGTTTTGAGAGCTATATATGGAGTTTTGAATATTTATAACCTATTACCGTTTCGAGTGAATGGAGTCTAGGGTTCAACATATATTGTGAGTATAGTTACGTATACGTATGTTGTGAAACGGTGAAAAATTTCACTTTTAATGCAATCCCACAGGAATAGGCTTGTTTTTCAGGGATAAAAAGTAGCCTATGTCACTCTCCGGGTCTTGAACTATATCTTTGCAAAAAAATCAGATCGATTCGTTGCGTGGCTGCGACGTGATTGAGGGACAAACAAACCAACAAACCAGCAAACCAACAAACCAACAAACTCACATTCACATTTATATATTAGTAGGGATTTACGGTTTTGAGAGCTATATATGGAGTTTTGAATATTTATAACCTATTACCGTTTCGAGTGAATGGAGTCTAGGGTTCAACATATATTGTGAGTATAGTTACGTATACGTATGTTGTGAAACAGTGAAAAATTTCACTTTTAATGCAATCCCACAGGAATAGGCTTGTTTTTCAGGGATAAAAAGTAGCCTATGTCACTCTCCGGGTCTTGAACTATATCTTTGCAAAAAAATCAGATCGATTCGTTACGTGGCTGCGACGTGATTGAGGGACAAACAAACCAACAAACCAGCAAACCAACAAACCAACAAACCAACAAACCAACAAACTCACATTCACATTTATATATTAGTAGGGATTACCGTTTCGAGTGAATGGAGTCTAGGGTTCAACATATATTGTGAGTATAGTTACGTATACGTATGTTGTGAAACAGTGAAAAATTTCACTTTTAATGCAATCCCACAGGAATAGGCTTGTTTTTCAGGGATAAAAAGTAGCCTATGTCACTCTCCGGGTCTTGAACTATATCTTTGCAAAAAAATCAGATCGATTCGTTACGTGGCTGCGACGTGATTGAGGGACAAACAAACCAACAAACCAGCAAACCAACAAACCAACAAACCAACAAACCAACAAACTCACATTCACATTTATATATTAGTAGGGATTACCGTTTCGAGTGAATGGAGTCTAGGGTTCAACATATATTGTGAGTATAGTTACGTATACGTATGTTGTGAAACAGTGAAAAATTTCACTTTTAATGCAATCCCACAGGAATAGGCTTGTTTTTCAGGGATAAAAAGTAGCCTATGTCACTCTCCGGGTCTTGAACTATATCTTTGCAAAAAAATCAGATCGATTCGTTGCGTGGCTGCGACGTGATTGAGGGACAAACAAACCAACAAACCAGCAAACCAACAAACCAACAAACCAACAAACCAACAAACTCACATTCACATTTATATATTAGTAGGGATTACCGTTTCGAGTGAATGGAGTCTAGGGTTCAACATATATTGTGAGTATAGTTACGTATACGTATGTTGTGAAACAGTGAAAAATTTCACTTTTAATGCAATCCCACAGGAATAGGCTTGTTTTTCAGGGATAAAAAGTAGCCTATGTCACTCTCCGGGTCTTGAACTATATCTTTGCAAAAAAATCAGATCGATTCGTTGCGTGGCTGCGACGTGATTGAGGGACAAACAAACCAACAAACCAGCAAACCAACAAACCAACAAACCAACAAACCAACAAACTCACATTCACATTTATATATTAGTAGGGATTACCGTTTCGAGTGAATGGAGTCTAGGGTTCAACATATATTGTGAGTATAGTTACGTATACGTATGTTGTGAAACAGTGAAAAATTTCACTTTTAATGCAATCCCACAGGAATAGGCTTGTTTTTCAGGGATAAAAAGTAGCCTATGTCACTCTCCGGGTCTTGAACTATATCTTTGCAAAAAAATCAGATCGATTCGTTGCGTGGCTGCGACGTGATTGAGGGACAAACAAACCAACAAACCAGCAAACCAACAAACCAACAAACCAACAAACCAACAAACTCACATTCACATTTATATATTAGTAGGGATTAATGGGTATCATTTAAGCTATCACCAATTTAATTAGTTTTGTGTTTCTTAAATAATAGGGTTTGTCCTCAAAATAGTAGATCTGTCACCAAAATGTAGTCACCAAACAATGCAAAATCAGTTCCACAATAAATCACCTAAAATCCTGAGATATAAGGTCTAGTACCAAATAAATGTTTTTGTATGTATTATAATAGGTGTGTCCTAATAAGTATTTAAGCAAACTAATTTAAAGAGATCACCAATAAATCATATTATGTTTATAATTTTTTTTATTTTTTGAGCTTATGTGTTAACTTTATATAAGAATTTACGACTATAGCCTAAGAAAAAGTGGGGGATCTAGGAAAACTCCTTAGCCGTCACCCTCTTCCCCTCCAAGAGCATGTCGACGGAGCCCCGCTTCGCGGGGCTCCTATTTCTGGGTGGTCAAAAAAGGAAAATAACCTTAACCTATTTACCTATAGGTGCACATGGGACCTACGAAAACTCCTTAGCCGTCACCCTCTTCCCCTCCAAGAGCATGTCGACGGAGTCGCAGTCAGGGATCGATAATCGATTTATTTGGTGACAGATCTACCATTCTGAGCACAGAGCTATTATTTAAGTACAAAACTGTTATTATAAGAACGAAGTTTATATTCATGTAATGCAATATGATTTTATTGATTATCGATCTCTTATATTTTACACATATATTAACATTAATTTGATAATTCATACCTGGGAACAATTTTTGTTTATCTGAGAACGAAAATATTTCGTGGCGATAGATCTATTTATTAGGTGATACAACTTGATGACAAATATAAATTTTGGTGATAGAAAATATAGTTCCCATTATTAATTAATATATATATAGCTACTCGTGCTGATTCACTGACTGACTGACTGATTGATCACCTCTCCTGAACAATTTTGTATGAAAAAATTTTTTTTCAAGGATGGTGTCGTATAAAAGAAAAAAATTCATTCGGAGGAAAAATACGGAGAGAGCTGATGATTGAGGATTTTGAAGACGGGTGAAGAGCACAGCCAAGGGTATTGCAGATAGGTGGGGGGTGCTCGACCAAATGTCATTCGAAACGTCATCCAATTTGCAGTGAGCTGAAAAAAATTTCAAAATGGCGGATTCAAAATGGCCGCCATTTGAATTTCGCCAATATCTCGGAAAGTATAAAAGATGGAAGAACGGTTTCTGGACAAGAAGTGATCAGAATCTAAAGCTCTATTAGATGGACAGAAAAAAAATTCAAAATGGCGGACTTTAATTTTTTCATAGAAAATGTAAGGCGAATTTTAAATGGATTTTTTATAGGCGGGAAGACAGCACGCGGGCCACATGTGGCCCGCGCCCCCACGCGCCCTACTAGTTAATATATATATAGCTACTCGTGCTGATTCACTCACTCATTGATCACCTCTCCTGAACAATTTTGTATGAAAAAATTTTTTTTTACTGATCGTTTCGTATAAAGGGGAAAAATTCATTAAGAACAAAAATATGGAGAGAGCTGATGAGTGAGGATTTGGAGACGGGTGAAGAGCACAGCCAAGGGTATCGATGATAGGGGGGGGGTGCTCGATCAAATGTCATTTGAAACGTCATCCAATTGGCAGTGAGCTAAAAAATTTTTCAAAATGGCGGATTCAAAATGGCCGCCATACGAATTTCGCCAATATCTCGAAGAGTATAAAAGATGGAAGAACGGTTTCTTGACAAAAAGTGATCAAGATTCAAAGGTCTACTCAATGGATAGAAAAAAAAATCAAAATGGCGGAATTTTTTTTTTTCATACAAAATGTAAGGGGAATTATAAAGGGATTTTTTTAAAGGCTGGAAGACAGCACGCGGGCCACATGTGGCCCGCGCCCTCACGCGGCCTACTAGTTACTATATATATAGCTACTCGTGCTGATTGGCCACTGACTGACTCACTGACTTATTGATCACCTCTCCTGAACAATTTTGTATGAAAAAATTTTTTTTCATGGATGGAGTCGTATAAAAGGGAAAAATTCATGAGGAGGAAAAATACGGAGAGAGCTGGTGATTGAAGATATCGGAGACGGGTGAAGAGCACAGCCAGGGTATTGGAGTTAGGTGGGGGGTGCTCGACCAAATGTCATTCGGAACGTCATCCAATTGGCAGTGAGCTGAAAAATAATTCAAAATGGCGGATTCAAAATGGCCGCCATTCGAATTTCGTCGATATCTGGGAAAGTATAAAAGATGGAAGAACGGTTTCTTAACAAGAGTTGATCAGGATCCGAAGGTCTATACGATGGATAGAAAAAAAATTCAAAATGGCGGACTTTATTTTTTTCATAGAAAATGTATGACGAATGTTGAAGAGACTATTGAAAAGTTGTGAAACATGTAGTACTTTGATGCGGTTTTTTGGAGGACTCTCAGAGAAAAATATGGAATGAGATGATGATTAAGGGTTTTGAAGACTGTCGAGTAGCACGGGCAAGGTATTATAGTTAGGTGGGGACTGCTCAAACAAAAAATACTCAGAACCTCATGCAATTGGCAGTGAGCTGAAAAAAAAATTCAAAATGGCGGATTCAAGATGGCCGCTATACAAATTTCGTGTTGTTCTATCTCGGAAAGTATAAAAGATAAGAGATTGGTTTCTTAGCAAGAGGTGATCAGGATCTCAAGGTTTACGGGATGAATGGAAAAAAATTCAAAGTGACGGAATTTATTTTTCGATGGAAAATGTACATGCCACAATAAGTAGGGAACTATGCAAGTCATTGACGCACTTCTACAGGGAACTGCCAGAAAAAAATATGAGAAAAGATGATGATCTAGGATTGGGATGATGATTGAGGAACACGGTCGTGGTTTTAAAGATAGTTGAGGGCTGCTCGAACAAAAATACGCTGAACCTCATCCGATGAGGTTCAGCGGTATTTTTTGTTGGGACAGCCCTTAACTATCTTTAAAACCATGAACGTGCTACTAGGTAATTTTTTCAGCCCACTGCCAATCAGATTCCAATTGGCGATGGAGATGACGGCGATACTTTTATGGGCGGGAAGACTGCACGCGGGCCACATGTGGCCCGCGCACTCACGCGCCCTACTAGTATATATATATATAGCTGCTCGTGCTGACTGACTCACTGATTGATCACCTCTCCTGAACAATTTTGTATGAAAAAATTTTTTTTTACTAATCCTGTCGTATAAAGGGGAAAAAATCATTAAGAACAAAAATATGGAGAGAGCTGATGATTCAGGATTTCGGAGACGGGTGAAGAGCACAGCAAAGGGTATTGCAGATAGGGGAGGGGGGGGTGCTCGACCAAATGTCATTTGAAACGTCATCCAATTGCCTCAACCTCATCGGATGAGGTTCAGCGGTATTTTTTGTTGGGACAGCCCTTAACTATCTTTAAAACCATGAACGTGCTACTAGGTAATTTTTTCAGCCCACTGCCAATCAGATTCCAATTGGCGATGGAGATGACGGCGATACTTTTATGGGCGGGAAGACTGCACGCGGGCCACATGTGGCCCGCGCACTCACGCGCCCTACTAGTATATATATATATAGCTGCTCGTGCTGACTGACTCACTGATTGATCACCTCTCCTGAACAATTTTGTATGAAAAAATTTTTTTTTACTAATCCTGTCGTATAAAGGGGAAAAAATCATTAAGAACAAAAATATGGAGAGAGCTGATGATTCAGGATTTCGGAGACGGGTGAAGAGCACAGCAAAGGGTATTGCAGATAGGGGAGGGGGGGGTGCTCGACCAAATGTCATTTGAAACGTCATCCAATTGGCAGTGAGCTGAAAAAAATTTCAAAATGGCGGATTCAAAATGGGGGGGCAGACAGCACGCGGGCCACATGTGGCCCGCGCACCCACGCACCCTACTAGTCTATTAATATAATTATTATCGTGTTTGATCTGTTTTTGTGTGCATTTTACATAAATAAATAATTTCCCCTAAAAGCCTATCTTCTGATCCCACCGCAGTAGTTACGTTATTTTCTTTTACTTCTTTTCTTCTTATCATAAACTTAGGACATCATTTTAAAATGTAGGCTACCGTGAGTATTTAGTATCGTAGATCTAATAATGAGGACGTAATTTCTATAAATTTTGAAGGTAAACGAAAATTACTCGGCGTAAGAACTCATGTCTTCAGACTTACCGATTCCTACAGATTCGCTATTACTTATTCCTAACGCACTTCAGAAAACAAAAGGAGCTATAATTCCGGTTATATCATTGGGTTGTTGAAAAGGAGGATCTCAACTCGGCGCATATTTTTTATTTCTAGCAAAAAAAACTTACCTGTCTTTGTAATTTGGACAGTTCATCTTCAGCAATCTTTTCCATTTCCATATCGTCTGGAGTAGTCATTGTAGCGGCTATTTACTGTTGATGTAGTAAATTAATAAAATATGTTATACTCGGAGATCAGTATTAAACAGTAGGGACTGGAAATCACAAACTCCTTAGTAACCACGACCGACTTTGATCTACCATTTGTAATGTCCTATCTACACGCGAACCGAAAGATCAATAGAGTTATTAAATAGTAAGGACACTATCACCAGTAATTAACATTAGACTTATTGTGTAGATTGGATAGATAGAACCTATACTAGCTTTTGGTAGTGGGTGATTTTTCCGGTAAAAAGGTAGCATTTGCATCAATCCAGGGTACATTATTTCCTTTCTAATCGACATTTCCTTTTTATCATTTCCAAGTATCGTTGCAATTACTCAATTATTTTGCGAACTTGGCTCAACATTAGTATGGTTAAAATACGAAATAAGATTGATGACATGTACCGTAAAACGGGGATACTAGGAACGGCGGGGTAAATAGGAATAAATTTCTGACTTTCTAAACTGTCCTGTTTTTTGTCATCCTAAGCATGAGAGATCAATTGTTTTTTATTTTTGAACGAGCTTATTATTTTTGCTACTGGCAAGACTAACCAGTTTTAAACTAGCCAATCAGGTTATATTAAAAAATCGCGTTGAAAGTGAGGTCGTCGTGGACACGTGAAATTTGTTGTTTTTAACTTTAAGTTTTTGATGTGTTCTAATGAGGAAGTGTTGAAATTGATTTAATTATTATATTATTAGTGGATTGAAATTTGAAGGAACATTAAGAGGTAAGCAAATAATTGCGTAATTTCATCGTAAACCTTAATTTTAGATGAATGCTCGTTTTAAGGTCATTTTGGGGATAAAAGGAACGCGAAGGGGGGAAATAGGCACATGAACAGGCCTAATTGGAACAGCACGGGGGCTATTTGGTACGAACAAGAGGTAAATAGGAATCATGAAATAGGGTTGACAAAAACCAAAGTTTAATTACTATAATACTTAATTAAAGTTAATTTTACTTCTAAATTTATTAAAGTTAAAAACGATTACTAATAAACTTATTAAAGTTAAAAACTATTACTATTAAACTTATTAAAGTTAAAAACTATTTATTAAAAACTTCTTTTGGCCGTAAACCATTAATTACATTATACACAATAAAAAAAATGAATATTTAAGTAAATGTCGCCAGTTTATGGGTGCCAAAAATGCTTGATTTGCCACCAACAGTCAGGCCACCGTTCGCTCAGCAGCCACCTATAGAATTTTGACAGATGGCGCTACTGTTTTTTTAATTATGATTAATGAATTGAATCTATTATGAATAATGATTGATATAATCTAAATTATTAATTTTATTCTTCATTGAGTGAAGCATTGTATTCAAATAGTACAACTATTTTCTTGAAAAACATTATAATGTCTTAGTTAATGTTTTTTTTTCAGAATGCCTCGTGACTACACACCCAAGCCAGGCGCTAAGCGTTACATAAAGTACTTCATTTTTTTATTTAAGTAACTTGTAAGATAAACATTTAATAGTAATTTTGTATAAGCTATTCTAAAGAGAAGGCCATAAATAAATAAGGAATAGACTGATTATAATACTGTTTTTCTAGCTCAATGCCATATTTTTGTTACTTGTATTATGTACCCTAGCTACAATAAAAACTTGATCTCAAAAAGTTTTTATTTTTACTATACCTACCTACAGTCTACACACGCAGCATGATTAGATTAAATAAACTGAAACTTTTTTTAAATTAGGTAGGTAGGTACTTACTTTGGATAAATATTGGATTTGGATAGACAGCCCTGAGTAAAATTCCTATTAACCCCTCTCTTGAACCTATTAACCCCATCGGGGGTAAATTGGAATCCAGCATAGTTTTTGGTGAATATTTTAAAATCTGGCAATATTTTGAGAATCCAAAGCTACTTAACATCTAAAACAGCTTACCGGACATTCAAAACTGTACCACAACACACCCTATTTGTTGCGCAAGAAGGTTTAATTTCCAGTTGAAGTTGAAGATCGGACCTATTTACCCCGTTTTACGGTATGTTTTGTTTTCGCGTTAGATTTAGATCTAGTACATTTCCCTTGGATCTAATACTCAATTCATTAAGTTGGTCAGACGTGTGAAGGATGCATAAGATATACGATAATGGGTAGTCAAAAACAGTTTCTAAGCCATTGTGTTTGGGTTTCATTTAGTTATATGTATTTTTGTGTGATTGTTTCATCGATAAAATTACTAAGCGACGAAGATATTTTTTTATTTTTTGTAAATAAAAATCGAATTTAAACAAAACCATTGACCTGATTTCTGCTCTTTGTTTATCCTTCAAAGGATCTGCTTACTTTTGAATTACTGGAAAGCTGGTTTTATCAAGCATTTTGATAAAAAGAGAAGTGCGAGCTCGCGCACTGAGGGTTTCGTACTGGGAATCTGTGACTGTGAAGATCAATTCTCAATATTATTTTTAGAATTTGTTGTTATGTTGTGAACAAAATTGCAAAATTGTTAATTATGAGCAAAACCTTTGTTTCCAATAACGAAAACAATATTTTATACATTAAAGCCAAGGTCCGGTTTTTGCCGCAGAGATTATTTTAAATTTTATTTTTATAGGTAGTATCGGTATGAGATCACTTCCTATAAGACCCAATAAAATAATTATATCTTGCACCAGTATGGACTTTTCGGCCACTCTCTTTGTTACCTTGACGTTGAGTATCGCTATCTCTGTCTAGCGTGGAGGGTTAACGCTCACCTGTTGTTGCTGTTTCATTTTAACGCACGTGCGGTCTGGCAAAGATTATTTGTTTTCTTCATTTTGGATTTATTTACCTATTCTATATTTACTCTTGATTCAATATCTATTCATGAAAAATATACGTCTTCTAAAATATGAAATACAGATGTCCTACATAATGGTCTCACTGATAAAACAAAAACCGGCTGAGTTTGTTGTAGGCTTCTTTTCAGTAAAGGGCGCGTTTGAACCCTCGTAAACTTAGTTTTAAGTAGACTTGTAGTTATCACTATATAGGTACCTATGCGATAAATATCATATTGACGTTTTACAGGAGCCTGTACGTTAGGCCTATGTGAAAAAAAAGAAATTTTGAAATTTGAAAAATTTTTGAATGATAGTACCTATATTCCGGCCGCTCAAAGAATGCGTTTCTGACACATTTCAATTCGTCATACAAAACAAAAAAAAACAGTTGGCATAACCTTGAAACAGCGCCGTTCGACGTGGTTTGACTTTTAAAAGCTATAGTTTTTATATTTGTTAATTAAGTAATTGTAATAATTTTAGCCAAAAATAAATACATTTATTGTCAGTTAGTATAATTATTAGAATTTTAATGTTATCATTCGTTAATAACGTAAATAAAAGATATTTAAAAAAATTCCGTAAATTGTACGGCAGTTCAAAGTTACATCGCCCAGTCGATCACGATCTGTCAGAAACGCATTCTTTGAGCGGCCGGACTTTAGTTAACTTTTCTTAGAAATTTTGTTTGTATCCCGACCGATTGTATCCCGATTTAGACGACCGCGACCCGCGCTCGTCTGGCTCGTCGCATGATCAGACGAATGCGGGACGCCGTCGTCTGAAGTGGGAGGAGAAACTCATCGGCAAACCTTATGCGAACGATTTATACAGTGTGAGTCTTCATAATGTGCACATATTGAAATGAGGGAAACTATGCTTAATTTTATCGACGGAAAACGTATTAAAAAAATCTAAATTTTTTTTTATATTTTTTTTTGGAATTTTTAAAATTTTTGTTCGCTACTATGACCCTTGTGTAAACAAAACAGTGTAACTTTTAAACTAAATGATCTATCACGATGAATCAAACTTATTACTGATTGGAAGTAATGGTCCATCCTCATGAAATGAAAATTGTGGAAAAAATTACCCCCAATGGAAAATACACGTGTTTTTAATAAAATTTACGATTTTTTTTCACTAATTTTTACAATAATCGTAAAATTTCTCAATAAAATGCCCCCATTGTGTGCCTTTTTTATTACTTAACATTATTCCTCATCGTATTAGCTACCTAATGGTAAAAATTGCATGTTTGTAACTTAATCCTAACATCTCTTTTTAACTGTTCAAAAATAGCACTCCAAACGCGCAAGTTATTGTTTTCCTAAGGAGGGTTCTACGTGATATCTACAATCTCAATAATTAGTGCGTAGCCGTGTCCTAGGCCTTTCTTTAACACTTGATAAGAAATGATAGAATTGAGTTATAAGCATGCAATTTTTACCATTAGGTAGCTAATACGATGAGAAATAATTTAAAGTAATAAAAAAGGCACACAATCGGGGCATTTTATTGAGAAATTTTACGATTATTGTAAAAATTAGCGAAAATTTATTAGAAATTTTATTAAAAACACGTGTATTTTCCATTGAGGGTAATTTTTTTCCACAATTTTCATTTCATGAGGAAGGAACATTACTTCCAATCATTAATAAGTTTGATTCATCGTGATAGATCATTAAGTTTAAAAGTTACACCGTTTTGTTTACACAAGGGTCATAGTAGCGAAAAAAAATTTTAAAAATTCCAAAAAAATATAAAAAAAAAATTTAGATTTTTTTTAATACGGTTTCCGTCGATAAAATTAAGCATAGTTTCCCTCATTTCAATATGTGCACATTATGAAGACTTACACTGTATATTTTTAAGTTCTAATATAGGGTCAGTTAGGGTAAGAGGAACACAGGGGAAAGAGGAACACTAGGTCGTAACTCATAAACTATAGCTTTTTAACTGTGTAGTGTCCCAGTCGATAAAAGAGCACAGTAAAAAAATGAAAAGGTTGCTAACAGATGTCGCTACGACGTTCCACAGCCGAGTAAAAACCTATAAAAGTTTGGCAGTTGCACAATTAAGAACACAAGTCGGCCGCATAACTTTGATTCGCGCTAAAATATTGAAAATTAAGTGGTACGGATAATTTCAAGGAAGAAATACTAGGATATAACGGTGAGTTTTATGTTGTCTTTGACATTATAGACTAAAACCAGCAAATAATGTAAGTTTCATCAAATTCAAAACCATAACCCCCAAAAACTTTGTTAGGGTAAGAGAAACGGTACTTACAGGGAAAGAGAAACAGTATGTTCCTCTTCGCCGATATCAGGGGTGGTAAACATAATGAAGAATAATTTCTAATAACATAAAGACATAATAATTGTCCCTATTGAGCTTAAGTTGGCTAATGAAAAACTTTAGAATGAACGCATAGAAACTAACATAATACGATTATTTCTAATCTACCTGCAATATGAGATTTGAGTTTGATCTATTATCCTGACCTATAGTATCTAATCAATTAACTATTGTCTTATTAAAGTACTATTTTTTTCAGGAAAACTATGAAACATGACAAAAACTCATACAAGAAAATCTAATAGAGGCCTATACACAAGAAAATTTAAAAGATGCAGTCGAGGCTGTAAATAATGGCACAATATCTGCCTGCATATGCTGCATATGCAGCTTCAAAATTGTACGGCATACCTAGACCAACAATAGTTAACCGCGTAGATATCTAATAGAAAAGGTCTAGGTAGTTTGTTCTCCTTATATGTTTTAAAATTATTTTAATAAGAAATAAACTGATTTGTAATACTGATCACTTTACATGGTGCCGTTGCTAATTTATTGCACTTTATTAGGGATGACGTTTGCTTAGTTTTTATTTATAATCTTATTAGGATTAAACTGAGAAACTAAAATACATGCAATACATTTATCTCCAAAGGATAATTGTCCGTTATAAACAAGTTTTTAAATAACATTTTTGGAGATAATACTTTTGATTGTTAAAAGTTGATTTTTCTGCAGAGAGAGGGAGAGAGAGGGTGATTTTAATTATTGGTTAATTATTAATCATTTTTTGCCTTTCTTACTTTCGGTAAAAAATATATAATTTGCAAATCAAATGACTTTTTATTTTTAGTTTGTCACCCCTGAATGCCCCTAGCTGAACTTTTATGTTTCTCTTACCCCGACTTTGATATTTCTTTTTTTTTCATAGAAACTGTGGCTTATTACAATTACTTAAAGATCAAATTCGATTGAATTAGTGTTACTTAAAAAGTAGCAACAGGTATATCTTAATAAACATAACATTATTAGGAGATACGATGAGTGTTCCTCTTACCCCAAATGTGGGGGAAGAGAAACGTTAGCACAACCTAAACGATTTGCCTGATATTGCCGTAAGTAATCAAGTTAGCGTTTTGATTCATAACAAACGGAAAGCTAATAAACAAAGGCAAGTATAGAGTATCTCAAAATTCCTATAAAACATTATCTGTTTTTCCTGGAGCTCAAAACATCTGACTCAAAATAAAGTATGTTCCTCTTACCCTAACTGACCGTAATTATTACGTATAGGTAGGTATGGATTATGGATAAGTATAATAAAATCTAAATTGACAGGACTTAAAATAGTGCTCCTACAATACATCAAACTTTCTGAAAAGGATAGCACTATTTTTAGATCAGTCAATTTAGTTTAGTTTAGAGATTTTATAAACCCGAATAGCCACCACTGGGGGGGCACAAAACCTTCAAATCATTCTAGATAGGTAAGAAGGTATAGGTAGGTACTTATACAAATAACAATACGAATCAAATGCTCATTATCAAAGTCAATTAGTAGGTATCTTTTACAAAACGATATAATAAATTTTTTAACGAGAATTTGTTATTTGTTAATCACATTATGATGAACAATGTAATTTGGCACAATATAATATTTAAAAATACAAACCTGTTGCACCTTAGAATGCAATAATCTTTGACGCAGCAGGCTCGACGTATCGGAGGCTTTGTGGATTGGGCCGCTTTGTTGTGTCCGAGCCGTCGTCGAGGCAACACGGGGCGCCGCCGCGAGTGCGATTTCATACACCGACATCAAGTTGCCGTGCGCGTTGTGCAGTGCCAGTGACACGGAAATGATACGCTTGTGATCTCGCAAAAATATTATGATGGCATTGAAAAAGGATTTCGACATCCCCATGAACATTTTCAAACAAATAAAACTCCCCAAGCCGGTGAAAATACAGCAGGCGTTCGACAAGCTGTTCAAAAAGAACAACTACACCAAAATAGTGCAGAGTTAACTTTGTTTGTTGTTATAGTTGAAATTAAATGGCCGGTGAAGTTAATACAAATATTAGTAGAAGTAGTAGAAAACCTCACGATTACACTGGCACAGATCCGCCGGACAGATCGCTTAATTTTATAACTGAACACACAGAATTCGTTGGGAAAGGGAGTACTAGCGCAGTGAAACACAGAAGGAACCGAAGCAGGAGTGGTAACAGAAAGCCGCCGGCACTTTTGAGTTTGTCGGATGAAAACTTTTACGAGGATTTAGAAGATTACGTTAAAGTCATGGCTGTGGCGAGAGATACTACTGTAGAGGCGCGCGCAGACGATGTCTGGACACAACTCCAACAGAAGGAATCGGATTTGCTGCTGGCAGCGGAATTGGGGAAGGCTTTGTTGGAGAAAAACGAAGAGTTGAAGAAAGAGCAGGAGCGTTTGGCGGAGGAGTACTCCAAAAAACTAGAGGTGAGTTTTGTCCGTATAAAGTTAGGTACTTACAGTAAATGAATTCATCAATGTTTTGAAAATATCTCATGAAACAAATACATAGGAGAAACATTTTAAGACTGACAAGTTAGACTTACTTGTTAGCACCTTCGACAATATTATGACGACATCAAATTGGTGATTGATTGATAAGATCAGATCTCAAATGCAAATATTACTAGCAAATCTAAGTAAGTATCTCACTGTAATCTGTTAGGCAATAAATTAAGGAGAAACCCTTCATGGTCCACAAAATGTAGGTCTGCATTTAAACTAGAATTAAGATACTCTTACAAGATGTTGATCTTTCTTTTGTCATCGCGTGATCGTGAAAAAATCGTTATAGTATTCAAAATGAAGACAGTTTAGTTTGAAGATTTGGACTCATGGACATGGTACTGCTATTAAAAACGGATATGATGATAGGAGAATATCGGAAAGGACATCATTACGAATGGCCGGATGCTGTGGATCTTTATACATGGTTCTGGCTTTTTTTCACATAAGAAAATAAGCAATATGAAGAATTCCAATATAAGGGTTCTGCGCATTATTACATGTACAGTAGATACCACCAAGAAGTTACTTGGTTTCAAAACCAAAAAAAATCAGTAATCCTATAAATATAAGAACAGATATAAATAATTATGGAACGCAACAAAGTAGGCGAGTACATTTTCGTCAACGACTTCTAATTTTAGTCTCGGCCTTTCACTAATAGCTTTACGAATTGTGACTTTACGGATATCTTGGAATGTCACCAGGGTTACCTGCCACATTTAACTATTGTTAATGATATTGATCCGGTGTTCGCTAGATATATTATCTCTCTGTTGAAATTTGAAACAATGAATCACGCAGTTGAAATAATAACGTTTTCCAGATAAGTACCATGTAACTTTAATGCTTTTCCTGATAAGCTGACAAGAGGTTTATTTCATAAATAGACCACGTACAACAGCATTGATTAAAAACACATCAAAACATGGACTCTACTTAGTTAGGCACGTCTTTAGCTCAGAATCATAGACCATTATGCTCTTTACGTTGGAGGCGAGAGGAATTTGTACGTAGATTGGAAACTAACTGAATAATGGTGTTCATTTTATTGCACCAATTTCTAAATTAAATTAATTAAAAAAATAGCAAGTTATAAGTCAGGTACTACTGTTGTACAGAAAGGGACCTGAATCAAATGACTATTTGATTTTTTTTCCATTTCTATACGTTGCTAGGTAACGCTATTTGTCACTTGGTTCAGGGGGCAGATGAGATCTGTAGTAAGTAGAGTCGGTCAGTTGAGTTAGGCTAGGATATTTATGAAAAAATCGATAACTTTAATATGCCTCGTTCAAAATATACATAAGGCATAAGGCCATAAGACAATTCTTACCTGCTAAAATATTTCAGAGATGCTATAGCTAGTTTGGCCTAAAGCTGTACGTTTTACGCTTTGTATTTATTTAGGTAGACTAGTGAATATTAATCATATCTGTAAAGCACCTGATATAGGTACACTTCTATACTCCCATGTATGTATATTGTTATGATGATAATGATTATTTGAGATATTGAGAAAATTCCAATGTCTGTCACTGTTATCTCAATTCCTTATCGCAATGTTATCACTTATCAGAGTTTTATATTGCGTACATGTGAAGAATGCCGTAAACATAACATTATTCCTTCGCGAATTATGTACCAACTTCTAACCTCCATTGCATTTTGAATAGACAAAATCATAGAATACTTATGCGTTATTTGCTCTAGATACAGCTACACCATATAAAATGAATCATTTGTATCTCGCAAGATATCTAGTAAATCTGCCAGCTCCAAAATTCCAGTTACAAGGTATGTAAAAGGAAGTCCCGTTGCTCCGTCTCTTGAGCTTTGTGCACACCTCTCACAGTAGCCGGACACGAAACGATTTGAGGTTTTCAAAAACCTGTTGACCTGCGTAACTACTTTAAAACACGTTCAATCTTTCTTTAAAATCCCAATTTCGTCTGCTTTTTTTGTATCCATTTATTTGAATCTTCTTAAATTTGTGTACTGTAGACAACTGAATGGTACTTTAAAGCTGGACCTTTTAAATTGCTGTCTCTAGCTTTAGTCTCTAGGTTTTACTAGAGCTAGATAGTAAATTAACTTGCACATTATAATTTAGTTTGAGCGAATTATTTAAGGTTGGACCTACAAAGCCTCAATCAGAGCTAGCACATTTGTATCTTTTTAAGTAGGTAGGTAAATTCAATTATTTTGAAACTAATAAACTCTTGTTAGAAAAAAATGCAGTACCGAAAGGAAGACACGATAAATCTAACGAAGTGTTGAAGATATTATTTCAAACAAATGGTGCAGGTTCATTTCAACCGTAAGTTAAATATGAATCGCAAAGAGGAAGCGAAAAGCTTCGTGTGAATTGGCGGTTTGCCAATAACATAGACGTAGTGATCCTTGCAGCGACTGGTACCAAGGTTGAAATTGGTTACTTTAATGCCATTTATGAAAAAAGTTACCTATAACAGGTACGTTCCTACACGAAATTATTATGAGGTCAGTAATAGGTGGTCAAAATATCTTTCACTACAAGAGTTTAACTAGGCTAACAATTTTTGCAGCTGCGCGATATACGTTTAATAAATATGTAGTTATTAAAAAGTTGATCCTGATATACTAATATCAGGACTAGGTATATAAAAATTTTCAACAACTTTGAAAAATATCCAAGCCAGATACTAATTAATTTACCATCGCGAAGTTGTAGAATTATTTTATGCCAGCTATGAAGTTAGAAGTTTTAAGACCGGACTGATAGGATAAAATACGAGATTCAAACACTAATTACTATACAAGCACAGAATATAAATATAACATTACTATGATACAGGTAAGAATGTCATTAGACGGTGTAATGTGATTGCATTAACCATTAGGTTTGAACTTCCCATAAGTTTTGGTAGAAGGTACCTACTTAGACACTAATGATCAAAGTCATGGTTGGAATTCAAGATCAACTTGAACTCTCGACAGAAGTGCATGAAGTATTTATTTATGTCAGACGGTGACCTCATGGGAGACCGGTTTGGAAACTTGCAATTAAGTTTCCGTGTGTCGTTGACCGAACAATGATTTTTGGTAAACGATCCTATTCCCGAATTAACAGATATTTGGGTCTCACTGCGAAGAAGTAAATAGAGATACCTATTTGAGTCTTAAATCAATAATATTAGTTTTTTAAACATTTTCGGGTTGATCTAGTTTTGGAAATTACTTTTCATCTAACACGTGAATAATTAATAATAATAAATTATAATATTTACAAAAAATATACACCATCCAAGTGATCATTTATGGGCATAGTGCCCAAGACGCTGGCTTGTTATAATAGTAGTTGTTTGAAAGGAATGTTGACAGATTTTATTATCCTGATTAACACATGGGCTACTTTTCTATCCGGAAAAATCAACGGATTTTGATAAAACTGAATTTCGCTCCTTCTTTCCTTTAAACATTGGGAGCGGCGGCGTATTCTGAAGGAAAATAGGAATGTAATACGGGGTACTGTCTAGTCCCGCGGAGTTTGTAAAACGCTGAAATTCACGTGAGCAAAGCCAAGCAAAACCTAGCAATTTATGTGTAAAATAGTTGAATGAATGTCAGTAACTTTATGAAATACATGAGGACGAATTTCACGTAACAAATATTGATTGTTATACCGAGGGTCCAATGCTATAAGCTTGAACCTCGTAACAATTTTTGGAACATTAGATTTCACGGCTTTTTTATAATCATGACTCATGGGTCCAATAACAGTTACGTCTATAACTTCATCAGGTACTTTAAAGGTCTTTTACCTGGTTTAAGCCTCCCGACGGATGATCAAAATATTCATAAGCCCAAATCGGATAGTCCCTTTGTTTGTTTACTTCTTCCGTTTAAGTTAAGGTCTTACTTAAGATGCGAGAGGGAAAACCTCAAGGAGATTTGATATGAAATCATTGTTACAGTCATGCAACAACTAGCGCAAGCTTGAAGTGTGCAGAATATAAAGCAACTGATGATTCACCCATCTACAGACCGGTCCGTGAAATAACGTAACTGTTGTTTTCAAACATTTCGCGCAACAAACTAGATCTTAGCTTAGCTCAATACAACGTTTATAGCTTGTTATGATGTATCGTGGAATTAGCATGCCTTTTGTAACTAGGTATTCTTCTTCGTCTTAATTGTTAGGTATATTATGTACTTGATAAGCCGAAGCTTCGATCTTTGACCCTTTTTCTTGTCGTCGTTAGTAGCCTATGGCATAGCATAATATATCCGCAATCGTCACAAGTTTGTAAGTAAACTTTCTTCAATCAGACAAAATTTGCTAAACACTAGCTATTAGTTACTGACTAGCTGGTACCGTAGATATTCTAATAAGTAATCAATTAGTTAGTTTAATTATTCGTGACTCGTTAGTCGTTAGGTGATGCTTCAGCAAATAAGGCCACGACCTCCGACTGTCTTAAGATCGGCCATCTAATGGGGATTTGCAATAGATTATAGTAATTAAAATGTCAATTTTTCAAACTTAGATCGAAGGATGTTCAGTATTCAAAAAAATTGTGTAAATTCAATTCTCAATTAAAATTGTGTATAGACTCCGCGTCATACTCATCAGAGACGATATAACAAAACAGAAACAGATATAATAAAACAGAATTAAAGAAGCTGGCTGACAATTTCGATTCTCCAGTAATGGTAATGCGTCTGAAATAGCTTTTTATGCAACTGCATCGTAAGGAAGGTCATTTTAATTCAAGCGCTGGTTTTTGATAAAGAGGCTTGACGAGAAGTTAGAGATACTTAGTAAGACAGTTTTCAGCATGGAGTTTCTATGCAGATATGAAGGAGTTTTGATAATAAAAATCGTGCAGTTTCAATTGCACGTTTATTATTATCATCATTTTAATGCTTTATTAGAATTGATATTAATATTGAGTGGCTGTACCAACCATAGAGTGGTTTGGGTACCAATTTAAATACTTTATATGAACGATACAAAAGTGCCAGAACTCTGACCCTTTTGGCTTTCAGTATCCCATTTTATGAAGATAACCATTTCGATGCAACTCCCATACAACGAGCTACATGGTTATGAGAAGCGAAACCGGAGTGTTCATAACGATTCAGCTGCCAAATTCAAAATTGGAAGTTTTCGATGCTGGACTAGATAAAAGAAGTTTTTGCGTCTGATCTGGTTTAAATTGTGTAGATAGAGATATGTTTATTTTCTTACTTTAAATACACAATACAAAACCTCAGTTGCTTCACGTTCGCGAAGTGAGAGTGCAGCGATTAAGGCCACAACCTTGTGCGCTGCCAAACTACCTGACGTCACACTCAGGACCACTCTGAGCTGGATTCCGCTTCTACTACCTTACCTGCAGCCGTAGCCATGTTACCTTATCTATTCTATTTCTACAAATGCTATTGGAACGAAATTCAACCGAAGAAGTTTTGGAACCTACCATCATCGAAAAGTCACGTTATCAATTTGTCGATCGGATATGTCATTCCCATATTTGTTTTTGATTTGTTTTTGACGACCGAATGGCGTAGCAGTAGCGAACCTGCCGTCTGCGTCGGAGGTCGTGGGTTCGATTCCTACTACTGGTAAATGTTTGTGTGATGAGCATGAATATTTTCCAGTGTCTGGGTGTTTTTCAATATATTATATTTATGTATGTATATTTATCAGTCATCTAGTACCCATAACACAAGCTATCGCTTATTTTGGGGCTAGATTGCGATGTGTATAATGTCCTGATATAATATTTATTAAAAAAAATGTTCACGATATTAAATTATTAACTTATTCTGCCTACTATAATTTCTATAACTTGTAACTAATTTAATTAATTTGATTTTAATAAAACCTACCCATTTATTGTCAGGTGAGCAAGGATATTTAATTCCTTAGTATTTTCACGAAACTATGCATAATTATTTTAGCGTTAATTAATTATCTTCTTGATTACTATCAGGCTTATCTACGACAATCTACATTAATACTACAATACAAGGTATGTATGTAGGAAACGTATTTGAACATTGTTAAATAAATGGTTTCCTTTAAAATCATATAATTCATGTTTTAACTTTAAAGTAAGTAACTAGGTACCTACTTAAGTAGTTACTAAATTATTTTTACTATCAAGTTAAATATGGTGAGCTATGAAGATTTAATTATTTATTTGTATTTCAAAAATTTTAGGTACGCACTAAGTTATTTCTGAATAACTAATGAAATAAAATAATAAGTACTTAAATAAAATAAAATTAATACGACAAATAAAATAACCCAACATTGTACCTATTTTGAATTATTATTTACTAATTTAGTAAAATTTGAAAGAATGTATTAGGTAAGTAGGTAGGTACCTAACTAGTACCTACCATCTTACTTTTTAAAATTACATAAATTAAAAAAAAAACAATACGGGTTGACGCAAAGGTACGTTTAATGTCACAACCTTTCCTCGAGGTAATCTCTCGGCCTCGACTTGTAAAATATACTAATAACCACTGGTATTACTAAACTAAACATATTAATACCTAAGCTTATAACATTTTTTGCGAAGGAGGGCCTAGAGTCTAGACAAAGTGGCATGCTATTAGTATTCTATAGATCGATAACATACCTACTTTTAATGCTATCTTCTTAATTTTTTTTTCAAATAAATAATAAATAAACTTAAAATAATTTAAAGATATTTTTAATAAATTTAAAGGTAGTACCTATCCGATTAGTCATTTTGACCGATAAACCGTTAAATTGCAAGTAATCTCACGAGAAATGAAATCCCAGGATGTAAATTAGCCTAAAGCAAGCGTTCTATTGGTTGAAAACTTATCACAATAGGATTAGCAGCTCCAGAGCAGCTGCCGTCGCGTTTTTTTTAATTCTGAATGTTGCAATTGTTTGCTGCTGTTTTAAACTACCTACTACCTACCACTTATATTGGATGATATTTATTAGGTATAACATGTACATAATATGAGTTCGCCCTGAGCATACTAACCTTGGTCAGTGTCGTTAATAAAATCATATCGATTGTATCGAGTTCTCTACATACCCTACAGCTAAGAAAATCAATACACAGGTACCACTTTTCATCGTCACGCGTCCTTGGTTGACCGTACCTACCTAATTTATTCACGTATAGGTTAGTAATGAATGTAAAGTTAATGGAATAATCGATAGAAACGTTGAACGTAACATTTCAATCCACGAAGACGCGCCCCACTTTGTCAAAATCTCTGTTTCATTCGAATTCAGCTCTTGAAATTTGAAAGCAACTACTTAGGTAGGTACTTAGGTAGGTCTAGGTACGTAATACTACTAAGTAGAATAATGCATTCAATTCATGCTTAGGACTTTAATTTATTTACGGAATTTTGAACTTTTTTTAGCGTTTTTGAATTGAGAATTACGTATTTACAAGATATACCTATAGGTAAGTGATTTAAATGTAGACAATGTTTGAATGGAAGCAGGCGTATTTTGCGGAAATCCATTATTAGCAGGACAGATTAATTTGTTTTGCTGTAATCCGCTACTTGGAAAGATTCTGTATGGTACAATATGCAGGAACACTGCCCACATGAAACACCACACACAATTTTCCAACACTTTCTTCGACGCACGTTTCGTCCCGAACCGGGACATCCTCAGGAGATGTTGACTTCACAATGCGAAATCGTAGAGTACTCTACGATCTGAAGTCAACATCTCCTGAGGATGTCCCGGTTCGGGACGAAACGTGCGTCGAAGAAAGTGTTGGAAAATTGTGTGTGGTGTTTCATGTGGGCAGTGTTCCTGCATATTGTACCATACAGAATCTTTCCAAGTAGCGGATTACAGCAAAACAAATTAATATGTCCTGCTAGACAATGTTTTCCGAATTTACAGACCTCTAACCTAAGTAAGGAACTTAGAACTTTAAAATTATAATTTTGGTGCAAAGATAAATTATAAATATTTTCTGGCATTGTCCTTTATACAAATTTCTGAAGTTTCATTAGTTTATTTCAGACCTAATGTGATATTAGAATACAATATGTTAGTGATATATTAATATATATAATATGTTTTAGGTATATTTTTTTGTTGTTACTGCGTAAAATTACAATTACCTAAGTCTCGGCTTTACTGTTTCAGCGTTTCTGCTTATTAACAAATGGTACACGCATATACTCGTAAATGTAATTAGTTACACGAATACGCGTCTACAAACCTACTTCCTTAGTTAATCAATCTGTAATTTAAACTAATGCTGTAGAGACTAGAGTTAAGTATCTGTCTGGATGTTTTGTTATGCTTCTCAAGCAGTCAAGCTTCAGGAATATAGAAAAATAATACATAAGGTCACCCGGGGTGAAAGTGACTATGGGGTAAAAGCGACTTTTTAAAATTTCCCGAGTTCTAATGTTTTCTTTCTAAAGCGCCATCAATTGTCGCGTCGAGTAATCATTTTTTCTTCAAGTGAAACATACATGGCATTAATAGGTAGCTAACTGTTTTACCAACAGAGCATTTTTTGTCACACGCCATTTTAGAGCAACGTTTTGCAGCGTCGTGTGTTTATATTTTAAGCATAACAAAAAATTTGACTGGTTTTCGGTGACAAAACAAATTATTGCCGAAAGAAGACAAAACGTAAGTCTTTCTGATGTATTTGTATTAATTCTATGTATTTTATTTCAGATTATATTGTTGCAGTTACATTCACCTCAAATTTTTGTCGCGAGGGGCGATTGCAACTATTTTCACAGTTGCAATGGCCCCATTGTTTTTGTATGAAAATTCAAATTGCTAGTGATGTTCCGTGTATCGACACGTGTATTTTGATACGTGCATTTTTTTACTAGCAATTTGAGTGGAAATCTGAAATCTGCCTCAATTAATGCGGAAGAAGTAATGGGTGTTAATAAGTGTTATCGATCTTTTAAAAATTTTAATACTAAAAAATTTTGTTGTTTCAGATGGTACGAAACTATAAACGAAAGAAAGAAAACACTTATAGTCGAGAAAAGCTTATTGACTACTAGCAATTTTTTTTCGGGAACTCTTTGCTTTTCCGGTATTAAAATTAGCTGTTTTTTCCTCATTAAGTTAATATTGATGTACTTAATGAAATATAATTACATACCAACCTGTTTTATTTGATGTCAGGCTTACATTATATACTTACTCTATTTACTTCTTGTACCTGGGCATCACATATTATAATCGGCAAATTACTTTAATCTTCGATTTCCTGATGTAATGATGACCAGAATCCAGACTTAAGTACTGAAATCTTGTTCTATTAGCTTTACAAATTAAGTACATTGATAAATTAACAAAAACTTATCGACGCGACGAGTGGTTTCCCAACACTATTCAGTATAGAAGCTAGTTGCATTCACCCCACAAAATTTTCTACATGAATTTGTTCGACACTGAACTTTATACAGTGGGATTAGATATCATTTTTGAATAGCTATTACGTCAATCTACACATACCTTTATTTTGAACAATAGCAACTGAGTGAAACATAAGCTAAGACTGATAGTCACATTAACCCCAAGATGGGGCGAATGTAACTTTTTTTGTTCTAATGTCCTATCGTGTAAATAAATATAAAATTTAAGGCTGTTTTTCATACAATTTATGTCAAAACTGTTGATTGGTATGTGTGTAACAGAGTAGAGTTATTGTTTATACCCATCTCATTAAATAACCGATGATGGGGAAGAATAAAGTTACATGTTTATTTTTTTTAGTCGCTTTCGCCCCGGGTGACCTTATCAACTATTTTTTTAAATTACCTACAAAAGTAAGAATTCGTTTTTCGTGTCAAAATAAGTAGGTACCACAAAAAAATTCAACGAATGGGTATTTTTGCTCTATGTAGATAATTGCTATTTATTACCATAAAACTGTACTTTACTATTAGTTAGTTCTTAACATTACATGAAATCATTAGGTACCAAAATATATTTTGAAAATTAGGGCGGACTTGCGGATATTAGCTAGTAACGATCAAACACACCCAAAGCAAGTGGTATACTGCAAAAATTATGCTCGACCGACCAAACCCAATAAATTGTGAAAAAATTGGTTGTCTGTAAAGTCGGTTTACTGACGATAGTTGAACGTGACAACTCTCGCTTGCACTTCAAGCCTTACATGGAACGCCTGAGAGCGAGGTAACGCGAGCGAGGTAACGCCGGTAACGCCGGATGAGTCATGTTTTTTTGTGCGTGCAGCCGGCTCTATCGATTTATAAGACGTTGTCACGTCAAAAAAGGAAAATTTCAAATAATATTATTTATTTTACATCATCAAATGCGATCTACATCAAGTGATCTTTAGCAGTTTTTATTTAACTTTTTGTAGTGGTTAGCGATTCGCTTCGTTTCGCTCGACGTCAGGTGTTGACTTGCGCTCATGGTTTTTAGAAATTGGACCAACTCCCCTTAGACTTAGGTTTAAAATGTATTTCTGTACAACCAGGAGTTCTATCGACGCTGTACATTATTCTAAAATACCTACTATCTGAGAGATTGATGACTACTTCTATCTCAGATTTATGTACAAGTTTAGTATTTGCCTAAGAAGTGAGAAGAACATTATGTATAAATTTTGATAAACTTGGGATGATTTTTCAATCGCCAGATAAACTATCTGAGGAATAAATTTGAAACATAGAGCATATGCCATACAAAATCTGTCAAAACGTCATATTTATTTCTTAGTCAACCTTTATCACACGATTGAAAAACCAGCCCTAAACCGATCAAAATGAAAAGCGAATGACTTGCAAGAAATATTTTACAGCGCGACCCCAGATTTGTCATATTTTGCCACTTCTAACTTTGATAGTCCCTTATTCTTTGTCTTTTTAGGTAAGATCAAAATCGAAAGTCCATATTGTTTAGATGTGGTGAGTACTAGGGCAGCATAAAGCACAAACAGATGACATGCTCTGCCGCACCGCTGCACCGTTACAAACATCTGCTTCCGTCATATGCTTTCCTAAACACGAGTGGCACTTTGGGTACTGCGCCAGGTAATTTGGTATTTGAATTACTTTTCTTGAACAGGAACTGACGTTTAGGAAATTGGTTCAATATAATCTATCTGCGCCAATTTATAGGACACTTACAGTATCTGTCAATACTTACAAGCAAAAGTTTAAAATGTCAGGGTCAAGGCTATTTATTCCTGATTTCTTGCAAGCGTGAAGCGTCCACTGCATTTTGTTATGTTTAGCCCCATTTAAGCAAATACATCAATGACAAACCTCTGTTAAATTCGCATTATAATAACCAAAACAGCATTCTTTTTTCTAAAGATTTAAATAGGGTTAGGAGTATTTTCTAACATGATTTTCATTTTTAATCCACCCCGTGATTCTTACATCCAACAAGATTTAAGATACTCTAGTGTTCAATTCAAATTAATTCTGCATGGCGCATAGCTGAAGATAGATTTTTTTAAATTTTTAAAAATCGTCGTCGTCGTCGTTTCAGCCGATGGACGTCCACTGCTGAGTGCTGGACATAGGCCTCCTGAAATGACCGCCAAGCACCACGATCTTGCGCCGCCTGGCAATAAAAATACCAGTAAAATACTTTAAATTTTAATATTATTAGCCCTTTACCACTAGTAGCTACTTATGTACGTAAGCGCGGTACCGAAAATAAAACAAGTTGCACCACGGTTGCGGTACTTCATTACCAAATTCAGCGGAATTATTAAACTAGGTAAGTAATCATAGCCTAGGCGTCTGGCAGCGGCACTAATCGATAATTTCAAGGCTCCGGTCATTATTTACCTCTCCAATCTATACAGATTACTTGTTGATGATAGTTTCCAAAGCCGCTTTTTAAATAGCTGTTCCAATATGAATAACTAATCTGCCTTTTGAAAGAAATCTCAGAGCGTTGCGGTTTATACCAAGTGCCAAAAAAGATCAAATCCAAGAAGGCTTGACAAAAAGGCAGTAATGGATTTGAAAGGATTACAAACAGGAGTACAAGCCCTCAGAGGTTTTTTTGTTCGTTTGTTCATCTAGTGCCTAGTAATAAGTGCTCTACTGACTCTTGTGTGAACGCTGTATTTTTTGGTGTGGAGTTGGTTAATTTTAACATATTGTTCCATACGTTAGATATGTACCTACTCTGTAACATTTCAGTGTTGTATGTAGTATTATTTTACCTATTCTTCTAATTTTATGAAAACTAAATAAATAAACATTATCTTCCTACTCTCTTTTAATTTAGTGTATTACGGTCATAAAGTAAAATTATGCAAATTTTATATTTTAGTTGACTGACCGTTTTTATAACAGTTATTTCTTTCTATTACACTATAATAAACAGGCAATACTCTAGGGTAATTAACTACCTTTATGTATTTTATTTAGCACTTAAGTCCCGTTAAGGTAATTAAATGTCCCTATTACGCATAATTACAAAAAAACTACTTCGTTAAGAAATTAAACAAAGAAACGCCTTACGAACTGTTGTCATTTATTCCTAACGAAGTTGTGGCTGTGAAAATAGCGTTTTTAAATATTCGATCTTTATAATTTTTTGTGTCTATAATTTATATTAAGGGCCAATTCTTCAATCGCCAGATAAACTATCTGAGGAATAAATTTGAAAAATATGCCATACAAAATCTGTCAAAATTGAAACAAATTGAAACAAATTTATTGGACAAACAAAACAGAATGTTACAGTTTTTGAACACTCCCTGACTCCCAAACTAGGCAGAAACCCGTGTCTTGGGAGTCAGTTTATACAAATAAGTTAAGTCCAAATATTAAACAGCAAGAGAGTTGCAGTTCAAATACAAAATAAATAGAATCATGCAAGGATAAAATAAAATAAAGAAATATGTGTGTAAGTGTATGAATGGATGTGTAGTGTATGAAAGTGTAAGTGTAGTGTGTGTATATGTGTCTACATAGACAAAATGTCATACCTATTTATTTTTTACTTAACGATTATCTGGCGAATGGCGATTGAAAAATCGGCTCTAAATATAGAATTTGTAGCATATTTTTTTTTAAATATGGCCGAATCGCTGGAGGGCGCCCGTTAGGCAACCGAGCTGGGATTACGACATTTACATTTGGATAGAAATCGCTTGTTTAGTGGATACACTGGTGTCAGGTCGTGAGAAAAGAAACATAATAGGTATACTTCCTCATGCATTCAGCCTCGCATACAGAAATGCAATTCCTCATTGTAGACTCTATTACTAACGTAATAAAGTCTACATGCTGGAGGGCGCCGCACCGGGAGTTAAGCAATCTCATTTCTTAGTCTCATTATTTATTAATAACGAGGTAAATGAGTCAACATCAGTAATGAATGAAGTACAGTTGCTTGGAGTTATTGGATTAACTGCTTATTTTGCCTTTTTGTGTCTACCCCCCATTCGCGTCGTTAGAGCAGCGTGGAGCGATTAAAATATCCTCATTTTGACGTGATAACGTTTAATAAATTGATGAACACCAGCAACGCACATGAAAAATAGTAACGTTCCGCGTAACGTTCCACCTGAGCCTGTGCGTGCAAGCGAGAGCGCGCAACAAGCGATAGAGAGGCACGATAAAACAAACGATAGAGAGGCCAATTTATGACGTTATATCACGTATCGCCCGTAAACCGACTTTACAGACAAAGAATTTTTTGTGAGAGAGTATGCTTTATGTCTGTATACAGTGTAAAAATCAGTGGGATATTAATAAGTTCTTAATGTGGGTGATTGAATTCTCTTATTGAGTTGACACGAATCGAAAGACCCTGGTCTTGGAGCGCCTGTGGTTACCAGATGCAAGAATAAAAAGTCCGGAGAAAAGGTGTGATCCCCATTGAAAAATTCGGCGATTCTTTAGTCTGGAAATTTTCTTTGTAACGTATTTAACAATGTATAAAGGTCAAAACAAGTATTAATCATTTTTACACATTGTGGATCTTGCTCAATTTTATTTATCATCAATCCTGAGAAGAGTCCAATAAATCCTGAAATAATATGGTATCCCCTACCTGTGCGATAAGTACAAGTTATTGGATATATCTCGACTCAAATCTCGATTCGAGGTCAAAATAATTTCAATGATGTTAAAATTCATTGTTTTAAGGTTTAAAGCATGTTGTCTTATATCTTTAAAAATATTTGTAGGTATAGGTTTATAGGTACACGTATAAGTAGATTAATGATTCTATATCGATATGTATCTAGATTAATGATGCATGTCCACCCAAAATAAGAACGTAAAAACCTGTCCTTATTAATTATGTTACAGTCTGTAAATTGTTTGTAACCATTGCGTTCTTTGAATATGGAATTATGCGTAAGAGTATTTAATGTAAATGTATGAGTATTGCAACATAGCTATAATGTTACAATATACATAATTTAACTAAGTCAAATAAGTAGTTAAGTATTAACTATAAGCCTTTCTCTAAAAATGACATAATAAATAACACGTAACTATGTGACTTAAGTTCAAGTGTGATTTTAAATTAAGTTTAAATCTATGTTGAGTAAGCGCACATGTTTGTCATTATAAGAATGTACATAATAATGTTCCTAACTCAATAAACAACGTAGTTTTGTCATAGAGTAACGTTTTTAAATCAGACATAAGTGGAAAGGTAGGCTTGGGGTTTTGCCTGAAACAAGCATTGCACTTATGAATGCGGTGACGTACCACACGGCGAGCGGATAATATCCAATAGTTTTGACGCAAAATTGAAATTAATAATTGAGGACCAGCATGTAAGGTAAGGTTGCGATGATAATGATCGATTAGGAGGTCAATAATATGCCCCTTACTTGGAAGCAAAATTGGGTGTTTATGACTGTATTCCAAAGAAGAATATGATAGCCGTCCACCTACTCTGAGAATGTCGTTAGTCATGAATGGAAATAGTTTTTGTAATTTGGAAGAAACCTTTCTGTTATTTTTAATATTATCAATGTCCTCTTTAAAAGCTGTATTCTGAATCGCACGAATTATGGTATTTTCAGCTGCGTTGATATCTTCGGCAGTTATAACATCGTTGCGTGGAAGCTTTTTCATAAATCGCAGGACATAAACAGTGGCTCTGACGAATTTATTCCAACTAGAGCATTTAGATCCAAGTGTAATAATAGGATCTTCCTCCTGAGTTAGGATGACATGGGCGTGAGTATTGGTTTTCTCCTCAGGTAAGGCGGATTTATCGGAAGGCTTAAATTTTTGAATGGGCCATTGCTCCATTGGTAAGGAAGCCCAAGATGGACCATTGAACCATAAATCGCAAGAAAGAAGCTGCGAAGGTAACAGTCCGCGTGAAATACAGTCAGCGGGATTGTCAACACCAGGGATATGGTAGAGACAATCAGGGTCCACAAGGTTTTGGAACTGTGCAATCCGATTCGCTACATACGTTTGGAATCGGTGCGGTGAGGCAGAGAGCCAACATAGAGCTACTGTAGAGTCGGAAAATACGAAAATGTTATCGATGGGATAACGCAATGATAATGTATCATATACGTTGCGGACTAGTTTTGCAAGCAAAACCAATGCATTAAGCTCCAGTCTAGCCAAAGTGACAGGCTTAGACGGAGATGAAACTCGAGATTTAGAGCATATTAACGTTACAATCGGTTGTTCATTTTCATTAGTGACGTAAGTGTACAAACAACAACCGAATGCTTTTTCGCTTGCGTCAGCGAAAGCGAGAAGCGACATTTTAGACGACCGTTCCACACCAATGTGTCTCGGAAATCTAAACTCAGAAAGTAGAGTCAGTTCGGACATAAATTTTTTCCACGTCTCTACGATGTGAGATGGGGGCGTTTCATCCCAACCGATTTTTAGAAGCCAAAACTCTTTCATAATCAACTTCGCGAATAGAATTATCGGGCCAACGAGGCCCAAAACGTCATAGAGGCGTGCGGTGGTCGAGAGGATCGCTCTTTTCGTATAAGCTTCAGGCGATTTCTCAACTTTAAAGCTAAATTCATCAGAAGCGGGTAACCAGTGAAGACCTAGGATCTTAAGCGTGTCGTCAGTTTCAAAAGAAATAGATTCAGCTTGGCGGTGTGACTTAGGGATTTTCTCGAGTAACTCTACTGAATTACTCGTCCACTTGACTAGGTCGAATCCACCGGACTTGAAAAGATGTATAAGCTCCTGAGCAATTCTTGCTGCGTCACCTACAGTTGACGCAGAAGAAGCTAAGTCGTCCATGTAAACATCTCGTTCGACAATTTCAGCTGCGAGCGGCCATTTAGCTTTCTCTTGCTTAGCTACCTCTCGTAGAGTACGTAGCGCTAAGAAGGGCGAAGAGCGTAATCCAAATGTAACCCTGTTGAACTCATAGATGTCCAACGGATCATCGGATGAAAATCTATACAGGATTCGTTGATATTTGCGGTGCGGAGGGTGCACTTCGATGCACAGATACATTTGCCGTACATCGGCGAAAAAGGCGATTTTGAAGAGGCGGACATTTAATAAAATGTTGAAGATCTCAGCTTGAAGATTTTGACCTGTGTGGAGGATGTCATTGAGCGAGACAGAATTGTCCGTCTTCATCGAAGCGTCCAGGACGATTCTGAGCTTCGTCGTTTGTTTATCATCCCGAAGTATCGGCCTGTGCGGTAAGAAGAATCCTGGAGAATAGCATTCATCGGGAGATACCTTAGAGATAATACCTTTAGCTAAATAGTCCTGAATGACTTCATTGTATTTAACTCTTAAGTCAGGTGCTCTATCAAATTTCTTTTCGAGCATAAGGTATCTCCGTTTGGCTGCAATGTAAGAGTTACCAAGATTTTCAGGACTCTCCTTAAAGGGCAGATCCACGGCAAAAGTGCCATCAATGTTTCGAGTGGATGTACCTGGACGTGAAAGAAAGGTCAGCTTTCCTTTTTCCTACCTTCGCCCGAACCAGCTTCTTTTTCATCGTATTTTGGTGGAACAATGCCTTACCATTGTTTTTGGTAAAAGCGATCACTAACCGTCACTTAATTATTATAATGTTTAAAGTGGGTAGATTGATTTAAGTCGCTCCGCGCGCGCGCCGCTGCGAGACGATGGAATATTCCACTGTACTATAGGTACGCAATACAGGCATGAATCCAGGCAGATTACGGCACTAAATGAGTAGGTATGCGGATTAAATAACAATATACCGAAATATTAAGTGCGGGAAATGACGAATATATAATATACTTATTATCTCAAGTATGTACCTACACACTTAAATGACTTAATCCCCAGAAAATAGCGGATATAAGATACGTATATGTACATAAATTAAGTTATTATGTGTTATAATACGTACTTATTAACAAGTTATACATATAAAATAATTTATTATACGTATAATATAGGAATAAACTGATATATAATGCTAAATTCAACCCACGCAAGGAGGAGCTACTTGGTTATTGACGTAGTTATAAAATTAACCTGGTAGGAATACCAGATTAACGCGGTACGAAATGACTAAAATAATCCGGCTCGAAGTGGCCAAAAACAATGGTAAGGCATTGTTCCACCAAAATACGATGAAAAAGAAGCTGGTTCGGGCGAAGGTAGGAAAAAGGAAAGCTGACCTTTCTTTCACGTCCAGGTACATCCACTGTCCAGGTATTAGACACAGCACTTTCACCAGCACTTAGGTTTTTATTTATAATGAGTCCTTGCGTTGTTTTGAAATTCCTCGTGGAAAAGTTGGTTATTTAGCGGAGGCGCGGCGACGGGCGCTCAGTTTTACTTGACGCGGTTTGATTGATTGCGAGCGACCTCTGTCGTCGGCTTCTGGCGGCTCACTCCGATAATTCGCGAATCGCGAATAGGTATGCGGGTTTGGTGCGCAGGCGCACTGAATGAATAGCGGTCAGAGGGAGAATGGAATGTAAGGAACGTAAGGTAGCGGAATAATTATGTAGTTATGAATTCTTTATCATCCAACTGTTAACATAGATTTATAATTAGTCGTCACTCGCGCTCCGACTATATAGAGCCCAACTTAACAACGAAAGCTCCGTGAGTGCGGCAACTTGTTGTTGCAGTAGTGTGAGTGTGTCAATTTGAAATTTGTACGGTGTGCGGATGCTAGTGTACGTGAAAAATTGTATAGCGACAGCTCGGGTTTGCCAATTTGGGCAAAGTAAATATTTTTCGCCGCACTTTTGAAGTTGAGGGCTCCATCTTTGACCTCTATGACTGTTATGTTAAGTTATCATCATAGAGTAAGAAATGACATTGTAATAGACACCGAGCATCTTAGATATTATTACACCGAGTATTCTTTTAGCACAAGTTAGCAATTAGCACGGTACTGACATATTACTGGTTTTAAATATTATTTACAAAATACATGAAAATAAATAAACTCCACAATTCGTAGCACTGCACGGCTACAGTATAGTGATAATATGGCTACGGACTACGGTCTACGAGGAAAATTGGTTCGAATCAACAAGATTTCAATAATTATTATGTATTCAAAAATGACGTAGCATGCGGCTACGGCCTTCTTCCCTACGACAACTATTATTGGCCGAAATTAATAACCTTTCCCATCCAGATTTATCAGACCCCGAGAGAAATTTGACAAAACTTGTATGGAGTTTGTCTTATTTTTTGATGGGTCAACTCTGAATATAATAGGTTATTGTAATATGCAATGGCAGATTTCTTCTCTTCGTGCCGCCAGCTCGTTCCACCAGTGGCATTTAGGTAGAGCCGTTAGGAAACTAGGTTTAAATCCACAAAATGACTCCAAATCGATATTTCAATTGCCTGAAAGTTAATTATTTGTTTCATAATGTGATTATGTCCACTTAGAATACTTACGTCTTCTTGCCACCGAATAACATAATTCAATACGCGTATCCAATATATTTCGGTTATCGTAATACAATCCATTGACTCAACACTCCTAGTCTTTATTACCTTCAACACAAGTATCATATTGCTCTGTACGCCAGAAGGTAATTCGTATTAAGTAACCGGATCAAGTAAACCCCAAGTGCCCAAGGTTTCTTGCGAAACTTGCACTTAGCTGTATTGATAGAAAATGATTGTACGATAAACGTCGGATAAGAAAATAATACTGGCCAACCCTGTGCTCTTTGCGATCGGTATTCTGTGGCGAAATGGTTCCGTACCTACCTACTTACTTCTAATATAAAAATACTTTTTGAGCTATATATCAGAATTTATTGTTTTGGTATCTGGATATTACATTGCGCTACTATACGTCATACGATAGATGAAATGGAAATAGAACGAAAAAAAAAAATATATATAACAACAAACATACTAAAACATAGAATACACCAAACGTCATTTTGGGCTCGTAAACTCATTATTACTCTACGTAATCTCATCTTCTTGTATAGTAATAGTAGGTAGTAGGGTATATTTGAGCTTTCTGGCTTCTGCATCATAATCTCGCTACTTTCAAATATAGATTAAGTACATAATGGTACGGAACCCTTCGTGCGCGAGTCTTACTCGCACTTAGACGATTATTCTATTCTTTTTTGCCAAACCCAAACTATAGGTACTTGAATTTCGTATGTACTTAGGTTCTTTGTAAGTAGGTGGCAAAAATTGATGTAAGTAGGTACTGCTAAGTTTAAAGAGGTAATAAATTAATAATAAGTAGTATATACTGTTACTCTTTAAAAACCTATTGTTTCTTTACAGACGATGAAATATAATTATGATGTTTTAAGTATACATAACTGAGTGAATGTAGTTTTTGATAGACTTTTTCGGTTGCAAAATGTATTCAATGTTAATATGACCATGTCATATTATGCACCACTTACGAATGTCGCAACAGCAACCTTATTATTACTATTCAATATTTGACTTTAGCAATTTACAAATTAATCTATTACCATTTAGAAATATTTAAAATACGTTATAAGTTATGAATATTAACGATTGCACTTGTATTAAAATAATCTTTGACAGATACAGCTGATATGAAATCAAGTCATGACGGAGGTCAACCGCCCGTTCGGACAATACTAATTTAATTAGTATTCCCTCTATAACATTAAGTTAGCATACAATTAATCGACGTCTTGTTCTTGCTGTGTCAATGATCATGCTCGTATATAACGCTCAAATATTCAATCATAATTATTATTATTTGGGGTTGAAATTCATAAATTACGCAAACTTAAATACCACTTTGGACGGTACTCTCGTAGCTTTTCATCTGCAAAAAGACTATTTCAATTTTACTGTGTCGCTGGTACTTTGGCCATACTGACTCACATCTGAGACTTTATTAAGTATTATTATACTATCGACACCTAATCTTAGTTACATGAATACAATACATATAAAATATATCAATAAGAAAACAAACATGACGATGATAGTGTTGCAATACTATACTTACTTTAAACATAAAGTGCTCTTGTTAAATAGAAAGATTTATCTTACTCAAATAGGCACATTATGTTGCTGAAGTTTTACATTGACTGAAAAAAATACAATAAACGTAAACAGAAAACAAAGCAACAAAGGAAAGTACATAATGTTGCCATTTACTATCCCCGTTATTTCCGCTGACACTCAGTGTGCGAGTGTGCGTCTAAAAAACGGCAGATGATCAAAATGTCAGTCAAACACCTTAGCACAGCTGATGTCGGAAAAAACACGAGCTGAGTGAAATTAAACTCATACAAAATTGTATTTAACCCTATTTTAAAAGTAAAATGGGTAAAATAATACAAGCTAAAAATAGGTTCTTCTACTTGGTCGTGAAACTTGAAGCTATTTTAACCTTTCATGCGGTATGTTACAATGTTTGGTTATATTTATAACTGGCTGGAGCCATGTGCTCACTTTTATTGGATTAGCTTTCTTAACCTTCACATTAACTCACTAGAAATGACTTGGAGTGTGGAGTGGCGACGCTGTTGTTAATATCGTGAGCTGACTTAATACAAAATCCGGTATCATCTGTTTCCTTTTATAGACTGAAATTCACATTTTAATCGTTAGGTACTTATTTCATAATTGCATTAACGTCCTTACTTGGTAAAACCAAGCTTTTGAAAATAGAATTCCTTGCTACGTCTGTCATCTGCTTTTAGGTAACTAAGTAGATACCTAAGTACATCATAGCAAAGTCCAGGTACAGGTGCCGGCAAACTTCTTGACCGTGGGGGTGAGTTAGCACACTCGACTCTACGCCGACTCGCCCCGTACTTACCACCAAAAGGATCTAAAATTCACTTCTGTACTATCAAGGTCCATAATCCATATACCCAAGAAGTTTGCCGTGTACTGTACCTTTAGTAGTTAGGTAGATAAGAAAAATAATATATGTACCTGCTCATTTCTTATTTAGAACCTTTCCAATGATATTATTGCGCGTTGGATTCAATTTAGCGTGGAACTGCAGTTGTGGTGATTCTTCGCAAGCGTGATTTTATACATTGTGATACTTAGTATAGGTTATAGGTACCTGATTGGTTTGGCTTCGTGATTCATTCAGCCAGTGCGTAATTACATTAGGATTATGTGATCATATCGATTTTACGCAGGTAGGTAATTTGTACCTATTCCTATCATTTTCAGCCTACATGTTCTGTGTTATCTGTAATCTTTAAATGCTTCCATCACTTTAGCTTTAACCATGTAGCAAAAAAATGTAACCTTAAACACTGTACAATAAAGCAGGCCAAAAACAAAATTACAAACTGGTTAAAAACTTTAAATTATGCGGATACTGAGGATTTACTAGCGGGAAACAAATAATGATATCAATTATTATTATTTATATATATATATACATATATATATATATTATTTATTATTTATGTTTTATATATTGTATCCATGTACTTATTTTTTACTTTGTATATGATGATGATGTTAATAGGTATAGTAGAAATGTAAAATTATAATCCTTTCAGGAATACATATTACATAGCCCTAGTATAATCTTAGATAGGTAAGCGTAATAAATGGTCTCCAAAATACAGGATCCCTAGTTTGGAGACCGCTAGAAATAATTGTGTTACATGTATTCTCATTTTGGTAAATAAAGATATTTTTTTATTTTTTTATTTTTTTTTAGCTTTAGTTTACTTATTTCTGCTACCTACCAGCTCCTTCTAGCAGCTTCGGCCGCATGTTTTTTTTTATTATACATATTCTTAATTTTTTAAGAACTTATAAGAGAAAAATTCCGTCACACAACATTTTTTCAACCGAATTAACGCAGCGTACGGTAGCTCCCCAAAAGGAATAATTTCTCCCATTGATGATTTCTCCCGTTTTTGCAATATTTTAAATTGATGGTCATACCGTGATGTACCTATATTTTTTATTTATTTGAAAAGTAAATTAAATAGAGCCCATAGTCTTCCTCGATCAACAGACTATCCACCACAAAAAGAATTTTTCACTTCGGACCAGTGGTTTCTGAGATTAGCGCGTTCAAACAAACAAACTCTTCAGCTTTATAATATTAGAATAGATTGACTAAATAATAAGTATATATACCAGACGTATTGCTGCGTTTTTTTTTGCTGATACTTAATACATCGAAACACATTTTTAACGTTGTACCGCTTATGTAAAGGGGAGCACCAACAAACTGTGTGGCTTCATTATTTTAAGTTAAAACAGCTGATCCAACGAAAAAATCAGATGCTTTATCACAGGACGCTCTTACCGCACTTCCTCCCGGCTCCCACTACAGCAAATTCGATGTTTTAGCCCTACCACGTGTTCGCAGCTCCCGCCCGGACTTCCGGCTTTTGAGTTCAACGGTCGTAATTAAAGGGCTAAAAGGGCGTATTATGCGATTTTTAGCACTGAATACATAAGATTTAATTTTTTAGTGACCTGAATGTAAAAACTTACTTACTTTCAAATGCAAAATACCTGCACTTACTTTCAAATGCAAAATACCTACGTATTTTAGGTCTTTAATCTTAATTCGTCTGTTTATTTATGTATTTATTTATTCCACCGACTTACACACTTAGCAATAATAGTGAGTACATATCTAACAAGAACACGATTGAGAAAAATCTCGACAAAAAGTTTTTCTAAAAACTATTCAAACACTTATTACATTTTTTTCAATTTATATACCAGGCACCTATTAAGCAAGTATTAATGCTACAAGCATGATTCGATTTAATCGATCATGAAGAACTTAATGGTCACGACTCACGATTGCAAACTAGTGGCAAATATAAATAAACAGCTACCTTAGTTATTCATGATTCATAGATAATGAAGGATACTTATTAAATTAATTTAAATTTAATTGATCTGTGAACGAACATCTATTTTGCTCAATAGATGAACAGGTATGGAGCACTTTTCCCGAGTTACATAGAAGTTTAGAAGCTTATGCGACCCTTCGTGCAAGGCTGAAGTTGGTGCAAATCCGTGGCAGATCCCTGCTAAAGTTTTCACGTGACTACTGGCAATACTGTGAGTCTGTGAACTCACAATTTATGTAACGTCATCGTCCTAATGCGATTTGTATGTTTACACAACATTTTTAACCGACTTCAAAAAAAAGGAGGAGGTTCTCAATTCGTCGGAATCTTTTTTTTTTTTTTTTTTTTTATTTTTTTTTATGTATGTTCCCCGATTACTCGAAGATGCGTGGACCAATTTCGAAAATTTTTTTTTGTTTGATAGGGTATAGTTTACAGATGGTCCCATAGTCATCAAGTCAGGATCTGATGATGGGATCCTGGAGAAATCGAGGGAACTCTTCAAATTTTATAAGCACACTTGAAGTGATTTGGGTATTGTTTGAAAGAGTAATTTTTTCCAGGTAGTATTATGGTCATCAGGTCGGGATCTGATGATGGGATCTTGGTAAAATCGAGGGAACTCTTCAAATTTGCTAGTATACTTGAAGCGATTTAGGTATATTTCATAGTTACGATTGCATTTCCTTGCAGTCATCAAGTAATGACCGTATTCATCAAGTCAGGATCTGATGATGGGATCTTGGAGAAATTGAGGGAACTCTTCAGATTTTAGAAGCATACTTCAAGCGATGTGGGCATTTTTTCCAATGCCTTGCGCATTAGTTGTTTTCCACTAAAAAGTATAAAATAAAATGGAAAATTCTTTCCAAAAAACCAACTTCAAATGCCACTACAAAGAATGAAATAATTTTTAATGTACACCAATTCGAAGTCGGGCAATGTTTCGTTCATTCACTAACAGTCCTTCGCATTGTCGATAATTTTGTCGTTTCTTTGTACAACAAGTTTTATAATAAGAAGGACTATTAATGATTGAACAAAACATTGCCCGACTTCGAATTGGTGTACATTAAAAATTATTTCATTCTTTGTAGTGGCATTTGAAGTTGGTTTTTTGGAAAGAATTTTCCATTTTTCCTATTTATTTTTATAATACTGATACTTTTTTTTTTTTTTTTTTTTTTTTTTTACTTTTACAGGACTTTATTTACAATAAAACTTATCACTAGCTTATTCTAATTACTATACAAGTCTTGCCCGCGTGGAATGGTGGCAAGAATACTGGCTGCATTTCCGCGTTGAACAGCTAGGCTGATACGTTGCGCAAAAAATGAGCCAGCCCTTCTGTCACCAGTTGAGGTTATTAAACGCGGGGAAAGCTCTCGAATGAATTTTTTGGCACTATGACTCCATGGCCCCAGGGTCTCCACGGCAACGGGACAAATATGTAACTCTCTAATAGAGAGGCATATTTGCGACGCTTACCTGATTCAGCAGTTTCAGCTGCGGCTCCCGGCTTTGATTCTGTCTCCCTGATATGAATCGAAGCCAATGTGTCAACGCATGTTGCGTCCCACATCAGCGCCCGACCCCGTTCCCAGGGAACCAGCGTCAATCCATCAGGTCTCTTGCCATCATCACGACTAATTCCTGCTGGCTCCAATAGGGCAGGAATATCAATGGTGGCAAGAGCTCTTTTTATAACATCATTGAGGGAACCATGCCGAAAAAGCCTACCGGCGCTCCTGTGGCAAGAGAGTCCGTGAATTCCAAACTTGTCTACCTCTTTTCCACACGGACATCTGTGCTCGTGGCACAGTGGTGCACCCAACCTGAGTCCTACAGCTACACGAAAAGTTTCATTTTCGAGAAGAGTGCCGAGATTCCTGGATGGCAGGGCGTGGAGCCAATAGCCAGATTCTTTTTCAGACAAAGCTAAAAACCTTGCACGATCTCGAGCACTTGTAAGATTTTGTTCTAAAGTTGTGTGTGTCAGCTGAACCAACGGCACATCCCAAAGTTTTTGTGTAGTACGTTCCTCTGGGACGTGGGCATTGGGACACCTGACCTTCCAACTCTCTAAGACTTCTGATACTTATAGATATAACTTAGCATAAGTTCTGGGTTTGTTTGTTGAATTGTCCTTTAGTCACGCAGCAGTAGAGACTCAGAGAGTGATTTTGTATTACTTAAACCATTTGGTAATTAGATACTATTATGGTATTTATTCTGTGGTACAACTAAGGAAGCTATTACTATACTAGGAAAAGAAAATTAAGTGACTTTTGGGAGCTTTAAAACTTATGAACAAAATATACGTTATGATCCTTTGATCAAAATTCACTTTGAAGCAAAGATACGGCACAGACCTTTATTTAATGCAGTCTGAGAGATACGGTTGTAAACAATTTTGCCGATCGTCGAATAAATAAAATCCAAAAGCCGCTTCAAATATCAAATTGTTTTGTAAAAGGTTTTAATTTTTGTGCGGTGTAAATCTTTTCTTTTCAATATAATGGATTATGGAATCCACGCGGACGAAGTCAGGCTTACCGTAACAGAGGAATAGATGAACTTTCGGAAAGCATTGTTATGCAATTTTTCTGTCGCTAACATGTCGTGTTGGGTATATGTTGAGAAGGCGACGGTTCACATTAGCCTCGTCTCGAATGTCGTTAGCATCTAGACCGTTGACACGTTACCTGACTCCTCGAAAGCCTCCACCTCAGTGACTAACGCTGATGTCATCAGTGAGTCAAGCCGACATAAACCGGACTGCGTTTGCGGATGTGGGGAAATTACTAATAAAATACAACCTTATAATAATCCCAGTAAGTTGTATTTGTTACTTTCGGTCATTTGGCCTGTGCTGTGCAGCTTGGCACATCGCTCTATTTATGGTTTACTACGCAAGAATCAAGAAAGAACAGTGTCGATCTGAAGAGCAAGTCTAAAAGAACGTTCTGCCAACTCGACATTGCGAGTTTCGAGTTGATCTAGGGTCATTGAGTAGGTATTCTATTTTTGTCTGTCGTTTTGACTTCAAGAAAAACTTTTAAACGGACCTCACAATAGAAGGTTGTCAACTCGAGCCGTTGGTTTAACCAGAATTTTCTTGCCTATATATTATTTAACTTGGAAGTGATGATATTATTAGTGTCTTGTTAAATATCGGTCTGTATGGAGTATTTTCAAAGATCTTTATTTTAGTCATACTTACTCTTAAATATTTTTTCCAGTATTGATGGGCCACTTTCTATTCGCAACTATTCATGTCACTGGCTTCAATATTTGTTGATATAAGCGACTGACAGAAAAACAGACACACAAAGTCTCATTATATCTAAAAACTAATAAATTCTTGGTAATAATAATAATTACTTCGCGCAATAGATGTATGAAATCTACCTATACGTATCTACCCATACCTACTATTATCGAGCGGAAGTATAGGCAAAAACAAACTTTCCCATGCGGATGTGTAACATAGTTATTTAATCTTCCGCCACAGACCTGCATACCCAATGATATGTGCGAAATTGAGGTCTTTGTGACCTAGCCTACTGCTACCTCGTTAATATTTTAGTAGAGCGGTCAACGGTCAGTGGACCCCGACTACTTTGCATACTTGTATCACACTCGTAATTATGTATGTTTTGCAAAATATTTATCGTGATTCTTGGTAGTTAGTTACCTACTGACATAATTTCTATGTCAAGAGGTATTTATTGGTGCTTCGGGTAATTAACGAATAACATAGACATTGGCCATTGCTTGTCATTGAGAATAGGAAGAAACTATGTATCTTATAATAATCTCGTACCAGACTTGGTACCTATACCTATCGATGTACCAGACCGTAACGCCTCTTGTTTGTTATAATCGTGTCAAAATCGGTTCAGCGATTTCAGGTGTTAGAAATCATGATGCAGTCGAAGATCTTATCGTACTAAGTTGGAAGAGGTGCGTAAACCTAGCTCTAACGATTTCTACACAGCATCGCACCGGCACGTTAAATCGCTAGGCGATGCGCCTTTGCTTGTAGGGTGACGACTAGCCACGGCCGAAGCCTCCAAACAAGCCAGACTTGGGGCCTTACCACCGTCTCTTAAAATAGTATTATTGATTTAAAATTTTTATACTGACTTAGTATGAAAATGTTAAAACATGGAGACCGTCAAAAAGCTAAGTTGCTGAAACAATATGGCAGCAACATAATAAATAAGCATGTTTGTAACTATGCTTGCGAATCTTTCTATTTTTCTTTCTGTAATAAAACTCAATCTCAACAGGAAACCACGAGTAGCTAGATGGTTAATGATTTTTTCCTGTCCGCGGTCGTCCTTTTCCATTGTAATCGCGGGCCTGTATAATCGATTGCAGCCTAGAAACGAGCACCCAGTTGCTTGATGACTCGAGACAGACTAGCCTACATCGCTTGTACTTTATCAATGATTTAGTATCTCCTTTATAAACGCTTGCTAAACCATATCGAAAAGAAAAAGGGCTCTGTTCAGAACAGAGCACGTTGCAACGACCGAACCCAAAAGACTTGTGAAGATAAAATATTTCAATTGCTCGATCCCATCAATAACGTCGTTACGTAATATCAATCTTCATATTTCATTGTGGACCTACTATTGTGGATTTACTCCTATGCAGGAGGGAGACAAAAAAATTGGTTGCCTGTAAATTCGGTTTACTGACGATAGTTGAACGTGACAACGTCTTCTTTGTCGCTCGTTCCGCGCTCAGAGTGAGGTAACGCCGCATGAGCGAGGTAACGCCGGTAACGCCGGATGAGTCATGTTTTTTTCGTGCGTGCAACCGGCTCTATCGAATTATAAAGGCTCCTACACACTATGCCGGCGGCACAGCCGGCGGGTTTTTGCCGCACGGGTATGCCGCCGGCATAATCAGGCCGCCGGCACTTGCCGCTGGTGGCCGCAGAGCATCATTTTCATCATTCATTTCGCAGAGCGAACTGACGCCGGCTCCCCGCGCAACCCGCCGGCATACCCCGGCGGCCATGCAAGCGGCTCGTTTGTGCGGCAAGCCCGGCGGCTCAAATACCCGCCGGGAATGCCGCCGGGCTTGTTGGCGGCATGGCCGCCGGCCATGCCGGCGGCATAGTGTGTAGGAGCCTTAAGACGTCACGTCAAAAGCACTAATAGGACAAAACGGAAAACAGTAACTTTTCTCACGGTAATTGAGAAAATGTATCAAAAATTCATTTTAGGTTAACTTGGTAGATAATGTTTATTGATTGTTTGAAATGACTTCTATAGAAGTCATTGATTGTTTGCTTGCTATTGCAATATCACCCGTCCTGGCAATAGTAGGCCTTCCAAGCTTCTGCTTGCTTGAAAGTTTTGGGATCTTTTGGGATGTCTTTGAAATTCAAATAATAATGTTGCCATCGTTACTTACATGCTCAAAGACAAAAGATGTTCGACACGATTCGGGCTGTATCGCGTCGGTGACTGGCGCTCTGGCGTCATGAATCATGTCAGAGCGGCGTATCATGAATGTCTTTACCCATCATAGGTATTCGGTGATCGGACAAATCCTATCAATATTGTAAATGATACCTAATTTAAAGGAATTGGCTTTTGATAACTGTTGCACAAAAATAAACTCGACTTTGGTGGTTAACTATGCAAATCTTTAAATTGTCTTCTATTATGGCAAAAATTATGAAACGCCTATGTTGGCGTAGTCTACACCGCAAAGCTACTAAGAAGGATAGCGTGCCAAACGTAAAATTAACACACTGACCCACTTCGACTTGATTTGGCTTTATTACTTATTTCATGACCACAAGTCATTGAATGACCACCGATTCTTTCAAATAAGATTAGCTAGGTAAGTAAGGTATCTATTATTTGGTTTGCGGTTACTTATTAATAAATTTTGCTTGATTTACCGTTTGAAGTAATTTTTGTGGGAAGCTCGTATGTTAAGGCAATTGCCAGGTTCAATAGATGATTGTCGTATAAAACCAAGAAAGTATTAACAAATTCGTTTTTTTCCAAATTTCCAGATCCTCTTGAAGTTAGACTGATAATTTTACTAACGATAATTTTATTACAAATTTAAATACTTATATACAAACAACACAAACAACAACAACAAATCTTAATACTTGGGCTGAAATCTCTAGATCTAGGTATGCCCTGAGATAGAAGGCTTAAAGTGTGCCGAGTCTAGACCATAAGTCAAACCCTCTAGATCTCACGAATCCCAGCACAATACTTAGAGTAATTATAACGGTTAAACATTTCTTTTCTATAAACAATGATAGCATTCTCACTAAGAGTTATTAACTCATGTGCAGTAAATACACAATTACACATATTAAACTGTAAACGGTGTGAAATCTTAGGTTAACATGGTAACACTGGCCTACTTTTGATATGATTCACCCTGAAACGGACTTTTGTAGATAGAAAAACGATTTATACTTAACCATGTTTATGGGAAAAGCGTGTCAGGTTAGGCCGCTGCCGTGTTGTATCTAAAAATCTGGAATAGCTACATACATACTGGTGCATACCTGCTTTCCGAATCTGGCGGTAGAGTTTTAACTTTTCATAAGAGCCTATTTAGGCCTATGTGATAAATTATCATTTTCATTTTCATAAACTCCTGCAGATATTTCTAATCATATGACAGTAGTCATAGGAGTTCTAATCATATGACAGTTGTCTAAGCCGCTCAGCATTCAAATTTGGCCCAAAAATCCATTTTGCGGCCTTGCATAACAAATAACTATTACAAATATCAGTTTAACATATTTCACAGTAAATGCATTAAAATGGTAAAATTTTAAAGAGATGCATTTATTGACGAAGGTGTAAATGTTGGCTGAGGCAGCGCCGAGGAACACATACGTGAGTTCATCCATGCCTAGTTGTAGCCAAGGCTTGTTTGTTTATGAAGGTAATAGTGTTTTAGGGTCCCCAAAGTAGCATTGTTTGGAGGGATAAGATAAGCTCTATGAATGGAAAACTTCTAAATAAGCTCCGTGTTACATTTCCTTTAGCCTTCAGTAAATATCACCGTCATTACTAAGGTATGTTATTAGTTACTACTTATTCCACAACAAATGAGTTGACATTTAAATATCAATAAACAAGCTGACCGCACCGTAATTAACGCCTTCACTGGCAACTTGTCGGGGAATTTAAAGACAAGAAGTGTAGGTACTACTTACTCTAAATTATTTATTTTTTTTACACTATACAAGTTAGTACTTGACTGCGATCTCACCTAATGGTAAGTGACGATGCAGCCTAAGATGTTATCGTACTAACTTCGAAGAGTAAGTAAATTTACCCTAACGGTTTCTACAAGCAGCGCACCGGAACGCTAAATCGCTTGGCGGTGCGGCTTTGCTGGTAGGGTGGTAACTAGCCACGGCCGATGCCTCCCACCAGACCAGACTTGAGCCAATTTAGAAATTATAAAATTCCAAAGTGGTCCATGCCGGGAATCGAACCCGCGACCTCCCACTCGAATCCGAGCGCGCCGCCACTGCTCCAGGGAGGTCGTATAGTAGGATATGTAGTACAAAATAGGTACTATTTTGTTTAGCCCAGAAGCTTTTTAGATACGAGTGTGTGCACTTCCCCACTAAATCTTTCGTAAGATACAAACAAAAAAGGTTACCTATCTATTAATTATCCTATGCTATTTTGATCGTTTCCGAGAAATAGATGAGTTCCGGAATATTTCAGTTTAAAACATGACTTCAATATTGTTCTTGTTTTTGTTGGCACTTTTTGGATTTTCAAATTATGTTATGAGAGGGAGCAGAAAGATAAAACACAATAGGTAACATAATTAGGTTGAAGATAATCGTTGAACATGTAGCGCTGACGTGTGTAAAGCTAGTTATTTGACCAGTTTTCATTGTTTGAGACTTGCGAAGCAAAGCAGTTCGATAGCTTGTTATACTTGATGCGAACTGTAAGCAATACCTGTCAGTTTACCTATTTTTTGTTTAGTCCGCTTGAAATGGAATGATGCAAGTTCAGTTCCGATCGGGTTTCGGTGTAAAAACTAGTCTGAAACACTGCAGTTATTCTTCAACATAAGTAGGTATTGAGGAGCAATTGCTTTTATACAATGAGTGGATTTTAGTTACATCCAGCCGCGCATATTGCATCGATAAATACTTAGGTATAATATGAGAAATATGAAACTTAGCTAAATAATAGGAAATATCAAGTTGCTATTGGGTTATATTGCTATTGGGTTATATTAGCTGTAGATATTGCCATGAGTGTATAAGAACGAAATAAGTACTTATGCGCGGAAATTACATGATCTTTTTTACGATCGGATATGTCATTCCCATATACTTTTTTAATTTCAATCCATTTAAGCGTACCTTAGAAATGGAATAGATAAGTCATGACTAGAGCTGCTGTTCAGAAATCGAAATAGATAGAATCTTTTGCATTCCTTTAAAGTTGTTTTGCACCACTAAACATTTTAACACCACTTTTACACTGCAAACCAAGAATTTCTATGATATTTTTTTTAAAAAGTGAAGTAAAGAGTTGTATTATGTACCTACCTATAACACAACTTGAAGTTGAAAATGCTTTATAAGCGAAATGCTGATGGTAATTACTAATTAGATATTTTGATAGTAGGTCCCAAGGTATAAAATTTACTGTTGTAACGACCGCTGGGTATTATATTGAACGAATCTATCAAAACCGGGTCAAGCGAAAGTGAATTCATGTCTGGATTAATCGCTTTAGTCTATTTTTTCGAAATTGGCTACATTTTTATGCGTCATTTATTAGTTTTTAGTTGGTTAGTCTCAATTAACCCACAACTAAAATATCGATTGAACAAATTAACCAGAGAAATGAGATATAGAACAAGACAATAAAGCAGTCATTTTAATTACTTGTAGGTACTTACCTATATTCACCTTTATATCATTTCTTTTGATCTTGATAATATTGTGACAAACAACCTTATCGTGACGTATCTAATTCTATTTTCTATGAAAACTTTTGGCAAGGGGACAAAATTTAGAAAATGAGAATGACAGTTGTTATCGATAAGTCATGTGGTCAATTTATCGATCGGGCGTGTTATTCTTATATTTTTGAGTTTCGTACCAAAAGTAGTGGTAGAAATTGAAGAGGCAAGACAAATGGCTAAAAGGCTGCAAAAATTGGTACGAAAATAACGTTTCGAAAACTGTTTCAAAAGTACGTGCTACTGCAGTCTACTTTCGACCCTGATTAAATCAAGCCCGCACCGTGCGCCGTGGAAATGACTATTATCTGAACTATAAGGTCGATCACACACTGTCGCAAATGTATTAAAAACATCCTTCAATGCACGTGCGGAATTGTCATTTCTACTCTTCCCTATAGTTGACCCGTGTCTTCGGCTTGGGTCAACAAACCGGGACTCGAAAAGAAATGACAATCTTTCCGCACTTGAAATGTACTATATCCTATTCCATGAGGAGCATTTTGAAAAGGATAGCACTATTTTTAAGATCGCCTGAAATTTGTTTAACTTAGAGATCGTTCACAGCAGAATTGGTACCAGTGTTCATCGAATTTTAGGCTCTCCAAACTGTAGTTATACAGACTGTAGAGTCTAGGTGACCTGGATCTCTGCGCGATATTAGCATGCTAATGAATTTTAAAATACATGTTGAAATAAATATATGTCGCTTTCACTGATTTTATTACGAAAGATAGAGTAATTAATAAACGCTTACGCAGAACAGGGTCAGTAGCGTTTGGTGCCGTACTCATAATGCAAGATCTGCAAGATCGAAGTAACAATTTAGAGTAGGTACGCAAGTTTTTAAGCACGCGATTTTTTTATATGTACGGTAAGAGATCTTTCGAGTGAATACCAAAGCTACTTTAACGCTAAAGAAATCTTAAATATCTTATACAGTCTGGGAGTGTACAACTTTGAGTCTGCAATTGTGTGACAATTATTAATAGGCAAAATTCGTTTTATTATTATGTAGAAAATATTAATTTAAGCGGGTACCTAATAATGGGCTGAGATGACGATGGCAAAATACATACTTATTTTAAAAGAAAAAACATTGAAACTTTGTGATGACAGTAACTATCCAAGTACCTAATTCCCCCGCTAATGTACCCATTGATTCATTCTAAAGAAAGAACTCGACACTTTCATCCGCAATCTCACACTGGTTCCGTATGGAATATTGTTTTATATGTATAGTGCATAGTTGATGAACGGTTATGTAAAATGTTTGTAGCTTTATGTAGGTACTTTGACTATGTTAAAACACACAGAAGGACATTTCTTCAATTTAAACTCGCCAATCTTTGCAATAGAACAGTTAAATAGTATAGGCATAGTGGTCCAAGAGGGAGCACTCGACTTCAAAAATGCAGCAAAAACTACTTTGCCCAAATTAGAAACCCGAGCCGGCGCTACACAATTTTTCGCGCACACTAGCATCCAAACTCACACTACAAGAAAAAGTTGCCGCACTCACGGAGCTGTCGTTGTTAGGTAGGGCTCTATCTAGTCGGAGCGCGAGCGACGAATTTATGTGTATAGTGTAAATAATAACAATTTAATAATTTCTCTTGTAGTTGTGAGTGAAGATTATGTAGACACGTTATACTTACGTTTAACAAATAACCGTGAAAGTGAGTTAATGTCGAACCGTTGACTGTTACAGATTATAAATTGAACTTACTTTTACACCTATTATAATATCTATTGATCGGTAGAGCTTTGTAAAGGCCATTAATTAGTTCCGTAATAAAGACAAAGCTAGACCAAACTTTCTTTCATATATTTTGCATACTTCATATGAAAATGTAGTCGAGTGAAAATGTTTATCGGATTTTATTATATATGATCTACGTTGATAAAAATAACATTGTGCTTCAAATCATTATATAATAATTAGTAAATTAATTCTTATATGTGTAACAACTAACATCATGCTGCAACGAAATTAACTTTATTTAAATTTAACTTTGAACCGCGTCCGTTAAAACTTTATTGCTCGTAAAATTATGAACGTGTTTTTAGACATTATTATAAACATAATATTATACAAGTGGAAAATTAAAAAATTTTAAAACACCCACGACTTTTGCAGACTTGTAATTGAAAAAGGATTAAATAATTTTTTTTAAACTCCCCGACTAAAGGAAAGTAAGAACTAAGAACCTATCAGTATAATTACAAATCCAAGAAAATCCGCCGGAGCTGCTGTGTTTTGCCTATGACGGTGTTGATGGTGCTGTTTACCAGTTGATGACTAATTCAATTTCTTGATACTTCTCATATACCGGCAGTTTATCAATACTTACTAAGTTACTAATTACATTAATTGATATTGGAAACGAAAATAGTAATGGCAGCTCCGACGGATTTTCTTGGATTTGTAATTATACTGATAGGTTCTTAGTTCTTACTTTCCTTTAGTCGGGGAGTTTAAAAAAAATTATTTAATCCTTTTTCAATTACAAGTCTGCAAAAGTCGTGGGTGTTTTAAAATTTTTTAATTTTCCACTTGTTTTATAGTTTTTCGATTAATATATTAATGTAATTTAAATTATATTATTATTAAAAAATGAAAATTAATCTTCAAACTAGCCATTAGCTCCTCTAGCAGCGTTTGAAGGCATCATCCCTTCCAAGTCATAAAGAGACGTTTATTGTGGCGCCCCCTGCTGTTCAATCACAAGAACAATTATCTACAAACCATTGCCAATGACTCACTAATATTTTATACAAAACTGTATCCAAATCGGTTCAGTCGTTTTTGTAATAATTGAGAACATTCGTTTGCACTGTAAATGTTTTTTATGGCGCCCCCTGGTGATCGATGTTCGTAACAACTATCTAAGAACCATCGCCAATAATTACCAAACATTATACAAAAAACTGCATCTAAATCGGTCAAGCCGTTTTTGAAATAAATGGGAACATTCGTTTGCAATATAAATGTATTTTATGGCGCCCCCTGGTGATCGATGTTCGTAACAACTATCTAAGAACCATTGCCGCTGAACACGAAACATTATACAGAAAACCGCATCTAAATCGGTCAAGCTGTTTTTGAAATAAATGGGAACATTGATGTGCACACACAAACAAACAAACCAACAAACAAACAAACAAACAAAAATATTATTGCATTATTGGTTTTGGTGAACAATTTAACATACAAACAAACACAAAATCTTTTTAATAGCGTAATGTACAAACGGTCTCTCACCCTAAACGCATATACCCGTACTCCGTTCCGTCGTGGGTAATTACAGGCTGAAGTTTTGTATTTATTTAAGTTGAATCAAGAATCTGTGACAAGTTTAAAATGTCTTGTAAAACAGAAAATATCGACTAAACAAATGAAAGAGAAAGTGTTTAATGCAATCAATCAGTTAGAAACGGAATCTTATCCATTTGGAGTATTTTCACAAGCAAGTCGTTATTGTTAAACGTGATCATAAAAATCGATATTAATTTATTTAAATGGCTAATAAGAATGATCGTTACATGATTCCGAATGTGTAATTTGTAATTGTTCTATAGGTAGGTACAGCCTAATTATAATGAGAAAAGAAACTTTGTGTCTTTATTCCTAGACTTCGCATAGTATGCGAAATCACCTATCACACTTGGTTTTCTCATACTTTCGTATAAAATACGAACTCAAAGCAGTCTCCCCACTTTAGAACATGAAGTAATTAGAAACTAGGAAGTAAACAACAATTCATCTGCAACTGTGGAATCTCAATTGATCACGTAGCTTGCAATGCTAATTCTATTGACGCTTTCTCAGATAGAGAGATGGTGAGTCGCAATATTATATAAACCTGTATGTGAAATTTTAGGAGGCACAGGAAATTTTTACCCTTAGAAATTCTGCGTCCCCTAACCATAATATTATTATGACTCATTCATACGATCCTTATAAAAACCTGTGGATCGCTCATTCCATTAACAAATCATCTACCTTATCACTAAAGTCACGTATTTACTGATATACAATGTTTCAGATAGATACTCAGTTTTGAAACTTCACGTAGATGTTTTCGTAAACAATTAATGTTTCAGTGCTCCCCATCGCAAGTGGGGAGCACAGAATGTTGCCGTAAACACCTAAATGTTTCTGGAACAAACATTTTGTATCAGAAACACGCAGATTTTGTTTCAGAAACTGTGTATCCGAAACAGATAATGATATATTCGAGCGACCAATTGATCGAGTTTTTTTATCCTCTACAAGCAATGACTATCATTGTCTACAAGTAAGTACTTGACTCCGATCTCACCTGCACGAGTAGGTATAGGGACAACCCTCCACCACCCTTGGCCCAATCAACCTCGCGGTTATGGGGGCCGAAACGCGGGAGGGCGCCCGTTCGGTACTTGCTCTTGACGTGTTCCCGGGGCGCCTTCTCGACTCCCTAAAAGTTGTTTCCTCTCGCTCCTTGTCCCTATGAACTCACTCTCCCCATTCTAGGGCAGGACGATACAAAATATGTACGGACTCGCCGCGCCGTCGCTGTCCACAGCATAAATTCTCTGTGTCACTCCAAGCCACTCCAAGCTTCGCCTCTTATGCCACGCCGCACGCGCAAGAGTAGGTATGTGAAGTGTGAGGTAAATAATGAAGGTAGGTACCTATATGAGGTTCCCGAAGATGCTATCGTGTACTAGCGTGGAAGGGGATAAGTATGTCATCCCTAACAGTTTCTACACAGCATCGCGCTGAAACTTTAAACTATGACTGATAACAACTGTCATTGGTGCTTATTCTGTTGCCAATCTCTAAACTAAAAATCGCTAAAAATCGCCAAAATAAGACTTAGAGAGATGTGACATTCTGTTACACCCCTAAATGACAGCTCTAATCTAAAATTTATTTTGACAGCGCTAAACTATTCAATTTAGATTTTAGGGAACAAAAGCTATTCCGTTGTACGCGTTCTATGTTTAAATTAAGAGATTTCAATCTAAAATTCCTTAAAATAAGAGAGGACCTCGGGAGGTGCCGATTAAATTTAAGGTGTCTGCCTAACACTTGCATATAGACAAATACACGAAATATTTTAATTATAGGTACAATTTCCTTAGTGAAGAGTGATTAGTACCTAAGTATATTTTTAACCTCCGACGCCGTCTCGCTGCCCGCGATGAAATAAAACGGGGAAACGGCGTCGCCTGTTGTTCTGCAGATTGAAGACGGTATTTGTTTTTGATGGTGAGGGACGGTCTTCGGTTCCATTTGAATTTATAATATTATCTGCATCATACATATTGAAGACAGTCATTTCTTTTGATTGTACTCTAACTGGTAAGTGACGGTCTGTGTAGGAGAAAGAACCGTGGTCAAAATTTAAAAAAAGTGGTCGCCATTTTGAACTTTTTTGTTATTGGACCGAATTCTTTCAAAATCGAAATCTGACCGTGGCAGCAAGCATTGAGTAAGAATCTGGTGTCAAAATTGAAAAAAGTGGCCGCCATTTTGAACTTTTTTGTTATTGGACCGAATTCTTTCAAAATCGAAATCTGACCGTGGCAGCAGCATAACATGAGCATAGACTAATAGACAAATGATAATTGCTTGTTTGTCTATGCTTGGACATAGACAAATCAGACGATGAATTAAACATAATATCAACTTTCGGAATTTTTTAAGGTGATTGGACCAAAATAAATCAATTAAACTGTTACCTTTGTATTTTACGTAACTAATTTCCATATATTTCGCAAAAAATATTTTTATTACAATTGGGGAAAATAAAAAACAACGTTTGTGGAGTTTTTGCTATCATAAATGGCAGCACTTACTATTCAACCCAAACGTCAGGTTTAGCGAGTCTTTGGAGACTCCAAATCATCTCCATATTTAGTTCGACGTGACTGCCGAATGAGTCATGAGTTTAGAAAAACTAAAATTGGCGAGTCTAAACTTAAACTCGCCAATTTTAAGTTAGAGATTTTGTACAACAGAATAAGCACCAATCTGTAATTCTGTCTCGAAATTCAGTATAGTTATGGAATGAGTAAATGGACGTATCTATTACGATAGTAGATAATATGGGTAAAGCTGCCGTACAGCCCATGTAACGTACCGATTATTATCGTTCTACAATCGTTCGCAATTGTCACGTAAGTAACAAATGGTCTAGTCGCGTGATTGATCTATCTAACGGATTTGGCATATTTTCATTTTTAATTTTCTACGCGTTAGCGATTGTAGAAAGAGAATCGATATGTTACATGTAACGTTCCATTTTCAAAATTTGTTCGAAAGGGACTTTACTTTCTACGAAGTCTGAAACGGTAATCTAATGTAAACTAAGTACCTAAATCATAATAACTAATTCGTTCTTAATGGGACACTTAAGAAAATATACGGATGAAGTCACGGGAAGAACACAATAATCTGTATACCTATAAACGATTACGTGGACGCTTATGGTCGTTAGCTTTTTCACTGCAATGCTTCAATGTCACTGCCACAGGCCACTTTTACCAGTAAGTTTCTAGTAAGTGTAATTATATCTCAGGCAATTATAGTTTCCACCGGATCGAAAGCTTTTAATACGTCGCTTATTACTTCTCCACTTCAGCTAAGTGTTTGGAATGCCATCTACGTAGTTATAATCATAAAAACATCGTTACTATACTTAATGTTCAGTGTGTTTTTAAAGTATTTGTCAGGACAAGACAAGCTGTTGCTGTGCCCGCACAGAATATGGGAAAAATTCCATCTCTACAAGATCTAAATGAGATGATGAGATGTTAGAACTACTTGAAGCTCTCTAGGTGTCCTCCTTTAAGCTCTCTACTACTTGAAGCTATCTAAGTGTGCTCTCTTTAAGCTGGAAATAACTTAAAGAGAGCACACCTAGTGCATCTAATGCCCATTCGTATCCGATAGTGAGTAAACGAACGGCAACCCGGCTACCAAACAGTAGTGTTCTCAAGTTAGACTTTAATCTAATTTCAAGATAACTTTATGGCTGATGTTAAGTGATCCGCCTGTCCGTGTCAGATTCAGTGCGTCCCAGAACTTTGCATTGCAATGTAATACGAAGCATGGCACTCATCGTTCTGAGACAGTGTCTCGTCATGCACTGTAATTTCACCGACTACAGTGCCGATCAAATCAGATCGAAATACAATAACTTTTTACAGTTTAATCTGACACTGTGGTGTTACCAATATGAAGGATTCTGCAAAACCATTCACCACTCACCAACTACCACTAGGTACCACCTGGTAAAGTTATTTATTGAAATCAAAGAGGTGTAACTGTGTAAGCCGCTAAGCATAAAATACCGTGGAGAAGCATGGACTATAGTAATCGATAAAATTACTAATATTTAATCAATGACTATAGGGTCCTAAAATTCTCTAAGGCATTTCCAACATGCCAATACTCGGGTCAGATGGATCGGGGAACATTGAAGAATTCTTTGCATCACGAAGAAGGTCATTACTATTAGTCCGAAGTCGTGACAGCAAAGCATCAGTTTGCCATCATCACGTTTCTCTACTGAGAATATTGGAAGGGTCGCTATGGTTATCGCTGGAACGTGATGAAACAGAGCTCGGGAGTTTGAGCTGTGAACGTTGACAAGTGATAAAGTTCTACATAGTTAGGTGGAAGAAAATAGCACGTAGAAACTATGAATGTATCTTGCGTTGCCAGGCATCCGGATAAAGCCGGACATTTTAGTTATAGGCTTTTTTGATTGCGTGTCCCGCCAAAACAAACGGTGTCCTGCTTGTCAGGTTTGTTACATTTCGCAAACGAACAAGCGTCGATCGTGGCCGACCAGGATTTATGGTAATAATTTGAAAAAACTAGATTGTACATCCAATTTTTTGTCATATGTGTACTGAGACACAATAATATGCTCAATAACGTAGGGTGTCAGGCCTTTAACCCAAATATGCGGCTATTAGGTTTGTTGACATGGCAACTCTATAGGAAAGTTTATGGTTGCGTGATGCGTCTTATGACTTAAAATTATTGTATTGTATAATGTGTTCTGCATTAAAAATGTTGAAACCTTACAGACATGTCATATACCCCATTGTTCGTAAGGCTCAAAATGCGGCAAGTAAGTACTCATGATATAGGCATTGTTGTGTTAGATTATATCGCAACTCTTTGTTTTAAGGTTCTGTGCCACAAGGGCATTTATTGTTCTCTAATTTGGCTTTTTGACGTGACAACGTCTTATAAATCGATAGATCCGGTTGCACGCACGAAAAAACATGACTCATCCGGCGTTACCTCGCTCATGCGGCGTTACCGGCGTTACCTCGCGAGCGCGGAACGAGCGACAAAGAAGACGTTGTCACGTTCAACTATCGTCAGTAAACCGACTTTACAGGCAACCACTTTTTTTGGTCTGATTGTGTGCTGATTGTGAACCTAATGGGATTTGTTGAGATAAGTTTTATTGAATAACGAATGAACTGTCTGACCTTCGTGTAATTGCCCCGGATGTTGAATGCCTAGGAAATAGGAATGCGTAGAATTGTTTCAATATTTTTTATGATACTTGTCTTCGATTGTAGTAAAAATATTGGCAGTATCTATGAGCAACAGTTTAAAGTTTAAACTGATCTATTAATGTTGCACAAATAATTCATGTTGTTCCGTACCGGATGATGAGCACTGTCCCTTTTTCACTTTTTCTTTATTAAATTAAAGAAATAAATTGAACAAGGAAAGGACCGTAGCCTATGGCTTATCTTATTTGTCAAGAGATGGCGCCTACGGTCTCGAAAATCTAGACTACGCCGGTAATATACATGAAGTTGCCGCGTGTGTTCATAAAACTATATTGACACCAGTACAAGGACAACTTGGGTGCGGGTCAGAAGGCGATCGTTCAACGCCTTCCCCAAGAAAATCATAATTCATTACAACGTTAAAACCATTTTGTGCACGATCTTGATATACCAATCGAAAAGGTGACAGTGCGACTCGACGATATAAACTACCATCGCCTGGAGCTAAAAACTGAAGCATCGCCAGCCGTTCACAGAAAGTAAGGTAAGTTGTAGGTGTACACTGGACCTTGTTCAATATCTTTGATTTGATGCAAAATTGTGTGTAAGGGATAGTGCTCAACCCCTATTACCATTACTCAAACGCCGTAACATATTTTGGTCTTCGAGCCGAATAGATTTTGAACCGCTCAAAATAACGTAGGCATATATTACGTGTCAGTTCGTGACAACCGTCCGCGGTAGGTTATCTTTGTTTCGCAAAATGACCGACGCAGCTACGTTTGATATTTACGAACGCGACATTCTTATATCCGAATTAAAGCGGACATTAGAACTTATTTCCGATGAGGAGCAGTTTCGTGCGCGTTTACCAGACTTAACCGCTCAGCATCGTAAATTTACAAAAATACAATCTAAAATAGAAAAGGCATTAATAAAAGCCAAATGTTTTGATAAAGACGAACAAATAGCAATTAGAAATGAATTCAATGATATTTATTTTTCAATTTTAATGCACTCGAACAAACTTAAAAAGTTAGATACCGAAGAAAGACGTTCGAGTGCATTCCAACTCCAACGTCAATCCATTTGTTTACAGAATAGTACGAATCAAAAACTGCCGCGCTTGCCGCTTCCTAGTTTTTCAGGTCAATTAACTGAATTTCGGGCGTATTACGATTTATTTACTTCTATGATTCACGACAACATTGCCTACACGGATGTGGAGAAGTTTAGGTATTTGTTGCTCACTCTTAAAGATGAACCATATAATCTAATAAAATCTATACCTATAACGGAAGATAATTATTCTATTGCTTTACAAACTTTAATCTCACGTTATGATAACAAAAGAGTGATTGCGTCAAAACACATCGACAAAGTTTTAGACTTAAAACCTTGCACTGAAAAAACCTCGTGTTTGCGGAATCTACTTAATATTTATTCTGAAAACATAAAAGCTTTGGAAGCAATGGAATTTCCCGTAAAGCATTGGAGTTTTATTTTGCTTAACATAATCTTGCGTAAAATTCCGACTTCCGTACGTAAACGTTTCGAATTATCACTTTCGAGTTCAACTGTAATACCAACTATTTCTTATCTAATTGAATTTCTCGAACGTGAATTGGCAGCCTGTGAGATTACAGGCCAGTTGAAATTTCCCGATACAGCAGGTAGTTCCATAAATACCACGCGCGTCGCGCCTAACCGGCCCGGCGGCGGCGGTCCCGCGTTCGGTAACACTCGTAGTGAGCGAACTTCGTATGTGGCCGACGTCAGCGGAACTGCACAAGATTCTCAACCTTATAAACAAAGTAATAAGGTCTGTATTTGTTGTGATGGGTTTCATCACTTATCAAAATGTGCGAAATTCTTAAACTTAACGCCTAAAGAACGGTGTACACTTGTAAAAAATAATCGAATTTGTAATAATTGTTTCTCTAATTTACATTCAGACATAAAATCTTGTAAATCGAATTTTGTATGCAAATTTTGTTTTTCGCGCCATAATAGCCTGGTTTGTTTATCGCAGCCGAAACCTACGGCTTTAGCCGTCAATACCGTAGTTCATGACGAGGAAGACCACGTCATTTCCACTCCTCGAACGGATACCGACTCCTCGCCTTCGCGGCCGGTAACACCGGAGCAGATCGTAACAAATACAAGCAGTATCAACGCAAGTTCACCTACATCGCATCCTACTTCTACGGTATTGTTATCTACGGCACTCGTCAACGTACGCGTCGATGATACAGATCGCGGGACAGTTCGTTGTATGATCGATACAGGCAGCCAGGGAAGTTTCGTGACAGAGGCTTGTGTTAAACGTTTAGGATTATTGCGACGGCACATAAGTGTACCCGTATACGGTATCGGCGATGAACAACCGGTATTCCCCCAAGGAATAGTTTCATTCAACATCACTCCTATAAATCAAAAACATCCGATAGTACCTATCGAGGCCATGATATTACCTAAACTCATATCACAAATGCCAAGTGTGCCTCTACCTCAATCTGAGTGGGCACATATTAAAAATCTCACATTAGCAGACCCTAACTTTCACACTCCTCAACCGGTGGAAATGATTTTAGGAGCTGATATAGTAACCGAAATTCTTTTAAATAATACTATCTCAGGGGCACCGGGTACCCCGATAGCTATGAACAGTATATTCGGATATTTGTTATTAGGCAAAATTTCATTCAACACAATCTCACCACGTTCCCGCGTTAGCTCCTCGCCCGAAAATATCCACGCCTGTCTAAGTACCGTCACGCTCGGTGTTAGTTCATCACCCTATTTGGCATTACGTACAATGAAGCATTGTGCTCACGATGAAGGTAGCCAATCTCCCATTGAATGTGAAGTATTAGGTAGTGACGTATTTGTTGATGATGTTGTGTCTGGTGAAAGCACTGTCGAAAAGGCTTTAGTATTACAGGATAAAACAGGATTTTGTCAATCTGCCGGTTTTCTTTTACGTAAAGGGTGCAGTAGCACAGCGGAATTTGTTAGTGCAATGCCCTCTTGTTCTCATGGTGAGCGGCAAGAAGCTGTTTCAATAGTTAACATTGAAAACGATATGACTGACTGCGCATCACGTGGGATGTTACCTAACATTTTTATAACACATAAGATATGGTTCCCTGGTCCCCCTTGGCTGTCAAGGGATGAGTCATGCTGGCCTAGAACTAAAGAACACAAAAACACTACAACTAAAACTAATGAAGAAAAACGTAAGTTACCATTAACATCCCACACAATCTCTAAGCCTTCAGATAATTTTGGCCTGTTTTCCCGATTTTCATCTTTGGGAAAACTTGTGCGTGTGGAGGCTCTCGTGTTTAGATTTTACAATAAATGCAGGAAAAACAAATTCTCTTTCCCGAACCATGTTACAGTTCCGGAATATAACTCGGCTGTAATTCGCTTAGTAAAAATTGTACAAAATACGGCTTTTAAAGAGGATATGATAAGCATTTCCAAGAGTCAGTCTCCGACTAATAATTTGAAGCGCTTAAGTCCATTCTTGGACGATAATCCATGTCTACGCGTTAGAGTGAGATTACATAAATCTTTGCTCCCGTATAACTCTAAATATTACCGAATATTTTTACCGAGAAAACATGAATTGGCTTATTTGTTAATTGATCATGCCCATCGTGTTCTTTTACATGCTGGTCCCCAAACTGTGCAGTATTTTTTATATGAAAATTACTGGATTCTATCCAGTCGTGTTATTATTCGTAAACGAATTCATCAACGTGTTCAATGCTTTCGTGCTCGCCCTTCACGAATACAACCACCTATGGTCACATTACCAACAGCAAGAGTCCGTCCTGAACGTCCGTTTCTTAAAACGGCCGTAGATTACGCCGGCCCATTTTATGTACGTGCAAAGACAGTACGAAATACTAAAATCATTAAAAGTTATGTAGCAGTATTCGTTTGCATATCTGTCAAAGCCGTACATTTGGAACTCCCATTTGGACGGTCCTCCCATTCGGGAGGGCAGTGTTGTCGTCGTATGAAACAACAATCTTCCACCACTGCAGTGGCGTTTAGTGCGAGTTCACGCTCTCCATCCGGGTTTGGATGGCGTAACTCGAGTAGTTACTTTAAAACTTGGAAACAGTTTTGTTAAAAGAGCAGTGGGACAACTTTACCCTTTGCCTATAGAATAATTAGAAAACTGTACTATAATTAAAACTTATTTATTTTGGTAGTTACCTATCTTAGAGTTTTCTCATATTATTACTTTTTTATTTCAACTTTAGATGTACTATTTCTTATAACATATGTTATTTAAATACTGCCTTTGATATCACAAGTTCATAAATTATATTCATATTATCGAGTTAAAAGAACTGACGTTCTTTTAAGGTGAGCGGCATGTTCCGTACCGGATGATGAGCACTGTCCCTTTTTCACTTTTTCTTTATTAAATTAAAGAAATAAATTGAACAAGGAAAGGACCGTAGCCTATGGCTTATCTTATTTGTCAAGAGATGGCGCCTACGGTCTCGAAAATCTAGACTACGCCGGTAATATACATGAAGTTGCCGCGTGTGTTCATAAAACTATATTGACACCAGTACAAGGACAACTTGGGTGCGGGTCAGAAGGCGATCGTTCAACGCCTTCCCCAAGAAAATCATAATTCATTACAACGTTAAAACCATTTTGTGCACGATCTTGATATACCAATCGAAAAGGTGACAGTGCGACTCGACGATATAAACTACCATCGCCTGGAGCTAAAAACTGAAGCATCGCCAGCCGTTCACAGAAAGTAAGGTAAGTTGTAGGTGTACACTGGACCTTGTTCAATATCTTTGATTTGATGCAAAATTGTGTGTAAGGGATAGTGCTCAACCCCTATTACCATTACTCAAACGCCGTAACACATGTATTGACCTAAATAGTCGACGTGTTTCTCATACTCACACTCTTAAAATTATCTAATAAATTGTTTTCTCCTTTTCAGGTAAACCGCTCTACTAATATGGCGTGCGTTAGGTCCAGTTTGTAACGGTACATCCGGTGAGTCAGTGCTTGGGAGCTAGTGTCCAAATTCGGATCTAGAATTTCTATTTCCATTGATGAGCGTTCAAGCAGGGGAAGATGGTTAATTATGCAGAAGTAGAGGGAAAATAATCTAAAAAGTAAAATAATATTTAGCAGATCCTCCCGCTATTAGTTCGTTGCAGATAGTGACTTTTGTTCAAAGGTGCAAAACTTAGATGTTCTAAATCAATAATTCTTTAACGGCCAATTTCAGAGAAGTTTCACTTTTGTTCTGCCCAATGACTAAGCTTAGCCATACAAAAAGGTAATCGCGCTAGCATCTGGAGCACCATGCCCTTAAATGATCAGTTATAAGGTGTATAGTGTACATAGTGCATGATGAAACAATGAAATACCTGTATTTCATTGTTTCATCATGCGGTATTTGGTAATTATAATGTTTATCTACCCTTCGCGGAAGGTTAATATGCAACGGTCAGTTTTGCGTGCTTTAAACGAGGAAACGTACGCATTGCTGTGGGTATTGGGTACACAGGCTGCTGTAGTTGTATTACAGCTGGAAGAGCAAGGTTACTGAGATGTTACTAATTACTATGGAGATAGACTAAACAGTGGTTTAAACTAGGCGAAGGATAGGTCTTACATTATAAATGACTATGACTAAAAACTAACGGACGCCCGCGGCTCCGCCTGCGTGAATTTATGTTTTTCATAAATCCTGCGAGACTTTTCCAGGAAAGCCTGTGTTAATATATCCCTTTCACCCACTTGGGGGATGAGTTTTGAAAACCTTTTCTTAGTGCAACCCTAGACCTAATACGCGAGCTATATGTACCAAATTTAGAGTCTCTAGATCCAGCGGTTTGGGCTGTGCGTTTATATTTAAGTCAATCAGTTTCTTCTTTCATTTATTAAGACCGAATATTTTTGAAATCCGTTAATCGCCCGCTTCCCTTACTGACCCTTAGGTGCTGAGGCGTGCCAGAAATCCAACGTGTACAGTAAACGGCAAACTTGATTGCGCACAAGCGAATTTTAGATCCTTTTGGTGGTAAGTGCAGGGCGCATCGGCGGAGAGTCGCGTGGACTAATTTGCTTCCACGATAAGTACGTAATTTCATGCTCAAGAAGTTTGCCTGCACCTGTAGGTACAGGCTCAGTTTCTCTGTTACTGTATGTACGTCTTTATTGTTGCTATTGGTACCGAGTTACAACACAGACTGGCATTCCTCTAATGTTTTCCCATACGGAATTATATCAATTGTTATAAAACCCGTTAATTTATTGCGCTTAGCTAAAGTTACGTCACAGATATTACCTGCCTTACGTAACAGCTACAGTTTCCCCATCATCATCAACACCTACTACCTATTTCATACAATATCTGATGTTTTGTGGGTTTATATAGGTAGGTACCTATACCTACTAAGTTTCTCAAGCTGTTATAGTAATTTAAGTTTTTTTGAGTAGTAAAATTGCAATAGGTACAAAGAAACTTTAAAAATATGTTTTCAAAACTAGTCTGAAGGTTGTGGCCTCAGATCACTTCAAACACTGGTTGTGGCTGTGGCTGTAGGCATTGTGGTAAACATTTATAGCACAGTTTAAAGATATCCCTGTGGTTATAGTTTGGAACCTCCGCCCATTCGACCGGCATATGCTATGTTGTGCACTTTGACTGTGTAAGAAAATCGTACTTATTGTATTTTATCGAAATCAGCAATTTTTTTTGCCACATGTGGCTTGATGTAAGTGCTGTACTAAACTTATAAACGTTAATGAAAGGCGTTTAAGTTCCTATTTGCATACTAAGGATTAAATTAGTACTACAGTAATAAAATAATCTGTATCATATCTCAATTATTTTTTTCTTTATTTTGTGATTTCGAAAATATATGCAATGCAAGTGTTGCATAATTTCGCAAACAAAACATCTGTGCAATAACATTATGAGGCTGAATCACTGTGAAAATGTGTTTTTACTGCATAATACTCAATTAACATTCCAAATGAAACTTGTGCCGTATTCATGACCTTAGGAAACTTTGCAATTACCACTGCCGCCAGAAGTACCTAAGTAAGGAAAAGAATACAGCATCAATTACAATATCCAAATTTCGAAATTAATGTAGTCTGAGACCTTACCTTACCTTTCTCACATAAAAGAAAAAGCGTACCTTGTACTAAATATTGCACGTGTAGTAAAACACCATTCTGATTTTGCAGCAACTATTTACTAATAATATTCACATTGCACTTTTATAATTGAGTGGAGTCAAGTACTTGCATATCCACATAATGAATTTCCATTTTCCCATACATTTCTTTTGGCTAATTACATTAATCAGGCTCAATGGTTGCGTTAGAAGAAAAATCAGGAAATTATGCATTTATTGAGTTATTTGCGAGAATCTACCGCAACTGTACATTGTGTGCAGTTTTTTGCCAACCATACGTGACCCGGCTTTTGCTAATAATTTTCGCTTTCCATGGCTGATCGTTTTCCCACTCGATTGTATCAGTTAAATATCGATTTTTTGGCTGTAACTGTGCAACTAATTACCATAATGGTTTAAGCAATGTAGCGCTAAAAGCGGGTAGTCGTTAATTGCATTATTGAGTTCATATTATCTGATGATTGCGTTGGGTTTTGCATTTACACAATATCGAACAGGGACGTTTCACGATAAACATGTACATGTAGAGATAAATGAGATAAGATTTCAATGACTGCACTATCAAAGTTGAAGTCTAGTTTAGAACTTAGAAGAGGTAAGAAAATCAGCCTTACTCTCTTACAGGTTCTTTAATGTTATTTCTGTAGTATTTAATTTTGCATTTTTGATTAGATATTAACCAAAATTCCATTGGTACGTACAGTTGAGTGCTTAATTATTCGAGTTACTTATTATTGAAAAAAAAACTTTGGTAGAGTGAACGTACAAGTTTATTTTTATTTGCATAATAGGGCGATATTTATGTACCGAAGTATTAATATTGGCTTCTTTTACCTAAATATTTTACTCGAATTTAACGTTTTATATTCAACATTCTGCAATAAGTTTATTGTTTATTTTTATTAAAGATTCATTTCGCTGTCGTTCCTAGCTCTATCTATTATCTTTGAAGATAAAGAAGTAAAAAAATGAAAAAATCGATGAGTACAAAAAGTAATGTCTCGTAATGCTGCTATGGAATAATAGAACATAGATAGCTAATGTACTAAATGACCGCGAATAGCAGTAACAAATGAAATGAAAGCGAAAACAAACGGAAATTAGATGTTATTAAACTCAATCTCGTTCCCACAACAGTCGTCAGTATGATCTTGTTAAAGCACAATGGACAGTTTTTGCGGAAACAATTGCCAAAGAGTTCATGTGACCTTTGTATTGTGGTTTAAATCATAGAAAAGTGCGTTTAAAAAGTATATTCCAAAATAAGAATCTGGTCTTCATAGCTTTCAAAATTATATGATGTTTATATAATTATTATAGACACTTATAATATCAAAATAGCGCTTACTGAACTAACTATAGATTTACGGGAGTGACTTTAATGTATTCCTGTTATTCCAGTAATTAAATCAATCAATACCCAACAGCCATGGTGCGCAGGAATCGTGAACACTAAATTGTACAACAGAAGGTCCACTCCGCACGATGATTCAAAGAAATAGCGACTCTAGCGCTGACACTAAAAGTGCAATTCAGTTCGCAATAGCGTCTGGCCCCGCCCTCACAATCGACACGCAACAAACGCAATGTTGTGGTCTCTTTCTATCGCCTAACTTTATCTCTTACGCGACGTACTAGGACGTACGAGTAAAATAGACCGTACAGAACTAGCGCGTACATCTCGGCCCGCGAGCGGCAACCATCTGAAATATTGAGGTCCGAAACCCTACTTGTAGCCGGGACGGTCACGTGATAAGTGAGACTGGCCTGTCAGAAGTGAGATTGACATAGTCATTGGTCACCCTATAATATCATCAGTGTATGAGCATTATTAAATGACACAATAGTAGTCTTATCATTATTATACATCCATTAGATGATATTGGTATATACATGAAATTATCTTTATTACCATAAAAAATATCGGAAAAATGTACGTTTTTATTGAAATCTGTTTCGGAGCTTAGTTGAGTCAAATTTTCAAACAGATGGAAAAAAACTCAGCACCGAAATTTATATAATTTATGTTTTATAGTCCTAATTATGTAATTTATGTTTTAAGTAAAACCAAAGACAATGGAAATGAAGGTACTTATATTTATTACTCTACGGTAATACTTATCTTTTTTATTACAAATAGTAATTTTACTTGCATTATTATAGTAATTTCACTTACAGATCAATGGTACCTAATGATACAATTTTCGTAGCAGCTTATATCTTACTACGCTTCGGTATTCATTCTTGCATTTCGAGATAGTAATCAAGCTTAACCTTAATTTCAGCTGCGACTGCAATTAGTTATACGACAGATTTAGGACGAGAATTCTCCACTAAATAAAAAGAGATTAATACAATACGCTAACATCATAAAGCTTTGTGATTAACGTAATTATGTATTTTAATTAGGTGCTAGGTGAACTTACTGAATGCTAAATAATCTTACTAACTTAATTCTTTCTAATAGTGCTTGTTTATGCAATAGTGTTTTACTATTGTATATCTTGTATTTATTGTAAATTGTTATGAAAAAAAATTGAACATGACAAAAAATTCCATGTACATGCATTTTTGAATGCCTCAAGGTTAGCAGAAACTCGACACGGTCGAACGGTCGACTGTGAAAGTTGAACTCTATTTTTTCTCTGAAAAAATAAATATACCTACTTCGTATTTTTAGAGAAGACTGTTATTTGTCTACTCCTTCTTTCTCTTTAAAAAAGAACGTTATCTCTATTGTTGTTGTCCTTAATTTCGCCAACAACTATCCCGAATTCAAGTCTTTATTTGCTGAACTATCTAGTTATTATTATTTAACCTTTGGTACTTAATACTAGAATGAGAATAAGAATAATTTATTAGACAAAACTTACAAATGTCTAAGGTCACTACTATCTAAGGTCACAAAAGTTAGATCGCAAGGGCTTGTACATTATACACAAATTTTGAACGCGCAGACACTGCACTAAGATTAAACTTGAACTGCGAAAGTCTGCATACCCTTCGGGGGATTAAGCGGTAGAATTCACAATAATTCATAACAAAATACATTTCGTCCTTTTTGTTTCTCTTTTAATTGTTTCATGTAATATACATGATTATGACATACAATATCGTACTCACTACATAAATGCCCTGCAGCGTAAATGTATCATCATTAAAAATTAATTGGACATCGTTAATCGTAAATTGAATTATCGAAGATATCAAGTTTTCTATAAACGCCCAAGGCTAACTCGCCGGGCTAAATGATGTCATAGCGTGCATCATGGATATTATTGTCGAAAAGGTTACATTAACATACAAGTAGGTCCACAATTAATAGCCAAATGTAAAAAGTCGTGCTAAATATGCTTTTGTGGTCGCACGACAAAATAATTTTTACATCTATTCTCAGCTTTAGTCTTTTGTATTTATTTCAGTACCTACTAGGATTTTTAAATATGCACTACAAAAGTTGAATGAAAAAGAAAAATACTCATGTAGTGCTAAAATGGTGGCTCAAAAGAAAAAGAATTAAGTAACTACCCCATTTTCTTCGGTCTCAATATTTTTAAATAATTCGTGTTTTTTCGTACCATTTTTAGTAACGAATTTATATCATATCCCTTCGGGCATTTGTCATCCGGGCAAGTTTGAAGTTTTTCTCTACCTATATTTCTTGCAGCCATAAAAAGTCACTTTTTCTTCTTATCACCATCTCATTTGAGCCTTGATTCCCTTGATGAAAGTTATTTGTTTATTCATCCTCTATAGCAATGTTATCAACTATAATATTATTTACACAATGAGTGCCTAGATAACGTATATTGTGCATAGCGAAGCCGGTGAAAGCGAAACACTTCATAGATACCGAATTTATATGCGATAGGTGTAGCGATACGGACTCGCACAGAGGTGGACTGGACATTTTATTTATATTCTCTTATTCTGTAAGTTATTTCTCGCCTTATCTCACTCAGTTTACAGCCAGTTCTATCGTCAAAGCTTGCCTGTACAGTATTCGTATAACAGTGGGAAGGGCACCTCTGCATGCATTTGATACTTTTCTTCTTTTTAAGGTATTAAGATTATGGATTCAGATTTCCAAGTTTGTTAAACTACATAGATAGATACCCATAAAGCGCATTTTGAAAAGGATAATACTATTTTAAGTTTACTTTTGTACAACAGAATTAGTACCATTATTCAATTAAGAATGATTAAGAATTTTATCTGTTAACATCAGTCAGTTAGGTACACAAGCTTTACTCGCGTGGTTTATGCCTTTGAATAAATTATCAAAAACCCTTTTCTAACTGATCTGTATGATCTGTATGCTCAAACTGATTAATCCAGTGGTTTGAGTTGTGTATTGATAGATCAGTCAGTTAGTCAGTCAGTCACCTTTGCCGTTTATGTATATTCTTCACACAACGGACCAAATTCACAATCGAATAATGAATATGATTAATGATCGATACCCACAGGAATTCCTGCAATGCTAATCCGTATCTGTGGCGGTAGACGCATGCGCAACCGCTGCTGCGCGTGTGCACGCATTTTAATCTCTAAATTAATAATTCGTCACGACGCAACGCGCACCTACCTATCGCCCTATGCGTTTAAATTTGTCAATGAAATGCATGACTATACCTATTTAGGAATCTAAACTAACCTATCCTCTCACCAAGTACGTTGTATGAAACCAGTAATGTTTTTAACCATGATAATGGTAGAAATTTTGTTGTGCAAATTGTGTGATTTAAAGGGTGCTATTCCATAAGGAGCATTTTGAAAACGATAATACTATTTTAAGTTTACTTTAGAGATTTTGTACAACAGAATTAGTACCATTATACAATTAAGAATTTAAGATATGAGATTAAGAATTTTATCTTTTAACATTATCTACAACATAATGAAGACCATTTTATAACACTTACAAGTCACATATTTTAAGATGAAGCGGAGGTCAAAATGACGAAAACTTGTCTAAGGCAAGTTCCAAATTTAGCTAACATTTTACAACATTAATACGGTCGAAATGATAAGAACATTCTAGTTAAATAAAGTTGATGCAACTAGGTCACATGTCCCAAGTAAACACAAGGCTAATGTTTGGGTAATGACTATTGAAGACTCAAGAGAATGGACGACAATAACTTCAGTGGAAATATTGGTGTGATTGTATTTTATACGCTGAGAGACCACCGTCTGTTATTTCATTTGGTCGTCTAATTTAGGATCATAAAATCATAATATATGTCCTAAGTATTGTGCCTGTTGGTGTACATAATTGTTTAGTGGTTTCAAATAAATTATTTTTACTTCCTTTCTTTCATATTAAGCTCTTGACGTAAAGTGGCTATTAGTTACATCGTTTTGAGCACTTGCATGTAGATTATTACCTCTGACTGTTAAAAAACTTAAAACGCCTTAATTCCTTATCATCCACACTAGAGAGATAATTAAATATTAATTATTATACTAGCTATGGAGTAAGGCCCGTTACCAATCATCATTTCTGTCATTTCAATAGAACCAAAATAATACTCTTTTGATACTTGCATCTATTATTTTTAATTCATATTTTCTTTTAGTCTCTAAACTACTATTATATATTATTCATTTTGTCTATGTAGAGAACCAAATATTGTAGACGCAGGGGGGAAAGCTTGTTATTATTGAACGTTGCATTTAGTTATTTTGGTGTGTTTTTCTATGCATTATTTCTGGATACTGTGAACTTTACTGTATACATTGTATACATTATGTTTATTTCTGGATACTGTATTGATCTTCATTATTAACTTATTCTCAGACTTATATACGTTATGTTAGGTCGTCTCTTTTGCTATATGTTATGCAACATAGGGTCCTTCAATTGTATTCCTTTCATTTCAGATAATGGTAACGAATATTAAAATCATATTTGCGATTACTAAAGCAAGACCTACTTTAATGTTAATGGGTAGGTAAGTAGAAATATAAGGTCAATAAAATTTTGCCAGTGTACCTTAATTGAACATAACGGGTACAACCTTCCTTGCTAAAATACATGACAATTCAAAATCGAATATTGTGAGTATTTAATTAATATAATTGAGTACCTCATTTTTGCGTTAAACAATTTGGGAATTTGTTTTGCAATAAACAATGAAATTGAGAGTTTACGAATTTCCTAAATCTTTTTTGGTGCCACGAATTCATACTAATACCTGAATTCAAGTAAAGTTGAATATAGATAACGACGTACCTGATTATTTCCGGTTTTAAAATTTCAACAAGCTATAGCGATGTTTAATTGGTTCAACCAATTCCGGACGTTTTTCATTCGCACGAGTTTTTGTTAGCGGTGTTATTCAAACATCATCGACGTTTACAAACTTAAATTGTACACTTTCAACAATATTATGATTCAATAACAGTGGAATTAAAATTCCCTTGTACTTATTATTGCAACGGAATAAAATATTGACATCCACACGCTTAGTTCTGTCGGTATTTGAAGCGACGGCAATAAACTCCAAATCCATGGAATTTGAAAATGCATGGACACACTTCTGGAGTACATCTCGGCTGTAACTTTCAGTCCTCATCAGTCGATCTAAGGGAAATGCATTATGTAACACTAATAACGAGATTAATCACGAAACTCGTTAATACATTGTGCCAAGGCTCTTTACTTAGTACGCGTATACTTTGTAAATGTACTGTTCTCTAAATGATTTATAATTTAAAGTATAATCAACGCTTAGGGGCTTGTCAGGAAATTACACCTGTGCATTTGTAGCGATTGAATATTTCGCAACATTGGCCTGGATATGTGCATGACTCACTGACATTATCTGCTCTGATAGTCGTAAGCAAATCACGTCTAGCTTGTGCATAAAATTATGTTCTATCACACACATTTGTAGCCTCAAAATATAATATTTATGTATTTGGAACAGTCTCTATGAAAACTTGATGCTCTTGAAGCAAGTCATCGCGTCATGCAATTAAATTGGTCTTAAACTAATCCAAGTTTCTTAGACACAGATTTAGGTACAGATGATGTATGTTATATATTTCTTTTTTTTCTGTTAAACGGACCTACATGTCTTGCATAAAACAACATAGGAGTGTACTCGTTTAGAAATTTATAAAAATATGAACCGCTTATTACTAATTTGTAGTCTAGTTTACTATCCCAACTTTCTTATTAAGGTCACGGAAATTTTCAGTTTATATTTTCCTGAAAGTACCGTTCTCAGATTCTCTTTAATTTTTATTCTGGGACTTGATTATATTCAGACTGCTGTAACTTTCTCAATATTCTCTTTGTGTGAGAGTACCATCATAACTTCCTATTATTATCAGTTCATAAAATGAGCTATAATTGATTCAAGTGATATCTCAGGTACATTAAACAAAAGAATTGCACTTAACATCGGAAGCTCGACTGTAGCATTGTTCGATCACGAGAATTGTGAAAATGTTCCACTTATCAGATGACTTTATGGTTCAAGTGTTCACATACCTTCATCTGCATGAGCATCTGGGTCGGTAGAGTAAAGTACATCACATAAATCCTCCATAGCTCTTATTCCTTCGTAATAAAGAATGTAATTGTTCAAAATTATGGTGTCTTCGACTAACGCCCTTGTTTCCACCGTCACAATGGTTTTTAATGTCAAGTCGCAAACTTTCTTCATTGGGAGATCTTGACGATGATAAGTTACAACAAAAAAATTACCTTTCCGTCGGTTAATTTTATTTTGATCAAAATTTTGTTTCTGACATTATCTTTTGTTAGCATCAAGTAATTGCTGCTAGTCTTTGATTTAAACAAAATTGGTTGCGTAACCGAAATTAAGTAATTTTTGGCTGATTAAATCTAAATATTTATGTACCATTGAGACATCCTTACAGCCGAATTCAATATACCATTAGTTGCAGCTTAATCAAATGATATCCATCAGAAATATATTTAAAAAAAACTTATTTCGTCCGCATTAATTCCATATTTGCAAATATCTCACAGGAACCATTGAATGATATTGTGCTTCCTCTGTGTTAATCCGGAGTATATTTTTCATTTTTTTAAACAAATCAGTTCAGTGTCTTGAGCGTGAAGGAGTTTCAGTTACAAACATACACACACATAGTCATTGGTGCAGCAATTGTTCACTTACATATTTTTTGTACTTTGTGACGCACATTCCAGTTGTTATTTCAGCTATATTTGCAGTGTCTGGTCGCAATTTAAACAGATTGTTCAAATAACAAACCTTTTGAAAACTTTTCGTTAACATTCAGCTGCACTCTTTGTGTTCGCCTTTGTTTAATTTATTTTATTTGGACATTTCATATTTTATTGGTACCAAGGATGTCAATATAACTAGATCCACTGAATATTTATTCTGAATTCAATTTTATAACTTTAATAATCTAAAAATATTTTTTCTGTGTGAATATTTACTGAAATACTCTTAATCTTACTATTTCTTCACGACTGATGCTGATGCTGTAATAATCTGTTTACGGGCCACTAGGTACGTAATATAAGTTTTATAGCGATTGAGTAACTCGTGTCGAAATAATAATCCACATCAAATATAGCTGATTTCAACAGAAGCCGCATCAAAAGACTGAATTCGAAATAAAAATTCTCATAAAAAAATTTTAATTGGTTGAACACGTACATACTTTACACCTTTTACTATCAATTTTACTACTGTAGGCATTGAGTTGTTGAAGACTGAAAATAATCTTAAGAATCATTTGAGTTAAAGCTATTGGAATGCAAACCACGAAAAAATAACAAAATTAATGCCGTCCTTTTCTTTCCCCAGGAGTTAGAGCAAGAGAAGCATCTGCTGCGACGGCGACTGGACACCACGCAGGGAGAGTACGAGGCGCGGCTGCTGGAGCTTCAGAATGACATCAAAGAGCTCACCGCCAAGATCGATACCAGGGACAACTCGGTTAAGCAAGTAAGCCTTACATCTTCTTCTTTAGGATCCTGCATTTTATCCATTGTTGGAAAGCCTTCTCATAGACACGCCATTTCTTGCGTTGTTGGGCTACCCATGGCCACGATTTCCCCAAGAGTTTGGTAATGTCGTCAGACCAATGTAATTGGTTGCTTACCGACGTTTTTGTGACCGGTGCGTGGTAATTCAAGAAGCAGACGGTTCCATCATTGCTACATACATGTAACAGGCCTCACACATTTCCACTTGGACCGGGACTTCTTTATCTCATACCATTCAAATTCAGACCAATGTAATTGGTTGCTTACCGACGTTTTTGTGACTGGTGCGTGGTAATTCAAGTAGCAGACGGTTCCATCATTCCTATATACGTGTAACAGGTCTCACACATTTCCACTTGGACCGGGACTTCTTCATCTCATACCATTCAAATAGCTGGCCAATTTTGATCGACGCTTGGCATGCTTGTATTGAGATTTTTCTGAGGCTTCTGGATTTCTTCGCGATGTTTTCATTTACCGCTGAGCTTAAGACAGATAGGTATTTGTGGTATCAGTTTTTTTGCCCCAAGTGCACAAAAGTCAGAAGCGCGTGCCTGGGATTCGAACCCTTGATCCCTGTTTAGGAGACGGACGTCTGAACAGCTATAGGATAACTCTTATTTTGCTGAAAAATATAGTCCGTAAGCAAGTAAGTAGGTAGCCACTAGCCAGCAACAATGACCGTTGTTGTTGAGTGTTGACCTCAACGCGGTATTGTTGGTTGGTGAATTCGTTGATTTGGCGGCAGGCGAGTTGGCATTGGGCATCGCGAACTGAGTCAAGGTTGAGTGCCGTCGCATTGATAGCGGCAATGTGGTTTATGCGAACCCGACAACAAAACTTAGACGGATTTCTCCCGAACACAGAAGCCGTAGCCGTGGCACCTTATCTATTCTATTTCTACGATAGCTATTGGAACGACTTTAAAAAATTTATGATGTTTTGCATGACAAGAGTCATCGTAGATATGTCACGTGATGAATTTGTCAATCTAGCAACATAGTCGGACTCGGGCAGTAGTGGAGTCGAAATTTAAAGAGAAAAATATTAATACCCTCGAGCTCCTCGAGAAACAATTAAAGTGTCCATACAGAATAGTTCTGTTGATATAATGAAAGAAACAAGCTAACACCGCGAGCGTTGTTTTGCCATATCATAGGGGTATGAAGAATAGACTTACGACCTATATTCTCAGACCTACCGAAAGTAGACAAAAAAAATCATAATAAAAACCGGTCAAGCCGTTTCGGAGGAGTTTGTTTGTTAAGGTACTTATATTTAGTTGGACGATGGATAAGCAAAACGCGTTTATGGGGTTTCGAACTTTCTACTGAGCGGCTGGCTTAAATCGTTGTTGATCCGCTTTGTCTTAATCTTAAGCAGGGTTTCACTAAAACGGTATTTTACAACTTTAATCGCATTTATTCGTAGTACGGCGTAAATCCAAAACCGGTAAACAAGTAAGAACTATACTAGCTACCTAACTTTTGTTAATCCTGTTTAGAAAGGTATTTACCTATTGCAAATCGGATTTTATATAAGGAAGCACGTGTTAGAAGATAATTAAGAAACAATGGAAACAATAAAGGTATCTCACACTTTTTGAAACAAAGTTTCTTTTCGCCCGGTAGTGCGCAGGAGCCTAGGCGAAGGAAAATGGAAATTTTCCATCGCGAAAACCATGTCACGAAGAAAATCAACGAAAATCCCATCAAATTTTATGCATTTTATTAATGTCTGTGTAACCAGCACATTCAATTTGCAAATACATTGCCAAATGACTACGCCAACGATGCATACTGACTAGCTATGAATTTTTCGTTATGAACTAAACACCTAATTATAAAATGTCTATTGTTTTTTTACACCCTTGATTTTCCGATTTTCTTTGTAATGAGATGAAAAATTGGGTGTTGCACGCGGCCGCATTTTTTTTTTGCGTCTCGAGTCTTTACTTCATACAAGACAAGACACTCGGCCCGTAAACTTACGTCTACTGTGTGGTCTTGCATAACAAATAACATTTCCAAAAAAGCAAATTCCTGATAAAATTTTGGAAACGCAATAAAGTGACTCTCGTACCTTGCTAATTAGATTTTAGTCCAAAAAAGTGCGATGGTAATTAATTGGCTTCCCGATTTCGCGTCAGACGATTTATTGCGACGCGACGCGCCGGTGTCATCTATCAAGCCCTAAAAATGTTTATTTACGGCGCAGTGGTAGGCGAGTGGGAGGTCGCGAGTTCGATTCCGCCACGGGCTCTTTATATTTTTATAATTTCTAAATTGGCACAGGTCTGCTATAGTTGGAGACTTCGGCCTTGGCTAGTGGGTGGTACCTAAACTATCAGCATAGACACATCAGGCTAAGTGGTTTGCTATGTTGTGGCCAAACCTGAAATGAGATCTTTGCCCACATGTGCGACACGAAAAATGTTGTGACTTGATTAACATCAGGCTGCATCATCTAACTAGTACTTACTAACTAAAAAAAACTTATCATACCAGAAAGATTTTATTTAGATTCAAAAACCAATACTTACCTTACAACACTTTTGGTATCAAAATGTTATTAGATCGTATTGAAGAACCAAACCCAATTCCTACTACTGACCAACTACTAATATTGACTATAAATTTTATCAAAAAGTACGACAGTCATTTCGCGACCGTCGCATCTAAGACATTATGGCAAGAAACTAAAACTGGTCTTGACTTTATATAATTGTATTTAATTGATTTAATGCAGTTATACATTCATAAAGAAAGAACTCACGAAACTTTAAAATAACAAATAAAGCTATCCGAAGAGACTACAACAACCATAGAAATACGGTCATAAAGAACAACCTACTGAAATACAGAAGTGCAAAACGAGCTTATAAACAACTAAACACACACAAAAACTGGATACAGAAAATGAAGACTAGCGAGGGTGAGACTAAAAGCAGAAGTGAGATTATAGTACAAGCTGAGAAATATTTTTCAGAACTCTATAAAAACAAACAACCTACCTCACCGATGATGAACTCCCACTCAGCTCTGGACAGGTATATGAAAACGGATGTATAGTCGAAAAAATCTCGATTCAAGAGATAATGACGCATATAAAGAAGTTGAAACCAGAGAAATGCCCAGGACCAGACAGCATTTGTAATGAGGCACTAAAGCTAGGATTGCCTATATTAGTCACAATATTAGAGAAACTTTTTAACATGGTGCTTGAAAAAGAAGAGGTCCCCATTCAATGGTGTAAATCAGACATAATATTACTGTACAAAAAAGGGGATCCACTAGATATCACAAACTACAGACCTATAAGTTTATCAAGCAGCATTTACAAATTATTTGCATCAATCCTGACTAGCCGAATTACACCTGCTATAGATAGGAAACAGTCAATAGAACAAGCTGGCTTTAGATCTGGTTATTCAACAATTGATCACATTCATGTACTAGAGCAAGTTATCGAAAAATATACAGAATACAACCGAAAACTATATCTAGCATTTATAGACTACTCTAAAGCTTTTGACAGCATAACTCACTCATCAATATGGAAAGCACTGGAAACATGCGAAATAAGCCAAAAATATATTAACATAATAAAGTCAATCTACACCAAAAGTGTAAGCAGAATAAAATTAGACAGGTATGGAGACTACTTTCCAATAGAAAAAGGGGTAAGACAGGGAGACCCCCTGTCTCCTAAACTATTTATAGTAGTACTGGAAGAAATATTTCAAAAATTAGATTGGAGTAACAAAGACCTGCTGTTTAAAAACAAGAGACTAAACCACCTACGATTTGCCGATGACATTATTCTTTTCGCCACAAACGCAAGAGTTCTAGAAAGAATGATCCGGGAGTTAGACATAGAAAGTAGAATGGTGGGTTTGCAAATGAATACTTTAAAAACTAAACTAATGACAAACGGAACAGAAATCCCTATTAGAGTAGAAGGAAATATGATAGAATATGTGAAAGAATACATATATTTGGGCAAGAAAATATCATTCAATATAAATAGAAATGAAGAAGAAGTAGACAGAAGAATCCAAATAGCATGGAACAAATTTTGGTCTCTGAAAGAAATTCTAAAAGGAAAATATGAACAGCACCTTAAAAAACTATCATGGACACTTGCATCTTACCCAGCTTAACATATGGAAGCCAAACATGGGTATACACTAGAAAAATAAAAAAACAAAATAAGAACTTGCCAGAGAGCCATGGAGAGGAGTATCCTCAAGATAAGAAAAATTCATAAAGTCAGGAGTACAGAAATAAGGAATAAAACGAAGCTTACAGATGCCCTGGAGCATGCATTGAAAGCAAAATGGAAATGGGCTGGTCATGTGTCCAGGTGCAGAGACCAAAGATGGACAGTAACTGTGACAAATTGGAGAGGACCACCAGGTAAAAGAAGAGCAGGAAGGCCAAAGAAAAGATGGTCTGATGATAATGCGGAATTGGCCGGAGACGGTTGGATGTACGAGGCCAGGGACCGTGAAGCGTGGAAGAGGATGGAGGAGGCTTTCACCCAGGCGATGGGATCCATCAGTGAAAATACTAACAAAACTAACACCTACATTAACTTACTACATCCTAAATGGAGTAGGATGGAGGAGGCTTTCACCCAGGCGATGGGATCCATCAGTGAAAATACTAACAAAACTAACACCTACATTAACTTACTACATCCTTTTTTTTTTTTTACCCACAGGAAATGCCTGACGCATACCCCTCCATCAGGGGACACGGAGGGGTTATGTGGGGCTTGCACCCACTAAAACCTGTGCTTTGCCACGACGGACCACGTTGGCGGGAGTACGGGATTCACTTGCGTATTCACCGCGCTCCCGCCAGGCCTCGACCCGCCACCGAAACGGCAGGTCCCGCCGCTGCTGCCGGCAGCCTGGCCGCTGCCGACCCTCCTGGGAGGCGCGTCCCGAACAGGTCGCGCCACCACCTCGGCCTGTCGGTGGAATTCGGGTGACGGACGCCAGAACCCCTTACGTACGTCACCCCCAGGCCGGCACCGGTCGCCGAAGGAAGGTGTTCGCACCCCAGCAACCGGCGCGTCTCCTGCGAGAGGGATGTGCCGCCGTAATTATCCCTCTCGACGAGCGTTCCCGCCCACTTCGGTGATTTTTTTACGAGGTTGTCTTCCTCGTAGTGCCCCGAAGGGACTTGTGGGCGTTTCCGCCCCCGCCTGTAATTTTTTAATGAGGTTTTCTTCCTCCTCCGGGGTAGGTGTAGACGTTTCGACACTGTGCCCTCTGCTGGGACTCAGAGGGACACGCGAAGAAACGTTACCTATCCGCCGGGCCAAGCTATTCGCCGTCGGTTATCAACCGACGACGTTACCAGGGAGCACCGGCCCGTGCGCTACAGAGAGGCACCGTAGCACTCGGGCACTCGTGGAGGTTGCTTGGCGGAGCCCCCCAACTTACTACATCCTTTTTTTTTTTTTTTACCCACAGGAAATGCCTGACGCATACCCCTCCGTCAGGGGACACGGAGGGGTTATGTGGGGCTTGCACCCACTAAAACCTGTGCTTTGCCACGACGGACCACGTTGGCGGGAGTACGGGATTCACTTGCGTATTCACCGCGCTCCCGCCAGGCCTCGACCCGCCACCGAAGCGGCAGGTCCCGCCGCTGCTGCCGGCAGCCTGGCCGCTGCCGACCCTCCTGGGAGGCGCGTCCCGAACAGGTCGCGCCACCACCTCGGCCTGTCGGTGGAATTCGGGTGACGGACGCCAGAACCCCTTACGTACGTCACCCGCAGGCCGGCACCGGTCGCCGAAGGAAGGTGTTCGCACCCCAGCAACCGGCGCGTCTCCTGCGAGAGGGATGTGCCGCCGTAAATATCCCTCTCGACGAGCGTTCCCGCCCACTTCGGTGATTTTTTTACGAGGTTGTCTTCCTCGTAGTGCCCCGAAGGGACTTGTGGGCGTTTCCGCCCCCGCCTGTAATTTTTTAATGAGGTTTTCTTCCTCCTCCGGGGTTGGTGCGTTTCGACACTGTGCCCTCTGCTGGGGCTCAGCCCTAGGGACACGCGAAGAAACGTCACCTATCCGCCGGGCCAAGCTATTCGCCGTCGGTTATTAACCGACGTTACCAGGGAGCACCGGCCCGTGCGCTACAGAGAGGCACCGTAGCACTCGGGCACTCGTGGAGGTTGCTTGGCGGAGCCCCCCAACTTACTACATCCTAAACTAACCCGACTAACATAACTAACACATAATATAAAAGTGAAACAATTGTAATTGATGGAAATAATAAAGCTTTATTATTATTATTATTATTTATAATGTAGTTATAAAATGACTAAGCCATTCAGTAAAAAAATCTCATGGTAAATACATATTTTAAGAAATTGCCCTTGAGGTTTTTGAATTTTCAATAGGTTAGACCAATGTCAAACACCTTGATCATGTCTTGAAGGTTATACAAGTATTTTTCTATAATTCCCACAACAACAAATTATTAATAGCATACAAAAAATTATTACCACCGGCTTCTCCATAAAAATTAACGTCCAATATCATTCTGAAGGCACGGCCCGTGGGCGTTGATTCGTAATAAACTGGTCACCATGACGTAAGACCCACAACAAACACCAATGTCCCTATTGCCTACTGAAGAGCTTTAACCCTGAAAATGTGAAGGAGAGGCCTTCACCCGCGGCTGACTCGTACTGTAAATTAAATGGGTGAGCTAATGGAAAAAATATACATAAATGTGCTATTGCGGGTTGTTTGGTTACTAGAAACGGACTATATTGATCAGTCTACTAATTAGTTGGGGACTAAAAAAGCATGGCCTTTTTGCCTATAGCACGGTCGCGGAACGCGAAGAATTTCGTACATTAACCTGTTACTACCTGTCTCTGTCACTCCCGCGTCAAAATAATGCGGTCACGCTCGCACAGGACGGGGTCATTGCACCTGTGCGAGCGAGAGGCATTATTTTGACGCGGGAGTGACAGAGACATGTAGTAACAGGTTAATGTACAAAATTCTTTCTATTCGGCGACCGGACTTTATTAGAAAATTATTAAAAACCTGGCTTGATGGAATCACAGCTTTTGAAGTAGTAGGTACTTACTTAGCCTAACCGTTCTATGGTCACAGTCTTCTATGGTATAAAAGTATACTCAAAGTTAGAAACCACGATACTGAAATGAAATAAGTTCACAATATTGACTGTTTATATCTATACTTATAATAAATCTGTAACAGGTCAAATTCTGTACATTAAAGATATTTTGAAAATTTTTTTTCAAGGGCACTCTAAAATCGGTTCTGAACCCAAAACTGTATTTTTTTTCATCATGAATATATAAGAACTTAGAAAAGCTGTTCATAAATTACAAGTTTTACACTTTTTTTCAACCAAGTTCAAAAAATGAGAACGATCTCAATTCGAATCTATTTTTTTTTGTTACCTCAGAACTTTCAACTAGGTGAACCGATTTTCATGATTTTTATAATTGGAAAGCTGGTACTTCACGTGTGGTCCCATTTCAATTTGGTCACACGCCAACTTGATGTACTTCAAGAGTAGTTTGATGAGAGATAAAACAGTTTTTTTTTGTTAAAATTTTGTGTTATGGCATTATGAAGGTTTATAACGTTACAATAAAACCTTTAACTAAATGATACAGCCCTTCTGTCACCAGATGAGGCTATTAACCGCAGGGAAATGAGTGTTTTCATCTCACCCGCTCGGAAAGGAGATTTTTAATGCCCAAAATGCGGGCGGGAAATGCTATTATATTCCCTAGGGCGAGAAAGTAGTATGAAAATCCTTTCCCGCCCTAGGGCCGCAAAGCATTTCTAAATTCGAACATGACGTAATCTCGTATTGCGTCTATAATAATGTCTAATGGTGGCACCACACATGGCTATTTGTATTTGTGATTGGATGATCGCGTATTTGCCAAAATTTTCGACCTCATGGAGCCAAATATGTTATTGGCTGTATTTGCCAAACAGGCAAATATGGCAATAATTTTGGCAAATATACTCTCCACACATGGAAGTTATTTGACAAATATAAAAAATAGGCAAATACAAATAGCCATGTGTGGTGTCACCATTAAACTGAAGACTTCTTTTTTTTTTTTTAATAATGTCAGTCGGTCAGTAACGAAGTTCGACCTTTGAGTTTGTATAGGTGTACATTACTTTTTGTTTTTACATTTTCTTAGAATATCAATAAAAATAATAACTCCTATTTCGTTTTATTAATTATAAAGGAAATATAATTAAATCCATGATATTTACTTATTGTTTATCTAATTGTTGTTATTTTTTTTAATCTTCTATTATCGTTGGTTCTTAGAAATTGATATTTCTGAACGCATCTAAAATACAAGTAGCAAAAAAAGTAACTCATTTTTTTTCTAATCGTGATAAATAATAATATTTTGTTTTTATTCATTACTGTTTTGTAATAAGATGAGTGATGATTTAATTAAGTGAGTGAAGTTATTGCAGAGTATTACTCAAGACAACATCTTACATACTAGCAATGCCGATCCAAGTGTTCTTCTACTAATTTTCCTCGCTGTGGTGAGATGAAAAATTTTGTGTTAGGTACGGCCGCAAATTTTTTTGGGTCTCGCTATGCTCAGGATTCTATTCTTTGAGCCCCTCGCTGCGCTCAGGGTTCAACCCTAGAATCCTTCGCCGCTCAGCATTCAAAGGACATTGTCATAATTCGCCTACGAATCAACATTCGTTTGACATACACAGTAATTCTTATCATATTTTAAATGATTTACTCCAAATACTAGAATTTCACGGACACTTCAGAATAATTAAAAATAATTAATAAGATGCTTCATTGATTTCTGTTCTTTTCCGCATAGATTTCGTCGTCACTGGCGCATTTCCGTTTATCGAACAAAATCCAATAATCGCTTTCAGCGCTTGATCCCAAGGATGTAATAACAGCTCAGCAGGGCTAGACAAAGTCGCAAGCGTTTGGCGTTAACGCTAGTCGACAAAATGTATGGACAAACCACGTGACCATCACGTGACTGTAGAAAAACCAAGTGACAGAATAGAGGAAATCACGCTGTTTTTGAAATTCGACTACGACTATTTAGCGATCGCTCATACCCTGTAGATAACTTTTAGCGTACTTCGTCATTGTACGCTACAAAATGGCGGAATTGTTGGGATTTTTAGTACTCTTTAGTCTTTGGTACAACAATTGAGATCACAACAAGACTCCATTTTGTTTTGCTTTTGTAGTGTGTGGTGTTTTAGACGAAGTTCACAACTTCGTTTAAAACATCGTGGCGTGTTTTTTTGGATTTTCGAGTGTTTATTTTGCTGATAGTTAATTAAACTAGTGTTAGTTATTTCAGTGTGGTCGCGGTTGCTAGAGTTAGAAGTCATAAGAACTTAAAGTTCTATCGTTAGAGAGTAGTATATTCCTTGCAGTGCTATTGTTAATTAATAGTTAATTAATTAATAATTTAGTTAATAGTTAATTATTGACATCGGCGCTCAGCAAATGACAGATACGTCACATGACAATTCCAATTGACAGCCGACAACAACGCTAACCATAGACTAGGTAGATTCGGTCACGTGGTTTTTCTACTAGCGACTACGCTTAACGCTTAGGTGACATTGTCTAGCCCTGCAGGTAGCTTAAAGCGCTAAGTACAACACGCTAAAGCGCTGGTCAGGAGCTTAGATTAAAAAACAGAGTAGAACAAACACAACATTGCGAGCGAGAAACAAATACAGCTTATCTTAGCGTTCGAGTGAGATGGAACATCATCGTACCTATTTGTTTTCTTTAAAGTCTATGTTGTAGGTACTCTGTGCAATTGTCTTTTGTAGATAGATCTATTTAGTTGTATAAGAACAGAGATAGAACAATCAAAAGATTGTTTTCTCTCTGTTCATTCATTCGTCAATTGTCATCTGTCAATTCATCATTTAGGTATTTCTTTGCGTTTGAGAGTGTAAAATATAACCTCAAAATCGAAAAGATTTTTGTTAATAAATAAATTCTCAGAAGTGTCCCTTGTTTTATTCTGCTTTCAGGGATATGAAGAGGTCATTTTGAACCCATTAATCACTATTTTATGACTGTTGGTTCTTAGGCGAACTTTGTATGGGAGCTGTTCAATGTCCTTTGACACTCGGCCCAAAAATCCATTTTGCGCCCTTGCATAACAAATAACTATTTCCTTCATCTTACAATTCACGTGCCAAAAGTACCGAAAGTACATGGTATCCTTGCTCCCTTCCCGTCACCATTTCCACACAGCCATTATCTTGCGTAACAACATCCACTGAGTAATTACCATTGTCCACCATTTGCCTCATAGCGTTAAGCGGAAATCTTTGCCAATTACATTTTTTTTTGATGAACAGGAAGCACCCTCAGATGCGACCACGGTCGACCAAAGATTGTTTGTGTCTGAAATACGACTGAAATTAATTAAACGTGAGAAAATATTCGTAGAAATTAACGCTGTTCAAAGCTTTCTTGTACCACTAGGAAGCAATTAGTGTTGTGTTGTTAGCAATTATTTCGATCATTCCGACACAATCTTTAGCTATCGTGGCTGAAGCATAATTTGAATTCTGGTTGTCTTTGATCAATATTTAAAAGACCTTTTGGTATTCTATCTACTCTTATTTTACATCCTACCATTCTACTATACTCATCATTTATCCGATTACTCGTCACATTTCTTTAAGGAATTGTGTTTCAAAACCATGTGTTTTTCTGCCCATCAAAAGTGAAGCCCGGGAAGATATTTTGCTCTTCAACTATCCAATAGTTCTAATGTAATACCCAAGCTGTTTCCATAATCTGTAAAATAACGTAGAAAATGTGTTTTGTAAACATTTAAACACTAATCTGCCACAGCAAGAAGTGTTTTTATAAATCAAGCTCAACTAATAAGCATGATTAGCAAAATAATTAGGTATTCGTAGTTTCACTGCCCTTTTGAATCTTATTCAAATTGGACACTCTTTTAGACACTAATGCAACGCACTATTAATGCTATTCTTTTTCATCTTTCTAAATAATATCATCTTGTTGTAGCTAATTAATGTTCAGTCCACATTTCCTCCTTATTTTTTTTGGCAAGTTCAGATCAAATTGGTCTAATAGCTGCTAGTCTATAATTTATTGGTTTCTACTAAATAAGGAAAGATTTATTGACACTAATCTATTATTGGCACTGTACGTGTTCAAAATTCGAACGTGTAAAACGATTTTAACGCAAATCGTTTTAAATTTAACTTGCGTGATTGGTTTACTTTATGCATTTACTTAATTCAAAGATTTATTGCTAGTGGTTGAGTAACTGAGCTACGTTTTGTTCAATTAAATAATTTCAAATCTTCAACTCGGATCGTAAACTGTAGTCAAACTAAGATGAAAAGTTTTGTTTTTTTAGATAACATGATATAAACTTTCCTAATAAATAATAATCGTTGCAATATTCCTAATTTATTTTTTATTCAAAAATTCGTAATAAACATAAAACAAAGTATATTTTAAAATTTAAATTCATCAAATTGCACATTTTTGATATATGCTTATGACTAAAGAAACGTTTATTAATTGAAAGTTGTCGAAAGAATAAGTCATATCATAATCATTAACAGTCATTGAATGATCTTTAAATGCTAAAAAATTTAAATATTTTATTCAAGTAAACGATTAATTAAAAAACGATGCGATTTATTGGTAATAACTAGCAACTCCATCAATCGATAAATAATTTATTGTTTCTTCACGTACATCTTTTCATATCACTTTCAAGGTTCTATCCATTACATTGTACGGGTTTCTAAACCTGTGTTATTAAACTTACTCGTAATTCAGCAAACTAAATGTTCACATTTGGAACATTAAATTATTTTCAACCCAATCAATTAATTAATCTAGATACATACACAATGCACTCACATACGAGTACATAGGTGTTCAGTAATGAGTTTTAAGCTATCCACATAGTCTGTCATATCCTGCCAAGTTTTGACTTCTTAAATCTTCACGTTGGCTGCTTCAGATAGATGAAGACCATAGTATCAGGATAAATGTTCTCGACTTGTGACATCCTCGTAATAAAAATATCTCATCGCTTCAAACTTGTTTATCAAGATTGTTTTCCTGAATGATAGAGCAAAAGATACAATTTTAAAATCATAATTGCAAAAGGTTCAATGTTAATAATTTCTTTGTTGTTTCAGAGGGACGAAGAGAAGGCCGGATTGATAGCAGAACTGACTGCGCAGAATTCGCGTCTTACAGTCCAGTTGAAGGAATCATCAGCCACGGAAGCACAACTGTTGGCGCAGCTGGAGGGGTTGAAGGATCAATGCTCAATGCGAAAGACAAGTTTACAAGTAGATATTTTTTTTCTGTCTCGAAGTATTGAAGATTACAATGTTAGCTAGAAGATGTCGACTGGCTCTTGTGCGAAGGAAAGGAAAATGACCATGGACAAAAATCATCACGGATGTCCTATAATTTTTATTTATTTAACATCCGAACTCCACAGTTATACGCAAATTAACAAGTTGTACTTCTCAATAAAATCTGTATGACTGGAAATGTGCATTAAAAAGAAAGTAACTTATTGTATGCAAAATTAAATTCCGTATATATCAAAATTCCTAGCGCCAATGGTTCTTAGAATAACATTATTTTATTTTCGAAAATTTTCTGGTTTCAAGAGAAAACTTGTACCACCTTTGGTCATTCTTGTTTACGATACAGTAGTTTGGAATATTATATTTGAGTAAACGTAACGTACCTACATGATATAGTTGATAAAAAAATTGAGAATGTGCTCTTATTGACAGGATCACGTCCAAAGTTTGGAATCTCTGAAATCGGAGCTGGCGCTTATGAGTGATAAGAGATCAGACCTGGAGCGACGCCTGAGCACCTCCCTCCGCGATAAGGACAGCTTGATGCAGCAGCTAGATGAGGCGAACGACAGGATCGCTGCGCTGGAAAGGCAATTGAAGGAACAAGTTAGTTTAATTTCGACCACAAGCTACCTATAGCTGTAATAATACGAAAGTACACATTTAATTCTTCAGTACTATAACTGTCTGGCATTGATGGTGTACATCTGATGTGATTGACTCATACCACTGACTTTATTTGGATTGTTTTGTTAAAAAAAATATCTTTTGGATATCGTCGTTATCTTGCGGGCCCTGCGACTATCGGATTAGTAGTAACTTGAAAATAATTGAGAATGTTAATCTATTGTCCTAATAAACTGGTCCTTAAAATTATTTCATTAAAACAAAGCAGCACTATCAGTCTATCATGGTACAACTAACAAACAACTTAACAACAGAAGGTTCCTAATCTGAACACAAACATTTAACAAAACTTAGTTAAACAAAATTCAAATTGTAGAAGAGCAGTTTTTGAGGCACCTTTAAGAAAAACATCGTAATGCTTAAGGCCTCGAAAGATTAAGGATAAGGATTTATCCACGTATCATTGTTTTTTTTTAATTTGGACTTTTACACATTAGTGTAACCTGTTAGAATCCGTTATATTTACTACCAGCACACTCGTGTTCATTGAATGTTTAGAAAATAAATAAAAAGCGGATATATGAAACGCGATTCGATTGGTTCTGAATGCATATTCAGCAACCTAGAAATGTGTTCAAAACAGAACGGAAATGACTATTCAGATTCTATAGGTGTATGGAACTTTGCACTGTGAACAATGATAAATTCATTGTCTTTTTGTAGTTAATTGAATTTTTATTTATTGACCGTATCCATATCTTCCTGCGGCTATAACTAGTTGATTGTCTAATTTTTGCCGAGAAATATCAAATAGCACTCAAATTTCTTTTTATGAGATTCATTGCAATATTCAAATAGGTATAATGGTGTATGGTAATAATACAATGTTTTAAGATACTCATAATGTCGAGTGATTGAAGTTAAATTATATAGATATCTACTATCTTATTTGTTAGCAGATGTAGCAAATAAAGTGAAAGTTCTGTAAGGACGCATGTAGTTCTAGGTACATTCGTTACAATAATTGTATTAATTATAACAAAATTTATTATTGTTTTAGAGACTACTGAATTAGTGTAATCATTGCATAGTGATGACTATGGTTCTGAAAATGTTTGATTCGATTGAGAAAATAGATCAATAAATACTTACACACGTATAAGTCGTGGATTAGATCTAAAGATTAATAAACATTAAATTCTAGTAAAATGTAATTTACACACACTTTTGAAGGCTCTGAAAATATTAGTTTGAACTGATGTTGATAAAAATACATAAAGGGTTCCAACTTCTATGGCGCCCTGCACTGAGTTGAGCGTAAAACAAACTTAGTTGAAACAACCTTACTAATAAATAAATCAAAAAACATTACACTCCTTTTTTTGGGCAGTCGTGTAATAAATATATATCACGACATTACACACATCGCAATCTAGCCCCAAAGTAAGCGTTAGCTTGTGTTATGGGTACTAGATAACTGATAAATATACATACATACTAATATACATAAATATAATATATTGAAAAACACTAAAACACTGGAAAACATTCATGCTCATCACACAAATATTTACCAGTAGCAGGAATCGAACCCACAACCTCCGACGTAGACGGCAGATTCGCAACCGCTACGCAATTCGGTCGTCAATCAAATCGTCATTCAAAGCTGGGACAGACTTATAAATTAACCAAACTTCTTTGCCAGGAACATCTGTATCAAAACACCCTCAAGGAGCTGGAACGTCTCCAGAGATCCCATGACACCCTCGCTGAACGCGTGGGTGCGCCGGACGCGACCGATGTCACCGACACGGCGAGGTCTTTGCACGCAGAAATGGAGACAGAACCCGAGGAAGACGATAACAACTGGCTGAGGAGTGAGGCCATTCAAGTCTTCAAGCAGCTGAGGACGCTTGCTTTGCAGCTCAATACGGGACATGATGATGATTCAGGTAAGGGCTTTTTAATTTGGTTTTCCCGTCACCTTTCTACCATAGAACGGCAAGGCATCGTAAAGGCTTCCACCTATAGTATACATAGTCGACGTACCAAAGACGCGTACGAAGCGGTTTGATTCCTCGTTCCTGATACGGACTGCAAAGCTCTGGAATACCCTCCCAGGCAGTGTCTTTCCTGCCACTTACAACCCGGGTGCCTTCCGCCAGAGTGAATAGGCATCTTCTAGGCAAGCGCGTTCCACCTTAGACTGTATCATCACTTTCCATAAGGTATGATCACTGCAGTCACGCGCTAGCCTATCTTAATATATATAAATCTCGTGTCACGATGTTTGTCCGCGATGGACTCCTAAACTACTGAACCGATTTAGTTCAAACTTCGTGAATACCTGTCATTTGGTCCAACTTGAGAGATAGGATAGTTTAAATCTCAAATTATAGTCGCAATTTTAATTTATTAATATAACAAAAACTTTAGCCACAGCAACGCGTGGCCGGGTCAGCTAGTATAGTACAAAAAATGGCTTTCTATTTCTGTAGCGAGTAGCGAGGCTGGTCTTCTTAGGCGCAGTCAGCGAAGGCTCGGGTTTCTATTACCGTCACGGGCTTCTACAGAATTTTATCTTTTCTGAATTGACTCGGGTGTGGTCTGGTGAGAGCATTCGGCTGCGGCTATGGTGACCATCCTATCAGCAAAGTCGCATCGCCAAACAAATCAGCGTTCCGGTGCGAAGCTGTCTGACTAGCAACGGTTAAAGGTTACTAGGCACCTCCTTTCGAGTTAGCATGAAAACATCTTTGGTAGTATTGTCATTCACTTCACAGGAGAGATTGCGGTCAAGTACTGATTTATAGTTTCAAGAAAATACTTTAGGGAAAGCTCTGAATCAGTTAGTTGGCATCATGGCACTTGTATTAATGTCGTCGATAAAGGGTTTAAGAATCTATATATATAACAAGTTTAAAGTAAGTGTTTTCCATGAGACATTGGAATATCCAGTTTAACCAGTGGACTTGGTTTAGTTTCAATAACAGAAACAAGTATTTTAACTCCTATTTCCTCCTCTCCTATTTTGTTTTAATTGTATTCTTTTGAGATACTTAAATACTATATCTACAGAATCAACACCATGGTCACTAATGTTTTACGTATTTGTTTGTGTATTTGTTGTTTTCAATATTATTGACTTTAGAGGTTTTATCGTTTTAGATATCTTTCTATAACCACAAATACCTCGGTAATCTCATTTTGTTTAATCGTGATTTACCTTTTAACCTCGAACAGTCTTGAATAGACGTTTTAAACTAGACTTGACGTATTGATGGACACCACTTTCTCTCGAGATGCAGATTCTATTCTCGGACATCTGCAAGTATAATGCCTTGTATTATAATACTTTTGTATGAAATCGAAAGTAGTGATTTCAATCATAGAATGTTGCGTACATTGTGATAAATACTGCAGCATACAGTAACTTGTGGTTCTTGAAAGTGAGGCCCTATGCAAATTTTCCTCGTCTATCGCATCGCCTCATTGGTCAATGTTACCCTCAGGGAAAAGACCTCTGAGGTCATGAAATCTTAAAAATCATTACGTATTAGTATGAAAGGCTGTATAGGACGATTTCGGTTTCGGTGGACGGTTGTACGATTTTACTTTAACACTGAGTTGTTCGAAGAAAATTCTAATATTTAAGTGAGGTTTAAACTAATTTAAACGCAACACAACTGTCATTCTCCTACATTTTTTTGATATTTCTTGTGATTAAATAAGTCTTAATCTTCTTAGGTCCACTTGCGCGAAACGGGGGTTAAATATATTTACTTTTTTACTCTTAGATAGCGTACTTACTCTGAGTTAACGCACTAATCCGGGTTGGTGCCACTTGCGCCTTAAAATCTTTAATTTGTTTCGAATAACTCGGAATTACAGTCCTATCTTAATTGACTGACGAACAGAGAAAGTCCATTTTGATATGGGAACCTTATTAAACAAAAGCTCCTGCAGCTGTACTCATAGACGTCACTTAACGTTGACCATATGTTTTAGATGTCCACTCTCTGAGTGTGGTCGTTAATATCGGTCATAATTTTGAGTACTTTAACGTAATGCCAATAATTATTAAGAATAGCGTACAGTGAACCTCAAAGTAGTCCAGTAATTAATATAAGAACACTGTGTGGTTGCCCGTTGTACAACACGCGATTGAATCGATACTCGGTCGTAACTCGTAACACGCATAGAATGAACTAGTTTCTAGTGTTTCTAGTTATTAAGGATGTGCTCCCAAAATAGATAGGTATCAAATCGCACTAAATACATACGCACGGCCTACACTCACACAAAGCTGCCTCGAAATGAGTGAATCAACGCGATTTTGATACTTTGATATAAAATTTTATATTTTGTCATTTAGGTATTTTATTATAACGAAATAACTTCGTTCTAAGCTAATTTATTATCTCGCTGCAGACTCTTGTAGTGTAATTATCTCGCTGCAGACTCGGTCATAAATCATTCGAGTGTCTCGCTCACCGACATCGTGCCGGCTGACGAGCGCAGCCGCGTATGCAACATATGCGAGGAGGTGAGAGGCTGCCAACTAGTAGTGTAATTATCTCGCTGCAGACTCGGTCATAAATCATTCGAGTGTCTCGCTCACCGACATCGTGCCGGCTGACGAGCGCAGCCGCGTATGCAACATATGCGAGGAGGTGAGAGGCTGCCAACTAGTAGTGTAATTATCTCGCTGCAGACTCGGTCATAAATCATTCGAGTGTCTCGCTCACCGACATCGTGCCGGCTGACGAGCGCAGCCGCGTATGCAACATATGCGAGGAGGTGAGAGGCTGCCAACTAGTAGTGTAATTATCTCGCTGCAGACTCGGTCATAAATCATTCGAGTGTCTCGCTCACCGACATCGTGCCGGCTGACGAGCGCAGCCGCGTATGCAACATATGCGAGGAGGTGAGAGGCTGCCAACTAGTAGTGTAATTATCTCGCTGCAGACTCGGTCATAAATCATTCGAGTGTCTCGCTCACCGACATCGTGCCGGCTGACGAGCGCAGCCGCGTATGCAACATATGCGAGGAGGTGAGAGGCTGCCAACTAGTAGTGTAATTATCTCGCTGCAGACTCGGTCATAAATCATTCGAGTGTCTCGCTCACCGACATCGTGCCGGCTGACGAGCGCAGCCGCGTATGCAACATATGCGAGGAGGTGAGAGGCTGCCAACTAGTAGTGTAATTATCTCGCTGCAGACTCGGTCATAAATCATTCGAGTGTCTCGCTCACCGACATCGTGCCGGCTGACGAGCGCAGCCGCGTATGCAACATATGCGAGGAGGTGAGAGGCTGCCAACTAGTAGTGTAATTATCTCGCTGCAGACTCGGTCATAAATCATTCGAGTGTCTCGCTCACCGACATCGTGCCGGCCGAAGGGCGCAGACGCGTGTGCAACATATGCAGGGAGGTGAGAGGCTGCCAACTATAGTAGTGTAATTATCTCGCTGCAGACTCGGTCATAAATCATTCGAGTTTCTCGCTCACCGACATCGTGCCGGCTGACGAGCGCAGCCGCGTATGCAACATATGCGAGGAGGTGAGAGGCTGCCAACTAGTAGTGTAATTATCTCGCTGCAGACTCGGTCATAAATCATTCGAGTGTCTCGCTCACCGACATCGTGCCGGCCGAAAGGCGCAGACGCGTGTGCAACATATGCAGGGAGGTGAGAGGCTGCCAACTATAGTAGTGTAATTATCTCGCTGCAGACTCGGTCATAAATCATTCGAGTTTCTCGCTCACCGACATCGTGCCGGCTGACGAGCGCAGCCGCGTATGCAACATATGCGAGGAGGTGAGAGGCTGCCAACTATAGTAGTGTAATTATCTCGCTGCAGACTCGGTCATAAATCATTCGAGTTTCTCGCTCACCGACATCGTGCCGGCTGACGAGCGCAGCCGCGTATGCAACATATGCGAGGAGGTGAGAGGCTGCCAACTATAGTAGTGTAATTATCTCGCTGCAGACTCGGTCATAAATCATTCGAGTTTCTCGCTCACCGACATCGTGCCGGCTGACGAGCGCAGCCGCGTATGCAACATATGCGAGGAGGTGAGAGGCTGCCAACTATAGTAGTGTAATTATCTCGCTGCAGACTCGGTCATAAATCATTCGAGTTTCTCGCTCACCGACATCGTGCCGGCCGACGAGTGCAGCCGCGTGTGCAACATATGCGGGGAGGTGAGAGGCTGCACCACTATAGTAGTGTAATTATCTCGCTGCAGACTCGGTCATAAATCATTCAGCTAATTCTATACGTCTAGGAGATCCAGTAGTAGTCTTCGAAGTATACCTTCAGCTCACTCCACCAAGTCAAGTGGAAAGGTCTTTTCATAACTAACAAAACGAGCCCAAACTCGACCCGGCTAGGTCTATGCGTCTAGGAGATCCAGTAGTAGTCTTTGAAGTATACCTTCAGGTCGCTCCACCAAGTCAAGTGGAAAGGTCTTTTCATAACTAACAAAACGAGCCCAAACTCGAGATGGCTAGCTCTATACGTCTAGGAGATCCAGTAGTAGTCTTCGAAGTATACCTTCAGCTCACTCCACCAAGTCAAGTGGAAAGGTCTTTTCATAACTAACAAAACGAGCCCAAACTCGACCCGGCTAGGTCTATGCGTCTAGGAGATCCAGTAGTAGTCTTTGAAGTATACCTTCAGGTCGCTCCACCAAGTCAAGTGGAAAGGTCTTTTCATAACTAACAAAACGAGCCCAAACTCGAGATGGCTAGCTCTATACGTCTAGGAGATCCAGTAGTAGTCTTCGAAGTATACCTTCAGCTCACTCCACCAAGTCAAGTGGAAAGGTCTTTTCATAACTAACAAAACGAGCCCAAACTCGAGACGGCTAGCTCTATACGTCTAGGAGATCCAGTAGTAGTCTTCTAAGTATACCTTCAGGTCACTAGTACGCTTGGGGAACAAATAAAATAAATGGAATAAAATAAATAAACTCAATTCTAGCTAATTATAATAAAATATAATATTGTAGGTACTGTAGGTACTAGGTGCTTAACTTTTCAAAAATATGTCAGGACAGTAGATTTCGTCAAGTATCAAGATAGTTATTGCCAAATATCCGTGTACGTACAGCGATGTTTTTCAATCAGCAACTGCTCGCCAACGACGTGCAGTCCCACTCGCGAAGGCAGCCAAAGGCTGACTGATTGATATTTGAATTTTGAAATAGTAGAAACCTGTGACCGAGTAAAATAAAATAACCCTTATTGTAACCTCTTTAAGATTTACGCTTGTAAGCAAAATATGTGAAAACAATGCACGCGAACTTCATTTTTTTTCATATACTGTTTGTCCTTTTTTTGTTATTTTTTCTACCACCGTGTATAGATGAACATATCTACTGTCAGTTGATATTTTTAAAAGACATAAAATCGGTATGTTTTTACAGAAAAATGTACCGAAAATCGCTCCTAAATCGCCAATTTTGTGAGAAGAGATAATTTAAACTATTTTTATAGTACTAAAAGTAAAGATTTTTAACCAATTTTTCTACCACGAATTGTAGATAAAAGACCAATCTTTGTGTTGTTATTTTTAGTTCCATTATATTTTGTTTATTCTAGTCACAATATGTACCGAAAACTCCACGAAAACTGCAATGTCCGTAAACGCACCCTTAACTGCGTTGAATATGCCGGTTTGGCTTATGCTGATTGTATTGATGAAAAACGTGGAAAAAATGTTCCGCATTTATTTCGCGACGATCTGAAAGTAAACGCCGAAAATGACCTTATTTCTTTCAATATAGAGAAGGTTCTCAATTCGTCAGAATCTTTTCTTTTTATTGTTGGTTGGAAAGAGTGGAAAAATGAATCAGGAAAGATTTATGAGTTGATGAGCACAGGTCGAGCAGAAATAAAGTGAGATGCATAGAAATTAGAAATAATACCTACGTCCTTTTCATGCAGCTTTGTCCATTGACGTGGATTTACGTTGCCTCCTATAGTCATGGTCAAAAGGATTTTCTTTTCCCCTTGGGTCAAAAATCAATTCTATTACTTACTAATCCGCTTACTTTATTCACCAGATTACATTCTACTATTTTAGTTTTCCTTTTTACTTAGGTACTTGAAATAAAAATACGAGTTGTTATTTTTGAGCGAGTACTCGCGTGAGCCGTAGCACTTATTTTAGCAAGGCGACACTGAAGTATTTTCCATTTTGAAGCTAAAAGTAACTCGGACAGCTTTTAGACTAGGTATTGAAGCTAAGTTATCTTTGGAATACCTAAATTATGTTCGTAAAGGAAAGAATGCTTTATTTTTAAAGGATGTACTTAGGTAGGTACACTTATTTCATCCAAAACGTACAATAGCAGCAATGACACGTCTTTCCGGAGCTCGGATCGTGACATCACGAATTTTAGTCACGATTTTTATTATTAAAGCGTTTCAAAATCACTCAAAAGTCAAAGCGGCTAATTTTAATTAATAGTGATTTTGAAAACTAAAAATAGTGATTTACCTACATAACATGACGTTACTTACTCCTTATCTACTCCTTATTCCTTTTTGTTAGATGTTTACTTACTCCTTTATAATAAATCTTGTGTACCTATTTGTTTGGAAGCCCTAATAGATTTTAAGTTATTATGATCATAAATATCTACGCGTCGAAATAATATCTTAAGTACCCCTTTTCTAGAGTTAGTCAAAAAAAAGGTCCTTATGATTAATTTCATCGTATAAGTTAAAGCAGATTTCTTTTATTTACCTAGATATATTGATTTTTACGAAATACTCAGATGGTACTTTCGAGATGGCAATAATATGTCGTGTTGTTTGGAAGGTTGGCAGTTGGCACGGTGCGTCACGAATACCTACTCCTCACGATTCGTGTTACCAAACTGGAACACCAAAGCATTTCAACATTATTGAATGCGGCGTCAGTACAATACGTGCTCAGATACAATCAACCATGGCAGGATCCTCAACGTCAACACAGCAGCTATTTGTTTTAAAAGCAAAGAATGGTAAGGCGAGCAAGACGTTCACTAATGTTAACTTAACATTCGTGAACTTCTGAACGAGGCGTTGAGGTGACGCTGAGGTCAGCGAGATGTTCACTAATAATAAATTAACATTAGTGAACTTCTGAGTGAGGTGTTGAGGTGACGATGAAACGAGCGAGACGTTCACTAATGTTAACTTAACATTAGTGAACTTCTAAACGAGGCGTTGAGGTGACGCTGAGGTGAGCGAGACGTTCACTAATGTTAACTTAACATTAGTGAACTTCTGAGCGAGGTGTTGAGGTGACGATGAGGTGAGCAAGACGTTCACTAATGTTAAGTTAACGTTAGTGAATGTCTTGCTCGTCTCATTTTTAAGTGTAAGTTAACAATTGCCCAATGTCCAAGTCTTATGACAGGTGCCTCAGGACTTTCTATTGCAATGTTATACGATACACTGCAATGCGCTCGTCATCCTGGTAGAATTCAAACTAAAACACAGTAATGCTTTGAAATACTACTTTACGACAGAATATTTGACTCTGCGGTGGTAGTTGGTAGTTTGGTACCCATATAAGCTGACTGCAAAAAAGTCTACCTTTCGGTAATTTCCTACTCATAAAAGAAATGTCTAGGCCATCAACTCACCCAGTTAATAGTTAATAAGCACCTTTTTAAGGATTTATTCTATCTGGCTAAATACCAGCAGAATTTACGCCCATGGTTACAGGATGTAGAGTTAGAAGGTATTTGTTACGATAAAAACTAATGTTTTTTGCTCGAACGTTTCTTTACTAAATCGTTCATTTCAAGCATTCTTTGCGCTTGTAGCTTAGTACAAGCTGCCACGGATAAAAAAGTCACTATGGCGTTTTGTTTGATTAAAATACGCTTAAAACAGACCGTAGAGCCTCTACCAGTAGATTGTCTTGTTTATGACGATCAAATTCACTTACAAACTTAATTGATTTATTTTCTATTACTTTAATAAAAAAACTTGTAACCAAGAACAGTCTATTCTAGACCACACAAACCACACGGGCGAAACCGCAAACAAAATCCACTTATTTTGTTAACAATCTTTCATAATCAGCTCACATCTGTATTGTTACACTCGAGACTGTAACGCAATAAGATTTACTCAACTGCAAACCATAAAAACTTCTACACGACATTTGCATTCTACTGTACAGTGTGCATAGTTCTGCCAACACGATGAGTTACTGTTAAGTCAGACTTCAGAGTTATAAGAGCGTTTACCTGTTTCGTTACACTAATTGCAAGATTTCTTGTTACGAATTTTATATCTTCACCCATTTACATTGTTAGATATTCTTTTGGTTTATTTTGCTGTGATAATTTATGTTTAGAATACAAACGCTGTAATGTTTTTACAATTTTAGGTTTTGACAGGTCTAAACTACCGGCTATCATTAGCTTTTGAATTGAGTACAGGTATAAAGCCTCAAAACTAACGTTATTTTAAGGCTCACGCAGTCGAACGCTTTGGTCAGGTCTCTAATTTGATACTGAGTAGTAATGTCTCAAAATCCTTTAGGTATGAGCCTAATGTTGCTCAATTTATATGATCAAAAATAAAAGCAAATTTCACAAATAAGGAAATAAATAACAATAAGTGCATTACAAAATAAATCCATAATATAATCACGACCTCTATAAATCGTGCTACTTAGGAGTGTTTGGTAACGGCGAAAATGTTTTAGCGTTATAAATACGCGAAGGAAATACGTGTAATTCTTGATGCAATAATAATAAAAACAATTTCTTTTGATTTCGTAACTTTCATTATTTTCCGTGGTAGTAAAACTATTATCTACTGCAAAAAACAAATATAATGCTTCTGTTAAAATGGATGAAAGTGGTAGTACTGAAGTGTGAAAAATTACTGAAAAATTTAGTCTCAAATCATAGGAGACATGCTTGAAACAATCCGAATGAAGTTCATTGGATGTAAATATTATGAGAATACTCGTGAATTATGAATATCTACTCGTCAAATGTTTGAATTCAAACCTCGAGTTCTATAAAATCACAATACAAACCCCCAATTAAAATTAGATAAAATTCACTTTACCAATTAAAACTAAACGCTTGTTTAGCTTGGGTAATCAATAAATAATTATACAAACATTATTATAATGTTTTGATTGCAGAGCTAAAATTAAATGTTAATAGCGTTATTATTCATTCTGTTTGGTAATATTTATTATAGCACATACAGAAACTGTGGCCATATTATGTATTATATGTATTGTTATGCAATGTTTAGAAACACTTTCAAGTAAGCATAAGTCATTGAATTGAATTTAATATGCAGAAATGCATTAGCTGGTCGTTCGAAATTTATACGCAAGTCATCTTTTTCGAAATCATTAGTTTGGTTGCAGCAGCTTGCAAAAAATTAGAAATCTACTTTGTCTAATTTAGCAATCTCATGTCAATAATACATATGTGAAACTTTGATTGTGAGACTTTCAGTTGGTTTATAATGTATGCTTATTGTTTACAAAATAAGTATCATATTTTTTTGAATAATAGTATCCCTGTATATAATATAATATTTTTTTGAATAATAGTATACGGATGAGACAAGAACTATCAAAGCCGCAACTGTCCTCTGAAACAAAATATCGCTACATTATAAGGGCCTTGCGGTACACCAACGTACTCCATACATGATATCAATTAACACTTGACACGTCCGTAGAAAGTTACCTTCGGGTACCAGTACATAATATTGTGTTACGTAGGTATATTAATAGAGTAGGTATAGGATTATGTAGTGGCATACTCTAGTAGTTTTATTGTCTTTCAAATCTTATGAAAGATACATATTATTGAGTTTAAAAAGATAAGATATAGAAACCAGAATTTAATTATCATTGTCTGATACAGGTAATATGGTAATATGTGTTAGGTTTTATTAGACATGACTGCTAAATCACCGTCACTCTTATTTGCAAATGTATAAATTAATCAAGACATTCATATTTTTATTAATTTGTCAACATTAAGTATCTAGAGTTAAAACCTTTACTTGATTATAATTTGTTAATTTGACTTCCGTTGACGACGTCAACCAATGATAGCGATAGAAGCGTCGACCAATCACAGCCTACCTGTCGCTGGGGCATTCGGGAGGGGGCTCGGGAGCCGGTGGTGGTTGTTGTAAGATTAAATAAAAGGCGAGGATATATCAAGAATTGGGTAATCTAGTATTAAGCGGTATATTGGAAGGATATAAAAATTGTGTAAAAGTAATGTAACAAATGTGCTGAAAGTGAATAAATGTTACGAGTATATCGAGAGGAAGGCTATGTTTTTATTACGCGGGAACCTGACCCAATAGGTCAGAAGCGGGATTATCGAGAAAATATATTATTTTCTTGTCACGCCCACTGGATGAAAGAAAACGTACGTATCGTTGAAAATTTACGCATGATCTATTTTTCTTATGTTGACAATTTTTTTTTACTTTGATTGAGTACATTTAACTGCTATTTACTATGAATAATCAGACAATATTATTCTTTTTCTTGCTGTCAGAGAGAATATTTTTTTTTATTTATTACCAAAACCCCTAAGTATGGCAGTGCATTGCTGTAATCGTACTGATCATTCAGTTTAAGATTGTGAAAGTACGGTAGTATCACAAAATTAAGATCCGCTTGAGTTTTTTCTTTTTAGATCGATATGGTCAAATATTTTAGTGATTTTTCTCGAAAGGCAAACAAAGAAAATAAACAGATGTTGATGGTACCCTCGTTTTGAAAAACAAATCAAATTTTCCTGATTTTATTCTCTAAGTAATAATACAAATATCGTAGTAGTATATTTGCTCAAGATTTATTTATTCTGTTCCGGAATAGATGATTAATTTTTGTTGGCATTAGAAGGACAAAGTTGAATAACGTTTTCGTAATTTTATTTTGAACGGTCTGAAGGCTTAAACTTTAGGAACTGCTTTTAGCAGCAGTAATAATGCCGTACAGCAATCCGAAAAAAAAAAAAAGAGAAAACAAGGTTGATTTCGCTTTATTTACATCAGATTTCATTGTACTTAATTTGGTTATTAATTCGAGGTATTTCTCTTCAGTGGATTCATTTATCTGGGCAGTTATACAGTAATTTAGTAATTGGAATATGTGATGGGATATTTTTGTTCATTGCTTTAAAAAAAAAATAATGTAGCGTACAAACAGTCAGTAAATCGTATAGGCAAAAAAGAGCCCGATAATCAAACGACATAACCCCATCGAATTTAGGCTCGTCTGCCTAGTCTTGACGAGTACCTACGTTAGTAAGGGTCTGGTATTGGAAAGAAATTATCTTATTTTTAAAATGGATATTGATATATTTTTAACTATTACTCGTTTTGGCTATAAGACTCTTAAATTTTATAATTACGAAATACATTAGGGTCACAAATTATAATGGTATTGGGTAATAATAATACAGAATCAAGTATGATTGCGACATAGTTACTGTTATTATCTCTTTATTGACATTGTGCAGTAAATGAGGACAAATAATAATTTCTAATTTTCGAGATTAAAGTAAAGACAATGCGCCCGGTCGCCCTTTGGAGTGCAATGCGAGGGTACTACGTCAAAAATATGATACTAATGTATAGTTCGGCGGGTGCACACGTTATCCTCGGGCCGCGGTCGGAGGGAAGAATGTGTTGTGTGAGGGAAGGGGGTAATGGAACAGTTCATACGATCCGTATCTTTGGTACCAGTTATCTCTTAGAAATTCAAATGGAAAAGGATTAAGGTGCAGTTTACTGCTGATATAGAATTTCTCATAAAAGTTGGAGAATAAATTCAAGTACCTCCGGAAATTTTATTAGTCTATTTATGCAAAATTTACAAACCATGTCATCCTAAACCAAGGTCATTCAAGTATAGGTATGTCCCGACTGAACGATAAGAAAGGGGTGAAACCAAACTCTTCTCTGAAGGACTTAACTTAAGAAAATTTTAAAGTTTATGAAATAAACACACAATTACATAAAATTTCATGACTGACTTTGATGCCAAAGAAAAATCAAAGCAAAATAAAGGAGAATATGTCATCGGAAAATTTGGAGAAAGAAAAGGGTGCTGCTGACTCTAATGGGAATCCTGTCAAGGTTGGTCATTACTTTGGTCGTTAAGAAATGAAACTAAAGTTAAATATGTGGCTTGTTGCATTAGAAAACTTAAATGGACGTGGGCAAGTCATCAGATGAGAAGCAACAAAGGCAAATGGACCAAGAATGTGACAGAATGGTGTCCGAGACAAAACAAAGGAGAAAAGGTAGGCAGCGTCGCAGATGCGAGGACGAGATTCGCAAAACAGCAGGGATCACTTGGGGGAGAATAATATTCAACAGAAATGTATGGCAAGCGCTTGGGGAGGTCGTTGCGGGAAAAATAAATAAATAAATATTATATTTAGGATTATATATATATATTATATTTATAATATATTTAGAAAATAGATGAATTACTCATGTTTGGAAGGTTGTTGAATAAAAGCTAATGGCTTGTTATAAATTGATATATCAACGAAATTCCAGATCCATCTCCGCAAAGTACCAGGCGCTTAGCAACTTGAAGGAGATTTACTCGAACTTGTAGACCAGACGTAGCGATAGAAGCTGTTTCCGTAGCATTCGTAGCGGCCTACGCTACGCGAGATAAATAAGCGAGACGGAGGATGGGCGTTGATTCTTACAGGAAACTCCTTTTACTTTCTGTAGTCCTATTATTTTGAGTTAATTAAAATCGTCTAAGTATACTTTATTTAAAATTTAAAATAAAATTGGGGCACGTCAACTCGCTATCGAGGTCCAGCGGGAAGAGGAGAATACTCCTCCTGAGGAGCAGTATGTTTTTGGGTCATAATGTACATAACCTTACTGAAGTAAGCAAATCAGCGAGGATATCGGAAAAGATGGGAGAATTAAAAGACTGCAAATACTAGGAAAGCATATTGAAAATATAGGTGTTAAGAATGCAATTAAGGAATTGAAAGAAGTACACAATGAGGAACCTGAACCAAAGATAATCCCATGTGAAAAGTTACGGATATAGGCAAAATACCTAAATAGTGGAAAACATCGCATATTATCCTTATCTAAAAAAAAAAAAAAAAGGAAAAAAGAAGGACGAAAAGAAGACATTTGATAGTGATTACCACGGACCAATATGGAAGAGTCTAGTCTTGCATAACAGGGAACAACCTTCAAAATATATCAGAATTATCAAGAACATCTAATTAAATAACGAGGTTAGGATATAACGGGAAACCTTAAAGAAAGGTTCAACGTAGTCTTAACCATGCCTATACTGGTCAGTGAAGAAGATCATGACATCTAACAAGCTAAGGAGGAAAACTTCACAAAGAAAAGCTTGAACGCTGCCGGAGAGCCATGGAAAGAGGCATGACTGATGTAAATAAACAAAACAACTGGTGTACAACCATATCCCACTGGCACCCCAGAGATGAAAAGCACAGTAGACGACGTCGGCAGGTGAAATGGGCAGATGATCTGAAACATCATGGCTGGAATCTATTGGAAGAGTGTTGCGATGAGGCAGATCTCAACGGAAAATGCTGGAGGAGGCATATGTCAGGAGACGCATTGAAATGCGAGATATTTTCTGACGAATTTCTTAATTCAGGATAAAGGGGCTTTATTATCGTTTACTATTATATCTATGCAATTGTGGCCTTATCGTAAAAAAAATTTCTAATGCTGTACAAATACTGTATTAATTGGAGAAGTTCATCTGATATCCTTAAACGCAATTTAGCAGTTCTTATATATTTATATATATAATCTGAACCTCGAAAATGGTTCCAACTGATTTCATGAAATTTAGTACGGGGACGATAAATCCATCTAGCAAGGGTTCATTTTTTTTAAAATGTAGTTAACCAAAATAAAAATTAAAGTATTACTCCAGCGGGGTAGGCATGGGTAAGGGCTGGCCTTACAAGTAGGTACGTCATACTATCTAAGTTTAGTTTGTGATGTTAGTCTGCTCTTACGATTTGGGATTGGGCTAAGGGCACCTATATAATTATCGGCGGGAACACCAATGACTGCCAGTAGTTGTATTGACTAGCATTGATTTATTTTTATTATTATCATTAATTATCATTTGGATGGTTACGAATCACTTAAACGATAGCTGTTAGGACTTCGTGATCCCAAGTAAAGGTCAGGGTTTAAAAGATAGCCGGTAAAAGGTAGCGTTGGTAACGTTAAGGTAGAATGGAATTCTGAGTGTTTTAATGTAACGGTAATGGTTAATAAGGTTTTTATTAAAGGTAATTTTGAGGTGAGCTGTCAACATCTCTTTATATCGACACAGTTCATTCCTAAAATTATAATAATCTTATTTAGTAATTTTGTTTTCTTATTTAATCGACATTTTACCTTCAAACGGTTAAATAGTGTGGCTTTTGTGGCTTGATGATTGATTTAAAAAAAAAAAAAAAAAAAAAAAAACTCGTGTAAGGTTATGTTATCATTTTACTGACGGCCTCGGGCCGTCATGGAACTTTTGGCACGTTCAATGCACTGACATACGCTTACAACCTTAAGAGGGTAGGTCATGGGTGTGCTAAGTCCAGTTTAGTTTAGTATTAAAGTAACGCTGAGGTAGCAGACAGAACAATTCAATATTTCAATGTTATGTCAAATAATTTTGAAGGTTCTTAATGAGGGAATTAGTATGCATTAAAAAAAAAAAAAACATTGGTCGTCTGTAAAGTGTGTTTACGGACGATATATTTACGTGATAACGTCATCATCGTGCCTTTCTATCGCTTGTTGTCTCGCTTGCGCGCACAGGCTCAGGTGGAACGTTACGCGGAACGTTACTATTTTTCATGTGTGTTGCTGGTGTTCATCAATTTATAAAACGTTATCACGTCAAAATTGGCTTCTGTTTTGGATTCGTTAAGCTTTTGTTTCCACTTAGTAAGAAATTAATACTTGGTAATAATTATGATTTGGATACCGTATGGGAAGAAAATAGTAACTAAAAGTGTTATAAAATGAAATAGGTTTGGGGGTATTACTCTCAAAAGGGACACTAATGTTGTGATGTCTAAATGTCATGGTATTAAGCTGGTATCTGTCAGTTTCAGGAAAGCAGGCAATGGAAGGAAACCCTAGGTAAAGGGTGTAATCAAATTGAGGAAAACCCTAGGTAAAGGGTCTACTCAAAAGGAAAAAAAAACCCTAGGTAAAGGGTCTTCTTAAAGGGAGGAAACCCGAGGTAAAGGGTCTAATGGAATTGAGGAAACCCTAGGTAAAGGGTCTACTCAAAGGGAAACCCTAGGTAAAGGGTCTAATGGAATTGAGGAAACCCTAGGAAAAGGGTCTACTCAAAGGGAAACCCTAGGTAAAGGGTCTAATCATTTTGAGGAAACCCTTGGCCGGTGGTGGCCAAGGGTCTACTCTAAGGAAAATTCTAGGTAACGGTTCTAACAAAAGGAAAGGATAAATCTGATCAGGACGAGGGTGTAACATGTTGAAGGCAAGGATATGCATAAGGTGATGTGAACATGAAACTGGAAAAGACTTTTAAGTTTTAAAGTTGCGGAGTATTCTCACTCAATTTTGTAGCTAAATGTAGAATAAGATAGTTTTAAGATAGCTTTAGTACCTAACAGAATAAGTGTTATAATATTCTTATTAATTTGAGGGATAGTGATCATGGATGTGTGGATCCCGTATCAGGCTGAATCAAATCCAAAACTTTATTTTTGTGGACTGCGGTCTCCCAAATTAACTTCTACAACTGTTACTTTTTTTTAATAACATCAGGATTCTGGGATTATGGGCAAGCAGGCAGGTCGTACTTCTTATTAACGGCCTACAAGCCGTATTTAGGTGATTTTGAATGAAGTTTTATGCAAAAACTATAAAGACAATTACTTTCAAATTTACACGTCATGTATTTTGGGTCTTTAATCTAGAATCGCTTAGAAGCAAATGAAATAAAATAAGCATATAAAATAAAATAAGATAAAATTTTCTCGATGGAAGGTTCTCCCAAGGGTTGCTCCGAAATCTCAGTTTTTCTATGTTTTATCGGAAACTACAATGGATGTAATTGTAATTTTTGTTTTGATGTATCGGTAATAATAATATCCTAAAACGCTTAGAACAGATTTTTGATAGCTGGCTTAGTTTTTGAGTAATTGGGTAAAACGTCGTTTTTCTGCTGTATTCTTCCGCGACGCTGCATGTCGCACCTACCAGATCTCCGTGAGAGTGAGAAGGACAAAAATAAATTCAATAAATCCCCGTTAACGTGGATTACTTGTGCCTATGGTTCTTAAAAAAAAAAAATTGGTTGCCTGTAAAGTCGGTTTACTGACGATAGTTGAACGTGACAACGTTTTCTTTGTCGCTCGTTCCGCGCTCGCGAGGTAACGCTGGTAACGCCGCATGAGCGAGGTAACGCCGGTAACGCCGGATGAGTCATGTTTTTTTCGTGCGTGCAACCGGCTCTATCGATTTATAAAACGTTGTCACGTCAAAAAAGAGACACTATTTTGTTTTCCTGGAATGTTTTGGTTTTGGGTAATGAGAGGATTTGGTGCCGCCTTTGTTTTTTTTAATTGATAAAATGTATGTATAACAACTATTCGTTATATTTAGAAAACATTATAAATTATTTTGTTATAAGATGTATGTATGTAGGTGTAAAGTAATATTACTTTGAGAATAATTAATTATGTTACAATTTATTATATTATATATTTATTATGTTTGTATGTAGGTGTAAAGTAATATTACTTTGAGAATAATTTATTACTTGTGAGTTAAAATGTTTTTAGTTGGATAATGAGTTAGGAGTAATTGTTTAGACAGAAATTATAATTTAATCGTTCAAATCAATGATGAAATTAATAATAAATTTATATAAAAGCGATGGGACTCGCTTAGGGTCGGATGGCCGAGCTGTTAGGTTTTATTAGACATGACTGCTAAATCACCGTCACTCTTATTTGCAAATGTATAAATTAATCAAGACATTCATATTTTTATTAATTTGTCAACATTAAGTATCTAGAGTTAAAACCTTTACTTGATTATAATTTGTTAATTTGACTTCCGTTGACGACGTCAACCAATGATAGCGATAGAAGCGTCGACCAATCACAGCCTACCTGTCGCTGGGGCATTCGGGAGGGGGCTCGGGAGCCGGTGGTGGTTGTTGTAAGATTAAATAAAAGGCGAGGATATATCAAGAATTGGGTAATCTAGTATTAAGCGGTATATTGGAAGGATATAAAAATTGTGTAAAAGTAATGTAACAAATGTGCTGAAAGTGAATAAATGTTACGAGTATATCGAGAGGAAGGCTATGTTTTTATTACGCGGGAACCTGACCCAATATATGGTAATTACTTGGTTACCGATTAGTGAATACAATATTTATCGGCCTTCCCAAAAAAAACCAAGATTTTATGTTTTAACCGCTTCAGTGGTGTCCGTTCATAACTTTACCAATTCTTGACGAATTTCGTTGTTATTTGTCTTTTGAGGTTAGACTCTAGTTAAAAGATATGAGATGATGGATGTTTCTGAAACACTTCGTCTATTCTTAATTAAATTGATGATTCTATGGAGTATAAAGTTTGAAGTCAGTTTTCACATTAATTTTTAATTTGACTTACCTTTTTAATTACAGGTCTCCACTCAGATCTATCTATAACTTCTCTGGACGGCGATGAAGGTGAAACTCTGCGTCGTGGGGCGCTGGCGGCGGCCTGCGCTGACGCAGTTGCCGCTTACGCTCAACTGGAAGGTTCCAGAGTTCGGGACTCCATTGCCGCGCATGCGCGCAGGGCGATGGAGAGGGAGAGGCAGATTGATGAGAAGAACGAGATCATTGCTGACCTATCTTCTAAGGTAAGCGCTGAAAAAACTACGAATATGCACTGCGAATACCTGAAAAACTACATTTAAAATTTCAACCTCCGATGTCAAGTGGGTCTCTTGATTATAGGTCAAAAGTCACTAAACACCGACATTAAAAGATGCTCGAATAATAACTCGAATATAATGCTCGATAATTAATGCTCGATAAACTGCTAATAACTAAACAGTAAAAGAGTTATTATCAGATTCAAATTAGAGACCCGTCGTTGAATATCCATGTAGGTTTATGCCTAATTTGCTATCAATAATAATAGGAAAGGGAAACTTGGTTCACCAGAATCATCAATGACGCAGGTCTACTCGAAAAAAATATACACGTCAAATTAGAACCTCCCCAAACTTTTGTTTTTGAAGTCTGTTAAGGGCACGATAAGTGTATCGGCGTCAAAGAATCTCTTGACAGTTGACGATGCATGGCATGACTTCCGGTAGATACGACGATGCGTAGAAATTCAACACCAAACTTTCGTTCTCGTTCCGGTTTCCGTAGCAAAGTTCCAGAAAATTCAACATAAACCTAAGCAAACATTTCAGTTATAACCACAAACTTGACATCAAATTTAAATAAAACCTATCAAGTGCGAGTCGGGCTCTCGCACTGAGGGTTCCATACTATCAAGACCAATTCCAACCAAAACACCTCTCACTCTGCTCACCAAATTCAAAAACGAACAAAAAAATCACGTTTGTTATACTATATGTCAGTTTATTTTAATCAATTTTTTAGTATTTGTTGTTATAGCGGCAACAGAAATACTTCAACTGTGAAAATTTCAAGTGTCTAACTATCACGGTTCAAGAGATACAGCCTGGTGACAGACGGACGGACGGACAGAGAAGTCTTAGTAATAGGGTTCCGTTTTTACCCTTTGGATACGGAACCCTAGACAACAACCAAAACGAAAAAGCCGCAGGCTTTAAAAATAGAGGCAATGAGCACCCGTCTGTGAACTTATCAGGACATTATATTCCCACGCAGAGCCATATAATGAGCATGGACTAAATAGTATTGTTCTGTACATGGGTAAGGTCAATGGAGACGCGTATATGGATCAAGATAACCGGATTTGTGATCTTTTAACGATCGTAGGCGGCGGGGATGGATGGCATTAGTCACTTTGCAAACTATTGCGAATTAAACCGCAAAAAAAGAAAAATGACCAAAAGTCGGTATCAAGTTTTCTCATGAACCAAAACTAAAAGTATTCTAGGAAAATGAATATGAAGAAGAATTTGCTTTTCATAATATCAGAAATTTAATTTTGCACACAAAAAGTTACTTTCTTTTCAATGCACATTTCCTGTCATACAAATTTTATTAAGAGGTACAACTTTGGTATCGGGATGTTAATTAAAATGTAATAATTGTAGGAGTTAATGTGGAGACCATAGTTTATAAAAATAAAAGTTTGGATTTAAATTAGCTTGGTACGGGATTCCATAAAGGTATGCTTTGTCCTACCCAATTCGGATTAAGATATTTTAGTAAAAGCCAGATATTAAATTCTTTACTGTATGATAGTGATAAAAAATCGTTACCAGAACAAGTATTTGTGGTAAGGATGACAATAAACTAACGGGTGTTGCAAGGGGTGTCATCTAGGGCCATGCTTGCTTACAAAAGTCAAAACTAAAGACTTTAAACTGAGTGACGACAGGTGTTAAAAGTGAATTCCAGAAATATTACAATAGTTTATTTGTTGCAATTTTTGTCACTCTAAATACCAACGCTTGCGATTGTTAAGAAAATTAAAACTTAGAAAGTTCTTGCAGTTTTCGTGCCGAATTAGTTGTTTCGGCCCTACCAGTCCGCGAAATCCAAATTTTATATAGTTTTTTTTGCGAATTTTACACTAATACACATTGTAGGTTTATGGCAATGACTTTTGCGAGCTTAATTTATATGCGTCTCTATGTTTTTAATAAAAAGTTTACTTGATAATTCCCATAAACCTCATGTTGGTTCCCGAAAGATTATTTTTTGCCAGTTTCTCAGATTTGGAGCTATCGGGAACTAATATAATATGAACAGAATAAATGCGTATTTTTGAGCAACGTTTTTACTAAAAACATGTAGATGAATAATTGTTATGCTCGCAAAAGTCACCAAATTAGCCCACTATTAGCAAAAACTAAATAAAATTTTAATTTTTGCGCCGGATCATGCATGTGGTGATTTATTCGAAACACATGAGTATCGTTCCCCTTTTATATGTGCAAAACGAAGCAGCATGCTTTTCTTCATCATCTCCGCCGGTTTAAATTTCTATAAAGTAGCAACCCTAGATGCCACCGACAGTTGGCACACCATTGTTCACTGCAATACCATGGCACATTAAAATACCGTTTGCGACTCGGTCGAGCGAAATTGATTTCGGAGATACACCAGAACTCTCCCGGAACTAAACTGTTATTGGTAACGTTATAGATCAAATTCATCTCGCTGTTGGAAAACAATCTACTTGCACGAAACTTTTCTCATCTAAGTTCTTGGTATGAACAGCCAAGAAATAAGAATATCCTTTCAGCGAAGTGCGTCTGTGCCATATATGATTAAAACAAGTATGATAATGAAAAAAAACAGACTGCAATGAAAATTATTCTTTTAATTCAATTTAATTTGATACCCTAGTCAATAGGTTTGGTTAAAAATATTATTATTATTAATGACTTTTTTACTGGCAGTTTTTTAACTATCTAAGAGATCAAAGGACACTTGGGTTTTTGAGACGAATCTAATTAATCCAGCCGTTTAGAGATACGACGAGCTAATAAAGAAAACAAACAAACAAACGAACATAGAAGATAAGCGCAAAAAACGTACGTACGTATGTACTCTTTTAAACAATGTATAAATAATCAAATAAATGGGTTTCTGATAGGTTGTGCTCGTATCTTGCATAGAAATGATATTAGCAGACACATTATTATAAATCACGGCGTTATTTAGTGAAGTGTTAAAACGATCTGTTTATAACAACCCCCATTATTTATTTGAAGTCGTTAGTGAGGTTTCATTATTTAGTACCATTCTGAGACAAAAGGCTCGCGTGTCGACCGGGTCAGGGACTGGACCGCCGCGCCGCCGCCGGGTGCAACGACCAGGCTATTCAATTCATGCCATAAGGCTCTGCGGAAATGACCAACCAACAATACAGCCTCGCAACTGTGCCTCGCAACTAGGGAAATAAATATTCTAAGCATTTGTTGCACCTACGTTTTATTTTCAAGAAGAAAGCAAAGTAAGATGGGAGAAAGATAAAATGTTGGTCTTTTTACAAGCTTTTATTTCGTTTTACTACCTGTGCTATTTTTGTTTGTTCGTTTGTCTGTAATCAAATCTTGCAAGTTGAAGATCAAAGTTCCGCTTCTCGGTTACCGATTGAGCTAAAATTATCTATGCATGTGTATTGGATGACAATGCAAAATTATATTGCCAGTTGATGGAACCGAGAGGTGTAGCCATAGGAACTCGTTAATTAAACGACAAAACCCCATCGAGTTTGGACTAGGAGGTAACCAGGGTCTGGTGCTGAGCAGAGTACGGATAAAACTTATAAAAGCTTATTTTTTTTGATAACTTAATATTTTTGGTTACACATGGGTATTTTTGGTGCCATTATACTTAGTTACATTTAGGTTCACTCCTGCTTCCTCCCAATTTTTTCATAATATATTCTCCTTCCTATGACTTTTTCCTAATTTGTAATCGTCAATGGTCTTACAAAGACCAAAAGAAATAAGGATAAATAAGTATTTATTAATTTACTAATCGTTTCTTCCCTTTCGATCTGAACTACTAAGTATAATGATGTTTGACTTGCTTTTTCAACTTTTATGATGTTTTGCTCAAATATTGATGCAATGATGATATCGTTCTCGCAATGTTTATCTCTTTTAAGATCGTAATCTTGTCCATGATTACCATTTGCTTAACGTGTTTCAAACCCATAAAGTCCGCATATAATCGCCTCTCTTACTTATATCGCGATAATTTGATTTTCCGAGGCATGGAATTATTTCTGCCGCATAATCAAGCACTTGTTTTTGCTTAGTACTCGTGCCGTAGTGTGTAATCAACGGAAATACATCGTGGGAGTCCGTGCTGGGGGAAATCGCTTGAATTTCTGAGGAATGCGTTTTTAGAGGAACTTTCACGGACCATTTCCTCCTAAAGAAATTCTACATGAAGTCTTATGGAATGCATTGAATTTCAGATTTATTTTGTCGATAAAAGCAGAAAGATATATTTTCGATTTTCATCTACATGTATGATAGACGATATGATGATTCTTATATGGTGTTAGGTAGAAGTTTATTACCTGTTTGCGTGATGATTGATACTACAAGCAAAGAGTTATTCATTATCTTTGCTACGAGTAGGTATTATATAAGTACTCAAATAATAATTAATTTACGCACGTTTCTGTATTTTCCAACTTTGTTCATTTGCAAGTTTTTTCTCTGTAATTTTGCGAGAGTTATTCTGTTCTAGCAGGATTGGGGCTCTTTTAAGCTCAATCTGATACGAGTTGTTTAATGAAAATACAACGTGTTTAAGAATTGCTAAAAATATTGAAAGATGCGTAAGTGCTTTTGGTAGGGAATTTAATACCTAGTAATTTTACTGATCACTTTGTTATCTATTCTCAGTTGTCAGTAGCAGAACTGGAGCTCCGCCAGGCGGCAGAGGAAAGAGACAAGCTGTTGAACGACGCCAACTACAGCAGCCTGCAGCACGATGATGCCGTCACCAAGGCCAGGCAGGAGCGCGACGAGGCCATCGAGAGGAAGAAAGCAGCAGAGGTGAATTATTATTCTTCTTCTAAAGTCTTTTACAGTGAAGTCATTGACGGGGGAAACGTTTTGGTGCACTGGAAAGACGACGCCGTCACCAAGGCCAGGCAAGAGCGCGACGAGGCCATCGAGAGGAAGAAAGCTGCAGAGGTGAATTATTTTTCTTCACAAGCCTTTTACAGTGAAGTCGTTGAGGGTGGAAACGTTTTGGTGCACTGGAAAGACGGCGCCGACACCAAGGCCAGACAGGAGCGCGACGAGGCCATCGAGAGGAAGAAAGCTGCAGAGGTTAATTATTTTTCTTCACAAGCCTTTTACAGTGAAGTCCTTGGGGGTGGAAACGGTTTGGTGCACTGCAAAGACGACGCCGTCACCAAGGCCAGGCAAGAGCGCGACTAGGCCATTGAGAGGAAGAAAGCTGCAGAGGTGAATTATTATTATTTTTCTAAAGCCTTTTACAGTGAAGTCATTGAGGGTGGAAACGTTTTGGTGCACTGGAAAGACGACGCCGTCACAAAGGCCAGGCAAGAGCGCGACCAGGCCATTGAGAGGAAGAAAGCAGCAGAGGTGAATTATTATTCTTCTTCACAAGCCTTTTACAGTGAAGTCGTTAAGGCTGAAAACGTTTTTGTGCACTGGAAAGACGGCGCCGACACCAAGGCCAGGCAGGAGCGTGACGAGGCCATCGAGAGGAAGAAAGCTACAGAGGTGCCTTTTACAGTGAAATTGTTGTGAGGGTGGAATCATTTCGTTGCTCCGGAAGGTCGCAGACAGGCCTCGTGGTGGCTGGTGTAAATAGTCCGCACGCACGTTTCCATGAGGACGGTTTCCGCCAAATTGTGGCATAAGTATTAGTGGGGAATTTTGACAGACAACGCCTTGTTTCTTGGAAGACCGAAGAAGGTATGCTTAAAATGTGCAGATGACCATACCCTCAGGTTCTTTATCGGTGCCTTAAATATACATTGTTGCTTATTTTGTAATTGGTATTTTCCAGGTTGCCCTGGCGAAGACGAGGGTGGAACTGATGCAAGCCAACAGTCAACTGTACGAGGCGGTGCGGCAGAAGATTGACCTTGGCCAGCAACTGGAGCAGTGGCAGGTACGAAGCCTGAAGATTTACACCCGTTTTCACAAACTGATGCTATACTAATTTCTTTAATGATACTATACTATAATGAACTATGAGGTCTGATAGTACGCCCGAATAATAGACATACCTATATACAGGAGGACCAGGGGCCGTACCACCATCTCTTAAAGCAGTAATGCAGTACTGTTTTGACATTTTCATGTATGTTTGTATGAAAATATTACTGCAGCGCTACTGCTCTAAGAGATGGCGGTAGGACCCCTGATCAACCGGGCGACAAAATGTCACCAATTTACTGGCAGAAAAAATGTTTGTTTAGGGCCAACGCGCTACAGTGACTCGACTACCATCGCATTTTATAAGTCACATTAACTTTCAGTAATCTGATTGGTGAAAACTACTCTATTCGTTTGCTTGCACTGTTAGATGTACATTAAGTAGTATTGTTTTTGAATACCTGTGATAGATATTTTGGTAACTTTAGTGTCTTTAAAAATCCTTCCGTTTACTTGTTTTAATGAAGAATATAATAGCCAACAAAATTGACAACAATCCTGAAATTTAAAATGTTTGGAGAAGAGTTATCTAAAAATGTTATGTGACATTTCAGATGGACATGCAAGAGCTGATCGAAGAGCAAATGAAGCACAAACTGACGAGCCAGGAGAAGAGGAGGAAGCTCCCCGCGCCGCCCGCGCCCACCAGGGCCTCCAGGATCCTAGGATTTTTTCAACGGTGATCTGCTGTACCCAACTCTTGGTGCATCTCTCTCCGGCCATAAACAGAAACACCGCCACAATTTTATATCTATTTATTATTAAACATCACGACGAGAACATTTTCCCCGCTGCGCTGAGCGTTTTGACGCCTCTGTACAAAGATAATTTATCGTTTGCGGCCTTCGCGGTCGCCATCTTGGCTACGGACGCGTTCTCATTGGTCGCGTTCGTAAGTTTTAGCGTAATTTTATTTTTTAAACCTTGTGATGTTTATACATTTGCAGTGATAGTTAGTGTCTTATTTAGATTGTTCGTAGTAAGTGTACGTTTAATTGTAACGTTTTACTGAGTTTTAGGTCAATTACGAGATCGTAGGTTAGCTAGAACTGCACTTCGCTGAATAAATCTTCGGGCATTCCGTACAAAAATAGTATGCGTAAGAAAATATCATTCCTTACTTGTTAGTAAAATTTTATGTCAGAGCGGATATGGTACAACAGATTAGTGAAAATCCAGGAGTTTTACCACATTAGGTTTAGTGTGTCGAATTTAGTGATCGAATTGAAACACGAAACGATAACCGAAATTTAGTTTTAGTACTAATGCCTATCATACTCGCTCGCTGGCCCATCTTGTAACGATAATCATCAGCCTTATTTTTTATCACATTTTTTAGGAAATAAATCATCTATCTTGATCGCTTGTCTCCACATTTTAATAAACTAATATTTTACATTTTTCTACTGGAATTTTTTTAGAATAACACGCGAATTTCCGGACATCTTACCTTTAGCGGTACAGAATTATCTACCTACTTGGAATAGAAAATTTAATTATTTATACTGATAGATAGTTTACACAATTTGTAAATAACACTTTTAGTCGTTTTACAAAGATATCCTAAAATTAGGCTAGGGACAAATCTGAGTGGATACTAAAGAATCTAAATTCCTCAAAGTGTCACCAAGTATAGTTGCAAATTATATATTATGGTATGTAATAGGTATTCTTCGATAAACTTGAACATAAATATTTTAATACATTATTATTCTGACTTTTTCTAGTAGTAAAACTATTACTTATGAAAAAACTGTCATTCAAGGAGGAATTAAATTCAAGCAGAGCATGAGACTTCATTGGGCTGATTCTGTATCGTTTGGTTTGCCATTTAGCAACCCTCTCTGGGTAGTTAGCTTTCAAAACGTAGCAAAAAATCCTACTTTTGCATTCTTTTTGTACACTTTGATTCCATGTCATTACCATGCTAGTTGCTAACCTGCCAAAAAACAATACAAAAAAAAATAGGATTTTTGCCTCCGTTGTCCTTACAAACCGAACAATACAGAATAAGCCCACAGGAATTAATACAAGTTTAGTTTGAGGTCATTTCAGATTTGATCCCTAATCTAACACAGTAGGTAGTAACATTTCACTCGAAGTGAAATCCACATTAAGATAAGCACTAGTAACGTTTATTAGCCATATTATTAACAGTACTTAAATTAATTTAGCATGTAATGATCTGCTGCAATTCTAGATTTACAATAGAAGTAAATACACAAATACGGTCTAATGTTGTAAGTTTTAAGATTTGAAAACAAGAATATTTTTATTTTTATCAACGTTTATTATTATAATAATACCGATGCTAACATAAAAGTAGGTACAGCCTTTTTTAAGTGCCTTGAATATAATAAATAATAATTCGGATACAATTATTATTGTTTTATCAATTGATATATAGGTACCTACATGAAGTGCCTACTTATTTATTAAAATTATCTATCGTAATAAGAAAGTACTTATAATAGGAAAAAAACTCACAAACAAAAACGGTCAATGTTAAATAAAATCTACTAAACTATTTAATTAACTATTACCAAATTATTTTATTATTGTATTATTCAATACCGTAATCACAATGCAGTAGTGTATAAAGAGCTGAATACAGGTTACATCTTTATCTAAAAAAAATTATAAGAGATGGTGAGAATTTCCTTTTACGTTCTCATGATCCATTTTCTAAATTACGATATAGCGGTACTGATAATCCTTTTTATAAACGATGGTGTAGTTTTACATGAATTTGGCGCTATCCCTTGTCATGAAGTGTCCAATTGGGTATTTAACTCCAAGTTTTTTCTTACTTTATTAAAAACTAGGATAAAAATGATGACGTACATTGAAAAAAATAATTTAATCGAACAAATTTTCGTTTTGCGAGAAAGGGATAGAAGATCCTCCCACTCCAAAATTAAAAAAACCTGTAACTTTATCAATCTTCGTTGAATTTTAATATTTATTTCCGTGTACGCTATTATTTTTATCCTAGTCCTAGTCTATATATATAAAAGAATGAGGCATTTTGGTGATTTTGGTTGTTCCAAGGATTCCGCCAAAACTATAGGTCGTAGAGATCTGAAATTTGGTACCTAGGTAGATATTAGGTCATGAATTCGTACTAAGACGGGGATTCCAGAAATTCAAATTGTAAGGGGTAAAAACCGTTGGTTTTTTGGATTTCCCCATACAAAAGTGAAATTTTTTTCGTTGTTCCAGGAATTCCCGAAACGCTACAAGTCGTAGGGATCTGAAATTTGGTACCTAGGTAGATATTAGGTCATGAATTCGTACTAAGGCGGGGATTCCAGAAATTCAAATTGTAAGGGGTAAAAACCGTTGGTTTTTTGGATTTCCCCATACAAAAGTAAAATTTTTTTCGTTGTTCCAGGAATTCCCGAAAAGCTACAAGTCGTAGAGATCTGAAATTTGGTACCTAGGTAGATATTAGGTCATGAATTCGTACTAAGACGGGGATTTCAGAAATTCAAATTGTAAGGGGTAAAAACCGTTGGTTTTTTGGATTTCCCCATACAAAAGTGAAATATTTTTCGTTGTTCCAGGAATTCCCGAAAAGCTATAAGTCGTAGGGATCTGAAAATTGGTAACTAAGTAGATATTAGGTCATGAATTCGTACTAAGACGGGGATTCCAGAAATTCAAATTTTAAGGGGAAAAAACCGTTGGTTTTAGGGATTTCTCCATACAAAAGTGTAATTTTTTTCGTTGTTCCAGGGATTCCCGAAAAACTAAAAGTCGTAGAGATCTGAAATTTGGTAGCTAGGTTGATATTAGGTCAAGAATTCGTACTAAGACGGGGATTCCAGAAATTCAAATTTTAAGGGGTAAAAACCGTTGGTTTTAGGGATTTCTCCATACAAAAGTGAAATTTATTTCGTTGTTCCAGGGATTCCCGGAAAACTACAAATCGTAGAGATCTGAAATTTGGTACCTAGGTTGATATTAGGTCATGAATTCGTACTAAGACGGGGATTCCAGAAATTCAAATTGGAAGGGATAAAAATCCTACTTTTAAGGGATTTTCCCATACAAAAGTGTAATTTTTGCGTTGTTCCAGGGATTCCAGCGAAATTAAAAGTCGTAGAGATCTGAAATTTGGTACCTAGGTTGGTATTAGGTATATCATGAATTCGTATTCAGAAAGGGATTTTCGAGATTCAAATTTTGAGGAGGAAAAATTTTGAATTTTTTGGCCGCCATTTTGAACTTTTTTGTTACTGGGCCGATTGCTTTGAAAATCGATATTTGACTATGGCAGCAAGCATAGAGACGGAATTTGTGGTCAAAATTTAAAAAATAGGCCGCCATTTTGAACTTTTTTGTTACTGGGCCGATTGCTTTGAAAATCGATATTTAACTATGGCAGCAAGCATAGAGAAGGAATTTGTGGTCAATATTTAAAAAAAAGGCCGCCATTTTGAACTTTTTAGTTACTGGGCTGATTGCTTTGAAAATCGATATTTGACTATGGCAGCAAGCATAGAGAAGGAATTTGTGGTCAAAATTTAAAAAAGTGGCCGCCATTTTGAACTTTTTTGTTACTGGGCCGATTGCTTTGAAAATCGATATTTGACTATGGCAGCAAGCATAGAGAAGGAATTTGTGGTCAAAATTTAAAAAAGTGGCCGCCATTTTGAACTTTTTTGTTACTGGGCCGATTGCTTTGAAAATCGATATTTGACTATGGCAGCAAGCATAGAGAAGGAATTTGTGGTCAAAATTTAAAAAAGTGGCCGCCATTTTGAACTTTTTTGTTACTGGGCCGATTGCTTTGAAAATCGATATTTTACAGTGGCAGCAAGCATAGAGAAAGAGTTTGAGGTCAAAATTTAAAAAATAGGCCGCCATTTTGAACTTTTTTGTTACTGGGCCGATTGCTTTGAAAATCGATATTTGACTATGGCAGCAAGCATAAAGAAGGAATTTGTGGTCAAAATTTAAAAAAGTGGCCGCCATTTTGAACTTTTTTGTTACCGGGCCGATTGCTTTGAAAATCGATATTTGACTATGGCAGCAAGCATAGAGAAGGAATTTGTGGTCAAAATTTAAAAAAAGTGGCCGCCATTTTGAACTTTTTTGTTACTGGGCCGATTGCTTTGAAAATCGATATTTGACTATGGCAGCAAGCATAGAGAAGGAATTTGTGGTCAAAATTTAAAAAAGTGGCCGCCATTTTGAACTTTTTTGTTACTGGGCCGATTGCTTTGAAAATGGATATTTGACTATGGCAGCAAGCATAGAGAAGGAATTTGTGGTCAAAATTTAAAAAAGTGGCCGCCATTTTGAACTTTTTTGTTACTGGGCAGATTGCTTTGAAAATCGATATTTGACTATGGCAGCAAGCATAGAGAAGGAATTTGTGGTCAAAATTTAAAAAAGTGGCCGCCATTTTGAACTTTTTTGTTACTGGGCCGATTGCTTTGAAAATCGATATTTGACTATGGCAGCAAGCATAGAGAAGGAATTTGTGGTCAATATTTAAAAAAGTGGCCGCCATTTTGAACTTTTTTGTTACTGGGCAGATTGCTTTGAAAATCGATATTTGACTATGGCAGCAAGCATAGAGAAGGAATTTGTGGTCAAAATTTAAAAAAGTGGCCGCCATTTTGAACTTTTTTGTTACTGGGCCGATTGCTTTGAAAATCGATATTTGACTATGGCAGCAAGCATAGAGAAGGAATTTGTGGTCAAAATTTAAAAAAGTGGCCGCCATTTTGAACTTTTTTGTTACTGGGCCGATTGCTTTGAAAATCGATATTTGACTATGGCAGCAAGCATAGAGAAGGAATTTGTGGTCAAAATTTAAAAAAGTGGCCGCCATTTTGAACTTTTTTGTTACTGGGCAGATTGCTTTTAAAATCGATATTTGACTATGGCAGCAAGCATAGAGAAGGAATTTGTGGTCAAAATTTAAAAAAGTGGCCGCCATTTTGAAATTTTTTGTTACTGCGCCGATTGCTTTGAAAATCGATATTTGACTATGGCAGCAAGCATAGAGAAGGAATTTGTTGTCAAAATTTAAAAAAGTGGCCGCCATTTTGAACTTTTTTGTTACTGGGCCGATTGCTTTGAAAATCGATATTTGACTATGGCAGCAAGCATAGAGAAGGAATTTGTGGTCAAAATTTAAAAAAGGTGGCCGCCATTTTGAACTTTTTTGTTACTGGGCCGATTGTTTTCAAAATTGATATCTGATTATCGCAGCGAGCATAGAAAAGGAATTTTTGGTAAAAATTTAAAAGAATTGGCCACAATTTTGTACTAATATGTCTTACCATGGTAGCAAGCAACCACGGCCGGATGGACGAACGGACGGTGGAGTCTTAGTAAGAGCTTTTACCCTTTGGGTACGGAACCCTTAAAATGGCCACCATATTTAACTTTTTTTTGACGATCGAATTTTTCAAAATCAATATGTGACTATTACCAGGAAGCAAGAGAAAATTTTGTGGGCAAAATGGTGTGTAATGCAGGAATTTTGGAAATTAAACCACCATAGTAAAGCATAACTCAGAAGTTAACGTGAGCGAAGCCGCGGGCGTTTGCTAGTTTATAATAAAGTAACATTTTTCATCAAATTCAAAAGTAGTGTATACCCATTTCTGTGGCATTAGATATTTGTGTGAAAATCTGCCTGCACACACGGCGTAATTTTTCTTGATTTTAAAGTATTTAAGACTACAAAATTTTTAGAAAAACAGCGTAAAAACAAAAAAATCTACTCCATCGCTCTGTTTTTGTGCAATGCAAAAATGTAAGTGTTTGCGATTTTGCTTGATTTTTTTTTATACGTGGTTGAAATTAGTGGACAGTATTTTGTCTTGTAAAGAAAGCTGTAAGTTACGTATGATCACATACTTACTTAACACTAATATTATTGTTAATAGTGTATCTACTTCTAACTTCAGGTACTATCATTAATTATTTATTGAGAGTTACATCCAAACCATATTTTCATTTATAGTTCCGAGGGATCCTTTTGATTAGAAGGAAAGGTTCTGAAAACTAGGAACTTTTACTCAACTAGGAACTGTTCACTTTAGGCCTGGTTGCTTGACTTGACTTTAACCAAAACGTTATAGTTGGGGTCTGACCCTTATTTCGAAAGACTTTATGAGTCAGGCCGCCATATTTAATCATTACGTTTCGGTTAAAGTCAAGTCAAGCAACCATGAAACACAATTGAAGTGTTTTCTGTAAACATGTAAACGAATGTACTTAGTGTGTTCGTTTTGAATTCTTTTGAAGTGGAAACGCGGCTTAAGCTATAAATGAGTCCATTTGGTTTTATTAAAGACTGAAGAATGAGATTACCATTTTGCTACCAACCTGTACGGCGTATGCCTCCTCAATAAGCACACAATTTCCAACATTTTAATGCAAAGTGCACCTTCGAGTAATTATTAATTCGTCAGTTCTAAGTAAGCCTGTATAATGGAGGTGACTCATTAATGTTTACATACGAATTAATTTTCTAATCGAAATAGGTACTAACTTCGATGTAGGTATTTTCTATTTAATTAAATTAAGTACCTACAGTTCTGATCTCTAACGACATAACTTATATATTTTTTTATTTAACTTTAGCTTGTTTATTAAATTAATCGATGCATTATTATTATCAATGCATATTATACAGGATTTATAAAAAAAAATGTTCTCGGGCAGTAGTTTTGTTCTATGACCAAAATTCTGTATTACTTATCTGACATGCTAACTACTCTCAATTCTACTCTACATTATAGTCTTTGTTATAAAACAATCATGCTCAAGCGTAGGTTCTGTTACCTTTGCAGCTAAGGATGGGTGTACCTTACAGACAAATCAACGTAGGTACCTACGTAATTCATAGAGAGTAGTAGATATGTTCCTTGATTCATATCTACTATCTTTAAAAACAGTGAACGTTTAATATTGGACAAAATATTAGGTTATCAAATTCATACACAATACAAGCTGTAATTTTTAAATATTAAGATTACCAGAGCCCAAGAGCATTTTTGTATTATTTAACTCGGTATGTAAGTGCGGCAATAGGTACCTACCTAACCTGTTGTATGCATATTTAATTTTTTTATTATTTATTTAAAACCGGTAAAATCCATAAAATCATGAAATAAGGTACCTAGCTAAATAAGCATAGGATAACGAGACGCCTTAGTCCTTGATAACAAATAAGTATTTAGCAAAATGTCTTTGATTTAATGTAGCAATGAACCAACAGGAATACTTATTATCCATGTTTGAAGCAAATAAAAAAATTAATTAATAACCTAAGCACAAAATATTATTTTCTAAACACATATACATTACACAAAATGTAATAAATATAGTTTTCTTTTAAAATAAAGTGTTATACCAGTCATTTTACACAGAACATACAAGTATTTTATTATTTATTTTAATAACTTTAAACATTTATGGTTATACAATTTCATTAGCAAGTCTATCATTATTTTAATGGTAGATTTCGTAAGGTTTTAACATTCTAACGGATAAAAAAGTATTAATAAGTATGAAAAAAAAATGATTTAACAATTATTTATATATATAATATGAATTAAATGTTATGAATTCCGCTTTAGGTATGTTTTAAAACAATTTGTAATTTTTTTCGGTAATTAATCTAGAGGGATACAATTACATAATAAATTGTTGGAAGCTCGCCACCATTAGAGACGATAAAGCATATTAAACCCTTTCCATTCGTTTATTTTCTCTTTGGCACATGAAACAGATATAGCAATAGCGAGGAGACAACTTTACCTTTAGATATCTCTCTCTGGTCTCTCGCTATTGCTTTATTTGTTTTATGTGATTTTATGTGTCAAAGAGAAAATAAACGAAGGGAAAGGGTACCTATAATAAAACAAAACCTGAATATTCTAAATTAATAATATAATATAATTAATTAACAGTTATACATATAACCTAAGCATCTCATACATAAGTGTACTTAATTTTATTTTTACTTTTAACTAATGATGACTATGTACCTAGATAAGTACCTAGTTCGTAAAATGAATATTAATAAATAAAATTACGTGGAAATTATTAATGTAATAAATAAAGCAAGGATTTTATTTTTGGTTTTTATTTATCTTCCTATACCTGCTTACATTTAATAAACTCCCTTTTGTACCTATTTAAAGATCAACAATGATCAAAATGAATAAACATTATTATTTATTACCTACTTATTACTCATTTTTGAGGAAACAGTTTTTGGAGAACCTCGTAATAATTTGTAAAATTCGTTCCGTTTTAAGATTTTTCTAATAAACTGGTATTTTATAATAATTCTTCTGATGCTGCAAAAATAATTGTCTGACAAGTAAATAAAGAGGTATTTTATACAGAGAGAACTCGTTCAAAGTAGGTGACAGAAACGTTAAAAGCAAAAAAATCTCCGTCATTGGATCAAGTTTTGCTAAGGAAGCCGTTGTTAATCAAGTTTTGCTAAAGAAAACGTTACTATTTTTTCATTATTTTTTATACATACCTAAATCGCCGCAACAACAAATCTTAAGTGGCCACCATGCCAGCTCAAGTGGATCAGAAAACCGTGGATCCTGAAGGAGAACTCAGCAATGTTCAGCGAATGGTAAGAGCAAGATAATTCCAACCTGTTATAAGTTATAAACATCAAAGATTTTGACGTGACAACGTCTTATAATTCGATAGAGCCGGTTGCACGCACGAAAAAACATGACTCATCCGGCGTTACCGGCGTTACCTCGCTCATGCGGCGTTACCGGCGTTACCTCGCGAGCGCGGAACGAGCGACAAAGAAGACGTTGTCACGTTCAATTATCGTCAGTAAACCGACTTTACAGACAACCAATTATTTTTGATGAACATAGTACCAGTTATCTACACCGAGTCCCTCGCACATTATCCTCCTAAGGTACCTATATTATATCTACTTGGGGCCTTGGTAGAACTGGGTACTCGGCTAGATACAATATAATCCAAATTCTAAATGGTGAGTGAGCGACGATGCATAGAAAGATCCCTGATACCAAATAATTATTATTGCCAAATCGGTTCAGTTGTTGTGGCATGATTGAATGACAAGGCGAAGCCTAAGGCCACCGGGGCTAGAAGAACAAGACCAGAGGCGCGCTGTGCCCCCACGACACCTCGCCCGGGTAGGGCTAAGTAGTAATCTGAGGGGCTAAGGAGACGAGCCGTGAGGCCCACGCTCCCCAAAGCATTTACGCCAGGAAACGGGTAGGAACTAAGGAGGCTGACCTCACACCCAGATGGCTGTAGAAAAGAACCCTCGTAAACTTAGTTTTAAGTCGACTTGTAGTCGATCACCATTCATTTAAGTATGTGACAAATATACCTAATATTGACGTTTTAAAAGAGCCTGTACGTTAGGCCTATGTGAATTAAAGATATTTTGAATTTGAATTTGAATGTTGGTCGGCCAAAGCTTCTTTAGCTGGATGGTGACTGTAAAGCAAGATGCAAAGGCTATAGGAAATAAAAATGGGAAACGAACGCAATGGACAGAGACCGACGGAGGAACAGAGACAGAAAGAGCTGTACCGTCGTTGATGATGATGATGATGAGGAACTAAGGAGACAAGCCTCGAGGCATCTCCCTGTGGAGAAGATGACGCTGAATGAACAGTAAAGCACTATTTATCTATTCTAGTTTCAAAAGCTGGCGCCCATGTGCAGTGTGGAGAAACGCGCGGGCGGCGTGCCTCAGCTCGCGACTCAAGAGAAGCAGCTGGGTATCCTCGCGACGGAGCTCAAAGAGACGCTGCTGTGTATCAAGGTCAGTATAGGTAGTTCCACTACCCCATTGTGTACTCTTGTGGTAGTTTAGTCCACGAAGACGCACCTCATTCATTAACAATCGCTTATGTTTCATGCGATTGGTTAGGAGTTAGGAAAGAGTGGGGCGCGCCTTCTTGGATTAAACTACCACAAAAGTATACCTAGGTAGGTACAGTCACAAATTACTTAAATCATTAAAATAAATTAAAATTATGGGAGTGGTAGTTGCTTCATAGCTCAATTGGCAGAGCACGGCCAGTTGCGAAGGATACGGGTTCAAGTCCCGTTGGTAGCGATAATTTTGATACACTTTAAATGCTTTATTTATAAAAAAAATACTAAAATATTTTTTTACAGATTTTTTAGACAGTAGGTTACAAGTTTAAATATTGTTTGTAATGTCATCTTAACAGCTGCTCTAACTTGGAAGACGTAAGTCACGTCCCTAACGGTTGTTACACAGCATTGCACCGGAACACTAAATCGCTTGGCGGTGTTTCTTTGATGGTAGAGTGGTAACCTGCAGCATCGACCAAAGTCACCCTCCAGAAGTCTGACCACAACTTCACTTTTGCACTTTCTTGTCCCAAGACCTTTTTACGGACCATTTTTCCACTTCTCAGAATGAAAATGATTTGGTCCACTGACCACCAGGCGGCTGGCCCACTGATCAGTTTAAAAGTGTCAGTTTTTATGTTTATGTTACAGTATCGCTTATTACAGAGTAACTGCCACGTCGACAAACGAGCCACATAACGTTCTTGTCTTCTTATTTTCTTATTTCAGCTCGCCAAAAAAGGTCAGCACGCCCTCCGCGACAGCCTGACGAAGCACGGCACGCGAAGGTCCATCATGGAGTACGAGCACCTGGAGGGCGACTTGCGCGGCGAGCGCGCGCAACAGGCCGAGCTGGAGTGCCTCAACTACCTGGCGCAGAAGCAGATAACGGAGCTCATGAAGAGAGTTCCCACTGAAGCGGATGTACATACCTGCCTCAGTAGTTTGTTGCCTCATTAGATTGCTGTTTCTATCCTTCCTATTGCTTCCTTGCCTTAGTAGATTGTTGCTTCATTAGATTGTTGTTTCTAATTTCTATCCTTCCTAATATTTCCTTGTCTAAGTAGTTTGGTTGTTCTATTCTTCCTAATGTTTCCTGTCTCAGTTGTTTGTTGTTTCTATCCTCCCTAATGATTCCTTGCTTCAGTAGTTTGTTTTTTTTATACATCGTAATGTTTCGTTGCCTCATTATTTTGTTGTTACTTTTCTCTCTAGTGATTTCTTGCCTCAGTAGTTTGTTGTTTCTACTTTCTATCCCTCTTAATGGTTCCTTACCTCAGCAGATTTTTGTTCTATCCTTCCCAATGTCTCGTTGCTTCACGTAGTTTGCTGTTTCTACCTTCCTAATGTTTAATTGCCTCAGTCATTTTTTTATTTATATCCTTCAGTATTAAGTTGAGAATCTGAATGCTCAAGCATCAACCCGTTAATCCAATCTGGGTGCACCTATTATATGCCGTTCCTACAAGCATCATCTCTCATCTCGACTCGTTTTTATAAAAAAATCTAAAAATGTTACCGCGCTTATTATAACAGTTTTCAAGAATCGCTTACTTATTTTGGTCTTTCCTTTGGGTGGTAGGAGTTAGCAATGATTGAAAACGCACAAAACAGACTACGACGAATGGAAAACCGTCTTGATTTGGCTACAAAGCGTTTCTGTGGCATCAATACCGACAACAAACGCGTTCGAGAAGAAATAGATCGTCTACTTGTTGAAAGGTTTGATTCTATGTATTAGTACCTAGTTTTTAACAGGAATTTAAAAGCTGTACCTTCTATAAACTAAACTACAGAAAATTAAGCGTGTAGGTACAATTTTCTGGGAAAATTTCGGACTACGACAGGCGGATCACTAATAATTCATTTTTTGCTGAAAACATTTTTTGCTCAAAAACTGATTTATTTTTTATTCATTTCTTGCTGAAAACATAATATGCTAAAAAGAAAACCTAAAAAGATTTCACATCTTTTTCTTGTACTGTCGCCCGAGCAGCCACGACGCATCAATCTCAGCCAAGATTTTCCACAGGCGCGGGATATATTTTAGTGCAAAAGTGTATGCGCAAACACAAGTGCATTCTTTATTTCCTCTCTCTCATTATGCCATGCTATAACTGCTCCGACATGACTGAAGAGAGATCCGACGCAAAACCGACGGCTTCCAACACCAACACCGGGCCGGTACTAAGAATTTTCTAAGACAAAAACCTACATTAATTTATTGGCCCGACCCCAGAATCCCCACCAGACCCCAGTAATCAAACCCAGGATTTCGTGATCTGCAGTCGAATTTGCTCACCGGCCACCGCTAGAGTCTAGCGGCTAGACTAGACCAACAAGGCAGTTTCGTACGTTCGTATCTCTGTAGGAAATAGGTGGTCTCCGCTGTGTGTGCACCTCTTTAAAAGTGTGGGAATTTTCAGGAACGATTTTAATATCCAATGGAACAGAACTATAGGCAAGCTAGTGAAGGGGAAGGAGTACCTGATGGACATATTCGAGATCGCTGCCAACGCCTTCGGCGACCGGGACGAGTGCTGCCGCATGCTCGAAGCGTTGAAGTGGAAGGGGCTATTTCAGCTCAACAGAGATATATCGGTCTGTTCCTCATCTATACTGCTATAGATACTACTCCCCACAAGGGCGGATCCAGGGGGGGGGTCATGGGGGTCATGACCCCCCCCCTGAGCTGGTTCCAGTTAACTTTGTATGATGGCATGGACATAAAGAAACTCCGAGCATAGCTCTCTCCATCGCTCTCTGAGTGACCCTGAGCCTTCTTATGAGGCCCATAGTTAGCGACCATATCTCGGATCCGTAAGTGATCACCGGCAACACGCACTGTTCGAAGACTTTGGTCTTCAGGCACCGAGGGATGTTGGACGAGAAGACATCGCGGAGTTTCCCGAACGCTGCCCAGCTGAGTTGGATTCGGCGGTTCACCTCTTTTTCGAAATTGGACCTACCTAATGGTATTGTATTTTCAAGGTATGCGTACGCGTCAACAATTTCGAGCGCAGAGTTTTCAACCACCACTGGATGGAGCGAAACATGAGTGTTTGACATAACCTTCGTCTTACTCATGTTCATTTTAAGTCCAACCTATTGAGAAACTCTGCTGAGGTCATTGAGCATTGTGTTGAGATCCTCCAGGGTCTCTGCTATAACGACTATATCGTCAGCGAATCGCTAGTGTTTGATGTACTCGCCGTTGACGTTGATGCCACATCCGTTCCAATCCAGTAGCTTACCAACGCCGCCAACGCCGCCGTAAACAACTTTGGAGAGATGACATTCCCCTGTCGCACTGCTCGCTGCAGTTGGATTGGTCTCGTAGCTTGGTTTTGGATACGGACTGACATAGTGGCGTTTTCATACAAACACTTTAGCACTTGGATATACCGGTAGTCGATTCGGCATCTCTGCAGAGATCTCAACACAGCCCATGTCTCCACCAAATCAAAGGCCTTCTCATAGTCCACAAATGCTAAGTAAAGTGGCTGGTTATACTCTTCAGTCTTCTGTATAACCTGCCGCAGCGTATGGATGTGGTCTATGGTACAAAAGCCTTTTCGGAATCCGGCTTGTTCGGGAGGCTGGAAGTCGTCAAACCTATTAGCGAGACGATTTGTAATGACCCTCGAGATCAATTTGTAGACGTGGCTCAGCAGCGAGATGGGTCTGTAGTTCTTCAGCAAAGTGTTGTCACTTATTTTGAAAAAGAGAACCACTACGCTCCTGTTCCACGCCTTGGGCGTTACTCCTTCGTAAATGACGAAATTGAACTTTAGCTGAAAGACTTTCAAAATCGGTTTTCCACCCGCTTTCAGCAGTTCAGCTGTGATTGCGTCAACAGGCGCTTTGTTGCTTCAACTGCTTGAGAGCCATTCTAATCTCGTATAGGCTGACGTCCGGAATATCTGCGGTATAGTGCCGGGTTAGTTTGCTCTAGGGTCTCCAGCCAAATCTTGGACAGGCTTCTGGACTGAGGTGTATAAGCGACCGTATACATTTTCGACCTCCCTCATGATATCAGGTTTCGAGGAGATAAGACTGCCGTTGCCGTGCCGTTGTCGGTCTTCAGACGCGTCAGCTAACTCTTCCCGGTAGACAGATTCCTGGCGAACACTTCCGAACCCCTGTTCCGCTCTATATCCCGGTGCCAACATTTAGTACCATCTCTCGTCTCACACGAGACACACTAGCGCGACGTCTTCGCTCCCAATTCTGTAAACTGTGTAACATTATTGGGATTAAACATTTGTTCGCGCTAATCAGTATTTTATTAGGATCAACCCAAACAATCCTAGTGTCTTTGATGCGCTCGGTGTTATAAGCGCGTAGGTCGCGCGTTTGTAATTTTGAGATCTGTCTATTGATCCGCTGGTATTCTGATCTACAGAAGACTGGAGTCTCATCTCACGGTTCATTCACCACGGTTATGGAATATACATGGGCTGCCTTATTCCGTGCGTGATAGTGCTTCTCTGGATGTCTTCAAGAGAAGATGGTAATATGTACCTACGTGTATACAGTCATTATGTGTTAAGTTTTTCAAGTGTACAATAAAGAATAAATATTTTTAAGTAGGTACAGTACTTACGTACATTAATAAAATACCTACTTTTTACTTGTATCTATTGTTATCAAAATTAAATTGTATCTAAGTTCTTGACTTGACCACGACTAAGTATGTGAGTGTGACCCCCCCTGACACCAAAGCTGGATCCGCCCTTGACTCCCCACTACTTTACTGGTCAACGGTCTAACATGGATCCTGGCCTCAGACTAAGTATTATTCAACCTAGCGCATGTACCATAGATCGTAATAGAAGGCATGTACACACAAATTGGATCCGTCACAAACTCCCTGCATTGCTTTCATAAGTCATGCGTGATGCGAAGTCTTGGAAGATCTATGCATGTATCATATAGGAATATCTGTTATATCCTACAGGACGTTTTCGATAAATAAATAAATAAATATATAAATAAGATAAATGTTGACTAGTCAGCCTCATAGGGTTTTCGAGAAAGTAGTAATTATAGTTACTGTGTAAAAATGTATGTGAATGTAGCAACGCTTCTTTGGAAAAGTGGTAATTTTTGGAAAGATCCATTACGCATCGTTTCAGCCGACGGTCATCCACTGCTGGACAAAGGCCTGCAATGATTTCCAGCTCACACGATCCTGCGTCATGCATCCGGTGACTCCCCACGACTCGCTAAATGTAGTCAGTTCATTTGGTCGGTTCTGCCAAGATTGCGCTTTTCCATGCGGGGTCGTCACTCCAGCATCTTGGGGTCCCCAACTTTCATCGGCTCTACGAGCAATATGCCGTTGCTATCATTACCCAATCTATATGCATTTAAATAGGAGATGCAATCATACGAAGGAGAGTTGAATCATCTAGCAACGTTAGAAGAGTTCCTACGAGTGAAAGGCTCTAGAAGGATCTGCGAAGCCGACGAAAAGGAGGAAATAAAGCGCCAGGATGAGATACAACGATGTGAACAGGAGATCGCTTACCATGACGCGCTGTTGGAAGAAATATTTGTATGTATTAATATTTGGCCCATAACCTATAGTTGATACAATTAACCCTACCGCGGTTTATCTACTACAGGTGTCAATAACAATGTTTCAGGGTTACGCTGGCTCAGATAGATTAACCACAATAGTTAAGAACTTCAAATCCAGTGAGATTCAAAACTTTTCAATTTTTGAACTTCTGTGTCAAGTATTGCAGGAATCAATCATTATGAGGCGAGATCTTGAAATTTTACGGCAGCGCATTTGTAAGAACCAAAATTAAATTAATTAGCTTCATACATTAAACTTTCTTATTTCTAATCGCCGATAGGAAACCGAGGATATGGATATCCGAATGATTTACGTAAACCTTTTTCGTACAAGCAAACAGCAGAGCCACCTGTTAAAATTCTATAGGTATACCTACTGCGACCTACCTTTGACGACCGAATGGCGTAGTGGTAGCGAACCTGCCGTCTGCGTCGGAGGTTGTGGGTTCGATTCCCACTACTGGTAAATGTTTGTGTGATGAGCATGAATGTTTTCCAGTGTCTGGGTGTTTTTCAATATATTATATTTATGTATATTAGTATGTATGTATATTTATCAGTTGTCTGGTACCCATAACACAAGCTATCGCTTACTTTGGGGCTAGATTGCGATGTGTGAAATGTCCCCTATATATTTATTTATTTATTTATTCATTTATTTACTGCTAAGCAAACTACGTCGTTACCTTACCTACTGCTAGTGACAAAACAAGCATTTTTGGGACTGGTAAACTGGTGACATTTTTTCGCGCCCTCGTACGCCCTTCCACAATAAAAACTAGTAACTATAAGGCCATTTAACCGCCATATCCAAAAACCGGCACTTTGATTATCGGTTATCGGTATTAGGTAAGTATCGGCAGAAGTTTGTTCTTTATACCGATATCGGGTATAGCACGATGGAAAAGACGATATCAATCCGATTTAGCGACACTATCGACACAGCCAAATTATCGGTGGTCTTTTTATCGGTTGTCGGCTTTTAGATGTCGTGTAGACGTATATTTAAATGCTAAAGGCGCCAGAGATAAATGCATATGAACCAGATCTTTGCATATATTCCGGTTGAGGAGTGCATTTGGGGAACATTGCTGGGATACGTCATACGAGTATGTTAAGATAATGATTCTTTAAAATTCAGTGGATCAACGCGACATAAACGAGGCTCGCGAAGAAAAACAGGACAAGCGCCTCGCTGAACTGAAACTGGAACTCGAGATGAAAAGGGCCAGGACTCAGCACATGCAGGAGTTGAACAACAACGCTGATGCGACCATCCAGAAAGTGTTGAGCGGAATTGACGATCTTGTCCGGTATATGTGAATTTATAATATTAATGGCTAGGACTCTTATTCAGGAGCCTAAATAATTAGTTAGGACTGCTCTAAAACAGGTTATAAGGTATTTTTTATGAATAGTATTATTGTATCGAAGAAGTAACATCTTGAACATTGCTTGCATTGGTCGAGCGGTGTAGGCCCAGATTGATTAATTTTTACACCGGTGGTGCAGCGAAGCCTTCCATTTGCTTGTTATGGTACCGCTGCTTTGTTACCGATGATGATTGGGCGATGCATAATTTTATTTGCCAATTACTCTGATAGTTATCACGATACCTTTAAGGTGCTTACTGTCTTACATTAATAGTTGTATTATTTAGATTGGCAAGATGTGATGTCACGCCATTGCTATCACTTTTGGGCAACCACAAGGAAGTAACGAAGTGGAATGTCCGCAAGTTCCTTCGAATCCTTGAAGCCGATGTTAAGAGTCTCATTGAGGTGGCCTACGGAGCCGTGAAGGTGATTTTTAGGGTCCCATTCCAAAATAAAACAAACGCGTAAAAACAGCGAGCTTATGGTGTAAATTAGTCCGTCACAGCAAATTTTTTATACCTAATATTTTTTCACATACCAAAGTAACTTTCAAATTTTTTTATTATTTTGTTACAAGAATGACGCAACTGTATTGATTTAATGATCTGTCTAACCTGAATAATACGAAATAGGGAGGCTGGTATAAAGATGAAATATGCACGTAGCGTAGGATATACATCGCAACGCAGATGCAATATAGTCTGCAGACTGCAGTAATTAGGCACCTACTTACTTAAAATGACAAGAATTCGGTATGAAGTGAAAACTTCTTTAGGCGCGTTGGGCATATTTAGGGTGGAAAAAAAACCAATGAACTCGTTACCATAACCGACACCTTAACACTGTTACCGTAACCGACACATCTGTTTGAGTCTTACGCTTCTGTCGGCACTCTCAAAAACCCACTTTTTTGACGTGACAACGTCTTATAAATCGATAGAGCCGGTTGCACGCACGAAAAAACATGACTCATCCGGCGTTACCTCGCTCATGCGGCGTTACCGGCGTTACCTCGCCAGCGCGGAACGAGTGACAAAGAAGACGTTGTCACGTTCAACTATCGTCAGTAAACCGACTTTACAGGCAACCAATTTTTTTGTAGCCTCCAGCTCCCACTCCCAAAGCCAAACCTAAAGGGCAAGCGGCTCCCGTCGCTACGAAGCTCGTCGCCGATCCTTATGTCGAAGCCCTGCGGCCTAACAGGATAGAAAAGTTGGTGCCCTACCAACCCTGCGCTTAGTAAGTTATGAATAAAAACTACTTCACTGTTACTAATAAGTAATAAATCCTAAATTATAGAATTTCTTTTTTGATATGTAAATAAATAAATTCTATATTATTGTTTTACAGCTGCGTCGAGGACTACATCATGAACTTAGTTTTTGAGGCACCAGCAGTACCAGCTGATAAGGAATACATCGAAAGCATATTTCATTTGGAAGACGTTAACACTAAATTCGGAATTTATACGCTCACTATTCCTGCGTAAGTTATACTACAATTCGGTTTATTGTCAAAACATTACGCCAACAGTGGTGCCACGGTGCTCACTGCGTTTTCGAGAACGTGAAAGTGGCCAAAATGGCGGAGCCTTAGTAGCCAAGATGGCGGAGCCTTAGCCCCTTAACCAGGGGGCTTAAACATCAACACCAAGGGCGTGCAGCGCCCCCGCGACACATCGCCCGGGTAAGGAGGTTTGTCTCGCCCGTACCCCCCGGAGGGAAATCACACCCGCCGGAGAAGAGAGGGAGAAGACCACGCTGCTGCTGCTGCTGCGTGAAAGTGGTGGACACAGATTATTAATTACCTACTCTCGAGTCGAGAGTCTCGACTTTTTATTCGATGCAGTAAAATGACGTTTCGTGTAATTTACTTGTAACATACACAGAATTAATTATTTACACCACAGAACATTATTCATTTAAGTATAGTCTGGTCATTAAGTCAGTTTAAGTAGGTAAAGTCCTTTTCATGAAAGAAGTCCCCAGACGCAGCGCTGTACTCACGTGACATTGGCATTTTTTGGCAACTTTTGGCATTGTAAACAATCTTTAAAGTGCACTAAGCTAGTTAAAAACTCACAAAAATCTAAACAACAACAAACGAACTTGACATCGACGAACGACAATATGACCGACCTGTCAAATTTAGTTCCAAAAATCACCGCGGGACTTCTTTCATGAAAAGGACTGTACCTACTTAACTGGGCAAATTACTCAGATGAAAAATTATTAAGGTAGGTACCTACCTATAAAGTTAAATACCACAGAAAATTTAACACGAATGAATATGCTCCGATCTTTGCCTGTCCCGAAAGGGACGAATGGATTAACAGAACTTAAAAGGTAGTTGAAAAGTAGTATACAGCAACACTGTAAAATAATTACCGGTGGATCGAATAATTTTGATATTTTAAATAAAAACAATGTATTTGCTTATTATAAAATATAAAATATCCCAATTTTACAAATTCTTTCTTTACCCTATTTATATTTTGTCCTGCAAATTTTCCTTTTCTTTAGATCTATTGTGCCCATGGCTTGCAAAGTTTTACTTGTTTCGTTGTTTCATAAAACCACACAATCTTAGTTTTATTTTTATTGTTTACTTATATGTATTCATTCAATTCAAAAACAATACTTACTTTTAATATACGTTTAATATCATAAATTAATATGTAATTATATTTTTGACAATAACACAAAGTTAAATGATAATCAAGTATCAAAGGTTGGTCGTTCTACAAAAACAAAAGTAACGTGTTGCCCGATTGCGATTTTTAATTTCTTTCAAAGTTATCGAAGTAAACTGACTTATTGAATTAATATTAAACTAATATTCACTTATTTTACAGTAAGCGTCATCCATACCGAGGACCCAAAAAAGATTGAAGTAAAAAAGAGTTGCAAGGGTTGTATTTTCCTATTTATATTATATTTTAATAAAATTATTTTACAACGATTGTTTGTTTTATTATTATAATATTTCCAAAAGGTAGAACAAAGTATATAATTAAATTGCAACACCACGGTCTTTGTCAAAGTTGCCACACACAGCAGATCTCCAAGTTTAATGGAAATATTATAGGTATCCTCAAGTGATTAGAATGGGACGGGCCATTATGTCAAATCAAAGTGACGGTGACATGGTACATACTTAAATAATTTATGTAACTATCTCATAAAACTTTAAATCCCGCATGAAATACCTCCTCTACGAGCTATCTCTAAACAATAAAATAATTATTATTTGTGTCAATTCTTTTTTTATACTTTTTTTTATAATAATATTAAGGAAATCTAAACTACCTTCGCAACGTTGTGGTCGCTCCTCACTAAACCCACGACTTTTAGCCAAAACATCGATTTCAAATGGTCAATAAACTATATTACTATATATATAGCTACTCGTGCTGATTGGCCACTGACTGACTCACTGACTGATTGATCACCTCTCCTGAACAATTTTGTATGAAAAATTTTTTTTTCGTGAATGAGGTCGTATAGAAGAAAAAAATTCATTCGGAGGAAAAATACGGAGAGCTGATGATTGAGGATTTCAAAGACGGGTGAAGAGCACGGCCAGGGTATTGAAAATAAGTGGGGGGTGCTCGACCAAATGTCATTCGAAACGTCATCCAATTGGCAGTGAGCTGAAAAAAAATTCAAAATGGCGGATTCAAAATGGCCGCCAAACGAATTTCGTCAATATCTCGAAGAGTATAAAAGATGGAAGAACGGTTTCTTGACAAGAAGTGATTAGGACCCGAAGGTCTATTCGATGGATGAAAAAAAATTCAAAATGGCGGAATTTATTTTTTCATAGAAAATGTATTATAGCGAGTTGATTCATATAGAAAAAATATGAGAAGGGATGATGACTGAGGATGTGATACTTTATAGGCGGGAAGACAGCCCGCGGGCCACATGTGGCCCGCGCTCTCACGCACCCTACTAGTTACCTATAAAGCCGCATTTAGATATTCGTGCAAATTGTGAGACGTGTAGCGAAGCAAATAACCATAGATCGTAATAGATAGTATAGTTTAAATACCTAATCAAAGCAAATAACGAACACGCACGTGTGAACACTGATTTCGCTATTCGCCGCGTGCTTCGTATTCGCGGTTTCGCGTTGAGAGCGGTTTTTCGGACACGAAACAAAGTGCACGAATAGCGAATACGAAATTGCTGTTCACATATTGGCCTACATTCAATTAACCCGACCTAGCACAACGTTTAAAAATGGACATCCTCCATGTTTGTGTGCGATTAACGAAATGAGTCACACAACGAATGCGTGAACAGTCAGTTCGCGTTGGTATTCGTATACGAATGTTTTGTCGAATACGAGACGAATAGCGAAACACGAATATGTAAATGCGGGGTCAGAAAACATATAAACGTCTCACTGACCGACGATACTGTCAATATAATCTTATTCCGATCTGTGGGTAACGTCAATATACATGGGAAATAGGGATTTTCACGAAGGCAAAGCCGTGGTCAAAACTCAGCAATTTTATTGAATAATATAAAAGTAATAGACGGAAAAATAAGCATCTTTTAGGCACACGAAAGTCTTGGCAAATATTATGAAATTAATTGAGGAATATTTAATTTTCATAGTTGGCCACACTGGTGATGTGTTGCTGTGTTTGAATGTGTGAGTGATGTTTCTCTCCGCCATTGATATTTCATAGCCGAGAATTGAAATAGAGTTGAACAATAATTCTAAATCGGCTAAAATCTATATCATCCCTCTCTCATTATTACTAATATTTAGCCATATTTCGTGCACAAACAATATATCCGATGGCAGACAGAGACACAGATGAGTTAAACATCGATAACGTAATAAAAAAATTATTAAAAGGTAAAGATCAGAAATTGTTACAAAGTGATATTTTACAGTGTAAATCTGTGTTTTGTGATATTTCATTTGAATATCCGATGATGTGATGAAAATATTAGTGTTTAGTAAGTGTTTGTGATGTGTTTATATTTGGTTTACAGTACGGGGCGAGAAGCCTGGTATGAATGTACAGTTAACGGAAATCGAGATCAAAGGGCTATGCTTGAAATCACGAGAAATATTCCTTTCACAGCCGATATTACTTGAATTGGAAGCGCCGTTAAAAATTTGCGGTAAGTACCTACATAACTTCGTTAGGTACTCTTGGCTGAGGCACTCAACTTTCGAAATGTAATTAATTGATACGAGGGATCTTTTCTTTGCTTGTTATGGCCAGTCCTAGCTAGTGGAAGATTCATTACTCTATAATTACTAGGCGTATTTTGTGTTCTAATAAGTTTCCCTCCATATTTTGAGTATGCAAAGACCATGATCAATACTGTTGTCCCATTTCTATCTATGCCCCAACGTTTGACACAGGTGATGTGTAAAAGTGAGTTGGAAAACAATATTACCATTGTATCCATGATATAAATGAAGATAAGTTATTCCTTTACTCAACTACTAAATATATTTAGAATGGATAGGAATATGGAGATAACTTATGCTGTAGTTTGCTAAATTCTTAGGTTTTTTATCTCAGAAATGCCATGGTTCTATGGGAGTTGACAAACAAAACCTGGTTAGCAATAACTCAAATATCTACCTAAGTATTTAAAACTTTACACGGGTTGTGTAGAAGAACCCATTTATGTAACAGAGTTAATATTTAGAATTTAATTACATTAGCATATAATAATTAGTTTACATAATAAAGTTGCACAACAAATCCATCACTTTATCGTGATGTCATTTTCATTGTTATCAACATGCTTGAAAACAAGCTGGAAAGTTTTTATTATTGAAAGTTCATTGTGCTCTTGATAACATCAAACAGGTGCAATATTAAAACAGATTTGTTTATAAACATGCCAAAAAAAAAAAAATATCATTTTATTTCATGAATAAATAATAACCGCCAAGTAGAGTCAATTTTTAGTATTTGTTGTTATTATAGCAGCAAAAGAAAACATCATGGCCGATTCTGTTGTGGAAAATCTCTAAACTAATTTAAAATAGTGCTGTCCTTTTCCATAGGGTGCACTTTCTAAAGGATAGCATTTCTTCAAATTAGTTTAGTTTAGAGATTTTCCACAACAGAATCGACCACACTATCTGTGAAAATTTCAAGTCTGTAGCTACCACAATTCAAGAGATACTACAGCCTGGTGACAGACAGGTGGACGGATAGCAAAGTCTAAGTAATAGAGTCCCATTTTTCCCTTTGGGTATGGAACCCTAAAAATGGGCCAAAAAATCATGTTTGTTTTATGGAGCCCTCTTTAATATTTATTTTATTCTAGTTTTTATAATTTGTTGTTGTAGTGGCAACAGAAATACATCATCTGAGATAATTTCAATTGTCGTAACTATAACAGTTCAAGAGATACAGCCTGGTGATAGACAGGCTGCAGAGACTCCGTAATAAAACCCCGCTAACACCTTATTTTTGTCCAAAACGTTCTGTTTATAATCTATGTGAAATTTGGATTATCTAAATAAAAAAAACTTATTCAATTTACCTCGCGAATACTCTCATTATTAGATTTTTCTTGCTTACTGAGGTTTAACAGTACATAATGAGATACAATCCAAGAACAGAAAGATAGACAAAATAGGGAGTAAAGATGCTGTACAGATAATAAATAAATTATTGTCTTTGATCCAAAGCTTTGTTTCTGACTACTAAAACCTTGTCCACAGGTGATATCCACGGTCAGTACTATGACCTGCTAAGGTTGTTTGAATATGGCGGCTTCCCACCAGAGTCCAATTATTTGTTCCTGGGAGACTATGTTGATCGTGGGAAACAATCATTAGAGACGATATGTCTGCTACTCGCATACAAGATTAAGTATCCAGAGAATTTCTTCTTACTCCGAGGGAATCATGAATGCGCCAGCATTAATAGGATTTATGGGTAAGTGCATTTCTAAAATCGAGTTTTCAAAGTACTATGTATGGAATCGTTTCCAGTATTAATTAGGCTATTTATTTTATTATTGTGTACATATATATACAAATACATAATATAAAGAAACATAGGATATCTTATTGCTACAAATGAGAATCTCTTCAAGATGCCCTGGATGCGAGAACAATTAAAACAAGATAAGCGAAGTAGCTACAGAAAACAAAAAAATTTGAACTAAATTCAAATCCAAACTTTATTATTTATAGACTAAGGTCTCCACATTAACTACCCATTGCAAGGTACTAAACGGACCCTATGGAGCCCGAAAAGAACTAACAAAACTGGGGTGGTTTGAATAATTTACTCAATTAGCATGTGTCTGAACATTCCATTATGGCTGTCATGGGAAATGACTTTGTAGCACAGACTTTGTAGCCATTGGCGGAATGGCTCGTCGCGTCCCGCCTTTGTGTTAATTTATACAATTTGTTTTCATCAAGACTGTAGTATAATAACTAAGTATATGTACATTATAATAAAATGTATAGAGCAACTAGCTGACCCGGCAAACGTTGTTTTGCCACTAAGAATATAGTTTACGACCTACTCTCAAAGCTCCCGATTATATTGACGTCACACCTCATGAATACTATTATAGTAGCTTCATGCGGCTTCATTCAAATTTCTATGATAGAAGACTCTCCCACTCCAAAATTAAAATGCCTGTAACTTTGCAAAAATTTGTTTGTTTTTTTTTTCAGCGTACGTCATTATTTTTATCCTAGTTTATAATAAAGTAATAATATTTATCAAATTCAAAAGTAGGAATATACCCAAAAATGATAACAATCTGAAATTACAATGAAATGTAAATGAAATGTTTAGTTAGGGCCAAGTTAAATGTCGTTCCACATTAATCTAAGATAGATCTATTTCATTCTTCAATCTAATTTACAACATTGACAAGGGTTGCTATTGCATCCATCATTGAAACCAAATCCACCCCAATTGTAGAGCATGTTCCCCCTCAATCCTCAATAATTATATCATGTTATGCGTGAGACGTGAGTCACAAATGATTCATTGCGAAGGTCGATAGGTGTTCAAGTTCGCTATTGCGTGTCCATTACTTTAGCCGAAAACTTGCTCTAAATACTAAAAGGTTGACTAAAGGTAAACCTAAAATAACTATAATATAGCAAAACACTTGTTATAAAGGATATGAATTGTGACTACTATAATTAATAATAATTATACTATATTAGTGCAAACCCTTGGATAGAATATGATATCGTTATTATGCTGACTGCCGCAGTCTGTCTGGACTTTAGACTATAGACAGTGCAATAAAAAGAGATTAAACAAAACAAGTAATTTCAGGGTTAGCGTCCTGTCAATGTTCTGTCAGGGGCAGGATTTTTTCCATTTATTCATGCAGTTGTCAAAAACAAGTACACACCAAACCTGAATATGAACCATTGTATTGTAGAAGGTATCAAGTGGTGCTACTTATTTTAATCCCTTAATTCCTTATCATCAGCTGTTGCATTAAAAATGACATCATCATAAAATCCGATAACATCAGTTGTATTTTGAAGATAATACTGTTTATCACGACCATTGTTAAGGGTTGCCTGCGATGCAAGCCATTAGCACAAGTATTACACCCTTAGGCCCCGCACTTGCGTCAGCCTGGGTGTGTGTTAACTCATAGTGAAGCTGTCAAAATTGTCCAATGAGAGACGTGGACTCTAGGGTTAAAAATATAAATATTATCCCGCCGTTTCGCGCAAGTGGACCTTAGGAAGTTAGCACAGGGTTATCTTTTACACCACAAAAAATTAAGTGCAATTGTAATGCCCTAGCATTTTGTTTTCGAGTAGTTTTTACCCGCAGCTCCGATTGCGTGTAATTCGGTTTTTCATCAATCCTGTTGGAACCATTTTTCCCAGGGTAAAAAGTAGCCAATTGGTAATTCCAAATTTCAGCCAAAGTGGTTCAGTAGTTGCGGCGTGAAGGAGTAACAAACATACACACACTCACACACACATACAAACATTATATTATAGTATGACATCACAACTTAAATGCCCCGTCAAATGCCAAACAATAATTAGTGTTGGCAAAAAGGAAAGCCCTTTTGCCGACTTTTTTGCTAATTGCTTCTACTTAACGCTTAATAGTTCAGCAAATTCATGAAATTGTTGCAATTTGGATCAACCTAATATTATGTAAACAAGTTTAACACTATCATTGCCTTTATCATATCTGATAAGAGTATTTAAAAAAAATACTATCATGCAAATGAAGTGGACATTAGCTTATAAATTGGTTGTTATTAATTTTGATGCTTGCACGTGCGGCGTTTCCGAATATTATAATTTAACATCCGTGGACTGTTATGATGGCCATTGGTATCAACTCAGATTTTCTCTTCTTTTACGTTAGATGAGTCTGTCGTTTTATTTTTACTTGCAACTAGACCAAATTACTTAGGGTGAGGAAAGGGGATGATTATGGAAGAGAGAGATGACGTAGTTAATACAGTCCCATAAATCAGACCTTGTCGAGCATCTCTGTTCGAGTATTTATTTAGCGTGAAAAGGGGATAATTCCAAAATCATTCATGTTAGAGATAGCGTGGCGCGATTTGGAATTTATCCAGTTTCCCCGCGACACGTGTACCATGTGAATCATGTTGGTTCTTAAACACAAATCTATATTATCAAGAGTTACGATTTATAATGAATAACATGTAATTGGAATAACTCACTTCACACGCTAACACGCACGCACGCACGCACACACACACACACACACACACACACACACACACACACACACACACACACACACACACACACACACACACACACACACACACACACACACACACATGCACAAGAGACACACTCAAGCTGTTTGTTCATATTAAAGTAGTCAATAAAATACTTTCTGTAGCATAACATCATCCATTCCAAAACTTGTCTGAAAATTAAATAATTCATAATTGGGGAAAGCTGTGTTAAATACTGTTTCTTTTATTTGAAACTCGCAAGTTGTTGATACTGGTCCAATATTGAACGTTCTTTTTATTCCATAAGCCTCGAGTTTTTATCTGGCTAAACGCCAGACTAAAAGTGGAGTACTTTTGAGCCATAAACCACCCGTTGGGAGTTCGAGCATCATCTTGACTTTGTTAAGCCATACTAACACGTGGTAATATTGTTTTCAACATATAGTGAATTTTTAGTCCTACAGTACAACAATATGTATCTTCCAGTATTACAATAAGGTATTGACTGTTGTTAATTTTGATGATGCTACCACATATACATACAATGATATACAACATCGTTACGTAAGGTCATCTTGGAAAAAGCTTGTTCTTTTCCTTTAAATTATCATAACTCATACTTTATCGCCCAGAAGAGCGATTCACGAAATGCGTGCATTTTGAGAAGTGAAATTGGTAAGAAATGCGGCATTTGGGTGTAATTTGGGTGTCCTGATATATATTTATTTATAGAAAAAAAATTACATAAAATGCCGCCGGCGTTCACTCCGTAATGTCAATGTGACACCGTCGGTTTTCTGCAATTTATTTACTTTACCAAAAATGACAATCATTTATCGTGGTCCTACAGACTGCTCGTTTCTACTGGTCCAGTAATCCTATCTACAATCCTATAACCTTTCTCTAAGCATACGTAATGTGAACTATACGAAAAAAAATACACGAATCCCGATACTCCTTGTGCCTTGTTCTTTACATGCCTCATGTATTTGAATTAACCTTGGGCTTTCCCTAGCCACCCTTAAGCCACTTGCGATATCTCGGGGGAGAAACTCTACGTAGCCTTAAAAAAATCGATGTTAGAGGATAAAGAGTACTCGAGTCTCGTATAAAATTCCTTTAGGGCGTCGATCTATTAATGATGCGCGTAACGTAGGTGTCTGCGTCGCGCAGACGTGATTTATCGTTAATTTACTCCAAAGCGCTACTTGGTTTTGACGTGTAAGTCATTGTCAAGGATGATAAATCACAATGATAACATTGCATGATCGCCAAAAGTTGTGGTTTTTTTTTAATAATATAGGCTAGCGCTTGACTTTGATCACACCTGATGGAAAGCGATGAGGTCTAAGGTGGAACGCACTTGCCTATTGACGACCGAATGGCGTAGTTGTAGCGAACCTGCCGTCTGCGCCGGAGGTCGTGGGTTCGAATCCCACTACTGGTAAATGTTTGTGTGATGAGCATGAATGTTTTCCAGTGTATGTGTGATTTTCAGTATATTCATGTATATTTGTATGTATGTATATTTATCAGTCATCTAGCACCCATAACACAAGCTATCGCTTACTTTGGGGCTAGATTGCGACGTGTAAAATGTCCCGTATATATTTATTTTATAGGAAATGCCTATTCACTCTTTATTTGAAGGCGCTCAAGTTGAAGGAGTTGGGAAAGACAGTGCCTGGGAGTGAAATCCAGACCTTTGCAGTGCGTAATAAACATTTTAAGTCGCAGCTGCAACTTTCTCCTCCAGCCGAGAATATCGGCCTACCAAACCATTCTGATGTCGGCATTAAATTGAGATTTCGTATGTTATTTTGTCCACAGATTCTACGACGAATGCAAAAGGAGGTACAACATCAAGCTATGGAAAACTTTCACGGACTGCTTTAACTGTTTGCCGGTCGCGGCGATAGGTGAGTGCATTATTCCTTTATTAGGATTCTTATCTGTTGCCGCTATAACAACAGCCACTAGAATAAGAGCTCCCATACAACAAACGTTATTTTTTGCCATTTTTAAAGGCAATGGTATAGACTCCTTCGTGCGCGAGTTCGACTCGCACTTGACCGGTTTTTTATTATTGAATTCACGAGGCAAAAACTGCAAAGACGTTTCCCAGCGATTTACCGTTGAGGTATGGTGCTGCAACAACCGGTATCTGTTATGATACTCCTGCGGGGCTAGGATGAACGCGTAGAGATATTTTTTTTTGTCTACTTTTGTCGATCTCTTTTCTCTTTGTATCTATATGGATTAGAAAGAGAAAAGAGATCGACAAAAGTAGACAAAATTATCTCTACGTACGCATGCTGCATAGGCTGGTAACCTGGTGGCTACTATAATGTTCTCATCACTCGCTGACAAAGCTAGTTAAAACTTACATCCGGAATAATTAACTTTGTTGTAAGCTATTCCCTTTTAGGAAATGAGTTAGCTGCGAGCAATGACAGTTCTCGTTAGTATTATCTCCGGATGCCACGGAAGCGTTTAAAACTCACAAAACAACCAGTTTGCCACGTATTTCTAAGATAGTTTGGGGTGTATGTCATATATTTGTTATTCTCAAAAGTCTAGGACCTGGGTTATGCAATTTTCTTGACTTTTGATTCCTACTCTATCGCGATAAATTGACCTAGATTTTTGCTACTTTCGCAGAAAAATAATAACATTTTCCCTGGAAGATTGGGATCTTGCTGGCAAGAACTTAACTAAACTATTTAATTATGTTTTCGCTATAGTACTCGTTTACTAAACGAATTAATAACGCTGAACCCAAGTGAAGGTTACTGCTGTTTGATCGACTTACGACGTGTTACGTGCTTTGTTCAAGGTTTAGGCCTGCCTGTAATATTATGTATATTATCTGGTTGTCTGGCTTAAGATTTTTTTTATTTATTTATTTATTCAATATAGGTTTACGCTTCACCACAATCTCACCTGATGGAAAGTGATGATGTGGTCGAAGATGGAGCGCGCTTGCCTAGAAGATGCCTATTCACTCTTTTTTTTTCCCAATTATGATTATGTATTATATCGAAATAATAAAGCATCATTACTTCCGCCATCGAGTGACCAATTTGCTGCTTAGCTGAGCGTGAATCTGTTAGTATAGCAATAAACACGTCCCGTGGGCTGTGGCTTTTGTTTCTGATGCCAATGTATGCAATATTCGGTCTCGTCGAGGTTAATATTCTGTAAAATTTACACTTGTAGTTGATGGTCGCAGTTACCCATTGTTCGTTATACATTGCTGGTTCAATAAGTAAAACGATAGGATATTCTGGCAAACCTTCAATGGATAATAATATAATAGTTATATCATAAGATACAGAATAAGGACCATTAAGGTTTTAACAATTTAGGTAGCAGTCTGAAGTCATAATTATCCGTTAGATTTTCTCATCACGGAAGAAAAGAAAGGCAAAAAGTAAAGTTGCATGTTATGTTTTCATTTTTAATCTTATCAAAGTTGTCACATTGATAATACTCGAATATTTAAAGATCGGTGTTGACAATACACAAGTTAATACCTATTTATATATTAATAAAAATTACAACATGTTTCCTTTTGTTTCGAAATTCTCGATAAAAATAATCCGTAAATCCTGATGGTTACAAAGGAAGTACGCTATAAAACAAATATTTGGCCACTAGTACACTCGGAAATATTTTACGGCATAGCTGTAACATACTTCGTAAGGCATCAACGCTATTCAAACTGCTGATGCAATTTCCGTCAGGAGAAATTAACGTCTATCAAAAAGTCGACTTCAAGCTACTTTTGCCTTACAAGTTACAGTTCAATGTCACACGATTTGACTGAGTACCGCACTGCGCCGAAATAGTAGAGAACCCAGACAGGTAGTAATTTAGTTAATCCGATAATTTAGTGATTTAACAATCCGGTAACTTAGGCCTAGACTAATTGGGCAGCTATGTATGAGTACTATCTATACTTATAACAAAACTGCAGCGGGTCGAATTCTGTACATTGATGATATTTTGATAATTTTTGTTGGAGGGCACTCTTTAGTTGATACTGAAGCCAAAACTGTAAGTTGTTTCATTTTTGTCTGTCTGTAGTAACAAATAATCAATGATCCATAAAACAATTCTTCCTCATTTTTTTCGGACTACTGCGTGTTCGATTTAAAACTTATTATTAAACCACACATAAATATTATCATAAAAAATTGATAAAAATCATATTTGTATTGTAGCTGAAGCTACGGCCGAAAAAAGTAATCAAGTAATGTTGAGCTGTTTATCATTAAAATAAGTACCTACCAATGATATTGAAGCTCAAATGAACCCGTTGTATCCGAAACAGACATTACGATGAGAGAGAGAGACAAACGAAATCGAAACATTAACAGAATAGCTTGATTGGAGATTGCAGAATTAGGTCCAAAATAAGCAGTGCTACTTAAAATATCAAAAAGGCAACGGAAAGAGGAATAGGTAAATAAAATAGATACAAATACAAGTAACAAGACTAATGATAAAATACTAAGCTATCAAGTCATGCGTTATCACGAGGAAGTGTTTGCCAAACCTTGCAAAAATACTCTTGTGATATCGTAGCTACCTAATACCTATATGTACTGCATTTTTCCTATTAACATAAATATAATTTCAAAAAAGCAGATATTATTTATAATAACTATGCTTTCTGCATATTATATGCAACTAACATGATAATATATCATATTAGTGCTAAAGTAAACTACACATCATACTCGTAATTCATACAAATATCTTGCATTATTATATTTTTGTCTGGTTGATGTTTTATCCACACCTTATTTACTTTGACTGGATCTTAATCAAAGCTCGTTGGATCTAGATCGCAAGCTCTGATTCCACCTACGAGTGCTAATTAAAAGCGAATACCGCAGCTAGCGTCAGCACTCATATTATTTATCTGTGGGCATTGTTGTAATTTTAAATTTCAGCCTATCTTTACACCCACTACTTTGTATCCATTTTTTTTAAATCATTTTACAAAACTTTTCTTTTCTCATATTTGAACGTAGATATTCGAATGATCCGATTGAAGTGATGAAGGCAACATAATAATTTACCTGCTACGTTACTTTTGTTAAATTGTAATAATTGACATGAAACATGACGAATTAATTAAAATATTTGCCAACGATATTTTATTCTATTCAGGCGTACAATACAATGATGTACGGAATACGCAAATGGAAGTAAAATATGGAAAGTTATACTTCTTGGCATTTAGACGGCAGCATTACCTCGAACAAACGAGACTGATGTGTGTAATATGTTTTTTTTTTCACATATTCTCTATCAGGTCTCTAAGCATACAATATCTTGTTGAAATGAGAATGTTTTATATGCTGCAGTTCAAGGCTATGTTTCACGATTGTCAATGATGACGTATCCAGCTACTGTTACCTAATCAGCTGATTGGATTGAATCTTTATACACGTACATAAAACTTATTGTTACTACCTGTCGTTTAATAGGCTCTATAAAACTAATTCCACTTCAGGGTTTATAGACACTATTTCCTCTAATGTCTGTAATATTTCCTTTGTTATAGATACCTATGCGATTTTCTGATTTATCAGGTTGATTGATCTTGCGGTGGTTCTTATCTAGGTTTGGTTAATATAGGTTCTGCAGTGTAAGAGCTCTATCAGCTCTTTACCAAAATCATGTAAAGCATTTTTGGCGAATGATTATTCGATTTAGCGCTTCGCGCGTGGCAGTGTAATCGTTAAATGACAAGCGTAAGGGTTTTTTTTAATTTATAGTTCTGTCTCCTGAAAAGAAATTAGGTCATCAAAGCTTATGAAATTTTCATCGCTATATTATTAAAATCTTCATTATATTGTACCACGATTCACGAATAAAATATTATATCGGGAATATGTATTTCAAACTGGAACAAAGTTTAGTGATCTCGCCCTCGCTCGGGGGATGGCAAATTAAGCTGTGCCTTTTGAAGCATGTGTCTACAAATCTAAACTTTGCCTACTTTTACGCATTTACATGAATAATGGAATTTCACGTAAATACACCTACTGAAAATTTACTTTATTTCAAGCTTTAGGTTTACAAGTAGAGTTGAACGTTGATTTACAATTTGTCGGATTTCTACGAGGTGTCGATGACATGGTATCTTTTTATTTGATATAACATTTTCTCTCTCTGATTGATGTTATTTGTCTTTTTGATCCTTAATCACGCGCATCCTAAATTAGATTTATTGCGCAGTTTTTCAAACGTGCGAATACAAAAGTATATTCGACGCTTGGACAGGGTGTTGCTGGTATGACGCCCGTTATGTGTGCACACTGTATAAAATTTCACATTTCAAGACTTCTTTGCGACGTATGGGTCAATTTACAACGCCGCGGAATGGAATGGAAACTACTTTTTGCAACGAAATTCTACATAGCATAATGAACTTTATGTCAATTGTATAACATACAAATTAAAATTAAAAAGGAGCAAAAAAAACCGTGGCGCGTCTTCCGGGGAATCCTCGGGCATTCTCGAGAATTCCCCTAGCTACTGTAGGCGCGGAATCCGCTATATGGAATCCACGAGAAGTGGCGCGAAAGGGGTATCGCTGGAATACTGGTGCATTCCAGCGAATTTTCGCGTCATGAGGCGAAATTGACGCTTCCCATTCCTTTCCGCCGCGGTGTAAAATGAGCCTTATCCTTCATTTAGCAACGGCCTTCTAACGCTTTCAATCTCTTAGTTAACTTTGTATTCAGATCTTGAGTAAAAAACTCTAACGGAGGATATTATATTTACTTTGTGTTTAGACCGTTTATTGATTCAGCTATAACAAACAAACGTATCTACACAGTACACTAGCCAGACATGTTTTCCTTAGAAATCACTACGAATGGACCGACAGTCGCTATTGACTCGTCGACAGATGTGAGCCATTGTCTCAAAGGAGGAAAGTTATTGTGAGACTGTGTAGCTTCCGCTCGCATCCAATTACAAACACTACTTCCTTTAAACCTATTGCAATCCACGGACAAGATGTTCACGACTCTATTATTGCATATTAAAAGATTCGTTTTGGCATATAAATAAACAGGAACATTGCCATGACATAGTATGTGAATTTTGCGCAATGTAAAATAACGTCAGCTATACATAAAATGATAATTCATCATCAGTGAATTAGGCCGGTGTGAAAGAATTCAGGGAATTTTCAAAGAAACTCAAGCTCTTGCAAATAACGCATATCCCAAGATTTCTAATAGCACAGATGCATATTGTTATGCAGCCCATTTACGTTTGTAATTCTAGATCTAGAGAAGAGATTTTCCTAATAGTTTCATAAAACTATAGTTTCATGTTTGTGCGATGTATGTCTTCAATCTCAAACCTCTGCCTCTGTCGGTACTTACTGTGCTGATAAAAGCAAATAATAAGGTCACAACGTGCTTCCATTTGTTCTTGTTATATTACGAAAACGAAACCTTTGACCTTTTGGGTAAAAGAAAAGTTATTGATTTCTTCATTTCAAAATATTAATGCTCAGTATAGGCTACGGCACTGCCACATTCTTTGAGGCAAGCTAACTATAATTCCAGTCGATCTAAAAGCCTTGCGGTTTTCTGTTTTGACCTACTTTGTAATTATATTGTGCCGATCTGCTCGCATGTATTTGCGGATTTATTAAAGATTCGATTACGTAACTTACGATTACGGCAATTGGCACTTTAGCTACGTTAAATATTGAAGACACGTAGATAACCCTATACTCCGACTTTTAATTCGATGATGCAGTAAGATTACGTTTCGTATCTAACTGAACTCCATTAATCCTCCTATATTTCACCAATAACTTAAAATACTATAAAATAAGAGAAGTGACTTTCAAAGCAAAATTATATTTATAGTGAAATACTTTGAATAATTTTTGTTTGTTTATTCAATTTACCAAAATGACAGTCCAAAACATAATTTTGCTGCATCAAGTTAAATCGGAGTATAAGTGAAGATTTTTGTATCTTTAAAATCCTCGAGGCACCCAGTCCCAGATCCCTGGAATGAACATTAAGGGCTTCAATCATGCTCTTCAGGAAACCTTGACCTAGTTGCTTGTAGGCCGTGAAGCCCTTATGTACCTACCTATATCAAACGCGAAACTTTCACGAAAATGGCGCCTGAATAATTAAAACCATTTCTCGTCTGAATTAATTGAGTTTGATGTTGTTTTCCTCTGTGCATACATTAATCAGATTATATTATATACTGTGTAATGTGTTTGTCTTATCTCGACAACATTCGCTCTGTATCTAGATGCCGGAAATGATAGTAGCACTATCCTCAAGTTTATTTCTATTTATATAAGTAATGTATAAGATTCGCGGAGTATAACAACGCCTTCTATTGGTATTAAATTACTCGCCTTTGAAGATTTTATTGCGTACGAGGATCGTATGAAGCTTTATTATTTGAATGTAGGCCACTCTTTGCTTGCACAAGCTATATATATATTGTCGATTGGTTGAAAAGTTGAACTTATCATGATAATATTGTGTTTTAATATGTAACAAATTATACTTTTTCGATTAGGTCAGGTTAGATCGAATCTGAAGTGACAATAGGCGGGGGCGGGGCACATGGCGCGTAAGATCAATGGAACCCGGGAACCGAAGATATTGAAATGGCGGCCCCGCACTAGTGTTAGATTCTCAATATTGCAGACGCTCGTGATCGGGTTGAATCGGCTGTCAAGCGTAGCTTATTTCTGAACGCATAGGGCTCGGAGCAATTAACAATAGGAGATGTCAATTTTGACAACTGGGAAGGGTGATGTTTCAGATTCGATTCGTATTATGGTCAAGCAATTAAAACATTCTTGTAAGTAGGTATTTCTTTGGATTTCTATCACTAGTAAGACCACCATTGGCAGATCACCAAACAGGTGGATTGATGACATTAACAGACACTTAACCGTTAAACATGGCATTACGGCTATAGAGCAAAATGTCTGAGAAAACAATTTTAACGAATTTACGAATAAGTAACTATAACCAATGGATTGATAACATCGAACCTGAGACTTGAAGTTGTGAAGAGCTGGCGCTGCGGTAGTGAAATAAATTCGTAAGAGCATTTGCACGTACGTAATGTTATTTATCATCCTGGGACGTGGCGGCTATCTCACAGAAGTTTATTTTGGAGCGAACTCGATGGGCTGCATGTCAACATCTAAAATATTATGATTGGCCTTCAGCACCAGAATCCAAAAGGAAAATTTTGATTAATTTAGACATTTATGTATTTATTTATATTAGGGATTCTGATAATTAATTGGCCACTCACTCTCCATTCTCCGACTAATATGTATTAATTTAGTAAATATAAAGTAAAGTGTAACGTAAAGACGTAAAGAGTGGAAATTTAAATTGAGGAAATTTAATTGAGTTTTCGTTCATTATAAAGCAAGTATAAAGTGCCAATGAGGTGGCACTAACGCATGTAAATGTACCTATACATCAAAGCAGAGCATGTGTTTCGAGCCCCGGGTTCCCGGTTAGGAATCTGAAATCACTCAGTTATCACTGGACATAAACAACGTGGTAAAAATATCGATTGCTCCATTGACGCCTATAGCCGCTGCAAATTACCACCACGTGTCAGATCAACAAACTCAGTGACGTCATTGCGGCGGTGGTGCGGTGCTTTTGTCTATTTTAAGAATAGAGCTTCCGCAGGCGTTATGAAATTTCTTTGCGGGCTCATGAGCCCGAACGCTTATGAAAATCAAATATGAACAAGTCGGCACCTGCAAGCAATTACACTAGTCGCTATAAAAGATACCCAAATACTAAAAGTTCTTATAAAATTTAAAGAGCTCCCTCGTTTTCTCCGAGATCCCATGCTCGATCCTGACCTGATGACCATTTAACAACCTAGAAAGTATACTCTTTCAAACAATACCCAAATCGCTTCAAATGTGCTTGCTCATAAAATTAGAAGAGTTCCCTCGACTTCTCCTAGATCCCGTCATCAGATCCTGACTTGATGATCATGGGACCATCCCTTTCAAACAAAAAAAGAATTTTCCAAATCAGGCGTTTTCGAGTAATCGGGGAACATACATAAAGAAAAAGATTCCGACGAAATGAGGACCTCCTCCTTTTTTGAAGTCTGTTAAAAATGTCAAAAATCTTTAAAATAACAGTTCGAGTTACTGATTTCGTAGCATTAGTTAATGCATATAATATCTCCAAGAATTAACGAACGAAGTTTGTACTCAAAGGTCACTTTCGAAGTGACCTTTTGATAGTTTCTTAGACCTTTGTCTGTCTCATCTTTTCATGTATTTTACTGCAACTACCTACCTAGTATTTTATTCATTTTAACAACCTTCTCAATTTCCTTCATGATTATTTATAATACTGCCCAAGTAGCAAATTATGCACCTAAAAGAGTCCTAGGAGTGTAATTTTTTTATTCCTATAGAAATTCTATAAACGTTTATAGAGCCGCATTTGGGCGCAGTTAATAAGACTGTTACGTCCTATATTCGTTTTATAATAGCCCGGTAAAGTGCAATTTGATTTTATAATTATCTTGTAAGGTGCTGTTACGAGAAAAAAATTTGTCCTATACATGTACTGTAAACCCACTGTATAAGCGCGATAACTTCTGTAACGCTCTAGCGGCTGCCGCTACTGGTCATTATTTTATTTAAGGCGTTTAAGCTCCTGCAGCTTTTTTAAGTGTGCACTATAAAATATAATATTTGCCAAGCGTAAGTAAATAAAGTCTTCACATATTATCAAGAAATAGAAAACTTGAAATTAATTGTCTTTTGTCTGCCTTGTATAAATGCTTACTCTACATGCGAAATAAATTTTATTGATAAATGTTCGATGAAAATAAACATTAACTTCAAGCCCCTTCAAAATTAAACATATTTATAATTATTAATTTCTTAATTTATATTTCAATTAATAAATATATTCGAATCAGATCATGTGTCATATGATTGCATTTATTAGAATCTTTTTAATGCTATTTAGTCATAGATATGACTTTACCAGGACATACCTACTGATCGCCATATTTTAATTTTAGGGTTCTTCTAATAGAAAACAAAAACAACACAACTGAGATTTCATGCATGTATGTTGAACTTTTCAGGAAGAACAATAAAGATGACCTACAAAGGTACTATTATAAGTGTTATTTTTTAGAAAATCTAAATTTAAAGGTAACAGTTTTTGGTATGTGTATGTTGTTAACCTATTATTATAAATAAAGAAGAATAATCTGAATTCTCGAATTTTATTTATTTTCACATAACGTGTATCGGTATTTATAACGTAACAAGATTATATTCTACATTACAAAGTATGTACTTAATAAAGGAATGAAAAATAATTCAGAGTTATGCTCAGTACACACTAGTTTACATTTTATATTGGTCATTCTGTAAAGTAGCTTCAATATTGTGAAATGTTATTCTTAATAGCCCATAGTCTTATATCGTCCCGCAATTCATAATTTTTTCAAATTCAGTGCGTTTGTCATCAACAAATTCACTATCACTGCTATCGCTGTTACCATCTTGATTAATAGAATCATCCGAATAATTATCTTCGCAGGCAGGTAGGTCTATTTTTATTTCACTTTGTACGGAACCATCACAAACTTCACCAGACTTTCTTTTGTTGGAGAAGGTTATCGTGTCGAACTCTGATCGTGATTTCATTTCTTGGTACTTTTTCAAAACATTTTTTGGATAATTGCCACTTCGCTTAAATCTTTTCCATTTATTTAAATCCATTTTTATTTAACTTTGCTTTCTCAAACATGAACACGTAAACAAAAGATGGCCGGAAGATTAATGGTGATCACTCTAGTAACCACAAATGCAGGACGCATATAAGTAGAATTTTACCTTTAAATATCTGAAGTCATGTCAGTTTGATGCCAACAAACTGTTAAAAGTCACGGCTGAAACTAAGAAATCCTATAATATATTTGACCTATAGCAGCTATAACTAAGACGATCATAAGACTACATATCTTATAGAAAAATAAACAAAACTTTAACTAGACCAAACAATCTTATTGAATGCCTCTATAGGTAACTTTGGTAATTAGTTTTATGCATGCTTTTATAAGATTGCCAATTCTAGTTAGTATCATATAAAATAAACCTACAAACGTTTATAAAACTAAGTTATAGCATCTAAAGTACTTGTAGCGCATAACGTCTTATAAAATGCTGCTATGTAATCAGTGGTCTTAGTCAAAGCGTCTACTTAATTTCTATAAGACGTTTAGTCCTTTAAGGCGATTATTATATGAGTATTTTGCTACTTGGGTGACGACTATACGATTATTTCAATAAAAAAACAAGCAAGAAAGCAAAAGTTTAGCAAGTAAATTAAATGTAATACTAATACTAAAAGTAAATAATATAAAATCTTGATCTTCATGTGCATATTTTACTGAAAGACTCAAACTGACTTTATGCGAACAGCGACTAGAGCGACTTTTTTTAGATAGAATAGTTGTCACTCTTATCTCTACTATCATAATTCCCTTACAGTACTCAAGTTTATCGAATTTCATGTCTAGATTATAGAACAAATAAATCATCAAATAGATACTTTCGCATTGTTGTTATTGGTGTAATAAAACTAGATAGTAAAAGCGAATAGGTACGCTGTGTACGATTTAAAATTGCCATTAAATCAATAAATACTAGGTATTTCTGATAAAACAGTGATAGAACGACAACAGGATGCTACGAGAAAGACGTATTTGTACAATATATTATGTATGTATATTATTTATTGTAACACAGCTTCTGAGGCAACGTTAGTTTTAGCTCTCCATAGTCGGAGTCCATATCATAGTCCGTGTATAATCTTATACTCGTGATCAATAACAACGTCGGTAGTCAACGTCTAGACTGTAGAATAATTTCTCGAGGGAGAAAGTTCATTCGTCGTGTCTGCGATAGGTTATCGTTGACGGGTGTCAATAATATGAAGCCGAACGTAGCATTTATCGTACGAGTGATTCGTAAAAGTGTTTTGATACATTCAGCTAACAATGCTAAGATGGGAAACCAGACGCGAGATTATCCATTGTCTGTACCGTGAGGTGCATTGTAAAATAAATTCGAATACATCGAAGATCAAACTCACTTGGAATGAAATCAAATAGAAGACCTTATATGGGACAGCGTAGAGATCCAGTGATCTCTCTGTCCTAAGTGGGTTGCGTAACTTGAACGTCGCTGGGTTACCAGTTACTAACCTATTGGAAAAAATCGGGGTTCCGGGTGTGTAATTGAGTCAAAAAACATTATACGTCATTGGGAGTCTGCCATACTTAATGTAGAAACCTATCCAGTTTCAGTTTAATTGGCTGAGGATAACGGTTTTCAAATTCAATTTCAAGTTTTCACATACGTCAAGACAAGTTAAATATTATAATATATAAACTTTAAAGGGCACTGTAATTTCCAGTCGACGAGAAAATCTTCTGCTGCCACGGCGGTCTGTCGCCCGACCTGCAGGCGATGGAGCAGATCCGACGGATCATGCGGCCGACCGACGTGCCCGACCAGGGTCTGTTGTGCGACCTGCTGTGGTCCGACCCCGACAAGGACACGGCCGGCTGGGGCGAGAACGACCGCGGCGTCAGCTTCACGTTCGGCGCTGAGGTGTGTGTCCCACAGCTCGTCACCTCGACCCCTTTGCGGAACCACTGCGGATCATGCGGCCGACCGACGTGCCCGACCAGGGCCGGCTGTGCGACCTGCTGTGGTCCGACCCCGACAAGGACACGGCCGGCTGGGGCGAGAACGACCGCGGCGTCAGCTTCACGTTCGGCGCTGAGGTGTGTGTCCCACAGCTCATCACCTCAACCCCTTTGCGGAACCACTCAGGGTCATGCGGCCGACCGACGTGCCCGACCAGGGCCTGCTGTGCGACCTGCTGTGGTCCGACCCCGACAAGGACACGGCCGGCTGGGGCGAGAACGACCGCGGCGTCAGCTTCACGTTCGGCGCTGAGGTGTGTGTCCCACAGCTCATCACCTCAACCCCTTTGCGGAACCACTCAGGGTCATGCGGCCGACCGACGTGCCCGACCAGGGCCTGCTGTGCGACCTGCTGTGGTCCGACCCCGACAAGGACACGGCCGGCTGGGGCGAGAACGACCGCGGCGTCAGCTTCACGTTCGGCGCTGAGGTGTGTGTCCCACAGCTCATCACCTCAACCCCTTTGCGGAACCACTCAGGGTCATGCGGCCGACCGACGTGCCCGACCAGGGCCTGCTGTGCGACCTGCTGTGGTCCGACCCCGACAAGGACACGGCCGGCTGGGGCGAGAACGACCGCGGCGTCAGCTTCACGTTCGGCGCTGAGGTGTGTGTCCCACAGCTCATCACCTCAACCCCTTTGCGGAACCACTCAGGGTCATGCGGCCGACCGACGTGCCCGACCAGGGCCTGCTGTGCGACCTGCTGTGGTCCGACCCCGACAAGGACACGGCCGGCTGGGGCGAGAACGACCGCGGCGTCAGCTTCACGTTCGGCGCTGAGGTGTGTGTCCCACAGCTCATCACCTCAACCCCTTTGCGGAACCACTCAGGGTCATGCGGCCGACCGACGTGCCCGACCAGGGCCTGCTGTGCGACCTGCTGTGGTCCGACCCCGACAAGGACACGGCCGGCTGGGGCGAGAACGACCGCGGCGTCAGCTTCACGTTCGGCGCTGAGGTGTGTGTCCCACAGCTCATCACCTCAACCCCTTTGCGGAACCACTCAGGGTCATGCGGCCGACCGACGTGCCCGACCAGGGCCTGCTGTGCGACCTGCTGTGGTCCGACCCCGACAAGGACACGGCCGGCTGGGGCGAGAACGACCGCGGCGTCAGCTTCACGTTCGGCGCTGAGGTGTGTGTCCCACAGCTCGTCACCTCGACCCCTTTGCGGAACCACTGCGGATCATGCGGCCGACCGACGTGCCCGACCAGGGCCGGCTGTGCGACCTGCTGTGGTCCGACCCCGACAAGGACACGGCCGGCTGGGGCGAGAACGACCGCGGCGTCAGCTTCACGTTCGGCGCTGAGGTGTGTGTCCCACAGCTCGTCACCTCGACCCCTTTGCGGAACCACTGCGGATCATGCGGCCGACCGACGTGCCCGACCAGGGCCGGCTGTGCGACCTGCTGTGGTCCGACCCCGACAAGGACACGGCCGGCTGGGGCGAGAACGACCGCGGCGTCAGCTTCACGTTCGGCGCTGAGGTGTGTGTCCCACAGCTCGTCACCTCGACCCCTTTGCGGAACCACTGCGGATCATGCGGCCGACCGACGTGCCCGACCAGGGCCTGCTGTGCGACCTGCTGTGGTCCCACCCCGACAAGGACACGGCCGGCTGGGGCGAGAACGACCGCGGCGTCAGCTTCACGTTCGGCGCTGAGGTGTGTGTCCCACAGCTCGTCACCTCGACCCCTTTGCGGAACCACTGCGGATCATGCGGCCGACCGACGTGCCCGACCAGGGCCTGCTGTGCGACCTGCTGTGGTCCCACCCCGACAAGGACACGGCCGGCTGGGGCGAGAACGACCGCGGCGTCAGCTTCACGTTCGGCGCTGAGGTGTGTGTCCCACAGCTCGTCACCTCGACCCCTTTGCGGAACCACTGCGGATCATGCGGCCGACCGACGTGCCCGACCAGGGCCTGCTGTGCGACCTGCTGTGGTCCCACCCCGACAAGGACACGGCCGGCTGGGGCGAGAACGACCGCGGCGTCAGCTTCACGTTCGGCGCTGAGGTGTGTGTCCCACAGCTCGTCACCTCGACCCCTTTGCGGAACCACTGCGGATCATGCGGCCGACCGACGTGCCCGACCAGGGCCTGCTGTGCGACCTGCTGTGGTCCCACCCCGACAAGGACACGGCCGGCTGGGGCGAGAACGACCGCGGCGTCAGCTTCACGTTCGGCGCTGAGGTGTGTGTCCCACAGCTCGTCACCTCGACCCTTTTGCAGAACCACTCCATTGATAATGGGGCCTGACTACCTACGAACTAAAAAACCTCACTACCGCCACACGATCTACCGGGAACTGCTGACGCATTTCTTAACTTTCGATAAATGTACCCTATGACGATTTGCCCTACTAGAGTTTTCAAGACATATAACATCTAAATCTACCTCTAGAATTACCAGTCCAATGTGAGGAAGGTGAGTATATTCAAAATGGTATTTTTTCATTTCACACTCGGCATGGTCTAACAGCACCCAATTGATACCCACCAACCCACCAACCCACCGCTAATTGATACGTGTACCTTCACCACCGGTAAGAAACATGAAGATGTGGGTATCCGAACGATTTACGTAAACCTTTTTGGTACAAGCAAAATTACTACTACCGAGCGAACATCGTGGCTAGGGCATGCAGAACCGGTTCCGGTTCTTAATTTTGAATTCCCGGTTCTGCACCGAGCTCAGAACCGGGTACCCGGGATTTCCCGGTTCTTGGTAAAAAAGTTTTAAAATTTTAATTAAAAGCATTATTTTTAATATTCCTACAAAAGGGGCTATTACGATTTGTAGTAAACATGAAATAGAAAATTATTTCCAAAAAACCGACTTCAAATGCCACTACAAAGAGTGAAATTATTTTTAGTGTATACCAATTTGACGTCAGGCGATTTTTTAAAATATTATCGTCTTTTCTTCGCACATGGAGTAGGTATTAGGAAGGACTATGATTGTACGAAACATTCAAGTGTTCTTATTAAATTTGAAGTTCCCTCGATTTCTCCAGGATCCCAACATCAGATCCTGACTTGATGACTATGAAACCATCTGGAAAGTATACTCTTTCAAACAAAAAAATAATTTTCTATAAAATACGTAACAATTGGATATTTTTAAAGAACCGGGAGAACCGGGAAGTCATATTCAGAACCGGTTCTTTTAACACCTTAAAAATCCCGGGATTTCCCGAGATTTTAAGAACCGGGAAATCCCGGGTGCGTGCCCTAATCGTGGCCTTACTGCTGGGCCTTAATTTTTGGCACCAGTAAACTGGCGAAATTTTTGCGTGCCGTCCGCCCTGTCCAGTGTATGTGTCTAGTACCGTCGCTAACGTTTTCGTCCCCGTTCAGGTGGTGGGCAAGTTCCTGTCGAAGCACGAGTTCGACCTGATCTGCCGCGCGCACCAGGTGGTGGAGGACGGCTACGAGTTCTTCGCCAAGCGGCAGCTCGTCACTCTCTTCTCCGCGCCCAACTACTGCGGCGAGTTCGACAACGCGGGTAAACCAACATTGCTTCCATGCAGTACGCCCAATCCACGTAAATCCCGGTTTCCACCAAAGCGGAGCGCAGCGGAGCTGTGGTTGAGTAACCAATTGGATTTGTTCATTTCGACATCTCTCGCCTCAGTTTCGGAGATGTCAAAATGACAAAATCTGATCGGTTACTCAAACACAGCTCCTCTCCGCTCCGCTTTGGTGGAAACCGGGCCTAACGCTCCACTCTTTCCTCATTCTTACAATACGCATGGAACATTTAAGTTATTGTGAAAGAGTGGAGCGCGTCTTCGTGGATTGAACTCTATTGGGATGTTGCTAGTTATGTATCACTATGTGCTATTGTCAGGAGATAAATAAATTAAAGCACTCACACAAGTTCTTGAAATTTGCGGCGGTACACTGATGCAGTCTACAATACATTATACAGATTGCATATTGTGTTAAATATAAAACCCCTACATGTGGTAACGCTGTTGCATGATTTTTACCGTCTCAAAAATTTACAACGTGCTTGAAGTAATCTTCACTTCTAAAGCTCGCAGGTGATACTGACATGTTATTTCGTTTGAGAGGTACCCTAGTATGTTTCAGTGTCATACGCTAAAACGAATGTCGGTTTCCAGGAGCGCTGATGTCGGTGGACGAGACGCTGATGTGCTCGTTCCAGATCCTGAAGCCGGCCGACAAGCGCAAGCTGTACTCGGGCCTCAACATGGGCCGCCCCAACACGCCGCCGCGCGCGCAGCCCAAGAACAAGAAGAAGTGAGTTGACGTAGCACTAGCGCGACCGCGTCACTGCCGCCTCGACACAGCATACACTGTTCATTAACAGCTTAAGAATCTTACAGTATTTCTTAGTACTACCAGGCCCCTGACACGCCGTACAAATAACGTGATTTAGCTTGTACTAGCACTAGCGCTCGCGACCGCGTCACTGCCGCCTCGACACAGCATACACTGTTCATTAACAGCTTAAGAATCTTACAGTATTTCTTAGTACTACCAGGCCCCTGACACGCCGTACAAATAACGTGATTTAGCTTGTACTAGCACTAGCGCTCGCGACCGCGTCACTGCCGCCTCGACACAGCATACACTGTTCATTAACAGCTTAAGATTCTTACAGTATTTCTTAGTACTACCAGGCCCCTGACACGCCGTACAAATAACGTGATTTAGCTTGTACTAGCACTAGCGCTCGCGACCGCGTCACTGCCGTCTCCACACCGCATACACTGTTCATTAACAGCTTAAGAATCTTACAGTATTTCAGTACAAATAACGTGATTTAACTTCTGCCGTCTTGGCACCCCTCGTGCGACAGTTGCATAGCTTAGGCAGCATACAGTGGTAATGCAGCTTTTTTTGCGATTTCATATATTATGGCATTCTCCTATCAGTACTCCGCTGATCATGAGTACTATCACCCATCCTTGTTTTCGGAAGCGGTCTATTACACCCTGTATACACTACCGTACACTGAAACGAAGTGATTGGCAAACTTACATACTTACTTGTTACTGAAACTGGACACCGTTACAAACTGTTGTTGCTGTATCCTTGATACAGTATGATTGCTACTTCTAGATACTGACTATAAGGATGACCTCTTCATTGATGAAGAAAAGTGTTTCTTGGTCGATCTCTAACAAAAATTAAAAAAAAAGACGTGTGGCACTCGGAGACTGCCGCTATTGCATAGCTGTTTTTATAAACTTACGCAATTATTATTGCCATCTATCGGTGAATAGCAGGACTTTTAATTATACAACCAATGCCACCTAGAGACGGTTGCTGAACTAAAGAGACAAGGGTGATATTTCAAAAAGTCATTAAAAGTTCTGCTATTCATCGATAGATGGCAAAACTAAAAAGTGTTAGGTTATTTTCGTTTAGGAATTTCTGGATTTGAAATTGAATTAAAAAAAGTTTAATATTTGAAGATAAAACCGAGAGCCGTATTCGCTTGTTATCTACCACTTTTTGTTTTGTGCTTACAAGCTACACATTTAACTATTTTTGAGATTTGTTTCAAACTGTATGCTCGCTAAGCTTTGCTAATAGATCTTTCACTAGAATGTTGACCATTGCAAATGAAATAGGTATTTAACATTACTCCTAGGAGGTCAAGAATTACAAAATGTCCTTTTCGTGACTGACTTATAGTGAACTATTTATATGGGACCATCCATTTCATTTCAATGACACGGGTTTTGGTCTCCCTCATTCTTACATGTCTCAAGAGTGACACAGAAAATGTATTATATTTTTAAACCCAGTTTATTTTATTAGTTTTAGGTATAAATTAGTTGATAAATAACATACAGTTTTGTTGATACATTATTATTTTTAAGTATGTACGTTTTTTGATTGTGTTTTTTCCTTACGTTGACAATTTTTTTTTATATTAGCATTGGTAGTACGAAAATATTGTTAGGACGTATTTAAAATATTTACACAGATTTTTTAGGGTTCAGTTCGTCCAATGAGGATAACGAGCCCTTAAAGGATAAATTTGTTGTGTTGTCAGACAAAAAATAGGCAAAAAACAAAGCTCGCACACGACGCAATTAATATTATTGGTCTCGATAATACGGAACTCTCAGTGCGCGAGTCCGACTCGCACTTGACCATTTTTCTTTTTAATCTTTTTCATTTGTTTTTTGCAATGCAGAGATTTGATCTGAGAGCAGCAAACGCTTGAAGGTACAGATCGGAACGGAGTGAGAGGATAATAGTGTACTTACTAATTAAAAACTAACAATTTTTCTATCGTTTTTTTGTTGAATCACTTTCCATGTCCACTAAAAAGAAATAACGTTATAATCATTAAAAGTCTATGGTACATATTCTGTGCATCTTCTTTAAAACTAGCATATCTTACTAAGATCTCACAGAGTGTATTTGATTTGATCATATGAACGTGTTTCTTTATTAACAGATTCTTTTATTTATTTTCATCAATCTACATTATTATTTCTTTGTATCCAATTATGCATAATCTAACTCTATCTAAAATCAATAAGTTCTAGTAAAATAAAATTGTTACGTACACCGCCCTCAGAATTATTTAACTTTCATTAAAATACCAGTGAAAAAAAACACGAAACGGTACTGACGATTCAACAAAATCAAAATATCCATCCTATACCTATTCGGACTTTTAGTTCGATGCAGTAAACTAACGTTTCGTAGTTTACTAAACTTCAATAATCCTCCTATATTTAACCACAATAACGTAAAATATTATAAAATAAGAGAAGTGACTTTCAAAGCAACATATTATTTATGTGAATTTACGGATGGGATCTGTGTGGCTGTTAATTAATTATACAACCATTTTTTGTATGTACTTATTTGAAGTTTAGTTCTTAAAACTTGTTCTTATTATGTAAAAATTACCACTTAAGGATACCAGCAGATCCTGCCTAAACAACCGGCGTATATGTCAGTATAAAGAATATCCATATTATTTATGTACCTGTACCTTAAGATATAATAGAATCCTTTCTAACGTGTCTGTCTGTCCGTCCCGCAGTTAAAACGCCCCAGACCGCCGCCAACGCTTCGGAAGTCGACGACTTGCATGGATTCCCACGTTAATTGTAACTTCCACCCTTCCGTTCTCTTCGACCTTGTTGACAGCCTTTGCCTTTAAACCGGATGATTTACACGAACCAAAACGAGCATACGAATTGTGTGCCGTGATCACATAGTATTGATGTTGGGTGTCCTAAGATGTAATGTATCGGCAGGTAACTTATTGTAGAAGTAAGAATGTAACACGCCTTTGCACGATCCCTAGACTAGTATATTTTTGTTAACGATAAGCCTTCATCGTCATTTGTTCACGTCCCACTGTTGGGCATATGCTTTATAAGAGAATGCCGTAAAAAGTTAAGACTATCCAGTGTCCATGCTGCACCAAACTCCAGCGTGATACTTAGTTTCAATGGCTCACCTAAACCTACCACGAAGAAATGGTATTTGATTAATGACGCGTCTCATAAGACGGCATGATTAGTAATTAATAAAGAAAACCAATCCAACAAAATAAAGCGAAAGTGAGCCATCTTCACCAGGAAATAGTCTACGCATACATACACAGAACATATTGTTTATTTGGGACGTTTGTCAAAATAAGTATGTGTAAAGAAAATCCCAAATTAAATCACATCGAGATACATATTCGTGCAAAGCATTTTACTACATGTATGTTCAGTATGAATAATGTTGAACAACATAATATAGTCCTAATTTAATTTATTACATTATATCTTGTACTTATATAAGATTCGTTGAAAACGGCTTCTCTATGAAACCCATATTTAATTGTAGTGATAATTTCAAAGGCTGTCAATTTCGTGTGGTTTGCGTTAAGGATTTAAAATTGTATATTGAGTAAAATTGTACATCCGTACATGGAATCGATAATAATGTTCTCGCTCTCTGAAATGCCACAGAAATATAAAATGTCAACGTCAAAAAGTCACAACGGAGGACTGCATCGCAATGCAAATCCGCCTGTACAATACTCTACACGTTTTGGATTAATAAATAATCTGACGTAGGACTTCGTGATACCAATACACTTACAGGGTTAAATAAAAAATACCAAAAACCTTTCGGTTTCTAACATTAAGGGCCGATTTTTCAATTGCCAGATAGACTATCTGAGGAATAAATTTGAAATTCGCCATACAAAATCTGTCAGAACGTCATATTTATTCCTTATTTAACGTTTATCTGGCGATTAAAAAATCGGCCCTAAAACTAACAACTTTTGTTCTATCACTTTCTTTGTAATTTGATATTTTGTGCAATATCAATTAATCAATATTTATTTTAAATGTACATACAGTGCGTTATTATGTGGCTCTTACCGCCTAAGGTACTATTATGGTATTCTGAAAGGTCACTTACATTGCGCTTGCATGTATTTTGTACAGCTATGACATTCTCGTAACGTTTTCATCCACTCAGTGATGAAGAAAATTTGTTGGTTTTAATGAAAGGAATTACAGGCCGGGAGTTTTTTGGTATTTCTTATTTAACCCTGTAGTTATATTGTTTTCAGAATAAAGCGCACAAGAAATAAGTTTTTCGAATGATCTTGTAGATCTGCGAGCTTGTAGTCTGCGGTTGGCGGGCGGGCTAGGACAGGACAGTAACTCGACTATATTACTAACACAAATTAACATCTGTGTAATTAAATTTAACCCCGGGTTATTTTATGACGTATCACAGGCGGATTTCGGATTTAAGCGTTGCGTTGTGCGGCCCTGAACTTTATCCCCGATGGCGGGTCCACACTTGACTATCCGCGTGTATTTAATTCTTCCGAATGCGATGAGTAACATCACGTGTTTCTCTTCTCATCAAATGCAGCTAACTTAATGGGCATGCTACGGGTGTGCCCGCGAATTTTTTTTTGTGGTTTTTCGTATTTTTAAGCTAATAAAACATAATTGCGGAAATACCAGTATCACGTAAATGTGTTCATATATAAATCTTTGCTTGAAAGTGTCCAGTTAATGAAATTGGTCCGAGATTTGCGAGTTATTCACTTTAATCTCGATACTCGGCCTGCTATAAGCCTATTTTGCCTAATTGGCGTACAAATTGCAAAAAACCACAGAAAAAATTAATTTTGCGGGCAGACTTGTTGGTTTCGCCTTGATCGGTAAATATACAAATGGTTAATAAATATGGGCCGCCATGCGATTTTCAAGTTCGTTATCGCTCGCACCATCAACAATTGCTGGACGATTGTCAGTCCAGTCGACATGAGCAATGGACTTGAAAATTTTGAACAAATATTCGACATTTTGTCGTGGCAAAGTCGCAAAGAGATTACGTAACTTATTAGAGTGAGAGCGCACCACTAACTATTCTATCGACAATTTTCCCTTCAATATTATTACATAAAATGCAATTGTATTTTCAAACAATTAAGTTTAAATTCGAATCATTACGATCTTTCCTCCTTTCAGTAAACTATAATATGTATTTCTATTTGTAAAATGTAGATAGTATGTCGTGGTGTGCTTAAGCTTTAATTGTTAAAAGTAATTAAAATAATGGTTGATCACAGAATCCAAATAGGGGTAGTTTTAATTTCTTAATGTGTATAAGCTGCCAGTGTTGCATGTATAAACTATATTTTTATTATTTTCTACTATTCTGAATAATAGATATGGGGAGTACAAGGAGCATTAACGCGTGACGTGTGCTGTCTAGAGTGTGTCCGGCGAGTGACTGGTCGTGTGTCTGTTTCAACGCTTGTGTCGTACTCAATATCCAATATTTTAAGGCGCTGCGAGATTTTTGTATTACATGCAACTAACCTCTATATACAAGTACCTACGATGGACTTTAGATTACCAACGCGAAAATAAAGACACTTGATTTTCGCCATTTTAGCGCTTGAGCTCGTGAGCGTCCATGGAACTCAAATAAAATGACATCCACATTCCACAACGACGCGCGAGGGTAATCATATGCAAATTTCAATCATAAATGTCAATTTTCGAAAACTATATGTATGAAAAAGTTCTAATAACCCATTGTATGGGTTCTTGGACCGATTGTATGTAATACCAAAATCGTGCAGCATTTAATGACGTTGAAGAAAGTTGAATAAGATAATATTGAAATTAACTTATGTAATTGTTTATTGTAAACGATAAGTAGTAAGCGGTATAAGCTAAGGTCCGAGGCCGTCCCCGAAACTGGTTCATTACATTTATTACGTCACAGCTGATTTGGACAACAGACGTTGGTGACATCCAAAACCGTTTGTACTTAATTAAAATATTCTTGGCTGCTCATGCAATTTGCAATTTAGAATTGACAAATACGTTGCGAGCAGTTTATTTGTACGTGACAACTTAAATCTACCAAAATGCTTCATAACTAGTGCTTGATAATGATACGCCTTGTCTGTAAAATCGCATTTTTGCGGAGCGGTCGTACCCGTTTCAAGAAGTTTGCGCAGAACACATTTGGGTTTCAACGAGTTCATGCGTTTTTAAATACAATAGGACATGGCGCCGTACCAACACGTCTTAAAGCAGTAATGTTGCAGTATTGTTTTGACATTTCCGTACTATGTTTGTATGAAAATTAAATATTAAAACAGTACTGCAGCATTACTGCTTTAAGAGATGTTGGAATGGCCCCTGATATTTGCTTCTCGCTTGCGCCATGCAGAAATGTTTGTGTAGAAAGAAATGAAGCGAATACAATTATAGTCCTTTGCGTTTCAAAAGAACATCGTCCAGTTCAATTCAAATTACCGACATCTGGTGGGTTTAAAGTATTGGTCCTTTTCTATGTGGCGTAATAAGTGCAAAGACCCTTGGACGCGATTTAGAAACGATGTAGTGATGCTTCGTGCGTTTACGATTTAGCGCTGACATTGCCCGCATTTGTTAGAGTTTAAACCTTTTTTAAATCCCAAAAAAGTAGCTACCGACACGGATCATCTCTTGATATATTAACTCGCTTCCAAAAACGGAAGAAGGAGGTTCTTACATTAATTTGAATTAAATTCGAATGAAATACGCGCGCCCCTGTAAATGTATAATAGGCATAAATATGAATTTGAAAAATGGCTTGATTTTTTAAGATTAACTAAGCAATGATAAAGTCACTGTTTAGTTTATTTGACAATAAGTTGCTGACAATGATGGTCCGTGTATCAGAAATCAATATGAGAATTCCCATGTTGAAAACTATTAGTGCGGAGTACCTACCGTAAACCATATGTTTTAAAATCTTTATTTATTTCCTCTAATTCGCTATGAACCAGACTGAACTGCACCTAGTGGCTTCGGCCGACTTGAATCAATGTATTGATGTATGAACAACAAAAATTGTATATTAATTTCATAAATAAAATACTTTTAAATAAATGATACATGTGCCTTTTATTTATTCTTATAAGTAGATACATTACAAAAAAATCCCGTGCGCGTTCGAAGCTTCTACGTCGCAAAATCAATCTAAAATCCATCCATGAATCGATCTACTCATTGACGTTCACTAGCAATGTGTAATAGGAAAAGGATGTTTTAATTATCTGAAAAAAAAGAATTACTAAATGATAAAAAAAAGCTTCAGTGTCGATATTATACCTAATCGTTAAGTACAGTTGCCGCAACGTAACTTTGCAAGATCTTGGCGTGAGTAAGTGCAAGAGAATAACTAACTGACCAATTCTTTTTTTTTACTATATAGTCTAGCGCTTTACACCTGATGGAAAGGGATAATACAGTCGCGCGTAAGGTGGAACGCGCTTGCCTAGATGCCTATTAACTCCTGATTTGAAGGCGCCCAGGTTGTAAGTGGCGGAAAAGACACTGCCTGGGAGGGTATTCCAGGCATTTGCAGTGCGTATCAGGAACGGTTGGTAACCAAAGAGACAAAAAGCACCTGCGAATCTGACTTGCTAAGTTACGTGCCGGCTACTGTACCAGTCGTTACCAGGACAAAAGTCTGCAGGTTCATCGGTAAGAAGCGACCAGCCCTCACCAGCATGGGCTTGCGGTTCGCCAGCAAGATGTTGAGCAGAAGCCGCCGCGGTTTCAGGCCCATTGTCGACCACGCGCTTTGGTAGGCCGCAGTGGATACTCTGTCAGCCTTGAAGGAAGGTGGTATAGAGGTGTGATGGTAGTTTTGTCTTAGAGATACAGTGTGTGCTTAATGGCTTTGTCCGCAGACTATCCCCATCTTCATCGTCAGTCCATTTCAGTTCACTGCTGGACTAAGGCCTCTCCATTTGCACGCCATCCGCTTCTGCTCTTTGTTTTCTGTAGCCACTGGTCTGTCCCTATCTTGTATGTTCTTTTTTCCACATCAAGTAATCGCTAATCACTACCTACTTGGCCACCCATATCAAACTAACGAAGTTGAAAAATCTATCCGAATACGGTTAAGAAGTACATTTTTTGTACATTGACACCATGAGTTTGAGCACTTTGACTGCAATCTACATTTATGGTAGGTACTAGACGATGCAGCCGAAGATGTTACCTGAAAGGAGTAAGTAACCTCTAACGGTTGATACTCAGCATCGCACCGGAACGCTAAATCACTTGGCGGTGAATAATGCCGGCCGTGTGGTGGTAACACGTAACCAGCGCAGCCAGACCAACAGCGTATCGTTAGTTAGCAACTCGCACTGGGTTATTAACTAAGAAAACGGAGGCAAAAATCCTATTTTTGCACAAGGTACCAACTTAAGGTTGGTATGTTATCATGTGAACATACCATGCAAGTTGCTAACTTGTGCAAAAATAATACATAAATAGGATTTTTGCCACCGTTTTCGTAGTTCTTAACCCAGCGTTAGTTGCTAACTAACGATACAGAATTAGACCAGTCTGAGATTTAGAAATTTCAAAATGATTCTTGCCGGAAATCGCACCTAAAACCTCAAACCTGTGCCAGGGAGGTCTTAAAAAATATACATACTTGTATTCATTATTGTTTTACCTGTAAGATAATTTGATTGCCGAAATAGCAATAAACGAATATGTCTAATGCAACAGCGGCCAAATATTCTACGGTGACCATGTCGAATTCCTGAAATTATAATTATTTATTAGGTAAGTATGTAGGTAGTAAAGGTACTGTAAATTAAAATCGTAAATAAAAATAAACTGCCCGTTTCAATGAAAGGTGTCTACGTATCTCCTAATATATAAAATTCTTGTGCAAATTTTTGTTACCAAACTCATACAAAACGGCTCGACCGATTGTTATGAAATTTTCTGTGTATGTTCGGTAGGCCTAAGAGTAGGTCATTAGCTATTTTTATATCCCTAATGGCAGAACATTTGCTGGGTCAGCTAATATTATTAAAATATTCTCGTACTCACTAAAGTAGCGGCGTAGAGCAAGGTACACAGATACATGGTGACTTGTACCACCCGCAGCACTAGGAGTGGTGACACAAACTTTTCGAAGCGGTCATTGAACTCTTTCACCACTTGGGACATTCGAGCGCAATCCTGGAGAGCTACAGTCGTTGCTTCATCGTATACTGAATTGTAGATATCTGCAAAATACCTAATATACCTACTTAAGTACCAGTAAGAGGACTCTTTAAGTAGAGAACGTTATACATATGTATAACACCCGTTCGCAGAAGTTTTGCCGATGAGTTTCTCCTCCCATTTCAGATGACCGCGTCCCGCACTCGTCTGGTCAGTACGATTAGCTAGACAAGCGCTATTCACGGGATAGAGGAGGGGATACTCATCGGCAAAGCATCTACGAACGGGTTATAAATAGAATTTTACCGTAATGCATTTTATTTCCTCGATTTTTCTGAAAATACATAATAATAAAGTATTTAACACACAAATGCAGTGGACATAACTGAGTAAAATACTGATTTCAAAATGCTGTAATGCCGCCCGAATGCAACTTTATATTCAGCAATTTCGGGTCTAATATTATGTGCTATAAGCCTTGGTGGTAGGGCCCCTGATCTATGTACACCTTTAAATTTATATTAATTTTAATTTAAGTATTACTTATGTAACTAAGTGCTTTAAATTCATTTTTGTTTAGATACATAAGTATATTAGCTGACTTAGCGACGATCGTCACAGAAGCCAGCCGATCGGTAGTAGTTACTAGGTTATTCTTAGAATGACATATTCGATCGCTAAATTGATCACGTGACTTCCACGCAGACAACTGTCATTCTCATACATTTTTTGAATTCCATTCCATTCTTTTTTTTAGTGAATAATATACTTACCAATACATATTCTGTGCGTCTACCTGTTGCCATTATCAATATAGAACAACCACTAGCAAATAAATCATGTTTGTTGTATTGGATCATTTAGGTATTTTGTTCTAAGTACCTATTTGTATTTTTTGTTAGGTATAGCGGCAACAGAAATTCATCATCTGTGCAAATATCTAACTAAGTAACTTACTTAAAGTAAGTATCTAACTAAGTAAGTTCAAGAGATACAGCCTGGTGACAGACGCACGGCGATGTATTATAATTAACAGGCACCCGTTTTACCATTCGGGTACGAAACCCTAAAAAGGGGTTGAGAATTGAGACGAGACGATCTACCAATCTTATGTCATAATGGAAACAGGAATCTCTCATCTCGGCGCGGTTGTACACGTAGCTGTGTTCCTCATCCAGCACGATGTCGCCGCACTGACGCGCTAGCGACGCGTGGCTAACACCGAGCTGCAGCAGCGCAGTGTAGCGGGCGTTGCGGAGGCAGCAGCAGAGCAGATCCAGTTGACCGCAGAGAAGTATGGCGTTGCAAGCGAAGAAGACACCTTAAAAAATTTGATTCAGCAAGTTGACGGTGGAAAATTATAATTCAAAATAACTTTATTTCACATAGGGACATAGGCCTAACGTAAAAGTACATAGGCTCTTATGGAAGGTCAATACGATATATGATATTTTTTGGTGATAACAGTTACTATCCGACTTTAACAAAGTTTACGAGTGTACAACGAGTAAGAAGTACAACAAACTCAGCCGGGTTTTGTTTTTTTTGTTATCACCATTTTTGCAAAAGCTCATAAATAATTGAGCTATTACAATTACATCAGTTCACTCCCGATCTTATTTAAGTAAACATCGTTAAGTCGTTTATATTAGTCTCTCAAACTTCTGGATTAAATTTATACTTAATAATTATACTTGAACCTTACCGAGTTGGCCAACAGCTAGCGCCACTACAGCCTGCGCAATGCACTGACGTAAGAATATCAACATCACTATCAATTCGTTAGTAACATCCAGGTAGATCCAATGCTGGAGCGGTTGTTTCGTCCACACTGAAATGAATTTGGAACATGAGGTAAGTAGTGTGCTTCATTGGCAATCCCTTATCCCATTGTGGGCGCCAATTTAGGTACTTAATTGTAACAAAATAATTAGTACCAAAGTACATAATTTTATTACTTACGATGAACCATTACAGGTAACAGCACGTACATCGCTACACTGAAAAGTGTACAAGCAGTGTAGAAGTAACCAAAGTTCTTCGCCGTCTTATACGCTTTCGCCATCGTCATATTAGTCAAACCTCTAGCAGAATTCCACTTGAAATTACCGTCCATAAATTCCACTAGTTCATACAATTCCTTTTTGTAGATGGCGAAGTAAGAAACAATAAAAACCGAGGCAATTAGGGGCAGTCCGTCTGCCATTATATCGAGACTTGCCATGACATCTGTCCACTCGCTGTACAAATGCACGATCAGAGAAAGCAGTAAGTTAGCCAGGCTGAACAGAATAAAACCCAAGTAGATGTTATTCAGGAAAATCTGCACCTCAACTTGCGCTTTCTGGTACCACTCCCAACACCCAACACACTGGAGAGGCAATTTCATGAAGTGCGTATAATTTGATACTTTGATGTCGTCATCTTGAGCAGCTGGCGAATGTGTTATTATTCTTTTGAACATCTTATAAAATAATATAATTGTTCAAAATCAAGAAGGAGATCCTTTAGGTCTCCCAGGGAGGGAGAAACTTACTCCTACTTTTGGAAAGAGCCTATCATATTATGAGACCTAGCACTTCGTATAACGAGTATCAATATCACGAACGATTGGGGTTTTTCAATCAGGCATCTGTTGTTAATAAATCATGGCACTTGTTAACTCTTTAAAACTTTACCAATAAGTCGGTAATTATCAACTTTACCTGCATCAATTTCATTAATTGTTGCGATTAGCAGAACAAACTTGTGGCTTGTAAAGTCTTTATAATAAATAATTCAAACACAAAAGATACTTGTGAAACATTTAATTCGAAATAAGACAAGGCACTATGTGTGGTCAGTGGTTATAATATCTAAATTAAAAATCATTTTTCTGAAATAGGAATAAGTATTATGATCAATTGAAGCAAAAACGCGCTAGCCAGTCCACATTCAGTCCAGGTCCAGGTTTTAAGAAGTCTGCATTGATTCAGCATCTCTGAAACAATTTGGAATTGTTAATATTTTAATACATGAAGTGAGTTCCATGATTTAGGTAGTGTACATCTGTCGTGTAAGTATTCTACGAAAATACTTGCCAATACGACGTAGGTAAGTACTTTCAAAATAAAATAAACCTAACACGTTTCCTTCGGTGAATATTTTGATTTTATGAAAATAAATAAACGTGTTTGAAAGTTGGCAATTGTTTTTGGTGGTAACGCTTCACAAGAACTGATATGTAGGGAAAGGCCGGGGAAATACGAACGCTGGGTAGTCGCGAACGCAGCTATTTCAATATGTTAGAGGGATATATCATGATTATATGTATCCCCATCTTAAGAGCGTTCATGCAAAACGGCGCGCATCGCGTTTCTTGCCATACTAAATTGGTTTTCGTTGGCACTGACGCAATTTTGGGCTGATAATAATGCCATTACAAAAAAAATTATAGTAAAATAAATATACTACTTATTAAAATAGTAAATAACCAGTGACATTGAATATTAATTGAATTAAATTACTATAATTCAGAAATAACAAAATATCTTAGATTTTATCCTAAAATAATACGTTTAATTTATCGAAAAAAGCTAAAAATGACACTTTTCGGTTTATGGTTTTTGAATGAAAATCTAGGGAAATCGTGTTTTTTTAAGACACTTTTTAGTAAATGTTATTAATTTTCTAAATATGTCATTGTTATAAGTTTGTGTTAAGAAACATGGCAAATATCTTGCATCTGCGTAGAGCGTCGACCGCTATTTTAGCAAACAGCCTATACAAAAACTGTTCTAGTGAGAAAGTTATACACATATTTTAAAATATTTTTGAGACAAGTTCTAGATTATGAAATGCCAAATAATATGAATTCAATTATCTAATCTATAATTGAACACATAACTATTTTATGTTCCTTCGGAAATCGTAAATTTTGATTCAAGCATAATACTAACGCATGAAGCGCCTTAAAATTCATGCCATCACTATTATAGTGCCAAGAAACCAGTGGAGTGTTATGGCTGCACACAGGATTCAGGGTAAAATTCGGCCCTACCAGCCCGCGCTTAGGTGTTCGTAATTACCCTGCCTTCCCCTAACTAAGCGTACCTAACCACATCTACCTACCATAAAGGTCAGGGACAAAATCGTACTCACTTCTCCTTAGACCTCCATTGTGCGATCCTATAGATGCGTTTAAGCTCCAGCAGCGCCCTCATGATGACCACCAGCTGCTGCTCGAAGTCTGACGTCTTCACATCGACGGAGAGACCCTTCTGCTTGCAGATCTTCACGTAGAAGCTAAGTGTACCTAACCACATCTACCTACCATAAAGAGCAGGACAAAATCGTACTCACTTCTCCTTAGACCTCCGTTGTGCGATCCTATAGATACGTTTAAGCTCCAGCAGCGCCCGCATGATGACCACCAGCTGCTGCTCGAAGTCTGACGTCTTAACGTCGACGGCGAGACCCTTCTGCTTGCAGATCTTCACGTAGAGGCTCCATATAGCTGATCGGACGTGGCACAGTTCCACGTGACGTTTCGCGGCAGTTTCTTTGAGACGGTTTAGGGCCAGTTCCCATTTGATCACGCGATTGCGTGCTTTGTCGTAGCGCCACTGTAAAAAATATTTTTAGCTTTCCCGGGCATCATCAATTACCTACTTAATGTATCTAAAAAATTGGGTATATTGGGTAAATTGGGTATCAGAGTGGTGCTGCATCTGATTTTAGGTAGTTACCTGATCATGAAAAAAAAAATTCCGACGAATTGAAAACCTGCTCCTTTTTTTGAAGTCGGTTAAAAATAGCGATTCCATTAGACCACTACAAGTTAGGAATAAAGACTAAGAGCACCAAACATACTGTACTGAATTCTGTATATTCTCCTGAAGTACCTCAGTGAAAAAGTAAAGGACCACCAAAGTAGGTTGACCTAACACTAACACTAACTAGGTAGGATCCAAGAAACTGAAGTGCAATTAGACCTGCATTCGTTTGCAAAATATAATAAAGAAGTGGCAAGTGAAGGTTGTCAGGTTTCCGATATCTACTTAATGTCTTTAGAGATTTCAGAACTTCAGGCGAGAGAGAAAGCAATGCAGTAAGTAAGTACTCCTTACATAATAATAAATTTATGGAGCAAGTCAAGAATAACTGCACCGAACGGCCAGCAGTCTCTAAACCTAGGTACTGATGTCAATTTACTCTGAGGTCCGCGAGGGTGTTGTTGAGGCCCATGATGAAGAGCTTCTTCTCCTCGGTGAGGGCCGCGATCTCCTGGCGAGCGTTCTCCAGCATCTCCAAGTCGCGCTCTTGGCGCTCAGCTAGCGTGCCCTTTGCAGCAGCTTCGGAAATTAAAGCAAATCGTCAGATTAACCTGCAGTATAAAACAAGAGGTCCGGCTCGAAGGATCACTTTTTAGCTGGTAGAGCTATAATAATACTCATTACTTACCCAATGCTTCGTATCGGTTGAGGACATCTAACGGTTGCTTAAACTCGGGGTAATTATGCACCACTGACATGAGGTAGTCCTGTGGGGTTAATTACACATACTATTATCGTTACAAGTTGAATATCGTATTTCGCACTAAAACAACCGCGACCCGCGCTTTTCTTTTATCAGACGAATGCAGGCGGCGGTAGTATGTAGTGCAGGGAGGGGAAATCATCGGCAAAGCTACTGCGAACTCTTCTTTTATATATTTATTTCACATTATGCCACACATTATAAAGATACACTATAGGTAGGTATGTAATATAACGATGCCTGAAACTTCTCCCACCAAGACAAAAGGTAAGTTTGTATGGGTGTGAGTTTTTGACGGCACAGCTACTTAACCAATTTGGCTGAAATTTACTTAAGTATTAGATTTAGTAGTAGTCTCGCGCGTCTTGCGCTGCAGCACCTCCGCGTCCGCCGCCAACTTGCGCTCCGCGCGGTCGCGCTTTCCTTGGTTCTCCCGGATGAACTAATACTGATACTCTACCTCATAGATGGTGTAGTCCTGGACCTGCTTCTCCATGAGCTGGCGCACCTCCTCCATCTCGGCGACGCGGCGCCGCATCGCGTCCGTCTCGCGCGTCTTGCGCTGCAGCACCTCCGCGTCCGCCGCCATCTTGCGCTCCGCGCGGTCGCGCTTCTCTTGGTTCTCCCGGATGAACTATTTAGTGCGAAAATAACTGACCGTGAAAAACGCTAATGAAATACGGAAACAGATTTATTTATTATTTTTCAATATAATATTATAATCTTTATGTATATTAATATGTATCTATATTTATCAGTTATCTAGTACCTACCCATAACACAAGCTGTCGCTTACTTTGGGGCTAGATTGCGTTGTGTGTAATGTCCTGAAATGTATTTTTATTTATTTATTTATTAAGGTACAAGACGGTTTTCATTTTTATCCTCCTCGCCCTTACGAAAAGTTGGGTGGTTGGTGGGATAACAGAAAAACGACGTTTAAGGCCCGGTTTCCACCAAAGCGGAGCTGTGTTTGAGTACCTAAGCAATCAGATTTCGTCATTTTACATCTCCGAGACTGAGAGGAGAGGAGATGTCGACATGGGATGGGATGGCCTCTAACTTAATTCACTGCTAAAGACGTCAAATTACTAAACAATCTTAAATCCTGTACCTACTTCATTTGAGTTCTGTACATCTAAAACATGGACTTATGCGATGTAATAGATTTAGTAGACCTTGTTAAAGCTGATAAAAGACTCCTTCAAGAGCATCTCCTTCTCGCGCAGCTCCTGCCACTTGCCGTCCATCAGCGCCCTGTTGGTTCTCTCCTCTTCCCTCTTCGAGGCCAGTTTCTCGTCGGCCTCCATCAAGTCCCTGCGAGCCTGTTCCATCAGCACCTGCGGCGTCGGTCGCGCAACGTCCCATACTGGATATTTTCTAGTAGGTTATATGTGAAAGTTAGAGGTGTAACATACCCTTATTATAACTAAGTATAAACTACAAAATAAACTACCAATAGGACTATAATACAAGGTAATTGAGTACATTAGGTATTTCTTATTTAGTTTATTGAATATTACATTGGTATATAGGTAAGTAACTGCGCGAAAACCGTACGATCCTCTGGCATCATCATTAACATACAATAGTGGCATCTCATTACAGATTACCTATTTTTTTTGTTCATAATCATTAAAATGACACAAATCTGCACGAAAGTTGAAGTGTGTAGGTACTTCACCGATAAGAAACTGTGCATGTATTGCATTTGATAGGGACTAGGTGGAGAGTGGAGAGTGGAAACTGGAGAAAGACTACGATTGGTTGAAAACCGAATTTGGCGCGGGTGGACCCTGGGTGACCGGAAAATATAGCTTGTGTTGCCAGATACATTGGTTCACAAATGCTTACAATAATAGCATTTTTTGCCTGTCTATCTTAAACTGGTTAGTCAAAATAAAATTGATATAATATGGCAGGTTAGCTGGAAATAAGCTTACTTCACCATGCGTGAACTTTCCATCAAAGACTTAAAATACTCTGACGTGGACTCCACAGGCGGTCCATGAGGAATGGCTATTGGTGCCAGATCTTTTGAAACTTTTTTCATTTTGTACTGACCAAAAAACTATATTTTTAATATGATCAAGTTAATGTTGTATTTACGGCAGTTAATTAATGTTGACTTCTCAAGGTAAATAAGCGGGATGCCGTTGCTAAGAAACAAGACAGATTTTATTTTGTCTAGAGCTATGACTAACAGTCACCACTCCATTGTTCCATAGTCGTCTGACTAGTGGCTCCTGATGTTCCGACTTTCTAGAATCTTACAAAAGCAAGTTTTATAGCCAAAACGCACATTTTTATTAATATCAGCGGGCATAATCCTAATAAGTAATTACGATTAAAATGATAACGTTGTTTTTATACAATTTGATGCCGATGTGAATAATTGGATGGCAAATTGGATCTTCTGTTACTTGTCTGTGTTGACTTGTCTTTGTTAAGTGGACACGGACAAATAACCTTTTCAAAACTCAAAAATGTCAACAGTCAATGACAAATGTCCTAATCTGCGGTCAATTTCCAATTTTCAGGTTATGAATTTAAATGTTTTAACTTGTTTGAAAACAGCAAAGTACTACAAAGCAAATTAGGTTTCCTGAATTACATTTATGCAACCATTTCGTCCCAACGCAAAATGGAGTTTAATTACGTGTCGTTCATTTCGGGATTAGGATGCGGCATTTGTATCGGGATATCACTAATCGCTCTGAAGAAGTATCTGGGATCGGTCACCGAGACTGCAAAAGCTGTTAAAAAGGTAATCTTTTCAGTGGTTCCTACTTGTAATAGTGAGAACAAAAAAGAGTAGTAATCTACATGTAGGTATTAGGTCCTACTAATGAGCTAACAATCGTATGAATTTCTTGCTTTTACAAACCCCATGGAAACCATGGACTTCTCCTTTATCCAAAGTAGAACCAAACCGGTTCATTAATTGTAGTGTAGAGGAGTTACATACACAAACTTCGCCTTTAACCACTTTTGACACTATAGGAAATTGAACACAATCTCTAACCTGCCAAATTTTAAAAATCCTGAATAGGTTCCACTGTTAAGGGGGTAATCTGTGGCTGTAAAGCAATACTACCCAGCTAAAAAAAAAGAGTGATCATTAGTAATCAATTTTCTTTTTCAGATTGCATCAGATAGTGAATACAAATTGGTATTAGTTGTAAGAACAGACCTGAACATGGGTAAAGGAAAAATTGCAGCCCAATGTGGACATGCAGCTGTTGGAGCTTATGAAAAAGCTTTAAAAAGGGACCCAGAGGGTTTGAAGTGCTGGCAAATGACCGGTCAAGCAAAAATAGCGCTCAAAACGGATTCTGTAGATGAAATCAAGCAAATTGCTGATAATGCTAAGAAAATGGGACTTGTTACTTCGCTAATACGAGATGCTGGACGGACTCAAATCGCTCCCAACTCCATTACCGTACTAGGGGTCGGACCTGCACCAAAAGATGTTATAGATAAAGTTACTGGACATTTAAAATTGTTGTAAATATAGATGTTATTATTCACTAAAGCCTTACTTACTTACTATTACTTACTTACTTGTTATTATTCTCTTTGAATCTTAGACAATTTAGAATACCTTCATTCTAATGTTAGAAAAAGAAAAATCACTATTGCACCTAAACATTACAAAGAAAAAAAGATGCACTGACCAAAATAAAATAATGGTACGCAAAGGCGGCCTTATCGCTGCAAGCGATTTCTTCCAGGCAACCTTTTTTAGTCAATGTTAGATGAAAATTGTACTTTTGAGTTACAAGAGTTATGATTGAATTGATTTGAATGGAATCTATGCTATCTTTCTCTTTGCTATTCTCTATAACTTTGAACATATAAATTGATTCAAGTAAGGTGAAAATTATAATAGACACCTAGCAAGTTCAATAATTCTGTTAGTTACCATAAAAACAATAAAATAGGCATTTCTAAAAAAATTAAGCCAGCAAAGTGTGATTTCAAAATTGACCAATTACCAGATACCACTATAAAAAATGAATACAGACACTAATTATTTAATAGTTTTATTAGAAAAACTGTACTTTTAAACAAATTTTAAGGCACATTAGGAAAATAACAGTTCACATTCATTAAATTCAATTCTAAATTAATTGCCTCATTGGCTGAGGTAACAAATCATAGTATTATTATTTAAAAAAACGTAAGATATTCCACAATAACCCAAGTGTAGAATAAGGATCTAATTATTCTTTAAAACCAAAATAAAATTCTCATGATAAAAATTACCTCTAAAAGAAAATAGAAAAAGATTATAAAAAATTGCAATTGAATATTTTTTAAACATTCAACATTATTTTGAAAGTATTCAGAAATCCTGTAAAAATAAGCATTCATAATCTTATTTTAGCATATAAAATGTATGTAAAAAAATTAAAAATATTTTAACACTAAGATTGCCTTAAGTATTTCTATCTACTAGTACCCTTTACATTAGGAAGACACTAAGGGCGCGTTCCCATTGTGTCGTGGCTTATATGTTTAAAGGGAGGTGTTCACATATAGAACGACACGAGTTACAGTCGTCTACAACATGTTTCGCAGTGACAACAGATTGTCATGACAGCGGGAACGGCTAGCACAACAGTACTAGCCGTACTAGCCTTACTAGACAGTAAAACGATAAAAAAATATTACGACTAATCGTGACCGCAAATCTATCTTAGTCACGATAAAAAATATCGTCTCGACGTTTACACGTGTAGCTTGCTAATGATGTGTAAACGACAGCCGGAAACGATAAAATGTCGTCGCGATCCAATGGGAACAGCTAGATACGATAGTCGCTAAACGATAAAAAAAGTTGACGACAAACAATCGTATTAATGGGAACAGCTAGAGACGACGTCCGAGAGTCCGACGAGAGTCGTCCAACAATAAATTAATCGTTACGACATAGTGGGAACGCGCCCTAATACCCATTTATTTACAAACACTCCTATGCAGTGGCTTAGCCAATCAGCAGATAGAATACGCTGTCAATTTTATTCATTACAATTTGCAGCAAATTATGATATACCTACTGAAGCACAAAAGTGATTCCTTGCTCTGTGTACTGAAGTGATAGGAGTGATTGCAAATATGACTTTATACCGTGTTGCACAGATTATAAAATAAAATTTGGAAATAAAAATGTGAGATTAAAAAACCAAACAACTGAAATGGAGTATGTACTCGTATGGTATTATCTCTGGTGCTACGATACTATATTTAATAATGTCCAATGTATGCCATAAACTTATTATATTTGAATCTGAAAGTAAATAAATAATAATTTAACTATGGGTATTAGACACAAGTGTCTGTCTGTTACCATGAGTCAGAGATACAGGCCCCAGACTCACTGATTTTAATGTGTCTGGAGCCTGTCAGAGAGATACAGGCCCCAGGCTCACTGAGTTTGGAGCTTGTCAGAGATAATATAAGCTCCAGACTCACAGATTTTTTTATAAAGGGACTTAAGTAGAGAACGGTGGGTATAACGCATTTGACACCATAGGCGGAATGTAATGTATCTTAAAACATTTTTTTTTTGATTAAGGCCATTTTTCATTGAACCATAATAAACAAAATCTTTTCTCTTCCTCATACAAACTTATCTTCTGAATCATCAGTGAAATAATCATAAGGAATCGTAATAAGGATTTAAAAACCAATCAAATAATCAAATATCCTTAATCATGAAGATATTAAGTAAATAAAAATTATATCTAACATAATTACTAACTAATAGTGAAAAATAACTGGTGTAAACTTCTAGCATTAAAATTATACTTAATTAAAATTAAAATCTCATATAGCTTACATGCAATATCAACAAAATGTCTGTAAACAATATGTAATTAATCATACATAATTAGAGTATTTTACTTGATTTTGAAAAATATTCATCATCTATCGCGCACAGTTTTGTAAAAGCTTCCTATAATTATATTATAGGAAGGATTTAGGTCATTATACCATTTTGTATCTTCAAGCCTCCGTGTTTCCAGCCAAGTACAATCTGGTTGCCTTCAAGAGGAGAGTGAATAAGCAAGCGCGATCTAACCAAGACTAAAGTAACTTGCAGTGTTTAAACAAATCAACCATCAGACATGGAGTTCCAAGGCATTCAAAGGCAAAAAAACACGCAAAAATCTCGACGACTCTATAGAAATCAGTCAACCATCATTTAAGAATTTCTAATTATTACACTAACAATTTGCTGTATTGCATGGCACACTGGTGATACTAAATGTATAAACTAATTGAACAGATTTCAAAAATAGTGCTTTCTTTTCGTAGTATTTTATGTAACACTATTTTATTTTATAACTGTTTTTGGTGCCTTAGCCTTAATTTATCTTATTCGTAACTAACTTAACGACAAAATATTCTTGTAAGTATCGGAAGAAAGTTTAACAATTAAATAGTATGAGCTTGTTTTGTTAACGTTAGTTAACACTGCTTACAAATGACATAATTCCCAAAGAAACCCTAAAAACCCCATGTCAGCAAAACGCAAGCAATTCAAAAATTGTTTGAATATCAGCAGCATTGCCCCATAGTAAGAGACCATATTAGAATCAAAGGATGTTAAATTGCTTTCAACCAAGAAACAACTGCTGTTCTTGACAGCATCATAGACTGGGATTATGGCGACTACAGCAACCTGGGGCCTACCACCATCTCTTTAGCAGTATTATTGTAATATTGTTTTGACAGTATGAAAATTTTAAAACAATATTACAATAATACTGCTAGAGATGGTGAGACCCCTGAAGTCGCAATCAACAATAGAACATCCCATAGGTCATGGCACTGAATCAAGTGATAGGGATATGCTTCCTGCTCCTCGCGAGATATCATAAAAATAATGCAATAAACTTTCATACTATTTAAGAAAATGTTGTTCATAATGACATTTTTGAAACGAGCAAGTGCAGAGTTCTTCTTGGTGCAAATCTGCTTTCCGAACTGGCGACAGTTTTGACTATTAATAACTCATATTCTATACAACCCCGTTGCCGCAAATCTAATTTGCGCTGTTACTAACGTTAACAAAACAATGTCACAAGTGAAATCGTTCCCATTTTTACATTCTTATTAGACAACCGGAACAGACCAGCACCATAACTAGGCAGTATCAAGGTCTTTATGGCTTCTTCTCCAGAAGTACCATAATTAGGTAATGTGGTTGATACTGTTGTACAAAATCTCTAAACTAAACTAATCTAAAATAGTGCTATCTTTTTCCATAGGGAACAGTTTGTGAAAACAATAGCTGTTACGTGTCACTAATAGATAGCGCTAGTCCTGCCTAAGGACCAGATAATAGGAATCAAGAATTTCATCGCAGGGGGATAAGGCTCGCATGGCTCAGCGGTTAGAGCACCCAGCCGCGAGAGATGGGAGACGCGGGTTCGAAACCCGCTGCGAGTGAAAAATTTTGATTCGTATTTAAATTTATAACAATAGCACTATTTAAAATTAGTTTAATTTAGATATTTTGTACAACAGCATTGGCACCAATGTCAAGGTCTATGATTTCTTCTCCAAGTAGTCGATTAACCGATTGGTGCCCGCGAGCCACGAGTCGAGCTCTTCGATGGGCTGCTGCGGACGGCTCGACGCTCGCAGCTTGTCCACCATGCTGTGCGCCACTTTCAGCGAATGTATGGTCGTGCGCACCGCATCAGTCTGTCAACAGACACGCTTGACTTGTGACGACTGAATTGCATTGCGGTAGCGAACCTGCTTTCTGCGTCGGAAGTCGTGGGTTCGATTCCCACTACAGGTAAATGTTTCTGTGATGAGCATGAATGTTTTTAAGTTAAAGTTTTTAAGTGTTTTTAAGTTTCTGGGTGTTTTTCAATATATTATATTTATGTATGTATATTTATCAGTTATCTAGTACCCATAACACAAGCTTTCGCTTAATTTGGGGCTAGATTACGATGTGTGTACTGTGGAATGTCCTGATATATCCTATACCTTTAAACAAGCAATTCTTGTATATATATATATTTCTATATAATCTGAATCTCGGAAACGGCTCGAACGATTTTCATGAAATTTAGTATACAGGGGGTTTTGGGGGCGATAAATCGATCTAGCTAGGATTCACTTTTAGAAAATGTCGAATTTACCAAAAAAAAAATATGAACCCTGCTGCCATCTATTGGCAACCGAGCTATTCATTTATTTATTTACTTGAATAAACAACGTGTACAGAATAATTTGAAAATAATATTGAAGGGTGCATTGAAAGTGTATGTATTACATATTTCGGGTAGGGAATCACATACTTCGGCAATTAGCAGTTTCAAAGGAGTTCGGTTACAAACACTGTGACACGAGAGTTATATTCTCTAATATATAAAATTCTCGTGACAATTTTTTTTACCAAACTCCTCCGAAACGGCTCGACCGATTGTTATGAAATTTTCTGTGTATGTTCGGTAAGTCTAAGAGTAGATCGTCAGTTTTTCTTTTTATATGCCTAATGGCAAAACAACGTTTACCGGGTCAGCTAGTAGAATATATAATTGAAATTGCTGCAGGAGAAGAGCAAAAAAAACTGTTCTTGGGAACCAGATCTTTGGACAGTAAATAAATAAATAAATATATACGGGACATTTTACACATCGCAATCTAGCCCCAAAGTAAGCGATAGCTTGTGTTATGGGTGCTAGATGACTGATAAATATACATACATACTAATATACATAAATATAATATATTGAAAAACACCCAGACGCTGGAAAACATTCATGCTCATCACACAAACATTTACCTGCCAGTAGTGGGAATCGAACCCGCGACCTCCGGCGCAGACGGCAGGTTCGCTACCACTACGCCATTCGGTCGTCAAAACAGTGAAGTACCACACCTGCTTCAATCTAGTGTTTCTTAGTTTTACGTACCTTCGGGAAAGTGATAACTTCGTTGTCTTCGTTGCTGACGACCTCCAGCTTAATCTTCTTGGAGGGCTTCTCCTTGGGCGGCAGCGGTCGCTTGCCGCCCTTCGCCTCCAGCTCCTGCTCCTGGGTGTTCTTGTCGCGGCGCGGGCACGAGCACGCGCGCGCGCCCACCACCTGGCGCCCATACACCGTGCCGCTACAACAACGACCGTACTCGCTCAGGTTAAGGGGGTACCATCCGGCCGCATAAATTAAATGTTTATTTAGTTTTTTGCTAATATTGGCCTAATTAAACATCGTAGTCATGAGTTTTGCGAACATAACATTTATGCATCTAGATGCTGACGGGGCACGGTCGCTTTCGGAAGCGCCTGCATGACATGTGTCTGGTCGAGAGTGGCGAGTGCTTCTGCGGACTGGCAGAGGAGAACCTCCACCATGTCTTGTGGGAGTGCTCCTTATACGAGGACCTCCGGTGCTTGCTGCTGGACGGGATCGTTCGCGAAGTTTCTGGCCCAGTTTATTATCAGGATCTCGTGGGTTCGGCAGCCAACTTCGGAAAGCTACGGGAGTTCGCGCACGCGTGGCATAAGAGGCGAAGCGGCTTGGAGTGACACAGAGAATTTATTCTGCGGACAGCGACGGCGCGAGGCGAGTCCGTATTTTGTATCGTCCTGCCCCAGAAGGGGGAGAGTGAGCACATAGGGACAAGGAGCGAGAGGAAACAACTTGTAGGGAGTCAAGAAGGCGCCCCGGGAACACGCCAAGAGCAAGTACCGAACGGGCGCCCTCCCGCGCTTCGGCCCCCATAACCGCGAGGATTATTGGGCCATGGGTGGTGGAGGGTTGTCCCCTATGCATCGAAATGTTTTTAAAAAAAATTTTTGCTCAAAAATACGAAGAAATTTGCTCAGAAATGATGCGATCTGTAGATGAATCAGAGTAACGGACATAGCTCAACGTATCGAGAGTTGAAGTGGCAAGTGGCGGGGCAAATAGCTTGTACAACCGACGGACGTTGGGACCCAAAGTGCTGGAATGGCATCCCCGGGAAAGTGCAGTGTTGGCAGACCTCCGATCATAATATGTACTGATGACATTAAAAGAGTTTGAAGGAAGGCGCTGGATGCAAGTGGCGCAGGACCGTGCGGACTGGAAATCATCGCAGGAGGCCTTTGTCCAGCAGTGGACGTCCGTCGGCTGAAATGAACGAACGAGCAAAAAAATTGAATTTCGCATGCCCATTAAATACGCACCTAGAATCTTCCAGGGTGAATATGATGTCGAGAGCTCTTCGGTTGATGCCAGAGCTGCAGCTGTTCTTGCACACGAAGTGGTAGGCGTGCCCCGTGGGCCCGTTCAGCTTCACCAGCACGGAGTACCAGCAGTCCGACTCGCTGGGGTTGCCGCAGTAGTACACGTTGGGGTCGTCCAGCTCGCGGGCTGACCGCAGCACGTTGTTGATCACCACCGCGTTGGTGGTCTCTGCGAAAATATTATCTTTTTACTCAATTGCCATAGAGATGGAAAAGTTATGTTTTTCGCGCGTATATTTACCATACTACTACTACCATACAAGTAGAGTAATAAAATGGATCTACTAAATCAACAACCAAAATATGTATGTATGTGTAACCAAAATAGTATGGGAGCTCCTTTTAATGTTCATTTTGTTCTTGTATTTTTGTTTTTGTATTTTATGTGGCTATATGGAAATATAATATCATCTATACTATGAAAATTTCAAGTGTGTAACTATCCCAGTTCAAGAGACGTACAGCCTGGTGACAGACGGACGGATGGCGAAGTCTCAGTAATAGGGTAGGTTTTTTACCCTTTGGGTACATTTAAGAAGTCCGTAAGCTCTAAAAATGTACCCATATATTAGCCAATTTTGTAGTGCAATATCTAAACTAAATTAATTTGACTATCCTTATGAAAATGCTCCCCATCGAATCGGATAGCGATAGTACTATTTTTAGACGCCTCAAATTAAGTTTGGACATTTTGCACGACAGAATTGGTACCAATGACAGAAATCCTATCAAATATCAATGACTTATCGAGGACTTATTACTCACGCGTATTGGCAGTGACGTGGGAGTGCTGCAGGCATCTCTCCACGCGTTTCTCAGCCTGCTCGGGGTCCGCGAACACCACAGTGACCGATCAGTAAATGTATCACCTGACTTATCGACGACTTATTACTCACGCGTATTGGCAGTGACGTGGGAGTGCTGCAGGCATCTCTCCACGCGTTTCTCAGCCTGCTCGGGGTCCGCGAACACCACAGTGACCGATCAGTAAATGTATCACCTGACTTATCGACGACTTATTACTCACGCGTATTGGCAGTGACGTGGGAGTGCTGCAGGCATCTCTCCACGCGTTTCTCAGCCTGCTCGGGGTCCGCGAACACCACAGTGGCGCGGATGAACATCGGCCCCGGCGGCACTTTGGTGGTGTCCCAGTTGAAGTTCACCGAGAAATTGCATTTCATGTCCACGAAAATCCGATTTAGTTTGTGTGAGTACTGAAAAAAATATATTCATGTTGTAATAATGGTTGGGCAAAATAAGCCCATCAAATTCTTTGATTTAGATAATGCAGCCTTATGGCACTGATAAATTGCACAATTAAAAACAGTATCACAGCCATAATATGTTAGTGTGTCCCCTTGTTATACAACTTGTATTGATTCCCAAATGGTAATTTCTTAGTAATCCAGATTTGGAGCAATTGGGAACTCAACTGATGAACGTAAAAATGGCTTTTTGGCCAGTTGTTATAAAAATGTGTGCAAATCATTTGTGCAATTATTTATTATCACGATAGAAGGTGTAATTAGTCTACTATTTGCGACAAACTTGATGAAATTTGAATTCAGTGGGCTATTTGTGCTCATCTATCTTAGTGTTCTACTATTCTTCTAGCAGGAGGATCAGGAGTTTGAAACCTTCTTTTTGGAGTTCAGCAAGTTTATGGAAAGCTTTAAATTTATTTACCAAGAATTTCTTCTTTTGTGTGAGAGAGCCATCTATTTCCAGAACAAAGTTGCATTTTCCTGTCTCAATTTTCCTCTCCGGTGGACCACGTGGGGTCATCTGTGAACACAACAATCCTTCAGGAACTAGGGGTCTGATTGCATAAGAAAAACGTATTCATCGTTATCGTAATCGTTTGCGCATTCTACACCCAGATTGGTTGACGTAAATCAGCGAACCAATGAGCGGGCAAAAGTGGTTTTCGATTACGATGAATTTGTTACATCATCAATTTATTTATAACATCAAATGCTTCCAGGAAAATTTCTCACTCTTGTATTTAAAGACTTTTAACACTATTAAGTTAAAGTTATAAGTTTGGCAAAAAAATGGAGATCCTATACAAAGAGTTTTTTTTTCTAAATAATAAATGATGTAATACTGAACTAAGAAACATAATGTTTACTAGAATTTGATTTTATTGACTGTAACCATTTCAAGATGTTTTGCCAATCTATAGAATCATACTTATAGGTTAACTAAAAACTTACAGTAGTAATATTAAATTACTCAATAAGAAAAAATTTTACATCATCCACTACAAGAGACTAAGATAAAGTCACTGGACAGATTCTTCGATATAAGTTTTTAAATATAAGTTTAAGTCAAAATTAAGTTACCAATTAGCTTTTAGGCTAGATTGAAGCTATACTAAAGTACCTATTAAGTAAAATAATCTATTTCCATTAGTGACAAAAAAGCACACTTACAGGGACAAACTCAACTTGCTGATTGTGTTTTATATATGGGACAACAATTGCTGCCACATCCAGAGTATCCTCAGATCCAGGGTCTGGATGATTCAAGTACGAATTGATAAAATCACTGTCCACACCCACTGGCAGTAAGGCATCGTTGCCTAGTGCACTGAAAAGATATCAATCTTGAGTCGACTATTTGGAAAAATCAAAATTCTAGCGTTAAGCTTGGAAAGCAGGTTTGTATTGAGAAGAGCAAGCACAAAACTCTGCACTTGCTCTTTAAAAAAAATTTTTGTATAAAAGAACATATGATGTAACTATGATACAATTAGTGCATGTCGGAAAACAAAATCTTAATACATTCACAAATATTATAGCAAACTAGTAACGGGAACCTGCCAAAATTTTTACTATTTTTTTTACACAATTTATAAGACATAATAGGATTGTGGTAGAAAAATTGCAGGAATGGCAGTATCATTCACATGAAAATCTTTGTTAAAAAAGTGTCCATTTAAAGAAATTAGTTCAAATATAAGAGTTTAATGTACATGCAGTTGACTCTGAATAATTTCTTAAACTGGACACTTTGCTTAAGATTTTTATACATACATGTGAAGATTATAGTGCTATTCCTACAATTTTACTGCTATAAGTCTAAAATGTGTGATTTGCTTACAAATTATACTCTTTCCATTCGTTTCTCGTTTCTCTTTGACACATGAAACAGATATAGCAATAGCAGAAAAAGACCTCTTTAACTTGTCTCTCTGGTTCCTCGTTATTGCTATCTGTTTCATGTGTCAAAGACAAAAGAAACGAATGGAAAGAGTATAGGAAAACCAAATATTTGAATTTGGAACCTTAAGTATGGCACATCTGAGCAAAACTAATATAAATTTGGCATCCACATCACATTGTGTCATTGGTAATTCTTTATTGCATTGTATTTAACCTTAACTGCAAGCTTAGAAATAAGAATCTAGTTCCCTACTATATAATGATTTAAAACTTACAAAAAATCCAAATCCTGCGTATTTGAAGCAGGCATTGAAATATCCTCCACTTTGAACATTGTTATGATTTTGTTAAATACTGAAAAATTAAAATGTAATAATTATTAGTGACCTAGATATGTTCATTATTGATGACACCCCAACAGAATATAAAAAACGATTAGCCAGAAATCTCATAGTTTTCAGAGGTGGTGGTAATCATTTGCCTGTAGGGAACCAGCTACTACAAAGCCTTCCACCAGACCAAGCTTGGGTGAATTTAGACATAAAACCTGAATAGGTCGATTGGGAATCAAACCTGATACATTTTATTTAAAATATCACAGCCTACCACTGACTCCAAGGAGTTTTCAATGGGGAGAGTTGTAAAATGTATTTAGATAACCCGTTGGCAGAAGCTTTGCCGAGGACTTCCCCTCCCACTTCATACTACCGCAGCCAGTATTCGTCTGATAGCGGACGAACGCGGGTCGCGGCAGTATGAAGTGGGTGGGGAAGCCATCAGCAAAGCTTCTGCCAACAGTTAGTACACATTAAAATTGTATACAAACAGATAACTTAAAACTGACTATCAGGGTTAAAAAAATTAGTGGTGACAGACGAACGGGCGGACGGACAGACGGACGGTCGGACAGACGGCCAGATGGACGGACGGACGGTCGAACGGCCAGACGGACGCACGGCGGAGTCTTAGTAATAGGGTCCCCATTATAGGTATACCCTTTGGGTACGGAACGGACGGCCAGATGGCCAGACGGACGCACGGCGGCGTCTTAGTAATAGAGTCCCCATTGTACCCTTTTAGTCCAGTCAATGAATAACCTAAAAGGGGGTGTAGAGTGCATGAGAGGGGACCTAAGCAATTTCTTCTGAAACTTGTTCAGGGTACTTAGGAAGTTAACATACTAAAAGTCCTGACGTCTCGGAGGTGAGCCGGAGTGGGGAGGGGGGGGAAAAGGTACCACTTTTGGGTTTTTCACTAATATCTCAGAAACGGTGCGTCATAGAAAAAAAAAATCTTGTAATAAATTAAAGCTCATAAAATTATTTAAAACTTTGGTCTTATTCAATTTTGCCATATTCCTAACCGTTTCCGAGCCACACGCTCCGGAAAAGTTAATACTACAAAAAAAACCTTATCATATAATAATCCGGTCAAGTTAGACATAAAAATAGTGGTCAAATAACAATAATTCCGACAGAGCCAAATCTTCGTAGAGACCTTTGGTTTACCAGAACGAATAAAGTGTCAAAAGTCCCCATCAATCCTATGTGTGCAACAAAAGTTATTCGGGGTCAAATATCAAAATTTGAGGTTTTTTGGATTTTTCTCGAAAACGGTAAGTTTTCTCAAAAATAAATTCGGACCAAAGTTGTAGATCTTAAAATTATCTACAAAAATGGTCCTTATGATTTCTTTCCTAAGAGTTAACATTCCTGAGATATCGCGATTCTAATAGTCACATTATACATAATATGCACATATATATACATAATCAGGCAATTACAATTGCAGTTGCTGAAGATATTGATTTCTTTGTAGTTACTACTTATTGCAAGAACTCCAATGGATAAAATAATTTATTTTCTATAACTTCCTAACATTAACCGTTTACGCAGTGTACGCAACGGAAACTCTCAATATGGAACAAATTTTCCCATTTTTGCAACATTTTTCATTGATGCTCCTATTGTATTGGGCGTAGCGTGATGTTATATAGCCCATAGCCTTCCTCGATAAATGGACTATCCAACACAAGAATAATTTTTCAATCAGGACCCGTAATTTCTAAAAAAACAAACAGGTTGATCCCCTCCTTCGTTTCAGTGAAATGGCGACTGCCATAATAAAAAAATTATAGCGAGTCAAACTTAGGCAAATAGAGATAGGTATTTGCTGTTGTGGATTATTTTTTAGAACTAATTAAGGAGATCAACTTCGCAATACATGATTTTTGCGAGACTTTAGCCGTTTACGCAGCGTACTCAACAGAATTATGGCAGGGGGGCTATCGCCAAGCAACCTCCACGAGTGCCCGAGTGCTACGGTGCCTCTCTGTAGCGCACGGGCCGGTGCACCCTGGTAACGTCGGTTAATAACCGACGGCGAATAGCTTGGCCCGGTGGATAGGTGACGTTTCTTCGCGTGTCCCTCTGGGCCCCAGCAGAGGGCACAGTGTCGAAACGTCTACACCTACCCCGGAGGAGGAAGAAAACCTCATTAAAAAATTACAGGCGGGGGCGGAAACGCCCACAAGTTCCTTCGGGGCACTACGAGGAAGACAACCTCGTAAAAAATATCACCGAAGTGGGCGGGAACGCTCGTCGAGAGGGACAATTACTGTGGCACATCCCTCTCGCAGGAGACGCACTGGTTGCTGGAGGACGAACACCTTTCTTCGGCTTCCGGGTGCGCCGGCCTGCGGGTGACGGACCTAAGGGGCTATGGCGTCCGTTACCCGAACTACATCAACAGGCCGAGGAGGTGGCACGCCCTGTTCAGGACGCGCCCCCAGGAGGAGCTGGCGGCTCAACGTGCCGGCAGCAGCGACGGGACCTGCCGCTCAGGTGGCGGGTCGGGGCCTGGCGGGAGCGCGGTGAATACGCAAGTGAATCCCGTACTCCCGCCAACGAGGTCCGTCGTGGCAAGGGACAGGTTTTAGTGGGTGCAAGCCCCACATAACCCCTCCGTTTCCCCTGACAGAGGGGTATGCGTTAGGCATTTCCTGTCGATAAAAAAAAAAAAAAAAAAAACAGAATTATGGCAATCGCCATTTCACTGAAACGAAGGTGGGGATCAACCTGTTTGTTTTTTAGAAATTACGGGTCCTGATTGAAAAATTATTCTTGTGTTGGATAGTCCATTTATCGAGGAAGGCTATGGGCTATATAACATCACGCTACAACCAATACAATAGGAGCATCAATGAAAAATGTTGCAAAAATGGGAAAATTTGTTCCACATTGAGAGTTTCCGTTGCTTACACTGCGTAAACGGTTAATGTTAGGAAGTTATAGAAAATAAATTATTTTATCCATTGGAGTCCTTGCAGTAAGTAGTAACTACAAAGAAATCAATATCTTCAGCAACTACAATTGTAATTGCCTGATTATGTATATATATGTGCATATCATGTATAATGTGACTCTTAGAATCGCGATATCTCAGGAATGTTAACTCTTAGGAAAAAAATCATAAGGACCATTTTTGTAGATAATTTTAAGACCTACAACTTTGGCCTGAATTTATTTTTGAGAAAACTTACCGTTTTCGAGAAAAATCCAAAAAACCTCAAATTTTGATATTTGACCCCGAATAACTTTTGTTGCACACATAGGATTGATGGGGACTTTTGACACTTTATTCGTTCTGGTAAAGCTAAGGTCTCTACGAAGATTTGGCTCTGTCGGAATTATTGTTATTTGACCACTATTTTTATGTCTAACTTGACCGGATTATTATATGATAAGATTTTTTTTGTAGTATTAACTTTTCCGGAGCGTGTGGCTCGGAAACGATTAGGAATACGGCAAAATTGAATAAGACCAAAGTTTTAGATAGTTTTATGAGCTTTAATTTATTACAAGATTTTTTTTTCTATGACGCACCGTTTCTGAGATATTAGTGAAAAACCCAAAAGTGGCACCTTTACCCCCCCCTCCCCACTCCGGCTCACCTCCGAGACGTCAGGACTTTTAGCATGTTAACTAGAGGTGGGCAAAACGGCTTAAAACAATAAGCAGACTTTTTCATTTTACTGTTTTTCAAAAGTCACTTTTAATTACTGCTTATTTGCTTATTTGCTTATTTTTAGTTTTTCGTTGATTGCTCAACTTAATAATTTAACAGTTTAGGCAATGTTTTCGCCAACGCGGAAAAAACGCAACTGTCAACGGAAAGAAATTAATAAGTTAAAAACGTAAACACATTTTCGTTATTTCGTTTAATAGTCTTGCAAAATGAATCCAACCTTACTGCTCATCAAAAAAGATCAGATTCGTACTCACTCCTTTAGAATTTAAGCTGTTATTAATTAAACTAAGTTAAATTTCGTTGTTTGGTCAAAAATGTTGCAAAATAAAACCAACCTTACTGCTCATTAAAAAAGATCCGATTCGTAGCAAATAAAAATCAATCAATTTAAAAAAGCAATCGAATAATAAGTGGACTTTTTCTAAGTAACGCGTTGTTGTGTTTATTTAAAAAAACGACTTATAATTTACGGTTTCGTTTAAATGCCCAACGCTAATGTTAACTTCCTAAGTACCCTGAACAAGTTTCAGAAGAAATCACTTAGGTCCCCTCTCATGCATTCTACAACTCCTTTATTGATTGGGCTATTTGGTTACGAAACTTTAAAAACCGTGAGCCTTTGTCAAAAATTCACATTTGGTAAACTTACCAATAAAGTTAATGTCGTGCACTAAAATAAAATTGTGGCCATTTATCGCTATTCGCTGCCCAGTTCCCAAATTAATTATTTTAAAATCACCAAAACGTGCCAAAAGGGCAAAAGCAAACCCGCAGCAAAACAATACAACAATATTTTATGATTTTATCGGCACTCGGCAGTTTGGCTCACGTTTGGCTGCACAGCAACTGCACAGAGTACTTTCAACTTTAGCTGCTTTGGTGGCCACAGAACACATAATATACTTTGCATATACTCTTTGGCAGAATACGCAACAGTAGGTACCTACCATGGAATTATTAAGTACTTCGTACAACTGGAAAACTTACTTCAATGATTTTGACATATTAAAATGAACCTTATCTCAATGTTTTCAAAGTATTTTTTAATTAACCAATATCTCCTTATAAAAGTGAGCCTGAGCGAGAAAACTTTCTTGGTGTGTCCCTTTCGCACAAGTAAGTTTGACATCAGTGCGAACTAGGGTGACTACACTTGAAACTACTTAACATGGAATTAATGTTTTTCGTACAACGTAATTTGTAGTATAGGTCGCACAGCGAGAGTTGAGGCGAACAACACAAGCAAAGTTTGTATCTGTATACGCCGATGCGCTGACATTTGACAGAGAATGATACAGAGTGTTGTATGAAAAAAAATGGGTATACTTAATACCGGATACTCCACATATTATTAGAAAATTATTTTGTGCTTATATTATTAGAATTTTTTAGGGTGTTTTTTGAAGGCGGTTCACTTTTTTAAATAGAAATTGAGTTATAATTTTGTTTTGATTGTGATTTTGCTTTTATAACAATACAACGTTAGATTTATATATTACTTATTATTAAATACTTGTTATTTGTACCAATTGACACAGAATACCATTTAATACCTTACGCTAAGTCATTCTGTCAATCAGTCAATCAAACTACAAGCGATCAAGAGATACATTTCGGATAAGAAGTGCAAAATAAAATGGTCATCAAGTGTTTTCATTCCAATCTTCAAACCCCAGCACGTAACAATATTTTGTGGCGGTGTTACTATAACATCTTCTACAACAGGATGCAAAAACAACATCGACAAAGTCGTGAAATTGTATTTAATGTGTTCAATTATTTTAAAGAAAACGTAAAAAAGACAGATCTAATGTAATTATGACTGAATTGTATAAACTGATGTCCCGTCTTACATCTTACAAAAATGAAACACCTTGTATGCAAATATTACGTTAGTGTGAGTGCCGTGTTCGCCTCAACTTTCGTTGTGCGACCTATACTACGTACCTACTTGGTACGAAGTACATAATATTAATTCCATGCTACTTATATACTTAATTTAAATTTATTGTTTCACTAAAATCTTGGAAATTCATGAGGTTCATTAACTTTAATCGAAGATTTCGTATTACATCGGTCAAATTGAAGACCTAATGATTTCTTTGTGTGATAATAATTTTGCATATTGTGGGTTGCACTTTTAATAATTTTATTGGTCAAATTGTAGTGGGGGACGAAATCCTAAACTTTAAACAAGCAATTCTTGTATAAGTATATATAATCTGAATCTGCGATAAATCGAGTTAGCTAGGATTCATTTTTAGAAAATGTCGTATTTACCAAAAAAAACCATGCGAAGCTCGGTCACCCACAACTAGTAATACTATAATAATAACAATTTTTTATTTCCAGTTTGCCTTCGGATTTAGAGTTGAAGAAAAAATTGGTTAGAGGTGACACCTAGGAACTTGAATAAAAGCTCTGTGGTTTGTTCACTGCATTTCAAACCTGAAGATTACCGAACAGAGGCCCGGAAAAGGTTGAAACCTGGAGTGGTTCCTTCTATCTTTCCAAAGGTAATACTAAAGTACTTAAATAAACAACTAAAATTGGTATGATTATTTAAATATGAGTAATTTCGTTACAGATTTTTGCCGAAAACAAAAAATACATGTGTTAAGCGATATATTATGTCTAATTCAGAAGACGTAAAACCTGGATCTTCTAAAAGTCCTCCATGTAAAAAGATGAATGTCGGCAAAGATAAAACATTAAAGGTCATTTGCACATCTCGAGCTACTTTACGCCATAAATTGCACAAAACAATTTTGTTTAGTAATGTTTAATTGTGAAATGTCAACTGTGAAAATATTATATTTACTTTGTATTTATAAGTGTTTTATTTACTATATGTAAGTATACATATTGCTTATTAGAGGACGAGACGCAAGAGTGGTGTGTGCTAGTATAGTATAATATACCTTTGCTTTTATTTAAATAGCTAGCATTAGGCACAAACAAAATCAAAAAGTTTACTTCGATGGACTAGGATCTTACGAGTCTTATAAAAACAGAGTAAATATAATTACCTACCTACCTTTTGTAATAAAATGATGTGCTTTTCTGCTTCATTTTAATATTATTTAATTCCAATAATCGATATTAAACTAAGTCTCGCCTCCTGTGATATACAGGTAAGAAGATGGTTTCACTAGTTGAAAGAGACGGACCAAGATTTATGACCTCTTGCTCGGTGCGTTTTTCCACAGACGTATAAAGGGAAGCAGACCTAACATAAAAATAAAATTGGCGTGCCAATTACGCCTACATACAGACCTCATGGCGGCACCACACATGGCTATTTGTATTTGTGATTGGATGATTGCATATTTGCCAAAATTTTCGACCTATGGGCAAATAGGCGATACAACCGCCTACACATGGACCCAAATACAAAAAAATAAGGCGGTCCGCCTGTACTGGTCGACAATTCACGCGCTTATGAAACCGACCATGTGTGGCCAGTATATTTGCGTGTTTGCCTATTTGTGTCGTGTCTCCTTTGATTTGTCTCAAAAAACCGACAGTCGTTCGGTAAATTGTATTTGTTACTGGCTGTATTTGCCAAACAGGCAAATATGGCAATAATTTTGGCAAATATACTCTCCACACTAGCCCAGGCAAATTAGACATATGCTTCCCGAAAAATCGTCCAAAGCTGGAAAGTGTTTTAATACCTTCGGGGGGTCCCAAATAAGCATCTTGTGACTTGTGAGTTTGCGACGGATTCTAATTTCTGCTTAAATTTTAGGAGCCAAAAAACCGCGAAATTTTTGCACTTTTTTTAGTTTTTCGCTTTTAGCTCCTAAACGACGCATCCTGCAGAAAATGTTATTGAATATATTTTTTAAGAACATTAAATTTTGCGTCAATTGGTTTTAAGTTTATCAAAATCGGCTCGACCGTTTAGCCGCAATTGATTTTCAAAGTTGGGCCATTTTCATCAACTTGGCAAAAATTTCGATCCTTTTTTTAGTTTTTCACTTACAACTCCTAAACGACGCATGCTACAGAAAATTACATTCAAAGCTTATTTTAAGAACACTACATTTTGCGTCGAATGGTTTTTAGTTCGTCAAAATCGGCTCAGCCGTTTAGCCGCAATCGATTCCTGAAGTTGGGCCATGTTTTACCAAATTCGGTTAAAATTGATTCTGCCCTTTGAATGGATCATAATATTAAATCATATCATGTAGGGATTAATTCAAGGGGGGGAGGGGGAGGGGGGGGGGCACAGAACCCTTTCAAATTTCAAGTCAGTTTTTCAATATAAGAAGACATTTGAATGAATAATGTTTTATTCAAAAAGATGTATACATGTAAACGATAACACTGTGTGCATGAAAGATCATAATATTATGAAAGATGTACCAGGTACTCATACTGCCGATTTCTTTCGCCGTTTAGGAGAAGACGGTCGATCTTCGCCGATCACGTCATCTAGCTCATCCTCGGAATCTTGAGTATAAGGATTCATTTCTCCTTCTCCTTCAATTACATCAATCTCCTCGTCACACTGAGTGGCATACAATATAACTTCTTTGTCTTCAGTGATGGAATTGAAGCATGCGTGCCCTTTGCAAGTTATGCAGATGGTCGTGCACTTTATCCCTGCCTTCCTACAGGAGCAAGCTGCTTTGCACCCTTTTTTACATGTGCACGATATGGAGTTGAGAAGTTCTTGTGGGGCCGGGGGATCAGTAGTTGTGATGGGAGTTAACCCATTGATGGTTATTTTCCATCCCCATCTCTCTGGATCTAGTACTTTATTCATCCATACCTGCACCTGTAAATAGGCTCTGAAGGAGTGCTGGCGAGCAGCAGCTTCTGTAGGAGGCAAGGACGCCAAATTAAAATTATTTTTTGAAAGTGACCACTGGAAGAGGTCTAACTTCACTTGATTGAGGGACTTGCTGCTGCCACCAGTGTACAAGGTTTTTATTATGTGAATGCCTGCCTCTGCAACTTGACCAGGAGTTGCAATCGGGTCAAGAAAAATGGAGGCCTGATGAAGGAGGTTTTGGTTTGTCATGAACTTCTTGATTAATTTAATTTTGCCCTGGCGGAAAAATGAGGATGTGGTGTCGCACTCCGTGAACGCATGGAGAAATAGGGCATACTTCCTCACGTCTTCAGGCAGCCGGCAATTACTCGGACTGTAAATGACAGTTTCCTGGTTTTGCTTCCCGGGTTTGATGAGGAACACGTTTGAGATGGGCTCTTCAGAGACGGCAACATGAAAAGTGAGCAGGACCAACAGATCGGTGTCCTCTCCCACAATGAAAACATTGCCTCCCTCTATAGACCTCTCCATCGCTGTGCTCACAATCAGAGTATCTGCATTTTCCACGGCTTGTTTGACGTCAATGCCCTCGTCAATCAATTTTTTTGTCAGCATCGATATTTGCCACAATGCCGAAAGATCGTTTCTTGTTGTGATCATTCAACAAGAAACGATCTTTCGGCATTGTGGCTGTGGCATGTTCTTGGAATATAACCGAAGAAGATGACATAGCACGAGCTCTTCGCGCTCTTTCAGCAGACTTTATACTCTTCTCGGCCACATCCTGTGGGTATCCATCGAATACTATGGTGATACTGTCAGACCTGTAGTTGGATTTCACGTAATTTACGTACTTGTTAATGATATTGGAAAACTGTTCTCCGCTATTCCACACAACTCTATGCAGGAGAAAACCACCATCCACTACGTAGTCTGCATTCACAGAGTACACAGTATACATCTTTTTGAATAAAACATTATTCATTCAAATGTCTTCTTATATTTAAAAATTGACTTGAAATTTGAAAGGGGGCCTGTGCCGCCCCCCCCCCCCCTTCCCCTCCCCCCTTCAATCAATCCCTATATGATTTAATATTATGATCCATTCAAAGGGCAGAATCAATTTTAACCGAATTTGGTAAAACATGGCCCAACTTCAGGAATCGATTGCGGCTAAACGGCTGAGCCGATTTTGACGAACTAAAAACCATTCGACGCAAAATGTAGTGTTCTTAAAACAAGCTTTGAGTGCAATTTTCTGTAGCATGCGTCGTTTAGGAGTTGTAAGTGAAAAACTAAAAAAAGGATCGAAATTTTTGCCAAGTTGATGAAAATGGCCCAACTTTGAAAATCAATTGCGGCTAAACGGTCGAGCCGATTTTGACAAACTTAAAACCAATTGACGCAAAATTTAATGTTATTAAAAAATATATTCAATAACATTTTCTGCAGGATGCGTCGTTTAGGAGCTAAAAGCGAAAAACTAAAAAAAGTGCAAAAATTTCGCGGTTTTTTGGCTCCCAAAACTTAAGCAGAAGTTAGAATCCGTCGCAAACTCACAAGATGCTTATTTGGGACCCCCCAAAGGTATTAAAACACTTTCCAGCTTTGGACGATTTTTCGGGAAGCACGGCCTTTTTTTGGTCTAATTTGCCTGGGCTACACATGGAAGTTATTTGACAAATATAACAAATAGGCAAATTCAAATAGCCATGTGTGGTGCCACCATCAGGCACACATTGACAGTAAACAGGGCCGAAATCAGGTAAGCGAGGAACTGATCGTATGTCGATGTTGGTTTACCTGCCTGCTGAATGCTGATAGATGATTCGCTTCGTGTTAGTTATATTATGGCGTGACACTTTACTCGAATGAAATGGTGAAACTAGTAAAAGCTAGTGAAATAAATTAAAACAAACAAAATTAAATTATTTATTTAAAAAAAAAACAATTTTTAAATAATTTCTTTCTCATAGATTACCGTTTTGCATTATTTTGTACGAATGCCACTGTGATCCACTTAATGTGCTTCAAAATGTTTAGAACATAGATGTTTAAACTCTTGATGTTTTGGGCTGCCAATTTTTTTGACGTGACAACGTCTTATAAATCGATAGAGCTGGTTGCACGCACGAAAAAACATGACTCATCCGGCGTTACCTCGCTCATGCGGCGTTACCGGCGTTACCTCGCGAGCGCGGAACGAGCGACAAAGAAGACGTTGTCACGTTCAACTATCGTCAGTAAACCGACTTTACAGACAACCAATTTTTTATTCATGTTATTATTAACCACGCATACTTTAGGTTTTCGTCCTTTGGAAACCTGAAAAATGATTTTATTTTATAATTTATCCGTACTTTTATCAAATCAACTTTCAAAATAATATACCTACCAAACAAATCTTGAGCCTAAATACGGCCCTGTAAAATTGTACAAGTATAAGAAACGTCAAACACGATCTGCAGAAGTATTATTTAATTGATAAATATTGCAACAGGAATCTGCTAGAACCAAAATTACTGTACTATTTACAAGTTGTGCACATTAAATAATTTTTGTACATAGTTGTGCTTTTAAAATGCCTAAAGATTAATAATATTATTCTCACAGTAACCAATTAACCAAATTACGAGACTGTATGGCAAAGACTTCTATGTATCCTACATACATAGAAATCATTGCTGTATGGCACATGAAAACTTACCGATGAAATGTTATTTCAGTGTTTTCTTATATGAAGAATTGCCGCACAGAGGTGCACTACACTTAACCATTTTATTTCGATATCCTTGGATTTTTGGACTCGATTTTGATGCAAAAATAAAAAAATAAACAACGCGTAAGATAAGAGTTTGTTTTTGACATCATTTGACATATTGCACCATATTGCTCTTATGCTGCGTACAGACCGGCCAAACGAACGCCAACGAACGGGTTTCGTTGACCTTCGTTGCTGCAATCTGGACGGCTAAGCGAATGCCAACGATCGCTCGTTGGCGTGTGCCGGCGATCCGAAGCGTGGCGGTAACATCAAAGAAATCGAGCTATTTGATCGAACTCTGTTTGGACGGTCGCCGAAGGCCAACGAACGAACGCTCATTTTACTTCCACTATACACAGTCCTATTCTTAAAATATGTGGTTGTCCAATATCTTCGCTTACGTTTATTTTTTCTTGTTCTTTCTAACTCGTTTTGGTATATAAAACTAGCAATTATAATGATGTCGTCGTCATCCATGATTAAATTGCGAATGAAAGAGAAAAGAACCGGAATCAAGTGCCAACGAACGTTCGTTCGAGCACTAAATGTATTTGGACGTATTAACGAACTCCAACGAGCGTGCGGAAGCCAACGCTAGTGAACGATAAATATACATCGTTGGGCGTTCGTTGGGCCGGTCTGTACGCACCTTTATTTGTAGCCTAACAAGATGGAGGTTTGCCTCAGGATCTTTTTGTCTCTGTGTGCGTAAGTGTGTTGTAACACTTACGCACACAGAGACACAGAAAGAAAAGAGATAGAATTATATATTTTTAGTTGGAGAGACACAAGCGAAGATATTATTCATTCTCTTTAGTTGTAGTTGTGAAAATTATGTTAGGTCTGCTTCCCTTTATAGGTCTGTGCGTTTTTCGATACACAGTAATGCCCGGTTCCTATATTCAACGAATCGTTATTGTACAATAGGTACGATTCGTTTTTGAGTTCTGAGTAACGAACCGTTATTGGCGTTCCTAAAAATATGTGGGAGGTCTACCTGCTGCGACCCGTCGTCGGTCGACCGCCTACCGAAGCCCTCCCTCAACACATGTTAATTACTTTAAGTTTGGTTATTGCAAATAAGCACATTTACAATTGCATTAAAAACAAATTTAAATTTTGTTATTTTGAGCGTATGCATATCAGATTATGAAAATCTTGCATACAGTTAAATTGTTTATTCTTTAAACTAAAGAAATATTGCAATGATAGAAATATAAATTCTTTATTTTATTAAGCTTCTGCTGCACAGTGAAGTGAACCAAACGCATTCGTGATGTCAAATGTCAATCAATGCCCATTGCCAATTGCCTAAAAACATGCTAAAAACTTTTGAACTTTGGAAGGGTAATATTGTTGTGCTTTGGAGTAGGTTTATATTGATTTCGCGTGTCCTAATTAATATTAAAATGGAATCTACACCGGTAAGAAATTTTGTTAAACTATCACTAAGTTTAATTTATTTGTTTTGATGTCAACGGCTACTTGAACATGTAATAAATTTTTGATGTTTTTTTTCAAGAAAATGAAGAAAGCTATGGTGAAAGAAGAGGTTTCCTTGCTGGTTGACCTTATTGAAGGTAAATCAATTTTAACCAGCAAGGAAACTAATGCGAACACAAACAAAATTAAAGATGACGCTTGGACATCATTGGTCCAAGAATTTAACGCCAAGACAGGATCAGTCCCAAAAACAAAGGACCAATTAAAATTGAAATGGGACAATTTAAAAAAAGCAGCCCGTAAAAGAGCTCAACTAATAAGAATGAATAACTTAAAGGTAGGTATAATTCACCTACGCTCATAATATTATCATCACTTTACAGAAATAACATTTTTTTTGTATGAAATATATTAATACTTATTTTTGGAAAGTCGTACAACAAAAGTTGTTAGTGTTAATGAGAACAACTATAGGCCGAGAGTGATTTGATATTTGATATTTTGTATATAACCCTGTTTATTGTATTGTGGCATATTTCAAATATTGAGAGTTGTTTGTGTTAGGTTTCTCCACTTATTCTAAATATTTATTACTTTTTCAAGACAGGTGGTGGTAAACCTGATTACATTCCACCGGATGATATTTTGGATAGGGTAGCCGCCCTATTAGGCTCAACTTGCACTGGATTTACTGTGCCATTTGGTGGGGATGGCACCAGTAGTTCGATCTTGGTGCCAGAAGTGGGTGCCACTGCTGAGATAAATACAAAAACTAGTTCAGTGGAAGTTGGTGATATCACCTCCCACGAGGATGATGCTGACCATGAATACCAGGATGCTACGCTGAGTGATCATGTATACGAGACTCCACATGGTATTATACTCCCTTCTCTATGTACATAACTTTTGATTTTTTTAATATGTTGTATTGTAGTGTTTTATAATAACGTTTAACAAACATTTCAGGTTTAAGAAAAAGAGAAAAATATATCCAGGGACCAGGGAGCTCAAAATGCTTCTTTAATAAGCCTTTCTCAAAACAACTTGCTACAAACAAGAAAGGTAAGATGATTATGAAAATTATTGATATTACATTATTTCTATTTGGAAGAAATGCATAAGTGATTCCTGGTAGATTCTGTGATCAAATTAATATTTATTTTGAACACTAAAATAAAAATACTTATTATTTGTTTCAGTTAAAAAGGCAAGCAACGATGATTATAGGCAGTCATTTATTACAAGAAATTTGGCTGCGGCTGCTTATTATACTGCACAAACAGAAAAATTACAGTTAGAAATTAAACTTTTAAAATTAGAGTTAGCTCAAAAGGGAAATACAGATTGAAATTTTTAAATTTGAACTTTGTTGAAATTTTAAATTACTTTGCTTTAAATAAAAAATAATTGATTCAAGTTTAGTAGTCATCATTTATTACCTAATTTGATTGGTAACAGGAAGGAACATAATAAAAGGTCAGTATTTTGTATTTAATATTTGTACTTTATTGACAACATCTATTCAATAGATAATTAAAAAAAAAATTAAACTCTTATATTTATATAGAATTCTGTGTATTTCAGGTAAAGAGTGAAGCTTGCTCTTCGTGTCACTTTATCTCGATAAACAGGATTTGTATGTGTTCAACATGTTTATTCTCATTTCTTCATATTAAATGACTGCACAGGAAATTATAAACTGAAATTAAAACATAGTAATTAGTAAAAATTATCAGCGATGTTATAATTTTAATGGCAAGGTTTCAATGCAATAAAGCAGTATGATCAGATAATACTAACTTATTGAAGAAATTTGAAATAAGGGTTGCTCGTTCTGTGTAATGAAGTTCTTCAGTATTATTTGACATAGGCACTACATCTGCAGTAGGAATAGGTACTTCTGGTGGAACATCAGGGAGATTGTTTAGGCGACAGATATTATGCAAAACTGCAGTAGCTATGATTACTGTGTGGGCTCGTAACAAGCTTAAACGCATGGTCAAAGCTACTACTGGGAATCTTCTCTTCCACACTTCAAAACATCTGCAAAAATACAGCTATTAAGTGAAATATATAGTTACCCTTAGTATACTTACATATGAATATGTATATACTGATATTAAAGTGAACAAAAATATGCATGTGTAAAAACTGCACCTTTCAAAAGTCAAGATACAACAATCTCACATAGATGCATTTATTTACAATTTCATATTTAGGTGAATTAAAAAGTTCTGCCAGCTAAAATTTATTTTTTGTTTGAATACCTATTGTGAGTCATACGGGGCAAATGAGGGAGGGCAACAGTGACTGATTTTTACACAGAGAAATATAGAAAATGCATCTAACCAGAAAAAATAAAAAGAATGACAAATCAAAATATGTGCCACATTACATTATTAAAGTTTCAGTAAACATACCTTTCAATACAGTTTCTTGTACGGATGTGGGCCTCGTTATAAAGTTGTTCACCTCTTGTTTGAGGGTTTAATAGAGGTGTTAAGAGGTATGATTTTAGAGGATATGCGCTATCAGCAAGCAACCATTTGTTTCCATATAATCCACTTTCACATTGAGCTAAAAAAGGTAAAATACTGGATTTTATTATCAGTTTAAATATTAACTATGAATGTACTGAATGAAATTGTAATTTATATATTTACTGTTACATCTAAGTACAGAGTTATTAAATATGGTGGCATCGTGAGCTGAACCAGGCCAACGGGCTACTACATTCATTAGTAATAAATTGGCATCACAAACTGCTTGCACATTAACAGAAAAGTAGCTCTTACGATTTCTGAATTCTTCTCCTATTGCTGAACCTATTGAAAATAAAAAAAAGTGAAATGCAACATACTTAATCATAGAATGAAAACCTTAATATACTAAGATATGAAAACTTACATGGAGATTGGATTCTAACGTGTGTCCCGTCTAGTGTCCCAAGAACCCGTGGGAAGTGGGCAATTTCATAGAACTTTTGTTCTGTGTCTGATCTCATATAAATATATTTATTATATAGCTGTGCTATAGCACAGCTGACATCAAATACTATGCGACAAGCTGAAGATTTAGATACCCCAACAAAATCGGCTACTGATAATAACATTGTGCCCAATGCATAGAACCTGAGTGTCAATAATAACTGGTGAATAGGGTGTATACCATGGTTCCTGTGACAGACAAGATTAATTATATAAATAATCACAATAGTTGAAAAAAAAGTGCATATAAAGACACTGTGTAACCACTTGGTAAATATTTTGAATTTAGGTTAGGTAGGTAGGTACCTACTTGATGCATTAAAACCAAATTAAAACATATAATAGGGTACCTAGGTTAGGTTAATTACCTAGTTCCCTTAACCCTAATGTAAGGGTATATTTCAAAGAGTAAACTTTGTACAGACTCTTTACTGAGCCTAAATCTGATGAGGAATTCGCTATTGTCCAGGGTGTTAAAATGATCAATCCTCGTTTTGTAATTCCTTCTAGCATGTATCTGATCAGAATCACAGTCACTCAAGTTAGATGACACTTCATCACTATCTGCACTAGACATTTCACACAAAAATTATATTTAATTATTTTAATTAAACAGGTACGTAGGCACTCTACCGACGTTTAACCGGCCGAAATTGGGCGGTAAACGAACTATAGACGACTCGTAACAATGACAGTTATTTGACGTTTCACTTTTAATTTAAGAACACCCTCAGGAACACCGCAACTCGTCCTCTTCATACAATTGACCTACTAATCGTAAGTCGTAGCCCTCCCATCCGTAAGTAGCAATCCATCGGTAAGTTTGTTGTTTATTGGAACGATTTTGCGATACGTCTCGTTAAAAATTAAACGGTTGGTAAGCAAAACGAATCGTTTTTTGGATATAGGAACCGGGCATAAGCCTTCCAGTTGTACGAAGTACTTATTAATTCCATGGTATAACTAAATAGGTAAAAGAAGTCCCGCGGTGATTTTGACAGGTCGGTCATAATGTCGTTCGTCGATGTTGGTCGATGTTATCAAGTTCGTTTGCTGTTGTGGTAGATTTTTGTGAGTTTTTATATATCTTATTGCATTTTAAAGATTGTTTACAGTGCCAAAAGTTGCCAAAAAATGCCAATGTCACGCGAGTACAGCGCTGCGTCTGGGGGACTTCTTTCATGAGTACCTACCATTGACCACTGACCATAGAGATGTTTGTCATAGAACTTAACACAGAGCTTCTGTTCTGAATCCATTCGTCCCTTTCGGGACAGGCAAAGATCGAATACCATACAGCCTATTCATTTGTGTTGAATTTTCTGTCTTATCAATATATTTTATATTATATTTTTCATTGCACTTTTTGTTTAGAGCCAACAAAGTCAACCACCACAGTTTATTCCATTAATGAATCAATGGTTTATTCTTAATGGTCAATGAGGGTTTAAAAGCCAACTTCTAGCTAGTTGTATGAAGTTTTCGTCTATTAGCATAAATTGCTTAGTCTGTTGGTCTATTCCACAGACATAAAACGTAGTGATTTAATATACTCTTTGCCACAGACATATTATAGTCCACAGACTAAAGTAGTCTGTAGATATAGGTACATAAACACAAAGACAAAATAAAAAAATAGGTAGGTAGGTAGGTATACTATGTACGAAATCGGCTTCACTTTGTGTCGCTGTTTTTTTCTAATTTACTGTCAGCGGGGTTGATAAATTATAGCGTAATTCGTGTGTAACAGTTATTTTGATTGAATATTGTGCTCTATTATGATCGAAATTATCGGAAAAAAGGTCCCATGTGGTTCTATTAACTAAAATCAATAGACAAACACTGCAACAAAGGTACGCTTATGTTTGCTTTCGAGAATCACAGAGTACTTTTTATTGGCGAGCATATAACCTGTGTTTAGTGCTAGCGTCCGGTGGCGTCTGTCATATAGCACGAAACATTTTATAATTTGTTATTACGAAGATGCGGGGAAGTGCTTTTGTGTGAATACGATAGGTGGAATTGCAAGCGGTTTATCATTTTAGTGCTCAAGATGAATTATGAGGCGGAGAGAGCAATGAATCAGAAGCGGCTTCGAATGGAGGGTGAGCCGGGACACGGCGTTGTCCAGGGGAACGGATTGCCGCTTAATTACATAGGTACGTTGTGTTGCAAATACGCTGTTACATCCGCGGGAAAACCGTCTGAAGTGTACTAAAGTGGGTGCATATTTGTTGTTGTAGATAATGGTCATCAGATTCCATATCAGCCGTACGCGAGTGCGTACAACACGCATTATCCTCCGCCGGATGCGTTCGCGGCGTACGGGCCTCCGCCGCCCGGGGGCTACGCGCCGCAAAACCTGTCGTACGCGCCGCCCGCGCACCAGAACTACGCGCATCATCAGAGTTTCCCGCCGCAGCAGCCCACCCAGGCCCAGCTTCACATGGCACAATCACATATGGGTATGTAATAAGTATCAACACAAAACTTAATTACATTAAACTCCGTTTCTTGTTTCAAGAATCAACTGAGTCTTGATTCTTGAAAAATGAAACAGAGTTGATTGATTTATTTCATACAGGCCTAACTTTACAGGTTTTTATGAATAGTCAATAATAAAATATGTTTATACTTAGTGATAATTATTTCATGACTGATAAACTAAGTTTGCAACGGTTCTGACACTTCTCCACAACACAGGGGATCCTAGTGTGGAGATATTTTGTGCATATTTTGTATGTTATTACTAAATAAATAAATATTACGTTGATTAATAATTTAATAAGAATATTTTTATAATGTTACATGTTTATTATAAGCATGACCAAAATATTCAGTGTACAATGTGGGCAATCTAAATAGTTGAGAATCTATATAACTGGGCCAGTTATACAGATATTGTGTGTGCGCTGCGTAAATGGTTATGGACTGAATTATTATGGACTGAATTGTTCTCCTTTAAAAGTTCTTTAAAAGTCCTTTAAAAGAAGTCTGTGTGTATGAATGTCTATTTTTTAAGGATGACTCATTATAATGGGATATGTAGAAACCAAAATTCATTAGCTATATAATATTTGTTTCAGTCCAAGGTTATGGAGATGTGGGTGTACACAAAGCAGCGTGGCCTCCGCAGCCACATCTCCTGCCGCCCCTGGACACTCAGAAGCCACTGGACGTCAAGCAGCTCAAGCCCGAGATAAAACTGGAGCCCGCTGACACTCACAAGAGACCACATCCCGAAAATGAAATGATGGTAACACTATACATAACATTCAGAATAACAATACAACTGTCTTTCTTCTTACTTCTAGTTCTCGTACTTTTCCCAAAAATTTACAAATGGGTAATTGACAAAATTTTTTTATGACTATTTTATAGAATAGGATAAAAATAATAATGAAGTCCACAAATATAAAGTCGAAATCAAACAAAGAAATACAAAGTTTTGTATTTCTTTGTTTGATTTTAAATATTTTAATTTTTGGAGTATAGAGTATCTTGCAAAAAGATTTGTATAGAGCTACTATGGCATGACCACACTTTGATGTCATAGTTGAATACAACAAATGCTTGTTTGTTGTTTGATCAATTAATTCCGCTTTTTTACCATTTTATTTGTTAATAATTCTAGTTTCAAAAGTACATGAAAGTCAATATTTTAACTACCCAATTGTGCCAATTCTGTTTCCCTCACCTTTCTGCCCTCAAATGTTGCAGTGTACAGTCATTAAGATTTAAGCTTAAAACACATAGACAAGATGGTCTCAAAAATGGTGGTTGGTTTTTTCTTTTCTTTCTTGTTTTCCTTATTTCAAACTCAATCATTACTCTCTTCCAGCCTGGTGAGTTGGAGCAGCCCAAAATCAAGATCAAGACAGATATCTTTAAACCAGACGAGTTAGCGCTGAGAGCTGAAGTAGAAAAACCACGAGGTGAGCACACTTGCATTCTTTTTAGGGTTCCGTACCCAAAGGGTAAAATGGGACCCCATCCCTGAGACTTTGCCGTCCGTCCGACCCTCTGTCCGTCAGTCTGTCTGTCATCAGGCTGTATCTCATGAACCGTAATAGTTGCACAGTTGAAATTTTCACTGATGGTGTCTGTTGCCGTTATAACAACAAATACTAAAAAATCAAATAAAACAACTATTCTCCTTTCGTAGTTATTAGCTCCCATCATCGATATACCATAAATTGGTATATCGATGGCTCCCATAGAACAAATGTGATTTTTACCTACTACTGTAGTAGTAGTAGTAGGTAATTGAGCCTTCTGGCTACTGCATTATCATTTTGCTACGTTACTTAGATAATGGTACGGAATCCTTCGTGCGCGAGTCCGCCTCGAACTAGTTTTGATTAATGAAGATTTGAGCTTTTACATAATACAAAATCTAGGAGTATGATAAATCCCAATCTTCCATATTGGGATTTATCATACTCCTAGCTTTCACAATAACTTTTATTTTAAGGCTGTCATATTAACTGTAAACTAGAAGTTTTGAAGAAAATGCACAAAATATAGACATTTAACTATGTATTAACTGATTAATGTCTAACAAACAGTAGTTCATTATAATAACTTGATTCAAGTAGTAGGAAAGACTAATTGGTTTTGCTATAATCCGCTACTTGAAAAGATTCTGTATGGTACAATATGCAGGAACACTGCCCACATGAAACACCACACACAATTTTCCAACACTTTCTTCGAAAGAAGTGGTATGTCGAAGAAAGTGGGCAGTGTTCCTGCATATTGTACCATACAGAATCTTATCGAAAAGCGGATTAAAGCAAAACAAATTAGTCTTTCGTACTAATTATGGATTTCCGCAAAATAACGCCTGCTTCCATTCAATATTTGATTTAAGTAGCTACATAACCAAGACTCTTTATTTACTCAGATCCTGTCACTGTACCATCAGCAGACGTGGCCAAGGCAGTTGACCCTTCTAAAGGTAACATAATAATAAATAAAATTACCCATAAAAAGAAAAACTTTGTTTTATAATTACTAGCTTATCCCCGAAAATTTGCATGTGTGAATTTCGTCTTTTCACTAATCCCGCATAAAATCTTTCTCCATTTCAAATTTAAGTCAAATCGGTTCAGTAATTGTGGTGTTAAGGTGCCACAAACACACATATAAACTTTCGTATTTTCACACTAGAGTGATGTAAGGAATTATTTGTGAATATTTTTTTAGATGATGGCGGCCTGTTGGTGCCTAGAGCCGAAGTTGATAAACCAACTGGTAAGTAACAATATGTTATGTCCCATGTCAGAGGCTGAGCGGCCCAGTTTGGATTTGCCAAAAACAGGAAATATGGTTTAGGGGATTTATTGAATTTATTTTTGTCTTTCTCACTCTCACGGAGATTTGGTAGGTGCGACATGCAGCGTCGCGGAAGAATATAACAGAAAAACGACCCTTTACCTAATTACTCAAAAACTAAGCTGGTTATCAAAAATCTGTTTCTTAGCGTTTTTGGATATTATTATTACCGACACTTTAAAACAAAAATTACAATTACATCTATTGTAGTGTCCGATAAAAAGTAGAATAACTGAGAATATGGAGCAACTTTTGGGAGAACTTTCTATCGAGAAAATTTTATCCAATCGTGTTTCTGCTTCTGCGATTTTAGATTAAAGACCCAAAATACATGACGTGTAAATTTGAAAGTAGTTGTCTTTATAGTTTTTGCATAAAACTTCATTCAAAATCGCTTAAATACGGCTTCTACACCGTTAATCAAACCACTGTGCAAATAAAAACACATTACGATGGAAGTAAGTAGTTATAACATGTCTTTACACATCAGTTTATTAGTTGTGACAGTAAAAGTTTGTAAGACAAAAATCAACATTCATGTCTCATTATGTCTAGTAAAATACGTAGAAAAACAGGAATGCTTTGATATCGCTGCTTCATAGCAGATTTTGGATATGACACTGATAGTGATTCTGTTTAAGAGACTCCAAATTTAGTGCAGCTAGAAACCTACTATCCCTAACCTACAAGTAAATAGATAGCAATATCTCTAAGAACTAGTGCTATATTTAAATGGACTAGGTGGAAAGTACAGAGTTTTTCCGAGTTGTTTTTGATGGAAACCTACTTTTTGGGTTTTGTGATGGTGCAAACATCCAATTAAAAAAATATTTTTATTTTAGCTCAAGATAAAAAATAACATTGTATTAATAACATTGTATGAACATGTAATGTAAAAAAAAAGAATGCTTAAACTACTTGTGTACTTACTAACATTTAGGTTAAGATGTTTTATTTGTTTTTTTTTACTAACCATTTTTATGATCCGAGCTGGTCGAAATAAATGATTTTTAAGTTTTTTTTTTTTTTTAATGTTCTTCGTATTTTCTTCTAGAAGCCAGCAAACCAGAAGGTATACCAGAAGCTGGCAAAGATGTTACTCCAAAACCCACAGCACCACCTGCTGACAAGAGGTAAGTATTGTAGCTGTTACCTACAACTGTCCTAAGAGAGCGATGTTCACAGCAAGACATATCCTTATTATAAATTTTCTTTTTCAGTGAAGAGGACAGGAAACCGTTCAGTAGTCCTGAAAATGCAAAAATGGGTTTCACTCCGGGAAAAATAGGAATACCTGGTTCAGAGGTAACGTAACATTCATGTTAATGATAGCATTGATACCGCAATAAGTACCCAAACCGTTTTTTACTCATCTCAAATATGGGCCTAAAGAAGTTTACACTTTAACGCTACATACTCATAACAAACAACATTGTCACACAAACATCTTCCAGGAATCGAATCCGACTACCGCTTTGACATTCTGTCGTCAAATATTCAAACGCCATTCGTTTTCTATGTTCCTGTGTGTAACTTTATGGACCGCAAGACACAGGGCGGGTTTTCATCCCTATGTCGTCGATGTACTACCAGTGCGTACAAAGTGGTTCGCTTCGTCCTTTCTCATACGTTTGGAATGCGCTCTCGAAATCTGTGTTTCCGGTATCATTCAACCCGTGGGGGTAACTGAGGAACTGGAAAAAGAGTGAATAGGTTTCTTCTAGGTAAGCGCGCTCCATCTTCGACCACATCATCACTTTCCATCAGGTGAGATTGTGGTCAAGACGTGTAAGCCTATAATTATTAAAATATATTTAAAAATACGTGTGACGCTCTGAGACTGCCGCGGTAAAGCTATTGCATAGCTGCAACTCGTCTCTAGGTGGCATTGTGATAAAATCAGAATGCCATCTAGAGACGAGTTGCTCGTCTCTAGGTGGCATTGTGATAAAATCAGAATGCCATCTAGAGACGAGTTGCTGAACTAAAGATACAAGCGTGATATTTCAAAAAGTCATTAAAAGTTCTGCTATTCATCGATAGATGGCAAAACTAAAAAGTATTACCGCTGTGCCGGTCGGAGTGGGGGGTGTTAGGTTATTTTCGTTACGGAATTTCTGGATTCGGTCTCCACGCTCAAGGCCCGCGATAGAAGCCATGCAATAGCTTAAGGCGCTTCATGCGTTAGTATTATGCTTGAGTCAAAATTTACGATTTCCGAAGGAGCATAAAATAGCTATGGGACTGTTCAATTATAGATTAGATAATTGAATTCATATTATTTGGCATTTCATAACCTAGAACTTGTCTCAAAAATATTTTAAAATATGTGTATAACTTTCTCACTAGAACAGTTTTTGTATCGGTCGACGCTCTACGCAGATGCAAGATATTTGCCATGTTTCTTAACACAAACTTATAACAATGACTGAATTATAGTAATTTAATTCAATTAATATTCAATGTTACTGGTTATTTACTATTTTAATAAGTAGTATATTTATTTTACTATAATTTTTTTTTGTAATAGCATTATCAGCGCAAAATTGCGTCAGCGCCAACGAAAATCAAGATTAGTATGGCAAGAAACGCGATGCACGCCGTTTTGCATGAACGCTCTAAAAAAAAATGTATGAAATAACAGTTACTATTTATACTTTTCTAGCCGAAAAAACGCGGTCGCCCCAAGGGCTCCACAAACAAGCCCAAGCCACCGGGCACGCCCACCAAGTTGACGCCCCCCACGCCGGGCGTGGCGGCACCCCGCGGCCCACCGCCCGCCGCGCGCCCGCTGCCCGTCGGCCGGCCGCGCGCGCCTTCCGGCTACCAGTACGCCATTCGACCCTTTAGGAAGGACTTCTCCGGAATTCAGTTCAGAAGGTGAGAACAAAATTTAGCCTCTATGCACCGATAAGGAACCTGGGGATATGGTAGTCAGAAAAGGACATGTCCCAGTTCAGTATGGAGGGTGGTTTTTTATTCTGATTGTCAATGAACCAGAACCAAACTGCCATCAAGTGAACGAGAAAAAAATATAAAAACTAATCGAGATATAAATGATAATTTAAGAATACTCCGTTTTTTTTTAAATTAATTGAGAAAAATATCGTTTGCAGAAAATATTTTTCGATGGATGGCAACACTAAAAACTGTTTCTAATGTATAGATCTATCAAATCTGGCACCTGCAAATGTCACTTTTATGTCATTTTGAACTGCCAATGTTCAAAATGCGCTTTTAAGTTTTGATGACTTTTGTCTTTTGCCACTTTTGCGTCCATTGACCTAAAGTGCACTCGTGTTTGTTTTGGCTATTTAAATTAATTATGTTCAAATAAACAACATGATATTCCTGACAATCACCTGACATTGACATTTGACAACTTACGTAGACAAATGATATAATTTTTTTTAACTGGTGTTTAATCACAAGTAAAGGTCGATAAATGAGTCAAAAAACAAAAAATGTTTTTCTCAATATTGGAGTCCTTAAAAAATCTGTAAATTATTTAGATGGAAGCCTTTTTGAATCTCTATCCAAATATATTAAAATCATCCTGGTTCATTAAATTCAAATTTAAAAAACCATTTTTGGACAACTCCTTTAACGCAAAGCTTCTTCATACAAGAAAATAGTGAAGCCGCCAGTCAAAATTTCCCACTAACACGCAACAATATAGCGAAAACCGTCACCAGGAAACATGCGTGCGAACTGTTGACAAGGTTGATCTGTGTAGGGGATCGCGGTCTATAATATGTAGATAATACTCATATCGGCGTACTACTAACGCTGTCAGGTTCAAAAGACACGACAGCACCGGTAAACTGGCGACACTTTACCTCGCGGTCCGCGGTCTATAGATAAAACTCATTTGCATCGCATTTAAACAAAACACAAAATCAGAACAGTTGCTGAATGGTTGCCAGGTTGTTATTTTGACAGGCGCTTACGATTATGAGTATTGTCGATTCGCAGATTATAAATAGATCGTCGCTCGCGGGACCTCTATGTGTCGATGTGACATTGACATTGTGGTCGATTCTGTTGTGCAAAATCTCTAAACTAAACGTATTTAAAATAGTGGTATCCTTTTCCATAGGAAGCAATTTGAAAAGGATAGCACTATTTTAAATTAGTTTAGTTTAGAAATTTTGTACAACGGATTTAGCACTAAAGACATACGAAAATTCTTAGAATAGCTATTAGTACTTTACCGACTACACGTGTTCTCGTACCCAAATGTACCAGTAGAGCGTTGGTAACCGCCGAACTTGGACGTGTGTTTGCGCAGGCGGTGGAGCGACGACTGTCTGGACTCGTCGCACATCCCGAACGAGGTGTACTTCGGCGACGTGCCCGTGCCGCTGTCCGTGCTGTACAACTACTACGACGCGAACGCCGAGCGCGAGCGGCTGGCGACGCAGGCCGCGCAGATCGCCGCGCAGAAGGCCGCGGCCGCCAAGCTCGCCGCCGCCAAGCTGCAGGCCAGGGGGGTCATGTCCAGTGAGGTAAGATTCGCACGTCCCGAACGAGGTGTACTTCGGCGACGTGCCCGTGCCGCTGTCCGTGCTGTACAACTACTACGACGCGAACGCCGAGCGCGAGCGGCTGGCGACGCAGGCCGCGCAGATCGCCGCGCAGAAGGCCGCGGCCGCCAAGCTCGCCGCCGCCAAGCTGCAGGCCAGGGGGGTCATGTCCAGTGAGGTAAGATTCGCACGTCCCGAACGAGGTGTACTTCGGCGACGTGCCCGTGCCGCTGTCCGTGCTGTACAACTACTACGACGCGAACGCCGAGCGCGAGCGGCTGGCGACGCAGGCCGCGCAGATCGCCGCGCAGAAGGCCGCGGCCGCCAAGCTCGCCGCCGCCAAGCTGCAGGCCAGGGGGGTCATGTCCAGTGAGGTAAGATTCGCACGTCCCGAACGAGGTGTACTTCGGCGACGTGCCCGTGCCGCTGTCCGTGCTGTACAACTACTACGACGCGAACGCCGAGCGCGAGCGGCTGGCGACGCAGGCCGCGCAGATCGCCGCGCAGAAGGCCGCGGCCGCCAAGCTCGCCGCCGCCAAGCTGCAGGCCAGGGGGGTCATGTCCAGTGAGGTAAGATTCGCACGTCCCGAACGAGGTGTACTTCGGCGACGTGCCCGTGCCGCTGTCCGTGCTGTACAACTACTACGACGCGAACGCCGAGCGCGAGCGGCTGGCGACGCAGGCCGCGCAGATCGCCGCGCAGAAGGCCGCGGCCGCCAAGCTCGCCGCCGCCAAGCTGCAGGCCAGGGGGGTCATGTCCAGTGAGGTAAGATTCGCACGTCCCGAACGAGGTGTACTTCGGCGACGTGCCCGTGCCGCTGTCCGTGCTGTACAACTACTACGACGCGAACGCCGAGCGCGAGCGGCTGGCGACGCAGGCCGCGCAGATCGCCGCGCAGAAGGCCGCGGCCGCCAAGCTCGCCGCCGCCAAGCTGCAGGCCAGGGGGGTCATGTCCAGTGAGGTAAGATTCGCACGTCCCGAACGAGGTGTACTTCGGCGACGTGCCCGTGCCGCTGTCCGTGCTGTACAACTACTACGACGCGAACGCCGAGCGCGAGCGGCTGGCGACGCAGGCCGCGCAGATCGCCGCGCAGAAGGCCGCGGCCGCCAAGCTCGCCGCCGCCAAGCTGCAGGCCAGGGGGGTCATGTCCAGTGAGGTAAGATTCGCACGTCCCGAACGAGGTGTACTTCGGCGACGTGCCCGTGCCGCTGTCCGTGCTGTACAACTACTACGACGCGAACGCCGAGCGCGAGCGGCTGGCGACGCAGGCCGCGCAGATCGCCGCGCAGAAGGCCGCGGCCGCCAAGCTCGCCGCCGCCAAGCTGCAGGCCAGGGGGGTCATGTCCAGTGAGGTAAGATTCGCACGTCCCGAACGAGGTGTACTTCGGCGACGTGCCCGTGCCGCTGTCCGTGCTGTACAACTACTACGACGCGAACGCCGAGCGCGAGCGGCTGGCGACGCAGGCCGCGCAGATCGCCGCGCAGAAGGCCGCGGCCGCCAAGCTCGCCGCCGCCAAGCTGCAGGCCAGGGGGGTCATGTCCAGTGAGGTAAGATTCGCACGTCCCGAACGAGGTGTACTTCGGCGACGTGCCCGTGCCGCTGTCCGTGCTGTACAACTACTACGACGCGAACGCCGAGCGCGAGCGGCTGGCGACGCAGGCCGCGCAGATCGCCGCGCAGAAGGCCGCGGCCGCCAAGCTCGCCGCCGCCAAGCTGCAGGCCAGGGGGGTCATGTCCAGTGAGGTAAGATTCGCACGTCCCGAACGAGGTGTACTTCGGCGACGTGCCCGTGCCGCTGAGGTGTGTGAGAAAATTCAAGCTATACCACGGAACACTAAATAGTACAAGTACAGAAGGCTTACTCCGCACGATGATTTAAAGAAATAGCGACTCTAGCGCTGACACAAAAAGTGCAATTCAGTTCGCAATAGCGCCTGGCCCCGCCCTCAAAATCGACACGCAACTAACGCAATGTTGTGGTCTCTTTCTATCGCATAACTTTATCTCTTACGGCGTACTAGGGCTGCCGTAAAAGACGGCGGCGTAAAAGAGACCTTACAGAACTAGCGCGTGCAACTCGGCCCGCGAGCGGCAACCATCTGAAATATTGGCATCCGGACCCCTACTTGTAGCCGGGACGGTCACGTGATAAGTGAGACTGGCCTGGCTATACGTTACGCAACGGGACCGATAGCTCGGTGACAGGCGACAGCCTTGACCTATAAATTCGAACAGATCGTCATGCCACGCTCGGCGCTCTGTGGTAATATCAAATACCTGGGAAACAATATGGAATGGCCCCGTCTACAAAATTTAGCGTGACTATTTTTAACCAGCCTATTGGCGTATGACATGGCATCACCTAGGATAGTATCTAAATAGTTACATGCACTTTTGACAACAAATCTTGGCGATCATAATGGCGTCAAGATTTCACGCAAGGCTAAGGCCAGAATGAATGAATGGATGGGACATCTTCATACTTTTGAAATCTCATAGGGTTCACACTTTGGGAAGGCGTGACTGTCACTTTACATTAGCAATATCATGTATTCGGTGGTGTAAGTTTATCATTCCATTGTTTCAGGTGACGACGGTTGATTCATCATCGTCGGACGACTCGTCTGGGTCGTCGGAGAGTGGATCTGAAGAAAGCGATGACGTAAGTATTGTTAAAACAAAGGTTTTAACATAACAAATCATTTGTATACAATATTCATATGTTAATAAAAAGTATCTCTAGTGTTTAAAGCAGCTTTTCAAAGGTTAGGTATTTGCTCCGATCTCGGTGTATAAATAATCCGATATCGGAGTAAATACTGCGGATGTACTTGTAAGTATCAGTTTCGGAAATATTTAAATCTGATGGTGTTTTTGTTTAAAAATCCTCTGAGAAATTTTTTTGACGTCCGCATTTCACAATGAGGATCACCTATGATCATTAATTAGATCTTAATAATTATGAGCATATCACATTGATATTATTAAGTTTGTGTGTGTAAGTGTGTTTGTTACACAGTCACGCCCTTAACTACTAAACTGATTTGGCTGAAATTTGGAATGATAATAAATTATATCGTAGATTAATTAACAATTGGTTATTAGTTAAAAACTGGAATATTCGTGCGTCCGTTAGTACTTAATAAAACTTGGTTATTAGTTAAAAACTGGAATATTCGTGCGTCCGTTAGTACTTAATAAAACTTGGTTATTAGTTAAAAACTGGAATATTCGTGCGTCCGTTAGTACTTAATAAAACTTGGTTATTAGTTAAAAACTGGAATATTCGTGCGTCCGTTAGTACTTAATAAAACACACCAAAGAAAATGAACTCTTAAGACATAGATTTTTACCAAAGATTTAATAACACAAGAAATTGAAATTAAATATCTGTGAGGAAACTTTTTTTTGTTAGTGCTCGCTATGGGATATACCTATAGACAAGTCATCCCAGGCTCAGTCAGAAGGCTGTAATGGAAACGGAAGTAGCAGGGTGATTGTGTATGCTACTGTGGCTGGCTTTGCAATTGGGTAGTTGACTGAAATCAAAATATCGTTTTTTTTCTTTTTTTTTGAAACTAGATTAATTAACAAATTCAATGGTAAAAAAAACGATTAAATCGGTCAAGTAACAAAAAAGTTATAAGCATTTTAATATTATTCTGATTAGACAGAGACAGCTGTATGAAACTATTACGTCAAAGTTTGGTCATGCCATAGAAGCTCTATATAAATTTTCGTGGGTTCGATTCCCACTACTGGTAAATGTTTATGTGATGAGCATGAATGTTTTCCAGTGTCTGGGTGTTTACAATATATTATATTTATGTATATTAATATGTATGTATATTTATCAGTTATCTAGTACCCATAACACAAGCTGTCGCTTAATTTGTGGCTAGATTGCTATGTTTATAATGTCCTGATATATACAAGGTGTGGGTTAATTCGTATAGTGTGCCGGCAGCTAACCTTTTTACTTGATCTTAGAAACACATTAATAAGATATAAGAAGACGAGATAAGAAGACCCAATTATTTTGTTTTATTTTCAATACAAAACTTTTAATTTAATGTAGAAAAAATATTTTTGGCAACCCTAACTGTGATGTCAACAAAGCGTAAAAACTTTTCATTATTCCCAGTTCATATTGAATGAGCTGTTTTTAGGGATGTCACTCAAAATTTATGGAACATTTTTGGACTCCCTATTAATAGTCCTCTCATGTCTAGCTCATGTCCTTAGGGATATGAGCTAGACTTTTTGTGATATTTTTTCATGCATCTATACATCGTCCCCTAATTAAGGCTTTCGGCTAATTATGGCAAGAAACCTGCACGTTGTATATATTTGTATATTTCTTTGTTTGATTTATTTTTTTATTTTTTGTGGACGTTGTATAATTTGAGTCGACTACCCAATTTCGTGTGAATTAGGGCTGTGCTATAATCCGGGAATGTGGTTTATTTCTACAAATCGTAGGACATGCCCCTAAAGCGCGGCCCCGGGCGGCCCAAGGCGGCGAAGAGCCCCAAGACGCCGGGCGCGGGGGGCACCCCGGGGCGCCGCGGCCGCCCGCCCGTGCCGCCCGAGCTGCGCCAGCCGGGCATCACCGACATGAGGAAGTTCTGCAAGGCGGCCGGCATACGCTTCGACTACAAGAAGCTGGTGGAAGGTACTGACTACACTGTCTTTTCTTGTTTATTTGTTTATTTATTTATTTACTGCCTGACCCGGCAAACGTTGTTTTGCCATTAGGTAAATAATAAAAAATAGCTTTCGACCTACTCTCAGACCTACTGAAAATAAAATGGTTTATTTCACCGAAGTACAAACTCAATATCAACGTTGACGCATTTTGAACTTGTAGGCGAAGTATTAATTGAATTTTGTTATTGCAATTCAGAGTCAAAATTATCTTTTTACCACCACGATAGATGAATTTGCCTAATTTGATCCATAGACAAGGCGACTGTTTACGGTCGAACACAGCTCTATTTTATTTTATCGAGGTTTCAATCTCGATATCAACACTGACGTATTTCCAACGTAAGGCGAAATGTTTATGTACTATTTGTCACTGCGAAATCAGATTGAAAAAAAATCTATAAAATTCCCGTATCTGTGTTTGTAACCAAACTCCTCTGAAACGGCTCTGCCTATTCTTGTGAATTTTTGGAACGACGTTCCTTATCGCGCGTAGTGAAAGGGGGCTAGACGGAAAAAATTCGTACAAAAAGTTGTAACGACACTTTTTGCTATAGTAAGCTATCGTAAGCCGTGCGGCGTGCGCATGTTTCTCTGTCTGTCTCTCTCTCTCTCTCTCTCTCTCTTATAGAAAGCAAGCCTAATATACTTCGTTCCATCCGGGTGTCCCTGGACACCTCTCAAGGTTTTTGTCTACGTTCGGTAGGTCTGAGTCGCAAGCTATTTTTCATATGATACCCCTGAATGACAAAACGACGTTTGCCCGGTCTGCTAGACTAATATATAAAATTCTCGTGTCACCGTTTTTGTAACGAAACAAACACAAAACTCCTCTTTGTAACAAAACAACGTTTGCCGGGTCAGCTAGTTGTTATAATTTAAACTATATTGCAGGTAGAGTAAAAGAGATATACAGATAAAAATCTTAAAATTGACTAAAAACTTTGACTCCAATTTTTTTATTACGTTATTAAAAACTAGGATAATATACGTACATTGAAAAAAAACTAATTAAACCGATCAAATAACAAAAAAGTTATAAGCAGTTAAATATTTCTGATTAAACAGAGATATCGCTATTTCTGTCTAATCAGAAATATTCAAATGCTTATAACTTTTTTGTTTTATGTCGCCATTAAATTATGACGAAACACCTCACAAATGCCATAGTAGTTTCGTGCGGTTTCATACAAATTTTCGTTTTGCGCGAAGGGATTGAAGATCCTCCCACTCCAAAATTAAAATGCCTGTAACTTTGTAAATCTTCGTTGGATTTTAGTTTCGATCAGTTTACGTTATTATTTTTATCCTAGTTTACAATAAAGTAATATTTTTTATCAAATTCAAAAGCAGTGTAATACCAATTCAGGTTGCACAAAGAACAAAGAGCGGGTGGAGAAAATGATGAACCTATTAGTGGCAGCGGGCTTAGAAGGAAAACCAACGCTCGAGAAGTGCCAAGCGCTAAAGAAGGCCAAGATTGACAAGAAGGAACAAGAGAAACAGGCCAAGAAGGAAGCCAAGGCGACCAAGCAGAAAGAGCCGGAAGGTGAGTGCGAGATTTTTTACTTATTTTTATTTATTTAATCAAATATAAGTACATTTGTTTATTTGTTATTAATAGCCTTACATGTTACAATAGATATTTACACATTGTTTGCTTGGCACCCTTAATCCTCGGCGGCTTGTCGGGGCGCTGCATATTCCTCCTTAAAATGTTATACTAATATACTAATAGATAACGATATAGTTATAACGATGCGCTCACGGGATAGAATAAATTCCCGACGTTGATCTGCCTTTGCCTGTTACACCACTGTCAATTTGCTCCTCTTTATTTGTTTATGGGACTAAACTTGTAATTAAATGTCTTTTAAGATAATTCACACCAGTATACGCAGGCGTGTGGCGTCGTTTTGTAGTTAAATTATGGACCGTTCGCCAACTTTGGGTAAGCATTACTCACTAGCGGGTTGGCAGTTAAATAAAATAAAATAAAAATTGCTTTATTTGAATCTTAGGAAAAGGTACAGAAACAAATGGGAAACGATGATCCTGCAGAAGTATTAAACTGTGTTTACTACTGCAGTTGATTGAAAAAGACTAAATTGTTATGTTCCTCGGTGTCGACTGTCGTAGTAATACATTAGTTATTGTTAAATATAATATTCAAACCATTAGGTGGTGAGGAAGGTTCCCGGCGGATGACGCGCGGCGCGACGGGCGTGAAGCCGCGACAGCGCATCGTCATCTCCTCCGACGAGGAGGACGGCACGCCCGCCGCGCGCCGCACGCTCTCCAAGCTGCGGTCGAGCGTCAACGACGAGTCGGACTCCGACTAGGTGAGTGCTGACACGTTCGTATCTGCGGCGCGACGGGCGTGAAGCCGCGACAGCGCATCGTCATCTCCTCCGACGAGGAGGACGGCACGCCCGCCGCGCGCCGCACGCTCTCCAAGCTGCGGTCGAGCGTCAACGACGAGTCGGACTCCGACTAGGTGAGTGCTGACACGTTCGTATCTGCGGCGCGACGGGCGTGAAGCCGCGACAGCGCATCGTCATCTCCTCCGACGAGGAGGACGGCACGCCCGCCGCGCGCCGCACGCTCTCCAAGCTGCGGTCGAGCGTCAACGACGAGTCGGACTCCGACTAGGTGAGTGCTGACACGTTCGTATCTGCGGCGCGACGGGCGTGAAGCCGCGACAGCGCATCGTCATCTCCTCCGACGAGGAGGACGGCACGCCCGCCGCGCGCCGCACGCTCTCCAAGCTGCGGTCGAGCGTCAACGACGAGTCGGACTCCGACTAGGTGAGTGCTGACACGTTCGTATCTGCGGCGCGACGGGCGTGAAGCCGCGACAGCGCATCGTCATCTCCTCCGACGAGGAGGACGGCACGCCCGCCGCGCGCCGCACGCTCTCCAAGCTGCGGTCGAGCGTCAACGACGAGTCGGACTCCGACTAGGTGAGTGCTGACACGTTCGTATCTGCGGCGCGACGGGCGTGAAGCCGCGACAGCGCATCGTCATCTCCTCCGACGAGGAGGACGGCACGCCCGCCGCGCGCCGCACGCTCTCCAAGCTGCGGTCGAGCGTCAACGACGAGTCGGACTCCGACTAGGTGAGTGCTGACACGTTCGTATCTGCGGCGCGACGGGCGTGAAGCCGCGACAGCGCATCGTCATCTCCTCCGACGAGAAGGACGGCACGCCCGCCGCGCGCCGCACGCTCTCCAAGCTGCGGTCGAGCGTCAACGACGAGTCGGACTCCGACTAGGTGAGTGCTGACACGTTCGTATCTGCGGCGCGACGGGCGTGAAGCCGCGACAGCGCATCGTCATCTCCTCCGACGAGGAGGACGGCACGCCCGCCGCGCGCCGCACGCTCTCCAAGCTGCGGTCGAGCGTCAACGACGAGTCGGACTCCGACTAGGTGAGTGCTGACACGTTCGTATCTGCGGCGCGACGGGCGTGAAGCCGCGACAGCGCATCGTCATCTCCTCCGACGAGGAGGACGGCACGCCCGCCGCGCGCCGCACGCTCTCCAAGCTGCGGTCGAGCGTCAACGACGAGTCGGACTCCGACTAGGTGAGTGCTGACACGTTCGTATCTGCGGCGCGACGGGCGTGAAGCCGCGACAGCGCATCGTCATCTCCTCCGACGAGGAGGACGGCACGCCCGCCGCGCGCCGCACGCTCTCCAAGCTGCGGTCGAGCGTCAACGACGAGTCGGACTCCGACTAGGTGAGTGCTGACACGTTCGTATCTGCGGCGCGACGGGCGTGAAGCCGCGACAGCGCATCGTCATCTCCTCCGACGAGGAGGACGGCACGCCCGCCGCGCGCCGCACGCTCTCCAAGCTGCGGTCGAGCGTCAACGACGAGTCGGACTCCGACTAGGTGAGTGCTGACACGTTCGTATCTGCGGCGCGACGGGCGTGAAGCCGCGACAGCGCATCGTCATCTCCTCCGACGAGGAGGACGGCACGCCCGCCGCGCGCCGCACGCTCTCCAAGCTGCGGTCGAGCGTCAACGACGAGTCGGACTCCGACTAGGTGAGTGCTGACACGTTCGTATCTGCGGCGCGACGGGCGTGAAGCCGCGACAGCGCATCGTCATCTCCTCCGACGAGGAGGACGGCACGCCCGCCGCGCGCCGCACGCTCTCCAAGCTGCGGTCGAGCGTCAACGACGAGTCGGACTCCGACTAGGTGAGTGCTGACACGTTCGTATCTGCGGCGCGACGGGCGTGAAGCCGCGACAGCGCATCGTCATCTCCTCCGACGAGGAGGACGGCACGCCCGCCGCGCGCCGCACGCTCTCCAAGCTGCGGTCGAGCGTCAACGACGAGTCGGACTCCGACTAGGTGAGTGCTGACACGTTCGTATCTGCGGCGCGACGGGCGTGAAGCCGCGACAGCGCATCGTCATCTCCTCCGACGAGGAGGACGGCACGCCCGCCGCGCGCCGCACGCTCTCCAAGCTGCGGTCGAGCGTCAACGACGAGTCGGACTCCGACTAGGTGAGTGCTGACACGTTCGTATCTGCGGCGCGACGGGCGTGAAGCCGCGACAGCGCATCGTCATCTCCTCCGACGAGGAGGACGGCACGCCCGCCGCGCGCCGCACGCTCTCCAAGCTGCGGTCGAGCGTCAACGACGAGTCGGACTCCGACTAGGTGAGTGCTGACACGTTCGTATCTGCGGCGCGACGGGCGTGAAGCCGCGACAGCGCATCGTCATCTCCTCCGACGAGGAGGACGGCACGCCCGCCGCGCGCCGCACGCTCTCCAAGCTGCGGTCGAGCGTCAACGACGAGTCGGACTCCGACTAGGTGAGTGCTGACACGTTCGTATCTGCGGCGCGACGGGCGTGAAGCCGCGACAGCGCATCGTCATCTCCTCCGACGAGGAGGACGGCACGCCCGCCGCGCGCCGCACGCTCTCCAAGCTGCGGTCGAGCGTCAACGACGAGTCGGACTCCGACTAGGTGAGTGCTGACACGTTCGTATCTGCGGCGCGACGGGCGTGAAGCCGCGACAGCGCATCGTCATCTCCTCCGACGAGGAGGACGGCACGCCCGCCGCGCGCCGCACGCTCTCCAAGCTGCGGTCGAGCGTCAACGACGAGTCGGACTCCGACTAGGTGAGTGCTGACACGTTCGTATCTGCGGCGCGACGGGCGTGAAGCCGCGACAGCGCATCGTCATCTCCTCCGACGAGGAGGACGGCACGCCCGCCGCGCGCCGCACGCTCTCCAAGCTGCGGTCGAGCGTCAACGACGAGTCGGACTCCGACTAGGTGAGTGCTGACACGTTCGTATCTGCGGCGCGACGGGCGTGAAGCCGCGACAGCGCATCGTCATCTCCTCCGACGAGGAGGACGTGAGTGCTGACACGTTCGTATCTGCGGCGCGACGGGCGTGAAGCCGCGACAGCGCATCGTCATCTCCTCCGACGAGGAGGACGGCACGGCCGCCGCGCGCCGCACGCTCTCCAAGCTGCGGTCGAGCGTCAACGACGAGTCGGACTCCGACTAGGTGAGTGCTGACACGTTCGTATCTGCGGCGCGACGGGCGTGAAGCCGCGACAGCGCATCGTCATCTCCTCCGACGAGGAGGACGGCACGCCCGCCGCGCGCCGCACGCTCTCCAAGCTGCGGTCGAGCGTCAACGACGAGTCGGACTCCGACTAGGTGAGTGCTGACACGTTCGTATCTGCGGCGCGACGGGCGTGAAGCCGCGACAGCGCATCGTCATCTCCTCCGACGAGGAGGACGGCACGCCCGCCGCGCGCCGCACGCTCTCCAAGCTGCGGTCGAGCGTCAACGACGAGTCGGACTCCGACTAGGTGAGTGCTGACACGTTCGTATCTGCGGCGCGACGGGCGTGAAGCCGCGACAGCGCATCGTCATCTCCTCCGACGAGGAGGACGGCACGCCCGCCGCGCGCCGCACGCTCTCCAAGCTGCGGTCGAGCGTCAACGACGAGTCGGACTCCGACTAGGTGAGTGCTGACACGTTCGTATCTGCGGCGCGACGGGCGTGAAGCCGCGACAGCGCATCGTCATCTCCTCCGACGAGGAGGACGGCACGCCCGCCGCGCGCCGCACGCTCTCCAAGCTGCGGTCGAGCGTCAACGACGAGTCGGACTCCGACTAGGTGAGTGCTGACACGTTCGTATCTGCGGCGCGACGGGCGTGAAGCCGCGACAGCGCATCGTCATCTCCTCCGACGAGGAGGACGGCACGCCCGCCGCGCGCCGCACGCTCTCCAAGCTGCGGTCGAGCGTCAACGACGAGTCGGACTCCGACTAGGTGAGTGCTGACACGTTCGTATCTGCGGCGCGACGGGCGTGAAGCCGCGACAGCGCATCGTCATCTCCTCCGACGAGGAGGACGGCACGCCCGCCGCGCGCCGCACGCTCTCCAAGCTGCGGTCGAGCGTCAACGACGAGTCGGACTCCGACTAGGTGAGTGCTGACACGTTCGTATCTGCGGCGCGACGGGCGTGAAGCCGCGACAGCGCATCGTCATCTCCTCCGACGAGGAGGACGGCACGCCCGCCGCGCGCCGCACGCTCTCCAAGCTGCGGTCGAGCGTCAACGACGAGTCGGACTCCGACTAGGTGAGTGCTGACACGTTCGTATCTGCGGCGCAACGGGCGTGAAGCCGCGACAGCGCATCGTCATCTCCGACGAGGAGGACGGCACGCCCGCCGCGCGCCGCACGCTCTCCAAGCTGCGATCGAGCGTCAACGACGAGTCGGACTCCGACTAGGTGAGTGCTGACACGTTCGTATCTGCGGCGCGACGGGCGTGAAGCCGCGACAGCGCATCGTCATCTCCTCCGACGAGGAGGACGGCACGCCCGCCGCGCGCCGCACGCTCTCCAAGCTGCGGTCGAGCGTCAACGACGAGTCGGACTCCGACTAGGTGAGTGCTGACACGTTCGTATCTGCGGCGCGACGGGCGTGAAGCCGCGACAGCGCATCGTCATCTCCTCCGACGAGGAGGACGGCACGCCCGCCGCGCGCCGCACGCTCTCCAAGCTGCGGTCGAGCGTCAACGACGAGTCGGACTCCGACTAGGTGAGTGCTGACACGTTCGTATCTGCGGCGCGACGGGCGTGAAGCCGCGACAGCGCATCGTCATCTCCTCCGACGAGGAGGACGGCACGCCCGCCGCGCGCCGCACGCTCTCCTAGCTGCGGTCGAGCGTCAACGACGAGTCGGACTCCGACTAGGTGAGTGCTGACACGTTCGTATCTGCGGCGCGACGGGCGTGAAGCCGCGACAGCGCATCGTCATCTCCTCCGACGAGGAGGACGGCACGCCCGCCGCGCGCCGCACGCTCTCCGAGCTGCGGTCGAGCGTCAACGACGAGTCGGACTCCGACTAGGTGAGTGCTGACACGTTCGTATCTGCGGCGCGACGGGCGTGAAGCCGCGACAGCGCATCGTCATCTCCTCCGACGAGGAGGACGGCACGCCCGCCGCGCGCCGCACGCTCTCCAAGCTGCGGTCGAGCGTCAACGACGAGTCGGACTCCGACTAGGTGAGTGCTGACACGTTCGTATCTGCGGCGCGACGGGCGTGAAGCCGCGACAGCGCATCGTCATCTCCTCCGACGAGGAGGACGGCACGCCCGCCGCGCGCCGCACGCTCTCCAAGCTGCGGTCGAGCGTCAACGACGAGTCGGACTCCGACTAGGTGAGTGCTGACACGTTCGTATCTGCGGCGCGACGGGCGTGAAGCCGCGACAGCGCATCGTCATCTCCTCCGACGAGGAGGACGGCACGCCCGCCGCGCGCCGCACGCTCTCCAAGCTGCGGTCGAGCGTCAACGACGAGTCGGACTCCGACTAGGTGAGTGCTGACACGTTCGTATCTGCGGCGCGACGGGCGTGAAGCCGCGACAGCGCATCGTCATCTCCTCCGACGAGGAGGACGGCACGCCCGCCGCGCGCCGCACGCTCTCCAAGCTGCGGTCGAGCGTCAACGACGAGTCGGACTCCGACTAGGTGAGTGCTGACACGTTCGTATCTGCGGCGCGACGGGCGTGAAGCCGCGACAGCGCATCGTCATCTCCTCCGACGAGGAGGACGGCACGCCCGCCGCGCGCCGCACGCTCTCCAAGCTGCGGTCGAGCGTCAACGACGAGTCGGACTCCGACTAGGTGAGTGCTGACACGTTCGTATCTGCGGCGCGACGGGCGTGAAGCCGCGACAGCGCATCGTCATCTCCTCCGACGAGGAGGACGGCACGCCCGCCGCGCGCCGCACGCTCTCCAAGCTGCGGTCGAGCGTCAACGACGAGTCGGACTCCGACTAGGTGAGTGCTGACACGTTCGTATCTGCGGCGCGACGGGCGTGAAGCCGCGACAGCGCATCGTCATCTCCTCCGACGAGGAGGACGGCACGCCCGCCGCGCGCCGCACGCTCTCCAAGCTGCGGTCGAGCGTCAACGACGAGTCGGACTCCGACTAGGTGAGTGCTGACACGTTCGTATCTGCGGCGCGACGGGCGTGAAGCCGCGACAGCGCATCGTCATCTCCTCCGACGAGGAGGACGGCACGCCCGCCGCGCGCCGCACGCTCTCCAAGCTGCGGTCGAGCGTCAACGACGAGTCGGACTCCGACTAGGTGAGTGCTGACACGTTCGTATCTGCGGCGCGACGGGCGTGAAGCCGCGACAGCGCATCGTCATCTCCTCCGACGAGGAGGACGGCACGCCCGCCGCGCGCCGCACGCTCTCCAAGCTGCGGTCGAGCGTCAACGACGAGTCGGACTCCGACTATGTGAGTGCTGACACGTTCGTATCTGCGGCGCGACGGGCGTGAAGCCGCGACAGCGCATCGTCATCTCCTCCGACGAGGAGGACGGCACGCCCGCCGCGCGCCGCACGCTCTCCAAGCTGCGGTCGAGCGTCAACGACGAGTCGGACTCCGACTAGGTGAGTGCTGACACGTTCGTATCTGCGGCGCGACGGGCGTGAAGCCGCGACAGCGCATCGTCATCTCCTCCGACGAGGAGGACGGCACGCCCGCCGCGCGCCGCACGCTCTCCAAGCTGCGGTCGAGCGTCAACGACGAGTCGGACTCCGACTAGGTGAGTGCTGACACGTTCGTATCTGCGGCGCGACGGGCGTGAAGCCGCGACAGCGCATCGTCATCTCCTCCGACGAGGAGGACGGCACGCCCGCCGCGCGCCGCACGCTCTCCAAGCTGCGGTCGAGCGTCAACGACGAGTCGGACTCCGACTAGGTGAGTGCTGACACGTTCGTATCTGCGGCGCGACGGGCGTGAAGCCGCGACAGCGCATCGTCATCTCCTCCGACGAGGAGGACGGCACGCCCGCCGCGCGCCGCACGCTCTCCAAGCTGCGGTCGAGCGTCAACGACGAGTCGGACTCCGACTAGGTGAGTGCTGACACGTTCGTATCTGCGGCGCGACGGGCGTGAAGCCGCGACAGCGCATCGTCATCTCCTCCGACGAGGAGGACGGCACGCCCGCCGCGCGCCGCACGCTCTCCAAGCTGCGGTCGAGCGTCAACGACGAGTCGGACTCCGACTAGGTGAGTGCTGACACGTTCGTATCTGCGGCGCGACGGGCGTGAAGCCGCGACAGCGCATCGTCATCTCCTCCGACGAGGAGGACGGCACGCCCGCCGCGCGCCGCACGCTCTCCAAGCTGCGGTCGAGCGTCAACGACGAGTCGGACTCCGACTAGGTGAGTGCTGACACGTTCGTATCTGCGGCGCGACGGGCGTGAAGCCGCGACAGCGCATCGTCATCTCCTCCGACGAGGAGGACGGCACGCCCGCCGCGCGCCGCACGCTCTCCAAGCTGCGGTCGAGCGTCAACGACGAGTCGGACTCCGACTAGGTGAGTGCTGACACGTTCGTATCTGCGGCGCGACGGGACATTATTCGATTAGAATGATTTCTATAAATGATATTCTTTCGCAGGCAATCCTGGACTCATCTGCTTGGTAAGGGTGTCGGAGGACAATAAATTGCCGACACTGCTCCCGGGCGTGAAAGGACTGTGTGCGGGACCTCTAGAAAGTGCTTCGACGGGGTTCCGCTTGCACGGAGCGTGATCGCTTCAATTCCTACTAATTTTAGGTCGAAGTGTCGAAATTCGCGTTGTGTTCTTTGGAGGGTGCGGAAAGAAGGCCAGATAGATACGATTTTATTGTATGTGATTTATATTTTTTTTATTACACCTAATATTGAGTTTATTTATTGAGTATGATGAAAATGTGTATTTTTTACATTACAAAACAAAAATCTTGTGAATTATTTTCTCTTCAATCGTGTTCGATAAAGGGATTAAAAAACAGTCAGTAATTTTTTCTGAATATTGATTGTAGTCGATTTTATCGCTTGCCGATTTTATGAGTATCTAATGGTACGGGAGCTAGCAACGTTTGAAAAGTAAGAATTTTAGAAGAGCTGATTTTGTGATATGTCGTCCTTCTTGCACTTTCGGTTAGAGTCGGGGCCATCTGGAAGCCGAAAGCCGTTGCGTTCATTAATGCGCATCCTTGGTCTGTCCAGGTGTTGCAGCTTACGCCTCCCAAATGTTTATACCAATGTTGTTGGGGCTACTAATTGCCCTTAAAATTATTACAGGCGCACTACCATTTATGATGACGTTTCAAATGTTAACTCGTATGTGGTTGACAATTGACCAATACAAAAATGAAACGTCATCATAAATGATAGTGCGCCTGTAGTTATTTTAAGGGCAATTAGTAGCCCCGACAACATTGGTATAAACATTGTGGACGCGTAAGCTGCAAATAGGATGCGCAGTAATAAACGCAACGGCTTCTGCCAGCCAGATAGCCCAGACTCTAACCGAAAGTGCAAGAAAGACAACATATCACAAAACCAGCTCACCTAAAATTCTTTCTCGAAAACGTTGCTAGCTCCTATACCATAATAATATGTTTTAGGTACATCAATGACGATTCAATTTAGAAAATCAGTAGACGTTTATAGTGGCAGCTTAGACAACCATAAATTTTTGTGTCATAAATTTTTTATTAAATTATTATTAGTTCGCGAGAACATGCTATAAAGATGTTCGGATACGTTTTGATACGCACAGATAGTTATTATACTCTGGTATGTGTTAAAATATAACCCAGTTTTAGTCCACATTAGATTCCTCCTGACTTATAATTTATAAACGTTGCTTAGCAGTTTTTAGGTATGAATTAGAATGAAATTTTATTTAATATAACTAGACAAAGATTACAACATCAAATCACACACGTGGGGGTCACCAATATGGAAAAGAAATAAATGATCTCGAGATTTTGTATCCCGACCAAATATGCTTTGAATGACATGCAAATATGCATCTACTCAAGACACTAAAGTAAAATAATTAATTATTAAATGTTGCTTTGTTTTCTTCTTGTTTCGAAAAATCTCATTTTTAACGACAGATAAAGATATAGCATTGATAAACTAAATAACTACTGAGCGACGTTTATAAGTAAAGGGGTATAATATGATTGCTATAGATAGATATCAGGCGCTTTATCAAGTGCTAACTTTTCTATAGACACAAGTTTGTTCTTCTTACCGAGTTGTATGACATTATAAAATGTTAATGAATTTCGTGTAAGTAAATTACAATATTCATTCTCAATGACAGAAGGTTTTAAGAGACAAATATTTATTTTAAAAGGAATCTATTTATATGATAATAACTGCTATGTTATGTATTTTTCATAATATGCTATTTAAAATAGGATTTGGTTTTGAACCTGTGCCCATAATGTAAGAGTAGTAGTAGTACTTAGGCTCAATTTACAATATGGCGCAAGTACAGAACGAAACTAAAATAATTTTACACTTGAAACTACAGCTAACTGTTTATGTGATCAATTTTTAAATTTTTGAAATGATATACTTTGAAATGTAATGAAATGTAATTGGAGATCAAAAATGCAAACAAAAGAATGTCACTGTCAAAATGTTATATAGGCGAAATCAACTTTTTTCTCGTTTTTTTAAAAACTTTCTTTGATTTATAATAAAAATAAAATAAAAATATTATGTATTCAAATGTCATTATTTGATACTTCTAATTTAGCAAACATAAAATATGAAATTTCAAAATATTATTATGTTGTGGCTCTCTGATGATTGTGGGGAGTTTGATGAAATGCTAAAGATAAAATAAACTATTAATAATAGCTTGAGAATCCGAATCTATTAAAAATTGAATCAATAATGTCGTCGAGGTTCATACATTTTGTTCTCTTCTTTTTGATGATTGTTTTTTAACGGAGTCCTTTCTTTAAAGGAACCAAATTTTTAGAGGTCCTATTTGTTTGCCAATATCATAGCAAACTTTGCTATGATATTGGCAATAAAATATTATTATATTTAAATTTCAAAAAATTACATTTTAATATTTTTATGAATGTAGACAAAAAATTTGATAAAAATCGGTCAAGCCGTTTTTGAAGAGTTTGGTCACAAAGACTGTGACACGTGAATTTAACATAATAAGACATTACAAAAAGGAAACATTGTGCAATATATATTTTTATTGTATTAAGGATATACGCATAATTTTAAACTCATATTCTTATTTTAAAATTATAAGGTTCTTATTTTTAATTGGCAACACCGTTTTTTACATTTTTGACCTCGATTTACATTTCCAAGTAATATTATAAGCTATTTTTATGTATAATGCTTGAGCTTGAAGAGAATTCTGTAATTTTGGTGAGACGTGAAAAAGCCCGTGATATTAATTTCGTTTAAATGTATAGGAAGGAAGGCCGATAAACTGTAGGACTTACCCCTCGCTCATTTTGTATGTAGAGTAGCAAATGAAGCTTGGCACTCTAAATGTTCATTCGTGCCTGTAAAACAATAATTATGAGAATAAATGTAACCCGTAAGTGTGTGTTGTACATTTTATTTTCTATGATTTCATAGCAGAATATAATATGTTGTATTTTGAGTGGAAACAAATTTTATACTTTAGATTTTAATCGAGGACTATAAATAGTAACTATTGTAAGAGTATCATGTTAGCGGCCACACACGATTATAGGACAAATTTGATTTTGCCTAGGTCAAATTACATATATTATTTTCATTCGTTTATTTTCTTTTTGACACATGAAACAGATAAAGCAATAGCGAGGGACCAGAAAGAGACAATTTCACGTTTATCTCTCTGTGGTCACTGTTGCTATATCTGTTTCATGTGATTTCATGTCTCAAAAAGCAAATGAACGAATGAAAAGAGTATACTGTAACACGTGACATTATCTATAACATTTAAATCGATAAAAGTGTTTGTTGATGTTTGCTAGTTTTCTCTAGACAAAATGTAGATTGTCCTAAAGTCCGATTTCGCCTAGGCCAAATTAGTTAGATTTAAAAATAAGTTTGGCCGGTACCATCAGTTGAACTGTAACACCAAGACGTTAAATTTAATGATGTTTAGGGATTGTACATAAATAATATAAAAGAGATTTAACGCATAACTGTGTGTGTCCTTTATTTTTGTACAGAATCAACGTGCAAAATCATCACATTCTACTTTGTAAATACCTGTGAATGTTTGTCCGAACTCTGTGAGAATGAAATTATCAGTGATTTAACGTTTGCAATAATTTGATGTCGACTGCTAAAGTTTGCACCTCATATCCAAGTCTTATCGTTCGAGATTGGGCTGCTATTCTGGTGGATTTGACTTCCAGGCACTCATCTCTTGATTGTTTGCAGGCGTTCGTGTTAACTAAATATAGACATTTCAATCCACGATGACGCGTCCCACTCTGTCACAATCGCTTGTTTCATTCGATTCGTATGGAATTTGACAGAGTGGGGCGCGTCATCGTGGATTAAAATATCTATACCCCATTAGGCATGTGCCTAATGCACACGTAAAGCGCACTGGCAGCCATATTGTCCGGTGCCATCTTGCTGTCAAATGTCAGTGTCGTTGTAAGTCAACATAAACAGAACTTTAAAAATAAATATGTTTAATGTTTATCACAAAAAATGACTTATGTAAATGATAAATATCAAGCACATAGGTTACGAGGAAATTATAACAATGCACAAAAAGTTTATAGGTACTTGAAGTTTTATAGAAAGTTACTATCGAGTTATAGTTTGTAGTTTACCTTTATCCATTAACGTCACTAGCGCTTTGCAAATGCTTTGCACTGTCCTATTTGCCCACAGGCCAGCTTCGAGGCCGGTAACCCTGTGAGGACTTGTTCCCTATGGAGAAGGCCGCAATAGATTGTCCCCAGCGACTACATATCAATAGGTATCTGTGTTTAATTGCGATATGGAAAGCATCGCGCAGAAACCATGCCTGAAACATTTCTAGCGAGAGGTGGCAGGCAGCCAGATTTCACCAGGTTGTGAAGATACGTAACATCATTTTGAAGTCTTACTAGATATCAATAGGTAACTGTGTGCGATATGGAAAGAATCGCTCAGAAACCATGCCCGAAACATTTCTAGCGAGAGGTGGCAGGCAGCCAGATTTCACCAGGTTGTGAAGATACGTAACATCATTTTGAAGTCTTACTAGATATCAATAGGTAACTGTGTGCGATATGGAAAGAATCGCTCAGAAACCATGCCCGAAACATTTCTAGCGAGAGGTGGCAGGCAGCCAGATTTCACCAGGTTGTGAAGATACGTAACATCATTTTGAAGTCTTAGACGCGAGGTGCAACTTTTTAGTGACCGACACCTTTCTTTAGCGATGTTCGAGAGGCAGAATCTACTCAAACTCGAATATCTCATGTACCGAAAAATCCTTATTATGTAACAGTTTCGTAAAGTAGGTATTTTAAATTTAAACGAACTGCGCTCAACCCAACTGCGCAAACTTATTGTATTTCGTTTTCTTAGTAACTATGAAAATTATGTTACAATAAATCATGAGATTGGGCAATATTTTACCTAAGTATATGTCTATCTGAACTTTAATATAATAGTAGTTTATGTAACGGTTACATAATGGGGGGTATTAAAAATTAAAATACGAGTGTGAGTTTAAAAAACGAGCCGCAGGCGAGTTTTTTAATAGTATCACACGAGTGTTTTAATACCTAATTATGTAGAGTTTCATACACTACTTTATCTACGCTCATATTATTATCATAAATCCAAATCATAAAATCTTGCTAACTTTTGTCGTAAATCATTGCAACTACTAAGATGTCAGGTGGAGTGAAATTTTCTTTAGTAGGTTTCACTACTAGACATTTTTCAGCGCAAAGTTTTGACTAAGTAACAAAAAAAATTAGTTGTCTGTAAAGTCGGTTTACGGACGATAGATTTACGAGATAACGTCATAATCGTTATCATTATCGTAATCGTAATCGTAGTCGTAATCGTAATCATAATCATAATCACAGGCCCAGGTGGAACGTTACGCGGAACGTTAGACATTGGGTTGTTGTCTATGGTCAATCATGGCCCATCTATACTCTCGGCAATGACTACCAACTATATGTTGTCTGTGGATTCACTTAAAAAAATATTACTTAAAAAATATTACCTACCCCAGATAATAATTGTAACCGTTAACCGTTGTATTGCCGATAGCGGTACTGTAATCAATTCCTTCAAAACCCCAGATACAAATACAGGAGTCCAGAGCCGTGTATCGTTATGGATTTTATACAACTTTCTTTAAATATTTCCATAGTAGAGCGATGTTATTATGAATAACTTTTTAATAATTATAAAAGTCTGTGAATAAAGTAGGTAATTATTTGACACATTTCGATTTTATAATTCGAACTTTAAGCAATGAGCGTAGATAAAAATATTAACAGTCCACGTGTACGAAAACGTAGGTACGTGAAATTATTTTAGACAATCAATTTATTTATTGTACAGAAGGACGAATCTCAAACAACTTTTTTTGTCTCATGAAACGATTATTTTAAAGGACGTTTTTTCACAGTATTATATACTGTAAGTTCCTACTTTCCGGAGCTATTTTCTTTCACCGAACAGTGTTTAAAATTACTCGTTTACTGACACACTGCGTTGGAGTCGCCGATTTATTTGGCATTTGTCCATTATTTTTTGTGGCATCTCTGCATTTATTATTTTTTATTTGTCCAAACATCTATGACACCTATATAAATCACATCTATATAAACTGAAGCAGTAAAAAACCGTATGTATCGTGATCGTATTATTGTAATAGATTGTGATTCAGAAAATTCATTTGTTATAATTGTAATTTCATAATAATTAGTTTTGATGACAGCGTGTACGGGATGTAGTTTGAAGGGACATGAAAAATCACATCTATATCATAAAATTTATTATTAAACTAAAAATGTAAATATGATATTAGATAATTTTGGTATAACATAATAATAATGATTAAGTAGATACTATATGTATTTGTAAGATATTTAGATGTGTTTGTTTTACCACACATAGATGCGACCACTGTAACTTGGCTTGTTACTCTTGAGTTTGAATAATTACAACTTGGTGCCTTTTTATAGTGGTCGGTTTGTATTAGTCAACTATATATTATTTTAAAATATACTTACTATAGAATAAGAAAAGATGCTATTCACCGAAGATGTGTTTTAATTTATCGCCCTTACAGCCAATATACCTGTTCCTACGATACAATTACTATAAACCCGATTTCTGACAATTATTGTGACTAATCATATTCATAGTTTTAATACACATAAGTACACAGGGTTCAGGAAAAACTTGGTTACAGATTTCCCCACTTTCAAATTCCTTTTCCATTAAGTATTAGGTACTTATTGAGTGTCAAAACAATGATGCACAGTTCATCAAAATTCCCGCCTTCCTACAAGATTTTTATCAGCTTATCATACTCTAGAATTGTTATCGTGAGCAGTGTTTTCCGATGTAAGTAAGTCAGTGAGTAATCACTGGGAACCTTATCAGATATCACTATAAATGACTAGGATATCATGTACCTACCCAAAATTTACATGGCAACCCTTCTAACGCAGCGAAAAGATATATTTTAGATGTATCTGCTACCAGCCAAACCAGATTTCAGGATAAACTAGGCTAAACCCGATTTCAGGAAAAACTGGTTTTGCCTAGACTAAAGTAGTTCTTCCCAATCCCAAGCTCGCTTCTTTACACCTAAGGCCCTAATGAATTTCCGGTTGGTCTAATAAGGAAATTACCATAATCTAAATTATCCGAGTCAAGCTCGCTTCTTCACACCTAATTAACTAGTTTTACTAGTTAATTGTTCTAAAATCGGGTTTAGCCTAGGTCAAACTAGTTTGTCCTAAAACCGTTTGGGTTTGGCTGGTAAAATAATACTTAACCAAGATTTATAATGGCGAAAGATTGATAACGCCAACGGTAGCACAAATATCAGTGACCGGCTGAGATTTGAGCACTAGAAATGTCAGAAATCACAAAACTTTATCCCGTACGACCGATAAGAAACCTCAGGATATGGGCATCCGAACGATTTACTTTCGTAAACTTTTTTCGTACAAGCAAACAGTAGCGCCATCTTTCAACGGTAGCATCTGAGGGTAGCACAGATATATGTGACCGTCTGAGGTTTGAGCACTAGAAATGTCAGAAATCACAAACCAAACCTTATCCCGTACGACCTTCGACACAAATACACTAACTAAGTAGTTTTGCCATTGTGCATTCAAAAGAACTCTTGTCTATGGGAGGTTATCAGCAAAGGAGTGTTCCGCCAACGGTAGCCCAGATATCTGCGAGTTGTGACCGTCTGGGATTTAAGCATTAGAAATGTCAGAAATCGCAAAACAAAACCTAAGTAGGTACCTACTTAATCCCCTACGACACAATCCACTAACCAAGAAGTTTGGAAATTGTGAACGCAAAAGAACTCTTGTCTATGGGGGCTACCAGCAGAGGGGTGTTCAGGCTGTGGATGATGGGTGGCTAATGGCTTAGAATAGGGGGTCAGGAGTCAAGACTTTGTATTTCTGTATTCCACATGCTAATACTAAGTTCTTAAGCCTAAAACCTCAGACTACATTAAATAAAGGCCTAAAACCCATGCCATCATTCCAATCATGAGTGATGAGAGTTATCAGAGCCTTTGCCTTAGGTATACACTGAACTTTTTGAATGACTGAAATATACAGACCGACTTTATGTTACCTATATATTAAGTACCTACTACCTACCTATGCTAAGGGCTTCATATTTCAAAAATTCTGCATAAGCTATTGCCTACGTTAAGCATGTACCTACTTATCTAGACCGCAGTAGACCTATCAATTTTATACTCGGATACTAGACCTAGATAGGTAGACCTATGCTTTTCAGCCGGATCCATCGAGTGGTTTGAGCTGTGCGTTATATCAGTCAGTCAGTTATCTTTTCCTTATTAAGTAAGTATTTATAGATTTTACAGGAAACTTCACTGTTTACCAAAAACGATTTGACCAAATAATACTACATTCAACCCATAATAGGTAGGTATGTTGTTAAAACCCTACTTGTAAAATGTTCGTATAATTTGTCATAATCATAACTCATACTTATAGGTAGGTACCTACGTTATACGGTATAGGTAACTAGGTGTAGTCTACCTATAAATACCAACACCGAGTACCTAAGTAGTACTTAGGTACTCGGTGTACTTAGTATGTACTAAAACATATAGGTAAGTATACCGTTGATGATCAATCAAATCAATGCGTATAAGATTGAGAAGTCCAATATTATTACCTACCTTCTGACACTCGTAAACAGCGTAAACGTATCATAGTACCTTTACTAAAAAGCCGCCGCTGTGCTGCTGATAGCATGGAAATTACCCTTAATTTTAGTGCTTTTTATTTAAAAGTTTAAGGGTGACCACGCAATCAGAAATACTGGCGAAACAGGAATTTCTTTTTCTTCTTATACTTCTTATTTTTTTCTTCTTACCTACCTAGTTACTGCATATTTGTAATGCTAATGTATTAACTAGTAACTCATTAGTATTTTATTTCCCTACACGGCCAAACAATCGTCGCGCATCAAAATATGAGATCCCGGTAATCCGCAACTTCCTTGGTATACTTAGTAAATTTTAATAATGCGTGACAATAATGCGAAACTCTTGTGAGTTGTGGTTACATAATTTTTTCAGGCATCAAGCTTCAACGTTCGTCATTGCTGAAACTATTCCTGCAAGGTGGCTTCTCTTGTACCTACATTTTACTGAAGAAACGAGCAATGTATTTAAGATTCGTGAAATGACATAACGAACTCCATAACTTGGTGGCTGGTGCATGCAATGACGTTTGCACGGAAAACCGGCTACGCATGTTGGCAGGCGAAAATCCGGCCAATCGCGGTTCAAATCAGAGACACACCTCCGTGGGATTTATAATTAGAACGTGTGCGCGCGCACTCAGTCGCGGTATCGAACGCCGGTCGCCGGTGCGTCTGTGTTCGGTGTCGGAACTCGGAGTGTCAGACGGTTGTCAGTTGCAAGCGGCGGCGGACGAGCGCGTGCGATCCAAGACCGAGTGAATAGTGTGCGGAGCTTCAACCATGGCTCTGCTTCGTCGGCTGGCTGTGAACGCGCCTCGAGGCGTGCGGGTGCTGTCCACGCCGCCACCGGCTCGTGACGAACTCGACCTAACCTTCAACAGCCCGAAAGACGCGTTCAAAAGCAAAAAAACGAGCGAACTAGTCCGGGCGTACCTCGTCTACCAAATATGCTCGTTCAATTGGATTGTCGAGAACAATGATATGGTGAGTTAATCGATAAACAGCTGAAGTCTTATATAACACGATTTCAGGAACCGGCATCGGTGTAGTCTTGCTAACGTTTGGAAATTACTAAGTAAAAGAACCGAGACGGCAGACCTTGACTTTAATTCGGCACGTTGACTGATGTCTCGTGCTCTAAAGACACAATGCACGTGCTTCGACACGTACTTGTATTGTTTTTATGTAATACCGTCTGAAATAATACGCTCGAGTTTGTTCACAAACGCACTATGCAAACGCATCACATAAAATAAAAGACCGGTTACGTCACAAGCAGATTGGCATGTTGATGGATGTCGCACACTCATACATTGAGTCTGTGTCTACGCTTAATTTCAAAACTTACGTACCTATACCGCTTTAGGCTAATCCCAATCGGACTATTTACGAGTACTTAAATTGTAAGAAATTCGCTTTTAAATTGCGGAAAAGGGCATGAATGAAAATAATGGATTTTCGGTTCGTCTGTGGAAGTAAAGCGCATGCGTCGTCGGTCCCTAAGCTGGAGTAGGCAATAAGTTACACATGACCCGAAGTCTATAACTTATGTAATCAATCAATCCAGCGTTGTATGTAGGCACATTTTTACGCCACCAACAAATGTAAAGATTCGGAGGTAGCTATACCTACTTGAGCAAATATCTGACAGAAACATTTTGTTTGTTGTCTTCTTAAGATTTACATATTCGGAAATTACATATATTACGATTACTCAAGTCAATCTCAGGACTATTAATTATTTAAAATAAAATAAAAAAATCGTAGTTAGGCAAGTATTTTACTGAACTATTATGACTTTTCCCAAAAATTTCAAGATGCGTGGTGCATCTAGTAAATCAAACTATGTGTAACGTAACACTGGTTTTATATTTTCATTTTTTACTTTATATTTTACTTGCGTATAGTAAGTAGATATCTTCCGTAGATAAAATCGGTTGGACTGCTATGTGGGTGTTAATTAAAGTAAAAATAATAGGTAGGCATCTCCTGGCATACCATTGTGAATCCCATACTACGGCCGGCGGGCGTAGAAATAGGCAGTTTTTTGTGGGTGCAAGCCCCCCTTCGTTTTCCCTAACGTAGGCATACCTATGTGCTTTAGACATTTCCTGTTTATAAAAAAGGTACCTAGATACCTACCTAATGTTTTCATAGGTTTACCTTCCTCCATTTATCTTATTAATTAAATTATACTACCTACTCGTACCTACCTATAAAATGTTATCGTAGCATTGGACCCATTCATAAAACAGTCGCGACTTATCATTTACTACAGACAGATAGGTATTATTAGACGTAGATATATATATATATATATATATATATATATATATATACTATACAAACTACGCAAGTAGGTACTACGTAGGTAATACGTACGTTGTTATAAAATTACTGTCACGTGGCGTAACAACTAGGGTCCCAGACCCCAGTTCCCACTGAATATTTTCATTAACATCTTTATAATTAAGTACGACTTGGTTTTATTGATCGTTCAAAATAAATCAATAGTTGTGCGTGCCGTATTCGGTTAGTGTTGCTAAAACTCGACAACGCGCAACTGGTTAACCGAATTTGATAACATTTTTAGAGTTCCGTTCCAAAACGATACCCTATTACTAAGACTCCGCTGTCCCTCCGTCCGTCTGTCTGGGTGTATCCAAGGTCTGTCGGAACTGGCCAAGTGCGAGTCGGACTCGTGCACCAAGGGTTCCGCCTAACTATTCTTTCTAATATATAAAATTCTAGTGCCAATTTTTGTTACCTCATCCTCCGAAACGGCTCGACCGATTGTTTTGAAATTTTCTGTGCATGTTCGGTGCTCAGTGGTTCGGTGGGTCTGAGAGAAGTTCGTAAGGTTTTTTTAAATATCCCTAATGGCAAAACAACGTTTGCCGGGTCAGTGCGTCCTATGTTCAAGAAAATAGGTTTCATGGGGTACTAGGTTCTTGACCCTATTATTTACCATTTCAACCTAAGTAGTACCTACCTACCAAATTCATTCAAACACTAGTTAGGTACCTACATAATTGAAAATGAAAATGAAAATGGAAATAAAAAATCTTTCTTTTTAATTTTCACATAGGCCCAATTACTAATAGGCTCTTGTGAAAAGTCAAAACTCTACCGCCAGGTTCGGAAAGCAGGTTTGCACCGAGAAGAACTGGCAAGAAACTCGGCACTTGCTCTTTTCAAAAAAAAAAATGTCATTATATACAATTTCTTAAATAATATCAATAATTATTACATAATTTTTAAGATATCTCGTGAAGAGATGGAAACATGTCCCTATCATTCCAACAATTCTTGTCATTGAAAAATTCTTCAATAGTATAGTACCCCCGACTTATTAGATGTTTTTTGACAATTAACTACTTATCACTTGATATAATATCATCAGCACGTATAGGTCGCACAGCGAGAGTTGAGGCGAACAACACAAGCAAAGTTTGTGTCTGTATTCGCCGATGCGCTGACATTAATTGACAGAGAATGAGTGAGTGTTGTATGAAAAAAAATGGGTATACTTAATACCCACATAATTATTATTAGAAAATTATTTTGTGCTTACATTATTAGAATTATTTTAGTGTATGTTTTTTGAAGGCGGTTCACTTTTTTTAAATAGAAATTGAGTTATAATTTTGTTTTGATTGTGATTTTGCTTTTATAACAATACAACGATAGATTTATATATTACTTATTATTAAATACTTGTTATTTGTATACCTATTGACACAGAATACCATAATTTATACCTTACGCTAAGTCATTCTGTCAATCAGTCAATCAAACTACAAGCGATCAAGAGATACATTTCGGATAAGAAGTTCAAAATAAAATGGTCATCAAGTGTTTTCATTCCAATCTTCAAACCCCAGCACGTAACAATATTTTGTGGCGGTATTACTATAACATCTTCTTCTACAACAGGATGCAAAAACAACATCGACAAAGTCGTGAAATTGTATTTAATGTGTTCAATTATTTTAAAGAAAACGTAAAAAAGACAGATCTAATGTAATTATGACTGAATTGTATAAACTGATGTCCCGTCTTACATCTTACAAAAATGAAACACCTTGTATGCAAATATTACGTTAGTGTGAGTGCCGTGTTCGCCTCAACTTTCGTTGTGCGACCTATACCTACTTAGGTACGAATAGAGATACTTACTCACAACACAACTACAACAAACAACAATTGAAAATGCCCAAATTTTTTATAGGTAGATACATCTGTGGCCCAAATACATCAACATTTTTAGATGGTTCTGCTTCAAACTAACTGAATCCTCTTCTTTGTTTGTTGTGACGACTGACGATTAACAACGATAAGAATAATAACATGGCATTGATAACATTGTGAGGTAGGTACCTACGTGTGGGTGTATTTACTTTATGACGTGAGACGTCCTCGTGGGAGATTAACGAATTTGTCTGGGATGGGCATTGACTTAGGTACTATCTAAGGACACCGGGTGTAATACAAAATTCACGAAAAAAGTGTCCCGAGAAAACCTTTATATAAACGAGGGTATGTGTATTAACAAAAAAAAAATTGTAATTTATCTCTTAAACCATTATTATACAGCCTAATTTTACTTACAACTAGCTATATGTAGTGCGATTCTTTTCCTTTTCGCGTTTTATCTCTCTTTCGGTTCGGACACTTTTTAGCGCTGACCCCGTCTGGGGATGGGATACTTTCAAACTTTATGGGACATAAAAAAGACGTGGCTTTTGGAGCCTTCTAAGTATTTAGTAGGTAGGTAATAACGCAAAGCCGACAACATTCATGCTCATCACACAAACATTTACCAGTAGTGGGAATCGAACCCACGACCTCCGACGCTTGACGGCAGGTTTGCTACCGTTACGCCATTTGGTCGTCATTTAGTTCTGACTCTTAAATTACGAGTTTCTAATAGTTCAATTGCTTTTGAAAAATCGGTTACGGATCTCACTCAGTCTTTCGTGGTATTATACTGGATTAACTAGGTACTTACCCTCCCTTTAAAACCAAACAATATGCGATTTAGGTAGAGGCCCTAGACTGCCCTAGAGTACTATTGTGTTCTGTGCCTAGAGTAGTAGTAGTAGAGTAGAGTCCTGTAAAAAAATGAAATGGCTAATAGGTACATGTATTGACTGCTTATTAGATTAGCTCAAACTGCAATGAGCACTTGGAGTTTTCTCGAACACAACAACCAGTTTGAGTCAATTTTTTACATCATCAAGTCAGGTGTTTAGAACGTGATCAAAAAATGGCAAATGCAAATAACTATCTAGGTACCTACCTACCTACTATAGGTACGTCGGTAAGGATTTCCTTACTGGTAATAACCAGTTTGTGTGGTCTTCAGGTCGGCTAGGTACCTACTTCACATATCGATCTGAATTGTGAAGCTAAGTGCTTGTTCACGTTTGCTTGGAAACGTTCAGCACGCATCAAACATCCGACGAAAAGCAGGGGGGCTATTCACGTAATGTGAAATACACACTGAAAAATTCACTTTACGTCTATTGGTTTAGAGTGTAAAATTGAATGTACTTCAACAGAGGAAATACAATCTTTCAACCTTATCGCGGAATGTAAATTTAATTTCACGATTGTCGACCATATTCCGTTTTGAACTATTTTTTTTAATTTCTAAATTGGCTCAGGTCTGGTCTGGTCAGGTGGGAGGCTTCGGCCGTGTCTAGTTACCACCCTACCAGCAAAGACGCACCGCCAAGCGATTTAGCGTTCCGGTGCGATGCTTGTAGAAACCGTTGGGGTAAATTTACTTACCCTTCCAAGTTAGTACGATTACATCTTAGGCTGCATCATCACTTACCATCAGGTGAGATCGCAGTCAAGGAGGTACTAACTTGTATAGAGAAATAAAAAAAAAGGTTCATCAGTTATCTGGTACCCTTTACACAAGCTACCGCTTACTTTGCAGCTAGATTGCGATGTGTGTAATGCCCTGATATATATTTATTTAGATTTATTTTCAGTAAGTACCTAATAGTTATTTGTTATGCAAGGCCGCAAAATGGATTTTTGGGCCGAGTGTCAAATTTGAATGCTGAGCGGCGAAGGATTCTAGGGTTGAACCCTGAGCGCAGCGAGGGGTTCAAAGAATAGAATCCTGAGCATAGCGAGGCATTCAAAGGACACGAGACCCAAAAAAATTTGCGGCCGTACATAACACAAAATTTTTCATCTCACCATAGCGAGGAAAATTACTAGAAGAACACTGATCGGAATTGCGAGTATGTTAGATGTTGTCTTTAGTAATACTCTGCAATAACTTCACTCACTTAATTAAATCCACCTTAAATCATTACTCATCTAATATTACAAAACAGTAATGAATAAAAACAAGATATTATTATTATCATTTATCACGATTAAAAAAATATATTGTGAAACTTCTTTTTCTACTTTTTTTATGCGTTCAGAAATATCAATTTCTAAGAACCAAAGATAATAGAAGATTAAAAAAAAAAATAATTAAGTAGATAAACAATAAGTAAATATCATGGATTTAATTAGATTTTCTTTATAATAATTAATCAAACTAAATAGGAGTTATTATTTTTATTGATATTCTAAGAAAATGAAAAAACAAAAAGTAATGTACACCTATACAAACTCAAAGGTCGAACTTCGTTACTGACCGTATGCATTATTTAAAAAAAAAAAGAAGTCATCAGTTTAATGGTGGCACCACAGATGGCTATTTGTATTTGCCTATTTTTTATATTTGTCAAATAACTTTCATGTGTGGAGAGTATATTTGTCAAAATTATTGCCATATTTGCCTGTTTGGCAAATACAGCCAATAACATATTTGGCTCCATGAGGTCGAAAATTTTGGCAAATACGCGATCATCCAATCACAAATACAAATAGCCATGTGTGGTGCCACCATTAGACATTATAATAGACGCAATACGAGATTACGCCATGTTCGAATTTAGAAATGCTTTGCGGCCCTAGGGCGGGAAAGGAATTTCATACTACTTTCTCGCCCTAGGGCGGGAAAGGATTTTCATACTACTTTCTCGCCCTAGGGAATATAATAGCATTTCCCGCCCGCATTTTGGGCATTAAAAATCTCCTTTCTGAGCGGGTGAGATGAAAAGTAAATTTTCTTCTGATTCCTAACTCTCACAGATACAAAAAACGACCTAGTGCTAGTCACGCTTACGCACTAAGAGGGTATTATGGAGGGTTCCATAATACCTACAGCAGGAGAAATAAAAGCGTACAAAAGACTTTTCAGAAGTTTTCTATTTCGTTATAATAATTATGTACTATTTATCGTTGGTACTGAAGCTTAAGCTTAAAGACGGTCGAAACGAAAACGAAATTACAAGCCCGCGCTGCCTCTGGACCCGATTGCGTATCAAAAAGAGTAATTATAAGTTTGTCCAAAAGTAGACGTCCATCAACGACGATAAAAGATGGTATCAATAATTGGAATGGTCCATATGTGTCAGTCACAGACGTCTTGACATTTATACCTTTATTTTTTCGACGTCTCGCCTCAGCTGACGCTAAACCCGTAAAGACCAGCTGACTGGGCAGGTGCGTCTGTCTGTGCAACAAATGCCACTGTCGCCGGCTGTTGCTAACTATATTTGAGCTCGCAATAACATCTCCAAGTAGGACAATTGATTCGTTTTCGAACTCATTTTGGCCTGCGAGAAATAATAGAATCACTTCGCACGAGATTTTCGACGAAGATTAAAAATCGTTGGTGAAATTAATTCAAAAGAAATTGAATTCTATCTAGGTACTTAAGTCTTGTTTTAATTTTAAATTGGTAAATTAGGATGAAGTCATGATGAGATAAGATTAGGTTAGTACTTAATGGTACAGACCAAACTCCTTGAACTTACCTTGAAACTTAACTTGGTAGGTAATTAGGTGGTAACCTCAAATTTATATGTCTCGCTGCTTTACGTTACTAAGAGAATGCGCTAATGTTCGATTTAGCCCATCACGCTGGCCAAGTGCGGGTTGGCGGGCCTCACATACCTTTGAGAACGTCCCTTTTATCTCCTATTGCTGGGCACTGCTCTTCTCTGAGAGGGGTCTGGCCAAGACGTGCTTGTCAGTTAGAAATTATAAAGACCTCATAAAAAGTGGTCGTTGGCAGGAATCAAACCCGCGACCCCCCGCGCGCGCCTCTATGCCAGGAAGATCGTCAATTTACCATATGTTAAGTAGGTACATACATAATCTTCGAATACAGATTTGAATACACAGTCTGTATCGTGGGAACATATTTCACGTTCGGGTTGTTCGACTGTATGCTATTTTATGTTTGTTACCTCATAACGTTTGACTGAGTGAATCGATTTTGATGATTCTTTTTTTATCAGAAAGCTGACGCTTCCTGTGTAGTCCCATTTCAATTTAGTCCGGTTCTGATAGTGGTATCCATGAGAAAACCATATAAATTTTTATTTGGAAAGGATGTATTCAACCGTATTTTGATAAGACTTAAAGTTGGTTTTTTTGTTAATTAATTATCAACCGACTTCAAAAAAAAGGAGGAGGTCTCAATTCCACTGTATTTTTTTTAATGTTCGTTACCTCATAACTTTTGACTGGGTGAATCGAACTCAAACTCAAAATATCTTTATTTCACATAGGCCTATAAACGTACAGGCTCTTGTACAACGTCAATATGATATTTGTCGCATATGTATGGTGATAACTAGATCGATATCGAATATCGATTTTGATATTCTTTTTTTATTAGAAAGCTGTTGCTTCCCGTGTGGTCTCATTTCATTTTAGTTCAGTTCTGATAATGGTATCCATGAGAAAACCATATAAGTCTTAAATTTTTAATTGGAAAGGATGTATTCAACCGTATTTTTATGAGAGTTGAAGTCGGTTTTTTTGTTAATTAATTATGTTTGCATACAGTTGATGAAAACGCTGCGGCGGGTGGTGGGACAGAAGCTGTTCGAGGTGATCATGAAGGCGACGTTCTACGGGCAGTTCGTCGCGGGCGAGGACCAGAACAAGATCCGACCCACCATTGAGAGGTAATGGGTTTATTTATGCTTTCAAAGTATAAGCAGGCCAGTCTCACTTATCACGTGGCCGTCCCGGCTACAAGGACGGGTCCGGACCTCATGGTTGCCGCTCGCGGGCCGAGTTGCACGCGCTAGTTCTGTACGGTCTATTTTACGCGCCGTCTGACTACGGCAGCCCTAGTACGTCGTAAGAGATAAAGTTAGGCGATAGAAAGAGACCACAACATTGCGTTTGTTGCGTGTCGATTTTGAGGGCGGGGCCAGGCGCTATTGCGAACTGAATTACACTTTTTGTGTTAGCGCTAGAGTCGCTATTTCGTTAAATAATCGTGCGGAGTGAACCTTCTGGTACTATTTAGTGTTCTGGGGTATAAGCTATTCCCGAGTTTTTGGACCGGCACTGATTGTGGCTGTCACGGATTCTTCATTAGGATACTTTTATCTTTTATTACGGGGAAAAATCTCCATTGAGATGTCCAACCTGTAAGTAGATTGGATGATGTAGTATTTTTGCCCACTCAGTCATTCGCACACATTCCGCGTATTCTTACTCATTTTTGTTCATTTTGTTGCATTTCCATTTCATCTATCGGATCGCAATGGCATATGGCCTGAGTTCCAGGTCTCATTAGCCATTCTAGTAGAAGTAAGTAGAGCTGTCAGATCATTCAATTTTTTTTCTAGAATTTTTGCGACCAGTAGGTACGTGGTAACCTGAATCTGTCTTGGCTGCCCGTTATTTTTGCCGTTACGTTGTAATAGGATGATTATAATATAGACTGAAGGTTGCTTCTTTTGATTGCTTTGCTGGCTTGTATGCCATTTTCTTTGAAACCATCTGCTAAACTGGTAAAAAAGCTCTTGACATCTGGTATCGTGGCCATAATTGGCACAAAAAGGTCCTTAAAAAACCGTCTCAATATTTAAATCTTATGGAAACAAATGCGCTCTCGTTGTTTCTATATTTTTGGCGTACATTCAAAAACATTTTCTTTCACCTACGCTAATGTTATCAGTAGAACACCGTACACAAAGGAGGGTTTTTTGGTTAGAAACATAGTGCAGAAAACGAAAAGTTACGAAAAGTTATATGGAATCTACAAAAACAAACAAAAGTTATATGAAATCTAAAAAGAATAAGTTTCATTTAATTTATCCAACGTAACACTTTGCGCTCGGTGCAACAATCTAATATTACTAATGAACCTACTGTATATCGTATATGGGTAGGTACCATCAGGGCGAGAGAATTCAAATTTTATTTAGATTTTCGCTATGTCACAGTGGGCTAATTATATAATTTACATCGTAGGCTTATCACAATGAGTTTTGCGGGCACAACATTTATGCATCTAGGTACATAATTTTAATAAAATTGGTTGCCTGTAAAGTCGGTTTACTGACGATAGTTGAACGTGACAACGTCTTCTTTGTCGCTCGTTCCGCGCTCGCGAGGTAACGCCGGTAACGCCGCATGAGCGAGGTAACGCCGGGTGAGTCATGTTTTTGACGTGACAACGTCTTATAATTCGATAGAGCCGGTTGCACGCACGAAAAAACATGACTCATCCGGCGTTACCGGCGTTACCTCGCTCATGCGGCGTTACCTCGCGAGCGCGGAACGAGCGACAAAGAAGACGTTGTCACGTAACTATCGTCAGTAAACCGACTTTACAGGCAACCAATTTTTTTCGTGCGTGCAACCGGCTCTATCGATTTATAAGACGTTGTCACGTCAAAAACTCTGCTCAACAATACTCATTTACTTCACATTAATTGTCCCCGATAGCTCGAAATCTGGGAGACTGCAAAAATTTATCTTTCGGGAACCAATAGAGTGAGTGGGAATTTTCGATCAAAGTTTCTATTAAAAACATGTAGATGCATAAATATTATGCCAGGAAAATACATTGCCATAAACCTACAATTGTGTAGTTAGTTCTAATATTAGCGAAAAGCTAAATAAAATTTGAATTTCACGGCCGATCTAGAACGTTCCCATGAGGACTAATTTGATCGATTTGAGTGTAGTAGGTAGGGGCTACGGCTGATGCTTAATTTGTAATGTACTTATTGTTTACAGACTGCGCTCGTTCGGTGTGAAGTCAATCCTTGACTACTCCGTCGAGGAGGACATTTCCCAGGAGGAGGCGGAGAAACGTGAAGTCAGGTACATTTATTACAAATTATTTTAAGAATTCCTATACGGTTGTTCAAGAAACTTTGCTTTAGGCACTGATCTCCATTATACAAGTACGCTGGATCGAACATTCAGTTCATTTTTTGTGTCGATTTGAAGCACCCCCCTCGAAGGTCCACGGTACTAAATTGACATTTGTTGCTAGAAACCGTAGTTTTGAATGTCATTTTATTTAGTTCCATGGACGCTCACGCTAGTTTACGCAACAATCAGCGCCAAAATGCCGATAATCAAGTGTCTTCATTCTGAGGTCCAGCGCACTATAATACTCTTTGACACAAGAAACAGATATAGCAATAGCGAGGGACCAGAAAGAGACCACTATTTACCATTATCTCTCTCTGGTCCCTCACTATTTCTATATGGGTGAGGCCGCCGTTTTTTGCTGATATGGCGCAGAAGTATTGCGATGGTGGCGTAGAAACTTCTACGCGTCGGTGACGTTGAGTGGCGTATAATAGTGACGGTTAAATGTAAAGGTTCGCATACATATGTAAAATTATATTGATGTATTTTATATATTATATATATTGATGTATTTTATAAATAGTAACCATAATAATATGTACATGAAAATGCACAAGGAAACACATTGAATGAATAAAATCAACTTTATTTATCTTATATTATTTTTATTATTTTTATGTGATACAAAATATACGCAGGTACGTATAATTTCGGTTATCCTATCACTCATGTCCATAAGTATACCTACTGTCTAGTCCGAACAAAATGAGAACTCACTCGCCATTTTAACTGCTATATCTGGGTGACCGAGCTTTGCTCGGTATTTTCTCTATTTGCGAGTGAATACTCACCTTTATTTGGTGGCGTAGGGGAAGTAGCGAATATCTACGCTACCAGTGGCGTTGAAGAGCCAAAATGGTGGCGAATTTTTACTTCTACGCTACCGACGCGTTGAGAAAATTACATAAATCTCTGTAAATAACGTACGATTAGACTTGCATTATAGCATCAAATATAGCTTTCACTTCTAATCACACGGTGCACTGATAGTTTTAAGTGAAACAGTTAAATTTACATTTTTATGCGCAAAAATCCTCTTTCGAAAAAAGTGTGTACACAATCCGGATCTTACATTCACATGTCAACCGTCAAAATAATGACCGCTATCGAGCCGCTGTCCATAATATATAGAAACTCTATGTTGCCACTTCCCGATTTAAACCTCCCTGACTCCAAACTTCAATAGGTATAAAAAATATTGGTGGCGTTGACAAAGTGGCGTTGAATTTCAATTTTTAACGCAATAACAGTTTTGGACAAAAATTTAAAGAAAGTCTTAGGATACCCCTTGCGAAATTAAAAGCATAGATAGCTAGTTATATAAGTATTCTTAAAACATCAGTTGTATCTCGAGAATCCTCTATCCTTTTGCTACAGCAAAGGTTAAAGTGCACCTCTGCCTCGGCGGATAGGAGTTTTTGTGTAATTTCCGTCACTTTTTTCAAGTTCCATTCGAAATATATTTTTAATTTACTCACTGAACTTTAACAATTATAATGTTCACTTGAGCTCTTTTGTTGCTCAATCCTACGCTGTTATCAAAAATTAGATAGATATCATACTTTTCAAAATATGAACCGCGGAGAAAATTTTTTGCGAAATCAGCAAAAAAAGGCGGCCTCACCCATATCTGTTTCATGTGGTTTCATGTGTCAAAGAGAAAATAAACGAATAGAAATTGTATAGTACCTATAATAGAGGTCAGAGCCAGAGGCTTTAGGACTGAATAATTATGATATACATATAAAAAATTAATTATGCCTCGACACTGTGTGTGCTTCTGGATCAATTGCTCCTGGTCAAATCCCGCTGATTGCTATAATTTTGATACGTTTCATTAATTTATAAGAATAACGTCCTGAGAGTGTGTTTCCACTGAAGCGGAGCTGGGCCGATGGCAGCGGAGGAGAGCAGTGAAAAATGGCAAGTGTTTCCATTGAAGCGGAGCTGGGCGGAGCGGGGTGGAGCATGACGGAGCGGGGTGTAATGGAGCTGAGTTGAGCAGACGTGTATCCCATACACATGGATTTTTTAGACGCTTTAATTTGAAGCTTCTCAGCCATTTTGAAATTAGAAATTGAAAGCAGAGTGTTCAATGACGAGTAATCTTGACGAAATAATATTACTAACAAACCTAACTCCGCTCCGCTTACACTTTTTGCATTGATGCGGCGCGGAGATTTCGGGCACTGTGACAGTCACAGTGCCCGAAATCTCCGCGCCGCTCAGCTCAGCTCCGCTTCAGTGGAAACACTACCTTACTTTTTGAACCACTAAACAACTAACTACATAATAACACTAAACAAAAAAGATAATTTTCAAGAAATGATTATGCAACACATACAAACTTACTTACATTAGGTTATACCTACCTAGGATGATTTTTACGCTTGGCTGAACGTTATAGCGAATCGGAGTCTAGATTTATAGCTGGCCAGATAAGTAGAAATAGATCTGGGAGCGGTTAAATACTTCCCATTAGCATGCTCTACTGCAGCATATCTTTTACATACTTAATGCAAAGATGACAACGCTCTTTTATATCCCACATAAAAGGGGAATCTTGACCTTCGTTTTAAGAATGGCTGTGTCAAGAACTCAAGGTTCAAGAAATCTCATTCTTAAACATTATTAAATCAGTAGCTGACCCAGCAAACGTTGTTTCGCTATAAGATAGACTTACCGAACATACGCAAAAAATTTCATAACAATCGGTAGAGCCGTTTCGAAGGACTTTGGTAACAAATATTGGCACGAGAATTTTATAAATACATAAGGGAAAGATTTTTACATTTCGATAGCTTGAGATTAGAATGAGAAAAGAGAGCCGTATAACTATTATTACCTCGATGAGCTACTTATAAATTGATGAGAAGTGAATAAAATTGGTCGAGTGCGAGTCAGGCTCGCGCGATGAGGGTTCCGTGTACAGAGAAACTTTCAGCTTTTATAAAATAACGTAGGTCTGGCCGTCGTGGGTTCTTGGGCTATTGCACACACTCGTCATTTTGAAATTCATCTATTTCTAGCTGAGATACTTACAGTAGACGTAAAAATTAAAAATCTACGTTGTAATAGGTACAATTATGGTATTTTGTGATTGTAATGAAGTTTTGCAATTAATCGAAGATAATTTTCCAAGAAACGAGAATTCCTCAGTCACGACATGATGTTTTTTTTGCTCATTGTATGTGGTCTAAGTACCTACACCTACATTACACAATACACATAATAAAACGTATGTGTATATTTATCGCTTATACAATGTAAATATAATACTTAGTTTTTGAGTAGCTAGTAATATGCATTACAATCCTTTAAACTCACATAAAGAAAAGCAAAGTCGTGATCGACGACGCGTCTTTACTCTTGCCGGTGATAAATGACAATGTTGAAAATAGATTTATGTTTAGATACTGTTACCAACTGCCACACAAATCACGTGCTGGCATTGAAGGGGTTTCGGCCGGCTACTTGTCCGCGAAATTCAAATTTTACTTATTTTTTCGCAAATAGTCGTCGTCGTTGTCGTCGTTTCAGCTGATGGACGTCCACTGCTAGACATAGGCCTCCTCAAATGACCGCCAAACACCACGATCTTGCGCCGCCTGGCGCCAGCGGCTCCCCGCGACCCTCTTAATGTCGTCCGTCCACCTGGTGGGGGGGTCGACCGTCATTGCGCTTGCCGGTGCTTGGCCATCTTTGGCTTGGTCCATCGGTCCTGCGAGATATGTGCCCCGCCCATTGCCACTTCAGCTTTGCGACACGTTGGAGATATGTCGGTAACTTTGGTTCTTTAGCGGATCTCCTCATTTCTGATTCGATCGCGCAAAGGTACTCCGAGCATAGCTCTCTCCATCGCTCGCTGAGTGACCCTGAGCCTTCTTATGAGGCCCATAGTAAACAGCCATGTCTCTGATCCGTAAGTTAGCACTGGCAACACGCACTGTTCGAAGACTTTGGTCTTCAGGCACTGAGGGATGTTGGTCGAGAAGACATCGCGGAGTTTCCCGAACGCTGCCCAACCGTGTTGGATTCGGAGGTTCAGCTCTTTCTCGAAATTAGACCTACCTAATTGTATGTCCAAGGTATATATATGTACCTACTTACTCATAATATACTCGCAAAGACTAATTAAATATCACATTATTTTTTTAAGTAGGTTCCTCCGTAACCTTTTTACTATAGAACGGCAAGGCATCGAAAAGGCTTCCATCCATACGTAGTTGACGTACCAAAGATGCGTACGAAAAGCGGTTTGATTCTTCGTTCTTGATAGGTACGCACTGCAAAGGCCTGAAATACCCTTCGATGCATAATTAGTCCACTATTTGCGAAAAACTAAATAAATATGAATTTTCGCGCCCGCCCATCCACCTTAATAATAAAGCAAAAGTTGGCAATTTTTTTGTTATCAACACGTTTTAGCGGCAAAAACTATCAAATGTCAAGGTTAGACCCGTCAGCCGGAGGAAACTTGGCCTTCGTGTTGCCAAAACGTGGTACCTACTTAATTATTGATGACTGCGTCCTAACTCCAAGTCCAAATTATAAGTCATTCCTAATTTCCTAATTTTCCAAGTGTTCCTGTATATTGTACCATACAGAATTTTTTCAAGAAGCGGATTATATCAAAACATTAATTTTTCCTACTAGTTAGGAATTACTTAAACTATCGCTTGGCGGCATGTCTTTGCCGGTAACCGCGGTTGACGCCTCCAGAGATTTTCAGGTTGTCAGGTAACACTGAACTGGGTTTAAACCATGATAGTTAGACAGTTTCACAGATGATGCGAAAACTAATAAACAGAATATAGGGTGAACGCTCCAAAAGTCGGCACTTTAAGGGTCTTGTCACATTAGAAAATTCGTAAATGCGTCATTCTAAGCAATTAAAATACGTTGTTTTTTTTTTCTAATACTTTATACTTTTGACTGTGCAAGCCAATTTTAAAAACCGAACTTATTTATGAAGAAGTATTTTTTTTTAATCATTAAAAAAAAAGTACTAATTTGCCTAAGCTCGGCACTCATGTTCGTAAGTGCGGCTTTTGTGTTCGCAAAGTCGGCCCTCTCGTTTTTCAATAGCGTCTGAAGGAAAACATGCAACACAGCCTGACTTTGCTTGCAGAATAAATGATTTTATTTAAAAATTATTAATATGATTAAACTTAGCTAATGTATAAACGGATACTAAGTACTATTATAGTCTCCATGCACGTAATAACATAGTCTAAAAATAAAAACAGTGTAAAAAGTTAAACAGTTTTAATTATGTTTATATAAAAAGCGATAAGTAGGAAATCAAATTATTTTCACATAAAAAATAACAGTTAGGAACACTTTGAAAATACTCTCCAAAAAACATAAATTATACGAATTAATAACAATTAAGTATACGAACTTTATCTTATGTAAATATAAATTATTACCTATCTACAGAACAATTATTATTTGCTACAAACAATCAGACAGTTTTCCTTATAAATAATACCAAGTTATACTAAGGGGGCCGACCTTAGGAATAACCCAAATCCTTAAGTCGGCATCCCCTGCCGACTTAAGGTACTCCATACTACTGATTTTCCTAAGTCCGGCACCCCTGTTTTTTCTTCAAATGTGCAAAAAAATCGCCTAAAATAATTAAAAAACAATGTAATATATTACGTAGAATCAATAACATTGCAACAACAAGTGCTAAGTACTATAATGTGTAATTTATTCCTTACCAACTGACGCTCGGAATTTAGCAATTTTGTAAGCGATTCCGTGACTTACGAACTCTCGCTCGTTCAAACGGCAACTGGCGAAAAGCAGTGCAGCCCAGTGTTCCCATATTTGAAACTTTATTACCCATCGGTGCAAACTTTTAAAAAAAAAATACCCATTATGCCTAAGTGGCAACAAAATTTTCGCCCTAAATAGTAGGGCTCCGATACAACAAACGTAATTTTTTAGATGTTTTTATAGATAAAATGGTAGGTACGGAACTCTTCGTGTGCAAATTCGACTCATATTATGTACCTAGTTGGTAGTTTTTTATGTGTACTTAGATCTGTCTGTACATTTCACTTTTTACATAGTATTGAGGTATTTTCAGGGCTGGCAGCATAGCTAGGGGCTTGTAAAAATATATAAACTGGCAACCATGGTCTTGTTAGAATTGAGTAAAAGTCACATTTCCATGTTAATGATAAGATATATCGTTTACATAATATTCAGTAGGTATCGGCTGTTTATTTAAACAAGTGACAAGTGTAGTACCTACCTACCTAGGTACTATCTATAATGCAGAATAAGGTAGAACGAACTCTTGATGTTATAAGAAATTATAATTTATAATAAGAAGAATAATATTTATATTTTCAAATTCGAACTTACTTTTTAGGGTTCTGGGGGGCTATTCACGTTACGTGTCGGCTACATTTCGTGATGTGATATGTTTAAAAAGGTGATTCTATTTCCGTAATTATGCAGACGATATTGAATTCAAAACATTTTTTGCGGACACTGAAAAATTAATTTTAATTTAATTAGCATAGAGCGTAAAATTGAATGTAGTTCAAAACGCCATATTGGTCGACTCGGTCGGTCGGAAATTACTTAAGCGCCTCTAAGTTGAGCATTGTATTTCCTGTGATGAAATACATTCAATTTTACACTCTAAGCCAATTAGTGTAAAGTTCATTTTTCAGTGTTAATATTTTTTTCTTTTTCTTTTATCGAATCACTGAGTATGTGAAAACGTTACGAGAATGCCATAGCTGTACTTAAAGGGTATCAAGCGAAATAATAAAAAATTATAAACACGACTGCCCTGAGGTAAAACAGACCAAGGACCCTTTAGAAATAATAAAAAGTGAAAAAAATTTACAGTAGGATGAAACCCATTAGAAAAGGAGGGGAATATGAAAATGAAAGGAAAAATAAATTACGGTCGATCCGAGTTCGGGAACAGAGGGGAGGGGGGGGGGGTTTAAGGGTAAAAAATGGTTTGATTTCCGGCAAAACACACACTTTTACAAGTCCTATGGAAAAAAGTTAAATGGCAAAGTTGTAGGTAATAAAAAGATCTACAACTTTTCTATTTGCAATTTTTTTCACATAACCTCAAAATTTGGGTGAAAAATTCAAAAAACCAAGTTTTTGGTAAAAAATATAACCTATGTTACTCGGAATAATATAATGAATGATTCTAACGATACGATATAGTCGTTCAGAATATATGGCGGAGTAAAGAAACTCACATATTATGTATATATACATGAACTCTAAAAACATTACACTCTTTTTTCAGCAGTCGTGTAGAAACTGGACCCTATTACTAAGACTTCGCTGTCAGTCCATCCGTCTAAGTAGGTACCACCAGGCTGATGTTTTGAAGCGTGATAGTTAGACACTTGAAATTTTCACAGACGATGTATTTCACCTGATGTTACATAAGAGATGAATCTTTATTCTCTGCACGGAAATATTTTCTTTATTTATTAGCAGGACAGATTAATTTGTTTTGCTATAATCCGCTACTTGAAAAGATTCTGTATGGTACAATATGCAGGAACACTGACCACATGAAAAACCACACACAATTTTCCAACAGTTTCTTCGACGCACGTTTCGTCCCGACACCGGGACATCCTCAGGAGATGTTGACTTCACAATGCGAAATCGTTGCGAGAAATTTTGTGAAGTCAACATCTCCTAAGGATGTCCCGGTGTCGGGACGAAACGTGCGTCGAAGAAACTGTTGGAAAATTGTGTGTGATTTTTCATGTGGGCAGTGTTCCTGCATATTGTACCATACAGAATCTTTTCAAGTAGCGGATTATAGCAAAACAAATTAATCTGTCCTGCTAATTATGGATTTCCGCAAAATAACGCCTGCTTCCATTCAATCTTTATTTATTGATAAATTCAACTTTACCCAAATAAAGTAGTCTACTTAGTAGTCATACCTACACTGATTAAAATTGTGAGCTGCGTGATAAAATCTATCAGTGATAAAAAAGCTAATTCATCATGTATGACCAGACATAAAAAATCTTCTACTATCAAATGTAGGTCTAGATACCCACACCTATAAGTGATGATGTAAAAATAAATAACTGCACACAAGGAAATGATCTTTAGACTGATAGGAATACAGATTGTTTTGCTTTGAAAGAGATAAATACATTGTATTTTTCTCGCTACTGAATCATAAATAGATTACGGAAAAGAGGTCGACGAAAAGATTTGCCCCCATTAAAACGACTTTAGAAGTTTTAGAAGTTAATTCAACAAGATCATTCGTAATCGTAGCCGAATCGTCACCAAAGAATATTGGCAACTTTTGTGTTTCCTAATCAAAGTCCTCACTGAAGGAAATGTGGTTTCAAGTGTGGTTTATTTTGTTTATATTAATACGTTTTTATGGTTCAGTACCCAAAGGGTAAGACTGCGCTGTTCATCCGTTTGTCTGTTTGTCCTTCACCAGTTTTTTGTATCTCGTAAACTGTGTAGTTAGACTGTTAAAAAAACATAATAAATAAAATAGATATTTAAGAGGCCTCTGATATTACAAACCACCGTGATTTTTTCTCATTTTTGAATTTAGCGGGTAGAAGTTTTTAGTTTACCTGAATACTATTGAGAATTGATCTTGATAGTACGGAACCCTCAATGCGCGAGCTTGTATCGCGCATGACCAAATTTTTTGCAAAATATTCTGTAAATTAAGGTTTCCATCACAGATTCCGTGATCTGTGGTTTCCATCGATGGAAACTCGTTTATTGTATTTCTAACGCGTTTTGTGACGAAACAGTTTCGTTTGTATACCAATCCCGCCAAATTGGACCGGAAAGCCATAATACAAGGATTGCATTGACCCTGAAATGCGAAAATCGATTGTTTTTTTTTTGCACGTTGGGAACTAATAATACATTGAGGTGTGTGATCTAAAATTATGGGAATAGAAGTATCATATTCCTAAATCTTTTCTTAAAAGTACATATCAAGGTTATCTAATTAATTTAAGCCTCGGGAATTTTCTAAAATGGACACTATTATTATAAGCAAGCGCCACATCACAAACCTACTGCCAAATATAAAAGAAATACTAAATACATACTAAACAAAATATTTATATCGAATGTATTTACTCTGCGAACGGACCTGCGACCTTCACCTTAATAATATAGCAGTATAAGGTTTAGAGTTCACATTGTGTCCAACGTAGCTATGACCGCAGGTTTTTTCAGTTTTGATCATTTCAGTACTATTTTCTCATCAGCGCTTCAATGTCCACGTTCGGCGACACGGCCGAGGAGGGCCAGCTGAAGCAGTACCACGTGGAGCAGCGCTTCGCGGACCGGCGCTACAAGGTCACCAGCGCGCGCACCTACTTCTACCTCAACGAGGCCACCTGCGAGAAGAACATGGAGGCCTTCATGCGGAGCATCGACGCTGTCGCAGGTCATTACATATCATGTTCTCATCAGCGCTTCAATGTCCACGTTCGGCGACACGGCCGAGGAGGGCCAGCTGAAGCAGTACCACGTGGAGCAGCGCTTCGCGGACCGGCGCTACAAGGTCACCAGCGCGCGCACCTACTTCTACCTCAACGAGGCCACCTGCGAGAAGAACATGGAGGCCTTCATGCGGAGCATCGACGCTGTCGCAGGTCATTACATATCATGTTCTCATCAGCGCTTCAATGTCCACGTTCGGCGACACGGCCGAGGAGGGCCAGCTGAAGCAGTACCACGTGGAGCAGCGCTTCGCGGACCGGCGCTACAAGGTCACCAGCGCGCGCACCTACTTCTACCTCAACGAGGCCACCTGCGAGAAGAACATGGAGGCCTTCATGCGGAGCATCGACGCTGTCGCAGGTCATTACATATCATGTTCTCATCAGCGCTTCAATGTCCACGTTCGGCGACACGGCCGAGGAGGGCCAGCTGAAGCAGTACCACGTGGAGCAGCGCTTCGCGGACCGGCGCTACAAGGTCACCAGCGCGCGCACCTACTTCTACCTCAACGAGGCCACCTGCGAGAAGAACATGGAGGCCTTCATGCGGAGCATCGACGCTGTCGCAGGTCATTACATATCATGTTCTCATCAGCGCTTCAATGTCCACGTTCGGCGACACGGCCGAGGAGGGCCAGCTGAAGCAGTACCACGTGGAGCAGCGCTTCGCGGACCGGCGCTACAAGGTCACCAGCGCGCGCACCTACTTCTACCTCAACGAGGCCACCTGCGAGAAGAACATGGAGGCCTTCATGCGGAGCATCGACGCTGTCGCAGGTCATTACATATCATGTTCTCATCAGCGCTTCAATGTCCACGTTCGGCGACACGGCCGAGGAGGGCCAGCTGAAGCAGTACCACGTGGAGCAGCGCTTCGCGGACCGGCGCTACAAGGTCACCAGCGCGCGCACCTACTTCTACCTCAACGAGGCCACCTGCGAGAAGAACATGGAGGCCTTCATGCGGAGCATCGACGCTGTCGCAGGTCATTACATATCATGTTCTCATCAGCGCTTCAATGTCCACGTTCGGCGACACGGCCGAGGAGGGCCAGCTGAAGCAGTACCACGTGGAGCAGCGCTTCGCGGACCGGCGCTACAAGGTCACCAGCGCGCGCACCTACTTCTACCTCAACGAGGCCACCTGCTAGAAGAACATGGAGGCCTTCATGCGGAGCATCGACGCTGTCGCAGGTCATTACATATCATGTTCTCATCAGCGCTTCAATGTCCACGTTCGGCGACACGGCCGAGGAGGGCCAGCTGAAGCAGTACCACGTGGAGCAGCGCTTCGCGGACCGGCGCTACAAGGTCACCAGCGCGCGCACCTACTTCTACCTCAACGAGGCCACCTGCGAGAAGAACATGGAGGCCTTCATGCGGAGCATCGACGCTGTCGCAGGTCATTACATATCATGTTCTCATCAGCGCTTCAATGTCCACGTTCGGCGACACGGCCGAGGAGGGCCAGCTGAAGCAGTACCACGTGGAGCAGCGCTTCGCGGACCGGCGCTACAAGGTCACCAGCGCGCACCTACTTCTACCTCAACGAGGCCACCTGCGAGAAGAACATGGAGGCCTTCATGCGGAGCATCGACGCTGTCGCAGGTCATTACATAATATCATGTTCTCATCAGCGCTTCAATGTCCACGTTCGGCGACACGGCCGAGGAGGGCCAGCTGAAGCAGTACCACGTGGAGCAGCGCTTCGCGGACCGGCGCTACAAGGTCACCAGCGCGCGCACCTACTTCTACCTCAACGAGGCCACCTGCGAGAAGAACATGGAGGCCTTCATGCGGAGCATCGACGCTGTCGCAGGTCATTACATATCATGTTCTCATCAGCGCTTCAATGTCCACGTTCGGCGACACGGCCGAGGAGGGCCAGCTGAAGCAGTACCACGTGGAGCAGCGCTTCGCGGACCGGCGCTACAAGGTCACCAGCGCGCGCACCTACTTCTACCTCAACGAGGCCACCTGCGAGAAGAACATGGAGGCCTTCATGCGGAGCATCGACGCTGTCGCAGGTCATTACATATCATGTTCTCATCAGCGCTTCAATGTCCACGTTCGGCGACACGGCCGAGGAGGGCCAGCTGAAGCAGTACCACGTGGAGCAGCGCTTCGCGGACCGGCGCTACAAGGTCACCAGCGCGCGCACCTACTTCTACCTCAACGAGGCCACCTGCGAGAAGAACATGGAGGCCTTCATGCGGAGCATCGACGCTGTCGCAGGTCATTACATATCATGTTCTCATCAGCGCTTCAATGTCCACGTTCGGCGACACGGCCGAGGAGGGCCAGCTGAAGCAGTACCACGTGGAGCAGCGCTTCGCGGACCGGCGCTACAAGGTCACCAGCGCACGCACCTACTTCTACCTCAACGAGGCCACCTGCGAGAAGAACATGGAGGCCTTCATGCGGAGCATCGACGCTGTCGCAGGTCATTACATATCATGTTCTCATCAGCGCTTCAATGTCCACGTTCGGCGACACGGCCGAGGAGGGCCAGCTGAAGCAGTACCACGTGGAGCAGCGCTTCGCGGACCGGCGCTACAAGGTCACCAGCGCGCGCACCTACTTCTACCTCAACGAGGCCACCTGCGAGAAGAACATGGAGGCCTTCATGCGGAGCATCGACGCTGTCGCAGGTCATTACATATCATGTTCTCATCAGCGCTTCAATGTCCACGTTCGGCGACACGGCCGAGGAGGGCCAGCTGAAGCAGTACCACGTGGAGCAGCGCTTCGCGGACCGGCGCTACAAGGTCACCAGCGCGCGCACCTACTTCTACCTCAACGAGGCCACCTGCGAGAAGAACATGGAGGCCTTCATGCGGAGCATCGACGCTGTCGCAGGTCACTACACATCATCACCCAGATCGTAAATTTTCCCTAACGAAAATGTTTGTACCTAAGTACTCGGAACCCCACAGGGGTTAGTACAGGTTTTTGTACGAACTTCGAGTCGATGATTTAGAGATTATTGGCAGCGGCTGTAAATTTATGGAGGAATTCGATTCGTTTGTGCGATGCGAGTCGCCTCGAAATTCGTATAAACATTAAACCTATACTAATTTCCAACCTGTTCAAATCCCTCGGATTTGAACCTATCTTCGAAGGCAAAAGTTCAAATAGAGCTTTAATTAACTTTGGAGGGATTATGTTTCCACAAACTCATATCCCAAGAACTATCAGCAGAACTAGGATGCGCCCGTAAAGATATGTATCTCTACCTTTGTGAATCTCTTTTCTCTTTTTGATCTATATTGAAAGACAGAGAAACGAGAGCGATAAAAGTAGAGAGATATATCTCTACGTACGCATGTTGCATAAGCAGAGGTGCGTGACTGGGATTGGACCCCGATCCCCAGACTAGAGTCAGAAGTCTGAGTCAATGTACTATCGTAGTATCACTCTTTGATGCAAATCAAATCAATCTTCGGATAACAGATCATCTACACTATTCCGAGATGGTCTTCACTTTTCATGTAAAATACTACGTAGGTACGTCTTTCTTAAAATTGGTTGATTGGTCTATTAAAAGCCTTCATTGTATTCGATGGCCTCCAAAACTAACTATTCAAATACAAACGGCATGCAATTATTAATAGAATAAAATATAAAAAAAGAATTACCACTTGGCGCTTACCTTAATGTATGTTTTGTAATTTTTCTGTTTAGAAGTTATACTAAACAATACAGTATTCTAAACCTACCTCTATGTATGTACTATAAGTAGGTACCTACTACTTCTACAACAACAGCCTATAGGCAATATTGGACATCGCCTCGCCTTGATGGTTAATCGATACAATGGTATTACGAGTGTTAATGCTGTTACGATCCTGGCTAAGCTGAGGTTACTAAAGATTTATACTTGACAGGCTAGACTGTGCCCTTCGCCTCATTGGAATTGAATTACCACCCAGGGCCAGTACCATGGTTACATCATCTGAGTATATCTCATAACATAACAGAGATACTGAGATGATGTGATCAATTAGCTGGCAGGAGGCTGCGAGGAGGAGTTTCGGTTTTTCGAGATAAAAGGCAGTCTATGTGTTAATCCTGGGTATCTTTATCTCTATCCCACTTCTGATATAAGTAAAACCCCATCGTCGTACCTACTATAGTATGCGTATATCAGCACATCAAAAATCTATAAGGAACAATATGGTTAAGAACACTGACACCCCCTTTTCATTTAATTGTCTCTTACCCCAAAACTCTCTTTAAAGTTTATTAGGAATATCTACCAAAACAACCAGACTCATTTTATCTTAAACTATTGAGTCAATACATCTTTTAATCGTCAGTTCTTATCCAAGTATCAACCGCACAGCTCAGCTGGTTCAGGCAAATCGGACCAATAGGGTTTACTTACAGGTACAAAATTTTGTACCTGTAAATTGCCTTCTGTAGTTGTGCGTTGAAAAAGTAACAAACATATTACACACTGCATCAGGATTAAAACGAATACATAATTTCGTCTTTATTATATTGAAAAGTGTAATTTACCATTTGTAATGCATATTAATGATTATGCCTGATTTGTTACAGGAATAACCAAAAGCACAGGGCTAATGGCAGTAAAACTGACAGCCCTCGGCAGACCACAACTACTCGTAAGTAAAATCCTAATACTCTTCGTGGATTGAGATATCTATAAGGGATATCCCCTTTGAGACTTTCCCAAATTCAGAGCATCCCATCCCATTTATCAAATAATGGTCACAAGCCACAAGCATTATGATCTTTAGGTGCAGGTCTCTTTTCAAATTAGGAAGGGTTTAGCCCTCGTTTAGCCTACCACGCTTATTATCCATGACAACTGCCATTTTCATTTTTTTTTTAAATTTCGTTACACAACTTTACTACAAGCAGCCGTTTTTTTTTTACTCTATACCAGTTAGTACTGACTGCGCTCTCACCTGATGGTAAATGATGATGCAGCCTAAGATGTTGGAAAGGTAAGTTACCCCAACGGTTTCTACAAGCAACACACCGGAACGCTAAAATCGCTTGGCGGTGCGTCTTTGCTTGTATAGGGTGGTAACTAGCTACGCTAGCTAGCCGTAGAAATAGAACAGGCTGCTGTATAGTTTGACGTGTGACGTGTCGCTTGTTGTCGCGCGCAAACGCAAGTACCTTTCAACACAAGATTAGCTTTCATCAGATCAGAGCTATTGGCCAGGCCTTTTAAAAAACGCTCGTTCCGGCATCACTGATAAGGAATACGTAATCTTCCAGCTGCAATTGTCCGAGGTGATCATGCGCGCGCGCAGCTACATGCAGCAGATCGCGGGCGGCACGGGCAACGTGCTCACCCACCACAAGACCATCGAGGACCTGCAGCGGTACCTCGGCGACCTCAGCTCCAAGCCAGAGGTGCAGGAGTTCATGAAGAAGATCACTTCGGACAAAGAAGGGTCAGTGAAACCTTATAAGTTTGCTGTGCTATTCGAGTTATTTTATGTTATTACTACATAAGGCCTTTCGTACACATTAAGGCTACGCAAATCATTGATACACGACAATTTTGGTTTTTAAGCGACTACCACAATACAAATTCATAGGATCTGGCGTCAAAACTACATAGCTTGTATACTTGTAGCTACATTTGTGGCCGCTTCTACGCTTCACTTTTGTGGTTGCGGTGTGTGTCTCTTATTCTTTCTTTTACAATCAAGTCAATTATTTGTCATGCCACTATGCTTCAGTAGGGGTCTTTATAGTTTACGTCAATGGTAAGATGGAATTCCCATTGTAAGATTGACTGTATTTCAGTGTGCTGCATTTATTTTCCTGGGATTGGTCAGTGCTGAGTTTGTTAACCCATTAAATAGTAAGGGTTGTTATTGTAACATAGCTAGTATCTCCGTGTATATGCTCGTGAGATATAAAGTAGAATATTCTGCATGTTTTCACTGATTTGTTTGTTACGGTAGATCCAACTCATAAATATAAGGAATTTCATCTTATCGCATAAGACACATTAGCTAAACCTTACACCATTTCTACCAGATCAATCAGACGATATATCGAATTCAAATTCAATGATCTTTATTTTAAATTGGCCTCACTTACAAGGCACTTCTAAAATGATTTTAGGTAAAATGTTGGTATTTCACCGATATTTTGACGATTTTCTTTGGTCGAATAAAACTTTTTTTTAAATTAATTGCTCAAATTAAACCAAACAAATATCAATATACATCTAGCCATCTTCTTAAACTCAAGAAATTTATGCGAAGATGGCGAGGCATTAAAACGATCGAGGTTCTGGCTTACTAAAACCGGTACTATGAAAAAATATTATAACGAGTTTTTTTTTGTAACGTTACAGCATCGTCCATCTGTTCCCGTGGTCCAACATTTTAGACGAGAACATGGGTCTGTCCGACTCCTTCCGAGTACCGGACCCTAAGACGGGCCAGATGCGTCGCCTGATCTCGCAGATCTCGCCGAAAGAGGAGGAGATGTTCCGGAACATGCTCCGGCGGCTCAACAGCATCATCAACGTGGCCAACGAGCACGACGTCCGGATCATGATCGACGCCGAGCAGACGTACTTCCAGCCGGCCATCTCGAGGATCTGCTTGGAAATGATGAGGAGATACAATAAAGTAAGTACACGTCCGGATCATGATCGACGCCGAGCAGACGTACTTCCAGCCGGCCATCTCGAGGTTCTGCTTGGAAATGATGAGGAGATACAATAAAGTAAGTACACGTCCGGATCATGATCGACGCCGAGCAGACGTACTTCCAGCCGGCCATCTCGAGGTTCTGCTTGGAAATGATGAGGAGATACAATAAAGTAAGTAGGTACACGTCCGGATCATGATCGACGCCGAGCAGACGTACTTCCAGCCGGCCATCTCGAGGTTCTGCTTGGAAATGATGAGGAGATACAATAAAGTAAGGACACGTCCGGATCATGATGGACGCCGAGCAGACGTACTTCCAGCCGGCCATCTCGAGGATCTGCTTGGAAATGATGAGGAGATACAATAAAGTAAGTACACGTCCGGATCATGATCGACGCCGAGCAGACGTACTTCCAGCCGGCCATCTCGAGGTTCTGCTTGGAAATGATGAGGAGATACAATAAAGTAAGTAGGTACACGTCCGGATCATGATCGACGCCGAGCAGACGTACTTCCAGCCGGCAATCTCGAGGATCTGCTTGGAAATGATGAGAAGATATAATAAAGTAAGTACAGGCATTTCTTGCATAACTCTTCTTCTTTGTCCTCGCCTTGTCCCGTTAAGCGGGGTCGGCTTTCGTTATCATGCGACGCCATGTAGATCGTGAGATCGCATCCTCGGCCTTGAGAACGAAGCATTTTATGTCCTTTTGGACATTTGTCACCCAGGTTGTTTGCGGTTTTCCCCTACTATTACGCAAATCTAAATATTTTCTTGTAGCGTTGGAAAGCCACTATTTCACAGCGTTACTATCGGGCCTACGCTTGACGTGTCCGTACCATCTGAGCCTCGATTCTGATATCTTTTCGGTTATGGGTGCAACCTTAAAGCTTTCTCCTTACGTACTTTTGTTTTTGAGCGTTACTGCTCCCGCCCATCAGCATACGCAATTCGGTGGTATAATATCAAGCTTCTGTTCATGAATATTTTTGGTTGCCCAAACTTCTTTATGATTTATATGTTTCATTGCCGGACATTTTGATAAAAATAAATGAGATTTTTGTGAATTTAAAAAGGATAGATAGGATAAGCATTTGTTTCTCTATGTTACAGAACAAGTTCCTGGTATTCAACACGTATCAGACTTACCTGAAGAACACCTACAACGAAATCGTGACGGACTTAGAACAGGCTGAGCGACAGAACTTCTACTGGGGAGCCAAGCTCGTCCGCGGTGCATACATTGAACAAGTACTTATATTTTTTATTAATACATCTATATTAGTTTAGCAAGTTAGTAAGACTTCGATCCTTGCGGCAAAATGCCAAAAAGGATAGCATAAATTGTGGTTAACATCCAACAAACTTCCACGAAACGATTCTCTTCTACGTTGCTGACTTGCTGCATCCAATATATACCGATATTATGTTAGCGATTCATAGCTCAAACGGCCTTCCAGTTTACCTTTTAATGAAATGCCTTCAAGAATTTTTTTTTTCTAAGATGTGTGCTCAACCTAAACCTCATTTTAGGTTTTGTTGTAGATAATCGTCAAGCAGAAGCCTCTGCAATCATTGTTTATAGCAGAAGATATTTTATAACTGGTTAAACATTACTTTGTTCAGGAAAGAGCACGAGCAGCAGCAATGGGCTACGAAGACCCCACGTGTGAGAGCGTGGAGGCAACCACGAATTCCTTCCACAAATGCCTCAAGGAAATTCTAAGCAGGGTTAAGGTAACTCAAAATTTCGCTAGTTTATGCTACTTAACATTCGGTAGTTGTATTCAGTAGACAGAATTATTAGATAACTAATTAATTATCAATGTGTCTTTGATTGCAGAATGAGCAAAAGGACCGTCTCGGTATAATGGTAGCATCGCACAACGAGGACACGGTCCGCTACGCCATCCAGCTGATGAAGGAGCACGACATCAAGCCCGACGCCAGGGTGGTCTGCTTCGGGCAACTCCTCGGCATGTGTGACCACATCACCTTCCCGCTAGGTATGGCACTGACTTGCTCACATCGCACAACGAGGACACGGTCCACTACGCCATCCAGCTGATGAAGGAGCACGACATCAAGCCCGACGCCAGGGTGGTCTGCTTCGGGCAACTCCTCGGCATGTGTGACCACATCACCGTCCCGCTAGGTATGGCACTGACTTGCTCACATCGCACAACGACGCGGTCCGCTACGCCATCCAGCTGATGAAGGAGCACGACATCAAGCCGGACGCCAGGGTGGTCTGCTTCGGGCAACTCCTCGGCATGTGTGACCACATCACCTTCCCGCTAGGTATGTCAGTGACTTGCTCATATCGCACAACGAGGACACGGTCCGCTACGCCATCCAGCTGATGAAGGAGCACGACATCAAGCCCGACGCCAGGGTGGTCTGCTTCGGGCAACTCCTCGGCATGTGTGACCACATCACCTTCCCGCTAGGTATGTCAGTGACTTGCTCATATCGCACAACGAGGACACGGTCCGCTACGCCATCTAGCTGATGAAGGAGCACGACATCAAGCCCGACGCCAGGGTGGTCTGCTTCGGGCAACTCCTCGGCATGTGTGACCACATCACCTTCCCGCTAGGTATGTCAGTGACTTGCTCATATCGCACAACGAGGACACGGTCCGCTACGCCATCCAGCTGATGAAGGAGCACGACATCAAGCCCGACGCCAGGGTGGTCTGCTTCGGGCAACTCCTCGGCATGTGTGACCACATCACCTTCCCGCTAGGTATGTCAGTGACTTGCTCATATCGCACAACGAGGACACGGTCCGCTACGCCATCTAGCTGATGAAGGAGCACGACATCAAGCCCGACGCCAGGGTGGTCTGCTTCGGGCAACTCCTCGGCATGTGTGACCACATCACCTTCCCGCTAGGTATGTCAGTGACTTGCTCATATCGCACAACGAGGACACGGTCCGCTACGCCATCCAGCTGATGAAGGAGCACGACATCAAGCCCGACGCCAGGGTGGTCTGCTTCGGGCAACTCCTCGGCATGTGTGATCACATCACCTTCCCGCTAGGTATGTCATTGAGTTGCTCACATCGCACAACGAGGACACGGTCCGCTACGCCATCCAGCTGATGAAAGTGCACGACATCAAGCCCGATGCCAGGGGTGGTCTGGGGTATTGACACTTTGACGGTAAATAATGTAAGTTCTACTCGCTATCAATAAGTACCTGTCCTTTTTTTGATGAGGCTGAGGAGACCCAGAATTTTTATTAGAATCGCACTAAATAATTTATGAGTTGAAATATGCAATTTTGAGGTTATTTGACGTATTTATAAAGGCAGCAAAATTCTTTTTCAGGTCAAGCAGGATACTCAGCATACAAATACGTCCCTTACGGACCGGTCGTCGAAGTGCTGCCCTACCTTTCCCGGCGAGCCAACGAGAACCGTGGTTTCCTCGCCAAGATCAAAAAAGAGAAAGGACTTATATTAAAGGAAATCATCCGCCGTGTCGCCACGGGCCAGATGTTCTACAAACCAGTCGGAAATTATACTCCCGTATAAACAATTAAACATCTCATTTGTATAGTCAAGCTTACCAACTTCAGGGGTTATTGAATAGATAAACGTTATGTGATAGGTTCACCCCTAAAGCTGAGGCGTCGACACTGAGAAGTTAGGTACAGGTTTTTTGTACGAATTTCGAGTCGCATTGCACAAAAGACAGGCCCATCTACGGACAGTCGCTGACATGCTGTTGTCAATAGATGGCGCTGGCTGTAAATGTATGGAGGAATTCGATTCGTTTGTGCAATGCGAGTCAACTCGAAATTCGTACTAACCCTGTACTAACCCTGCTTAACAGTGAGAGTCGAAGTTGAGTTTGTACGCACGCTTTGGAAAGCTTAGGAGTTAGGTGAAATTCTAACGACGTAGCTTGGCCGGTTAGATGTTGGTTAGCTAACTTATTACACTAGGCATTAGGAGTGGTTATAATGTTGAACGATTGAGTTTAACAAGGATTGTCTTGTTATTCGTACCTACATGTATGTATGTTTAATGTAAGGTATATCGTCAATATGCAAGTAAATGGCCGAAGTCGTGACTGGCGTAGATAGATTTTTCAATAGCCTGGTTGTTATGAATATATAAATTATCATCACAATTGAACTGTTTAATAATTTTAAGAATGCCTGAAAATAAGGAATGAGAAAATCGTTAAGAGTTTCAACATGTTTGGATTTCAATACATTTGTGTGAAATAATGTGAAAGTGATCATAAAGAGTATCTAAACTTTCTATTTTCACGATTGCTAAGTTATTTGGTTTGCTTGTGAAACGAAATTTAAAAAAACTTGATGTCCATGACAGTTGTCATCGATAAGTTACGTGATCAATTTGACAACAAAATTTTTATTGCGTTCCCAAGCGTACCAAAAGCAAACGTGGAAAAAAAATAGATAAGCCATTTGGCTAAAACTGCTAACAATAATCTATCGATTGCGACCTTTCTGTATTTTTAAAGTTCTACATAGTACAACTTAATGATATAAAATGTTCATACGTAGGTACATACTGTGGTCGATTCTGTTGTGCAAAATCTCTAAACTAAACTAATTTAAAATAGTGCTAGCCTTTTCCAAAGGGAGCAGTTAGAAAAGGATAGCACTGCTTCAAATTAGTTTAGTTTAGAGATTTTGCACAACAGAATCGACCACATTATGTACCATTGATATTTTTTTTCTATGACTTGAAGGGCGATTTAACTGTTTACATTTACTATAATATACATTTATCGTAATCGTAATCGTATATGGATGTAATTATATGTGTTTTATCGATGTTTTTATCATGTTCAAAACTATTAATTATCCTAGTTAGTCATAGAAAAATAAAATTAATGTTGTTGGACAATTTTGTAAGTATCCGAACTTTAGTGATACTTAGTAGGTACCTATTCTACTCTTTTCAACTAACCCTAAAACATTGAAAGTCAAATTGCGTAAGTATATTAATTTTACTTAGTTATTTAGGTTTATTATTCTTGAGTTACTTATTCAGTCAGTTATTACTTCAGTCTACTATTTATTTATGCAATAGTGCAATTATTAAATGCAATTCTCGTAAACTAGATATTGTTTAAAAATAATATGAGAATAATTTTTAGTATACCTATTTCGTATTTTGTAAAAATATCATTAATGCCTACTTATTAATTATTCTGATTTTAAGTGTAATATTTTTTTTACTAAGAATATTATTAATTTTATTTAAATGCTGCCTTTTTTTAATCAGTATTTTATGATGAAATCGATTAGTATTTAAATATGTTTTAATAAGAATTGCTTGCAATGATTTTTGAGTGGTGTGACTCCATAATATAAAGAATAACTAATGATATTTAAATAAATCTTGAAGACTACAACAAATATGTACCTATGGTTTCGACGTATTTTGCAACTGTGTTTAACCAATAAGTTATGTACAATATAATCGACACTAGAAACGTATTTGCTGTAAGTAGCCAAAAACTTTCGTATTAGTAGTGTAAAAAAATAAAAAAATCAGGTGAATATTATTTTAATTCATATGCACCAACTATGCTATGAGAAGTAGGTTTTTTTACATTACTACTTAAAGCAATAAATTTTCCATTTCAAGACTTGAAAGAATGCTGTAAACATCTATCAAAGTGCTGTTTCGTACCACAAAACTACAATTTCAGATGCTAAAATAGAAACCGCTGTGTTTCCAGCACCGATAAGGAACTTGAGGATATATGGTCATTAGAACATCTTACGCAATGTTTCTTCATACAAGAAAATAGTAGAGCCGCCCAGTCAAATTTTCCCACTATAGTAGTGTTATTATCTCGCTGCAGACTCGGTCATACATCTGGCGGAAACCGTTGCACCATGGAAACGTGCGTGCAGACCTATTGACAAGGTAGTGATGTGTCGGGGACCGCGGTCTATAGATAATAGTGATGTCGGATTACTACTGATGCTATCGGTGCCAAAAGAAACATCGTTGGCACCGGTAAACTGGCGACACTTTTTCTCGCGGTCCGCCGCGTCCAGGCATATAAGTAGGTCAATTATTTTTCCAGCTACTAGCTACTTACAGCAAACAAGTTGTGTTGTGTCGATATATATATGTCATGCTTTTATTTTGATAATGATAAAATATGTTTATTAGGAATTCAATTTTGTTTTCATAGTTGTTATATGATATTATAATGTGTATGTGTATTATGTGAAAGGTTAGATAGGTTTTATTCGTAACCCCAGATGAATTATGAACTCTCTCCTCCTCCTCCTTTTTAGGGTTCCGTACCAAAATGGTAAAATGGAACCCTTATGGTGCGACTTTCTCCGTCTGTCTGTCCGTCTGTCTGTCCGTCACACTCGATTATTTCAGTAACTACCGGAGCTATCGATATGAAATTTGGAATAGTTGTGTATATTAGTGGCCCAATGACACTGGAATAAAAAAAAATGGAAATTATTTTTGTTCTTATTTAAAAAGGGGGGAAAATCGGAGGCTTGAAATTTAAAAGTGAGATAACTGTACTGTGTGGGGTATCATATAAAAGGGTTTACTTTGTACATTCTAAAACCGATTTTTAATTATTTTTAGTCATGATAGTTTTTGATTTATCGGGGAAAATGTCTAAAAAATACCGTTCCCCCCTTATCTCCGGAGTTTACCAATCAAAAAATCTCAAATAATTATGGTCAATAGGAATTTACGTATATTTTACAAGAAAACTATAGCCAATGCTCTAACTAGCATAGTTTTTTTGATATTAACAATAAACCTCTACAAACAAAGTTAGTTTTGCGGTTCATAAACAAAGGTAATTATGACTGTTTTACATCTTTGGTCGTTACAGTTTTGGTCGTGTTACATCTACATTAGTATGCCTGATTGTTTTGCTTCAGTACTTCTTGAGTACGGAACCCTCGGTGCGCGAGTCCGACTCGCACTTGGCCGGTTTTTTTCGTAGTTATTAGTTGTATTTATAGTAGGGATACTGATGTTAAATGTACAGCCTTGTTGCTACTCTCATCTCATTGATCTGAAAAACTGTTATATATATACCTATATAAAGTATCGTTAAATAGATCTACCTACTTGAAACTACTCGGATAAATAAATATTTTCTTTTATCGTTACCTATTATCTAATAATAAATAATTTGTTTATGTATCAAAACTTTAGGAATAATATCTGGAAGTGCATTGGATTGTGCATTTGTTCAATGTTTTCAGTTCAGTACATAGTTTTCAGTTTAAATTCCTAAAAAAAAATATCAATACAAAGTCTGTTAAAATCCTCCTGAAAAAACAAAGGTAGGTAGTTAGTTAGATGATATTATGTTAGTAATCTGTGTGTAGATCTATTTAACAATATTTTTATTATTAATATTATCTACTTATAATAAACGGACGCGTGCTTTTGATTTAGGTTTAGTTCCTATAAATATCAATCAAATTGTTAAGTCATGAACTATTATAATTTATTATTTTGGTGATTTATTTTAACAGTTTTTATTTATTTAATTTTTTAAGTTTTAAAATCAACGCTGATAATTGTGATGCTAATTTAGATTATTTTACAAATAGACATTTTAATAAAGACTTGAATGAAACTTTTGTTTTTCTTTTTGGTTTTTATATAGTTATCACATCTAAAACTCATACCTTATACCTACAAGTACTAGTAGTTTATAAGTCATAAGCAGGACAATAATTATATGTATATAAACACGTATGTTTAATGATTCATGTCTATTAATAAATGATAATTAATAAACAATCAGTAAGAAGTTTGAGATTAGAGTGATCAATTCAGTATTTGAATACCTTACAAAATCCTATTCAGTCCCGTTCCAACCTACTTAGAGTAAAAAAATTGGTTCTGTGAAGTCGGTTTACGGACGATAGATTTACGTGATAACGTCGTAATAGGCCCCTCTATCGTTTATGTTTTATCGTGCCTCTCTATCGCTTGTTGCGCACTCTCGCTTGCACGCACAGGCTCAGGTGGAACGTTACGCAGAACGTTAACTATTTTTCATGTGCGTTGCTGGTGTTCATCAATTTATTAAACGTTATCACGTCAATAGCGAAAAATTTGACGTTCGTAATAATTAGGATCTGTATCTAAGGCAATCGCGAGACTCAACCAACAACTAAGTAATTCATTTCGCAGTAAAAATAGTTATTTGTTATGCAAGGCCGCAAAATGGATTTTTCGAATGGACCCAAAAAACGCAAAATTTTTCATCTCACCACTGCGAGGAAAATTACTAGAAAATTTTTGATCGGCATTCCGAGTGTGTTAGATGAATTAATTTTAGTAACTCTTCAATAACTTCACTCACTTAAATTTTCATTTTTTTTAGGATTGCAATGACGCTGGGCCACTATAACTATTCCAAATTACAGGTCGATTAATTTATTAGTTACTGAAATAATCGTTTTGTGAAGAATTTTGAAGTTTTCTTTTGAGGGCCTACGTCTATTGCTACGCTACTAGGGATTCGTCTATTGCTACGTCACTCGTAGCGGCGGTCGTAGCATATCAAATGATTTTGTGTAACTTATTTTATCTTTAGGATACAATTAAAATTAGCGAGTTGTCCGTTGCCAGTATTATTCTTTTTGTTAGATAGAAACCTCAAATATTCAGGAAATATGAAAATGTTTGTATTTAGTACCTAACAGTGTATCTATCATACCTAATGGGGAAGTTAAATTACCATATTCATATCCTCTGCTCCTGAATTCGCAATTAGATACGAGTACTTGTATCTATGCTATCAATATCCAATAGTAGGTGAGACCTAGTAAATGTTTATTTATTCATCCCAGGGAATAGCAGTCGTATCTACATACTGAATAGGTACGTCTGATCATTTTAGACTTATTTCTTGGTTCAAATAGTAGTTTTTCCACAAGTAAATATACCTAGTGCGTTTAGTATTATTTTACATAAGGGCTTTATATATTATAAATTAAATTAAAGTGTTAATGTTGAAAAATGGGTTTTATTTTTGAACTATGGCTCCTAATTATAAAAATCATGGTTTTTAAAAACATACGTGCATATTGAATGTATTCCTGGCAGTAGAATTATATTATACCCTTTTTATTTTGAATTAAGACGCAGGGTTGACAAGTGTGTCAACTTGACACACTCCTTTGTATAATATAAGGCGGCGTATAAGTTGAACCCTGATACACATTTTCGGGAGTCAACTGAGGTGCAGTCTGAATGAATGAGGTGCCTTCACAGATCACAGACAGCTATTTTTGATCAACTTAATTACCGCTTACTAACTATAACTAATACCATCGGCTTTCATTAGGTATTACGGATACACACATGAACTGAAAGTCGTGTTGGTTATTTCAAACATTTATATATTCCAAATTCCAATCATACACAAAAATTGACAGTCACCAACCAACCACTTGGAAAAGGGTTATAAGACATTTCAATCCTCGAAGACGCGCCCCACTCTGTCAAAATCGCTATGTTTCATTCGATTCGTATGAATTTTTGACAGAGTGGGGCTCGTCATCGAGGATTGAAATATCTAAAATCTCAATTAACACGTTCTTATACTAATATTTTCTATTTTAACAATGATTTTTATACATTTATTAAATGTAGACACTTAAAGTTGTTCAGAAAAATTTAATTTTTATACAGTACAAAATTATACTATAGGTTTAGGTATAAATATATAACACTAAATAATTGTGTAGTTAATAAGTATAAACACCAAGAAAGTCTTAAATAACACTTAGGTAACAAAGACATTTAAATAGTAAATTTTTCACAGCTCGATAAAATTTACACCCTGCAATTGTTAGGGTAACATTGTTAATTTTATTCGTATTTAATTACTGAACAGTCATATGTAAAACGATGGTGTATACGATTTTACCCGCCTTTAAACAATAGGTACCTAGAATCAAGATGGCTTAGGTTATCATACGCAATAAGGTACCTACTATACCTACGCAATTTTCCCCCATAGTCGATACCTAATAATTATTTACAGTTCCTATACTAATTAATACATTGTAGAGTTTAGTTAGAGTATCACCGATTTAGCAGTTCATAGGATATTTCATTTTGATATTCAAGCTTAATTCATTGAAGTTTAAAAAATAATATTATAAAAGGTGTGAATGAAAGGTAAGTAGTTAAGTATAAATAAATACGTGCTTTAAAGATTTTTATGCCATAATTTCGAACGAAATTCAAAAAATGTATATAGATGTTTCATTCCACGACGACCCCACTCTGTCAAACTCCATACGAATCGAATGAAACATAAGTGATTTTGACAGAGAGGGGCGCGTCTTCGTGGATTGAAATATCGAATGCATAGGGTCACGTGATCAATTTAGTGTTCAATTAACGTTTTTTGAATTTTGTTCCATTTCTATTCCACGATTAAGTAGTATTGCTATTTAGAGGGCTGGGAATACAGAATTTACCCTTTGTTGGCGATACGGAAGATATTTTTTTATTTTTTTTGATAATTAATTTAATTAGATGGCAAGATTGCTCGTAGGCCTAATTAACAGGCACTGATATATCATACTAATAATTATCAGTCACAACACAACTTACAAGTGTGACTCTACTGCGGCGTTCGATAAATACCCGTGTGACACCGAGGAGAACGACCAAGAAATTCCGTTGTTGTTATTTATTTTTGTGTACAGTACCTACCCACTCGTAAGATTATGTGACCACTAAATGTGGTTAGGGTTCGAGAGTTGCTTGAGAGTTGAGACCTACGGATAAGATAAGATGCATAAGATAGTGTCTATTAGTGAATGACGGGTTGCCATTCAAACAATAAGACAGTTGGTAATGCTTAACTTCTACTGCGAGCAGAGCGAGCTCCGTACGGCTCCGTTGGCCTCGTTTTGCTAAATTATAATTAGACGATATTTCACTGCAAACGACTGAGCGGAGCGGAGTGAAAGAGTAAAAGGAATTACGAAAGTGGTGGACTCGCAACGGTTTCCGTTCGACTCGATCATGGCGTGAACGAGTGCGTGCCATCTCGAATAATAATTATTATAAGCGTGCCACGACTTATTAAGGGTGCTTCACTTATTGTTTAGCGCGAGTCTTTTTTTCCATCCAAGCTTATAAGATGGTATCCATATTAGCCGATAGCGTAGGACACGACCTCCTCTGCGTGGTGCGCGAGTAGGCCCGCGGTCGGCCGTCGTTAGGAGCGATGCCGCTCGACGCGGCGCAGGCGCAGCTCGAGCGCGGCGTGCGACGCGAGCGCGGCGGCGAGCGCGAGCGCCAGCGCCGCCAGCTGCGTCTGCACGCACAGGAACGAGCGCGCGGCGCACGCCAGCGCCAGCCCGGCGTGCCGCGCGCACAGCGTGGCCGACCACGGCCCGCGCCAGCCGCCGCCGCCCACGCATATGCCTGCCTGCGATCACAATAAGATTATCTGTTATGAGCACTGCACTAAATAAAATACGATAGATGAGGCCTGTGTATACTTTCTTCTTCTTATAGTGCCGTCTCCTATCGAAGGTTGGCAACCATCATAGCGATTTGAACCTTGGATACCGCTGCTCTGAATAGGCTACGGGTGCTCTTCCCAAACCATTGGCGTAAGTTTCGAAGCCAAGATATTCTTCTGCGGCCAGGCCTCCTCCTACCTGCCACCTTCCCTTGCATGATTAATTGAAGGAGCTCCTATTTCTTGGTATTACGCATCACATGGCCGAAATATTCTAATTTTCTCTTCTTTATGGTATTAAGCACTTCTAGACATTTCCCCATTCTTTGGAGCACAGCGCTGTTTCGAACGCGGTCTGTCCAAGAAACTTTGAGCATACGGCGGTATACCCATATCTCAAAAGCTTCTAACTTCTTCTTCTTGTGTATACTTTACAGGAATTATTATTGACTTAAGGAGTTAACAGCTACCTGTAAAACATCCCATAAGGCAGCGCACGCGCCCCACGCCGCCGCGGCGACGGAGGGCAGCGCTAGATCCGATCTGGCAGCCTGCCAGCGCAGCAGCGCCAGCAGGAGCGAGGCGTGCGCGGCCGCACCGCCCGCAGCCAGCGCGCCGCGCCGCCCCCTGGCCGCCGCCATGCTGAGCGTCGCCGCGGCCAGCGTCTGCAGAGCGCCCGCGCCGCACAGCGCGCCCCACGCCCCGCTCCAGCCGCCGACGCACACGCCGTACCACTAAATCATGAAGACAAACTTTTATTTACTGATATTTACGTCGAAAATTCAACAGAAAAATTCTAAGATAATCTCAAACCTTAATATAGGAAGTATAAATAAATCCCTGCTGCAAGCCAATAAATAATCCCATTGGCGCTCCGAGAAGCGCTCGTGGATCCTTGAGCACTGAGCGAGCGTCGGGCGGCGGTGCGGGCGCGGAGGCTCCTCCGTATAGGCCGAGACAAGCCGCGGAGAAGGCCAGCGCTGCCCAAACCGCCACAAGGATTCTTCGCCCTTCTGCGTTTAGAGAGGAGCCGAAGAGAAACTGGACACCTGGACATCCTGCAGAGCCGCAAGTTTTTTCCTGCAAAAGGAATGTAAAGAAACTATGAGCTCGAAAGAAACTCAGCCAAGTGAACCGTCAGCCGTGTTGTTGTAACACCGACTCACCTCGTAATCGTCATCCAAGAAGTAATCCTCCAGTGAAGGCCATTTCGAAAACGATGAATTCGCAGGTGGTGTACTCCTCTCCAAAAGTGATAATAGATTTTCAGGCCAAATCATAAGAGCCGCTCCGAGGAGTAATGACCCACAAACGAGTCCTAGATCTTGGGACGCTCGCAGACCTCGCAAAGCTCTTCGAAGTGCAGTCCTGCGTCTACACTCATCGCCGGCCGCCTGAGCTAGGGTGGTAGCGGAAGCTGCTAGAGCGAGTGCCATCGGTGACAATGTTACGCCACAAATAGCGTAGAGCGGAAGTAGAACTGATAGAGGAGTGTCTACTATGTGAGCTGTCAAAAGAATACAGACTAGAATGTGAGCAGCGGTTATGACTACTCTTGTACCAGATTTTTGAAGGATCAGAGGCGAAAATGGGGCTACAACTGCAGCAACTGCGTGCATCAGGGCAAGCGGTAACGCCCCGGCCTCGGCGCCAGCGAACGCCGTGAACGGCAGAAGTGCAGTGGAGCAGAGGCCGCTGGCTATACACAGGAGGGTGAACCGTGTCACCAGCAGTTTGGGTAATTTTGGCGGTTGTCGGGCTATGAGGCGCCGCACGGAAGCGGCACCCACTGACGAAGCAGCGGAGTCTCTTCGGCGATTGGCAACTGCAGGAATTTTGAGCGGCTCTTTTGACTTCCTCCACGGCCATTCTTTTTTGTATATGGTGCGCACTGGTATCTGAAATTTCAATAATATTGAATATTATAAAACAAAACTACATAACCGTACCATAGACAACGTGTCAAAAAGTTATTAAGCTAATTAAGCTAAGGAGGGTAATTAAATTTGAGAGGACAAACTGCATTTGCCAAATCTATGAGTCAGAATATTAAACGGAATCAAAAGAGCCCCCTTTGTCTCTCATTATCAAGGTCATGCTTCAGGTGTTCTGTCAAGATGTGCTCGAGATATTTAAACTTATGAATACAATCCAAACTGCTTTACTATTTAGAGATCAGGATCAGTACCCGGCAGCGCTGCGGGTCCGACACGGTGCGCCCGGCGTCGTTGCGGAAGCTGTGCGGCTGCGAGCGCTCCGTCAGGCCCGGTAGGCTGCCCATGCGACCATCCAGCTGCTACCATTGACCCAACCGTGACCCTCCCTGTGTGATCAGTGCACGGCGGCGCTGCGGGTCCGACACGGTGCGCCCAGCGTCGTTGCGGAAGCTGTGCGGCTGCGAGCGCTCCGTCAGGCCCGGTAGGCTGCCCATGCGACCATCCAGCTGCTACCATTGACCCAACCGTGACCCTACCTGTGTGATCAGTGCGCGGCGGCGCTGCGGGTCCGACACGGTGCGCCCGGCGGCGTTGCGGAAGCTGTGCGGCCGCGAGCGCTCCGTCAGGTGCTGCCCATGCGACCATCCGGCTGCTACCATTGACCCAACCGTGACCCTACCTGTGTGATCAGTGCGCGGCGGCGCTGCGGGTCCGACACGGTGCGCCCGGCGGCGTTGCGGAAGCTGTGCGGCCGCGAGCGCTCCGTCAGGTGCTGCCCATGCAACCATCCGGCTGCTACCATTGACCCAACCGTGACCCTACCTGTGTGATCAGTGCGCGGTGGCGCTGCGGGTCCGACACGGTGCGCCCGGCGGCGTTGCGGAAGCTGTGCGGCCGCGAGCGCTCCGTCAGGTCCAGCAGGCTGCCCATGCGACCATCCAGCTGCTACCATTGACGCAACCGTGACCCTACCTGTTTGATCAGTGCGCGGCGGCGCTGCGGGTCCGACACGGTGCGCCCGGCGGCGTTGCGGAAGCTGTGCGGCCGCGAGCGCTCCGTCAGGTCCAGCAGGCTGCCCATGCGACCATCCAGCTGCTACCATTGACGCAACCGTGACCCTACCTGTTTGATCAGTGCGCGGCGGCGCTGCGGGTCCGACACGGTGCGCCCGGCGGCGTTGCGGAAGCTGTGCGGCCGCGAGCGCTCCGTCAGGTCCAGCAGGCTGCCCATGCGACCATCCAGCTGCTACCATTGACGCAACCGTGACCCTACCTGTATGATCAGTGCGCGGCGGCGCTGCGGGTCCGACACGGTGCGCCCGGCGGCGTTGCGGAAGCTGTGCGGCCGCGAGCGCTCCGTCAGGTCCAGCAGGCTGCCCATGCGACCATCCAGCTGCTACCATTGACCCAACCGTGACCCTACCTGTGTGATCAGTGCGCGGCGGCACTGCGGGTCCGACACGGTGCGCCCGGCGGCGTTGCGGAAGCTGTGCGGCCGCGAGCGCTCCGTCAGGTCCAGCAGGCTGCCCATGCGACCATCCAGCTGCTACCATTGACCCAACCGTGACCCTACCTGTGTGATCAGTGCGCGGCGGCGCTGCGGGTCCGACACGGTGCGCCCGGCGGCGTTGCGGAAGCTGTGCGGCCGCGAGCGCTCCGTCAGGTCCAGCAGGCTGCCCATGCGACCATCCAGCTGCTACCATTGACCCAACCGTGACCCTACCTGTGTGATCAGTGCGCGGCGGCGCTGCGGGTCCGACACGGTGCGCCCGGCGGCGTTGCGGAAGCTGTGCGGCCGCGAGCGCTCCGTCAGGTCCGGTAGGCTGCCCATGCGACCATCCGGCTGTTACCATTGACTCAACCCGCTGCTGTCAAAACAATTTCAACACTTCTGGTTTCAAAAGATTTTGAATTACGTTTTTGGTTTTGAAAGACGTTGAATTTTTTAGACGGGTCATTAAATAAGTTTTAATGGCCTGCGGGTTGTACACTTAAAGACTTTTAGAAACGGACAGTTCAGATTTTTTTCCATATTTTCCTCCATAAATCAAAGAATAGGTATGCACTGGCACACCCGCGGCTCCACCCACGAGAATTTCGATTTTTCACAAATCTCGCGAGAACCATGGATTTTTCCGGCATAAAAATCAATAAAATATCCATTATCCAATAATCCAGGATACAAATTAATTCCAAATTTCATTTTGTAATTAAACCTTAAAAAGGTTTTCTTGTGAATAATTCTTCAAGCCGTTGAAGTTTTATCATTCACACTAACCATAAATAAAGATGTTGCATCATAGAAAATAATTCATTTATGTTTATAATAGTGGTGCATAACCCTTTCTAAGCGAGGCCATCTCGCACTTGACTGAGTATTCCTTATTATATAGGAAACGTATATCCATAAAAATTCTTGGAGCCATGTGCTTGAGTTAAGCTTATTATAGTCACAACTTGTAGCATTCATTTCATCTAAAAATTTTCGATTCGGATAACAAGGAATGATTAATGCTAGGTATGTAAAATAAATTACAATATGTTTGTAAAATGTACTTAAATAGTCGTATCACCAATGTATCGAATTTTGACCTTTGATAATTTTATTGATTATAAAATCCCTCCCTTTTTCACTCCATTTCCCAATGCAAATACAATATTTTATAATATTAAGCAATTACCTTTTACTACCTATTCGTATACTAAATCCTTCACTACGTATCTAAGAGTAAGTACACAGTTCTCTCTACTTACTTTGTAAACAGTTATCCTCTAAGGCCAGCCAACTTTATGCACTACACCTCAATACTAAAGATTTTACCTCATCCATACGCTTAGACACAGCTTTTCAATGAAAACTGAAAATAGATCAATTTGTTCCCGATATGTTTACGTTCTCATGCCCAGGCGATATGCACAGATTTTCATGTTAAACATGCGAATTGGATATTTTGGATATTTTCTTAATACTTTTATGTTAGGTACTAAATATAAGCAATAGATAAGCAACTGGCCCTTATTAGGGATGTGAAAATACTGGAGACCAAACACGAATGAGATGTACTTAGTAGGGTAACCAGAACGTCATTTTTTGGTAAATTTCAGAATTCATAATAATTATTGAAATGCTTTCTTCGCCGTATTGTGTCTTGCATTAATAAGCTACAATAATCATAAGAGCTCTTAGCTCTACTTATGATGGAGGTTTCTAATAGCTGTATTCGAGGAATGTTTTTTGTAAGTTCCTTGAAATACCACTTTCTTCTTTCTTTTTTTTTTCTTTTTTCTTGAATCCATTTTCTGTTCGTTAAATATCATGCATGTGTAGCGGCTCTCTGAACTTTAAACTCTGGCTACTTCAGCGTTCCGGCGCGCCGCCGGTTTGAATTAGGAACTGGATTTTTTTCTAACTGTAGCCATGTGATGTATCGGCGATCGTCACAAAAATTTGTCGATGGCTCAAATGAAAAAAAAATATATATAAGAATTACAGTTGGTCACTTTATTATATATTTATATCAATTACAATTTAGCATTAGGACCATTAGGTATATCATACAATTTTTATTTTCGTTTCATTTGAGCGATTGACTGGTTTCTGCGACGGTCGCAAATATGGCTACGGCTGCTGGTCTATTATAAAATCTGCGTCATGGATTATTACCTCGTCACGAGCAGTCGGCACACTTAGGAATTTTTAGCACGATTAATTTTATTGTTATGTTTCATTGTATTCTATAAATATACTGTAAGCCCCTCGCGGCGAATTTAATTTAAATAAATAGGTAATATAGCTCATGTATGGTATGAATGTATAATATTCGTTTCAAACGTGAGTCCCGGAAAATGATATTAGTATCAGTACCCATCTTCTCACAGGATTTAGATTCTTCTGTGGAGGCTGGAAGTGGGTCTAGTTTCTTGTATCTGATTTAAGTTTAACATTTAAAGGGTTTTCCAAGCAGCAAAATCCTGTGAAGAAAGCTATACAGTGCTTGATGATTTAGGAACCGTTTTAATTTTATGGAATACTTGGCTACCCTACGGCCAGGGGTACATTGAGTGGGGAGTGTCCCTCACGCATGCGCAGTAAAGGTCATATCCCGTGAACCTTTCGGAGGCTGAAAGACAGTTTTAATTGCTCCGAGCGAGATCGGGTCAATTAAATATGACTTTGTGATGTCCTATTGACCATTACAGAATAATAGCCGTCTGCATGTAGGTAGTTACCACTCACCGACATGACTTATTGCAAAATTGAAGGTTTTTGTTTAAGTAAGCTTTTCTTCTAGGGTTGTAATTGAATCACAGATATCGACAAGACATCTTCAGTCGCCGCACAAGAGCCGCAACAGGTTTGTTCTTCAATTACGCAGCAAGGGAACAATTACTTCAGTTTATGAATTTGATTTTTTTCCTTATAAGCTACTAGTATTTTTTTCTCATTACGAAATTAATTTGATATCGTTTTTCAACTCATTATATCTTCTGCCTACAACGCATTAGGTAGATATAATTTTGGAGATTGAGCGCCAGAATGTTTTGGGTGTTTTTTTTTGTAACAAGGCGCTTTTTGTCCCTACTTTACTCCTATAAATATATTTTTTGAAATTATTATCTCCTACTTGCCAACTAGGTATATCCTATTGTTATTCTAGAGACGTTATGTTGAGTTTATTTACCTACCTAAATGTTGGCACTAGCTGGGATCGGTGGTAACTTGACGATTGCGTGGAATATTAAGTGTGTTGTATTGTATAGAGTAGGTATATTTTGGATAAAGTATCATACACATTAATAAGAGTTCTGTTTTACCAAGCAAAACCAACATCGATGAAGCTCGATCAAAATTGCTTGATCAAAGGTCAGATACAAAACGTCCGCCCCCCTCAAATTCCAATCCCAAATCGCAAGTCCCAATTAGACCCCAGAACTCCAAAGGCAGTAGTCAAGCCGCTTTTTACAGAGTAGTCCGATTTTCAAAACTCTTTTTTTTGTTTGAGAGGGTATACCTACTCCCGAGGTAATCCCATACAAAGGATAATTTTAAGTCAAAAAGATTGACGTCCGTTTCAATTTTTTTTGAGGAAAATATTGCATGTTCTATAATAAGTTTCCACGACGGTTCTTTAAAGGTACAGTTTAATTCTTGTCCGGGTTTTACCTACCTTATTCAGGCTGAACGTCTCGGCATTTAGGTAGGTACGTCGTCGCCCGTTTATTTATTTTAATGTAAGTAGGTATCATGATAAATATTTAAGACACGTCTCAAGGTAAGAACTGTTAACATGTTGGTGATGTGCGATTTTTTTAATACATAGGTCGGATCTGACTTATCTACCTATTTTAGGTAACTCATGTGCGAAATGTTTATCGATGACGAACTCCACCGTTTTTGCCCACACTCCGATAACTTCGTGCAACAACTGACTGCTTGTGACATTTTGTCTTCATCGGCAGAAATTTCGAGCACAAAGTTTCAGGAATTTCAAATCAGTTTCATTGTATGTATCTATCATCCGTTTCTAACCATCAAATAGACTTAATAAAACATACCTAGTGCTTACAGAGTAAGTACCTACCCATTCGTCTATTGGCAAACCAAACAGCACGCTAGGTATAAGGTGTAGTAGATTATCTAATTCTATTACTAAATTTTAACAAGCATTTCTTAAAGTTACAGTTTAGATATACTTACTTCTTAAAACCGTGGTATTACCAACTATTTTACGTACCTATCTACGGACGCGTAGGTACGTCCTTGAGTGCAGTTACTGATCTCTAGCGTGAAATTAAGTTCTCGAGACCCTTTTAAACAGACAGGTTGACTTTTATGAATTTCCGGAATAACTTTAATCAAGTTATTATTTAAGTAGGTATTCGCAGGTGATACAGAAGTAAGTATCTACCTTGGTTCAAAAATAACTTAATCCACTAAAATGCCGGTTTTTATTTTTACGCATTTCGAGCAATAAACTTAAGATTAATTGGTGTACTCGGCGTAATAACCAGAGTAGTTGTTTCCAGTTTCACTTCTTGCGGCATATTTTCCGCCAACTCAATTCGATAGTTCTTAAAAATCGTCAGAAGACCCGCGTACATTGGCATCTTGGAAAACCGTTGACCTGCGAAAAAATAGTCTGTTTATGGAGATGTAAAAGAAAGGTTTTAACTCATTCGTTGACTAACTGGCCTGTAGTAATGTTATTATCTCGCTGCAGACTCGGTCATAAATCATTCGAGTGTTTCGCTTTTGTTGTTCTTTGTTGAGTTGTGCAATGCGCACGCAACGTTTCGCTTTTGTTGTTCTTTGTTGAGTTGTGCGCATTGCACATTGCAAAGAACAACAAAAGCGAAACACTCGAATGATTTATGACTGAGTCTGCAGCGAGATAATAACACTAGGTACTATAGGCCAAATCATTGGAACCTACCTTTACCAATCTATAGTCAAAATGGATGTGCCAGCCTTAGTCATAGAGACCATAGTCATCAAGCCGTAAAGAGCAGGACAGATTAATTTGTTTTGCTGTAATCCGCTACTTGGAAAGATTCTGTATGGTACAATATGCAGGAACACTGCCCACATGAAACACCACACACAATTTTCCAACACTTTCTTCGACGCACGTTTCGTCCCGAACCGGGACATCCTCAGGAGATGTTGACTTCACAATGCGAAATCGTAGACTCTACGATTTCGCATTGTGAAGTCAACATCTCCTTCAGGATTTCCGCAAAATAACGCCTGCTTCCATTCAATAAGCCGTAAAGAGATAAGAAAAGATTTTTGAAACAAGTAAACATAAAAAAAGTTTACCTATACGTTGTATGCATTTGATCTCGGAATTGTGGGCTCATTTGATCCATCTTGATTGTCTTAAAAATCGGATTACAATGCAAAATTATAATAATTTTGCATTGTAATCCGATTTAAGTAAGTATACACATACATGGAAAATGAAATTCTTAATCAGTAACCAGGAAGTGAATCAAAGGATAATGACCATGCATCCATGGTCCCCTATCAAGCTGAATCAAACCCAAACTTATTTTTCATAGACAACGGTCTCCACATTAACTCCTACAATTATTACTTTTTTAATTAACATCCGCATTCTAAAGTTATAGGCAAACAAACAAGTTGTACTCCTTAGTAAAATCAGTATGACACGAAATGTGCATCGAAAAGAAAGTAACGTTTTGTATGCAATATTAATTTCCGGATAGGAAAAACAAATTCCTAGTGCCTATGGTTCTTAAAATAATATTCTATTTTATTTCCTAGACTATTTTGGCTTTGGTTCATGAGAAAACTTGATACCACCTTTGGTCATTGTCCTTTAAAACTTGCAAGATTTGATTACAGACAAAGAATCAAATAAATATCGGGCAGGTGAAACTAAATTTTGACGATCTCCCTTGCGCAGTAGCGGCGCGCTCGGATTCGAATGGGAAATCGCGGGTTCGATTCCCGCCACGGGCCACTTTGGAATTTCATAATTTCTAAATTGGCTCAGGTCTGGTCTGGTGGGAGGCTTCGGCCGTGGCTAGTTACCGCCCTACCAGCAAAGACGCACCAAGCGATCTAGCGTTCCGGTGCGATGCTTGTAGAAACCGTTGGGGTAAATTTACTTACCCTTCCAAGTTAGTAGGTAAGATAACATCTTAGGCTACATCGTCAGGTGAGATCGCAGTCAAGTACTAACTTGTATAGAGTAAAAATAAAATCCTAAAAAAATATTTGCTTTTGCTTTTGCTTTTAAAAAAATATTTGTTTGCTGACTGATGCTCTTTCTTTATCATTTTATTTATTTTCGGAGCATTTGAAGGCCAGTGAAAAGTATATTGCCAAAGGATTATGTTACCGCGCTTATCGATTAAAAATGCATTTTATAATAATTACGATAGCGTGATAAAATTTACATCCAAATATTGAATACCTATAGATAATATCAAACTTGGTTTTATTAACTGACTTCAAAAAAGGAGGTGGTTCTCAATTCGTCGGAATATTTTTTTTTGTTTATTAAACCTCATTGTTATATACCCTCATTGTTAAATTTGCTATCCTCTATTGTTTCTCACATTTTTTTTTATTTAGTTATAATATTTTAAAATTAACCGTTCATGCAAAACGGCGCGCATCGCGTTCCTTGCCATACTAAATTGGTTTTCGTTGGCACTGACGCAATTTTGCGCTGATAATGCTATTACAAAAAAAATTATAGTAAAATAAATATACTACTCAAATAGTAAATAACCAGTGACATTGAAATAAAATATTGAATTAAAATAACAAAATATCTTAGATTTTATCCTAAAATTTATCGAAAAAAGCTAAAAATGATACTTTTCGGTTTATGGTTTTTGAATGAAAATCTAGGAAAATCGTGTTTTTTTAGACACTTTTTAGTAAATGTTATTAATTTTCTAAATATGTCATTGTTATAAGTTTGTGTTAAGAAACATGGCAAATATCTTGCATCTGGGTAGAGCGTCGACCGCTATTTTAGCAAACAGCCTATACAAAAACTGTTCTAGTGAGAAAGTTAACAAATATATTATAATATATTTGAGACAAGTTCTAGATTATGAAATGCCAAATAATATGAATTCAATTATTAATATATATATAGCTACTCGTGCTGATTCACTGACTCACTCATTGATCACCTCTCCTGAACAATTTTGTATGAAAAAATTTTTTTTCAATAACCATTTCGTATAAAAGGGAAAAATTCATTCGGAGGAAAAATACGGAGAGAGCTGATGATTGAGGATTTCGAAGACGAGTGAAGAGCACAGCCAAGGGTATTGCAGATAGGTGGGGGGTGCTCGACCAAATGTCATTTGAAACGTCATCCAATTGGCAGTGAGCTGAAAAAAATTTCAAAATGGCGGATTCAAAATGGCCGCCATTCGTATTTCGTCGGTATCTCGGAAAGTATAAAAGATGGAAGAACGGTTTCTTGGAAAGAAGTTATCAGGACCCGAAGATCTATTGGAAGGATAGGAAAAAAAATTCAAAATGGCGGAATTTATTTTTTCATAGAAAATGTATGGGGAATGTTGAAGGGACTAAAGTTGTAAGGCAAATACGGGGGAAGACAGCACGCGGGCCACATGTGGCCCGCGCCCCCACGCACCCTACTAGTTAATATATATATAGCTGCTTGTGCTGATTGGGTCATTGATCACCTCTCCTGAACAATTTTGTATGAAAAATTTTTTTTTGAAGGATGATGTCGTATAGAGGTAAAAAATTCATGAAGAGGAAAAATACGGAGAGAGCTGATGATTGAGGATTTCGAAGACGGATGAAGAGCACGGGGAGGGTATTCGAGATAGGTGGGGGGTGCTCGACCAAATGTCATTCGGAACGTCATCCAATTGGCAGTAAGCTGAAAAAAAATTCAAAATGGCGGATTCAAAATGGCCGCCATCCGAATTTCGTTGATATCTCGGAAAGTATAAAAGATTTAAGAACGGTTTCTTGACAAGAGTTGATCAGGGTCCGAAGGTCTATACGATTGATAGAAAAAAAAATTCAAAATGGCGGAAATTTTTTTTTTCATAGAAAATGTATGGCGAATATTGAAGTGACTAAAAGTTGGATGGCAAATAGAGGGGAGGACAGCACGCGGGCCACATGTGGCCCGCGCCCTCACGCGGCCTACTAGTCTAATCTATAATTGAACACATAACTATTTTATGTTCCTTCGGAAATCGTAAATTTTAACTCAAGCATAATACTAACGCATGAAGCGCCTTAAGGTATAATGACTGTATTATGGAATGGTTGAGAAGTACCTAATACAGATTTGAAATAATAAAATGGCATATAGAGATACAAAAAATCACTTATAGTCTTAGATTGCAAGTGAAAATACGTTTTTCATTAATTTGAAATCAATCATCATGTTCACCTCGATTAAAATGATTACTAAATTATGTTAATTGCATTTTTAACATTAAAACTTGATTGACTATTTTCTTTGGTAGAAAATTCTTATTAAAATACCTACTATAATATCAAATACGTATATAGTGATTGTCTACAGTGTAGACTCTATATTAAGTATTTCCCTAACTTGTAACTGGTTTTTAGTCACATCAAGTTATTCGCATATTCGTTCATCATCATAAGACCATCTGACATCATAAATACTCGCTGTATTATCTTTTCCATTCCACAATAAAATCGGCTCAGTGTCTCTTGTAGCCCTGCGGAAATTTTAGCGTGAAGCTGACAAACATGCAAAAACACATTTTTAATACATTTGCTCAAAAAGTTGACATTTCCATGTGTGTTTAGCGTGCGCAAAGTTATTCTTTTCCGCACTAGTACTTTTGTGTTTTCCTCCTACGCGGCACCGGAGCGGGCGCACCAGGAGCGCATGAACACGAACACGGCATGCAAACACGGAGCAGGCAAACACGTAAAACCAATATTTTTTTTTCGCAAATGTATTAAAAAACGTCGTTCAATGCACGTGCGGAATTGTCATTTTTACTCGTCCTTATAGTTGACCCTCGCCTTCGGCTTGGGTCAACAAACCGGGACTCGTAAAGAAATGACAAACTTTCCGCACTTATATTGAAATGTACTATTTTAACACATGGGCAGAACTGTGAGCAAAAGCTAGTGATAAAAAATTACCTATACATATCCTAGGACCCTCTCCAAACGACAGGAAGGTGAATGGTTTAATATTTTTCCTTTCTTCTCCGAAAAAGCGTTCCGGGCGAAACCGTTCAGGTTCCGGGTAATATTCTGGATTGTAGTGGATATGTGTCACCGGTATGTGGATGAGATCTCCTTTCTGTACACGGACGCCCGTCGGAAAGGCGTAGTCTTCCATCACATCCCTGGTGAGAACCCCCAGTAATGGATACATGCGAAGACTTTCTTGGATACACGCCTCGACATACGGTAGCTCACTTATGCATTCATATTCAATAGCTCCGTTGCTTCTTTCGAAATAAGAATCGATTTCAGCAATAAATTTTTCTTGAATCTCTCGGTGCTTTGCTAGCTCGCATAAAAGAAAACTTAAAGACGTCGCGGTCGTCTCGTATCCGGCTCCGAAAAATAGCACACACTGACCGACAAGCAAATCGTTGTTCACTTCGAGACTCGCCGTTTTATTATCACCGCATTTATTGCCTAATCTGCTTCCCGATATGTAGTTATTCTGTTTCCAGGTCAAAATCAAATCGACGAAGTCGTTTCTGGTTGACACTTCACGTAGACGACTGGAGAATATGCCCGTTAAAAGTTGATGGAAAAATATTGATATTTTCTTTTCGAACAGGCGCAATCGAATCGCGTAAAACAAAGATGGCCATATCATTCGAAAATGCAATTTGAAACCTCTGATTTTTGAGGTGTCGAATACCTTTTTGCCCATCGCCATGAAAGGATTTGTAGCACAACTGGTGTCTAATGTGTTTGAATTGAAACCAAATGCACATGTCGTAATGCAATCCATTGTATATCTTGCAAATAAATCTTTCGCATTGATGTATGGTAGAGTTTTCGTTTCCTCTTGCAGCGAGCGCTCCAAGTTATTCGCGCACTCCTTTATTAAATAGAACATCCCTTTTATTTTACTGGAAGAAAAGAGCGGTCTGAGATTCTGACGCATGATCTTCCAAGTGTCACCGCCGCTGAAAAACAAATTCTTGGTGACTGGCTCTCTGTGCGCATAGTCCGATACATCTCTGCCACTAAAGTAATGGAAGTCCTTCGATAAAACGAGCGTTATCAAGTCGGGATCTTGCACGATAAGAGTCGGCCTCGTGCCAAACCAACTGCCTATGCAAGGTTCACCTGGAAACTGCTGACTTATTTCCCGAGCCACTTCTGCTGGGTGTTTTTTCAACAAAAGTGTTTCTATGTGATTGCCAAACAACGGCAAAGGTTTCAAGTGCGGTACATTTCTTTTGCTCCAGTAATCGTGATTTTTCGTCAGGAAATATTTCAGAACGTATATTAGTAGAACGCAAGCTACAACCAGATGCAAGGCCATCTTGGCGAACACTGCGCACCTCAATTGTACAAAAACATATTTCTGAGACAACATTTTTTAAATCTTCAATGTCGTAGCGGGAAAAAAAATTAGCATATACTTATAATTTATAGAGATTTGTCTTCAGACTGGTGGATGAGATTTGTAAACATTGTCCATATGCGCGGGCATGAGGACAATGTTTACGTTCATTTTTTCATTCGTGTTTGATGGAAGTCCACATGACAACATAATAAAATGTTTTTAAAAAACAAGCTTCATACGTTTTATCCTTATTCTTCTCAGCACCAAACCCTGGTTAGTGGTTACCATACATGAAAGTACTCATCAACGCGGATCATCAGAGTCCAAACTTGATGCAGGGGTTGCGTCGTTTAACTATCGAGTTCCTATGGGCACCTTCTGGGTCCTTCATCAGACTAGCTCCACGTGATGATAATTTTGCATTGCCATACGATTTACACATGCATGCAAAGTTTCAGCTCAATCGGTAACTCGGGAAGTGAGTCTTTAACTTGCAAGATTTGATTACAGACAAACAAGCATCGGGAGAGGTGAACCGTGAAACTAAATAAAAGCTTCCAAAAAGGCATGTGCCTCTTAATCTGCACTTGGCCAGCGTGGTGGGCTATGGAAATAACCTTTGATTTTGAGGAGATAACAATTTATGTTTTTAGTTTATTCAACTACAATTTCTCGTCTGTAGATTGGACTTGAACAACTTTAATGAACTTTGAGCGTTATCAATTTCTATTCCATAATATCTGTTCGATTCAATTCTGTTCCTGGGAAAAAAGGGCCGTGGACAACACAAAACTTAAAATAACCCTTCTAATGTTCCGTTGTCTTGGGAACGGAATTTTAAAATACACTGCCCGTGATGGTAGTAGCTTACTGCCTTGACCCTTTATTAACTATAATGAAAAGATATAGCCTGACCAGTGACTAGGGAAATAAAGAATCCCACCATTTTGCGAACAAATTGAATTTCGATACTTGCATAATATTTTTAAGGGCCTAAGGAATAAATATGACGTTTTGACAGATTTTGTATGGCATATGTTTCAACTCGATAGTTTATCTGACGATTGAAAAATCAGTCCTACCTAAATAATCAGCTATAAAAATGTGTCAGCCTGAAGCAGTATTCTATTTTCCTTGTTTAGTATTCTACCGACATACTTAATATCACAACGGTACAAACCATACAGATATTTAGAATTCAAACCGTTAATATGTAGAAGTCATTTCATTGATTTTAATCATTTTATTCTAGTTTGAACGTGGTATAAATTTGATCTTGATCGGGATCGCGGAGGTAGTAACTAAGGAATAGGGCTGGAGTGGCAAAGTGCGAGGCATTTCCTCCGCCAGCTGCACGCGGTACTTCTTGAATATCGTGAGCAGGCAAGCGTGCATCGGCATCTTTGAAAATCGCATACCTGGAAAAATAAATGGTTTATCCATAACATTTTTCAACACACATCAAAACAGGAGGAGGTTCTTAATTCGACTGTATGTTTTTTTTGTTTGTTACCTCATAACTTTTGACTGGGTGAATCCATTTTCATGATTATTTTTTTATTAGAAAGCTGACGCTTTCCGAGTGGTCCCATTTCAATTTAGTCCAGTTCTGATAATGGTATCCATGAAAAAATCATATGAGTCTTAAATTTTTAATTTAATGAATTTATTCAACAGTAGTTTGATGAGAGTTGCAGTCGGTTTTTTGTTGTAAATTAATTAACGTATATTATAATTCACAAGCACTTCACTGCAATTATGGTGAGACTGCAGACTGTAGTAGGAGATTAACACTAATCAAAAAATAATTAGATAAAAACGGCAATCGAAAATTAGTTTGAAACTGTAATGTTTCACAATAGATGGCGCTGGTTCTGCCTAAGGACCTAAACATTACGAATCTGAATTTGATCGCGGAGGGATATGGCTAGTATAGCTCAGCGGTAAGAGCACCCAGCCGCGATAGCTGGGGGACGCGGGTTCAAATCCCGCTGCGAGTGAAAAGTTGATTCGTATTTAAATTTGTAGTAGGAGAGTCCAAGTGGGGATTTTGGGATTGAGGAACCCTGCACCCATAGGGTCCAAGCGTTTAGGGCTGTCAGTCACGGCTTGACCGTTGTACGGTTATTTAACCCCTCAAGTCACAGAATCTCAATAATAATAAAATTATCCACAACTTTTTTATTTACACTTTTAGGGTTCCGTACCACAACATAAAAAACGGAATCCTTATAAGATCACTTTGTTGTCCGCTGATCTTTTCATAATAAAATCTGTATAACAGGAAATGTGCATTGAAAAGAGTGATTTTTTGTATGCAAAATCAAATTCCGGATATGAAAAATAAATTCCTAGTGACAATTATTCTTACAAAACACTATTTTATTTTCCTAGAATATTAATATGATTTTAATGAATGAGAAAACTTGATGCCACCTTTGGTCATTCTTCTTTGGAATAATCGTAGGTGACTTATGGTATGTAACTGATTATAGGTTATGTAACTGACTTTTAATTGTATTAGTTAGAGCTCGATATTCTTTATAATGTGTTTTTTTAACCGGAAAAGTTATGTAATGCTGTGTACACATGTAAAGGTTACTCTGTACTCGCACTAGACTTAAACATTGTACTATTTTTTTAAAGATTATACAGTGACTGTTTGTGTATCATTTGTAATAAAATAAAAAATAAAATAAAAAATGAAGTGACCTATCTGACAGTTTTGACGTAACTGCACTAAAAATATCATGATAATGTATTTTTCACGCTCTATCGATCCTTCTTACCCACTATCTTCTACCGTTTATGAGTTAGCGGTATGGCGTATCGCACATTTGCAAAAAAGTAATCTTACTAAAAGACGTATTTTACTTAGGACTATTAGAAAGATTTTTGCTATTAAATGAATATAGGTACTGTCACAGTAAATGAAAATAATTCCATATTGATTCACTCAGAATTAATGTGCTCACATTTATTTTTAATTGACCGTTGATTTTTTTTCTATTTCTTATTGTTATAAAGGCATAATTATTCTAATAACAGATTAAAAGTAGAATTATAAAAAAATAATAATAAATACGTATTCTGTGATTATTCCAAAAATTATACCGAATTTAAGCGTGGTTAAAAATGTTTATTAAGTATAGTTTATTAGATACTAACAAACCTGGCGAACTCCGTTTCGCCACCAGATGGCTTTCCCGCTAAAAAGATATTCCCGCTTTTCTGTGGAATTTTTTTCCTTAATTTTCTTTGCTATAAACCTCACGGAGCCCGAGACCTTTCCAACGAATGCAAAACCGTGGAAATCGGTTCGTGCGTTCTGGAGTTATAGCGTCAGGGAGGAAAACCCGACTCAGTTTTATATAGTAGATTACATAGGTTTAGGTAGAACTATATTGCATTGGAATATTTGATGTAAGACTGATAAATACTTCCTTGATGGATAAATAACTTTATTTAGAGCTTTGTAATTGATGAAAAATATTATTGATCTCATATTAACTGCCTATCGTATACCTGAATAAAAATATGAAGTTACTTAAAATAGTGTCTTACATTTCTTTTTATTTTCTTGTTAATAGGAAGGCTTAGCCATAATTATTCTGTTACAGATTAATATTAGGATACTTAATAAAAATAATGACTACTGTGATTAATCCAACAGTAATACAGAATTTAAGTGTTGCCAAAAATGTTACTTCAGTATAGTATATCGGATATTACATAGGTTTTGAAGAACTATACATTACGTGTATTTGATAAAAGACTGTTAATAGTTACTTGATAAATAAATAATTGTTTGTTTAGAGATTTTTAATTGATGAAGAAAATGAATGATCTCATGACTGTCTATTACGATACCTGAATTAAAAATATGTTTAAGTTACTTAAAATAGCGTCTTACATTTCTTTATATTTCCCTGTTGATTTTTTTCTATTTCTTATTATTATCTAAGGCATAATTATTCTGTTATCAGATTAATACTAGAATACTTAATAAAAATAATGACATCTGTGATTAATCCAAAAGTTATACAGAACTTAAGCGTGGTTAAAAATGTTACTTTAGTATATAGTTTATCAGATATTACATAGGTTTTGAAGAACTATATAATATTACGTAGGTGTATTTGATGAAAGACTGTTAATAGCTACTTGATAAATAAATAATTGTTTGTTTAGAGATTTTTAATTGATGAAGAAAAGGATTGATCTCAAAATATGACTGCCTATTACGATACCTGAATATAAAAATATCTTTAAGTTACTTAAAATAGTGTCTTACATTTCTTTTTATTTCCTTGTTGATTTTTTTCTGTTTCTTATTATTATCTAAGGCATTATTATTCTGTTATCAGATTAATACTAGAATACTTAATAAAAATAATGACATCTGTGATTAATTTAAAAGTTATACAGAACTTAAGCGTGGTTAAAAATGTTACTTTAATTTAGTTTATCAGATATTACATAGGTTTTGAAGAACTATAGGTATATTATTACGTAGGTGTACTTGATGAAAGACTGTTAATAGTTACTTGATAAATAAATAATTGTTGGTTTAGAGATTTTTAATTGATGAAGAAAAGGATTAATCTCAAAATATGACTGCCTATTACGATACCTGAATAAAAATATGTTTATGTTTACATAAAATATTGTCTTAGAGAAAATTTGTTATATGTATGCCCTCAAAAATAATACAAACTCATTGCTTTTTTAAATAAATGTGTTTTATTTACTCGTCAGTACACAATTAATAGTGTTGTATCTGCTAGGTAAACCAATGATAGAAAATAATATAATCTTACGAAGTAGCGTATCTGCATGGTATGGTTTTGAACATTTTTAATTAAAAAAGTAAGTACTTTAATATTACACAATTTATATCATAAAAAAGGTATTGAACTACAGATTAAACGAATATGTTTTTCATTTTAATAAAGCTTTATTTGACAAAGCTGCGTAGCGCTATTTGCTTTAAGGTAGAGCGCGAGAGCTTAAAATGCTCGCCCTGAACATTTTGGTCGATGTCAGATAGGCCACTTCGTCAGAAAAGCGACGATATCGGCCCGACGATGTCATTACAATTATTTAAAAAAATGAAACTCGTTTTTATTTTTTAAAAAGGGGAACGGAACACCTGGACTTCTAAATTTCACAAGTGGAAAATTAAAAAATTTTAAAACACCCACGACTTTTGCAGACTTGTAATTGAAAAAGGATTAAATATTTTTTTTTGAAACTCCCCGACTAAAGGAAAGAAAGAACTAAGAACCTATCAGTATAATTACAAATCCAAGAAAATCCGCCGGAGCTGCTGTGTCTTGCCTATGACGGTGTTGATGGTGCTGTTTACCAGTTGATGACTAATTCAATTTCTTGATACTTCTCATATACCGGCAGTTTATCAGTACTTGCTAATAACATTAATTGATATTGGAAACGAAAATAGCAATGGCAGCTCCGACGGATTTTTTTGGATTTGTAATTATACTGATAGGTTCTTAGTTCTTACTTTCCTTTAGTCGGGGAGTTTCAAAAAAATTATTTAATCCTTTTTCAATTACAAGTCTGCAAAAGTCGTGGGTGTTTTATATTATTATTAAAAAATGAAAATTAATCTTCAAACTAGCCATTAGCACCTCTAGCAGCGTTTGAAGGCATCATCCCTTCCAAGTCATAAAGAGACGTTTATTGTGGCGCCCCCTGCTGTTCAATCACAAGAACAATTATCTACGAACCATTGCCAATGACTCACTAATATTTTATACAAAACTGTATCCAAATCGGTTCAGTCGGTTTTGTAATAATTGAGAACATTCGTTTGCACTGTAAATGTTTTTTATGGCGCCCCCTGGTGATCGATGTGCGTAACAACTATCTAAGAACCATCGCCAATGAATACCAAACATTATACAGAAAACTGCATCTAAATCGTCAAGCCGTTTTTGAAATAAATGGGAACATTCGTTTGCAATATAAATGTATTTTAAGGCGCCCCCTGGTGATCGATGTTCATAACAACTATCTAAGAACCATTGCCGCTGAACACCAAACATTATACAGAAAACCGCATCTAAATCGGTCAAGCCGTTTTTGAAATAAATGGGAACATTGATGTGCACACACAAACAAACAAACAAAAATATTTTTGCATTATTGGTTTTTGTGAACAATTTAACATAGAAACAAACATAACATCTCATTAATAAAGTAATGTACAAACTGTCTCTCACCCTAAACACATATACCCGTACTCCGTTCCGTCGTGAGTAAAAATGAGATTTAACAATATTGAGTGGGTTATCATTTGAAAGGCCTTTCCTTGGTATTCTAAAACCAATTTTTAATAATTTGTATTTATATGTCTTATAGTTTTTAGTACAAAATAAACGTAGATCAGAAACAGTTGTCTTCATAATATTTCAGCAAAAAATACCTACCTGTTTTACTACTGGTAACAGCTTTACCTATATGGGTAACAAAATTACTAAATTATCATGATACATGAAGATTGATGTTACATACAATCTTTAATGTAATAACCAGATAGACACACTAAGATATGGTAGGTATGACAAGTAGGTATCTATTTGTGTAATAATAGTTATTTGTTATGCAAGGCCGCAAAATGGATTTTTGGGCCGAGTGTCAAATTTGAATGCTGAGCGGCGAAGGATTCTAGGGTTGAACCCTGAGCGCAGCGAGGGGTTCAAAGAATAGAATCCTGAGCATAGCGAGGCATTCAAAGGACACGAGACCCAAAAAAATTTGCGGCCGTACATAACACAAAATTTTTCATCTCACCACAGCGAGGAAAATTACTAGAAGAACACTGATCGGCAATAACATATTTGGCTCCATGAGGTCGAAAATTTTGGCAATTACGCGATCATCCAATCACAAATACAAATAGCCATGTGTGGTGCCACCCTTAGACATTATTCTAGACGCAATACGAGATTACGTCATGTTCGAATTTAGAAATGCTTTGCGGCCATAGGGCGGCCATACTACTTTCTCGCCCTAGGGCGGGAAAGGATTTTCATACTACTTTCTCGCCCTAGGGAGAAATGAAAATTCTTTTGGGCCCTAGGGAATATAATAGCATTTCCCGCCCGCATTTTGGGCATTAAAAATCTCCTTTCCGAGCGGGTGAGATGAAAAATTATTTTTTTATATCATAGATAGGTACCTACTTTTCTATTGTTATATATTATGTTTGTGAGTCATGCTTATTTATACGTATGTATTCAAATCATGGTTAAGTTTATTTATGGAATGTTACTTTTAATAGCGTCTAAGCACCATTAGAAGTTGCCTACATTCGATTTTTTAGGAAAAGTTGGTTTTTTCTTGTTGTAATCAAGGTAAGTAGGTAGAAAAAAAGTGGCTGTGACATACGGACAGACAGACAGACAGACAGACATGACGAATCTAAGTATAAGGGTTCTGTTTTTTGCCATTTGGCTACGGAACCCTAAAAACACGTAAGGATATCTCACGATAGACCTAGTAGGTAGTACCTACTTGATAGAAACGTTGAAGTTATGGTTAATGGTTATGATACCCATTTTGCAAAGGCAAATGGTCAAACATTCCGGAAATAAGCCGCGTGAAACCTGTTACAAGTATTTAAATAGTTACATTTACATAGATATGGTGGTAATATTATATATTCGGTGATATGAGTATCAAATTAGTTTAAAAACTTAAAACATACTTCAAGTTTTAGATTTGCTAAAATAAACGAATTGAGCCCAAACTTTAGACGTTTATTATGGGACCTAAAACCTTTAAGTTTCCCTGCCCTAATTAAGAGATTCTCGTCATTTCGTTTAATGTCGTTTATGGTATATGTATGTATGTCGTGTAAGGTATATGTATTAAATGTAATTTAAATATTATTATCAAAGCGCTCCTGAGGGGCTTACGAATTTTTAATTGCAGTCATTGAAAAGTTTGACCATTCACCTTTCACACCCTAAGTATCACTAGACTACCTTGATAATAATTATGATAGAGAGAGATCCAGCGCGTGCCAGACCTTCCAGATTTTATAAAAGCCGAAAGTTTCTCTGCGTATTGTTCTCAACACTGGGAAGAATGTTTGTTTGGACGTTTGTTTGGATCATGGTGGCTTTGGGAGATGACCATTTAACCAATCCATCAAGCATAGGTGTTTCATACATAGGTATATCATACGCAAAGTATTTTTTGTAGTAGTGACACGTGAAGTTGATAATAAAAGCGTGTTAATTCAGCTGTAATCATGGACTTAATATATGCTGTCATATTGTTCGTATTTTTTTCTGTTCGGCGCGTGTCTGAATAAACCATAAGTATATGAAAATAGATATAGATGATACATACATGAAAAATACTCCTCCTCTTTATGCAGTGACCGTTAAGGTACAGTAGGTAACAAATGTGTACAATAATTAAAATACAGAAACAAACGATCACTTACCCAAGCACAGCCGAGGTCCTTCGCCGAAAGGAAAGAATGTGAAAGGCTTAACATCTTTTTTTGCTTCTCCGTAAAATCGCTCCGGTCGAAACTGTTCTGGTTCTGGGAAATGGTCAGGATTGCGGTGAATATGATAAATAGGGACGTGAACACGATCTCCTTTTTGCAGACGCAGGCCTGAGGGTAGAGTGTAGTCGTCCATGACTTCCCGGGCGATCAGGCCCAGCACTGGATAGAGACGGAGGGTTTCCTCTATACACGCTGTAACGTACGGCATCTCGTTCACACACTCGTATTCAATAGATTTGTTTTTCTCCAAATAAGAATCCACTTCTTCGATCACTTTGCTTTGTGCATCTTGGTTTTTAGATATTTCATACAAAAATAAACTCAGAGTGGTAGAAGTAGTTTCAAACCCTGCTCCGAACATGGCAACGCATTGGCTGATCAACAAATCATCGTTCACTTCGAGGGTGATGATCTTCTTCTCGCCAGTTTTGTCATTTTTCAAGCTGTCCCCAGTTATCACTTTATTTTCTTTCAAAGTTAGCACCAAATCGACAATATCGTTCGCGGAAGATTTCTTGTTCTGTCTCGATTCGAAAACTCCAGTCAAAATGTTTCGGAAAAATAGACTTATGTTGATGTCGAATATAGTAAATCCTAGACCGTAGAACAGTCCGGGCCACATTTGTCTACAATACAGTTTCACACCTGTTAACTTGGACGAGTCGAAGATCCTGTCGCGGAGCACCATAAAGGGGTTCGAACTCGCATCTTCCTTTGCGTTCATCGAGTTACAATTTATTCCAAAAACGCAGCTGGTGATTACGTCGATGGTGTACATGGCCAGCAAGGTTTTGACGTCGAGGTGCGGTGATTTTCTCGTTTCTTCTTCAAGAAGGCGATCCAACTGTTCGGCGCAGCCTTTTATTATGGGAAACATACCTTTGATTTTCGCGGACGAAAATAAGGGGGAGAGGTTCTGGCGCAGTACTTTCCATTTATCACCACCGATGAAGAATATATTGTTCGTGATCGGTTCCCTGTGCGTGTAATCGTTGACCTCCCTGGCACTGAAGTAGTAAAAGTCCGTCGAGAAAACCCTTTTGATTAAATCGGGGTCCTGTATGATCAGCGCGGGAGCAGTGCCGAAGAACGTCCCTATGTAGGGCTCGTGAGGAAACTGGATACAGATGTCGTGCGCTACCAGGGTTTGATGTTTCTTCAGCAGCATCGCATCTTTATAGTTCCCGAACAGATATGATGGATCCAAATGCGGGACTTTCCTTTTCTTCCAGTAATCATGATTCTTGGATAACAGATATTGTACCAAACATATTAATATTGTTATAAATAAAAATATATAATTCAACACCATCGCGAATTTTTACGGAACGCGGACGTTTGGACTTGAACGTATCAAATATAATCTGATCCAAATAGGTATGACGAGGTGTACGGTTGTACGACAGCCGAATTCTTATTAACCGCCGTATAAATGTTTAATCTGCTTTTTAGTACCTAATCTACACAAATAATATATTAAATAGAGGGTTCTGTTTCTAAATGACGATAATTTATATACCTAGTTAATTCTAAATGACGATACACATAGACGGCAGACCTTCTTAAACGTCTATTCTGCAGCTGGATCGATTTTAACGAAACTGACGATTTAATTAATAAGCAACTAAATAGGCTGCTAGCCTGCTACTACCAACTCGTATTTCAAAAACGCAAAAAAAATTAAGGACTTGGCTTCTCGTTTTTCTATTAGTTTATTTTTAACCTATTTCAAGGTTATATGTCTGTAAGTAGGTAAATTCCGATAAAAACACAACAAAAGACTTAAGTACCTAGGTTGGTAAGTTTTTAGGTTAAATAGGTAGGTTAAACAGCAGGATTAGACCTTAATGTATTATATTAGGTACGTATAGTATTAAATTCACAAACATTATCAGCCAAAACAATTATTACCTATTTTAATTTTTTTCAACTAGGTATTTATGTTGGAAAAACTTAAAGCAATTTACTTTTAAATAGATATTGCTATTATATTATGTTTTAAATTTCTTGCACTATATATGAGGTATAGGTATTTCAATCCACGATGACGCGCCCCACTCTGTCAAAATCCATACGAAACGGATAAAACATAAGCGATTTTGACAGAGTGGGGCGCGTCTTCGAGGATTGAAATTTGAAATATCTATAAACAGGGTGGATTTGTGAGACGAGTCATTGTAGCTACAGAAAATCGGTCTTTTGACCTGTAAGTATTTGAATGATGTCCTGATAATCTACTGAATTTGTTTTGGGAACTATATTTTCTATCACCAAAATTTATATTTGTCATCAAGTTGTATCACCTAATAAATAGATCTATCGCCACGAAATATTTTCGTTCTCAGATAAACAAAAATTGTTCCCAGGTATGAATTATCAAATTAATGTTAATATATGTGTAAAATAAAGAGATCGATAACCAATAAAATTATATTGCATTGCATGAATATAAACTTCGTTCTTATAATATAAAATATTTATAGGGCGGGGGATAATATAAAATATTTATAGGTAATTAGGTTAAGGTTATTTTCCTTTTATGATCACCCGGAAATAGGAGCCCCGCGAAGCGGTGCTCCGTAGACAGGAACTTGGAGGGGGTGAGGGGGTGAGCAATAATATAAAATATTTAAAGGTAATTAGGTTAAGGTTATTTTCCTTTTATGACCACCCAGAAATAGGAGCCCCGCGAAGCGGGGCTCCGTCGACAGGAACTTGGAGGGGGTGAGGGGGAGAGCGATAATATAAAATATTTATAGGTAATTAGGTTAAGGTTATTTTCCTTTTATGTCCACCCAGAAATAGGAGCCCCGCGAAGCGGGGCTCTGTCGACAGGAACTTGAAGAGGGTGAGGGGGAGAGAAATAATTTTTTATTTGAACTTAATGCAATTTTCTAGTAACATAATATGATTTATTGGTGATCTCTTTAAATTAGTTTGCTTAAATACTTATTAGGACACACCTATTATAATACATACAAAAACATTTATTTGGTACTAGACCTTATATCTCAGGATTTTAGGTGATTTATTGTGGAACTGATTTTGCATTGTTTGGTGACTACATTTTGGTGACAGATCTACTATTTTGAGGACAAACCCTATTATTTAAGAAACACAAAACTAATTAAATTGGTGATAGCTTAAATGATACCCATTTGTTTTTCTGTAAAGGGTCATTATCTTATTTTAAAAAGTCCATACAGGGCGTCCCAAGGCGCTGCCACATGGAGGAGTAGCTGCAGAGCAATTACATTAATAAGAGCAAAAACAATTTGGCTAATAAAAAATAATAGTCCGGGAGCCAGGACATACATCACAGGTATTATGTATTATTTAACCTAAGTTTTCGGAGGTGGGCGTGACGGCTGGAGCGCAGTTTTAACTTTTCCAGCCGTCATCGATCTATTTAATTAAGACTTTTTGTAATTGGAACAAAATAAAATAAATTTCATTTCAAATAAATTTCATTTCATCACATTTTCGGTCAATTACTTCTTCTCGAGCGAAACTTCGTAAAATGCATAAGGGACTTGTACATTACGTATTGTGGGTGGGGTGGGCAGTGGCAGTCTCTCACGCATGGAGAAAGTTGTTTCAGTCCTTTCCTCTCATTTGAAAATTTATGAGAGTATAGTTTATGTAGTATGTATTTTGAAAGAAAAACATAGTCAGCTGACCATAACACGGTGGATTATACGTCAGTTGGCGCCTTGAACATGAAAAAAAAATTGTATTTTCAATGATTTCCTCTCAACTGAAAATTTACCTGGTGCTCCTTTATATGCTACTATGAATGAAAATTAATGTCAGCTTGCTGTCAGTGGAAAGTTTGTCAGCTGGTACCTTGAAAGGTGTAACGCAACAGCGTCTATGACCTACTGAAACTCATCAGCTGACGACTTTTCCCTTGGCTTACAGGTAGCTGATTTTTTTTTTTATTATTTACTAGAGTATTTTAACAATTCTCTGATAAATTTTCATCCGGGAGGAAATAATGTTTCTTAAGTTATTTGGCAGTATGTTTGATTTGAGAGTTGTGATAACAAATATGAGTCGAAGCTGACGGTCGCGAGTCTTCATAGTATACTTAAGTCCCTTATGCATTTTACGAAGTTTCGATTGGAAGGGACTTGGTCATAAAAATCAGTCACTGGCTCCTGGACAATAAAGGCCTGGTTTAACCGGGACTCGAACCGATCGAAAGGTTTTATGACAAGCATTATCGTTTTCCGACATAACATAGCACCAGAAACAAAAGGAGGACCATTAATTTTATATTAAATGTAAAATTTAAAAGCTGCCATTGCCTTATGGGCATACAACTGACAGCACGTTAAAGTAAAATCAGTATATCTAGTACTTAAAGTAAGTTAGTATTTAACAGAATGAGACACATTAGGAAGGGTAATTAGAAAGTGTCTAAAGACACATACAATTTGCGAATGCGTATTGAATTCAAACAATTAGACCTTCAAATTGCGTCAGAAGTATAACTATCAGAAGAACGTTTTTATCGTGTTATTTTAACCTTATGTTACCTATTAAGAATTCGCATTATTATAAATTATTATCATATCTATTTATTATCCGTGTACTGTTTACGTTTTCATACAAAGTTTTTTGTCATTTGACATTAATTTATCTACTAGTTTGGGGTCACAAACATAATATATTGTAGATATAACAATATGTCGTTGTCGCCGTTGCCTAGCCAATTGACGTTCACTTTTGGATAAACTAAATTTTCCGACCCGAATCCAAATTACATTAACCAAAGTTATCCAAATATAAAGATATCAGAATTTTCTTATTGAACCAATCGACATCGATATCTAGAACAATCGATAAATAATTAATGAATCGAATCACAGATTACCAGATTCAGCGCACGGAACTTCGGAGTGAGGCACGCAATAGTAATACAAACCAGAAAGTCGTATTCCTTTTGAGTTAGTTAGAGGTGGGCAAAACGGCTTAAAACAATAAGCAGACTTTTTCATTTTACTGTTTTTCAAAAGTCACTTTTAATTACTGCATAATTGCTTATTTGCTTATTTTTAGTTTTTCGTTATTTGCTCAACTTAATAATTTAACAGTTTAGGCAATGTTTTCGCCAACGCGGAAAAAACGCAACTGTCAACGGAAAGAAATTAATAAGTTAAAAACGTAAACAAAAAAATTAAAATATTTTAAGCAAATACATTTTCGTTATTTCGTTTAATAATCTTGCAACATGAATCCAACCTTACTGCTCATCAAAAAAGATCAGATTCGTACTCACTTCTTTAGAATTGAAGCTGTTATTAATTAAAGTAAGTTAAATTTCGTTGTTTGGTTAAAAATCTTGCAAAATAAAACCAACCTTACTGCTCATTAAAAAAGATCAGATTCGTAGCAAATAAAAATCAATCAATTTAAAAAAGCAATCGAATAATAAATGGACTTTTTCTAAGTAACGCGTTGTTGTGTTTATTTAAAAAAACGACTTATAATTTACGCTTTCGTTTAAATGCCCAACGCTAGAGTTAGTACGCAGCGAACCGCTGACCGAGTCACTGCTGCGTAACTTGCGTAATGCTCAAAACTGCCAATTAATTAAAATGCCATCTTGTGCTATTAAACAGTGTAAAAGTTGTTCGCAAAAGTCAAGACGAAAAGAAGGAATATCTTTTCACAAGTAAGTTTAAGTGCTATGAAAATAAATTTATTTTATTTTTAAATATTGTGTTAGCTTCACGTTCGAAACGCCAAACCTCAGAGAGAGTCCATCAGTGTGACCAGTCTACATTGAAATTATTTTCCCTAGATGTAAGGTTAAAATTGTATGTTAGTAACAGGGCATTTGAGATTTAAAAAAAAACCTTTATGACTGGCCTCTTGTTGAAACAACGTTTCTTTTCGGACGATATCTCATATGGGGCTATGCGGAAAAAGTGTAATAAAATTATAAGACCCAAGATTAATCGGTCAAACATCTCGCTGCCTGCTATGAAATAAAATGAGAAACGGCGTCGCCTGTTGCTCTGCGTATTGAATACGGTAATTTTCTTTGATGGTGAGTGACGGTCTTTCACTTCATTTGATATAGTATTAAAATTTAAAAATTGGCCGCCATTTTGAACTTTTTTGTTATTGGACGGAATTCTTTCAAAATCGAAATCTGACCATGGCGGCAAGCATTGAGTAAGAATCTGGTGTCAAAATTGAAAAAAGTGGCCGCCATTTTGAACTTTTTTGTTATTGAACGGAATTCTTTCAAAATCGAAATCTGACCATGGCGGCAAGCATTGAGTAAGAATCTGGTGTCAAAATTGAAAAAAGTGGCCGCCATTTTGAACTTTTTTGTTATTGAACGGAATTCTTTCAAAATCGAAATCTGACCATGGCGGCAAGCATTGAGTAAGAATCTGGTGTCAAAATTGAAAAAAGTGGCCGCCATTTTGAACTTTTTTGTTATCGAACGGAATTCTTTCAAAATCGAAATCTGACCATGGCAGCAAGCATTGAGTAAGAATCTGGTGTCAAAATTGAAAAAATTGAAATGGCGCCAGCGAAATGGCGATTGCCATAATTCTGTTGCGTACGCTGCGTAAACGGCTAAAGTCTCGCAAAAATCATGTATTGCGGAGTTGATCTCCTTTAATAGTTCTAAAAAATAATCCACAACAGCAAATACCTATCTCTAAGTTTGACTCGCTATAATTTTTTTATTATGGCAATCGCCATTTCGCTGAAACGAAGGAGCGGATCAACGTGTTCGTTTTTTAGAAATTACGGGTCCTGATTGAAAAATTATTCTTCTGTTGGATAGTCCATTTATCGAGGAAGGCTATGGGCTACATAACATCACGCTACGACCAATACAATAGGAGCATCAATGAAAAATGTTGCTAAAATGGGAAAATTTGTTCAATATTGAGAGTTTCCGTTGCGTACACTGCGTAAACGGTTAATGTTAGAAAGCTAAAGAAAATAAACTATTTTATCCATTGGAGTCCTTGCAGTAAGTAGTAACTACTAAGAAATCAATATCTTCAGCAACCACAATTGTAATTGCCTGATTATGTATATATATGTGCATATCATGTATAATGTGACTCTTAGAATCGCGATATCTCAGGAATGTTAACTCTTAGGAAAAAAATCATGAGCACCATTTTTGTAGATAATTTTAAGATCTACAACTTTGGTCTGAATGTATCTTTGAGAAAACTTACCGTTTTCGAGAAAAATCCAAAAAAACCTCAAATTTTGATATTTGACCCCGAATAACTTTTGTTGCACACATAGGATTTATGGGGACTTTTGACACTTTATTCTTCCTGGTAAACCTAAGGTCTCTAGGAAGATTTGGCTCTGTCGGAATTATTGTTATTTGACCACTATTTTTATGTCTAACTTGACCGGATTATTATATGATAAGGTTTTTTTTGTAGTATTAACTTTTCCGGAGCGTGTGGCTCGGAAACGGTTAGGAATACGGCAAAATTGAATAAGACCAAAGTTTTAGATAATTTTATGAGCTTTAATTTATTAGAAGATTTTATTTTTCTATGACGCACCGTTTCTCAGATATTAGTGGAAAACCCAAAATTGGTACCTTTTCCCCCCCCTCCCCACTCCGGCTCACCTCCGAGACGTCAGGACTTTTAGTATGTTAACTTCCTAAGTACCCTGAACAAGTTTCAGAAGAAATTGCTTAGGTCCCCTCTCATGCACTCTACACCCCCTTTTAGGTTATTCATTGACTGGACTAAATGGTTATATTCGATAAGAATATTTTAATTACAATTACTACCTAAAACATAGCACTTATTAACTTTTTCACTAAAATAGTTAATATTATCTCAGATATAATTGAACTACGTCATAGTATCAATAATAATACATTATAATTAAGTATTAACGTTACTAAAATTGAAACCTACCTATTAAAAATTATTACTTTTTAAGCTTTTCTAGAAATTAATTTTAAGTTGATCCCTCCAACTGATTGAACAAGAAGAGATTTCGGGTTGAAAGTTAGTGTCTTCGGCATATCCTCTGCAAGCTCCAGTCTGTAGTTCTTGAAAATCTTCAACAGCGCTCCGTAGTAGGGCATTTTTGCAAACCTCATTCCTGAAAAAAATTATTATGCATAAGTCTTAGTACTTATTCCTCTCCGGGAATGCGACGCAGCCACATCAACAGAATTCAAGGATGCAATGTGCTTGGAAGAGGTTCTTCATAAAAATTGCATAGTGCTTTCTCAATGCAGCCCGCATAATATCACCGAATATATAATATTGCTGAATTATATTATTAGTAATGAATTATGGAACATAAACGTGGACATTGTCAACTGGCCTCATAATTTAAAGTCGCTCAATAGACAATAGTAAGGTCTATGTTTGGTGGTTCAATGAAGAATTGAATCCACAATGATGTTATCTGGAGCAGAATTAGTGACCGACAAAGCTACCGAACGAGCAGTTTAAAGTGGTCATGGTCGAACTATGTTTGTTGCAGAAATGACGCTGTTTGACAAGTAAGTGCAACAATATAGGGCTTTTGGACCGACGACCAGGAGGAATCAGATGAATGACAATGGCGTAGCATTATGTGATTAAAAGCTATAGGCTGATCACACCATCTCAAATACTACACTTTACAAAAAGAAACAAAATTACCCATGCATGTCCTAGGGCCTTCGCCAAAAGGCAGGTAAGTAAATGGCTTGATGTTTTTCTTCTCTTCTCCAAAAAATCTTTCAGGGCGAAATTCATCAGGTTCTGGAAAATGTTCTGGATTACGTTGAATGTGATACACAGGGATATGGATACGATCACCTCTTTTCATAGCGAGACCTGTCGGTAGTGTGAAGTCGTGCATCACTTCTCGGTTTAAAACACCTAGCACTGGATACAGGCGGAGGGCTTCTTCTATACACGCTTCGGTGTATGGCATCATGTTAAGACACTCAAATTTATATTCCTTGTTGTTGGCAAAATACTCATCAACCTCTTCTATCACCTTTTCTTGAGCAACCTTATTTTTTGCTAATTCAAACATTAGATAGCTAATAGATGTTGAGGTCGTCTCAAATCCTGCCCCAAAGAACAACACGCATTGTGCGACGAGCATCTCATCGTTAACCTCAATGTTAAATTTCTTTTTATCACCAGTTTTTGCGTTACTCAAGCAATCGCCGGATATGTAATTACCTTTTTTCCATGTTAAAATAAGGTCCACGAAGTCATTCCTGGAAGATTTTTTTTCTTCGCGTTCTTTGAACACTCCAGAAATAAGATTATTGAAAAACGTAGTGACATCGTCGTCCAGTAATTTGAATCCTAACGCGTAAAATATTCCAGGCCACATCGAACGACAGGCATTTTTTAGAGCTCTGAATTCTGACGTATCAAATATTTGCTCACCCACATTCCTAAAGGGATTCTTGTCCGTGCTGTTCTTCATCGCTCCGGAACTTATTCCAAACCCACAAGACGTGATGCACTCTATAGTGTATCTTGAGAGTATATCGCGAATATCAACCTGTGGACTCGTTTTTAGTTCTTCAGCAAGCAAGCTTTCCAATGCATCTGCAGAATTCTTTATCAAATGGAACATGTTCTTCAACTTGGCGGAGGAAAACAGTGGAGTTAAATTCATTCGTAACACTTTCCATTCGTCTCCACCGACAGCAAACATGTTTCTTGCAAGCATTTCCCTGCCTGCATAGTCTGATGCCTCTCTACCGTTGCAGAAGTAAAACTCCTTCGACATGACGAGTTTCAACAAATTCGGGTCCTGAACAATGAGCGCAGGTTTCGTGCCATAGAATGACCCGACGTAGGGCTCGTCGGGAAACTGTTGGCATAATTCTTGATCAATTTGAAATACGTGCCTTTTAAACAAAAATACATCCTTGTAGTTTCCAAATAACGGCAATGGTTTCACATAAGGAACATTTCTGATTTTCCAATAGTTTTGGTTTCTTGCAAATGTGAAATATAAAAAATATAATACCACAATAACAAATAATAAAAGTAAATGTACTGCCATCTCGGCCGGGTACGCGACTCTATTTTGCCAATGCAATATCTGATTTGGTGGTTGTCTGCTGAACTTTCTAGGCGTTTCAGTAATTTATAAAGCATCAAGAGTATTAAAAGGTCTAAAGATAAAAATATGTTCAATCATAATAATAATTAATAACATAGTAGTGTGACATAAAGTTTCGGAATGAGAAGCAGGATCGATTAGCACAAGTGATAATAAATTATCACTTATCTAAAACAGATTTCGATAAAACGTGCACTGTATTAGTATACGCTGATTATTGACTTAGGTACATTTACATTTACTCGTTAGTTATTAATGTACCTAATTCAATAACAAAAGAGTAGTCACGACATGGCCACGATCGAATTAATAGTTTTGAGAAATACGCGAAGAAGGTTTAATATTTTTGACGTGATAACGTCTTATAAATTGATGAACACCAGCAACACACATGAAAAATAGTAACGTTCCGCGTAACGTTCCACCTGAGCCTGTTCGTGCAAGCCAGAGCGCGCAACAAGCGATAGAGAGGCACGATAAAACAAACGATAGAGAGATAGAGATTATGACGTTATCACGTAAATCTATCGTCCGTAAACCGACTTTACAGACAACCAATTTTTTTTTCGGACGGTAGCGCGCTAGGCGAAAGGAAATGGATTTTTCCGTCACGAAAATCCCGTACGAAGAAAATTCACATCCCAAAATCCCATCACATTTTACGCGTTTTATTCTTTTCTGTGTAGCCACAACATTCAATCAGCAAATAATGCATTAATTATTGATAATTTCATAGGAATGAAACTTTGATGAAAGATAATATTTTATTCTGATAATGATAATACTGACCAGCTACGAATTTTGCGATCTGTATCTTATCACTGAACAAATTCTCAAATCGCATGTCTCTCTTTTAAAAATCGATATGAAGCTAATATAAAATGGAGTTTTGCTTGAGGTGTTGTTCCAAACTTTGTTTCTACTGAGCGTTCCACGACAATCACTTCTTTTTTTATAATATAAAATAGAAGATGGTTACCATTCTTTTGGCATATTGTGGTAAAAAATTATCGTGACCTTTACGCGTAGTGGTAATATAATTAGGCAGGTCCACACAGAGCGAGCTTCGCGATACATTTGCCGCTCAACGTGTTTCGGCCCTACTAGCCCGCGAAATTCAAATTTTATTAAGTTCTCGCAAAAATTAGACTAACGACACAGTGTAGGTTTATAGCAATAAGTTTAATGAGTTTTGCAATCATAGTATTTAAGCATCATTTTACATGATTTGAATAAAAACTTTTCTCTTAAATGCCCATTCACCTCATTTTAGAAACCGAAGGATTATTTTTTGCCGTTTCCTCGATTTGGAGCTATCGAGAACCAATATGAACTAAATACGTATTTTTAAGCAAACTTTTTATGAAAAAGCATGAATTTTTTGCGTCTACATAAGACGCAAAAAATTTATGCTCGCAAAACTAATTTCCTTAACCCACTATAAGCGGAGAACTAATTAAAATTTGAATTTTCGTGCCCCATGGTACCCATTTTCCTTAAGATCTCGTCTCATTGGAGTCAGGGCCCATTACGAATTATGTATAAAGCTTCAAGTAGCAAATAGTCGGCCGTGTGTCGAAAAAGACAGATGCAATAGAAATAATATAGAGGTATGCTTTACTAAAACAATTGTATAATAGCCCTGCTACGACCTGAATTGCAACTAACAGGTAGGTATTTAACTATGAAAATTTACGATGTAAATGATTAAAATACTAGGTATTACGAATTCAAAAAAAAATAGTGATTAGACGTGAAAAAATAATCTTTTCCTAATCGAGTGTTGGAAATAAAATATCAATTTTAATTATTTTTTAAAGATTTCAAATTACCATTATTAACTGAGAATAATAGCCGGAAAAAATATCATTAGAACTGGAAAATAATTAAGCATGATTAGGAGTATATTACATGTGAGTCCCCTGATAAGGCGTTGGAGTGGCGAATAATCGAACGTAAAACGCCCCATCCGTGCGCGGCCTAAATTAATCGTCGAATCATCATTACTTGCGTTACATTGTTTAAATATTAACAATAACAGACTATATTTTTACCTACGTACTTACAACAATAACAGACTATAGATAGGTACGTACTTAAGTGACAATTTCGTCTCTATTCATTTATCTAAAATATTTTCTGTTCCTATTTTTTCATTTTCAAAAAGTCTAAATAAAAAATAAAATTGTTCGAGTCGAGCAACTAATACTTCGTTACTACTACTGTTTTTGTTATAGCGGCAACAGATATACATCATCTGTAATAATTTAAAGTGTCTAGCTATCACGGTGCCTGGTGGCAGACGGACGTTACGTATACATACGCCTACAACAAACTAAAACTTTAATTTAAATAAAAAGCCACTACCAACGGGCATTGTGCGCAAAATGCTGAATGGTATTGTTGTTTCTTTTTTAGGGTTCCGTACCAAAATGGTAAAATGGAACCCTTATGGTGCGACTTTCGCCGTCTGTCTGTCCGTCTGTCTGTCCGTCTGTCTGTCCGTCACACTCGATTATTTCAGTAACTACCGGAGCTATCGATATGAAATTTGGAACAGTTGTGTATATTAGTGGCCCAATGACACTGGAATAAAAAAAATGGAAATTATTTTTGTTCTTATTTAAAAAGGGGGGAAAATCGGAGGGTTGAAATTTAAAAGTGAGATAACTGTACTGTGTGAGGTATCATATGAAAGGGTTTACTTTGTACATTCTTAAACCGATTTTTAATTATTTTTAGTCGTGATAGTTTTTGATTTATCGGGGAAAATGTCTAAAAAAATACCTCATCTCCGGAGTTTACCAATCGAAAAATCTCAAATAATTATGGTCATCAGGAATTTACGTATATTTTACAGGTAAACTATAGCCAATGCTCTAACTAGCATAGTTTTTTTGATATTAACAATAAACCTCTACAAACAAAGTTAGTTTTGCGGTTCAAAGGTAATTAAAATGCAAGTTCTTCTAAGTACTCGTCGTCAAATAAACATATTGGTTTTTGCCTGATTGTTTTGCTTCAGTACTTCTTGAGTACGGAACCCTCGGTGCGCGAGTCCGACTCGCACTTGGCCGGTTTTTTTTTTTTGCTTAAAATAGCATTATGGTCACGTGTTATCTCAACGAGACGCCCTTTTTTTATTTTATTTTTTTATACTTTATAGGCTAGCGCTTGACTGTGATCACACCTGATGGAAAGTGATGATACAGTCTAAGGTGGAACGTGCTTGATTTGAAGGCACCCGGGTTATAAGTGGCAGGAAAGACACTGCCTGGGAGTGTATTCCGCCTTTGCAGTGCGTATCAGGAACGAGGAATCAAACCGCTTCCTACGCGTCTTTGGTACGTCGACCATGTATGGGTGGAAGCCTTATCGATGCCTTGCCGTTCTATGGTAGAAAGGTGACGGGGGAACCAAATTAAAAAGTTCCTGAGCACACTCTCCGAATCTATAGAATACCGACAGACAGGCAACAATACGACAATGTTTAAGGCTTTGGAGTTTATTGTGGACCAGTGACATATCTTTAAAGATTTTCAGGGCTCCCGGCCCCCATAGTTGACGCCAAAAAGCTCACATGAAATATGTTATCGCCTATCGTAGTAAAGTAGCAATATCTCCTGGAAGCTTCCAATTAAATATATGATTTCTGTAGTGAAGACATAGATTTAAGATTATAGTAAATACAGCACGTAACTCAGATAAATGTGCGTTGTCTGCGGAGGTCGTGGTTTCGATTCCCACTACTGGTAATGTTTGTGTGATAATCATGAATGTTTTCCAGTGCCTGGGTGTTTTTCAATATATTACATTTATTTATATTAATATGTATACATTTATACAGTTATCTTGTACCCATAACACAAGCTATCGCTTACTTTGGGGCTAGATTGCGATGTGTGTAATGTCCGGATAAAAAAGAAAGAAATGTAAAATTTTGAAGGTTTTATTTCCGTAATGGAAATGCATAATTATACAAATAATGCCGAAGTTGACTGCTTATTTCCCTGTTAGTGTAAGTTTTACTTATAACATGGCTAAATATGTTATGACTTTTTGGAAGTAGTAGGTATAAAGCTTTTAAGTCTATTATAGCAATTAGTTTCATAAGGCGCATGTACGAAAACATTTTTTCTCGACATTAATATTGGAAAGCTAATACCACTATAATGTAAAAAATCGAGCGCGGTGAAGATAAAGCAATTTAAATGAAGCAGGTTTATCTCTTAACGTTTTGAAATGTTTGCAGTTGCAAACAAATATTTAAAAAAAAATATTTTTTAAAACAAACTTTTATACGTTTTATTCGTATTTTTCACAGAATCAGAGCCTCGTTATAATCTAGCACCAAAGTACTCGTCGAAACGAATCTGCCGAGCTCAAACTCAATGGGGCTATAACGTTTAATTACCGAGTTCCTGCTATGGCCACCTTCAAGCTCCATCATCAGATGCTGGTTACCATTTAGCATTAAAGTACTCGTCAAGATGAACCCAAACTTGTTGGGGTTATAATGTTTAAATTTAATTTTGTTGTTGTTGAAGTCTTTTGGTAAATTTTATCTTAATAATAACAAAGTAGGATAACTCTAAGTCAAGGATTGAAAAATAGGATCGACTTTTAGTACTAAGTTTTTGTGAAATATGTTCTTGTAGGAGGCGATAATGTCATACTGTTATGCGTAGCGTCATGACAATACGCTTACGCTACGCCTACGCTTACGAGCCGTGTTTGAAGGACATTAGTGTCACATAATCACGCATAAAACGCCTGATCTGGTCGCAATCTTATTTAATCGTAAAATCATCATTACTTGCAAATAAGTGTTTTCAAGTGGTTCATATAATTTTAATAGTAATAACATAATTATGTAATAACATTGTCCACACTTATTTGTCTTCCTTCTCAATCTAGGTGTATAAAAAATCAGCCATGTGCAATGTGCATGTGTTCAAACGTTTGAACTTTACCAAATTTATATGTTCCTTTTCACCTACTATATACAACTGTTCCAAAATCCATGTCGATAGTTTTAAATTAAATATAAATTGACAGTGACAAAAAGAAAGACAGACGAACGTGTACGTAGAAAGACGCATCACGCACCACGGTTATTTTAGCATTTTGGTACACCATACGAACTGTGAATCTTGTACACTGAAAATGAAAATGAAAATATTAATTTTCACATAGGCCTAAATAATAGGCTCATATGAAAATTCAAAACTCTACCGCCAGGTTCCGGAAGCAGGTTTGCACCGAGAAGATCTGGCAAGAAACTCGGCACTTGCTCTTTTCAAAAATGTCATTGTTATAATACAAAATTTCTTATAGTGTATGAAAAATTATAACATATTTTTAGGATATCTCGTGAGGAGATGGAAGCATATTTCTATCAATCCAAGAATCTTTGTCGCTAATAAATTCTTCAATGATATAGTAACCATGATTAATTGAATGTTTTTTGACAGTGTCTTTACTATAATAGCTAGGCACCTCTGATAAGAAAACTGAGGATATGGGCATCTGACCACCTTACCTAAACCTTTTTCGTACAAGCAAACAGTGGCACAATCTGTCAAAATTCTATGTAACTTAGGTAGCTGCTGAGCGAACTACAGCGTGGCCTTACTGTTAGTATTATTATCACCGATAAACTGGCGACATTTTTTTTCACACCGTCCGCCCTGTCCATGGTAGATGTCAATTCTAGGCACATTAATTTTTACAGAATACTTGAAGGTAATGGTTTACCGAAAAATCAGACATACGTTCTTCTCTTAATTCTTCACTCTTCCGGGTTCATTTCTTAGATCTAGGTACAAAGAAAAGCAATTTTTATTTGCAACGCAGTCATTTATTTGGTGATATCACAGTTAACGATGGAAACACTTTTGATAAGCGTAATGAATTTAAGTATAATAAATATTTCGTATATGCGACGTATGTGTATATGTGACGTTGGGGAACCAAAGTGCTGGAATGGCGACCCGGCACGGGAAAGCGCAGTGTTGGCAGACCTCCGACCAGATGGACTGACGACATTATATAAGAGTCGCGGGAAGGCGCTGGATACAAGTGGCGCAGGACCGTGCGGGCTGGAAAGCATTGCAGAAGGTCTTTGTCCAACAGTGGACGTCTGTCGGCTGAAGCGAACAAATGAACGTGGCATATTTCTCATTTTTTGTACTATGAAGATGATACACCGACGACTGTAGCTTGAATGAGCTTTAAGTGGCTAAAGATGGTGTGAAGGCTACAATGTGTGGTGGCACGCTTGCGAAAGCCTACATGGACGTCCGCAGGTTGATGTGCAAAAAGACATGCAGTAGGTAGGCATTAGGACATCCAACAAGTAATGACTAAATTAGAATTTAACAGTAACTACGACTCCGAGTCTTGAGGTTGATGCGGAGTAAATTTCAGATGAATGCCACCCTTTGCGTGAGTGACCATGGCTGTTGGTTGGAATTCTACAGTTCTTGGCATATCCTCAGCAAGCTCCAATTTATATTTCTTTAAAACTGTAAGTATTCCTGCAACTACGGGCATCTTTGAAAAACGTAAACCTGAAAATAATACAAATACAATTAAAAAAAGAGAAAACCCTGCATAAGTACGGTACACAGGTACACTCTCGCATCGAGCTACGAGGGGGCCGCAGTAAAATATTCCCATTTCTTAAAATTAACTGTAAAATTAACCTTTGTTGAAGTTTGTTGCTGATGCTTGTGATTTACAATAATTATGAATTACCTTTATCTCTTTATTTTTAGCTGTTTATCAACCCTTGTTTCAAGAAAGCTGACGCGAAAAGCTTCTCTTCATGATATGTAGTCAAAGGATACAGATTTATTTTTTAATTCCGAAGACGAGGTAAAGCAAATGCGGATGAGCTAGTATATGCAAAAGTTTGGACTTGAGGATATTTGTTACAATGTTTCATGCCCCGTCTTCGGAAACCGCTTTAGCTAAAATTTTGTATGGAGATGAAAATTCCGGAATTACCAGAGTTATCTTATACAAAAGACGCTTAAAAAAATTACCAATACAAATTCTAGGTCCTTCACCAAATGGTATGTAGGTAAACTGTTTAATATTTTGCTTCTCGTCGCCATAAAACCTTTCTGGACGGAATTCATCTGGCTCTGGAAAGTTTTTAGGATCGCGATGAATGTGAAACACTGGAATATGTACACGGTCACCCTTCTCTAAACGCAGTCCCGTTGGTAGTGTGTAAGTTTCTACTACTTCACGTGTCAAAACACCTAAAACTGGATAAAGCCTCAGAGTTTCGTCTATACAAGCTTGGAGGTATGGCATTTCATTGATGCATTCAAATTCTATCTTGCCATTGTGACGATGAAAGTAATCTTTCACTTCCTCAATAACTCTCGCTTGAGCTTTTTGATTTTTCGCTAGCTCATAAAACAGATAGCCAGTCGTCGTAGCTGTAGTTTCATAGCCCGCAGCAAAGAATAAAACACATTGTGCTATAAGTAAATCGTCGTTCACTTCTAGTTTAGTTGTAACCTTCTCCTCCGTTTTGAAATTCTTAACGCTGTCTCCTGTAATGTAATCCTTTTGTTTCCAGGTAAGGAGGAGATCAATAAAATCGTTTCTAGAAGATTGTTTAGACGATCGCTCTGCAAACACATTACTTAACAATTTGTTGAAAAAATTAGTTATGTCATCAGTAAACCATTTCAAACCCAATCCATAAAATGCAGCGGGCCACATCGCTCGACCGATCATCCTCAACGCGCCGAATGTTGATATGTCAAATAATTGCTGACCCAGTTTCGTAAAAGGGTTACTATGATGTTCTTTCCCAACCAGAGTACCAGTATTTACCCCAAATACACACGACCCTATGCAGTCCATGGTATACCTCGCTAGAAGAGATTTCACCTCTATTTCATTTCGTGTTTTACTCGATTTTAAATCGTCATCTATAACTTTTTCCAGCGTAGTGGCACAGTTTTCAATTAAATAGAACATATTTTTCAATTTAGCCGATGTAAACATAGCGGTCAAGTTTTGCCTTAGAACTTTCCATCGATCTCCACCAGTGAAGAACATGTTCTGAGTGATCAGTTCCTTGTGAGTGTAATCGGCGACTTCTCTTTGATTGAAGTAGTAGAAGTCCTTTGCCATGACGGTTTTGATAATTTCTGGATCCTGGAGGACGAGGGCGGGTTCTGTTCCATAGTAAACGCCAATATAAGGGGCGTCTGGAAATTTCTGACATATTTCTTGCGTCACCTTTGGTCCAAATTTTCTTAATGTAATATATTCTCCATAATTTCCAAAAAATATCGATGGTTTTATATGGGGTACGTTTCTCTTCTCCCAATAGTCATGGTTTTTGAACAATAATAGATAAATGATGTATACGACACTAATGATCGCAGTGGAGATCAGATAATATACGTACATGTTCTTCAGCTTGCAAGTTCAAGTGCACGCGTGTTGTAAACACTGTGCGTTCTGTTTATTTATACACTTTCTTACTTGCAATTAGTTAAGTGTAGGATAACCAAAAGATGTCGCAAAGAGAGTTCGAAACTTCGAGAGTTCGAATTAACGCGTGAAGTTATTTTTATTATCATCTAGAAAAACTGTTATTGTTGTGAACAACAATACGTCGAGACTCACTTGTTGTGGGTTCTATTAAGGTAAAAAGGATAAATAAATAAAAACACATATGAAATAGGCCTCTAATTTTATAGCTCTTATTGAAACTTCTGTTCAAGAGATTTGCTGCAGGTCGACTTAATTACAAAAATGAGTGCTCACGAAGAATAAGTTCGATTTCTTCAATGGAATCACGACCGCAACTTTATTATTAAAACAAGCTTTATTTGCATGTTCGTCAACATGCAAATAAAGCTTATAAATAAGCGTTGGTAAAGACCTGTAGACTAACGGAAAGCGATCGTTTGGGCATAATGTTGCAAAAATTTTGTCTTGAGTCTTTTTTACTTTTTAAGCTTAATAATAGTTTTATAACAGACTGATCATGCAAGCAATAAAGAGCCTGAAAAATTAATTTCAACGTGTGGTTACTCCAGCAAACCCTCGCACTTAATAAAACTTTAACAATTAAATGCGTGTTTTGATAAGAATTGATTTATGCAACATTATCAAAGATACCTCATACGTAACGTGAACTGTGACCATTTTTTATTCGTGGCATAGTGGGACGCTTTCGGAATTTCTTACCCAAATAAATAAAAAATATTTTTAAATAAAATTAATAGATATTTTCTCGACAAAATTACCTATGCATGTCCTCTCTATGTTTGTGTTTTTATGCATCTTTTTATATATGTACAGAATGAATAAATAAATATGCATACATAATTATATTTATTTATTTTTATTTAAATATCTTTATTGCTTAAAATGAGTTATATTACATACTTACCTAATATTTAAAATTCTCGTGTCACAGTGTTTCACTTCTCCCAAACGGATTGATTTTTTATGTTTTTTTTTGTCTATATTCGGTCGAAAGCTATTTTTTCCCCTAAGTGAGAAATAATTTATAGGTATGGCAAAACAATTTTTGCCGGGACAGCTAGTAATAGATAGGTAAGTGTTTTGAATAAAAAGAAAAAGATTAATTTATGGACAAATATAAGGACAATCTCATATTTTCCTTAAATTAAGACAAGTAGGTATATAAAGGTTCAAGTTTGGTGAATCGGGACTTTTTTGCTGGCGCTGGAGACAGCGGGACAGACAGCCTGAAAGCGGGACAATTCCGCGCAAAGCAGGACGCATGGTCACGTCACTCATAGATTAGTTATCTATCACATATCAAGTAGCAAGTACTTAGATTAAGTTCTATGTTCTATCTACATTCGAGTAGGCCTGTAGCCAATAGCAATACTATTTATCTTGATCACTGTAATCAAAATGTAACGAAGTAAAAAAAATATGGAAATCATATACCAGACACGACTTACTGAAGACAATGTTATTCTCTTACTTTTTATTTTATATCGACTGCAATATTCGCAAGTAATTGTAGTTTATTATGAGTCATTTGTAGGCAAAAGACTGATAATTAACTAAAATCCGAAGATAAAACTTAATTTTAAAATTTTAATTTGGTGAGCTTTTCAAAGTTAGTAGTATAGGCTAAGTACCTATCAAAAACAGCACTCGAATTAAAATGACCCTTGCTAAGATGCAGTGGTGTAGACATTTATCATTTAATTTATGTTATCGTAGCTTATGATGCCAACAATATAAACAAACATTACTCATTTAAATGTGCAATGAAATATATACCATGCTTTGCTATTTATTTTATTAAATTGTAATTATAGACAGTTCGTTGGACCGACGACGGCTGGATGAGGAAGACTGAGGAGACGAGTGATTGTCGTAAAAATAACGCAATACGTCGCCATACCTAACGAGTAACAACACAACCATCACCAGTCAATCAGTGCCTTAGCTGCACAACCGATGCAAAAATTAACCAATCAGTGCCTACGCGGCTCGACAGAATGTAATGCCCAAGATGTAACTTGGTCGATGTTTTGAATATTTTTGCAGAATAATATAACAGGTGTGGTGAATCTTCCCTAGGAAGGAATGTACAACAGTGGATTTCAAGAGACTAATGTGATGATGATCATGTTTAAGTAGGTGTATACATAACAATACCAACAATGGATCATTAATAAAAATCAGAATAAAATACCAAAGCATCCACACAAGTTACTGCTAGTTTTGGACTTGGTGCGGAGTAAATTTCAGGCGAATGCCACCCATCGCTTGAGTGACTATGGCTCTTGGTTGAAATTTAAGATTTCTAGGCATATCCTCGGCAAGTTCCACTTTATATTTCTTTAAAATCGTAAGTAATCCTGCCACGATAGGCATCCTCGCAAAACGAAGACCTGAAAATATAAGAAAAATTAAAAATTGATAAAGTTTTGATTATGAACACTAGAAAATCAATATTGAATCCTAGTGTTTTAAACATTATGTTTTCTCCGTCTTTATTAATTTTAAGTACATAAAAAGAAAAGCTGACTCATCTTTGTCCATTCTTTAAAAAAAAGGCAATATGTATATCTTAGAGCATGTAATTGTAGAAATAAAAAGATATTTTTTCAAATTCACAAGGAATCACCTGGATGGTTTATGTGATTGTTACTCCTTCACACCATAACCACCCAAACCGATACGGTTTTGATTCTGAACAAAAATATAAACTAAGCTTGTATTGGCGAAACTTCTACAACTATATGAATTTAAAGTTTCTAGAATTTGCATAAAAGACTTACCAATACAAATTCTAGGTCCTTCACCAAAAGGCATATAGGTAAACTGTTTAATGTTCTTCTTTTCGTCCCCATAAAACCTTTCCGGGCGAAATTCATGTGGCTCTGGAAAGTTCTCAGGATTGAGATGAATGTGGTAAACTGGAATATGTACACGATCACCTTTTTCCAAGCGCAGACCCGTTGGTAGAGTGTAAGTTTCCACGACTTCGCGAGTTAAAACACCTAAAACTGGATAAAGCCGCAGAGTTTCGTCTATACAAGCTTGGAGGTATGGCATTTCATTGATGCATTCAAATTCTATCTTGCCGTTGTGACGAAGAAAGTAATCTTTCACCTCTTCAATAACTCTCGCTTGAGCTTTTTGATTTTTCGCCAATTCATAAAACATAAAGCCAGTCGTCGTAGCTGTAGTTTCATAACCCGCAGCAAAGAATAAAACACATTGTCCTACAAGTAAGTCATCGTTTACTTCTAGTTTAGTTGTAACCTTGTCCCCAGTTTTGAAATTCTTTACGCTGTCTCCTATTATGTGATCTTTTAGCTTCCACCCAAGAATGAGATCAACAAAATCGTTTCTCGAAGATTGTTTATAGGATCGCTCTTCAAACACACCACTTAACAATTTGTTGAAAAAAAATATTATGTCATTGCTAAACCATTTCAAGCCTAATCCATAAAACGCAGCAGGCCACATCGCTCGACTGATCATCTTCAAGCCGCCGAAGTTTGATATGTCAAATATTTTCTCACCCAGCTTCGTAAACGGGTTATTGTGCTTATTTTTCCCAACCAGTGTGCCAGTATTTACCCCAAACGCACAAGATCCTATACAGTCCATGGTATACCTCGCTAGAAGAGACTTAACCTCGATTACATTACTTGTTTTACTAGATTTTAATTCTTCATCAATAGCTTTTTCCAGAGAGGTGGCACAGTTTTCAATTAAATAGAACATATTTTTTAATTTTGCTGATGAAAACAAAGCGGTTAAGTTTTGTCGTAGTACTTTCCATCGATCGCCACCAGTGAAGAATAAATTCTGAGTGATTAATTCCTTGTGAGTGTAATTGGACACTTCTCTTTGATTGAAATAGTAGAAGTCTTTTGCCATTACGAGTTTAATTATCTCAAGATCCTGGAGGACGAGGGCGGGTTCTGTTCCATAGTGCACCCCTACGTAGGGGGCGTCTGGAAATTTTTGACATATTTCTTGTGTAACCTTTGGTCCATATTTCCTTAACGTAATATATTCTCCGTAATTTCCAAAAAATATCGATGGCTTTATATGTGGTACGTTCCTTTTCTCCCAGTAGTCATGGTTTTTAATCATAAAATGATAAATGGTGTATACAATACTAATGATCGCAGTGGAAATCAGGTAGAAGACGAACATGTTTTCAGCTCTTAAACTACAATTGCAAACTTACTGTAAGCGTCCTATTTATATTGTCACTTTCTTACGTGTAATTTTGCGTAGGATAACCAAACGATGTAGCAGAGACTTACTTACTCTAACTTATATTATACTTAGGTACTTGTGATGGAGTTTTAAGTAAAAAAGCCTTAGGTATTTTGCACTAAAAAACATCTTTGAACATACCTTATCATATCTTTTAAACATAAATAAACCAATGCGACAGAAGTTATTATAAATTATTAAACATTGCATTACTTGGTACAAATATGAAGTACTGTTGCCCCCAGCATGGGCAGGGGATGAATGTGATCCTCCGATTATTTTATCCTCTGACAGTTGATATAATTATTTTCTTCACCTGCTAAAGCAGGGCAAAACAGGAATTTTTTCCTCGTTTTATCCACGGAGGATATTATCAGCATCCTATGCGCCCATGCTCAGAGATTAGATACCTAAAGCTGTACCTATAGAAGAGAAAAAAATAAAGAGTAGTGTTACGTGCATGGTAAAATCTGGTACCTATCAGTCATTTAATGCTTCCGAAGATACTGAAACTCTATTATCTATTTTAATGATTTTTGGACTGGTTGATCTTAGTATCCGTCAACTATGGATATTCATGGTAACACATATGCACAGTTCTTTTAAATTATAGACCTTTGAAGATACACAATTATTTATTCTTATGCTAATTATTTCCTATTGAGATGTTTTTTGCAATGTCACAACTAATAACAGTGGCACTAATTTAAAAACTTCCAGAGTTAGTAATTGGAGGTAAGTACAACCCTACTACTTATTCATAGAAGAATAGACCATCATTACTAAAAAATACTTTTCACATGGTTTAGGTCGGATTTAAGAACGTAGGAATATATAAACAGGATAGGTTTTTTTAATAATATCTCTACAACTGACTGAATTTGACGACCGAATGGCGTAGTGGTAGCGAACCTGCTGGCTGCACCGGAGGTCGTGGGTTCGATTCCCGCTACTGGTAAATGTTTGTGTGATGAGCATGAATGTTTTGCAGTGTCTGGGTGTTTTTCAATATATTGTATTTATGTATATTAGTATGTATGTATATTTATCAGTTATCTAGTACCCATAACACAAGCTATCGCTTACTTTGGGGCTAGATTGCGATGTGTACAATGTCCCGTATATATATATATATATATATATATATATTTATATTTATTTATTTATTTAACTTGACTTCAATGTTATTGCAGTATTGAATATTCCAAAAACGCTCAGAAATTTTGGCAAACATAATGATTGATTGAAAAATCTAAGCCAGATTTTTCGTAGGTAATGAGGTAAACCGTAACGTCGTTTTTCTGTGATATTCTTACGCAATGATGCCTGTCGCACCCACCCACGTTTTCGTAAGAGTGAGGAGGGCAAAAATAAAATCGGTGACATATTTGTTTGTCGACTAATTTTGACAGTCAATATTTTATAGGTATGGGTATATCTACGTATTCATAGCCTTGTAGGAAAGTTTTCATCGAACTTAAATTTTAGATAGGTAAACCTTTTTCGCACAAGCAGACAGTAGCGCCATCTGTCAAAATTCTATAGGTGGCCGCTGAGCGAACAGAGTGGCATTATTGGTACCTCTTGGGTAGGTAGATACCCGAAGTTATTTTTGTTTTTGCGGTATGTAGATTTTTCTTAGCTGGTCAATTACAGGCTTCAATGCTCCTGATATTATACTTACTGTTACTACAGATAATGTACTTAAGTACTCATGATATCTGAAAACATTACTTTCGTATTCATATTTACTCCTGCAGAAATACGATAGCAAAAGATATTTACGTGCGATATAGGGTTGTTTTCTATAATAAGAAACGATTATCCTAAAATTAGGTAACTTAATATATTTGCAGATTTTTTTAATGAACTTACTTAGTGTCACCGTGGAATTCGACAGTTATTCATGAATTCTCTATTTAAATTCATATCACGCTGGGCCGCCGCGTACGAAATATTACCGTTATGCACTTTTGCTATGCCCCGTACAAAGGACAAGAAAATTTATCATCTTTTTTAGGGTTCCGTACCCAAAGGGAAAAAATGCGACCCTATTACTAAGACTTCACCGTACGTCCGTCTGTCAGTCTGTCACCAGGCTGTATCTCTTGAACCGTAATAGTTAGACACTAGAAATTTTCACAGTTGATGATGCCGCTATAATAACAAATACTAAATAATAAGATAGAATTGATTTAATAATTAATTATTTAATGAGGCTTCCATACAACAAACGCAATTGGTGGTGTTTAATTTACTCTTTTTTTATATATAAAATCATTGACTTTAATACTATTGAGATCGGGTCTTCATAGTACGAAACCCTCAATGCGCGGGTCTGACTCTCACTTGACCAATATTTTTTCTCTTAGATAAATATGAAAAGTAGTAGGCTTATGCCATTCGGGGCCAAAGTATTTATGTAATCGGGTGGCGTATATTAAAGTCCTCGTTACGCTCAGGATGCTATTTCAGAATCCTTTCCCTCTGAATTCAAAATAACGCCATCAAAGACAACACCAATAAATAATTAAAAATTAAACACAACACGACTGCCCTGTTATAAAACGAATTTAAAATAAATACAAATTAGGTATTTTAGTTGATCTCCATATTGACAAAGTGAAAAGTGATGTTTTACTATTATTAAAACAGAATATAAATTCATATAGCAATCGGGGACGCGTTCTGTTTCTAAGAGCTAATTTTTTTTTGGGCAGCTGTGTAAAAAGGAATAAAATTTCACTTTGGCCACAGAAATAACTAATTTGCTCGCGGGCTAAAGTTCATTTTGGAGGAGGATTTTTTAATTTTGTCGAACAATTTTGCAAGATATCAGAAAAAATACTACATAATATGGATCTACTTTTTTCTTGGTCCTTCGCGGTTCCAATCCAAGTATAATCTACATTAGGTTATAATTAATGTAAAGTCCAGCTTTAGAACCTAGGGCGATATCAGTTATTATTTCTTCCGTTTCCTTTAAAGCCTAGGAGTGATCACGACTCGACGTGGCCTCTGTATCGCCTTGATATATCAACTTAATTGTCTGCTATCAATATTGTATTTATATGGGACACATTTAATTGTCTTGGTTTTTACGTGCAATGTTCAAGCTAATATAAATGATATCCGCCAAAGAAATATAACTTAAGATTTTTTAAGTAATTTTCCGATAAGGAATTTTCCAGTATACTATTTTTATTTTTAATTAAGGCTTCTGAAATGTTAATCACCTAAAATATTAAATTAAAAGCATTCATAGAATCGAATATTCTAACTCAAATTGGGCAGTATTTGAATTACTATTAATTATATGTAATAAAAATACAAATACGTATTTGGTACTTGTACTTCAATTACTTGCTTAAAGTGTAATTTGTATTTGAAATACCTGACGACGAGATATTATTGTAGTTAATATTTCAAAATAAATGGGAATTAAATGGGATTTACATTCAATTAAATGGGATTTTACATTCAGTGTTTATTCCCTTGAAATAAGATAGTTCGAGTAGACAGTAAACTTATTAAGTAAAATAAAGTGATAAAAACATGCGGAAGGTGATACGTGAAAGTGGTTTGAGGTGACCGCGACCTTCGCCCGAGACAACTTCGTAATTGACAATTTGATTTTGGCAAATTAATTTTGCGGTATTTTTTATTTCTGTTTTAATTAGGATACACTTAAATCTGAAGAATTTTTTGCTTTCACGACTTTACTTGATAAGAGAAACGCAAGAGAATTATTTCAATCCACGACGACGCGCCCCACTCTGTCAAACTCCATACGAATCGAATGTAACATAAGCGATTTTGGCAGAGTGGGGCGTGTCTTCGTGGTTGAAATATCTATATCCAAATAGATTCAGCTTTTGTCTATCGTTACCAGGCAAGAACAAAGAAAAAACATGACTTACATACCTACCTAGACCTACTGCACTTATGATAGCGAAACTATAGTCTGTAACATAATTTCTGTAAATTATAGATAGATAGTGCCACAAAAGGCTATCACATTGCTCAAGTTTTTATAGAAACAAATATCTAATCTAGAACTAAGAAAGGATGTCAATTAATCTTACAGGTATTTCTTCACTAAACGTTAATGCTACATGTTATGGTTATTCTGCAAATACTTTGTACTGTGTACATAATACGTTTCATATCAATATCAAAAGTAAAACTGACTCATGTCAGGGCTGCCATCGCCTAAATTGCCGGCGGCCAATTTTCTTTTGCTCTACTTGATGTCCAATTTCATAATATTATTTGATGTTCCAAAATGCGGTCGCTTCTCATAATTTATTGCTGTAAAAAAATACGAAAACATGTGAATCTGTCCATACATATTTCGTAAACAGCGAATGTAAATAAAAGAAAAACTGCCGCATAGAAAACTGAGATACTTTTGGCAGGTGGCAGCGTGACGAAGGAATATTCGAAAATCAGTGATCATTGGCTATTTGGCAGCACCGGAATTAGCTTTGATGCAGACTTTATTAATTACCAATTAATTTTTAATTGAGTGTTTTAATTTATCTTTTACAATTTCTCTGAGGCAAATTCCCCAGATTTCACCCGGACGGGTTTTTTGAATTTGTCCATGGCAACCCTAATTCAGACATAGATATAGGAAAATGTCATTAAGTAATAATAAAGGAAGGTCAAAAAATAATACATTCTTCTAATAATTTTATTATTTTTGGCTAAAACACGTATTTAGTGTTTATGTATTCAAAACGGTCATTGAAATAGGATATTTAAAAACTTCACTGACCATTAGGTACTTTAGTAAACAGGCATGACAAACTTAATTACTTACTTGTAACATTATTGATAACAATAAAATACAATTACTGTTATTAAAAGGTTAGTCATTGTTAGAGCAATCGGAAGTTCTAGTTTCCTATTATGGTCCTTAAAGATTCCTAATACATTTTATTGTTTAATTGTCGACAATCGACGTGTTCAGGGCAATTATATCTAAGTATGTTTATTTTATTGCTCTTGTTTAATTGTTTTTAGATTCAAGAATTAATAAAGTCACATACACACAGACTCTACAACTCGTAAAGAGGAATTCTTTTTTTTTAGTTGTTTTGTTATAGTAGCTTAGTATAGGTTAGCATATTTTCTGTACTTATTGGTAAATTGTTTTTTGCTAATGACATACTTATTATATTTTTAAAGAAAAATTCAGGAATATTAAGTACATTTTGTTATAGCTTATATTTTAGTAGAAATATAACAAATACAATATGCATTGTCTGTAGGTATACCTACTCATGTAGTATTTTATTATTCTTCCTTTAATTAAATAAACCATTTCAAACAAACACTTCTTTCTCTTCTTGATTAAAATGTCTCCTAGGTATTTACTAAACATTAATAAAAAAGATTCCGACGAATTGAGACCTTTTTTTTGAAGTCGGTTAAAAATACAGAGTAGTTCCATATTCTACGAATTACCTGTCGCATATTAGTCTGTGTCATTGGCGAGTTGTGACAAATATGATTATAGGAATTCGTAATAATGTTAATATAGGGCTAAAATATGCACAACGATCCAAACCACAAATATACCTGAATGCAATACCTAAGTTTTTGTTTAAAATAATAATCTCGTTAAGGTGTTCAAGTATAATATAATATTAATAACTAACAGATGCCCTTGCCTATGAATGTCGCCATAGAATATCTCGTAGTACCTACCTACCTCTAGGTACCGACACCTATAAATCGCGCAAAGCTCAAAAAATCACGACTTTATTGTTTTAGCTAAATATTATTTCCCAGCCATTATAATATATATAGCTCGATTACCACTCACTCACTGACTGACTGATTGATACAATTGTTCTCCCAGAAGGAGACTGAAAACGATATAATGATGTATGGGAGATGTGGTCGGGTAGGGGATTCGAGTATGGGAAAAATCTGACATTTCAGAAAAACAAGATGGCGGCCGACGTGATTTCTGTAACTTTTTTGTTTTCCGACCGATTTCGTTCAAACTCGCAACGATTGTAGATATTAGTAAACGATTAATAGGAAAAATGGAAAATTTTGGAAAAACAAGATGGCGGCCGAGCTGTGGTTTTTTAAAATTTTTCATTTTTCGACCCCAAACCGCGGCGCCACAGATCCTAAACGGGGTACTCGAGGATGATGTTTTTTTCTTTTTTCGCCCCCAATTATCCTGAATTTTGACAGAATGGGAGTAATTTTTCAAAATCCAAGATGGCGGCTGTTCTGGCGGCCAATCAGTCTGAGGTACGAAAAAACGCAATTTTAAAATTCAAATTTCACACACTTGGCAACATCGGAGCGTTTCGACTTCTATGGGGAGATCGTGAGTACAGACTCGAAGTATTGAGTGAAGAAAAAAAATTACCCCATTTCTCGGGAAATTTCGAGATTTTCCCCAAAAAGTAAAAAATTGAAATACGGACTTTTTGCGAAATCCGAGTATGAGTGATCACGTGTCTTACTTGTACAAATGACATTTGGGTATTTTTGTCGCCGAGGATTGGCAACACTGGAATTTAAGAAAGAATAAGTGATTTTCGACATGGTCATTTTTCAGGGGCAATCATGTCGCCTGGGTGCGAGCAAGATGAAAACTTGAAACGTCATCAGGAGCGGTATATCTTGTTATTACTGAGAAAAGTACTAAACTATGTAAAATATTTCTGTGAAATGCGGTGGCGGCCATTTTGTATTCATTTAATTTTTTTGAATATTTTGATCGTGTTTTTGAGGCATTTGGCAACATTTCGGAAAGTCGACATGTATGAACCGATTGTGTAACTCGACGAGCAGTATCGAAATATAAAAGCAGTGTTGCCACATTTGGGGTAGTTTTCGAGATTTTCCCCAAAATGTCCTCCTGTAAAATTTTGTATGAACAATTTTTTTTTCACTTGTAGCTTCGTATAGAAGTCAAGAAATGACTCGGTGAAAAATATGGAGAGAGCTGATGATTGAGGATTTCGGAGACGGGTGAAGGGCTCAGCCAGGGTATTGAAGATAGGTGGGGGGTGCTCGACCAAATGTCATTCGAAACCTCGCGCAATTGCCAATGCGCTGAAAAAAATTTCAAAATGGCGAAAAAAAGATGGCCGCCATACAAATTTCGTGGGTGTCTATCTCAGAAAGTATGAAAGATAGAAAAGTGGTTTCTTAGCAAGAAATGATCAGCACGAAGAGTTCTATCTATCGAAAAGAAAAAAAATTCAAAATGGCGGAAAAAATTTTTTCATACTAAATTGTTTGGCGATTGGGTACCTACTATAAGAAAATCCAAAGTTTTTGCTAAATCCGAGTATGAGCGACCACGTAAATTGCTACAAGCAGTTACGCGGTCCGCTTTAGCGGGCCGCGCCCCCACGCGAAAAACTAGTTATACTATATATAGCTCAATTACCACTGACTGATTGATACAATTGTTCTCCCAGAAGGAGACTGAAAACGATATAATGATGTATGGAGGATGTGTTCGGATGGGGGATTCGAGTATGGGAAAAATCTGACATTTCAGAAAAACAAGATGGCGGCCGACGTGATTTCTGTAACTTTTTTGTTTTTCGACCGATTTCGTTCAAACTCGCAACGATTGTAGATATTAGTAAACGATTAATAGAAAAAATGGAAAATTTTGGAAAAACAAGATGGCGGCCGAGATTTTCGCAAAATTTTCTCCTGTAAAATTTTGTATGAAAAATTTTTTTTTCACAAACACTTTCGTAAAGAAGAGAACTATTTCTTTCGGGGACAGTATGGAGAGAGCTGATGATTGAGGATCTTGGAGACGGGTGAAGAGCACGCTAAAGGTATTGGAGATAGGTGGGGGGTGCTCGACCAAATGTCATTTGAAACCTCGTCCAATTACCAATGAGCTGAAAAAAAATTCAAAATGGCGGAAAAAACATGGCCGCCATACAAATTTTGTTGGTCTCTATCTCGGAGGGTATGACAGTTGGAAAAGTGGTTTCATAGCAAAAGATGATCGAAATGGGGATATCTATTTAGTGACAAGAAAAAAAATTCAAAATGGCGGATTTTTTTTTTCATAAAAAATGTATGGAGATTGGGTACCTACCTACTAATTTTTGCTAAATCCGAGTATGAGCGACCACGTAAATTGCTACAAGCAGTTACGCGGTCCGCTTTAGCGGGCCGCGCCCCCACGCGAAAAACTAGTTATACTATATATAGCTCGATTACCACTGACTGACTCACTCACTGACATATACAATTGTTCTCCCAGAAGGAGACTGAAAACGATATAATGATGTATGGGGGATGTGTTCGGGTGGGAGATTCGAGTATGGGAAAAATCTGACATTTCCGAAAAACAAGATGGCGGCCGACGTGATTTCTGTAACTTTTTTGTATTCCGACCGATTTCGTTCAAACTCGCAAGGATTGTAGATATTAGTAAACGATTAATAGAAAAAATGGAAAATTTTGGAAAAACAAGATGGCGGACGAGCTGTGGTTTTTTAAAATTTTTCATTTTTCGACCCCAAACCGCGGCGCCACAGATCCTAAACGGGGTACTCGAGGATGATGATTTTTTCTTGTTTCGCCCCCAATTATCCTGAATTTTGACATAACGGGAGTAATTTTTCAAAATCCAAGATGGCGGCTGTTCTGGCGGCCAATCAGCCTGAGGTACAAAAAAACGCAATTTTAAAATTCAAATTTCACACACTTGGCAACATCGGAGCGTTTCAACTTCTATGGGGCGATCGTGAGTACAGACTCGAAGTATTGTGTGGGGAAAAAAAAATTACCCCATTTCTCGGAAAATTTCGAGATTTTCCCCAAAAAGTAAAAAATCGAAATACGGACTTTTTGCGAAATCCGAGTATGAGCGATCACGTGTCTTACTCGTACAAATGACATTTGGGTATTTTTGTCGCCCGGCACTGGCAACACTGGAATTTATCAGAAAAAAAGTGATTTTCGACATGGTCACTTTTCAGGGGCAATCATGTCGCCTGGGTGCGAGCGAGATGAAAACTTGAAACTTCATCAGGAGCGGTTTATCCTGTAGTTACTGGGAAAAGTACTAAACTATGTAAAATATTTCTGTGAAATGCGGTGGCGGCCATTTTGTATTCATTTAATTTTTTTGAATATTTTGATCGTATTTTTGAGGCATTTGGCAACATTTCGGAAAGTCGACATGTATGAACCGATTGTGTAACTCGACGAGCTGCATCGAAATATAAAAGCAGTGTTGCCACATATGGGGTAGTTTTCGAGATTTTCCCCAAAATGTTCTCCTGTAAAATTTTGTATGAACAATTTTTTTTTCACTTGTGGTTTCGTATAAAAGTCAAGAAATGACTCGGTGAAAAATATGGAGAGAGCTGATGATTGAGGATTTAGGAGACGGGTGAAGGGCTCAGCCAGGGTATTGAAGATAGGTGAGGGGTGCTCTACCAAATGTCATTCGAAACCTCGTGCAATTGCCAATGCGCTGAAAAAAATTTTAAAATGGCGAAAAAAAGATGGCCGCCATACAAATTTCGTCGGTGTCTATCTCAGAATGTATGAATGATAGAAAAGTGGTTTCTTAGCAAAAGATGATCTGGACGAAGAGGTCTATTTATTGAAAAGAAAAAAATTCAAAATGGCGGAACATTTTTTTTTCATACTAAATTGTATGGCGATTGGGTACCTAGCCTACCTACTATAAGAAAATCCAAAGTTTTTGCTAAATCCGAGTATGAGCGACCACGTAAATTGCTACAAGCAGTTACGCGGTCCGCTTTAGCGGGCCGCGCCCCCACGCGAAAAACTAGTTAATATATATATAGCTATTTGTGCTGATTCACTCACTCACTGACTGATTGATCAGCTCTCCTGAACAATTTTGTATGAAAAAATTTTTTTTCAATGACCATTCCGTATAGAAGGAAAAAAATCATTCGGAGGAAAAATACGGAGAGAGCTGATGAGTGAGGAATTCGAAGACGGATGAAGAGCACAGCCAAGGGTATTGCAGATAGGTGGGAGGTGCTCGAGCAAATGTCATTCGGAACGTCATCCAATTGGCAGTGAGCTGAAAAAAATTTCAAAATGGCGGATTCAAAATGGCCGCCAAACGAATTTCGCCAATATCTCGAAGAGTATAAAAGATGGAAGAACGGTTTCTTGACAAGAAGTGATCAGGACCCGAAGGTCTATTCGATGGATGAAAAAAAAATTCAAAATGGCGGAATTTATTTTTTTCCATAGAAAATGTATGGGGAATTTTGAAGGGATTTTTTTATGGGCGGGAAGACAGCACGCGGGCCACATGTGGCCCGCGCCCCCACGCACCCTACTAGTTACTATATATATAGCTACTCGTGCTGATTCACTGACTCACTGATTGATCACCTCTCCTGAACAATTTTGTATGAAAAAATTTTTTTTCAATAACCGTTTCGTATATAAGGGAAAAATTCATTCGGAGGAAAAATACGGAGAGAGCTGATGATTTAGGATTTCGAAGACGAGTGAAGAGCACAGCCAAGGGTATTGCAGATAGGTGAGGGGTGCTCGACCAAATGTCATTCAAAACGTCATCCAATTGGCAGTGAGCTGAAAAATTTTTCAAAATGGCGGATTCAAAATGGCCGCCGTTCGAATTTCGTCGATATCTCGGAAAGTATAAAAGATGGAAGAACGGTTTCTTGACAAGAAGTGATCAGGCCCCGAAGGTCTATTCGACGGGTAGAAAAAAAAATCAAAATGGCGGAATTTATTTTTTCATAGAAAAATGTATGGGGAATGTTGAAGGGGTTTTTATGGGCGGGAAGACAGCACGCGGGCCACATGTGGCCCGCGCCTCCACGCGCCCTACTAGTAATACTATATGAGAGATAGATTTGCCTTAGAGCATAACTGTAATATGTTAATAGCGTATTAACCTCGTGCTTACTTCGGTCTCCCTTCTGCGGTCTTGGGTTCGGAGTCTTTAAATTCAAAATTTTCACAAGTAGGAAAATTAAACACCATCTCCTTTGTAGCTGAAAAAACGAAATAAGGAGTTCTTTCGTGTCTGGGAATCCTGTGATATAAAATATTATACGTATGTAAAACAGTAGCCAAGCAAGGAATTAGGTTTTCCCAACCACAATAATCTCTTCAAGGAAAGGGTATAAGTCGGTTTAAAAACTTCCTAGGCTTTGACGCATTTTGTTCTTTTAATTAGTATTTATTGTTGTTTATTCTTTTTTGCAATATTTTATAGGTGACTATTTATTGAGTTTCCTGTACGTCCGGGGTTCCGTACCCCCATATTTTAGTATGTGGGACATTGACTTACTATCTAATATTACTATTTACTACTTCCGATTACTTATTAATACATCCTTAGTATTATATATTATGGAAGAAGAAGAAGAATATACTGACACTCAAAATTCAAATGTAAAAATTTTGAAAGTAAAAATTACTATAATAAAATCACTAAGGCAAAATTACTAAATTTTTGTGTTCTTAGAATACTAATTATAAGATCATTAATAAGTTGAAATCTTATAAACAAATCGACTTGCATAAGCACTTTATGTAGTACCTCCTAGTAAGTACCTAAATGCATCTTCGTAGTAATTAAATAGTGTTTACATCCATTAGAGTTTATAGTTTCAATTTAATGACCCTTGCGATGAGTATCTTTATTTCACATCATACCTACTGAGTCACATACTATAAGCATTGAAAAAAAGCCTTATTATAGTCTACCTGATATGTACTTAGTGGTCTTTAAACGTAAAATATGATAACAGATCTTAGTACTCTGCATAACTTGTATTACAAGCTTACTTCCTTAGATTTTACTTCACATGTCGTGAGTACAAAGGAACAGCTTTCAAGCGTTTTAAGTATTTGTAGGTAAACGCATAGGCCACGAACAAGTGGCTAATTTTGAAAAAGTCCTGATGGAACTTACGATAACCTTTATCGTTTTTAGGTTGACGACCTCCCTGGCGCAGTGGCGGTGCGCTCGGATTCGAGTAGGAGGTCGCGAGTTCGATTCCCGACACGGGCACCTTTGAGATTATATAATTTCACATTGGCTCAGGTCTGGTCTGGTGGGAGGCTTGGCTAGTTGCCACCCTTCCAGCAAAGACGCACCGCCAAGCGATTTAGCGTTCCGGTGCGATGCCGTGTAGAAAGTGTTGGGGTAAATTCACTTACCCTTTCTATAGTTAGTACGATTACATCTTAGACTGCATCATCGCTTACCATCAGGTGAGATCACAGTCAAGTAAAAAAAAGGTGTGAGAAAACTTCGAACGAGAAAAAATATCCTTAGAAGTTTTCTAAACGGACGTGTCCATCTGTCCACCACTAATGCCCTTTTTTTTCAGGAACGGCAATAGTTAAAATTGATATCGAATAACCCCTACACCTAGTTGTGAAAGATCCTACTAATGGGATGAAATTAAAATGACGATTCATAATTTTTACGATTTGTTTTTGGAACACTTAACCAATAACCAACGTAATAATATTTGTTAAAACAGGTATTTCGATTAAGCGCCAGATTTTTTTTGTTAATCAAAAAGAAAAAAATAATTGATCGTCGCGGTAGCTGGTGTCACGTACCTCCATTGATATTGTAAAATTAAATAACAATAGACTATGAAGCGGAATTACTTTAGAATACTTTAGAATTTAGATGCATTCAAAAAAGAACACTTTGTGATAGGTTACCTGTACCAAACGATTTGTAGAGTATTTAAAAGTTTTAAAATATTTAAGCATTAAAATTGAGAATTTGTGGAATATGACCAAAAAACTAAGCCAGCTACCGTTCTGAGCGTTTCGGATATTATTATTAACAACACATTAAAACAAAAATTGCAATTACATCCATTGTAGTTTCCGATAAAAATTAGAATCTTGCCATTGCTCAAACAGCTCGGCTCGAAGGCAGCTGGAATTTTGGCGAAAGAAGTTTGTGGATTTGACTGATGATGATGTTGATACTATTGTCATTTAAGTTCTTTTATATTGAGAATTTTAAAATGTAGGTACTGTACTTTATACATATCTAGCCTGCACTTACTCAATATTCACCGATAAGGAAACTGAGGATATGGTCATCAGAACATATTACGCAAACCTTCCTCATACAAAAAACTAGTAGAACCATCTGCCAAAATTTCCCGATATCACGCCACAATATGGCGAAACCGTCTCTATGGAAACGTGCATGCAGACTGCAGACTGTTGACAAGGTAGTGTACGTGGCGGGACCCACGATATATTATACTGGTGTCGGCTTACTATTGACTCTGTCGGACTATCACAATAGTAGGTTCATTTTTTTATATCTCGTTAATTTATTCACCGAGGATAGAACAGGATTTGCTGTAAAGTAACGCTAATTATTACATAATTGTTATTACTGTTTAATCTGTATTAGTTATTGAATTGAATTGTCTGTCTGTGATTTAGAAAAAACCGCTGGTCGCATGCATCATAAGTAAACAATTGTAAGAAACTTACTACCACCCTCAGAATACAGAATAAACTCTGTATTCTGAGCTACCACTCATTTTTAATTTCATGTTTGTTAATAATAATTCTTCAAAAAGCTATTTAGGCCGAGAGATGAATGATTTTAGATTTATTTTGACGCCGGGCATGAGCCCATCGGAACACTTTACGTCAACCTTCTTCATACAAGAAAAAAGTAGCGCCATTTGAATAGACCCTGGACAGGGCGGACAGCGTAAAAAAATGTCGCCAGTTTGGCTCGGTGCCAATAATGCCAACACTAAGGCCACGCTGTAGTTCGCTGAGTGACCAATTTCGACATAATATGGCGCTGTGCGGCTGTTTGCTTGTACGAAAAAGGTTTATGTAAATTGTTCGGATGCCCATATCCTGAGTTTTCTTATCAGAGGCCATTTGTCACTTCCACTAATAAGCCGCAACATAGACAATACTGTAGTCGGCTTACAGCTGACGCTGTTGGTGTCAAAACAAACATTTTTGACACCAGTAAACTGGCGACATTTATTCGCATAGTCCGCCGGGTCCTATATTTTCGATTACATTTTTCCTCAGGAAAACAAAAGTTATACTTAGGTGATCACGCGGGAGCCAACTATGTAAATAAAATTATAAATTACCTACTGTTGCAGTTATCGGACAATGTTTAATTGCGCTGTAAATAAATGCCTTATAAAAACAATAAAATTGTTTTATGCGTAACTTAACGTGATTCGTCGACTGGTATTCGGTGTATAAGCAAGTTTCCTCCTACATATCCGGCGTGCATTGGATTTATATCGTTTCATTGATTTTTGTGTAATAAAAGAATTGATAAAAACACGTGTCAGAGTAAGACAATGCTGAATGCTATAATTAGTAGTATTTTATGTATATACGTTAGAGGTAACTTAATTACTATCCCTAAGGCCCATCTTTGAAACCGAATCTTTAAAATTTTTGGATTATCCACTGGAATTCAAAAACACTCTGTCCAATATATTATACCTAATATTCTTTAACTCATATGAACCATGTGGCATATATGAACACAACACGCAGCAAAGGTCACCATATCTAAGGACTTTTGATCTTTTCTCAGGGCTGCATCCGGATTTCGCAAATCTCATGAAATCTTAAGATTTTTTGAATTTTCAATAAAATACAGCTTACATTTAAAGATCCCTTTTTGCAAAATACAAACGTTATACATGCTCTGAACGACATCATTTTGGTAGTTTATTGTAGTTCAGCAAGGTTTCTCTCTTTCAGTTGCTCTCTTGTAACTATCGGCAAAGCGTGCAATTTTTGTTCCACGTAGCCTCAAATCCTAACTTAAACTTGGAGGAAATTCCACTGGACTGACACCTAAGGTAGTTTGCGGCGATAAATTGACGTTGCTGAATTACAAAGAACTACCCTAAACATGCCCTAGCCTATTTAATTGCTAATGACGCTCATTTTGAATATGTGATCAATTAACAATAAATTTTTAAATTTGTTTTTTATTTCCCCTCATTTCAATTATCGTATCAAATAAGAAGATTTATTAAATTTGTGGATGAGCGCTACACAATAACCACTGCAGTTTCCTTTTCCTGCGCCATTCTTTCGTATGTCCGAAAAAGGGTAGAGTTTGTATCTTGCTAGTTGTTTAAGATAGCTGCAAACATTGTTCTGAAGAATTGTAGGTAAAATCATGTACTAGTTTGATGTGTTGAAAACTACACGGGTTAGAGCTCAAGTTTAAAGTTATTCTTCGATAATTTTGTCCAAATTTGCAATAAACTCAGGGAGGTCACTTAGCCCTGGGACACATTGTAAGTAAGTATATTAAAAAGTATATCATCGATGCACACGAAAGGGTATTTTTTACATTATAGTACATAGCTAGGTAATAGTAGTTTATGTAACGGTTACATAATGGGGGGTATTAAAATACGAGTGTGAGTTTAAAAAACGAGCCGCAGGCGAGTTTTTTAATAGTATCACACGAGTGTTTTAATACCTAATTATGTAGAGTTTCATACACTACTTTATCTACGCTCATATTATTATCATAAATCCAAATCATAAAATCTTGCTAACTTTTGTCGTAAATCATTGCAACTACTAAGATGTCAGGTGGAGTGAAATTTTCTTTAGTAGGTTTCACTACTAGACATTTTTCAGCGCAAAGTTTTGACTAAGTAACAAAAAAAATTAGTTGTCTGTAAAGTCGGTTTACGGACGATAGATTTACGAGATAACGTCATAATCGTAATCGTTATCGTAATCGTAATCGTAATCGTAATCGTAGTCGTAATCGTAATCATAATTATAATCACAGGCCCAGGTGGAACGTTACGCGGAACGTTAGACATTGTGTTGTTGTCTATGGTCAATCATGGCCCATCTATACTCTCGGCAATGACTACCAACTATATGTTGTCTGTGGATTCACTTAAAAAAATATTACATAAAAAATATTACCTACCCCAGATAATAATTGTAACCGTTAACCGTTGTATTGCCGATAGCGGTACTGTAATCAATTCCTTCAAAACCCCAGATACAAATACAGGAGTCCAGAGCCGTGTATCGTTATGGATATTATACAACTTTCTTTTAATATTTCCATAGTAGAGCGATGTTATTATGAATAACTTTTTAATAATTATAGAAGTCTGTGAATAAAGTGGGTAATTATTTGACACATTTCGATTTTATAATTCGAACTTTAAGCAATGAGCGTAGATAAAATAAATAATAGGTTAGTGATAGTTACACAGTACACTCTTGATAATGATCTTTGTTTCAGAGGGCGACATTGATAGCGTTTTTTTATTCAAATAAGTAGGTTACATTAATATTCAATAATGATTGGCATTGTGTATTAATACATATTATTACCTGTATTACTATTATTAAGCTGTAAATTAATTGTTTATCCTGGTAATAAATCACTTCGAAGGCAGCGCGGTGTTACGAATATTTTATTCAATACAAGTTACTTGATACTTCACTGCAATTTCACTAGATGGTGAAAAAGATGGCGATGGTAAAGACACAGCTGAAGAAAAATCATACCGTCCGGGCGCGAAAATTCAAATTTTATTTAGTTTTTCGCTAATATTGGGCTACTTATTTGCAAACTGGCTCTTATGATGTTTAAGTCAAATTGTTTAAATAACTGATCATCGAATTCGTACAGAAAAAATTATAACAATCGTTATTGACAAGAAAATGAATTTTCTCATACCCTCTTTCAGAAAAAAATTCTCAAAAAGCATCTAATTTGGTCATACTTTCAAAATTGTCTGCAAAACGGAACAAGCTTTTTAATGAATTCTTGCACACAAAAAAAGTACATTAAAATTACAATAACTTTGATTGAGAGTCTTATTTTAAGGCCTTCTAACAATCGTGTAAAGTAATAATTTCCCCGAAATTTAAGTAAATCAGTGTGAACGCGGCTGCTCCGTCCCCCCTGTTTTTAACCGACTTCAAAAAAAGGAGGAGGGTCTCAATTCGTCGGAATCTTTTTTTTAAATAAAAACTTTGCTCAAATATACGCATTTAGGTCATTTTGGTTCCCGACAGGTCCAAATGTGGGAAACTGCAAATCTGGTGTTTTGCGAATCTGGTTTTTGCGAATCTGGTATTTTGCGATTGAGCCAAAAGAATGTTTCGGGAACCAATATGAGGTGAATGGGAATTTCCGAGCAAAGTTTTTATTGAAAACCATAACAGATGTATAAATATTATGCTCGCAAAACTCATTAAGTACCTTAAACCTACAATGTGTAGTCAGTCTAATATTTGCGAAAAACTGAATAAAATCTGCATTTCGCGGGCTATTGATTTTATCTACTATGATTTTTATTTACTATGATTAATTACTACAAATTATATTAATTAATATCTATATAGCTACTCGTGCTGATTCACTCACTCATTGATCACCTCTCCTGAACAATTTTGTATGAAAAAAATTTTTTTGACGTATGCTATCATATAGACGGGAAAAAATCATTAAGAACAAAAATATGGAGAGAGCTGATGGTTGAGGATTTCGGAGACGGATGAAGAGCACAGCCAGGGTATTAAAGATAGGTGGGGGGTGCTCGACCAAATGTCATTTGAAACGTCATCCAATTGGCAGTAAGCTGAAAAAAATTTCAAAATGGCGGATTCAAAATGGCCGCCATTCGTATTTCGTCGGTATCTCGGAAAGCATAAAAGATGGAAGAACGGTTTCTTGACAAGAAGTGATGAGGTCCTAAAGGTCTATGCGATGGACAGAAAAAAAATTCAAAATGGCGGAATTTATTTTTTTCCATAGAAAAATGTATGGCGAATTTTGAAGAGACGAAAAGTTGAAAACTTTGCCAGTGTTTGATGTGGTAAACCACATCAAACACTGTCAAAGTTTTCCAGTTTTCCAGAGAACTTCCAGAGAATAATATGGAATGAGATGATGATTGAGGGTTTTGAAGACTGTCGAGGAGCACGGGCAAGGTATTATAGTTAGGTGGGGACTGCTCAAACAAAAAATACTCGGAACCTCATGCAATTGGCAGTGAGCTGAAAAAAAATCCGGATTCAAGATGGCCGCCATACAAATTTCGTGTTGTTCTATCTCGGAAAGTATAAAAGATAAGAGAGTGGTTTCTTAGCAAGAGGTGATCAGGATCTCAAGGTTTACGGGATGAATGGAAAAAAATTCAAAGTGACGGAATTTATTTTTCGATGGAAAATGTACATGCCACAATAAGTAGGGAACTATGCAAGTCATTGACGCAGTTCTACGGAGAACTGACAGAGAAAATATGAGAAAAGATGATGATCTAGGATTGGGATGACGATTGAGGAGCACGGTCGTGGTTTTAAAGATAGTTAAGGGCTGCTCGAACAAAAATACGCTGAACCTCATCCGATGAGGTTCAGCGGTATTTTTTGTTGGAACAGCCCTTAACTATCTTTAAAATCATGAACGTGCTACCAGGTAATTTTTTCAGCCCACTGCCAATCGGATTCCAATTGGCGATGGAGATGACGGCGATACTTTTATGGGCGGGAAGACTGCACGCGGGCCACATGTGGCCCGCGCACTCACGCGCCCTACTAGTTAATATATATATAGCTGCTTGTGCTGATTGGGTCATTGATCACCTCTCCTGAACAATTTTGTATGAAAAATTTTTTTTTCAAGGATGATGTCGTATAGAGGGGAAAAATTCATGAAGAGGAAAAATACGGAGAGAGCTGATGATTGAGGATTTCGAAGACAGGTGAAGAGCACAACCAAGGGTATTGCAGATGGGTGGGGGGTGCTCGACCAAATGTCATTTGAAACGTCATCCAATTGGCAGTGAGCTGAAAAAAATTTCAAAATGGCGGATTCAAAATGGCCGCCATTCGAATTTCGTCGATATCTCGGAAAGTATTAAAGATGGAAGATCGGTTTCTTGACAAGAAGTGATCAGGTCCCGAAGGTCTATTCGATAGACAGAAAAAAAAATTCTAAATGGCGGAATTTATTTTTTGATAGAAAAATGTATGGAGAATATCAAAGAGACTAAAAGTTGTAAGGCGAATAGGGGGAAGACAGCACGCGGGCCACACGTGGCCCGCGCCCCCACGCACCCTACTAGTTAATTAATATATATATAGCTACTTGTGCTGATTCACTCACTCACTGACTGATTGATCACCTCTCCTGAACAATTTTGTATGAAAAAATTTTTTTTCATGGATAAGGTCGTATAGAAGACAAAAATTCATTCGGAGGAAAAATACGGAGATAGCTGATGATTGAGGATTTGGGAGACGGGTGAAGAGCACGGCCAGGGTATCGAAGATAGGTGGGGGGTGCTCGACCAAATGTCATTTGAAACGTCATCCAATTGGCAGTGAGCTGAAAAAGAATTCAAAATGGCGGATTCAAAATGGCCGGCATTCGAATTTCGTCGATATCTCAGAAAGTATAAAAGATGGAAGAACGGTTTCTTGACAAAAGTTGATCAGGATCCGAAGGTCTATACGATGGATAGAAAAAAAATTCAAAATGGCTGACTTTATTTTTTTCATAGAAAATGTATTGGGAATTTTGTAGGGGTTTTTATGGGCGGGAAGACAGCACGCGGGCCACATGTGGCCCGCGCCCCCACGCATCCTACTAGTTACTATATATATAGCTACTCGTGCTGATTCACTGACTCACTGATTGATCACCTCTCCTGAACAATTTTGTATGAAAAAAATTTTTTTCAATTACCATTTCGTATAGAAGGGAAAAATTCATTCGGAGGAAAAATACGGAGAGAGCTGATGAGTGAGGATTTCGGAGACAGGTGAAGAGCACAGCCAGGGTATCAAAGATAGGTGGGGGGTGCTCGACCAAATGTCATTCGAAACGTCATCCAATTGGCAGTGAGCTAAAAAAAAATTCAAAATGGCGGATTCAAAATGGCCGCCAAACGAATTTCGTCGATATCTCGGAAAGTATAAAAGATGGAAAAACGGTTTCTTGACAAGAAGTGATCAGGACTTGAAGGTCTATTCGATGGAAAGAAAAAAAATTCAAAATGGCGGATTTTTTTTTTCATAGAAAATGTATGTGGAATTTTGGAGGGATTGTGTATGGGCGGGAAGACAGCACGCGGGCCACATGTGGCCCGCGCCCCCACGCGCCCTACTAGTTAATATATATATAGCTGCTTGTGCTGATTGGGTCATTGATCACCTCTCCTGAACAATTTTGTATGAAAAATTTTTTTTTCAACGATGATGTCGTATAAAGGGGAAAAATTCATGAAGAGGAAAAATACGGAGAGAGCTGATGATTGAGGATTTCGAAGACGGGTGAAGAGCACAGCCAAGAGTATTGCAGATAGGTGGGGTGCTCGACCAAATGTCATTTGAAACGTCATTCAATTGGCAGTGAGCTGAAAAAAAATTCAAAATGGCGGATTCAAAATGGCCGCCATTTGAATTTCGTCGATATCTCGGAAAGTATAAAAGATGGAAGAACGGTTTCTTGACAAGAGTTGATCAGGATCCGAAGGTCTATACGATGGATAGAAAAAAAATTCAAAATGGCGGACTTTATTTTTTTTATAGAAAATGTATGACGAATGTTGAAGAGACTAAAAGTTGGGAGGCAAATAGGGGGGAAAACAGCACGCGGGCCACATGTGGCCCGCGCCTCCACGCGCCCTACTAATATATATATATAGCTCTTTGTGCTGATTCACTCACTGACTCATTGATCACCTCTCCTGAACAATTTTGTATGAAAAATTTTTTTTTCAATGACCATTTCGTATATAAGGGAAAAATTCATTCGGAGGAAAAATACGGAGAGAGCTGATGAGTGAGGATTTCGAAGACGGGTGAAGAGCACAGCCAGGGTATCAAAGATAGGTGGGGGGTGCTCGACCAAATGTCATTCGAAACGTCATCCAATTGGCAGTGAGCTGGAAAAAATTTCAAAATGGCGGATTCAAAATGGCCGCCGTTCGAATTTTGTCAATATCTCGGAAAGTATAAAAGATGGAAGAACGGTTTCTTGACAAGAATTGATCAGGACCTAAAGGTCTATTTGATGGACAGAAAAAAAATTCAAAATGGCGGAAATTTAATTTTTCATAGAAAATGTATGGCGAATTTTGAAGAGACTGAAAGTTGGAAGGCAAATAGGGGGAAGACAGCCCGCGGGCCACATGTGGCCCGCGCCTCCACGCGCCCTACTAGTTACAATATATATAGCTACTCGTGCTGATTGGCCACTGACTCATTGATCACCTCTCCTGAACAATTTTGTATGAAAACATTTTTTTTCAATAACCATTTCGTATAGAAAGGAAAAAATCATTAAGAACAAAAATATGGAGAGAGCTGATGATTGAGGATTTTGGAGACGGATGAAGAGCACGGGGAGGGTATTCAAGATAGGTGTAGGGTGCTCGACCAAATGTCATTCGGAACGTCATCCAATTGGCAGTGAGCTGAAAAAAATTTCAAAATGGCGGATTCAAAATGGCCGCCATTCGAATTTCGTCTGTATCTCGGAAAGTATAAAAGATGGAAGATTGGTTTCTTGACAAGAGGTGATCAGGACCCGAAGGTTTATTCGATGGATAGAAAAAAAATTCAAAATGGCGGAATTTATTTTTTTCATTGAAAATGTATGGCGAATTTTGAAGGGGCTTTTTTTATGGGCGGGAAGACAGCACGCGGGCCACATGTGGCCCGCGCCCCCACGCGCCCTACTAGTTACTATATATATAGCTACTCGTGCTGATTGGCCACTGACTGACTGACTGACTCATTGATCACCTCTCCTGAACAATTTTGTATGAAAAATTTTTTTTCCACGGATGGGGTCGTATAGAAGAAAAAAATTCATTCGGAGGAAAAATACGGAGAGAGCTGATGATTGAGTATTTCGGAGACGGATGAAGAGCACGGGGAGGCTATTAAAGATAAGTGGGGGGTGCTCGACCAAATGTCATTTGAAACGTCATCCAATTGGCAGTGAGCTGAAAAAAATTTCAAAATGGCGGATTCAAAATGGCCGCCATCCGAATTTCGCCGGTATCTCGGAAAGTATAAAAGATGGAAGAACGGTTTCTTGACAAGAGTTAATCAGGACCCGAAGGTCTATTCGATGGATTGAAAAAAAAAATCAAAATGGCGGAATTTATTTTTCCATAGAAAATGTATGGGGAATGTTGTAGTGACAAAAGTCGGAAGGCAAATAAGGGGGGAGACAGCACGCGGGCCACATGTGGCCCGCGCCCCCACGCACCCTACTAGTTAATATATATATAGCTGCTTGTGCTGATTCACTCATTGATCACCTCTCCTGAACAATTTTGTATGAAAAATTTTTTTTTCAAGGATGATGTCGTATAGAGAGGAAAAATTCATGAAGAGAAAAAATACGGAGAGAGCTGATGAATGAGGATTTCGAAGACCGGTGAAGAGCGAGGGGAGGATATTCAAGATAGGTGGGGGGTGCTCGACCAAATGTCATTTGAAACGTCATCCAATTCTCAGTGAGCTAAAAAAAATTTCAAAATGGCGGATTCAAAATGGCCGCCATTCGAATTTCGTCGATATCTCGGAAAGTATAAAAGATGGAAGAACGGTTTCTTAACAAGAGTTGATCAGGATCCGAAGGTCTATACGATTGACAGAAAAAAAATTCAAAATGGCGGAATTTTTTTTCCATAGAAAAATGTATGGCGAATGAAGAGACGAAAAGTTGAAAACTTTGCAAGTGTTTGATGTGGTTCTTCAGAGAACTTCCAGAAAATAATGGAATGTGATGATGATTGAGGGTTTCTAAGATGGTCGAGGAGCACGGGCAAGGTATTATAGTTAGGTGGGGACTGCTCAAACAAAAAATACTCGGAACCTCATGCAATCGGCAGTCAGCTGAAAAAAAAATCAAAAATGGCGGATTCAAGATAGCCGCCATACAAATTACGTGTTGTTCTATCTCGGAAAGTATAAAAGATAACAGAGTGGTTTCTTAGCAAGAGGTGATCAGGATTTCAAGGTTTACGGGATGAATGGAAAAAAATTCAAAGTGGCGGAATTTATTTTTCGATGGAAAATGTACATGCCACAATAAGTAGGGAACTATGCAAGTCACTGACGCAGTTCTACGGAGAACCACCAGAGAAAAATATGAGAAAAGATGATGATCTAGGATTTCGATGATGATTGAGGAGCACGGTCGTGGTTTTAAAGATAGTTAAGGGCTGCTCGAACAAAAATACGCTGAACCTCATCCAATGAGGTTCAGCGGTATTTTTTGTTGGAACAGCCCTTAACTATCTTTAAAACCATGACCGTGCTCCTAGGTAATTTTTTCAGCCCACTGCCAATCGGATTCCAATTGGCGAGGGAGATGACGGCGATAGTTTTATGGGCGGGAAGACAGCACGCGGGCCACATGTGGACCGCGCCCACACGCGCCCTACTAGTTGACTAATATAGTTAAAACTGATTTTAATATTTGCATGCCTGTAAATTGGCGAAGCACTGAGACATCATGTACCGAATATTGTAATAACCCTACACGTGTTTTGTGCAAATAAATGATATTTCTATTTCTATTTCTATCATATACCGGCACGTTTTGTCGCTGAACGGATTAGCTTAGATATCTATGCCAATAGTATGCCAAACAGCCGCAAACAAAGCAACTCTAGTACTAGATCCTAAATTCAAAAAAGACCCGGCGAGGATATTATTTCTACCCAGGCGAAGGGCATAGCGAGTAGCGTTACCAATTATTTCAGGATTTATCTTGAGATGTCAGGACCCATCTTTTCACTGTCTCTTTTCAGGACAGCTGCCGGATTTCGCAAATCTCATGAAACTGATTTCGCAAATCTGATCGGATCACAAATCAGGGAATCGGAGGTTTGAACCTAGGGCTCTCGCAATGATCTCAAAGGCTTACAAAGCCCACTGCACTTGGCAGCGTGGGAACAAACCCCTCTTATTCCGAGAGGACACCCGTTCCCTATATGGGTCCACCAGCGGGACGTAAAAAAAGATTTGAGATAGTGGTGTTTTAACCGAGTTCTATGTCAAAAACATTACATCGAATAAACAAAGAATTTTCACCTCTTTATAACCTTTTTTGCTGATGACGAATTTAGAATTCTCAAGGCGAAATGCGGTAAAGAAAAACTCAGCTTCGCAGTTAGCTCTTTACGATCTCTGTTCCTAGAAAAAAAGCACGAGGGCTTGAATAAATTTCTTTACCACTTGGATCTAATTAAATCCGAGGAGCGCATTCTGAAACCTTCAAGGTTTGCACAGGCAACTCCTGAGTTTAGTAGCGGACGCGCGGCAGGCCTTTGAGCACGCGCCAACAACCTAGTAGATACTTTTTAGTATTTTAGAGGTTGTATTATTTTAAAAAAGGACAATTTATTGGCTTAGTTGTCGCTTTTGTAAATTAAAGTTTGATTTAACGAAACTGAGAGCGACATTTTTGAATTCCGCGCGCTTTTTTCGGCGGTATTTAGTTGTGTTGCTAGAATTGGTGTTTTTTGTGAGTGGCAATCTGAGGGTAAGATTTTTTTTATTTATTTAACATTAACTCTATTTTATATATTCCATCTCTTAATACCTATTGCAAGAGGTCAATGTCCTTATTCAATGATTTTCCTTATTATAGGTAAAAATATACTGTACAATATTACAAAAACTATTTTCATTTGTGATTTGAGGTTGTTGAAACCTAGGTATGAAGCCTAAACTGCTCTGAGAAGCCCATTGAGAGAGAAGGAAATTCAGTTACCTGGATACCAGACCACTCAGGTCATTGACCTGATAATATCTAATATGCACGAATATTTTGAGGTTCTAATTGTACTTTTATATCCGGTGTTTATAAGACAGTAATTTCAATATTAATTCATACTCGTAATCTATACTAGATTTATGCATAATATTTTTTACATGTTCTTTATTTACCTAATTAGATGGTTTACTAAAAATTCCGAAGTAGGTAGGTACATAATTTATGTGCATAAAAGCCTTGATTATTAAAATGTAAGTTAATGATAAAGAACAGAAGGAAGCATTATTAGAAATTAAATTATCAAATTAATAGAATTTCTGTTTTGTGCAAAAAAATTAATGGATGGCAGTAACAAACGACGTCAAAGAAGTTCACAGTTAACTTGGTGGCACGATAAGTCTATAACCCAATCGCCGAAGCTTTGCCGATGGGTTTTCCCTCCCACTTTAGACGATCGCGCCCTGAACTCGTCTGGCTTGTCGTAATGACCAGACGAGCGTGGGATGCGATCACCTGGAGTGAGAGGGGTGCTCATTGACAAAGCTTCTGCGAATAGGTAGTAGAACAAAATACGAATAAGTACTTATATCGAAGAGTAGATTAATTTATCTTTGACTTGAGAATACTAATTTAATTCTAAGCACCGGAACTACTGAGATAACAATACAACTCAGTAGTAGGAAGTACAGTGTAAACACAATGACGCAATTTTCTGCCGCACACAAAATTACAAAATATAGCTGTTGTCTATCTGAGGGCCTAGGCAAAGTGGCATTCTATTCGTGATAACTCTAAATATAGCTATACATATAGAATGCCAAAAATGTACGGGATTTACGCTATTCCAAAGCGTTAGCTAATGTCAATCCCTTACATTTTGGATTTTTCTATTCGCAACATCGCTAATAGATTGCCACTACGTCTACAGTCGCTGTTGTATAAACGGAATAAGTGACTGACGAACTGACTGACTGATCTATCGAAGTATCGACGCACCGTTCAATCCGTTCAATCACCGTTTGGGTGGCTAGGACTGTTTGGCCCTACCTATATATACCTACCTATTTTAACGTCACCTAAGCATCCGCTGGAATTCAACCCTGGGGTAAAATTTCCCATACGCGAGCAAAGTCGCGCCTACAGTTAAAAAATAATAATACAAAAATAACTGTTCTATTTCCGTTTTCAAAACTTGCACTTTTGATGGCACTTTAAAAAAATTGCCGACCTAGAAATCATTAGGTTGGGAAAATAAAAATTAATTAATATCTGGAGTTAGTGGAAAAGATTTAATGTGAAAGTAGGTATAAATATAACGTTGTTTACGGAACCACGATATGCCCGTAAATAATAATTCATTAAAACCCATACACATCACATTCATAACAAGACACGTCAAAACAACGCTTTCAAGACCCTTGTAAGGCCTGTTCTTACATACGGCAGTGAGTGCTGGACTATTAGTAAAAAAACCTGTCAAGTGCGAGTCGGACTCGCGCACTGAGGGTTCCGTACTACAACCGGAGGAATAAAACCATAAAAACCACTTTTCTTATCGAACCGCAAAACTAACTTTGTTTTTAGAGGTTTAATGTAAATATCAAAAAAACTACTTATTAGATCTCGTTCAAACCAATTTTCGGTGGAAGTTTGCATGGTAATGTACATCATATATTTTTTTTAGTTTTATCATACTCTTATTTTAGAAGTTACAGGGAGGGGGACACACATTTTACCACTTTGGAAATGTCTCTCGCGCAAGCTATTCATTTTAGAAAAAATGATATTAGAAACCTTAGTATCATTTTTGAAGACCTATCCATAGATACCCCACACATATGGGTTTGATGAAAAAAAAATTTTTGAGTTTCAGTTCTAAGTATGGGGCACCCCCAAAATTTATTACTTTTTTTTAAATTTTGTATGAAAACCTTAATGCGGTTCACATAATACATCTACTTACCAAGTTTCAACAGTATAGCTCTTATAGTTTCGGAAAAAAGTGGCTGTGACATACGGACGGACAGACGGACAGACGGACAGACGGACAGACGGACAGACGGACAGACGGACAGACGGACAGACAGACATGACGAATTTATAAGGGTTCCGTTTTTTTGCCATTCGGCTACGGAACCCTAAAAAGGACGAGGAGGCACTTCTCGTTTTTGAAAGAAGGATCCTAATATCGATCTACGGGTTGGCGCATTCGGTACAACCATGAATTATATAATATCTCTGATGAGCCTAACGTAGTCCAGCATTTGAAGATCGCGAGATTGCAGTTGGCTGGACACGTGCAATGCAGACCACCTAAAAAGCTCATGGTGTCACACCCAGATGGATGCAGAAGTGTTGCTCGGCCAAAGCTTCGATGGCTGGATGGTGTTGAGCAGGACGCAAAACGAATCGGCATATGGAATTGGAAAACGAGCGCTAACGATAGGGATAGGTGGCGAAATCTTCTTGAACAGGCTCGGGCCCACAAAGGGCTGTAGCGTGATGATGATGAAAACCTATAAAGTTAGTAATGCTTTTTAATAAATTGAAAAGTTTTTTCTATCACCTACTTATATTAACGTCCCTCTGAATCACGTAGGTAATATTGTATTTTTATGTCCGTGTTCAATTTCAATTTGTTTAAGTTAAAATCAATAAAATGTGTCCGAGGTAGATAATATAACGAAAATATTAATCTAGATTGATTCCGAGAAGTTCCTAATCTCTTTAAAATTAAAAGGTTTTATTAAGAAATCCATTGTTTTTGTGGCTCGTTGATTAATGTTCCTAAGTAGATATAGGTACCTACTTAAAAATTACGTTTGGCTGAATGACGTGCACCCTTTGCTCCAATGGAGGGAAAAAACCATTAAGCGTAGTCACCAGTCATGTGCGCAGAGACCTTGGCCATGAAAAATAAAATAGAGGTGGTTTTTTCCCAGTAACTTCTGGACAAGACATTTTTTTTCATTTTAATTGTCAGGCGATGATTATGCTATATATCAAGCGAAAAGTTTTTTCATCTCACCCGCTCGGAAAAGGCATTTTTAATGCCCAAAATGCGGGCGGAAAATGCTATTATATTCCCTAGGGCCCAAAAGAATTTTCTTTTCTCCCTAGGGCGGGAAAGTAGTATGAAAATCCTTTTCCGCCCTAGGGCCGCAAAGCATTTCCAAAAACGAACATGACGTACTCTCGTATTGCGTCTATAATGTCATGAAGACTTTTTTTTAATCACGCATACGGTCAGTAACGAAGTTCGACCTTAGAGTTTGTATAGGTACATAACTTTTTTATTTTTTACATTTTTCTTAGAATATCGATAAAAATAATAACTCCTATTTAGTTTTATGAAAAATAAAGGAAACTTAATTAAATTCATGATATTTACCCATTGTTTATCTAATTATTGTTATTTTTTTTAATTTTCTATTATCGTTGGTTCTTAGAAATTGACATTTCTGAACGCATTTAAAAAAAAGTAGAATAGAAAAAAGAATTTCTCAATTTTTCTCACAGAAAACAAAAGACACTAGAAGTAGCATGTGGGTGTTACCCGTGTCGCCACTAGTAGGGTAATTTACCTTACTTGCTCGACATGCACACTCAGTCGCTGTCAAAAATGCATACAATAAAGTGCTATAAAAAAAATATTAAAATGGCTCAATGCGCTGTATTAGTGTGTAAAAATCGTAGCAAGACCTATAATCGTTTACTTGGAGGGATAACTTACCATCGGTAACTTGAATTTTACTAGTTTTAAGTATAAATACGTGAAAAATTGTGTTAAATTTCTATAGGGCTTCAAGACATTTTAAAATGATCCTTAAAATAAGGACGTTACGGTTGATTTCACATTTACTAATAATTTTCTTCTAGAACGTTGTCATTCAACTTTCGCTACTCAGCCAGTACTGTATCATGTAACTATCGATAAAATATTATCGACTTTTATTAAAACGTTCCGCGTATTGCCGTATCTGTTCAGTGCAATCTCAAGAGTTAAGAAATTCACCACTACTGTTCGCACGCTTATCCATATTAGGAAAAAAATGGGTTTTCATTACGATAATAGGCTGTAAGAAGAAAATTAAGAATTAAAAATATTACTATTTCAGTTTCCCTAGGGAGCCATTTGTAAAAGAAAAATGGATCAAAGCTACTGGAAGGTTTAATTGGTTCCCTTCAAAAGCAAGTAGGTACAATCTGCTCCGATCATTTTTTGGAAGAGGATTTTATTGTTAAGAAAAGTGGTAATAAATAAATTAAAACTGGAGCAGAACCACGTAAAATTTTTTTTTAATTCATCGTCCACTGGTACGTCTATACACGTCACAAATTCAGTCATAACTAAGTAATTTACTCGCAAAAATATATAGAAAGTGTGACATGACATGATAAGCCTTTAGACGTCCACTGCTGGAGCCAGGTGAAGGCTTTTCTAAACTTACACCTCCACGTACGGGATATCTCTTGCCACTAGCAACTATCTTCAGATCGCAAGTTCTGTAGCCTGTCGTACGATGTGGTTCTTGTTGTGCCCTGCGCGGTTTTTACTTCAAAGTAAGTATAAGTACGTGTGGGGTATACGGCCCTCAGTTCTATGATAATTATAGCTTGGCCACTGCTATTTTAGCTAGCTATTGGGCTATGTTAATCACTTTGATATGGTCACGTAGATTCTTTCTAAATACGATTATTTCTTTATATTTGCTTAATAAATCGATAATCATTATTACAACAGCTATTACTTCCTGTACTTAGGTTGAAGTCTCCAAAAATGAAACATCTAATGTACAGTCAGAAGGCGAAACGCTAACAGGACGGAATTCATTAAATATTATATTATTAAATATTATTTATTCATTAAATATTATTTATTTTTTACCATAATGTGTTATTTTATGTGATTATGATGACTAGACGGAAATTAATTAAATTGGTTTTTTTCTGTACATATTAATATAACATTGCTTTTTATTTCAACTTTATCGATAATTTTACGATTCACGGTTAAGATGCATCACTACACTTTGACAGTTATCAAATATTGAAGTTTGTTCTTTGCCATTCAAATTTTAATCTTAACGTCATATAAACAGAGTTTCTCAAAAAAATCTTTATAAAACGAATCTACTACTGCCGATGCGGGCAATAGCGGAACTAAACATATTTGAAGTAAATTTTTGCAATATAAATTGTATAGCTGTGTTAATAAGGTTGACTTTAATGGAAATATATTTTAAAAATCACGTCATTTTTTTGACCAATCTAATGTGGAGGATTATGGTGTGCGTGACTTGTAAATATGTGAGTTTAGCGACACTGGTTTCCTAAGAAGATCGTCATCATGCTAACTCTATTAGCCAATATAAAGTCATTCCTTGCTCTGTGATTTTTCTTCTAATCGTGATCGATGATATTAATAATATCTTGTTTTTGTTTAGTAATAACATGATTGAAGATTTAAAGTGGATTTAATTAAGTGAGTGAAGTTATTGCAAAGTATTACTAAAGACAACATCTAACATACTCGCAATGCCGATCCAAGTGATCTTCTAGTAATTTTCCTCGCTGTGGTGAGATGAAAAATTTTGTGTTACGTACGGCCGCAAATTTTTTTGGGTCTCGTGTCTTTGAATGCCTCGCTCTGCTCAGGATTCTATATTTTGAACCCCTCGCTGCGCTCAGGGTTCAACCTTAGAATCCTTCGCCGCTCAGCATTCAAATTTGACACTCGGCCCAAAAATCCATTTTGCGGCCTTGCATAACAAATAACTATTATTCCAAGACTAGTAGTAGTATTATTTACATGGTCTGACGATGGAAGGGGAAGTTACTTTGACTGTACCTGCCCTGGAGTTACTAACATTACCTTATCAGTGTCTGGATTTATTTGATGTCCCTGAATGAATGGGCACATTGTAAATTACCTGGAATGGAAGCATATATATATATATATATTTCGACTAGCTGACCCGGCAAACGTTGTTTTGCCATTACGCATATTAAAAAAAAATAGCTTACGACCTTCTCTCAGACCTACCGAACCTACACAGAAAATTTCATAACAATCGGTCGAGCCATTTCGGAGGAGTTTGTATTAACAAAATTGATACGAGAATTTTTTTAATTTTTTTTTATAATTGATAGGCTTGCGCTTGACTACAACCAAGTCTGATGAACAGAAATGATAAGGTCTAGGATGGAGCGCGCTTGCCTAGAAAATTAAAACAAATACATTGACAAATTAAACAAATAGTATTGATTCAGTTTAGGATTTAAGGAGGATGTTATAATATTTTCATTCCTTTTCCAATCTTGGAATAAATGAACAAAAAGCTTTAAATTAAGTAGACATCCGTGTATGACGATCCTAAGTTGTACTTTTTGACCTTTTTCGCATCTCACCGGCTTTACACTTTTGTTCTGTTTATTTTACAAAACAAAAGTTCTTGCGGGAATCCCACCGGCGAACAGCAAACCGGACAGACAAGAAATAAACCAGAAAAAACTTTGACCCTATCCTGTCTGAGTACATCTGGCGTGAAACATTCCCAATGGATATCTAAAGGTTTAGGGTTTCGGCCTACCGAAACCTTGAAAGTTTTTGATCGCTTTGTATGTAAACCTATGGCTATCAGGCGATTGCGTAATAAAATGAAAATAAAAATCTTTATTTTTCACGTAAGCTTAATCTAAATTGCTCTTATGAAAAGTCAAACTCTATCGTCGAGTTCGGAAAGCAGGTTTACACCGATAGGAACTGGTAAGAAACTCGGCACTTGCTCTTTTCAAAAATGTCATTATTATTAAACAACTTTTCTTACATATTATGAAAATTATTACTTACATGATTTTTATGATATCTCGTGAAGAGACGGAAGCATTTCCCTTTCATTCCAAGAATAGTACAGACACAGAGTGGTACAGTAGCAGTATAGTAATAGTAAGTTTGCAAAGACAATACCTAACACCTCCGTAGTGCACCTAATACAGACAGGCACAACCCTTATTTGAAGTATTATGTAACAGCAGTTTGAGCTTTCAATAAAGTGTGAGCGGTGACATAAAGAACAAGGTGTTGTGTTCTTTCTTTTATAATTAAGGCTTTAAGAAGGCCGAATGACAGTTTACAGGGGGACGGAGCAGCCGCGTTCACACTGATTAACTTATTTTTATCTTATTTTATTTTATTTAATGCACATAATAATTACAAAATTATTGTAATTTTTATGTGCAAGAATTCATTAAAAAGCTTGCGCAGTTTTGCAGACAATTTTGAAAGTATGACAAAATTAGATGCTTTTTGGGATTTTTTTCTGAAAAAGGGTTTGAGAAAATTCATTTTCTTGTCAATAACGATTGTTCATTAAACCTTTATTTTCCGTTACATATTTTTTCTGTGAAGATTCGATGATCAGTTATTTAAACAATCTGACTTAACATACGCAAAATATCGTCCTACTTTTTGACCGTACATTTTTAAAAGCCTGACAGCCTTGACAAGTTAATACAGCTGATAAGAAAGCTGATTCTGGTGTTATGTAAGGCCATATACTGAACTACTTAATTTATAAAATATTCCTACTTGCAGACAAAGGACCTTTCCCAACTTAATCTAGATATCTAAAAATATCTATTACAGTTTAGATTGGCATTGACGCGGACGGGGTGAGAGGTGCTTTGTTCGCAGCTCGGCTCGGGTCAATATCCGTAACAATATTCATTACTGCAAACTAGCCGAATGTTAGTATGCAACACCTACCATATGAATAAATGAAAAAAAATATTAATATATATTTTTTTGTCTTTGTATAGCCTAAACTAGACTGCAAGAGTGTGTTAGTCGGGCTTTTAAAACCTTTGAGAAAATTATGGAGAGCTTTTATAAAATTTTCCTCGCCTTGTTGCCTTCACCGTTAGGTGTAACGTATATGTAGTTGGTCCAAAATATATAAATCTTACTTAAATATTTATTTTATAGCGGTAACAGAAATCCATCTTTGAATACCTATTTCAAGTGTCCAACTATCACGATTCAAGAGATACAGCTTGGTGACAGACGAACAGACGGACGGCGGAGTCTTCTTTATTGAGTCCCGTTTTTTACCCTTTGAATACTACAAATAAAAACAATAATCAAAATAACTCTATTTGAAGTAAATGGTCTACAAATGAGATCAAAAATGTAAATCGATTTTTTTGCCAGTAGATGTTCTGATACGGTGTTATTTAATGATGATTATTGACATTTTACTATTCCGCCATAAAATGCTAATTAATAGTTCTTAAAACGCGAATAGCCAGTTTATGAACGAATGTAGTGAAAATAGTTTATTACTTATAAAAATATTTTTAACCTAATTTAATTTCCTCGTAGCACCTTCGTAGCACTCCGTAGCTTATTGAAAAGATCTGAAAACAGGTTTTATTTATGAGTTTATTGAATCATTATTTTAAACTATACTACAGCAGTATTTTTAATGTTGATTTTAAATAAGTCTGCCTCCAAATTCAAAGTTCATAAGTACTTATCTATAAACTACCTACTTGTTGGTATTAATATCACGTAGCAAAGAAGATGTTTATGTCTCCTCTTTTCTGCATCGATTCCATCATAAATAGATACTAAATGTGTTTGAAGTTATCTGAGTACCTACTAAAGACATCCTATAGTCCGACAAGGCTGTCTTGGTACTTGTATGACATTGACAGGAGGGCGTAGTTGTAGTACTACAAAGGCTGCCAGCGATAAAAATCTCCTCAATTTAACGTCAATTTTAGTTAATAATAATAAGCAAAAACAACGCAACATTGTAGTTAATAATAATAAGCAAAAACAGCGATATGTTGACAGAGCGAACTATCAAACAGTATCACAAGATAGCGGCGTTAGTTCCGATATTGGCCCCGCGGCAATGTAGCCTTGTTGCAAGCTGTACCTCTTATTATATTAATTCTGACGTCATCACTGTGACGTCCCTGACAGGTCAAGATCCATCGCGTTGATGCAGTAACGTACAACACGCTATTTTAATGCACCTAGTACCATGATTTACCAATTCAATAGTTAATTACAGTCATCAGTGTCGTGTTTCTAATGAAAATATTGAATACACAAGAAAATCAAATTAATCAAATTATCTATTAGCGGTCGGATAACTGTGTCATGGTTTTTTAAAGAATTTTCACAGGTTTTTTTCCGTACTTACAACATACGACCGTTTGTATGATACTGTTTATTGTATATTTATATGTACGTTATAAAAAGTATCTTTGATGAATGAAATATTTAGGAGGTAAAAACATAATACTTGCAGTAATAATCGTTGTTGCATACCGCGATCCAGCACCTTTCACTTTATTGGACCAATCGTTGAAGTTCAGGGTCATACGCATTATACTACTTACATGCTTTATGTACATTGCCCGCCTTTGTCTGGCGAGCTACATTGCAAAAAAAATATTTTTGTCAGATTTAGACCCGGTTATGCTAAACATTGATAACTTGCTGTTTACTGAGCAATTAGTTTAATTAGTTAATATTTTTAAGTTTAGTTAACATTTTCGAAAATCCCATAAGTCATTTGCCAAAAGGTGACAGTATTACATTTAATGGTGACTATTTAATAACTATAAGTATTTCCTGTCTATTCATAAGTGCTGTAAATAAGGCCTATATGGAATAAATCATTTGAATTTTTAATTGGTCGAATTTTAGGGTCAAATTCCATTTAAGTGGTTAGCTATTTAAGTCTGTACGTATGCTTTATTTCCGTACGTTTTTATAAAATTTGTTTGTTCGTCTCTATCGTTAGTTTTGTGCCTGTTAATCTAAATAAGTTGTTACTCGCCAAAAAACTTACAATGTGTTATTAGTTCACAAACTGCGAAAAACCAAAAAATATAAATAACTACGATTTCTATGAAACTCTACTATCGATTGATCATGTCCTGTCATTGAGCAAAAAAGGGTTTAGTGAGAAATCCACTATTGGGATATACTTCGGCAAAAACAGATACCTAGTAACAACACGGAAGCTTGCCTAATCCATTTGGAGCAATTGAACAATCCGGTTGCTTGCTATAATTACTGTCCATATTGCTTGTAATTAAGCTTTGTCTTAGCTTTTCAAGGCCATACCAGTAAGACTTAATTCGTCAACTAGTTAATCTATGGCGCGAGGCTGCGAACTAATATCTATTTATAAAAAAAAAACTTTCTCAGAATTAATTAAAAAAAATTCGGTAAAACATAGTACAGTCGCGGAAAGAAAAGGTTCGTCGATTTTCAAATTGATTCGGTCAACGTATCACGAGCACATATTACGTTTTGAAACTATGTTACAGAATAGACTCGAGTTAGAGAAAATAAAGTTTAACTGTTCGTTAGTAAAGTTCAAAATTGTTCAGATCAAGGTAGTTTGACTATTTATCTTGTCAACAAGATTATTATGGATAAACTGCAACCTTCTTGTTAATTCAACCTGACATTATTATATCTGTTAAAACTACTGTCAATTGGTCAATATCAAATGTCATAATTTCAAACTATCATAATTTCTCCTAAATAACTAAGGTTTTAATGAGGTTTTAATACATTTTGGTAACACATTGACGGGATAGAAAAAAACAAGCAAAACCTTATTCGATAGCAAACGTCATATTTATTCAAATGTTAGCGGCGCTGTTTCTTGCACTGGAATGTTGGCATAATGGACTCTTGCAGTACTAGAGTGCAAACGAATATCGACACTAAGGTGACGAACCTTTTCATTCCGCGACTGTACTTACCAGATAAAGCCCCACCTAACGACAGCTCCGTGAGTGAAGCAACTTTTTTTTGTAGTGTGAGTGCGTATGCGTGAAAAATTGTGTAGCGACGGCTCGGGTTTGCCAATTTTGGCAATTTTTTTAACGTACTTTTGAAGTCGAGGGCTCCCTCTTGGAACTCTATGGTATTTGCCTGAATAAAATTAGATTCAAAGCAAATCTCACTAGTTTCGACGTTAATGATTTCTCTTTCAGTTCACCGGACGTAAACATGTATTAACTGGTAATGTTAAATGGAGTGCGTTTATCTGTTTTCGTTGCAATATCATATACGACGCACTGCACTACGCTCATCATCCTGAGACATTGGTGCCAATTCTGTTGTGCAAAATCTCTAAACTAAACTAATTTGACGCATCTAAAAATAGTGCTATCTTATGCTATGGGGAGTATATTGAAAAGGATGACACTATTTAAATAGGATCAAATTTTAAAAGTTTAGTTTAAGATCTTGCACAACAGAAATGCGACCAATGTGGTCGAATCTGTTGTGCAAAATTGCTAAACTAAACGAATTTGAAATAGTGCTATCCTTTCCCATAGAGAACAGTTTGAAAGGATAGCAGTATTTTAAATTAGTTTAGTTTAGAGCTTTTGTACAACTGAATTAGCGCCATTGTCTGGTTTTTCCCAGTGATCACGTCGACTACAGTGCGATTCAAACCCATTATGTCTGTAATACATTACTGATCAACTCCGCTATTGTCCATTGTAATGTCACCACTACAATTATTACAAAATATCTGGGTGACCGAGCTTTGCCAGAGAGGGAGGGCCAGCAGAGGGTGGTTGCCAATAGATGGCAGCAGGGTTCATATTTTTTTTTTATAAATTCGAGATTTTCTAAAAGTGAATCCTAGCTAGATCGATTTATCGCCCCCAAAACCCCCTGTATACTAAATTTCATGAAAATCGTTCGAGCCGTTTCCGAGATTCAGATTATATAGAAATATATATATATACAAGAATTGCTCGTTTAAAGGTACCTATTGGATTACAAAAAAGTTACTAGATATTTCGTATTTATTATAAAAGTTACTAGGTTTGTGCTTTGTTTGGAAGGTGTTGACTTATTACGTTATACACCAAAAAGAGGTCAATTACCTTTCGAAGCATGATTAAAGGTTTTTGAAGGTGCATTCAATGTCGACTATATCTGTCTCAGATCAGGATTAACAAGAAAAACTTATGGTTTTTTTCAATCTATAACTAATATCTAGATCAGCATAATAACAAGAACTGCCGCAATAAAAATCGTGATTCATCAAAAGTCTACCTACTGTATTGTATTATTGTATATTAATTAAACGTGCTACAATGTGGCTACTGACACGCGTGCGCACTGCAGAGCACGGAACCTTCGCACGTGGCCAACAGTTCGCAGATGGTTATCACTTATTATCAAACGGTCAAGATTGTTGACCTCGCTATAATGCGGAAGTATCATAGACTAAACTAAAATTATTATTATCTAAGGTGGTTCGACTAATTAGATTATCTGCACATTGTGGTCTATTCTGTTGTGCAAAATGTCTAAACTAATTGTGCCATCATTTTCCATCGGGAGCAGTTTGAAAAGGATAGCACTACTTTAAACTAGTTTAGTTAAGAGATTTTGCACAACAGAATCGACCACAAGGTTTATGGCAATTAATTATTCGCAAATAATAGACAATAGTGTGTTAAATCCACAAAATCGCTTATGTTTCATCCAATTCGGAAGGAGTGGGGCGCGTCTTCGTGGATTGAGTCTGTGGATTGAATCCACTATTCTTACATTATTTTCATAAAAATATTTGTCAAAAAGTCTCGTTCACCTCATACTCGTATCCGAAAGATCATTTTTTGCAGTTTTCCTGATTTGGTGTAATTGGGAACCAGTTAAAACCTAAATGATTTTTTTTTATCAAAGTTTTTATTTAAAAAATTGCCATAAGCCTGTAATGTATAATTAAGCTCCTGTTAGCGAAAAATTAAAAATATTGAATTTGGCAGGTAAATTTTACTCACCCACTGGAATAACAAAATTATGTACCTACCTACTTACAAAATGGTTATAAAATCAATTGTTATGGAACCGATAAACATGTAGCACTTCGGAATATTACGACTAGGTAGGTACCTATATCAAAGCAAAACGCTTTTAACGAACCTATACGTAAATAACAACCAAACGGTTTGAACAACGGACCTCAGATAATGAAAACGTCTTGTTAATTAGCAACATTCTTAATTAATCGCTAATTACATGCACGAACTACCTATTTCGTGGGCTCTTGCACTGCAACGTAGAAACAGATTTAAAAACAATGACGATTGTGTTGATTTACATAGATACAGATGTAATAAATAAACATGTACGAATTTAGTTCTGCTATAAGTAGTAATAAAATGTTTAGTCTCTATAATTCATGCCATGGCTATTTACCACCCTAGAAGCAAAGGTGTATCTCCAAGCGATTTAGCGTTCCAGTGCGATGCTGTGTAGAAACCGTTAGGAGTTAATTACTCCTTCCAAAATAGTGCGACATCTTTGGCTGCATTGTCACTTACCATCAGGTGACATCGCAATCAAGTTATAACTTGTAGATGTGTAAAAAAATTTGGTTGTCTGTAAAGTCGGTTTACTGACGATAGTTGAACGTGACAACGTCTTCTTTGTCGCTCGTTCCGCGCTCTCGCTTGCACTTCAAGCCTTACATGGAACGCTTCAGAGCGAGGTAACGCCGCATGAGCGAGGTAACGCCGGTAACGCCGCATGAGTCATGTTTTTTCGTGCGTCACGTCAAAAGTCTATCGTTCTAGTTTTTAACTTACGGGAAACTAGATTATAATTAGTTGTCGTAAACTTAGCTGATCTGAATGAAAAAAGCAGCAGCATATTTTGGGTGCTCTATTTGGATAAAACCAAATTTAGCTATTTTCATAATGATTCTAACGGCTTCGATAGTTTAATTCAATTTAACTTTAAAGTTTAAAGCGATACTTCTGCAGAGCCAAAGGAACTCTAGAATAAATAAATTAAAAACTCTTAACACAATGCGTTGGAACAAAGGTCATGATTAGATTATGAATTCTTATGCAACGCCGCGCCGCCCCGTCACAATATTATCACGACGTTGTTTTGAGAAGGGAGACCATCATAACAGAATGTTTGTGGACAATCCATAGAATAGAGATCAGCTATGACATTCTCGTAACGTTTACACACAATTAGTGATGTGAAGCAAGAAAAAGAAAAAAATTAACACGGAAAAATGAACTTTACGTTTATTTACTTAAAGTGTAAGATTGAATTATGTGATGTATTTCATCATTGGAATTACAATGCTCGACTTTGACGCGCTTAAGTAATTTCAATCACACTATTATCACAGTGTTATATCTTTAAACTGTGCTATTATCGACCAACATGGCGTTTTGAAATACATCCAGTTTTACGCTCTATGCCAATAAACGTAAAATTAATTTTTCAGTGTACGCAAAAAATGTTGTGTGTGATAATGATGCTGATGACGAAATCATAATAAATAAATAAATACAGACACCCTCGTGGTGCGCGTGACACATAATTGGTATGTCGATGGCGTGACATGATCGCCGCAAGCTCACACGCGGAAATTTTAATATTTAAATTGCAATGTCACATTAGCATTGTTTTATGCACTGAATTACACGACGTTATACATAGGATGTAAAATTAATATATGCACGATAATTATTATAAAAGTTAATCAAATTTAAATTATAAGAGCAATTACATTGGATTTAATTACTCGAATAAAATGCAGGTAGGTATTCATTACTTACCAACTTATTTTAAAATTCCTTAGTCACTTGATTGCAATTATTAATTAATGTTTTATTTTTATAATAAGGTCCACTTCCACGAAGCGACGGGCTAAATATTTACGTTTTTAAATCAGAGTCAACGTCTTTTTTGACGACTTCCTGGGTTAACGTGCTAATTCTGAGTTAACGCATTAAGGCTGGGTTGCTTGACTTGATTTTAACCGAAATGGCAGTCCGGACCTTAATCCGAAAGACGTAAGAATCAGGCCGCCATATTTAACTATAACGTTTCGGTTAAAGTCAAGTCAAGCAACCGAGCCTTACCCGTATTGGTTTAAATTAAAATTTTAAACACTATTGATAATGCAAGAATAAAACTTGACATAGGTACCTCAAATCAAATCAGAATCGTATTCAGAATTTTTATTACTGACGAACAAAATCACATTTTAAACGAATGATTTTAATCGTATCAGACCTTAATAAAAATGTTTTGCTTAAAATAGATAAGTTCCTACCATAAGTTAAAGCCTACAATCCACATTTTTCTTTATTCTGAGCAATCCACTAACGAAATGTGGGTTAACGCTCAATTTTAAAGTGAGTACTAATAACTATTAAATGCACAACAAAGTAAGTTTACACCACTGATAAGAAAACTCAGGATATGGGCATCTGAACGATTTACGTAATCCTTTTTAACCGACTTCAAAAAAAGGAGGTTCTGTATTCGACCCGTATGTTTGTTTGTATGTATGTATGTATGTATGTATGTATGTATGTATGTATGTATGCACCGACTTCAAAAACTAAGTAGGTAGGTAAGTATACCCAGATTTATTAGAAAATTATTTTTTTGCTTTTCAGTGGGTTGGTTATTTGAAGGCGGTTCCCTTTTTTAAAAAAAGAAATAGAATTATCATGTGTTTAAATGGGATTTTTTTTCGTACAAGCAAACAGTAGCGACAACTGTCATATTAATTCTATAGGTGGCTGCTGAGCGAACGCTTGACCGTGACCTTGCTGCTGGTGGCAAAACAAGCATTTTTGGCACCGATGAACTGGCGTCATCTTTTCGCGCCGTCTGTCACGTCCAGGGTATAGATATTCCAATCCACCAAAACGCACCCCAATCACTGTTTCATTCGATTCGCATGGAGTTTGACAGAGTGGGGCGCGTCATCGTGGATTGAAATATCTATACATGGCTATCGTTAAGTCATTCCTTGCTCTGTGGTTAAAGCTCAATTTTGACGTGAAAAACAATAACTATAAAATGCAAAACAAAGTAACTTCACCCAGACAGCGCAGGGTAAGTGCGGCTAATCGATTGCGAAGGCTTTCAGATGCCCCAACGACCGTGGCCCAGTTTGTGACACTGACACATGCGGTTATTTGCGTGACTATCTGATATTGTTGCCCTGAGTTGTTGCCATTGTCTGACCGACAGCATGCCGCGCATTCATAATAATATAATGATACAGTTACCGATTATAACATTATTAGCTGGATTATTATTATTAGCTGGATTAATTTGTAGAGTTTAAAGGTACTTATTGAATGCATGATAAAGAAATGTAACGGTTTTTTACTCGATGACTGAAAGGTATAATGTTTTTTGGGTTCATGTATGTATGTATGATATGTGAGTTTCTTTATTCTAACATAACTTCTGAAGAGATTTGGAGTTTGGACACTTCATTTCGAGTAACACAGGCTATTATGTGCTCTGTGGTAGTTTCTGATTACTGAACTTTGATGAACTTTTTTAAAACCTTGCTTTCCCAAGGGAACGCAGGCGGAAGCTCTGAGTATGAATTTACCAAATAGAAGTCAACTTCTACAAGTTTTCGTGCTAACTCGTTACTCGCTTAGCTTTATAACAACTTTTTGACCCCCCCCCCCCCCCCTTAAACTAGGCTCGTACGTTTTTTTTAGTACTTTACTTTATTTAAATTAAAAAAATTAAAATACCCGAGCAAGGTTTTAAGTCAAAAATGTGGCTATTTAGACTCAATTAACTTTTAATATAAGCAAATATTTCTTAAAAGGTAAAACGTGCGAGTATAGTACTTCATAGTATCTGCAACATATCCAAAAATTATGAAAATCGGACTACATATACGGATAGGAAAACGTTATCGCTTTTTGTATGAAAGCTTCCAGGTAAACAATCCTCGAAGTTCATCCAGAGAGCGTCCGTGTGAACTGGGCTTGCGTTCGGAACCTCACACGCTTTTCAGCTGAGTGGGCGAGACGTGCGCTACTTTGTCAATGACCTATTTATAACCCGTTCGCAGAACCTTTGCCGGTGACTTCCCCTCTCGCATCATACAACCCGCGCTCGTGTTATTAACAGGTCCGCGCGGGTGGCGTATACCTACCTGTTGTTCGGTATTGGCAGTTTTCCGGGTACGGACAACAACTTGTAACATATACATAGAATACATGTCAGCCATAAAGCTCATCGATCTCACTTAAAAATAATAAAAAAGATTAGTCTGGTTGCACTATTGTTAGAATGGAGATAGCTACTTAATTTGTAACACAACAAAACCCGGCTGAGTTTGTTGTGGGCTTCTTCTCAGTGCAGGGCGCGTTTGAACCCTCGTAAACTTAGTTTTAAGTCGACTTGTAATTATTACCATACATATGCGACAAATATCATATTGCCGTTTTACAAGAGCCTGTACGTTAGGCCTATGTGAAATAAAGATATTTTGAGTTTGAGTTTAACCGAGTGCTTACCTAGTTTTTTGAGTTAACTTACCTACTAAGTATACCATATAGTATATATTATATAGTATAGAAAAATTATAGTTAACAGAAAGTTTTACACCATGGGAAAAAACGTTATTTTAGTTTACTTAATTAAGTATATTCATTCCCGCTATAAACACATATTTTATGCAAATTTCAAGATTTATTATTTATGCAATAAAAGTGTTCCAAGTTCGTAGCGTTTCAATAGAAGGTCATGTTTGGACCTATAATATTTTACCGATTACACCTTAGCATAGGTATACTTATTACTTTAACGTCGTAATTTTTGTCCCCTAAATTGTGACCTTTAACAATAAATCTGTTTGCCACGTGCCACGGCCAAGTGACTGATAGTGTAATTAAGTAAATAACTTTGTTTTGTCAAATACCTAAGTATTTAAGTAGGTACTTGAGGTAGGGAATTGACGTAGGTACGTCATACCAGAATTTGGATACTATTCTACTATCCATTACATAGACCTAAGATTTAAACACAAAATTACTTTTGGTAACATAGAAGTAGAATGACAGACACCCACCTAACTAAGTAAGTACTTCTAAATGATTAATTTTCGAACGCTTTTTATAATATTTAGGTGCCTACTTAAAGAAGACATCACAATTCACATTTGTGTTATCTACTGCTGTCGTCTAAAACTATTAAATCGATTTGACTGAAATTTGAAATAGAAATAGGTCATAAAAATGCATTATCGAAATTAGTAAAGTATTCACGAAGTTATGCACGTATGCATGTCGATTGTCGAAGCGATTAAAAGTATCTAAAAGATGCCTCTACAAGGTGTAAACTGTTTACCTTGAAATAACCTAATAATATATGAATGACAGGAAACATGGGCACCGAAATGCCGTAGGTATTCACAATTCCACACCAATCTTTAACTTACCGAAATTAATTACCTATCCTGTCCAGATTTGCCCTATCCAGCATATTGGCATTTGGCATAAGCTTAAAGCTCTACCTCCATGCCCTTCTTTAACCAGGTTAAATCCGGATAAGATTTTTTATTTTTTATGAGTTGGTAGGTACGCATTTTTAGTTTCGTTTCGCATATTAGTACCTAAGCATTGAGTCAGGTCGCTTCATTTCGTGTGGACCGACTTCTGCGATTTGATACATCTGTCGATTTTTTAATGCTAAACGAAAAGAGTAATGATTTATATGATATTATGATCATAGTGCCAATGAATGATAGGTTATTTGTTTCGGCCGTAAGAAAACAACTGTTATTTGTTATGCAAGGCCGCAAAATGGATTTTTGGGCTGAGTGTCAAAGGACACGAGACCCAAAAAAATTTGCGGCCGTAGGTACTTAAAACAAAATTTTTCATCTCACCACAGCGAGGAAAATTACTAGAAGAACACTTGGATCGGCATTGCGATGGGTCTTTAGTAATACTCTGCAATAACTTCACTCACTTAATTAAATCCACCTTAAATCATCACTCATCTTATTATACAAAACAGCAATGAATAAGAACAAGATATCCTATACCTTTAAACGAGCAATTCTTGTATATATGTATATATATATATATATTTCTATATAATCTGAATCTCGAAAACGGCTCGAACGATTTTCATGAAATTAAGTATACAGGGGGTTTTGGGGGCGATAAATCGATCTAGCTAGGATTCACTTTTAGAAAATGTCGAATTTACCAAAAAAAATATGAACCCCGCTGCCATCTATTGGCAACCGAGCAAAGCTCGGTCACCCAGATATTTATTATTTATCACGATTAGAAAAAAAATGAGATAGGTACTTTTTTCTCTCAGACTACATTCAAGTGTTTTTTCTCTACTTTTATTTTGGATGCGTTCAGAAATCGCCCGCATTTTGGGCATTAAAAATCTCCTTTCCGAGTGGGTGAGATGAAAAGGGGTTTTAGCTTACTTGAATAAGTTTTAATAGTTCCCTACTGTATCCGGAAGCGGAACTAGGTAGTATGAAACAATTAAATGACAAACCTCTGAACACTTTTATTGGTCTCACTACCTACGACCGACCCTAACCTCCGTACCATTGCGTTCTCGTACAAACGTCGTATTATTTTAATTCAGGAAATAATACTGAAATGTCTGAGCTGTGAGGTTAACTGATTGTTATACTTTTTTGCTTAAAACTGTTGAAAGCAAAACGAAGAAGAATTAAATCTAAATAATTTTCGCATAGAGGCTTAAAAATAAAAAGGCATTAGAAAATGTAAGTAGTATTTTGTAAAAAGGCATCAGAAAATGTAAGTAGTATTTTGTACTTGTTTTTTGGAACGAAGTTCCTTATCGCGCGTTGCGAAAGGGGGCTAGACGGAAAAAAAATTGTAACAACACTCTTTGCTATAGTACGCTATTGTAAGTCGTGCGGCGTGCGCATGTTTCTCTGTCTGTCTGTCTCTCTCTCTCTCTCTCATAGAAAGCGAGCCAGATATACTTCGTTCCATCCGGGTGTCCCTTGACACATCTCAAGTTTTTTTTGCACTTTTTACCGACCAAAAAAACAGGAATTGAAGTACTTAGGTATTAATGTCAAGTTAAGCTGCAATTTACAAACGAAAGGACCTTTAAAACTACTGCTTTTACACTTACAATCAACCTACGTTACTGGGTTTTACCATCATTAAATTAAAAACTGTTAATTTTTCTCAAAGTCCATACAGTAAGTAATATACTACCAAAGAATTCTATTAATCTCCATTTTTGACGGATACTTTTAAGCTGTATCTACCGATTAATTTGTTTTGCTATAATCCGCTACTTGAAAAGATTATATTGTATGGTACAATATGCAGGAACACTGCCTACTTGAAACACCACACACAATTTTCCAACACTTTCTTCGACGTACGTTTCGTCCCGACACCGGGACATCCTCAGGAGACGTTGGCTTCACAATGCGAAATCGTAGAGAGTCTTTTAAATAGGATACTTTTAAAGTTCTACGTAATTTTCCAATTCATGTAATTTACTCCAGACTCTTTTTGCAAGTTTGTCAGTTTGTGTTATTGTGGAGTGATGCAGTAGTTTATAAAATATTCTTCCTCGAATTGATTGAACTGATTAATTATCGGTTTGAAGTGCACTGTAGCTGGAGAAAATACGAGGATAATGAGCGCAATGCATTGCAATACGTATGACACTGCACTGCAAGTCCCGGGACGCACTGCATATATGAAATGGACAGGTGCACCACTTAGTCTTGTATAAAAAATCACAATGATTTATTTATTTCATATAGACCTTACTTGTCTAACCGTCTAACTAATTCATGTCTACAAATAAATTAAGACTAAAAATATTTACAAAATGTACACACCGTCCAAATGCTCGCTTAATGGCATGGTGCCCAAAACACTGGCGCTATTGCCTCGCTGTATAGCTAGGCTTAGCCGTTGGGCTAAGTTATTACTTGTTGCCTCTTATGGTCATTGAAATATGATTATCGGTTAGGTATGCGTAATATTGGTAGGTAATAACTATTTTACGACTTGCGAAGTAAACGAAGAAACACGAAGTGTAGGAGTACGAGATTGCCTAAGCAACCTTTTTTAGGTTATTGTTACACCTATTAATCTAAGCTTGAAAATTGCCTTCAAAATCGGATATAATAATATGCAAATCTACTTCGCGCAGCAATAGCATGTCTAATAGCTACACCCAAGGTAAAATCAATCAGGTAGGTCCTACTTCCGCATTTATTTATAAATATGTCATTATTATAAGATATAGTATTGTCCAACAATATAACCAATCAGGTTTAAGGGAGTGCCTACCTTTTTGAATTGTCACCTCCGAACAAGGCTCAGTAAAATTCAAAAATCTGCTGAAAACCGGGAAAAGTCTTCCTAATAAAACTGAAAATTAAGTCAATAATCACATAAGCCTAAAAAAACACCTGAGTAACACTGACACACCTAAGTAAACTATTGCTCCTTTCGGTATCCGCATAAAAAAAATCATCCTTACGTTTTTTCATTTACTTCAGCTAGTGTAGGTGAAGGCTAAAGCTAGTGTAGATACTTAAATTTTACCAATTCATAAGTTTTAAAAACTACAAGGTTTGTTATTTCCTAATATTCCTTAATCTGTACCTATGTAAAAAAATGGCAGTAGTCTAATTTTCATAAGTTACTATCTAAGTACTTAAATATACCTATGTGGTAAATGGGTAGGTATGTACCTACCTACACATTTTCTACATACCGTAGCCATACTTATCTAAGTACTAACGACTATTAGTACCTACTTTACCTACTAAACTATAAGTTAATCTAAGAGAAATAAATAAAATAGTTGGTACCACAGACTTTATTTAATGTAGTCTGAGGTTGGTACCTGAGTTTTCCTATGTACTATGGCCATAAAAACTGAGGTAATTCTACCGGTAGTGGTTTATTCCAGTAATAAACCTTTGGCGATTGATACCTAAAATCTACGTCAGACAATGGTGTTAATATTCATGTCACTATTGGCGCTGCACTACAGGACACACAAACGGATATTGATTAAAGTCATGGAATTCAAAAAACTCAATAGATAAGTTTAATTTGAATCCTTTTACAGGATTCCTTCTAGAACTAATTTCCTATATACATTGTAGCCTCGTTACAATCATCAGGGCGATCGGCTAAAAATGTATCAGTCATAGAGCTGCATCAAAGTCAAAACGTGATTTTCAATTGTTTTGATTGGTCGAAACCTCAGAAACCCATGTTTTGACATTACTGCAGTTTTATAACGATTGATACATTTTTAGCCGATCGCCCTACAGAGCGAAACAATTTTGACATTTTTGGAATTTCGAGCTAAGGTTTTTGTAAGGAAACGCATTGTAGCAGGATCATGGCTTACGGAAAAAAATTGCGGGAATGACAATATTATCTTCATATTTGCTTGAAAATGTGTCCAGTAAAGAAAATTACTCCGAGAATCGCCTATTTTGTGTTTCTAACTCGATCCTCGGGCTAAAAATAAATTATCTATGTAACCTTTATATTAAGAAATTATGTTTATTTTTAAGTTATTATGTTAAATAGTTAAGTACACCACATAAAAACTTATACTGATCTGTGTAGTACACTATACAATAAACTGTGAATAGGAACACTAAACATTTATTTCTAAGTAGGTACTCATAAACAAATTAATTACATCTCAGTGGCATGATTCATCCATGATCTCAGATTAATAAATCATTCTCCTAGGTTTCTAGGTTTGCAATATCAGAGTTAAATAATGCCTCAAACGTGGCAGCTATTTATCATACTATCGATTAAAAAAAACACAAACAAGGAAATAAGTAAGTACAGGTTTATTTTCATTGCAGAATAATTGCCAAATCTGACCTTAAGGCCGATGATCCGCGACGGGTTCCTAAATTAAAAGTAAGCCAAACATAAACATTCACTAGTGAAGTTGTAATTTTACCTCCTCGAATAAGTTCAAGGCCACAGCTACCCGCCATATCGCGACTACAGACGTTTACAAGCTCTTTTTAGGGTTCCGTAGCTCAAATGGAAAAAGCAGAATCTATAAAGGATTATGCGTGTGTGCAGTCTGCCCTCACTCACCAACGCTTCTTTCCGTGTGTCACACAGCTTCAAATTCAATGTTAAAAGTAAACATGAATAATTTCTTGAATCCAAATACGGAAGTGTAATATAATTAAATAAATAATGAACATAAGTATCACTTTTTGTGACAAATAATGCATTATTTATAATTTTAAACTAGTAGTACAGTTCGTTCGTAGTTTTAGTTCATTTCTGAAAATACTAAGCCTAAAACTATTACTAAATACTGCCTACAGGTAAATGTTCATATGACGTATCTAAAAAGTCTTACAATAATTTGACAAATAGGTATAAATAGGTAATTGTGTGAGAAAACATGTTATGAGTGACAACTACAATGTATACTAATCATACTACTTGTTTACAAACTTATTTTTAATACGGAACCCTCTTCATGGTTTTTAAAGTCGCACTTGTCCAGTTTTTTATTTAGGTTCGCGACAAACGACAAGAGAATCAATCGAGCGCGAAGTTATTTCATTTAGTTTTTATTCGCCGGTACCTGCCGGCTTTTAGTTTAATGACTTGCAGATGATGTCTATTTATTCACAACAACAATTGCTTCCAAGTAATTCTCGACGGTCAATCTTTAAATGAATAAAAAATAAATAGATCCTTGCCATGATATACCCACGTACCTAAGTAATTTTAAAGTTTAGAGTGTTTGCAGTGAGTTTTTCATTTCTTAACAGTACCTAGTATTGTTGCCCTTTCTGTTGTTTACACAAGAAGAAGAAGTTTACAACACGAAAATGTGACCATTACCACACTTTAACGCTCATCAGCCATGCCAGCAAAATTCTGCTCTACATTTTAAATAACCGTATCTGATACTATCTGGATTGGCAGATCCCGAAAGAGCAGACGTGTTTCATCAAAGGGAAAGGCACCCGCAAAAAAATTTTAAACATACGGCAACTAGTGGAAAAGGCTTACAAATTTAACATACCAAAGGTCATGTGCTTCATCGACTATAGTAAGGCTTTCGACTGTGTCGACTGGAACTTTTTATGGAAGTTTCTTTTAGAATTGGGCGTATCACAACATCTTGTAATGCTACTCAAGACACTATACCACGACAATGAAGGAATCGTAAGGATAGATGAGACAACCTCCAAACCCTTCAATTTTGGTAAAGGTGTAAGGACAAGGGTGCTTTCTCCCGTCCTTTTGAATATCTACGGAGAATACATTATGAGTCGAACGCTCGAAGACTGGGAAGGTGACGTCAGTATCGGTGGAGTAACAGTGACCAATTTAAGATACGCTGATGACACGACGCTCTTAACGACGACGTTAATTTTAAACATATAGGGCAACTAGTGGAAAAGCCATGTGCTTCGTCGACTGTAGTAAGGCTTTCGGCTGTGTCGACTGGGACTTTTTATGGAAGTTTCTTTTAGAATTGGGCGTATCACAACATCTTGTAACGCTACTCAAGACACTATACCACAACAATGAAGGAATCGTAAGGATAGATGTGACAATCTCCAAACCCTTCAAATTTGGTAAAGGTGTAAGACAAGGGTGTGTGCTTTCTCCCGTCCTATTTAATATCTACGGAGATTACATTATGAGGCGAACGCTCGAAGACTGGGAAGGTGGCGTCAGTATCGGCGCGGTGGAGTAAAACTGACCAATTTAAGATACGCTGATGACACGACGCTCTTAGCAGCAACTGATGCTGAGATGGCTTCTCTGTTCAGCAGGATGGAGGAAATTAACAAAGACATGGGTCGTTCCATAAACAGATCTAAGACGAATTATGGTTATAACACTGGGTCGTGTGAGGTCGAAATTCGAAGGCGGAATGGCCAAGAATGGTATTGTCTGAGCTGCATAAGACTTGGAGGGCAGACACATTTCTATTAACACAAAAGTGTGTCTTGTCCGAGCACTTGTCTTCACGATTTTTCTGTACCCTATTAAATCTAATAAATAAACGTTTACCCCTTATTTCTACTGACAGCATGGTGGACATGAGACTTTATAATATTATTGTTAGACACTAGTGGCCATGTAACTCTATCATTAGTTCTCAAGTGGGTCAGTGCTGCAGTTACATGTCAGAAGCTAACTTATTGTTTAGTTACGACGCTTGAACTACGAGTACGTTCAAGCTCGCATGAAGCTAAAGGATTTATTCGATGCTGGTAAAGAGTTCTGACTTCTAATACCCCAAGGAAATGAAAATAAAAACCTGTATTTTTCACATAAACCTAACTTACAGGCTCATAAGAAAACTCAAAACTCTTCCGCCGAGTTCGGAAAGCAGGTCTGCAACGAGAAGAGCTGACAAGAAACTCTTAATTAAAATAGAGCTTTACCTGTAGAATTATATATACAAACGACCACAAAATATGAGTAGGTACGAGAGGTCAAAGATAGAGAGGCTATGTAGGTAAACCATAAGGTGACAAAGTTTTACTTTTTAAACATATTTACTTTCGCAAGCGTAGGTATAGGTTACTAACTTTTTACTTACGAGTACTCAGTTGGTTTATCTTATATACCTATACCTACTTAGTTGGTTGTATACCTACTTAGTTGGTTGTAAATTATAATCTTAAATTCCGAAAGTTGTGAGATTCCCCTGTAAGGCTGTAGTGGTTGAAACAGTAAGATGATTGATTGTCAATTAACCTGAATTACTATTACGTCATTAAACTAACTGATGCTGCCAAGACAAAAGAGTTAAAACAGAATTCGGGTCTTTATTACTACAATTTTATAAAGTTACAAAAGTAGGTATACACCAAATTACAGCTCAATCCAATTCCAACAACTAATTGAATTCATAAGCTAAACAAACAAGGGTAGGTTTTTACAATAACATTTCTAATACGTTCCACGGGAAAGTCGCTATTAGGGTAAGCCGATTTAGCCGGTAGGTAATCCTTTTAGCAAAAAAGTTTTCAGGACCAAAGGATTTACCAAAACAAATCCGAACATACTCGTTTCCATAACAAGGGCTTTATAAAATTTAATTCTAGCAAGGAAATATTTAGTATAAAATAATAAATAAATGGAAATATTATATTTCCATTTAGATTTTGTTTTATAATTCGCCAACAGAAAACATCTGTATAAACACAGCGTTATAGAAGAACTAGCTGACCCGGCAAACTTCGTTTTGCCTGTTATTTTTTTCACATCATATGTGTATGAAAAATAACTCACGAGTCACGACGTATTCTCAGATTTACTGAATGAGTTAAATTCAAAGGTACAGGCTCTTATAAAAGGTCAATTAGATATTTGTCATAATATCCGCTCTACTACCTATATTAATAGGTACAACTGTAACGGGTCACGTTCCGTACATTGAAGATGTTTCGAAATTTTTTGTTGCAGAGCACTCTTTAGTCGATACTGAAGCCAAAACTGTAATTTGTTTAATTTTTGTCTGTTTGTCTGTCTGTCTCTCTATTTCACGGCCACACATCACGGCTAATCCACTGGATGGATTAAAATGAAATTTGGCATGATGTGAGTTTATATACCGAAGTAGGACATTGGATACTTTTTATTCCGAAATTCAGCATGGTTTCCCTGGAAGACGACATCAAAGTCAAAATGTGTATTAAGTTATAATTCATTAACTCGCGGTCAGATTTCATTCATTCTTTTTTGTTCGAAAGTAGGTACTTCATAGATTGTCTCTGAAATATTTAAAGTTTATCAGTTTTGCAGTTCAGAAATTACAGACATACAAACCCTCAGTGTAAGTCAAGTCATGCCGCGATATTACTTATAGCGCCATCTCTAAAATTAATGTGGTACCTTCCAAGGCCAATGCAATCTTCTTCGTCACCTATCCGTTATCCGAGTCGGGGTGCCCCAAGTCCCGAGCTCGCTTCGCTCGCTCAAGATCCTAAGTGGTTGTGTCAAAAATTTAATACTACAAATAACATATTTAAAAAGTTCTGTGGCCTATTTTTTTTTGTCGGTTCAACAAAATATATTTGTGGTATTCCATCTCGTCCTACTATATCTCCCGAAAGTCATCCTTACTCCGATAAAAGACTTCCCGATTTATACTGACCGCCATATAGATTGATTTTTGAAAAGCTCAAAAACACTGCGTTACCTCGTAATGCGAATGGTATTGTTGTAATCAGGGACCAAACCTCTACCAAATACAACACCTTTCTCCCCCGAACTCCTGCCAAAGGAAAGTAAATCCAACCGCGATTTACCAAGTTTCATCAGTACTAACAAATATCTGTAAGAAGTTTGGTGAATCGGCTTTAAACAACTCCAAACAATTGCGCTAAATCGTTAGTCGGTTGCATTTATGTTCAGCTGAAAGAAGCCTCGGTACCCATCTCGCAGAAAGCTTCGAAGCCCCAATTCATTATGAATTATATTTCAAGTTCGTTCATAGGATACACCTATGATTTCAGCTATTTATCTGATTTTCGATCAACGGCCCCGAGTATGAAATCCCAAATATTTCCGACGTTATTCTCAGTACTCGAAGCTGATGGCCGTCCAGCTCGTGGGCCATCAATTCTTCTGACCATTTTTTAACGATTGTATACGATAGAGCAGATCCTACTTCTTTGTCATTCTGTTTCAGCGTTAATCCTTTCTTGAACAAATACTTGGCATCGATGTAATTCGACGATTTTCTCCCAAACTAACAATCGGTATTATAACGTTATTTGCATATCAAATAAATTAAATAGACCAAAGAGGACCATCATACTCCGGCTACAAATTTCGAAACAAACTTGTCAGAGGTGCTGACGTGACAGCAATGAAATGTTTACTTAGCAACGCCATTAAATAAATTTATTTATTTTATTTTCAATTAGAAAATACTCGATAATCCTAAGTCTCCACGTATAAGTCCTCGACTCGGATCGATTATTTTTTTACGCTCTTTCATTTGATGTGCGATTCGTTCGATTCCACCATACACCGGTACCGGTACACCTTGGTTTTTGTATGGGAAAATTAAATCGGCCAGGGCCAGGGTTCTTCAGCATTTTGGGAGATCAAATATAGATAACAACCCACTCCCCGACCCAGAGATCACACCCCGAAAGTTTCACAACGATCGATCGAGCCGTTTAGGAGGAGTTTGGCTACAAAGAAAATCGAGAGAATTTTATATATTAGATTAACTTTTATCCCCTCTCCTAAGGGAACCATGCTGAATTTCGGGATAAAAAGTATCCTATGTCCTTCCTCGTAGTATGAACTCAAGTCATACCAAGTTTCATTGGAATTCATTCAGTAGTTTCGACGTGATGCGCGGCCGTGATACAGAAAGACAGACAGACAGACAGACAGACAGACAGACAGACAGACAAAACTGAAAAAAAATACAGTTTTGGGTTCAGAACCGATTTTAGAGTGCCCTCGAAAAAAAATTTTCAAAATATCTTTAATGTACAGAATTTGACCTGTTACAGATTTATTATAAGTATAGATAATAGAATATCTTTAAACTGTGGTATAAATGCTGTAAGAAGCTAACCACCACTTAGCTCAGAGTTCTATCTAAGTCCCGAAGCAAAAAATACCACTACCACACTATTGCAACACCACACAAAATTTTTACACTAGGTATCTCGACTCACGTTTTGCGCCGACACCGAAGATTCCTAGGAAGTATTGACTTGACAAATTACAATGCCAAATTGCATTGCCCTCGTGTCTCTGCTTCCGTATCCAGATTTTTAGATCATGCCTAGTTTCATCACGTGTGGCAGCAGAAGCAAGCGCCTCCAACAACCACAGTTACAAACATAATTAACACAAGGTCTGATATCGTCATAATTAACCTTGTTGTTTGTTTGTTTCAGAATAAACAAAGATGTTCCACGGAGGCATTCTGAGCAAGTTGAAGAACTTCTACAAGTGGTACGTGCTGGGTTTGGTGTCCGTCGGCTACATTCTGGGAGAACTTGGACATTATCTCATCGGTAACTATCCCTTATAACATTGCTTCTTTTAGAATATTATATCCACTTTGAACATTGCTATGTTTTTTCTTGATTTTCGTTTTTGTATTATGTAGTTCAACCCTTGAAGACGCGTCCCCCTCCTTCCTTACTCCTTACGAATCGTAACATTATGCGATTGTGAAGGAGTGGTTACGTCTTCGTGGGTTGAATCGCCTATTAAATCCCTCCGCTGCGCTGGGGACAGGTCACCTCTCAGAATAAAAGGTGTTGGGCAATAGCCCACTAAGCTGGGCAAATGCTTGATAGATGTTAGATGACAAACGAAAAGTCAAGCCCGGGATTTGAACAACAGACCCCGTTATGACAGACGAAGGTTGTCAATGGTTATAGGATTGTTAAAAGGCACAATTATTAGTTTTATTTATTGGTCATAGACCTACCACAGTGAAACACAAAAATTCTAGGGATACCTTCTTACACAGAAATTAGCCTAGAAGCAAGCTTAGGCTACCATCGTTTTCTAAGCATGGAGTAGTGTCCAAAATTTCGTCGTTTAAGGTGAATACCAAACTTTACGTTTGCTACCATGTTGGTACCGCGACCTCGAGTTGGTGACACAACAGAGTGAGGGGCGAATTCCTATACGCATTGCATTCGTGACTTGCGGACATACTTAATTTAGGTAATAAGTGTCTAAGGTAAATCGGAAGGACATCTTAAACAATGGTATAGCGAATCTGCATTTAATGTGTCTTATCTCTTTCACAATCGTCGGTAAAATGCGGAAAGAGTTGACAGTAAACACTTGCCTTTGGAATTAGTAATATCCCCTAAAAAATGAGAATATCCCTTTTCACAGGTGCCATTGGTAAAATGGATAGTATTATTTTAGACGCTCTACATTCAGAGGCTCTAAAACAGAATCACTACCGTTATCCTTATAATTAGGTACCCATTTTCGTTCGTTTATATTACTAGCTGTTGCCCGCGGCTCCATACCCGCGTGAATTTCGGTTTTTCGCTAATCCCGTGGGAACGATGGATTTTTCCGGTATAAAAAGTAGCCTGTGTTAATCCGGGTTATATATGTTCCAAATTGGTTCAATAGTTGCGGATTGAAAGAGTAACAAAGAGCCATACTTACAAACTTTCGCGTTTAATAAACGTTTAATAAATAAGTACAAGTGAGTGTCTCATTAAATGCCCTGTAATTCCGTCGGCTAGGTACATCACTGTTCTTCAACTAAGCTTTACGGCAGAATATCTGATGACACCACGATGATGCTAATCCGGGTAGACTCTGCAGAAAACTCCTACCACCAGATGAAACTAAAGTGATTGGTTGCAGGCACCACATCGAAGGTGACAGCGGAAGACCTCCACTACGGCGACAAGTCATGTCAGCTGAACGCGACGCATCTACGCCTCAGCGAACTGCCCGTCGTTTGCGAGAAAGTTAACTCAAGCGATATGTAAGGTTTTAAGTTTTATTCTTTTTTTTATACTATATAGGCTAGCGCTTGACTGTGATCACACCTGATGGAAAGTGATGATACAGTCTAAGGTGGAACGCGCTTGCCTAGAAGATGCTTATTCACTCTTGATTTGAAGGCACCCGGGTTGTAAGTGGCAGGAAAGACACTGCCTGGGAGTGTATTCCAGGCCTTTGCAGTGCGTATCAGGAACGAGGAACCAAACCGCTTCGTACGCGTCGTTGGTACGTCAACTATGTATGGGTGGAAGCACGGTGGAAGCCTTTACGATGCCTTGCCGTTCTATGGTAGAAAGGTGATCCTATAAATAGACGTATATAGCCTGGACAGGGCGAACGGCGCAAAAACATGTCGCCAACTTATCGGTGCCGAAAACGCTTGTTTACCACCAACAGTGGTCACGCTGTAGTTCGCTCAGCAGCCACCTATAGACTTTTGAGAGATGGCGCTACTGTTTGCTTGTATGTAAAAGGTTTACGTAAATCGTTCGGATGCCCATATCCTGAGATTTCTTATCGGTGAGCATCCACATATAGAATTTTGGCAGATGGCACAAGTTACTGTTTGTTTCAACGAAAAAGGTTTACGTAAATCGTTTGGATGCCCATATCCTGAGGTTTCTTATCGGTGAATGCGGAACAGTTATTTCAATTTTTCGTTACGCTATAAAAAATTTCTATGCTTTTTTCCGTGCATTACTTAAGTACTTGAAATAAGAATAATGTACTTAATAAATAATTATGCACGTTGCACATATAAATATAATTAAAATATTATATTAAAAGCGTGCTGTAACAGGTTGGGTGGCTTTATTTCCTGATTGTATAAAATTAAAAAATGCTCGGTTCATATAAGAGAACTTATAGACATCAATCGTAGCTGTAGGTATATACTTATTTAACATGTAAATAATATTATGTAAACATGAATGATTCTGTGATGAACTGTCATAATATGACCACTCCGCAATTTTAAACTAAACGAAGTAAGGAATAAGTAGCTACCTAATTCGTAAGTAACTGCAGTTTAGTAACCTCACGTTTTTCAAGCAGATACATTTTTAAATTAATTATTTCTGCAGATCGATACAAAAAAGGTAATTTTTTGCTGTTTTTATATATCACGATACGGAACACTTCGTGCACGAGTCCGACTCGTACTTGGCCATTTATTATTTTAGTTAATGTTTAGAGCCGCAGTAACCAATGACGTTAAGAACCTAATCTTGATGAATTCTTATCTAAATTAAACATAACTAACAAGTGGACATACCACCATTCATCCTCGTTAAAACAGCTCGATAACAAAATAGATTGCTTTGATGATGTATACGATAAACGATTATATGTCGCATCGTTTTAATCAATTAAAAGAAGCTCAAAAGGGCTGCCGACTTTGATAGATTGGACTGTGAGAATGAGATCAAATATCCATGGGTAGGTACAGCCTATAAACGGTACCTATAATATAGACCTATACCGTTTAGGCTGTATGTAGGTAATTATGAACAAGATATCTTTCAATACGGCTTTTATACGTTTTATCCGTATTCTTTCTAGCCCCAACCCATGTGATCATCCAGCACCAAAGTACTTACTCGTCAAGACAAATCAGACGATACTGTAACAAATATGGCCATCTCATAGCTCCATAATCAGACCCTATTTACCATCTAGCACCAAAGTACTCGTCAAGACGGATCGAAAGAGTCGAAACTCGATGTTGAGTCGTTTTACTACCGAGTTCCTACGGCCATCTTCCGGTTTCATCATCAGATCAGCTCTATGTCGTATTAATTTTGCATTCTAGTAGGATTTACACGCAGGATTAACACGCATGCACGCTCAATCGGTAACCGGGGGAACATCGGGACAGGTGAAACTAAATAAAGGCTTGTAAATAGCCTAAAATGGCATAGTATACTAAATGTAGTACTGCAACAACAATGTAAGCCGGCAGCAGCCTGCAGCAGCATAACGCAAATTCGTCCGGTCTTATGACTGTAATTTTTTTTTAAATTATAATGCATATAACTAATCAACCATACGTAGGTACTTATCTGAACCTACGTTGGAAGGTTTAACCTGTAGTAGGTGAGTCGCGGCGAAAAGACAAACAGATAAACCCAATCTTTGTCATGAAAAGTAGGTACTTATACCCATTAAGTGCTGATATTTTTGACCTTGGAACAATTCATGGTCAAGTTCAGCGCAGGTTGCGTATCACCGCATGACTAAGCTTTTCACAATAAAATCATTTAATTACTTGATCAAAGCGTTTCACAGCTCTAGACCTTGGGCGTTTTAGTTATGTGCTACTGAAGCCTTTAAAAATTAGAATGTTCTAGGTAAATAGATAAAATAAAACCGGCCAAGTGCGAGTCGGACTCGTGCACGAAGGGTTCCGTACCACTATCCATAAAAACGACAAAAAATTACATATTTTGTTCTATGGGGTACTTGTTGTATTTTAATTTTATTATTTTTATTTGGGCTTATTTAGGTACTAAATAACCTGTCAAGTGCGAGTCGGACTCGCGCACTGAGGGTTCCGTACTACAACCGGAGGAATAAAACCATAAAAACCACTTTTCTTATCGAACCGCAAAACTAACTTTGTTTTTAGAGGTTTATTGTAAATATCAAAAAAACTACTTATTAGATCTCGTTCAAACCAATTTTCGGTGGAAGTTTGCATGGTAATGTACATCATATATTTTTTTTAGTTTTATCATACTCTTATTTTAGAAGTTACAGGGGGGGGGACACACATTTTACCACTTTGGAAGTGTCTCTCGCGCAAACTATTCATTTTAGAAAAAAATGATATTAGAAACCTTAGTATCATTTTTGAAGACCTATCCATAGATACCCCACACATATGGGTTTGATGAAAAAAAAATTTTTGAGTTTCAGTTCTAAGTATGGGGCACCCCCAAAATTTATTACTTTTTTTTTAATTTTGTGTGAAAACCTTAATGCGGTTCACAGAATACATCTACTTACCAAGTTTCAACAGTATAGCTCTTATAGTTTCGGAAAAAAGTGGCTGTGACATACGGACGGACAGACGGACAGACGGACAGACGGACAGACGGACAGACGGACAGACGGACAGACGGACAGACGGACAGACGGACAGACGGACAGACAGACATGACGAATTTATAAGGGTTCCGTTTTTTTGCCATTCGGCTACGGAACCCTAAAAAGGGCCAGTGCGACACCGATTTAGGCACAAGGATCTGTGCCACCAAAACCATATAAATGCTTAATAATATGTTGTTTGCATTATTCCATTTCTTAACGGTCAAAGAAAACGTCAAGGGTCATCAAGAGTCCTCAAAGGTGTATGTAGCGTACTTGGCCATCGTGGTAGATAATGGCTAACCACTAAGAGGAGGCCCGTACTCAGCCGTAGAATATAAAATAAAAGGGTAGAGTCGATAGAAGCCATAGCTACCCGCATTGAGTAACTACTCAATGGCTACCAGTGAAAATTGTCTCCTATATATACCGTGAAAAGTTCGATAACGTTATCAGACCTTTTAATATGCTTTAAAAAATTTCCTGTTGCTTCTTAGAGACTCTATATAGGCCTTAGGACTCGAAAAGTACCCTACCTACTTTTGAGAGCCGCAAATTAACGACATAAAAGATCGTAAGTTTTGATTGAGTTAACTTAGATGCTGTAATTGTTTATTAGGAGAACATAACTCGATATGTAATTAATAAAATCACCGGAAGAGGTTACTGAAAAAAACAGTACGTTTTATATTTTAATTAATTACCTACATAGATTACACAGGACAGTGTACGTATAAGGATTTCCTTTTAATAAATAATCAATAAAATTATACGTAGGTACTTACCTTTATTCAAGTTTAATTAAATCATAAATCTTTATTGAATACTTACAATTGAATACAGCTGTTTTGACTGTATCTTATAATCAAACTGTCTAGGAACATGATAAATACCATACTCTAGAGCTAGACCATTTGAAAACCTTAACTTACGTTGAGGTGATCGCTATCTATGTTATAGAGTTAAGGAATTATCTTAGAGCAAGGCTAAAGCAGTCAATGAACTCAATGCCTAAATCACTTAATCTAACTTAAGGAATATAAATGTTCATTTGACTAAAACTTAACAGTAGCAGTTTTGGTAAACGATGAATTGGATGCGAATTTAATTTTTAGCTAAGAAAAACTACGTAGGTACCTACCGTTTCCTGAATATCTAACTTATCGAGTTGGATGCTTTTTTTCACTCTATACAAGTTAGTACTTGACTGCGATCTCACCTAATGGTAAGTGATGATGCAGCCTAAGATATTATCGTACTAACTTGGAAGGATTTTACCCCAACGGTTTCTACAAGCATCGCACCGGAACGCTAAGTGTCCGTTCACACAGACCGGCTCGGACAGAATCGGATGGGTGCTCTTCTTTTCACACCACACAGACCTCCGGCGCGCGTACGGTTGGAACTGGCCGGAGCCCGGAGCGACCAAGATTTGTTTCACATAGACAGGCTAGAAGAGCACTGTTCAAGCGGACGCGCTGTCAGGCCAGTCTCACTTATCACGTGACCGTCCCGGCTACAAGTAGAGTTTCGGAATACCATATTTCAGATGGTTGCAGGTTGCCGCTTGCGGGCCGAGTTGAAGCGCTAGTTCTGTACGGTCTATTTTACGCGCCGTCTGACTACGGCAGCCCTAGTACGTCGTAAGAGATAAAGTTAGGCGATAGAAAGAGACCACAACATTGCGTTTCTTGCGTGTCAATTTTGAGGGTGGGGCCAGGCGCTATTGCGAACTGAATTGCACTTTTTGTGTCAGCGCTAGAGTCGCTATTTCTTTAAATTTTTGTGCGTAGTGAACCTTCTGGTACTATTTACAATGCGTTTCAAATAAGAATAGGACTGAGAATTCGCCATCTTGAAGCGCATTGGTCTACAACTTCAGATGACATAGTACGGTGTGCAAAAAAGTCAGGGATGTAGTGCCAATATTTATTTTAATATATAATTTTTAATAATCCTTATACTTGCTTTTCTCCTCTTCGAAATAATTAATGACAATATTATGCACGATTTCACGTGCTCTACGGTGTAAAACTTCACCTCGTTTTCTACTCATTGCTAAAGTACGTAAGTACTCAAGTTTGGCACAAACTTTTTAGTAAAGAGAAACTACAGTCGTAACAAACAATAACAAACAACTTTAATAAAACAGTACTTTAACAAAAAATAGCAAACAAAACAAAATGGGAAACTAGGAGCTCAATCGCGTGTATTCACAAGCAGTGCCTGAAGTACACTAAAAAAAACATTAGCACTTCCAGCCTCCGTGTTTCCAGCCAAATACAATCTGGGTGCCTTCAAGAGAAGAGTGAATAGGCATTTTCTAGGCAAGCGCGCTCCAACCTAGACCTCATCATTGCTTTCCATCAGGCATGATTGTCGTCAAGCGCAAGCCTATCTTCAATAAAAAAAAATAAAAAAAAATTACAAAATGGCGCCTCATGCATTAGTGACGTCATACTCAATACTAGTATCGAATCAAAGTATCGATACCGTATTCGATATGTAGTAATCTAAATATCGAAACTAGTGAGTACTTAACTCAATTTTTAATTACCTACAAAAAAATATATGGTTTTGTTTTGAGTACTCATAAGTATCGATATATTTTATATTTTAATAAAGTATATACTTGACTATTATTTAATTTCAGGTATTCTGAGTACATATTAATAATTTTTGTTTGTATTTTAATCATCATCCTTAAGCGTCAAACTTTAAAAAAAAATATTTAAATGATACCTACTTAGTTATTTTTATTGTAATTTTTTTTGTGCTAACGCTACTTTTGCTAAGCTGTCAGCACCTGACAGTATGAAGTTAGTCACGAGTCCAGTCCTATTCTTATTTGAAACGCATATGTTCGGCTGCGCGAGAGCGGAAAAGCGCGTCATCAGAAATCATACGTAGCCGGTCGGCTCCTTTTATTTTTTCACACTAACCGCGTAAGGTTTGCTCTCCTGCATTCTCAATAACAAAAGAGGTGATATGTAAAAATAAACCTTATTTCAACTGTCCAACACTCTATTTTTGTTGTTTATAAATTTGCATGCCAATAATATGGTATGATATAGCGTGAACTAATTGTATTGTATTATGTACCATCATTATGTACCTATATCAGCAAATAAATAAATTGAAATTGAAATTGAAATTAAATAAATAAATATTTTAATCGCTATCAAAATCTGCTGTGAACAGACAATAAATCGCTTGGCGGTGCGTCTTTGCTTTCAATAAGTATCGGTTTGAATTAAGTAAGAACCTAATATGTCCAAAAATATTACGAAATGTAATAAGCATGTACTATGTAGGTATAATAATTTAATACATTGTAATTTTTTTTTATTGTAATACATTGTAATTTTTTTAATTAACCGTCAAGAAGAAGAAAAAGTTGTCGACAATAATATTTGAGTGCAAACAAAAAATCTGCTCATTTGACATTTATGAACGATTTATAAAGGCTGCCGCAATAGAATCGGAACAACTACATGTTTTCTTTTCTAGCTTTATTCCTCCTTTTTTTAGTAGCTTGCGTGACTGTTTTCATTGCTTTCAGAAGTCAACTTCTGCAAGTTGCATTGCTAATCTAAACCCTGCCTTATGCAATTCAGAAAATCAATTGATAGAGGAATATTAAATGTAATAAGCGGACAAAAATACGATGCCTATGCAGATTTTATATTCATACTTACCTTCTTATCCTAAAAAATAGACAGGTTCGTTTTGAAACATTTCAACTACCTACCTACCGAGTTATTTTTACCCTTTAAAAATATTTCTTTCCAATTAATTAATAATAATGTCACGTTCCTTAGCAAAAAGTTCAACACTACCCACATAATAACAAAAGTTTAAAGACTAGAATCGACCTGCAAAAAGTATGATCAATCCACTTTTTGTTTAGGTATCCACGACAAGTAAGGAACTTCTAAGTAGGTGATATTCAGTTTCAGGCATAATCATACATGACCAATCATAGGTACTATATATATTATACACCTGTAATAGAATAGGTTAGTACCTACCTCTAATAAGTAATACCTAAGATTGTAGGTCTGCCAAAAGCTTCGCTGCTGCTGGTTTATAGAGTGTCCTTACGTTCCATGTACATAGCCTTATATGATATCTTTGGTGAACCAAACATCGTCCAGCACATAAAGATCGCAAGATTGCAGTGGGCTGGACATGTACAACGCATGAGCGACCAGAGGCCACCAAAAAAACTACTGACCTCACACCCAGACGGCCGTCGAAATGTTGGTCGGCCAAAGCTTCGTTGGCTGGACGGAGTGAAGCAAGATGTAAAAGCCGTGGGAATAAAAAGATGGGAAACGAATGCAATGGACAGAGACCGACGGAGGAATCTTTTGGAGCAGGCCCGGGCCCACAAAGGGCTGTAGCGCCGTTGATGATGATGAAGATTGTAGGTAGAAACTATCAGCGCAGAATATTAATCATAACTCATAACTGTTAATTGGTATGTAAAACTTATATCCCGTACCTTGCTTTAATAGATTAACATTAATTATGGAATACCAATTCAATGCCGTTCCAAGGTCCATCGTAGACCTTACTTTATACTGAACTTGATCTATTTAAGTTACCTTTCCTATTAGTTTAAGTACAATAATTGTACATATTCATTATTAATAAGTTGTTCAGTATCCTACTTAATTATTATAATTTGCAACCTTTGAGTGAGATTAAATCAATGAAACAATATAATGAGCTTTTTGTAATAAAATTTCAATAGTCAGCGTAGTTTCATGCACACAATATACCTATCACCCCAATTTAGTTAGGTAGGTACACGACTGATTGCGATTTTTTTGTATGAAATCGAGTGATTCGGACTTTACCAGGGTTCCTTTTACCATCGTACATAATTCAACATTGTACTGTGATTGTAAAGGTTCGACTATAGGTACTTACTCGTGAAAATGCCGAAATAAAAATTAAAATTAACGTGATTCTACAATTTTTTTTTTCGTATTAAGTAGTTGTAAGAGCGCTACGAAACTCACACTTTAAAAGTGAAACTTCTTTTGGCACATTTTTGAGATGGGAAAAAACCATTGAACTCACCTAGTTATTTTTTTGGAACTGCTCATTCATATCGTTGTTGGTTATGTCATTAGACTCGGACCGCTGATGGCGAGATTGACGGACAGACAGCGGGGTCTTAGGCTGACATCCTTTGAGTAAGGATAAGTAAAAAAGAAATTAAATAAAACTGTTTTCTTCCAGATGCGAGTCCCTCACGCTGAACGGTACGCGGTACTGCGAGTGGGGCTACAATGGGCTTGGGATCGACTACCAGGTGCTGGCTGGGCCCGCGTTCATGGCGGTGTTCACCGTAGTTGGAGTGATTCTGGGCGTAGCTGCTGATAAGTGAGTGCTCTATGTTTTGAACGCACCGAAGGTTTTGTAACTTGTAGGGAGTCAAAAAGACGCTCCGGGAACACTCTTAAAGGGCAAGCATCAAACGGGGGCGCTCTCCGCGATGTTGATTGGGTCATTGGTGGTGGATGGTTGTTTAGTGTTTTAGTGAATAACACTAATATTATAAAGGTGAAAGTTTGATTGTATGTTTGTTACTCCTACACGCCGCAACTATGGAACTGATTTGGCCGAACAGGGATATCTTATCTGATATTGTGAAATTACACTACTATCTATCCCGTAAAAGTCACGATTCCCGTGGGGTTCGTCCGACATCCACGCAAGCAAAACTTAGCGTACAAGCAAATACCTAAGCGAGTAATGTTTCCGATTGAAATTCCTCAATTCATTCAAATTATTATTCTTCAAAGGAATCCCGAAACACATCCTTATAAATCCTCGAAATCTTTTTTTACGATCCACGATTATTACTTGTATGCGATATCAAGTTCCTAAAGGAACCGATCTAAGATTTTACTAAAAATGATGGAGTGCCACTAGACTGAAGCTGTCGCTATATAATTGTGAGACTGATGATCCTTGTGGTGGAGCCTCATTAGACTTAGAAGCTGCTGCTATAGTATTCTTTTTCTTTTTTAGATACAACCGAGCTCGTATCCTCAGCATATGCACGCTGATATTCGCGGTGGCGATTCTCTTGATGGGCACCGTGACAGAGTACTGGCACCTGGTGCTGCTGCGTATGGTGATGGCAGCAGGGGAGTCCGGCTGCAACCCGCTGGCGACTGGAATCCTGACGGACCTGTTCCCGGAGCACCAGCGGGCGTTGGTGCTGTCCATCTTCAACTGGGGCATATATGGAGGATATGGTATCGCTTTCCCTGTTGGCCGATACGTCCCGGAACTTAATGCTTGGGGACTGGTGAGTCATTATTTTGAGCTTTAAGTTTTTAAGATTTAGTTCTTATTTGCCATTTTAGGGCTCCATACCAAAAAATGGATCCCTTATATGGTGCGACTTCATCTTTCCGTCTGTCTGGCTGTCTGACACAGTCAATTAAGTAGGAACCTATTTCAGTAATTGAAGCTATAGACAAGCAATAAAAAATATGTTTGCCGAAGGGAGAAAATCGGGAGGATGACATTTTAAAGTGATGAATACTTAGGTACCTACTTAAGATATAATATCAATTTATTTATAGGTACTGAAAAGGCCTTGTTACATGTAAATTCATAAACAGATTTTTACTTATTTGTATGCCTACAATAGTTTTTGATTTATTGGACAATGTATCTGAGGTCGTCTTGTGAACAGCGCAAAAGCATGATTGGCTTAGGTACTAAACTGCAAGCAATTTTCAGAGCTGGCGCCTTTGCTACTACGCAGCCGGTATAGTCGGCTTGGTTATTGCCGTATTGACGTTCCTGACTCTTCGCGAACCGCCCAGAACTACTATTGGTGAAGAAGGTAAGTTTTTATACGAACCACCATATAGTAGGCACCTACTTATAAAATATCGAATGTCTGAAATGAAATATTGAATCTCGAGGCTAAGACCAGAAAGTTAGGCTAAAACCCTCCTACACTTACACCTATAGCACCAGTGGTCAGCTGTAATGCCGCTCGTGCGACAGGGTTTCTAAACCAAATTTGGTATCGCCAGCCAAATCCGTGCGCATGGTCAAACTTAAAGCCAAGGTGTCGCTGTTGACGGATACCCACGTCATGGAAGACATCATCATCACTTACGACGACCGAATGGCGTAGTGGTAGCGAACCTGCTGTCTGCGCCGGAGGTCGTGGGTTCGATTCCCACTACTGGTAAATGTTTGTGTGATGAGCATGAATGTTTTCCAGTGTCTGGGTGTTTTTCAATATATTATATTTATGTATATTAGTATGTATGTATATTTATCAGTTATCTAGTACCCATAACACAAGCTATCGCTTACTTTGGGGCTAGATTGCAAAGTGTAAAATGTCCCGTATATATTTAAAAAAAAAACAAAAAAATATTAGGTCATAATAGCCTTACGCAGTGCAACACTCTGCAGGCAAATGTTAACGTTAATGTTTTATCAATCACAGATGCTGGCAACACCAAGGGTGGTGATTCGACGGTAGAATCTGGCAAGAAGATGCCTCAAGTGACCATCTGGCACGTGATCGCGCAGCCCAGGATCCTACTGTTATGTATTGCAGCTTCGATCAGACATTGCGGTAATATTTTTAAAACTAGTACTTATATGAGAATAGTGAACCATCGTCACTGGTACTTTATCAATCAAGAAGTTAAAGTGTAGGTACTTAATTCTACCGAATGGCGGAGCGGTAGTGAACCTGCCGTCGCGTCGGAGGTTCGATTCTGATAAATGTTTGTGTAATGAGCATGAATGTTTTTCAGTGTCTGTGTGTTTTCCAATATATTATATCTATGTATATTTATCAGTTATCTAGTACCCATAACACAAGTTACCGCTTACTCACACATCGCAATCTAGCCTAGATTGCGATGTGTGTAAAGTCCTGATATTTATTTATATAATTTTGTGATTAAAGCCTGCATGGTAGCAATAATTGCACAGCAAAGATTTAAAAAAAAGCTGATTGTATCTATCTCAGCTACCAGAGGTATCTATGTTCTTAAACTCTCATACTAGTGGCGACAACTAGTGGCCCTCAAACAAATTGAATGTTTACATATCTCATGTTGTAATGTTAACATCTCATTTAGTAAAAAGAGATTAAAAAGATACTATTCTCGAGAGATAATGGAATGAAAAATAAACAAAAAATATACTTATTAATAAAATAGGCTGCCATATAATATTAATTTATATGAAAATTAAATGTGCTGCTAAATGCTCTTAGAAACATACCTTTATTCTTAACAATTGTCATTGTTATATTTTTATTACTATGCATGATTTAAAAATAAAATAAAATTGAATAAGTAGGTGTTTGCGCAATGAAGTAAAGCATTGACTATTTCCTTATTTGCTTATGAATATTTATTATTTTATGATAATGTTATTTATTAAGTAAGTATACCCTTAATTAAGGACAAATTACGGCCTCAACGATTCCTATGATCGCCCACTATTTTACCTTAGTAATGTTAATATTTTTGTAAAAATAATCATCAATGAACAATAGACGTCTATAATTTATAGTTTACTAGACTAGATAAGTACTCCGTGCAAACACGCAGACAGACGTAATGCTTAGCGGTTCTGTTCCGACTCAGAAGACTGGGAGATTGTTTTAGTCCATGCGAATCTGACATACCTAATTACCCTAGTGCCGAAAGGGATGTCAGTGAGGGATTTGTTTCTCCCCGAAAAACACCGTGCAGCAGCTAGGTCTCCATTTCTTTTAATGACGTTTTGAACCGACTTCAAAAAGGAGGAGGTTCTCAACTCGACTGAATCGATTTTGATGATTCTTTTTTTATTAGAAAGCTGACGTTTCTCCTGTGGTCCATTCAATTCTTGCGGTCTATTTTAATTTAGTCCTAATAGTATCCATGATAAAACCAAGTAAAGTATAAGTCTTAAGTAAATTTTTAATTGGATAGGATGTATTCAACAGTATTTTGATGAGAGTTGAAATCGGTTTTTTGTTAATTAATTAACGTATATCATAATATGACAGTTGTTTAACCAGCTGACCGTTCCAGGTGGTATGTGCTTCGCGTACAACGCCGACCTGTACTACCGCGACTACTTCCCCGACGTCGACCTCGGCTGGTGGCTGTTCGCCGTCACCGTCGGCATCGGCTCCGTGGGGGTGGTAGTCGGTGGTGTCATCTCTGACAAGTAAGTACAACTCCAAACATAGTTTGCATTCCAAACTATGTACGGTCAACACCGTTATGGACCTATGGATGAGCCCATCTGAACATTTTACCGTTAAACTTCTTACAACAAACAAGTAGCGCTACTTATCTCGCTACTTAGTAATATTATCGTATCTAAAATAAAAAAATAATAATAAAAAAAAATCCATTTAAAATACATGATAATTCTATTTCATTTTTAAAAAAAAGGGAACCGCCTTCAAAAAACCAACCCACTGAAAAGCAAAAAAATAATTTTCTAATAAATCTGCGTATACTTACCTACCTACTTAGTTTTTGAAGTCGGTGCCAAATCAAAATTCGCAATTCATTTTGAGTATAGCTAATGGCTACTACTGATGCCGTCGGTATCAAAAAAATGTTGACACCAGTAAACTGGCGACAATTTTTTGCGCGGTGCGCCGGGTTCTTTTTATGTATGGCTATTGTCTAATAGGACACTCGTATCATCCAATCCATCATCCATGGTAAAACTACGTGTTAGCAGTGGCGTATTTTGAAATTCCGCGCCCCGGGCCAAAAGGATTTGCCGCCCTATAGAATTGTAGAATTCGTATTATTCACGGACCGAAACGGTTTTTAAAACCACGAGTGTGAAACGGACTTGTACTTACCATCACGCAAAGTTTATTTTATTAAATACTAGCTTTTGCCCGCGGCTCCGCCCGCGTTAAATTCGATTTTTTACTAATCCCGAGAAAAAATTGAATTTCCTTTTCAATGACCTTTACACCTACTTTCAGGAAAGATTGTCAAAGTAAACCTATAGCTGTAGCTATAGATTACTGTTGAAACTTAGGGCTTTTTAAATATCCCATGGGAACTATGGATTTTCCCGGATAAAAAGTAGCTTATGTTTTAATCCGGGTTTATAAGCTATCTGAAGGGGATCAATAAATAAAAACTTCAGCGTGATCTTCTAGTGGACTGTATTCTTGTTCTAGTTCAGGTTCCGAAATACGTTGTTCTTGTTCAGAGTTCTTCTCCGGTCGGGAGATCGTACCGGAATACCGTGGTTCTTGATCAGAGGTCTTCTCCGGTCGGGAGATGGATCCGGAATGCGTCAAACTTAAAAACTACGGCTTATTTATCTAAATCCTCCACTCGACACCCGCATGCGGTATTGTCAAGTGGGAGATGGGCGATCGCGGGGGTTGAGGGGTTAGCGGGGAGACGCGGCGCCGGCTGTCGACCAATCAGCGCCATTCACTGCTGACGCCACGCGACGCTCGTAGCTCCCGTCCGCAACATCTCTCCCCTCAGCGCAGCTCCGCGCAGCTTCCTCTTCCGTGGTCAGGACGGCGAGCTTCCTCGTAGGCCGATGAGAGAATCTGCTCATGTCGGGCAGGCTTGATACTACGCGGTTCTCGGTCGTAGTGATGTGCGCGACGAGTTCTTCCTGACTGTCTTCATTGTTCGGATCTTTGTCTTCTTTTGGCCAGGCATCTTCATAGCTTCGTAAGAATGGCGGGCCTGAGAACCAACGGTCTTCTTGTTTCATGGCTTCGTAGTTTGCCCGTGTAGCGTCGTCAGCTACATTGAGATCGGTTGGGATCCACCTCCATTGGTTCTCTTGAGTGAGTTCTGCGATCTCTCCGAGTCGACGTGCTACGTATGGTGTGTAGCGACGAGCACCGTTGCGGATCCACTGCAACGTGGTTTTGGAGTCCGACCAGTAGACAACCCGATCGATTGTCAATCGATGTTCTTCCAAGATTGTTCTTGCGAGTCTTGCTCCAATCAGTGCTGCTTGAAGTTCCATACGTGGGATGCTTTGTGCTCGCAGTGGTGCTACCTTGGCTTTCCCAGCAACTAGCACAAGATCGATGGTTCCATCGCGGCGTATAATTCGCCAGTAAGCTACCGCAGCGTAGGCCTGAGCACTGGCATCGCAGAATACATGAAGTTCTATGGCCTGCGCTCCCCTCGTATTGTAATAACGGGGAAGGCGAAGTTTCTTGATCTCTTCCAGGTTCTTAAGCCATGCGCTAAAGTCGTCGGTGATTTCGGCGGGCACTGGTTCATCCCATCCAATTTGCAGACGCCAAATGTTCTGAAGAAGGATCTTTGCTGTGATCGTGTAATGGCTCAGTAGCCCGAGCGGGTCGAAGATAGACATAACCGCGCTCAGAGCTTCTCTCTTGGTCGGTGCTCGGTTCTGTTCATAGACTTGTCTAGGAACTCGGTTCATCGCTGTATTGAAGGCGAGAGTGTCTTCTCTAGGAATCCATAGTAATCCAAGGGTCTTCTCCTGGCTGTGGGCTTCGACTCCCAGCTGAGTAGGTGCCGGAGCTCGAAGTTCTTCAGGGATCGTAGCTAGAACTTGGCAACTGTTCGAGTTCCATCCACGCAGAATGAAGCCAGCTTGTTCGTGCACGAAGTTTATTTCTTTTGCGGTTTCTATGGCTTCATCTTCTGTGTCGTAGCTGTCGACTAAGTCGTCCATGTAATGGCTTTCTGTGATGGCTTGTAGCGCTCTTGGGTGCGTCTCTGCGTAGTCGCATGCATTTGCGTTCCGCACGCTGTGAGCGATGAAGGGTGAGCTGCGCGCTCCAAAGATCAGCGACACCATTTTGTACTGCTTTGGTGGGCCGTGTCGGTCGTTACCACGCCAAAGAAATAGCTGCGCAGGTTGGTCTTCTTTTCTGATGCGAATTTGCAGGAACATCTCTTGAATATCTGCAGTCACGGCGATGGCACCTTCTCGGAATCGGTACAGGATGCCGGGTAGTGACTTCAGTTGATCCGGGCCATCCAAAAGATTGTCGTTCAGACTGGTTCCCTGGTGTGTTGCAGCCGCATCGAAGACCAGTCTCACTTTCCCTGGCTTATTAGGGTTCCGCACAGCGAAGTGAGGCAGAAACCAACGGCACTGGCTGACTTCAGATCCGTCGCAAGGTTCGGCGTAACCTTTGTTCAAAAGGTTCGTAATTTGCCTGCTGTACTCTTCGTTAAATTGCTGATCACGATCCATCTTGCGTTCTATGTTTCGTAGACGATTGAAGGCTTCAGCGTAGTTACACGGCAGAATTATGTTTTCATTTTTCCAAGGCAAGCCAACTTCAAAACGGCCTCCAATTCTTCGAGCAGTTTCTTCGAAGATCGTGACTGCTCTTTCGTCTTCTTTTCGTATCTTCGTTTTCAGGGAGATGCCGATAGCGTCCAGTTCAAAATGAGAGCGGACTAAAGCGTCGAGTCTATCGTCGCTGTTTGGTTCTGTTCGCGTTCCGGTTCTCACATGAAGCACGCGATCTTGGTCGTGGCTGAGCGTAACTTGCGGGGCTGAGCCGTGTATAACCCAGCCTAATTCTGTTCTTGATGCTGCAGGTTCGTGTCGTCTTCCAGTTAGTAGCTGCTTGGAGACGATGAGCTCCCAGTTGTCGGAGCCGATGAGTACTCGTGGTTGCGCTTCTTGATAGCACACGCTGCTCGGTTCTAGGTTCTGGAGATGCGGGTACTGTAGTAGCTGAGTCGGTATCGTTTGACTCAACAGCTTGATGTCCCGTACGGTTCTGGCCCGAATGATATGAGAGGCCTTTGATCCTTTTCCCCTCAGCTTCAATCGGACGGTTCGACTGGTTTCTTCTCGTTGTGAAGAGTTGACCCCATGTATGTTAAGAGCCTTGGTAGGCCCTTCCAAGTTCAGTTCATTGGCGAGATCTTCATCGATGAGAGTGATAGTCGAGCCTTCATCCAGCAGGGCGTACGTTTGGATCTCGACGCCCTCACGGTTCGAGACGATGATTGGGCACACTTTCAACATCACTTTGCTTCCAGGGTTCAGGTTGGTAGCAGTTGATGCTACTGTCGCTTCTGTTTGCTCCGCAGGTGAAGCGTTGGTGTTCGTAGAGCTTCTTTGATGTAACAGTGGATGATGAGAATGAATGCAGCCATCAATGTTGCACTGCTTCGCCTTGCATGCGGTGCGCCGGTGCTTCTCAGTAAGGCACTTGAAACAGATCTTGTTTGTTTTGGCCCACTCCCAGCGTGCGTTGACGGTCATTTCTTTGATCTTTTTGCATTGTGGTGGTTTGTGGTCGCCACCACAACACAGACACTGCTCCATCTCGCTGGCATTGTAGACGTTGGCGGTCTTCGTCGATCTTCTAGAAGCTCTTGTAGACTTCAGGTTCGGTTCATCCCGAGTTGACGCAGTTGAAGTGGCAGGCTTCGAATACGTAAACTCCAAGCTCATTGTTGCCTCGCGGTTCAAAAATCGAGACAGGATCACGATATGCGGTTCCCCAGGACGACGGTTCTCTGTTGCGTACCGGGCGAAACTTCTTCGGAGATCCGGTGGTAGCTTCTCTACAATGTCTCTGGTGAGCATTCGGTTCTGGAGACATCCTTGGAGACCTTCGACGTTTGAAATCGTTGACACGATGTTTCTCACTCTTACGGCAAACACATTTAATTCTGTCGCCGATGGTCCCAAGCGCGGTAGTAGCTTGATCTCGTCCAGTGCTTTGTCGATCAATGCTTCCGGACGACCAAAGCTTTGTTCTAAAGCCTCCATGATCTCTGCTGGGTCACTTGCAGTATAAAGAAGTGAGGCGACGGCGTCCCGGGCTGCTCCTTTCAGTGCGGTTCGCAGGCGTTGCATGTTTTCAATCGGCGAAAACTTGTGAAGCCGCGTTGAATCTCGCATCGATGCTTTGAACGCCATCCATTCGTTCTCAGAGCCACTAAAGCTAGGCAGCTCTGTTGATGATCGCGGCGGTGGCCGGTAGTGACTTAGCCGTTCCAAAGTCTCGGCTAGGGCCTCGATGCTGCGGTTCCGCGAGCGGCTCGGCGTTGGCGAACGTGTTCGGCGATCTTCGTAGCCGCCATGCTCAGTTCGGCGGTCTTCGTAGCCAGTAGGCTCTGTTCGGCGATCTTCGTGGCTGCGATACACGTTGCGGCGATCTTCGTATCCGCGATCATGTTCGGTCGGTGTCGGATCTCTTCGGGCGACAGTGGTTCTCGGCGTTGTTGCATCGTGAGAGGTTCGGGTCTCTCGCGCAGGTAGTAAACCGGAGGAATGCTCCCCCCGTGTGGGATCCGTTATCTGCTGTAGCCAATCTTCGGTGCGTAGGTTCGTGTTCGGCTTTTCTTGCCCACGTGTGCTGCCTTGGTCGTCGTCTTGAATAATCGCAACTTCAGCTTCCAATTTCTTCTGCACCAAATCGGCTTCAATTTGCATTTGCTGCTGTTCAAGTTGCAGCTGGCGCATTTTAATAGCAGCAAGTCGTTCCGCTGCTTCTAGTTCCGCTTGCTTGATGCGGGCAGCTGTGCTCGCTGTTGACCGTTGCGAACGGGTTGATCGCGTCGGTGAAGGAGGTCGAACGCTCTGTTCAACGTTGGAGGTTCGGAGTCCGGTGGCCGACTCTTGCCGAGGTTCGCCGACACTTGCCGATGTAGATGGCTCGGTGAAGCGAATTTGAACAGGGCGAGCTGGGTTCGGCGTGCGCGGGATCGGTTCGTGCGACGCTGTATGCTCGTCGTGTTCATCTTCCGGGATCTGGCTTCGGGTTCGTACCATCTTGATCGCCAAGCTTCGGGTCTTAGGGCTTCGGTTCTTGGGCCTTCGGTTCTCGAGGCTTCGGGTCTTGCGCCTTCGGTTCTTGAGCCTTCGGTTCTTGAGCCTTCGGGTCTTGAGGCTTCGTTTCTTGAGGCTTCGGTTCTTGAGGCTTCAGTTCTTCAGGCTTCAGGGCTTCGGTTCTTCAGTTCTTCATCCGACTCGATGGACCAGAATGAAGGGGATCAATAAATAAAAACTTCAGCGTGATCTTCTAGTGGACTGTATTCTTGTTCTAGTTCAGGTTCCGAAATACGTTGTTCTTGTTCAGAGTTCTTCTCCGGTCGGGAGATCGTACCGGAATACCGTGGTTCTTGATCAGAGGTCTTCTCCGGTCGGGAGATGGATCCGGAATGCGTCAAACTTAAAAACTACGGCTTATTTATCTAAATCCTCCACTCGACACCCGCATGCGGTATTGTCAAGTGGGAGATGGGCGATCGCGGGGGTTGAGGGGTTAGCGGGGAGACGCGGCGCCGGCTGTCGACCAATCAGCGCCATTCACTGCTGACGCCACGCGACGCTCGTAGCTTCCGTCCGCAACACTATCTATGTTCCAAATTTCAGCCAAATCGGTTCAGTAGTTGCGGCGTGAAGGAGTAACAAACATACACACATACACACACTCAAACTTTCGCCTTTATAATATTAGTGTGATGTGACTAGCAGTGCCCGAGGACTCCGTTCCACGTTAGAAATATTTTTGTCCCGGTCCGTTTGTCCCGGGTAATATTTCAGGTTCGGTATAAATTAAAAAAATATATAATTTCGTACGTCAACGTTCGTTGCGTAGGGTGCCGACCTACCTATATCGCCACCGCACATTTTTGTTTTACTAATATATTTGAAGATATTTGTTTAAACTACTAGTAATATTCTACATTAAATTTCCGTTCAAAAACATATTTATAAATATATAAATTAATACCACATGAGCTAAATAAGCTTCATAAAAATATTATTTTTTTATCCACAATTTTAACAGTAAAAGCATGTGAGTTATCCGTAGGAGATAGGCATATGCTATCGCGAACTTTTTTTACAGATTTTGATACGTTCTTTAATATTGTAGTATATTGTTTTGTTCTATCCTCAATAGTTTCCGCAGCGCACGCGATGAAAGCATTTTTTACAACTTGGATTACATTATTCAAGTTTATTGAAAGATGCGTAATTAATTTTGGAAATTATTATAGCCTATGATACTCCACAATAAAGTAGTAGCTTTCTATTGGTGAAATAACTTTGAAAATGGTTCAGTAGATCCAGAGATCATCCCTTACAACGTCACAAACTCACAAACGTTACCTCTTTATAATATCAGTATGTATAGATTAATTTTATTTACAGTTTTTTTTATTTGTTGTTATCATAAGGACCAAAAAGTTAAGAAACAAACGCGGGCAAAGCGAGCTTAAAGTTTTAAGTTTTACAATATTTATTCCGGCCGAAAATCAAAAATCATTATACATAGTTATATAATCAAAATCTGTAGGCAAAAGAATTTGAAATCACAAATAGCCGCAAATGAAATGAACACGAAATATATATTATATTTCGATAACTAGATATGCGAGCGAAGCGATCGCAAAATTTCCTGTTTTTTAACGTTCCGGTACATTTCAAGCAAGGACATCTCTGTGCCAAATTTCAGTAAAACTGATTCAGTTGTTGGAGGTGAGAGTAAGGAACAGACTAACCTACACATTTTTACGTCTCGTATCTATGAATACCTTGCAATACTCAGAATTCTATTCTTTGAACTATTCGCTGCGCATGGTTTAACCCAAGAATCTTTCGCTGCTCGTCTTTCATACTCGGCTAAAAAAGCTATACTTTGCAGCTTTATTACTAAAAATTAATTGCTGGTGGTTCGCTCCAAACTTAGACCTACCCGCGAAAAAAACAACGAGATCGAACGCTCCATCGAATCTTGTGATTTTGTAAAAAAAGTCGTTTTTAACGGTACGACACACGCTTATGAGAAGTTTAATAAAAAAAATCTTCTATGAGCGCCCCTCTCTAATAACATTTTTATAATTTTGTATGCAATTACTGGTTTTGGGTTTGGGTCATCAATATACGGATGATCAGTGAATTTGAAATTATTCTGTTCATTATTTTAGAAGTAACACGACTCATTAGAGTCCATTAGGACCGCATTCTTTAAGGCGAGTCACTTCGATGCGAAGCAAGATTTTAGGAGGTGAGGTGTGGGGTGCCCCCCGCGCGTCTCACACTTCGTACGTAAGACGCAACGACTCTCGTTTCGTGAGTCACGATGTTAGCGCTGTGGCATAGAACGAAATATTTCAGAACTTCAAGTAGGTATGATCAACTTTTTGTAAACGATAGATTATTTATAATGCGGATGATTTTGGTTTATTACCTATAAATATAAAAAAACAACCAAACATAGTAATTAATTATTATTTTTTAATTATTTTTTTATTATTAAATTTAAAGCTTTCACCAATCAGCTGAAAATACCCAGTTTTGCAGTCAAATAAATAGCAACGGTGGGATTTTTCCTGCAATTGGAGAATAACATAATTTATATCCACTATTCGTCGCCCTCTGACGGGTTGATAAACTTCTTTTTCGGATATTCGAGGTAGAAGTGTTCAAAGTCTACCATCAGGTAAATTCAGCCAGTCGTTGTGTAAGATTTCATCGCAACTAACAATTCCAAACTCGCCACATCGAGCTCTATTTATCTAGTTCCTTTTTAGTTTTTTTTAGTCACCACAGGTATGACATTCTCGAAGAAAAAAAAATTAGTTGTCAGTAAAGTCGGTTTACGGACGATAGATTTACGTGATAGCGTCATAATCTCTATCTCTCTATCGTTTGTTTTATCGTGCACGCTTGCACGCACAGGCTCAGGTGGAACGTTACGAAGAACGTTACTATTTTTCATGTGTGTTGCTGGTGTTCATCAATTTATTAAACGTTATCACGTCAAAAAAATAACACGGAAAAATGAACTTTACGTCCATTGTCCTAAGAGTGTAAAATTGAATGTATTTCAACACAGGAAATACAATGCTCTACTTTGACGCGATTAAGTAATTTCATTCTCAGAATTGTCGACCAACGCAAAAAATGTTTTGATTTTAATATCGTCTGCTTATATACGCACATGCCATCAGCTTTTTAAACATTTTACATCACGAAGTGTAGCCGACACGTAACGTGAATAGCCCCCAGACCGTAATTTATCTCATACGAATCTGGGGACACGGTAGTGTCCCCGCCAAGACGAGCTAAGCGAAGCGCGAGGGAATTACCTTTTCTCGAAGTGTTTCGCCGTATTTTTTAACCCTTATAACTTAGGCCAGAATTCGACTGTCGACATCATGTCCCGAGAATTTTGATTATTGTTCCAGATAATGAAAGCAATCGGCCCAGTAACAAAAAAGTTAAAAATGGCGGCCACTTTTTTAAATTTTGACCACAAATTCCTTCTCTATGCTTGCTGCCAAGGTTAGATGTCGATTTCTTAAGTAATCGGCCCAGTAACGAAAAAGTTCAAAATGGCGGCCACTTTTTTAAATTTTGACCAAAAATTTCTTCTCTATGCTTGCTGCCATAGTCAGATATCGATTCTCAAAGTAATCAGCCCAGTAACAAAGAAGTTCAAAATGGCGGCCACTTTGTTAAATTTTGTCCACAAATTCCTTCTCTATGCTTGCTACCAATGTTAGATGTCGATTTCTTAAGTAATCGGCCCAGTAACAAAAAAGTTCAAAATGGCGGCCACTTTTTTAAATTTTGACCAAAAATTTCTTCTCTATGCTTGCTGCCATAGTCAGATATCGATTTTCAAAGTAATCGGCCCAGTAACGAAGAAGTTCAAAATGGCGGCCACTTTGTTAAATTTTGACCACAAATTCCTTCTCTATGCTTGCTGCCAAGGTTTGATGTCGATTTTGAAAGCAATCGGCCCAGTAACAAAAAAGTTCAAAATGGCGGCCATAGTACTTTAATGATTTTCAACATTAGACACGAAGTAGTGCAGTAGCAGCACCTGCAAAATCAAAATTTGAAATCAGGAACATGTTGTAGGTGGGATCAATTTTTCACTTTACCGCCCATGTGGCGGTAGCGAAACGGCCAAGACCTTATTGTAACTAAAGTGTAGCGTTTATGAAGTTAGAGCTTGTATGTTAGGTTGTATAGAGTTAGAAGTCTTGCTCAATAAGAAATTTGATAACTTTTCGACAGTGTGAGCCATATGCTCTCGTCTTGGCAACATTTTACATGAAAATGTTTTTGGTGGCGTCACGCGATAGTGTACAGAAATGCAATCGCGTCGCCTCGCGAGGGTTAGCGAGGTCCTTTGATTCGCGCACAAAACCGACTCGGAGCGGAGAGCAGACGAGGCGAGGCGAAGCTTAGCGAGATAAAACGAGTGGTACACTCTCGCGTTCGTCAAGCCTCGCGGTCCCTCGACGAGAGTATACTGCCGCCATCACATAAATCGCTTTGAAAGTCAATTTTCCGATGTTATAATATTTTAAGTATTTTTGGTGAAACATCGGATTAATGGAGTTCCGTAAAATATGAAACGTCATTTTACTGCATCGAATTAAAATTCGAATAAGCTCATGTTTTATTGAAATTCCTAAATGTCCAAATCCTAAGAAGTTAAACATATTTAATTTTTATCATTCAATATTATCACTTACTCGACCGCGAACGCTTGAACGGTCGAGAATACTCTTACTTATAGATTTAGCTGTTTAGTCATTCTGTACAAATTTAATTTTCTAATCTGTGTTCTATATGTTATAACGTAATAACGAAATCAAATCAACATAACTTTACTAAGAGAGTAATTTACATACTTTTTCTTATAGTTCTCTTTTCTTGTACTTCTCTTGGATTTTAAGACTGATTTGTTCCTTATTTTATTATTTTATCCCCCATTTTTAATTATTTAACCGTTGTGCGAACGAAAGATCAGGCGTACAAAATTTGACACACACCCGACGTTGGCAAGCGCCGAATTGATACTGGCGGGGTAGCGGGCGGCGCGGCATGTCCTGAAAACGCTGGTTATTATTCCAGTTCTGGGATAAATTTGAATTTGCTGGATACAGGACTTCAATTGAACAAAAAAATTTAGCAGGTTCTCTGTAGTATTTTAAGACAAATATTTCTATATAAAAATTATGTGCATATTTAGAAATTTTCTTATGAAATTATTCGTTTAAAAATTTTATTTAAGTCAATTTCAAGATTTTTTATGATCGAGTAAAGTAAATCCTATCGTGTTACAAATTAGCACATTCTTTAGATGATATCTTCATGTGTATTGTGTATTTTTTGTAAGATCGGGAATGACGATTAAACACCTAAATTATTCGTTCAAAAAAACTGCTTTCCCCGCTTTATGCCCGATGACTCGCCTTAAGTTATTTCATATGTTGCCATAAACCCGTAAGTAGCGTAGGTAGTTCCTGTATTAATCTGTTTTTCACGAAATTTCTTTCGTGGATCAAGTAACTTTTAGTGCAAGAGCCACTAAGTTCACCTCCAATCTTTATTGGCCGGTAACAAAAATCGTCTGTCGACGCCCATAGTGTATATGACGAACTTTTCAGGCTGAGTTTAAAAAGATAAAGGTAGGTAGGTATTTATGTAAATCCAAAACAAAACTTAAAAATTGTATTCGCTGATCCCGTATTCTGTAAAATTGAAACTTCCAGTGAAAATTACTGTTGTCTATGATTCGCTATACATTGCTGCTTCAATAAGTGAAACGAAAATATTATTTTGCGGCAATGGATTAAAATAAATGTCAATAAAGCTCATTGAAACTCCCTGAGTGATCATCACTGAGATACAGAATTAGGGCCCTGATTAGAGATAATTTGTAACAACTCAAACACGAACTGCATCATTGCTTCGCGCCGCCCTAGCCCCGAACTGCCTGAACTCCTAAGTCGTGCGCGCGAAGGGATTCGACAGACATAACGCCGCCCGTCGCCCGCCCTCTACCACCGGCGCATCTGTCAGTAATACGTTAACTTAAACGATTCCTCGCGTTGTAATGTATATCAAAAATACCACATGAGAGTTAAGTTTTTGATATACCTACCTAATCAAGAAATAAAAAATATCTTTCTAATGATCTACTGCGGAGTTTTTCCTAATTTATTCAGGCAAATGAATGAAGCTATAAAGTTCAGTAAAAATAAAGTAAAAAAAAAACTGAGTGAGGATCTGCATGCGCCGCCCCTCAGAGGCTGCCGCCCTGGGCCATGGCCCACTTGTCCCTAGGGTAAATACGCCACTGCGTGTTAGTGTACCTACTTTCCTACTTAACAACTTCAATTCTTATTCCAGGATCGTGTCTAAGATGGGCGTCCGCTCGCGAGTGATGATCCTCGCGGTGTCGCAGCTCATCTCTACGCTCCCAGCTTTCGGCTCCGTCATCTTTGGACCTCTGTGGGCCATGATAACGCTCGCTTTTTCATACTTCTTCGGTGAGTAACTTAACTGATTTCTTAGTAGGTAATATCTACATTTTTCTAAACTTTGATACACTTTACCAATAATGACAGTTATTTTAACAAGTTTTATATCACAATATTTAAATCCTGTGTTTCCAGTTTCCGCAACTGCAAACCACAACAAGCGTTTTATGTACAGATCGGAGAAATGAATTGATCCCATTTTTCCCTTTGGTTACGAAACCTAAAAACCAAAATTTTATCGGATTTTATTTAGGGGAGCCGCTCCCAAGTGGTAACAGCTAGTACAATTTTTTTTTTAATTCCAGCGGAGATGTGGTTCGGAATAGTTTTCGCTATCCTGGTGGAGATAGTGCCGCTGTCGGTGCGCTCCACCACCGTGGGCGTGTTCCTGTTCGTCATGAACAACGTGGGCGGCAACCTGCCCATCCTCGTCGACCCCGTGTCCAAGGCCATCGGCTACCGGGAGTCCATCATGATCTTCTACGCCGGCTTCTATGGAATCAGTAAGACCCCTTTGTCTTAAATACTTTTTATAATCCTATTAGGGCCTCATTCGCGCAGTAACGCCCGCTTGGCTTGATATAGGAGGTCGCGGGTTCAATTCCCGCTACATTATTTGGCTTAAACCCCTTATTCTGTATCTCAGTGATCTTCAGCGAGGTATTTTGAGGCATATTTTTTATCCAATGAAGGTTTGCCACAAAATCTTTATTATCTTATCTTGCAGTGATAATCACTGTTGTCTATGGTTCGTTATACATTGTCTGCTGCTTTTTAAGGGAAAACGCTTGATATACAAAACTCTTGTAGTACAAGAACAAAGTTCTGTCGCACACCTGCAATGGGTAAAACTTTTATGCCAATGTCAAATGAGCTCGTTTCAGATCACTGAGATAGAGAATAAGGGCCTTGGACTGGTGGGTGGTTTTGCCGTGGATATTTACCTACTTATCACCTTACCAGCAAAGACGCACCGCCAAGCGCTTTAGCGTTCCGGCGTAATACTGTGTAGAAACCGTTAGGGATGAGTTTACTTCCTTCCAAGTAGGTAAGTACGATAAAATCTTCGGCTGCATCATCACTAATCATCAGGTGGGATCGCAGAAAGGTACTAACTTGGGGAGGCGTTAGGCGCGATCCGACCCAGATTTCCTTATCTCATATCTCTTGTCTGTATTACAGGTAGCATACTATTCTTCCTCACGATGTTCCTAATGGATGGTCAAGTGGAGAAGCAGCCAGAAAGCACCGACAAGCCCAGCGGACTGGACAACCGCGCGTTCACACAGGACGAGATCCCCATGAGGAGCGGAAGGGCCAATGACAACAGCCGATTGTAGGAACCATCATATTTCTGTGTATGGACTATGGACCAAAGTGTATAAAAGCATAGAGCTTTAAGTAGATTCTATGATCTAATCTGCGTTCAAGTGACGAGACGTTTAAAGTCGTGGAAACGTATGAATATTTCAAATGGAGGAAATATTTTGTAGGATAAGTATGCTTCGAAAAAGTTGGTACCTACCTAACATACAGAATGAAGCCATTTTAATTGTATATTAAATTTAATTTTCGAATACCTCGAATCTCCCACACCTACTCATGACAATTTTTAATTAATTTTTATATTAAAACAAAATTTAGTTTTTATAAATACTTAAATTAAAAAATTGCCAATCAAGAACGAAAATAGCTGAACTTTAACCATCCTAGGCATCATGTGTAGAGAACGGATTTTTAAGAGCCAAAAATTATTCAATACCAATATATAATTTACAATCAGCTTATAAATCTCCACAACTGGACCTTGGCTATAAATAGGCCTTGCACACATTAGTTGCACTTGCACTTGCATAGGCACACAGTTCTACATCTTTTTAACTAAAAAAACTAACCCTCTCTCGATATATACAGCAAAATACTACAAATTGCCCGATTTGTTCTATTTATTTTGAATTAATTAGGCGACAAATCAGGTGATTTTTGACTTATTTATTAGGTCCTAAAACAATTTTTATTAGTAAAGTAAAACTTGCGCACAAATCAAAATTTGTTTGCGTCCCGACAGACAACAAAAAGATATGTTATTTTATTTATTAATACTTACAAATTTTTCTTACAAGGAGCCCCTTAAAAACTTCTTCACACATTATGCTTAAATACGCTAGAACTCTCATCCAATCCTTTAGCCAATTTTACATGAACAAAGAACATATTAACTACTGGCGTAAACGATCGTTTTAAGCTTTTTTTTTAGTAATCCGCAGTTTATAAACTATAAAAATTTATTTCAAATTTAAACGTCATGTATTTTGGGTCTAAATTCGCTCAGAAGCAGAAAAGCGATTAGATAAAAATTTCTCGGTAGAGTTCTCCCAAAAGTTGCTCCAATATCTCCATTTTTCTAATTTTTATCGAAACTTGGATGCATGATAACCGAAAATGACACAGTTCACAGTAAATTGGCAACACTAGTTTGCATTTGAATAATGGCGTTGTTATTGCTCCTCCCTTCCTTATTAGTTTATTAATATTAACTATTGCTAATAATTTATAAGTATTCTTAATTTAATTTACCCAGTTGAGTTTTATATTTATTTTTAGGTTCTTTACAATTAGTAGTAGTTAGTAGTATTTAATTATTTTTTTTATTTTTGTTAATTTTTGTTTGCTACAAATCTTCAGATTTTTAATTAGATAATTATTGTTATCTAGATAAATCAATAAAATGCAGGTTGCAAATGCTGATTTACTTTTAACAAGAAATTGAAAATAGTTCATAAACTATCAATAAAAAGTTGCTTTATCAATTCTTTGTTCCTAAAAAAACTTTGCCCTTTGGCATTGATTGTATACTTATTGTATGAACATGAAATGTTATCAAATAAGCAGTTCATTGTGATATTGATACTTGTAAATAATTTTAATGATATGAATTGTAAATAAAGTTTCCATAATGTTATAAACTTAGTTTTATTTATGCTTACTTACTTTAAAACAGGGACATTTGATGAATAACCCTATTAAGTACCTACTATTATAATAAATGAGAAAGATTAATTTATATTTGTAACCACTTCACGTCACAAAGTTTTAGAAGAAGACAAAAACAGAAATCGACGCTGGTGAAGCCACAGGCAAACATAGTATTCTAAAAAAGACTCATTACATATTCTATACAGCTAGCAGAATATTTTTGTTTTTTCCAACCGCCTTGTATGCAAAGATTTTTTCTTTTCTCCTTGAACGCCAATGTCGTGTTTCTTCTTTGGATATTACATAGTCACCAGTGACAACAACTGCCTTCACTTTATCTGAAACAAAATATGTATCATTCAATTCAATTTTGGGGCTATGGCTTGCAAATGTGCTGACTAGGCACAATACACCTCGCCAGTGTCAGAGTTGACACGTAAGAAACACGTTTTGAGCTAATGGACGGTGATAAATACGTATCATAATAATTGACATCTACCCTGGACAGGGCGGCTGGCGTGAAAAAATGTCGCCAGTTTATCGGTGCCAATAATACCAACAGTAAGGCCACGCACACGCTGTAGTTAGCTCAGCAGCCACCTATAGAATTTGATAGATATGCTAGGTACTGTACGAAAAATATTTATGTAAATTGTTCGGATGCCCATATCCTAAGTTTTCTTATCACAGATCATATAATTTTACATTATTATTTAATTTTTTCCAAAATGTGCTGAGGTAGAGATAGGGAATGTTATTTATCTTTTTCATCTCTTAATCTATTGGGGGTTTTTCTTACTTAGCCTAAATCATAATAACTGGAGTATGCCATATTTCAGCACAATTTGCTCCTTTTCCTTTAATATGTATTGTGTACAAGCTGACCTGGCAAACACAAAAAAAAGTTCATAAAAATGAGTCAAGGATTAAAATAATAATGATAAGATAGAAAATAAACAGTAATAACTACTCACCACTCTCATTAAATTCACTATCATCTTGATGGACATGACGTTTTCTGTTTGTCCCCTTAATATTTTTTGCTCTCTGATTATGAGCCTCTGTGTAAGTGTCTTCTGCTTCTTTACATGATAAGAAGCCTTCAGAATCATTAAACAGCTTGACTCCACCTTTGACTTTAGGTTGTCTAGAAATAAAAGTAAAAAGAAAAAAAAGTAAAGTAAAAGTTTTGGGAGTTTTGTCTACTAGGGACAAAACTAAAGGATATAAAGTTTTGACCCTTGGTACTTGTTCCATACGGCCGAAATTAATAACCTATCCAATCCGGATATGTCCTACCAACGATAGATATTTGACATAACTTGTATGGAGCATATGTCAAATTTCTATCTCAGATAGGGCAAATCTGGATCAGCCCCCCGATTGTGTAACTTTTGACGATGAAATGGTATTCATTTGATGGCCGTTGGCATCAAAGTAAAATAAACCATAACTACATTGAATTAGAGCTCAATTTTGTGTATGCGTTCTTATACGTTTAGGTATGTACGATACGCTCCATAACGCTCCATGTTGAAATCGGTTGTAATGAATTTGTGACTTTAAATTGATTCACTTAAGGAATATTTTATTTTGATGGTCAAGAAATACCATTTCATCGTAAAAAGTTACACAATCAGCCCCCTGATAGGTTATTAATTTACACCTAGAGGATTTACTGCAAAAACAGAGTATCTCATGATTTAAAATACACAGAGACCTATAAATATTATTTTAATCTAGTATAACCACTATAGATTTATTATACTATACATTATTGTCCTTCTGCATGTTTTTCTGTTTTTTTTTTTTGTAAATGTACATGTACAAAATAAATAAAGCAACTAGTCAAACAGGAGTGGTAAAACCAATGGCACCTGCTAAATAAAGCAAATGGACCAATACTTTGATGAATAAAATCACTTTTGAAATTGAATATCTCAAAACGACTGTCACCTTACAGGTTTTTGCAGTAAATCCTTGCTGTGGGTCGTTTTGACACTCCTTGGCTCTTCAGTTACACTCCATGAGTTCTGGCAACTTGTGCAATCTGGTAATATTATGCAATGACCTGATGTTTGCTTATTAGTTCTAGTTCTAGCCAGTTGCTGCTTCGCACACAATGAGAATTTCATCGGAAATCAAGTATCTCTTCACAAATTAATAGGTAAGAGGTTGGCAGAAGCTTTAATTAAGGAAAATGCTACAGAATTGCTTGCTAAGACAGATAACTTAAGAAATAACTTATTACTAAAACTAAAAGTGATGTCATAAACTTACTTTACATTTTGGTGACCCATATCAACATACTCAACTAGATTCTGGATAACTGCTGATACTTTATCACCAATCGTTTTCTGCATTTCTTTAGGCACTCTGACGTCATTGTAGTGAGAAGATACTTCCAAATACCTCTCCGATGGTGGATGCTCTGAAAGTAAACAAAGCTAGAGAAGTTAAAAAATTGTTCTCTACAATAAAATTAACTGAGTAAAATTAGTAAAGGTGCACTTTTATATAAGTGCACATACATTTAGTATATATAACTTATCCTAGTGTGTGAGCACAGTGATAAAGGTAAATTATGCTATGATTTTCAAACATCTTGGGTGAAGCTTTTAATCAAGTCGCCTTCATTTGAATCTGAGCTTTTAAGAGGGTTAAAGCGAAAAAGTGAACGCTAAAGAGTCAGCTCAAGCTATCACAAGGCTGAAGGCCTTCTACCCGTTCACAGAAGTTAATTGTCACAAATAACTTAGAATACAAGAGCGAGCGATGCGAGTTCGGTACTTGAGGGCACCCCGACTCAGATAATGGATAAGTGACGAAGAGGATACAGGCCCCGCCATCCTTCTGAGTGGTTATTTTCTATTATTATGACCCAAAAATAGGAGCCCCATGAAGCTGGGCTCCATTGACTGAGCTTTTAAGAGGATTAAAGATATATCATGTTATAAGAAATACCGGTGAACGATTTCTAAACCCTTACCAACATCTCCAATATAAGATGTATCTCCTGTAGAATAAGTTAACCGTAATTTTAGACCGATCAGTCTGTTAGTTGTTACAAGTTATGTTGGATTACAAAAGTGAATTTGGTAACCCATGATAAGCCATCTTGAACTATAAAATTTATTAAGCTACCCACCAATTACACGTTGCACAGTTTTGCCTCTTGATTCATCTATCAACTTCACAAATGATGTATCAACTGCCTCTCGAAATCGAGAGAGATCCTCATCCTCCGAAAAATCTGACATGATTAAAATTTTAACACTGTACTTAATTTAATAAAATAAACACTGTAACACCAGACCAGAATGTGAATCCCGGATGGTAAATTAGTTTTTACTTTTTTGATAGGCCCCTTGTTGAAATTTTTGTTTCGTTTCTATATAAGTAGGTATTTTATTTGTAAACATATACCCGAGATAAACCCATAGAGTAGCATAGACATAAAACACTATAGAGTAGGTTGCATAGAGTAAAATAATGTAGGTTGTTAACTTAAACCCTCTTACCTAACCAAGAAAAACTGAGAGAAAAACACTAAATATTCAATAGACTTTCTATGTCTAAGGTTGAAAGTCAAAATACTCTATGGTTGACCCTTACCCTTAAACCATTGGTATCCCTATATTGGATTTAGATCTTTCATCATACACTGCAGAATTTGTTAAATAAAATGGAAAATTCTTTCCAAAAAACCAACTTCAAATGCCACTACAAAGAGTGAAATAATTTTTAATGTACACCAATTCGAAGTCGGGCAATGTTTTGTTCAATCATTAATAGTCCTTCGTATTATTAAACTTAATGTGCAAAGAAACGACATAATTATCGTCAATACGGAGGACTATTAGTGAATGAACGAAACATTGCCCGACTTCGAATTGGTGTACATTAAAAATTATTTCACTCTTTGTAGTGGCATTTGAAGTTGGTTTTTTGGAAAGAATTTTCCATTTTATTTTTTACTTTTTAGTGGAAAACAAGTAATGCGCAAGGTATTGGAAAAAATGCCCAAATCGCTGGAAGTATGCTTCTAAAATCTGAAGAGTTCCCTCAATTTCTCCAAGATTCCATCATCAGATTCTGACTTGATGAATACAGTCATTACTTGATGACTGCTAGGAAATGCAATAGTAACTATAAAAAATACCTAAATCGCTTCAAGTATACTAGCAAAATTTGAAGAGTTCCCTCGATTTTACCAAGATCCCATCATCAGATCCCGACCTGATGACCATAATACAAACTGGAAAAAATTACTCTTTTAAACAATACCCAAATTACTTCAAGTGTGCTTATAAAATTTGAAGAGTTCCCTCGATTTCTCCAGGATCCCATCATCAGATCCTGACTTGGTGACAATGGGACCATCTGTGAACTATACCCTTTCAAACAAAAAAAGAATTTTCTAAATTGGTCCACGCATCTTCGAGTAATCGGGGAACATACATAAAAAAAAAATAAAAAAAATAAAAAAAAAGATTCCGACGAATTGAGAACCTCCTCCTTTTTTTTGAAGTCGGTCAAAAATGGAAAAGTCGGTTAAAGATGAGATGAGGAACTCCTCTGAAAATGAGCGAAAAGGATTATGGTACAAATGCATAAATGATGATTTAAATAAAAACCCGTGGTTTTGTATTATAGAAAACTACTTAAAGTAATAGAAAATATTATTCAGTCATATTATGTCGCCTAAGATTGGGTCATTGTCGTCATAGTGAACTCTCCGTCTTGTAATTTTTGCAATAGTAGGTAATGAATCCCAAACACTGGATCACATATTTTTTTCGTGTTCATCTTTCGGCATTCAGCGCCTTGTGCTAAAGGATTTACTGAAGAATTCGTTGACTTATAAATATTTATACAAATATATTTTGAACACTGTTCAAGAAATTTGAATTTAAGTACCTACAGAAAGAAAGATAATTCAAAGAAAGGAGAGTCAGAAAGAAAAAACTACAAGATTATAATCATTCAGATGAATCATATTTATGAATAATATTAATATTGTTGTAACGATTATTATTGTAATATTATCGATTGAACAAGCTATGCTTATTACTTAGCACAGAAAATACACACGAATGAATAGGCTGTATGGTCTCCGACCTTTGCCTGTCCCGAAAGGGACAAATGGATTAACAGAACTCTATGGTTGAAAGAAATGCTGTGCGCAAAGCAAATATTATTTTACTCTATGGCTGTGCGGTGTGTCCATGGTGTGCCTGTTCGATTAATTTGTATGTAAATTCATTTTAGATGAAATATTTCATTAACGATTAATATTCCAACCATTTTAGTTACTAAAATGTAACTAAGATGCTCTTTCATTTTTGATTTGGTACGTACATCTTCGTAACTTATGTGCAATAACTCTCATACCTAATTAAAAAGAGCGTTAAAATATCATTAAAAAATGTATTCAAATAAACGTTTGGTTGCAACCTGTGCGCTAATATTTTGCTGCAACATAGCTTTACTCGCAGTATTCGTAAAGTATAACATCGGTGAAAAATGTTACATTACGATCAACGAACACCAGGAAATTACCTCGATTTTACCAGATGACTTTCTGAGCATTGGAATCGATGCATCTGAAATTCAAGGAAACAATAAAATAGACTTCACGAAGAGTAAATTTGTAGAGCTGGCGGCGGCGTTGGCTCCCGCCAGGTTGCGACTCGGCGGGACCATGTCTGACCGGTTGATATTCAGCAAGGATGACCTTCCTGACGTGTCGTGTAACCACTGCCCATTGACGCCGGGAAGTGAAAGTGTTTGCATCGCCGTTGAAGAATTATGCAGGCATAAATTCTTACCGTTCTTCATTATGACTGGACATAAATGGACCCAGATAAATGAATTCTGCAAGGCGACCAATATAAAGCTTCTGTTTCCATTGAATGTTCTCATCCGCAACAATCAAGAGTGGAATGACCTGAACGCTGTTGAACTTTTAGAGTATTCCAAACACAAAAATTATGATATCGATTGGCAGCTTGGCAATGAGCCTAATTCGTTTCGCCACGTTTTTAACATCAGTATCAGCCCTAAAACTCTAGCGCACGACTTTAAAAAGCTGAGAAAGCTTCTTAATCATCATGGATACAAGAAATCCTTGCTTGTCGGTCCTGACACCACAAGGCCGCAGGAAAGGAACCCAAACTGTCTCAGTTACATGGTAGAATTCTTGGGCAATGTTTCTCATCACATCAACGTCAGATCCTGGCATCAGTATTATTTAAATAGCAGAACTGCTAAGTTAGAAGACTTCTGGAATCCTGACACTTTTGATTTACTCAAAGAACAAATAGAAACAATGCAAAATCACACTAAAAAATACCACAACATCCCAATGTGGCTGACAGAGACCAGTAGTTCATATGGAGGTGGTGCTCCAGGTTTGTCCAACTCATATGCAGGGTCTCCGCTTTGGATCGACAAGTTGGGTTTATCAGCAAAGTACAATATAACTACTGTGATAAGACAAAGTTTTTTTGGAGGTAACTATAGTATAATTGATGAACAGCTAGAACCGTTACCAGACTGGTGGATCAGCGTACTGTACAAGAGATTAGTTGGCAATAAAGTGCTTCGCCTCAAATGTAAATGCTCGAAATATCAAAGGGTCTATGCTCACTGTGCCAACAGAAAGTACACCAATGACACAACAGCCGTAACCATTTATGCTATAAATTTACAGCTAGAGAAAGCCAAGTTTCTTCTCAATGGAACAGCGTTTCATGGTGACAATTTAAACATTGACGAATATATAATAAGCGCCCCATCTAATAACAGAAGAACAAAAACTGTGTTGCTAAATGGTTGGCCACTCTACTATGACACTTCATACCCAAACCTGCAACCCTACCATATAAAGTACGGTAACCATATATCCATGCCACCATATTCCATTGGATTTTGGGTGGTTAAAAATACATCTATTAAGATTTGTAAGTAAATAAATAGCTAAATATCAGTTGATTGATGACAGGCGTAGATATTTAATTATTTATTACTGATCTTTTTCAGGTTTTTATGATTCTTTATTTACTTTGTGTAAGAGGCCATTCATAAGTTGCATAAAGATCCTGTGTATTGATGCGACCAATTGACCATGATCTCATCTGTAAGTTATTCTTACATTCGTTTGGAGTATAACTTACATCAGAATAGCTGTTGTCTATTTCCCTTGAACGTCTTAATGATGCTACATAAATACATAAAGGAATATAACTATTCCACTGATATTCCACATTTATTTCATACACAGTTAAAGTATGAATTTGCATTTTCCAATGAATAGGGATGGATACTAAACAGTAGATATAAAGGTAGCAGATGCATTTGTTATTTTAATGGCAATGGAAATCTTATTAAAATCTCAAGTAAGACCTGGGAGGGAGAGCTTGTGAAGTCTCATGACCTTACATGAGAGTAGGGGGAACAATTTTTTTTTAATTCTATACAAGTTAGTACTTGACTGCAACCTCACCTGATGGTAAGTGATGATGCAGCCTAAGATGTTATGATACTAACTTGGAAGGGTAAGTAAATTTACACCAACAGTTTCTACACAGCATCGCACCGTAACACTAAATCGCTTGGTGGAGTGTCTTTGCTGGTAGGGTGGTAATTAGCCACGGCCGAAGCCTCCCACCAGACCAGACCTGAGCCAATGTAGAAATTTTAAAATCCCAAAGTGGCCCGTGGCGGGAATCGAACCCGCGACCTCCCACTCGAATCCGAGCGCGCCGCTACTGCGCCAGGGAGGTCGTCATCATCTTCATGTTATTTATGAATGGGCCTTAATTGCATTCCAGTGATATATTGATGCCTTTATTAACATGTTCAAATATTAGCTCATTAAACGAAGAGTTTAGGACTTTCAGGTTACAATTTTATATGAATGAAATTTACATATTTATATATATTCTGCATATAGATTAATGATATCTCGGTCAAAAATCTCACTAATACTCCATAATAACCAATTTATATTTGAATTATATTTTGTGCTCATATACAGTTAAAATATGTTAATAATAAGCTTGTCCAAACTGCTTGACCTCATGTGACTAAAGTAGTTTATTGTAAGTTAAGAATAGTGAATATAGTCTGTCAAAATAGTCATGAAATAATGAAATAAAAAAGAGTTGACGATTATTAAAAAGTCAGAGTAAAGTACATTTTTAGTGGATAGTCAAGTTATCAAAAATTATAGGTACTAATATTTCTTTTCAATATTCTGTATTACATATTTTTTATAATCTGTCATAATAAATATCAGGCAGAGAAAAATAGTTTCTGTGAATTAATTTTATGACTTTTTTGACTGACTGTTTTATCATGTTATCTTGTGACATTTTACCTTTTCGATTGATCTACAATCTCATTTATATTTAAACACATTCAAACTCATCAGCATAGAATATAAACAAGTGGAAAATTAAAAAATTTTAAAACACCCACGACTTTTGCAGACTTGTAATTGAAAAAGGATTAAATAATTTTTTGAAACTCCCCGACTAAAGGAAAGTAAGAACTAAGAACCTATCAGTATAATTACAAATCCAAGAAAATCCGCCGGAGCTGCTGTGTTTTGCCTATGACGGTGTTGATGGTGCTGTTTACCAGTTGATGACTAATTCAATTTCTTGATACTTCTTATATACCGGCAGTTTATCATTACTTACTAATTACATTAATTGATATTGGAAACGAAAATAGCAATGAATATAAAAGTGACTATTGCACAAATTAAAAAAAAAAATGTCAAGTGCGAGTCGGGCTCGCGCAATTAGGGTTCCGTATCTACAAACCAACCAAAACACATCACAAAAAATTGCATAAATTATACATATTTTATTTAAGTAATTTTACAAAGTTTTTTTAATAAACCAGGGTCTTTCATACTTTACATACGTATTTCCTCAGACTACATTATTTATAGGCGTATTTCATAGAATCTAAAAAAAATGTTTCATCCTTTTCTTTGTTTCATAGTCATACATATTTTTATGATACTTGTACAACAGTTTATATAAAAGTATCCCCTTTCCTATCTCATTTTCCCTCACTAGCTTATTACAAAATATCATATTTGTAGTAGTAACATGTTTATTTATTACATGCTTAATTTATTGTAATTCTTAATAGGCACTTGGCATTGTGTGGATGCTCCTTTGACGACATTGAACTGTGTATCTGGCCTAGACCTCATATTGTTGATGAAAGTCTATAGTCATTTCAATGTGATAACAATATGAGGCTGATTGCACTTTGCTTTGATTTATTTCGAGTTGTTGTGAGTCGCAATATCGTGTTTCATCTTACAAAATTTTGCGACTGGTATTCAGATACATTTTACATCTGAAAAAGCTAAGTTACCACATATATTTTAATATCATAATATAGTAATCAGTTCAATTTTTTTAGGGTACAAAACTTACATGAAACTCAAATCCAATACAAGAAAAAACCAGTCTAATTAATTTAATTATTTACTAATATAACTTATCAACTGCTTTTTCTAATTACTATACAAGTCTTACCCGCGTGGAATGGTGGCAAGAATACTGGCTGCATTTCCGCGTTGAAAAGCTAGGCTGATACGTTACACAAAAAATGAGCCAGCCCTTCTGTCACCAGTTGAGGCTAATAAACGCGGGGAAATATAATGTAACATTTCAATAAAAAATTACTAATAATATGAAACATTTATTTACTTCATTTTAATTGTAAGGATGCTCATAGTTATACATGGTTATATAATTAATATTTTATTTATGCTTAAATTTATGGTAAATTTATATTTAAATTAAATATTTATATAAAGGTCCATATTTTAACTAAAATTTACTGATTTAAACTGTTGTGAATTGCGGGTGCCGAATGTAAGACTGACTAGAGTATGTTTTTTCATTTCCAATATGTGCCTAAACTGTACCTTTATTAATATTATTATTGTCACCAAATGTGTTAAAAAGATCTGTAGACAGTCTCAGAAATAAAAGTAATTCTTATGCATTGTGTTGTCATTATCTAATAAATGTCTATTGTATATCCTTATATACTTGCTTATCCTAATGTAATATTACCTTATATAAATTATCCTATCTATTAAGTATATAAATTAATTCCAATTGTTTGTTGCCAAACTCCCTCTGTAACGTAGTCTGAAACGAGAGTAGGTCGTAAGCTATTTTTCATTCATATCCCTAAATGGCAATACTATGTATATAAATAATCTATAAATTTATTCAAATTGTTTGTTGCCAAACCCCCTCTGTAACGTAGTCTAAAACGAGAGTAGGTCGTAAGCTATTTTTCATTCATATCCCTAAGTGGCAAAACAATGTTTGCCCAGTCAGACAGTACTTATTTCATTCTCGTGTTACAAAAAAGTTTGTAAAAATCTCCAAAACGGTTCACCGATTTTAATGACAAAAAATTTGGTACTTAATAGAATATTTTTCATAATACCGACCTTTTAAACGACAAATTATAGTCCGGTCAAATTAGACCAAAAATTGGAGTAAATCTACATAAATTCCCAACAAGCTGAAAATCGGTAAAAATGTTTAAAATATGATTAAAAATAAATTCTTCTTCATCTATCCCCTGTATGGAAAAAAAAATATTTAAGGTCAAAGGTCGATTTTCAGCTTGTTGGGAATTTATGTAGCTTCGAATGTCTAAATTGACCGGACTATTAGGTAGGTAGGTACATGATTGATATATGGCAAAAAATTTCCTTTTGCCAGTAGCGCTAGTTTTATGTTATTTTAAAGTACCAACAAACCACAAAACTAACAGCAAAAACGCACCGCCAAGCGATTGAGCGTACCGGCGCGATGCTGTGTAAAAACCGTTATGGTTGAGTCGTCGCCCGTGAGTGAGTTTACTTTACCCTTCCAAGTTAGTACGATAACATCTTCGCATGCATCATCATCTCTTACCATCACATGAGGCAGTCAATTACTTGTAAAATGTAAAAGAAAATGACCCTGACCAGTGCCATGAATAATTTGAACTTGAAAAGAATGTGGAGGTTCTTTGATAGGGATTTTCCTAGACAAAGTACGAAGAGATATTGAATTAACGGCGTAGAAGCCGTATTTTAGCGATTTTGAATGAAGTTTTATGCAAAACTATAAAGACTACTTTCAAATTTACACGTTATGTATTTTGGGTCTTTAATCTAAAATCGCTAAGAAGCAGAAACACGATTGGATAAAATGTTCTCCATAGAAAGTTCTCCCAAAAGTTCTCCAAAATCTCAGTTTTTCGAGTTTTTATCGGACACTACATTGGGTGTAATTGTAATTTTTGTTTTAAAGTGTCGGTAATAATAATATCCAAAAACGTGAAACAGATTTTTGATATCCAGCTTAGTTTTTGAGTAATTAGGTAAAGGTCGTTTTTCTGATATATTCTTCCGCGACGCTGCATGTCGCACCTACCAAATCTCCGTGAGAGTGAGAAAGACAAAAATAAATTCAATAAATCCCTTACCTTAATCTAATCTGTGGCTTGTGCATATAGATATCCATAATCTCTGACCAAGGATAGGTTTTTACTCTATGGGAGAAAAAAATACAATGAACCACAAAATGAACAGTCTGCTCATAGATATTGTTCTGAATCCATTCGTCCCTTTCGGGACAAGCAAAGATCGAAGACCATACAGCCTCTGCCTCGGGCCTCTGCCTTGCCTCTGCTCTATAGTCTGCTTTTGATTGATTCATGACCACAGACCACAATAGGTACCTACCTACTCTTGTTCATGATCATGACATTTCATGATTGTCAACATTGTCAAAAATGTCAAATGAAAGAAGTTAGAGGAGAGGTTAAGGTTTCGAGCTTACTAAATAATTTATTTACAATATTTGTTTTCGTAACTAAATTAATTATAAACTATTATAAGTGAAATTATAAAGGATTTACAAATAATACGAATAATATGACTGAATACAAAAAACCAGCGATAGATCCAGACTTAGCGAAATTCTCCGAAAAGGAGGATTACGATGCCCTCGCAAAATACCTGTGCAAAGTTTACAGATACAGAGAAAATATAATTATACCAAGAATTCTAGGTCCAGTGATCATCAAGACAAATGAAGAAAAGATGATTGAATCCACTATTGAAAGCTGCCCATTTAAATCTTTAACCAGTTGTATTATAGGTAAAGAAATTATATTTGTAGGTAGCCACTGGCGTTTTCAAAACATTTTAATATGTTATTATTAAAATAAAACTTGTTTTCTAATAATTTGTTTAATATCTTTGAACATTGTATAAGTCCTAAAAGTTAAAATATCCTTTATCCTCTCAGTAAATCTTTGCCATCAGTTAATTAATTTAAAATCCCAAATATGCCTATATTGGAAATTAACTTACCTCACAGTGCTTGTTAACTGTGCCAAAACATTAATAAAAGTTACTCATAACCCTCATAATATCTTAAAGCATTAGAGAAACCCACAATTCACAGTACTTTACATTTGTGTGACACATTTCTTTAATTCTATCCAGGGTATGGCCTGGGTGCAGCAGTTGGTCTGTTCACATCATCACTAATGCCTACCACAGACCCAATGGCGCAGCAAAATCAAACAGCAAGAGAAATTCTCAGGGAAATGAAGAACTCAATGTTAAGCTACGCCAAGAATTTTGCAATGCTTGGTGCTGTGTTTTCTGGTGTTGAATGTTGTATAGAAAGTGCAAGAGGCAAGTCTGATTGGAAAAACGGTACATACGCTGGGGGTGTCACTGGAGGTCTCATTGGTTTACGAGGTTGGTGTCTTTTAGTCTCCCTAGGGTCTGTACATTAATCATGTAAGGCTTTGAAGATGCAGAAGGAAGGGAAGGGAGTTTGGTACTAAATACTGAGTGATTATTTTATGGTTATAATATAAATATTCAAGAATTTAGTTGTCTAAGACTTATAATCAGCTAAGATTTAATTAGGTTGTAGGTGGTTTTTAAATTGGGGGGCTCCGCCAAGCAACCTCCACGAGTGCCCGAGTGCTACGGTGCCTCTCTGTAGCGCACGGGCCGGTGCTCCCTGGTAACGTCGGTTAATAACCGACGGCGAATAGCTTGGCCCGGTGAATAGGTGACGTTTCTTCGCGTGTCCCTCTGAGTCCCAGCAGAGGGCACAGTGTCGAAATGTCTACACCAACCCCGGAGGAGGAAGAAAACCTCATTAAAAAATTACAGGCGGGGGCGGAAACGCCCACAAGTCCCTTCGGGGCACTACGAGGAAGACAACCTCGTAAAAAAATCACCGAAGTGGGCGGGAAAGCTCGTCGAGAGGGATATTTACGGCGGCACATCCCTCTCGCAGGAGACGCGCCGGTTGCTGGGATGCCAACACCTTCCTTCGTCGACCGGTGCCGGCCTGCGGGTGACGTACGTAAGGGGTTCTGGCGTCCGTCACCCGAATTCCACCGACAGGCCGAGGTGGTGGCGCGACCTGTTCGGGACGCGCCTCCCAGGAGGGTCGGCAGCGGCCAGGCTGCCGGCAGCAGCGGCGGGACCTGCCGCTTCGGTGGCGGGTCGAGGCCTGGCGGGAGCGCGGTGAATACGCAAGTGAATCCCGTACTCCCGCCAACGAGGTCCGTCGTGGCAAAGCACAGGTTTTAGTGGGTGCAAGCCCCACATAACCCCTCCGTGTCCCCTGACGGAGGGGTATGCGTCAGGCATTTCCTGTGGGTAAAAAATAAAATAAAAAAGGTGGTTTTTAAATTATAATTTATGTTTTTACAAGTATAATAACGTGTAAAATGAAATGGTATTATCTATGTGATCCTATATTTTGTTTTTTTTACAGGTGGACTGAAGGCAGGAATATTTGGAGCAGCAGGTTTTGCTGCATTTTCGACTGTAATTGACTATTACATGCATCAACGTGGATAGGTGGAAACAATGAAGTCATTTTATTGTACCTAATAATATAGGATATATCACAATAGCCTAAATTGTAAAATTTATTGTAATAGATAAGATATTATACGTTAAATAAATAATCTAATTACATAAATGTACAGATGAATTTAATTTATTTTAGTGCAAAATATACTTTGAAGTTTGAATTGAGGATGTGGCCGCGAAAATTCAATTTTTATGTTGTTTTTCGAAAATAAGCTAACGCAATGAGTTTTCAGAGCATAACGTTTATGGATCTACACGTTTTCATAAAAACTGCTCAAATAATAGTTCTAAAGCGAAATAAAATAAAATAAATAAAAAAGCCTTTATTATTCTTTGATTAAATAAAACTAATTAAAACAAAGTTAACAACAAAGTATACAATCAATAATCATTTAAACGAAAGTATTTTATATAAGTAACTATAAGTAACTGTTAGCAGCGTATTTGATTTTGTGCAAAAAATATTAGTCATTAATCAAAGACCCCTTGCGGGTAAAGGCCTCCTCCATAGCTTGCCACTCTGTCCTGTTTTGTGCTTTTAAACACCAGTCTTTGCCTGCCACTTACACTATTTCGTCGACCCATCGTTCTTTAGGGCGACCTCTATTTCTTGTGCCTATAGGACCTTTCCATAATGACGTGCGCTTACTCCATTTATTTTTATCAGCGCGAGCAACATGTCCAGCCCATTTCCATTTCAAGCTTTTACAATGACTTAAGGCATCGATGACCTTTGTTTTCGTTCTTATTGTTGTATTTTTTTGTCTATCTTTGATATGCTGTAAAGCGAAACACGAAATAAATTTGAATTTCGCGGGCTTTTTTTTATTTATTAGGTGGTTCCGGGAAAAATCCTCAGAATATCGACGCGACGATGACCAAACCACGTTTTAATTGTCTATGACACTGACACTCCAGTAATTCCTCTGTGGTTAAAATTGTTATTAATTTGTCTCTGGTCCATAGTAATCTATAGTCTACGCTTTAAACAAAAAAAAAATAACGATCGAAAACGGAAAACTCGTGAAGCGTGTCGACTGCCATTTAAAAATTTGTAGAAAAATGAGTGAATGAAGTGAATTTTCTCTAAGCTCATATCGTAATTTTATAATAGGCACACATTGCAGTGATTTATTTTATAGTGCGCGCTGTTGATCATATAAAATGAAGGATCCCTTTGTGACCGACTCCGGTATTGATTCGCCAACGAGAGAGAGCCTCAGAAACGTCGACGGGTGCTACAATAGAAATTTATTCAAAGGAAAATCGTTTGCGAACTCCAGGCGTGCCTTACAGTCGGGAGCTGAAAAGATATCCAGGACATTTAAATGTGTTAGAAACACATTTGGAAACTTGTCTCAGGTAAGTTCTAAAATTACAAATTTTTGGTGAGCTGTACAAAATATAATAGTATGTACTATGTAGAACGTGTTGTTATATTGCAGTGCATCCACCATGTTTGCCGACTTCTATTGCATTGTTAGAGCCCGTGTAGCATCCTCTTGAGAAAGGCTGCGGGGCTCTAGCAATGCAATACTCTAAAATCGTTTGCGACAGCATGCCAAATCCAATACTCAACTATTTGCTGTCTGTTCACCCAGGACAGAGAAAATAGAATTTACCAACCTGGGACTTATGACATATGGAAATAGGTTTATTAACCATATCAGTTAGTTTTAAGTTTATAGTTTTTGTAATTAAGTATACTGTAAGTGAAATTTGTAATGAATTTTTTTTGCCTAATAAATAAAACATTTGAAAAATAATAAGTTAGAAACACTTAAGTTTAATTTATTGGATTTAAAATATGCTATGTCAGACCGCAAAGGCCACCTATTGAATCTATTTTATTTATTTAATTTTGTTTCAGCACTTCAGGCTGGGTGGCAGGCGCAGGCATCGGCTAGCAGAGGCTGGATCTCCCTGCCGGACGCCGACTACGCCAGTTAATAAAAAGAAACAGGTACAATAATTTAATTACCTATTAGTTTTCTCTACCCCTTATACCTAGGTTTCCTTTCAAATTTGCAGCAAACCTGCTGTCCCAATTGTGGGTTTACTGACTCTTACATGCCAATACAAATTAAAATGCCAGAAACATGCTTATTTAAAGCTATTGAAACAAAAACATCATAATCTGCATCTTTATTGACTGCATCCACAATTTATTGCAATTGTTTTCGTTTTTCTTGCACAATTAGGCATCAGTGTCAGTTTAATTTTATGTTATTGTATTTTAAAAGGTTTTTTATAGAAGACAATTACAATTTACTATAGTGTTATTATCTCGCTGCAGACGCGGTCATAAATCATTCGAGTGTTTCGCTTTTGTTGTTCTTTGTTGAGTTGTACATTACTGCAGAACAAAAGCGAAACACTCAGATGATTTATGAGTCTGCAGCGAGATAATTACACCACTATAACAAGATTTGTTTTCTTAGTCAAAGGTGTGTACTTAGCCAATAGAAGTGTGTTGATAAAAATGTTTTTCATTCAATTTCAGTTAGGCAGAAGTCCCACCAAGCTGTACAGTCCCTTTGGGATTGAAACTCCCCGCAGTCGTGATTTCAGGATGACTCCTTACATGCCTGACACACCAGATCATGGGTGAGATCTGAGTCCACTACTTTTCTTTCTAATACCGAGCTTCTTGCCAGTTCTTCTCAGTGCAAACCTGTTTTCCAAACCTGGCAGTAGAGTTTTGATTTTTCATAAGAGCTTATGTAAAGATTTTCGTTTTCATTTTTCACTGCCAAATGTACTTCTATACATTAAAACATAGGCCCGGTTTCCACCAAAGTGGAGCAGAGCCGAGCTGTGTTTGAGTAAACAATCAGATTTTGTCATTTTGACATCTCTGAAACTGAGGGGAGAGAAGATGACGAAATCTCATTGGTTACTCAAACACAGCTCCCCTTTCTTTTTTTTTTTATTTAAAAAAATCGGTGCCCCCTTTCGTTGAAAGGGATCTTTTCTATCACATTAATTAATTAACAATATTACAATTATCAATAAATATAATAAATAATATACTAAACAATAATAGACTTGCAATATACATCTTGCATATCAAGCTCCCCTTTGGTGGAAACCGGGTCTAAGTCACGCGTCTTCGTGAATTGAAATGACTATACAACAATTCTGGGGCATTGTATTGCATGAAGTGCAACTATTTCCCACAGATTTGCCACTAATCAAATGATCCCTTCCACAATGGTAAATGGGGAAAGGTGAAGCACTAGTCTCAAGAAATTATTTCCTAATTCATATTTTAGTTTTAGTTTTGCACATACTTTTTTATTCCTATAATTAATTATTGATTGTCTATCAAAGTTATCATTGCCAATGGGACTTTAACCTGTGTCCCCCAGCTATAAGAAAAATATAAATTATTTCCAGTTTTTTTTTACACTTTACATGTTCGTACTTGACTGTGATCTCACCTGATGCTAACTGATAAAATTGATAATGCAGATATTATTGTACTAAGTAAGGAGTAAGCAATTTTGCTGCCAGACCAGACTGAGCCAATTTATAAAATACAAATTTCTAGTGGCACATGGCAAGAATCCAACGTGGGACGTCCCATTCAAATCCAGGCCACTGCGCCAGAATTTATCACAATTGAAGTTGGTTTTAAAACAAGTAATTATTGTTTTACAGAGTGTCACCGAAGAGGTGTAAAAGCATCACTCATTCCTGGCACATTCTAGCTAAAAAGCGACCAAGAGCACTGTTCCACTAACTGAATACCTCTGAAGGAGACTATGCACAAACCCACCGCTTTATTGTAAGTGAATATAGCTTTTATACAATGGTATTTTTAATTTTATTTTAAGTTAATATAGCTTTTATACAATGGTATTTTTAATTTTATTGTAAGTTAATATAGCTTTTATACAATAGTATCTTTACTTAATATGTGGGGCCACAGTGGACATGCAACTTACTCTTGTGTTGTTGGATTTATGTTGATGTAGTAAAACAAGTTGATAGTTACAATTAAATAAACGACTGCCCCGTGGAAAAACGACTTTTTCCAAAAATACATAAGTAGCCTATGTTACTTGGAATGATGTAAGGATTCTAACGATACCCCATAATATGTCCGAATCTCTTCAATCTTTCAAAAGTTATGGTAGAATAAGGCAACTTGCATACATACATACATGAACCCTAAAAATATTGCAATCTTTGTTTGGGCAGTTGTGTAATAATCCCTAAATGCCAGGTGTTTTAGAACAGCAGCGTTTTCCCCTCATGTGGTCTCATCAACAAGTTAAATTGTGACTGGTGCTATGGTTGTTGCAGCAGTTAATCTGTGCCTGTAGTATGAAACTTACAATTTTCCATCACACTGCAAGACATCGGGCGGGCTTTCATCCCTATGTCGTGGCTATACCACCAGTACGCACAAAGCGGTGGATAATAAAAAAAAATTTTTTTCATTGCTATAGAAAGGAAAAATATCAGCTAAGCATAGCTTCATTTATTTTATTACTTTTCTATCATTAAATTTTTTTTCCGTAACTCAAAAGGCAAATACCCCCTTATAGAAATTCTCACCTTTCTTCCCTTTTCTTCTCTTTCTTATATTCCTAGTTAAAGCACGGTCGCGGAGCACGAAGTATTTCGTACATTAACCTGTTACTACCTGTCTCTGTCACTCCCGCGTCAAAATAATGCGGTCACGCTCGCACAGGACGGGGTCATTGCATCTGTGCGAGCGTGACCGCATTATTTTGACGCGGGAGTGACAGAGACAGGTAGTAACAGGTTAATGTACGAAATTCTTCGTGCTCCGCGACCGGACTTTAGTGACATATTAATTCCTTGCTATGCCGGGCTATTTTGCCTACAATAAAAACTTGTTTATTCATATATGTATGTAATGTAATCTGAAATAAATGGAAATCTAAGTTTCATAATACAGGACAGAATTTATATTGTATTGTATTTAATGAGGCTCTACTATTTGTATTGATTCAAAATGAGTATATGCATTAGATTAAAATGCTATGATATCTTGAGATTTGGAAGGATGTTTTACAAAATATTCGCAATAACGAATATCATATCCAGTATTAAATACGCCAAAATGGAATTGTAGTACCTTCTTACGAGTATTGTATACTTTAGTAGATAGTATGAATACGCTTTTTGTGACAATATTATAAATCATAGTCTGCTAACTTTAATTAATTATTATTTATAGGTTTAGTCTGGAAATTTGTTAATTTAAGATTTGAAAACTTGATTCAGGATTTGTTTATTTTGAAAGTAATGGACCTGAAGTTGTTCTCCGAACTTGGAAATTTACTTAATTTTTTACTATACTTTTAAATGCCTCTTATATTCTAGTATTTTTTAACTTAACAATTTTATCAAACCTTTTTATTGTACTATCTCAAACTTACTGATTATGTAACTACTATGTAATAAATTTCCATTTTCCACATATTAAAATTATGTAACTATTTATTTAAATATACTTAATGATTTATAAAATATAAGACTGATTATGTCTTTACGATAAGATTTTTTCAGTATTTTGTCATGACAAAAATGTAATGATTTTTGAATGGTTATACAAATGAATGAAAAATCGGAATTTCTCTTCAAATAAACCAGTATTTTTTCGTCCTTCCGAAAAAAAGGCATATAAATGTCCTGATTCTGAAACATTTATTTCTGTTCTGAACTTTGCATAATCACACAAAAATATTGCTTTTTTGAAGTGTAAAGAAATGTGAAAAGGTATTTTTATGTGGTTTTTTAAATCACAAGGACCTCAAATATTCCCGTCCTTCAATTTCTAAAATACTTTTGTTTTAATGAAAATTGTTTCCCTACCTTTTCATTATCATTATCCATTTAACAGGTATTTTAGTTAGTTCAGCTTATCTCAGTAAACTCAGAAAAAAATCACTGCTCTGTGGCCATTCCTAATAATAAACCATGTATTCAAACGAAGTTAGTAACTTTTCAATTGAATGTGTATTTTCTTGATGCTATGCTCTATGTATCGTGTATTTATACTATTTATATTATAATAAATCAACTTTTACAATAAACTATGTTTTATTTGAACCTAAACTTTTAATTAATTAATCTCTGAGGCTGTAAGGTAGTCATAAAATAAAAATTGATATGTCAAATGGTAACCAATAATCGTAAGTGCATGCCGTGTTTCACCTTTACAGTCCGATAAGGCTCTCTTGGCACTTGAATGACGTTGTCAGTGCGTAGTTGTAGAAAAACGGCAGCCAGCGAATAAAATCTCAATATTAGTTAATAAGAAGCCAAACACACGAAAAAATGCTTGCAACATAAAGATCACATATATGCCGACAGAGTGAACTATCAAACAGTATCACAAAGTTACGGCGTTAATTCCGACTTTGGACACGCGCCAAGATAGCGTTGTCGCACTGTACATTTCGCATTCGGTAGGATGCAACCGTCATTCTCAACCACTTTAAAAATTTCGTTCAATTTGAGCAAGTCGGATCGAAATATTATGGCAATTTCAGACGACTGCCGCGCGCCGGCTATGTTGAAATGGACCGTACAAGAACTAACGCAGTTCTTGTACGGTCCATTTCACGCGCCCGATTACGATGCAGCCTTAGTACGTCGAAAGAGATAAAGTTACGCGATAGAAAGAGAGCACAACTTTAGGTGCGTAGCGGAGGCGAAGCCAAGCGCTGTTGCGAACTGGGGTCTGATTGCGTAAGAAAAACGAATTCATCGTTATCGTAATCGTTTGCAAATTCTGCCCCCCGATTGGCTAACGTAAATCAGGGAACCAATCAGCGGGCCGAATTTGTAAACGATTACGATAACGATGAATACGTTTTTCTTAGACAATCCAGGAGCAGAATTGCACTTTTTTGACGTGACAACGTCTTATAATTCGATAGAGCCGGTTGCACGCACGAAAAAACATGACTCATCCGGCGTTACCGGCGTTACCTTGCTCATGCGGCGTTACCTCGCGAGCGCGGAACGAGCGACAAAGAAGACTTTGTCACGTTCAACTATCGTCAGTAAACCGACTTTACAGACAACCAATTTTTGTGCCAGCGTTAGGGTTGCCATTTCTTTAAATCATCTTGCGGAGTAAACCTTCCGTACCGTTAGTTACTTATAGTACGATTCACGAAAGATGACCACAAATGGCGGGCCTATTTTAGGTCTCTTTGGACTTATCTAACTAATATTATGGTCTTATTTATTTTAACTATTAAATATGGTCTTATTTAACTAATATATGGTAATTATTTTGGCTTCAGTCTTTTCTTCATGAGTGAACATGAAGAAAAGACCCGCCATTTGTGGTCATCTTTCGTGAATCGTACTATACTATTATTGTACTCCGTGTCTCTGGTATGATAGATAGTTTACTTGGATCCGCCATTATGTAATCGCAAAGAAATTGAAATAAAAAAAACAATTTTGGAATTAAGATTTTTTATCAATCAACCAATGTCTTAGAAAAATATTTACATATACATAGGTATGTGTAATTTACAAGCACAGTTAGTTTATGCTGCTGAAAATTAACTGAGTTTCTAGAAGTACCATAAACGGATATTCTTAAAGACTAAAATTTTTTCATATATCAACGAATTCTTACAAAAATATCAACATTAAGTATGTACACAGTTACTGGCGCATGCACACAACAATGAATAGAAGTAACTATATGACATTATTCACAAAGGAAAGTAACACTAATTAGTAATTACCGATGAGGATGTAGTACGAGCCCAAAGGCGTAGTCGAGGTCTTAAAATACACATGAGTTGGGAACCGCATTCTCCTATCAATGCGAAACTAACAGAAACAAAGGTCGAATACATGCTTATGGCCACCAAATTGTTTTATTCGGTGTTTCGTAATTTTTAAGCTAATAAGACAAAAACTAATTTGACGCGCCTAAAAATAGTGTTAATTAGTATCCTTTTAAAATGCTTTTCATCTACAATGATAGGACAGCACAAACTTATACTCTTTTCATTCGTTTATTTTCTCTTTGACATATGAAACCACATGAAACAGATATAGCAATAGCGAGGGACCAGTGAGAGATATAGGTAAGGTGGTCTCTTTCTCGTCCCTCACTCTCGGTCATATCTGTTTCATGGAAAGAGTAGGTAGTTCATAGTAGATTTTGGACAACGTAATTGGCATCATTGTACATAGGCTTTATGGTAAAAAAATTGCGAATTGGCATTAGCACTCTACATATACATTCTCTACACTCTACACATAGACATTCAAGTCTAAAAATTAACCTGACTGTCGAATTTGACTTAAAGTCATATTCGACACTCAGGTTAATTTGGTGAGCAGGAGATTCTTAGTAAGTACACTAGATCACTACCTCAATGATGTTCAATTAATTTGAGAGGAAATTTGAGAAAGGTCCCAGGTTCGATTACCGACTTATGCCAAATGTGTGTGTGCCAATAGGTAGGTAAGTGCATTGTTTTTACCTTTTGAGGCACATTTTCCAGTACCAACAATACAGTACGCGCGGCGAAAGTTTGGCTTTGACCGTTATTGCGCAGAAATCAGAAATTGGGTATCAACCAATCAGAGAAATCAGAAATTGGGTATCAACCAATCAGAATTTGGGTACCCATGCGCAGTAATCCCCTCCACCCGAAGGTCAAAGCCAAACTCTCGCCGCGCGTACTGTACCAGCTCATGTTTAGTGGTAGTATATTTATTCCCCGTGCTTTGGAGAGAAATCCAGGATTTTGAATACAGGCTTTCACATCGATAAAAAAATTAGGGCTGATTTTTCAATCGCCAGATAAACGTTAACTAAGGAATAAATATGACGTTTTGGCAGATTTTGTTTGGCATATGTTTCAAATTTATTCCTCAGATAGTTTATCTGGCGATTGAAAAATCGGCCACAAATGATTCTTATATACTTTATCTTTTCTGTACATATTTGTTACATTAATGGCATATACTAGCATAATGCAAACAAATGTATTTGTTTCTTAAAATGAATTAACTTAGTCTTAAAGACTTTACGTATTAATCTAGCTATGATCTAGTCCGCTTATTATAGTTTGTATAATTACATATATTGACAGTTTTCTTATAATAGGTAACAAAATAGAACATTTCGTGCGAAAAGTTTTTTTACTAGCCCCGGTTTGTTGACCCAAGCCAAAGGCGCGGGTCGACTATAGGGACGAGTATGACAATTGAAGTCTGATTGTGATAAAATATAAGATTATTTTTTTGAAAATTTAATTTATTATTTAATACTATAATTATTTTTAATTTATTTTTTCCACACTTTTGTCAAAATTTTGTACTTACTTTAAAATGTTTTCAATCATATCAATTTTCTATATGATTATTTGTAATTTTGTATGATTTAATATTGTATTTGTATGACTTTCAAAAAGAGTACTTGATGAGTACCTACTTTGAAATAAATATTATTTGATTTGATTTGATTTGAATGTTCACCAGGATACGCGGTTCCTATTAACGGCCTACAATGCGTATTTAGGTGATTTTGAATGAAGTTTTATGCAAAAACTATAAAGAAAATTTCTTTCAAATTTACACGTCATGTATTTTGGGTCTTTAATCTAAAATCGCTAAGAAGCAGAAACACGATTGGATAAAATTTTCTCGATAGAAAGTTCTCCCAAAGGTTGCTCCAAAATCTCAGTTTTTCTATATTTTATCGGAAACTACAATGGATGTAATTGTAATTTTTGTTTTAATGTATCGGTAATATTATTATCCTAAAACGCTTAGAACGGATTTTTGATAACCAGCTTAGTTTTTAAGTAATTAGGTAAAACGACGTTTTTCTGCTATATTCTTCCGCGACGCTGCATGTCGCACCTACCAAATCTCCGTGAGAGTGAGCAAGACAAAAATAAATTCAATCAATCCCCTTAAGCAGGATTTTTTTTATTTCACTTTTTGTTCATCGGCCTCGGAAATTAGTTCCTATTTTTCTATGGACTTGGAAACTGAAGTCGTTATTGTGTAATTATGTGCATTTGTATGGAGTACACAGATGAGGGCGTCGTCTCCGTGGATAAAAATGTTAGAATAATGGGTCCATATACCCTGGACATGGCGGACGACGCGAGAAAATGTCGCCAGTCTATCGGTGCCAAAAATGCTTGTTTTGCCACCAACAGTAAGGCCACGCTATAGTTTGCTCAGCGGCCACCTCTAGAATTTTGACAGTGTGCGCAACTGTTTGCTTGTACGAAAAAGGTTTACGTAAATCGTTCGAATGCCCATATCTTGAGGTTTCTTATACTTAGGTGGTAAATGAGTTAAATTAGGATGGTACTGCGATATAAGTGTATACGAAATTGTACATATTATTTTAATATATAACATGGCGTTGGTGTACTGATATGTACCTATCAAAATATGAAACGTAAACAATACAAATTGCAAACCTTATACTCTATCCATTCGTTTTTTTTCTTTTTGACACATGAGACAGATATAGCAATAGCGTGGGACCAGACAGAGACCACTTTACGTTTGTCTCTCTCTTTTCCCTCGCTATTGCTATATCTCATGTGTCAAAAAGAAAAAAACGAATGGACAGACTATAAATAGGTTACTGTACCGTGACTTTTAAAAAAATTGAACCTGTCAGAACTCTTGGTTTAAACGTGCATAATCGATAAACAAAAAGAATTACACAGTAACAGATCACGTACAGAAAATTGTTTTGGTCACAGCTTACAAATTACATACGTTGTTTGTACATTAATAATTAATTCTAACATAGAGCATTTACATGTTTAGTTGTAGCCTGTAATAATAATAGCCCAAAAGCAATAAACTGTCTTTGTATTTTAATTTTGTTTATATTTTGAATATATTTAAATGGAAGGTTGTATATTCAAACCTCTTTTAGAGGCAGCTATGCACTAATTCAATGAACAGCCGTGACTACATGAAGCTCTCTAGTGTATACTTCATTATACATTGCTGCTTTAATGAGACAAACAAAAATAAAACGTTCAATGTATCAGGAATATACGTCAAATGAGTTAGCGATTTAGCACATACCTAATATCAGTTTAGACCTAATACCCATAAAAAAATTTAAAAAATGCAATAATAAAGGCTTTCATATTTCACAGTCGAGGAACTAAAAAACGATTAACAACGCACGGACTAGGATATATTACAAGTCAAACTTAACTTAGTCGCTTAGAATATAAAACTGTCTAGAAAATAAAAATATTTTCTGTCTCTATAGGTAGTCTATTCAGACTCTAGTAAGGTCTCTTAGAATAGCTCAATACTAGGGCGAATCGCAAGTAGATAATGGTACGAAATATCTAAACTAAACCAATTTGACGCGTCTAAAAATAATGCCATTCTTTACGGGAAAATATAAATCTAATATATAAAATTCTCTCGATTTTCTTTGTAACCAAACTCCTCCGAAACGGCTGGACCGATCGTTATGAAATTTTCAGGGTATGATCTCTGGGTCTGGGAGCGGGTTGTTATTTATTTTTTATGTCCCTAAGTAAGAAAAAAATGTATATGGCAAAACAACGTTTGCCGGGACAGCTAGTAATTATATATTATAAATATATATCAGGACATTACACACATCGCAATCTAACCAAAATAAAGGAATCAGTCGAATTTCTAACCAGTGAGTATGATCGAATCCAAGCACATGTCAAGGAATCTGAAGAAAAAATTAAGAATTTAACCCAGGAAAACGCAAATCTGAACAAATCCCTTGAAACGTTATCCACAAGATTAATCCTCCTAGAGCAGCATTCTCGTGAGAACAACCTGGAAATTAATGGCATCCCAGAAAACAAATCAGAGAATCTATACTCAGTCATGACCCAACTTGGCGCTACTATCTCCTTACCTATTCCAGAGTCCGATATTATGGCGTGCACAAGAGTCCGTAAATTGGATGACTCCAGCAAAAGACCTCGCACCGTAGTAGTAAAGCTCCGAAATACTAGAGTTAGAGACTCTATCATCGCAGCGGTATCAAAATTTAACAAAACGAAGTCAAGCGATCGCTTGAACTCAACTCACCTGGGCTACAGCGTCAGCAAGTCCTTCATTTATGTATCCGAACACCTTTCCCCTTTCTATAAAGCCCTGCACGCTCGTACTAGAACCATCGCAAAAGAAAAAGGCTTTCGATATGTGTGGATACGGAATGGGCGCATATTTATCAGGAAAAATGACCAATCACCGGCTAAACAGATAAAGTGTTATGAATCACTAAACAATCTCTAACTTACAATACTGCGAAACCGGACCGAATATACAAATTACTTACATCATGTTTAATATCTACTATCAAAATTTTCGAGGAATGAGGACAAAACTAGATGACATACGCTTGGCGACACTACAATCAAACTATGACATGATCGTGGCGACTGAAACATGGTTGGACGGCACCATTGTTGATGGTGAACTATTCTCAGCCAACTATAATATATATATAGAAGAGACCGCCAATCAACCTCTCTATCACACAAAGTGGGCGGAGGAGTTTTGTTTGCTGTTTCCAATAGATTTGAGTCACGTCGAATAGATCACTATGAGAGCATATACGAAGATCTCTGGATTAATATTAAGTTTGATTGCGATGGTGTATCCAAAAACTTGTTGGTCTGCGTACTCTACCTGCCGCCACCTGTCAGTGTTAATACTCTGAACGCAGTATTGGATAATATCAGTGCAATCATACAGTCCCACCAGGGCGACATTTTGATTATGGGTGACTTTAACCTGGGTTTTGTTGATTGGACGTGTGACATTGGCAATTCTGCGCAGACCTCACCCTCGAACTATGGAAGCAACCTTGGCTTCTCCTTGGTTGACTTCCTTTCACTAAATAGCCTAGTTCAGTATAATACCGTCAAGAATCACAATGGACGCACCTTAGACTTAGTGCTAGCTAATTTTGACAATATTAAAGTAACTAATTCTCTTGAGCTGCTAAGTAAGCTGGACCCGCATCATCCAGTATTAGACATAGTAATTACAAAGAGACATAGCACGGCCTTAACTAGTAAGCCATTCGCTACTCATTGCTTTAAAAAAGCAAATTATAGCGTTGTGAACTTAGAACTGGGACGAGTCGACTGGGAGTATGAATTCGCAAACTGTCCTAATGTTAATGTCATGGTTGAAAAATTTTATCTCATTCTCAATAAAATTATCGATTCCACCATCCCAAAATTTAAGCCCAAAAACTGGAGGCACCCCGTCTGGTATACGCCTAATTTACTAAAACTTATTTCTGAAAAAGAAAAAATTAGACGTAAACTTAGAGTTTACCATAATCCTAGAGATGAACTTGAGCTTTCACTTGCCAAAAATAGAGTCGAAAAATTAATGAAATCATGTTATTCTAATTATATTACGGGAACTGAACAGGCTATTTCACGCGAACCTAGAAAGTTTTGGTCCTATATAAAACAGCGGAAGGATGCAGCTACTCTGATCCCATCTGAAATGTCACTTGACAATAAAACAGCTAGTTCGGGTAGCGAAATAAGCAATCTTTTTGCAGAACAATTCTCTTCCCTATTTACCGATACCCCTACTAACAAACAGTCTTACAACAATCCCTACGCAGACCTCTTCACTCAAAAATCACTTTCAAGGATCTTTTTACTTGAAGAAGAGATTAACAAAGTGCTCAAGTCACTAGACGCTAGTAAAGGCGCAGGACCTGATGGTATTCCGCCAATTTTTATCAAAAGATGTCATAAATATCTAACCCTACCTCTCAAATTAATTTTCAATAAATCTTTAGAAACATCAACCTTCCCTGATATATGGAAGGCTGCAAATATCTTGCCTATTTTTAAAAAAGGAGCCAAAAACTATGTTCAAAATTACCGACCTATTTCTATATTAAATATATTTTCAAAAGTTTTTGAAAAGCTCCTATGTCCCATTTTGTCTCATTATTTTAACAATTTCTTATCAGTTTGCCAGCACGGATTCTGTCGCAATCGGTCCACAGTCTCAAACCTGGTGAGCTATGTATCGGACTTATGTCATAGTGTAGACAACAGACAACAAGTCGACTCAATATACACAGACTTTAGCAGTGCCTTCGATAAAGTTGACCACGGCATCTTAATTTTAAAACTAGGGGCATACGGGATCCACGACCCATTGCTCTCGTGGTTTGAATCGTATCTCAAAAACAGACCTCTCAGTGTAATTATAAAGGGCTATTCTTCTGATCCCTATATTGCTACTTCGGGAGTTCCTCAAGGATCTCACTTAGGGCCAATCCTGTTCTTGCTCTTTATAAATGACATCACCCAGAGCATAAGTTATAGTAAGTGCTCCATCTTCGCAGACGATCTCAAAATATACCGAGTGATACAGAATGCTGAAGATAGTCGCTTACTCCAAGAAGATCTTGACTCTATCCAAGACTGGTGTGCAAAAAATAAAATGATATTAAATGCTTCAAAATGCGTATATATAAAATTCACTCGTAAAAAGAACATTATACACTCGAAGTACTTTCTACACAACCAGCAACTTGAAGAGGTGTCTATCATTAGAGATCTCGGCATTATCCTCGATAGTAAGCTCGCGTTTAAAGACCACATAGATCATGTAGTCGGTAAGGCATGGAAATTGTTAGGTTTTATCAGGCGTAACACCGCCGATTTTAGAAGAACCGACTGCATCTCCAGGATCTACAATTCGCTAGTACGCAGCATATTAGAGTACGCAGTCTCGGCATGGAACCCACACTACAAAACGCACGTTGATCGAATAGAGCGAGTACAGCGTTCTTTCACGAGGTATCTAGCCTTTAAAGATAATACATGTCCCTACAGAGCTGACTACGAAACTCGCTTAAAACACTTTAAACTACACTCCCTTGAAAAGCGAAGGCAAGTAAATGATCTTATATCTCTTTTCAAGATTGTTCGCAATAATTTGGATTCCCCTGACCTGCTCCATCAGATAACAATCAAAGTGCCCCGCCGTATACCCAGACACTGCCAACAAAAAACATTCGTTCCAAAACCTGCCAAGACTAATCTAGGACAATTCTCTCCCGTTAACCGAATAATTAACTCTTATAACAATTTGACTAACCCTGACATTGACATTTTTTACGACACTTTATTAAGCTTTAAGAAAAAAATTTATTTGCATGCATAGTTAAAAATAGTATAGTATCTAATAATTTATTCATTGTAACTTATCACATTGTTTTTCTCGCAAATAATAAATTGCAATTTGTTTTATATACCGATTTAATGTAAATTATGTAACTGACTTTTAATTGTATTAGTTAGAGCTCGATATTCTTTATAATGTGTTTTTTTAACCGGAAAAGTTATGTAATGCTGTGTACACATGTAAAGGTTACTGTACTCGCACTAGACTTAAACATTGTACTATTTTTTAAAGATTATACAGTGACTGTTTGTGTATCATTTGTAATAAAATAAAATAAAAATAAACCCTAAAGTAAGCGATAGCTTGTGTAATGGGTACAAGATAACTGATAAATATACATACATATTAATATACATAAATAATATAATATATTGAAAAACACCCAGACACTGGAAAATATTCATGCTCATCACACAAACATTCACCATTAGTGGGAATCGAACCCCACGACCTCCGATGCAGACGGTAGGTTCGCTACCGCTACGCCATTACGCCATACGCACGCAAAAGGAAAAGGAAATAAGGAGCACTATTTCTAGACGCGTCAAATTAGTTTAGTTTAGAGATTTTGCAGAATAGACACAAATGTCTGGTTTTTCTGTCTCGCTGAATACTCTAATATGATACTCTTCAAAGCTCTTTGTTTACCTTTTACACATGTAACAAGTTTAAACTTAACCATAACTAACTTAACCGAAAATAACTATTTACTACTATGACATATCTCTCTGAAAGTGACCCGGACCATTGTTCCGTGGGAATTTCTGGAACAAAAAAATATATTTTTATTAAAATCCAAGCTCAATTTTCAAAAAAGAAGAAAGGTACTTGTACTGGTAGGTACTGTGAAACGAAAGTTACGAAAATTATAATATGCAGGTCATAATTTATTTTTACAACTTCGGTGAACTTAAGAGCGGGGTATGAAAAGGGTTTTTTTGCAGTTTCCCAGATTTTGAGCTATCTGGAACCAATATGAAGTAAATGAGTTAACGGTGTAGAAGCAGTATTTAAGCGATTTTGAATGAAGTTTTATACAAAAACTATAAAGACAATTACTTTCAAATTTACACGTCATGTATTTTGGGTCTTTAATCTAAAATCGCTTAGAAGCAGAAACACGATTGGATAAAATTTTCTCGATAGAAAGTTCTCCCAAAAGTTGCTCCAAAATCTCAGTTTTTCTATATTGTATCGGAAACTACAATGGATGTAATTGTAATTTTTGTGTTAATGTATCGGTAATAATAATATCCTAAAACGCTTAGAACGGATTTTTGATAACTGGCTTAGTTTTCGAGTAATTAGGTAAAACGTCGTTTTTTTGCTATATTCTTCCGCGACGCTGCATGTCGCACCTACCAAATCTCCGTGAGAGTAAGAAAGACAAAAATAAATTCAATCAATCCCCTTAAGTATTGTTAAGCAGAGTTTTTATTAAAAACATGTAGATGAATAAATGTTGTGCTCGCAAAACTCATTGCAATAAGCCTAGGATGTATAATAAATTGGGTATTACACTACTTTTGAATTTGATAAAAAAAAATTACTTTATTATAAACTAGGATAAAAATAAAAACGTACAATGAAAGAAATATAAAAATCCAACAAATATCTACAAAGTTATAGGCATTATAATTTAGGAGTGGGAGGGTCTTCTATCTCTATCTCGCAAAACGAAAATTTGTATGAAGCCGCACGAAGCTACTATCGCATTGGTGAGGTATGTCGTCATAATTTAATGTCGCTATCTCTGTCTAATCAGAAATATTTAAATGATTATAACTTTTTTGTTATTTGATCGATTTAATTAGTTTTTTCAGTGTACGTCATTATTTTTATCCTAGTTTATAATAAAGTAATAAAAAAATTGGAGTTAAAAACCCATTTAACACACTAGTACAGGCCAGTCTCACTTATCACGTGACCGCCCGGCTACAAGTACGGGTCCGGACCACGATATTTCAGATGGTTGCCGCTCGCGGGCCGAGTTGCACGCGCTAGTTCTGTTCGGTCTATTTTACCCGCCGTCTGTTCTGCCACCACTACGGCAGCCCTAGTACGTCGTAAGAGATAAAGTTAGGCGATAGAAAGAGACCACAACATTGCGTTTGATGCGTGTCGATTTTGAGGGCGGGGCCAGGCGCTATTGCGAACTGAATTGCACTTTTTGTGTCAGCGCTAGAGTCGCTATTTCTTTAAATTATCGTGCGAAGTGAACCTTCTGGTGCTAGTAGCGAAAAACTAAATAAAATTTGAATTTTCGCGCCTTGATGGTACCCATCCCCCGACTCATTCACATACCGGCGCGCCGCCTTCTGCGAAGCTCCTGTCCAGTCGTCTCTTGTAGGGCGGCCGAGGGTACCGCAGCTGCGGGGCTCCGGGCGCCCTCGGGAACGTGTTCTGGTAGATGGCGAACTGATTCTTCAAGCCGCCCTGCTTACCTTGGTTTGCGTTGCCCTTGACACTAATCGTAACGTAAGAAAATATGAAGATTATTATTCGTACACATTGACCTCTATATAGAGACAGGGCGAACCGCGCGAAAAAATGTCGCCAGTTCAATGGGGAAATGTCCCCATTGTACGCGCACTATTGTCTATGCCGCGGTCCCCGCCTCAGCTCACGACGCTCCGCACGCACGTTTCCATGGAGACGGTTCCCGCCATTTTAGTAAGTACGCTTAGTAGCGAGAGAATAGTGGAAAATTTAACTCTAAAAGATAAAAATGCCTAATTGTGCGATAAAAGACTGCAAAAATTACACCCAGAAATTTAAAAAGAAGCATGGGATAACGTATCATCGGTAAGTAACATCAAGAAATATTACATGAGTTAGATGGGATTTAATTATTATGAACGTATACGTACATTTCTAAAACAAGTATTTCGCAGGATGTTTGATAAATGGCGCTAAATTTCCTTGTATGAAAAAGGCTTTGGCAAAATGTTCGAACAGGCCTATCCTTAGTAATGATCAATGTTCGTACATCATTATAAATCTAATATATAAAATTCTCTCCGACACGTCTCGACCGATTGTAATGAGATTTTCAGTGTATGATCTCTAGGTCTGGGAGCAGGTTATCAAATTTTATGTCCCTAAGTGAGAAAAAAATTATATGGCAAAACAACGTTTGCCGGGTCAGCTAGTCTAATATATAAAATTCTCTCGCCACTCTTTGTTACCAAACTCCTCCGAGACGGCTCGACAGATTGTTATGAAATTTTCAGTGTATGATCACTAGCTGGGTCTGTGATTAGATTGTTATCTATTTTTTATATCCCTAATGGCAAAACAACGCCCGGTCAGCTAGTAAAGTGTACAATTAATTTGATATGTATTCAATATCTAATACTTTTGGATTTAATATTAATCTCCTTTTCGTTTTTAAGGTTCCATAACCAAAGGGTATAAACGGGACCCTATTACTGAGACTTCGCTGCCCGTCCGTCTGCCACCAGGCTGTATCACTTGGTCTTGAAACGTGATAGCCACGCTACACGCTTGAAATTTTCACAGATGATGTATTTCTGTTGCCGCTTTATCAAATACTAAAAAATAGAATAAAATAAAATATATTTCCCATATATTTTATATTCTCCCATACAACAAACGTGATTTTTTGCTCATTTTTTATTTGGTGAGCTGGGTTTGGGATGTTTAGTTTATTTCGTCTTGATAGTACGAAACCCTCAGTGCGCGGGCCCCACTCGCGCTTGACCTATTTTAAGCTATTGCATAGCTTCTATCGTGGGTCTTGAGCGTGGAGACCGAATCCGGAAATTCCGTAACGAAAATAACCTAACACTTTTTAGTTTTGCCATCTATCAATGAAAGCAGAACTTTTAATGACTTTTTGAAATATCACGCTTGTCTCTTTAGTTCTGCAACTCGTCTCTAGGTGGCATTGGTTGTATAATTATAATTGCATAAGTTGATAAAAACAGCTAAGCAATAGCTTTACCGAGGCAGTCTCCGAGTGCCACACGTCTTTTTTTTATTTCAATCAGTTGGCCGATTTTATATGAACTATGTCAAGTTGAGTACTTCAAAATTTTCGTATCAATCGCTATATAAATAGTGTAAAAATAAGGTACATACCCGATTCCAAGATTACTGGGCCTTATCATTGAGTGATTCCTAATATTATCGTCCCTTAATGCGCCGTTAAACTTTGTATTTTCGCCAACTGACAAGACCCTGTTAACGAACGGATTGGCCGAGGAGTCTCTGTGTCCTGCTATATTTTCATTTTTTAAAAAACCGGACTGTTTTAATTTATTTAAATCAAACGTCATTTTGAATTTTGTCTCGAAAGGTTTGTTCTGAAAATAAAAATAAAATTGTTGTAGTATAACTGTACTATTTGCATTCGTTTATTTTGATGAAGCAAACACATATGGCAATAGCGAGGGACCAGAAAGAGACCACTTTACCTTTATCTCTCTCTGGTCCCTCGCTATTGCTATATGTTTCAAGTGCTTTCATGTGTCAAAGAGAAAATAAACGAATGGAAATAGTATATTTACATTTTTATTATAGTGTATTTATAATTTTTTTTTCATAAAAAAAAACTTCCCTTATTAATTGAACCTGTTTCCCTCAGCTATCGCGGCTGGGTGCTCTGCCAATTGAGCTATGGGAGCAAGTACCGCTGACACGATAATTATTGTTAAGATGTTTCCAGTCTTAGACAGACTGCGGAGTCCTTTATCGGGAAACTACTGGTTTCAATCCAATTTCAAAGGCCCATTATTTCGTATGGAGCTAACCCCCAAAATTATAATTGCCCTAATTGTATTGCTTAAATTAGTAAAAAGGGAAAGAATATTTTTACCTTGTTTCCAAAATCAGCAGCGTCATTTCTGATGATCTCATTTCTTGTCTCGAAAGTTTGTCTTTCATCTTCGTTCGATTTGAGTGGTTGAAACGATTGCCCATATCCGAAACTGGAGTTCACTTTATTAGGTGTGTTGACTGTGTGCTTATTTCCGAAATGAGTGTTTATTTCATCGGTATTCTGCATAAGAGGCTTTATCGTTTGCTCGTTTCCTAAACTACTGTTTCTTTTATCGACGCTCACGGTTGATGGCTCGTAGACATGGTCATATTGGTTCCCGAGCACTGGTTGCATGACTAGAGCCTTATTTTTGAGCGATTTCAACTCGAGGTACAAATCGTTGTTCGCAGTGACCAACTGCATCTCTAAATACTGGATCTTATTATTAGAAAACAACGTGACGTCTGTTTTTTTCAAAATATTCATCAAAGCCCGTACCAACGTTTCGTCGTAGGGTAAAATGCACAAACGCTCTAGCAGCGCCTCCGCAACGTCGACGCTGAACGGCCTTCCGTTTCGACACATGAAATCAGTCAAGCTGATAAAAACTTGTTTGAATCGGGTGAAATTTTGAGACGTCGCAATCGTGCTCATGAACACGTCGCAAAGTAACACGCTGTTCTGATCGTTCGCTTGGACCGCGTACCGTAGCAAATCCTCACAAGTGGATAAATCAACTTCGTTTAAGTACACCAAAATCATTTCGAGCGCTTCCGATTTTATACCCCTATCTATAACGGAGCGAGGGTAGCATTTGACTACACAGTCTATCGCCATTTCCACTACGATCCGCAGAAGGTCGCGTCTAATCGCTTCTGCGATAAAACACAATACGTATTTGCGTCTGAGTTTCGAGTACCGTCGCATGAGCATGTACTCTTGGATGAAAGTCTCTTCGCTTATCCTTGCGAGCATGTTCTTAACGTCGTTGATAAATGGATATACATGAGGAAACTTACAGTTAGGATATTTACAAACGTTTTTAAGAAAAAAATAACAAAAGTCCTTAAAGACTTGACTGCGTTTTTTACTCAGGTTGTGTATTGATGCCATTAAACGCGGCTCGCTAGTCGCCTGAGTGTTTGTAACGTCGCTTGTTTTCGAAGGATATTGGGCAAAATCGCCAATTCTATCCTCATTTATAAATGAGCCTTCTCGTACATCTAGGATGCTATCAGAATCAAATAATAAAGACGTAGAATCAGCATTATGTCCTTCATAAGTATCTGTACATTCGTTTGCTTCACCTTTTGAATCAGTAGTTGATATATTTACAGGTTGTGCATTCTGTTTTTCACAAATACTTGCACATTTTATGGTTTCATGTTCTGAATTATTGAAAGTTATTTTTGAAGGATGATAGCTGATCGGTTGTGTTTTTCGAGGAACTACCGGTACAGGCACATATTCATCAGTTGTTTCACCGTGAAATGTACTTTTTCTAAATGATTCTAGATCTGTTATACTGTCAGCATAAATAGATAAAGCATCATCATCATCGTTGTCGATATAAGCAGAACAGGTAGATTTGTTTCGATCTGAACTGTTATTCATAATTTTTTCTGCTATTTCATTGGACACCCTTACTTTTTCTTTCATAGAAGGGTAAGAATCTTTGGAAGGGTAAGATTCTGTTGAAGGGTAAGCTATATTTTGACCTAAAGTAATACTATCAATTTTTTCGGCAATTTCATCATTTGCTACTGCTTCATCTTTGTCAGTAGAGGACCTCTTTTCATTATTATCAATAGTTTCATTAAAGTACTCTTTACTATTATTGTCACGTTCGTGTAATGCACCTTGAGAATAAGTTTCCGGTGTGACAGAGCGAGAAGCAGTGGTTTCTTGCCTTCCGTTGTGATTGAAATATTTTTCAACGTCTTCCATTTCTAGTTCTACAATAGCTTGACAGAGACGCCGAATTTCTATTTCGCCTTTTAAATCTTTTAATTTATCTTGCACGTTTTTTAAGTCAACTTTATTCACATTACTGTATTCCCTCTCCACGTTGGTACCCGGAGACAATTCTAATTTGTTGATATTAAGCTTTGGCAATACAGTTGTTTTCATTCTAGATATTATTTCTAATGTTTTGCGGTCTTTACTTTTTGACACTACTGCAGCGGTACTGCTATCGTCCGAAGAGGAACTAGACGATGTACTAGAGCTACTACTTGATGAAGAGCTCAGATTTACAGGAGGATGTGTCGCAACAATTTCTGCAATATTTTTTTCAGCCATATCAACAAAATTTTGATTTCTATCAGGTTCATTAGGTAACTTTGTTACATCGGTTTTGGGACTTGAGGTGCTCAACAAATCATGAGCTTTCGTATTTCTATTCATCACTAAATTTTTTGAACATTTATTACTATTATTGACACTAAAATTTGGTTTTCTTTTAATATTTGTTAATTCGTTGTCAACGGGTTTTAGTGGCAATACAGGAATTTTATTATCGAATACATAAAAATCATTTACTGTTACAAAAGAAGAGAAGCTTGAAGTAGATATATCTTTTACCCATGAAATATTTGAACTTGCTCTCGATGCTCTTCTATTAGGTTTACATGTAACAGATATATTATTGTCAATATCAGTATCTTCATTTTTTGTATGTCCGATAATTTCATTGAGTTTTTGTGATTCAGGTCCAGCCTTCATAATTTCAGTTTTGGGTGACGAATTACCGTTTTGTTTAATTAGGGGTTTCTCAATTTCAGTAGTTTCTATCTTTTTTTCTGGAAAAATTAATAAAATCAAACTTAAATAAAAAAATCTAACAAACAACTGAATCATTCGGAGGAATTACATACACTTATGAAAAAATTAGTATTGTACAGAGCCAAAGTTAAAGCTCTTTTGCAATTGTTTTTAAGTCCTTATCCTTATACATTATTTATTATTGCTTATATGTCAATATCAGAGATATTGATATTGACATATAAGCAATATCAAGGCAATTGAAGTGTCAACACCGTTATAGTGCTATCCTAAACAAATCGCTTGTTAAAAATAGTTACGAGTTGCACTTGGATACCAAACCTGATTAAAAGAACAATTTAAGAGCCTTAGAAGACGCGGAAAGAACAACTTACGCATAATTTTCAAGACCTGTGCAGTAATTGAATCACAAAATTTACAACAACACTATTGAGGTTAGAATATTACTCATCATTATACATAATGTCAATTTGACAATTGCCCAGACATATGACACTTGACAGATAACCGGAAGTCTGTAAGGTTGGCATCAACTGTAGTGTTACCAGCTCAAGGATAATTTTCTCAACTACTGTGGATGCATTCAGTTTAACACAAATTAATCCGACATGATGGATGAACAATTTCAATTATTATTCGACAAAATGAAGGAGGAAATGCGGAAGCAGACTACTGAACTAACGGAATCACTTACGAAAAATATTATGGAAGAGATAGATAGAAAACTAACTCCAATCATTGAAGAGAACGAAAAGCAAAAACAGAAAATTAGTAACCTAGAGAAAGAGATAGAATATTTAAAAAGAGAAAATAGAAATAATAACATAATTATTTTTGGATTAGAAGAGAACGAAAAGTCAACATGCGAGCTGTTTCAAAACGTGAAGGAGAACTTTGTAAGAGATTTAAATATAACTATAGAAGAAAATGGAATAAACAAATTATACCGCTTAGGGAAGAAGAATCTTGGGAACAAACCAAGACCTGTATTATGTTCTTTTGCAAACAGGTGGAAAAAAGATGAAATAATGAAGAATAGAAAGAGTTTTAAGAAAATCTATGTATCAGAGGACTATTCGAAGGAAGTTTTAGAGAAAAGGAAAGCTTTGCTACCACAACTGCTAGAAGAGAAGAAAAAGGGAAACATAGCTTTTATCAAATACGATAAATTGATAGTCAAAGAACCCAAAACTTACACTGAAAGTAGGAAAAGGCAACCATCTACTTCACCACAGTCGCCTTCGAAAACTCAGCCCAGAAAACAACCCACGCTGAGTTCTATTAAAGCTAACAGGACAAACGCCTTCGATGCGATGAGAGCCCGATCAAACTCCTTAACTATTAACTCGACACACAAAAACCAATAGCAATTACTAACCGGTAAACGGAAAACACAAACAAATAATGAAAACCTACAAAAAGTTAAAACTTTACCTCCCCCAAGCCGACTGGTCCTCGTGGGGGAGGACAGTGACTACAACCCTCCAACGATACCAAAAACAAAACAAAAGAAACAAAAAGACAAAATTTATGTCGCAGCCCTCAATGTACTTACCTTGAAAAACGAAGAAAACCTTACAGAACTAACATATGCGCTAAAACAAATCAAATGGGACATTGTCGGCCTAAGCGAAACAAGACGAATGGGAGAAAGAATTGCCTCTTACTCAGATTTCTTGCTATATCATATTGGAACGACCCCTGGTCATCATGGGGTAGGTTTTATTATTAAAAAACATCTCACAAACTGCATAGAAGGATTTAAAGGAATCTCTGAGCGCATAGCAATAATGAATTTGAAGCTACCAGGTTACAAAGATTCATGGTCTATAGTACAAATATACTCGCCTACAGAACAATCTGACCTAGAAACAATAGACGCATTCTACCTTGATCTTAATAAAGCTATTCAAGAACACGCCCATAAAAACCTAATAGTTATGGGGGATTGCAATGGCCAAATTGGAGAAAGGATCTCGGGTGAAAACACAGTACTTGGACCGTTCACATACAATACCAAAACTAGAAGCAGAAACGGAGAAAAAATAGTAAATTTTGCTTTAGAAAATAACTTAACGATTTTAAACACAATGTACAAGAAAAGTAAGAAGAGAAAGTGGACCTGGATTTCGCCAGATGGAAAAACAAAAAACCAAATTGATTTCATAATGACTAACCGAAACAGCTACTTTACTAACTTCGACGTTATTAACAAGTTCAATTTCAATAGCAACCATAGATTGATCAGAGCTGAACTAAAAACTGTACAGCCAGGAAAACCCAGGCCAAAACGTGAAATAGGAAACTTTAAACTCGGTAAACATCAAATGGAACAATTAGCGATCACCCTGAGAGACAAATTCAATGACTTCAAAGAAAACACAAAGTGTTTAGGAACACAGGAAAAATACGATTGGATAGAAAACATCATTAAAACTGAGACACAACTCGCAGCAAATACAAGAACTGAACGAAAAAATGGCTTTCATCTAATACTATAAGACTGTTAGAAGAAAGAAATCACCTAATTAAAGCAAGAGATACAAAAAATAGAAGACAAGAGTTAGCAAAAATTAGTAAAGAAATTAAAGAAAGTATAAGAACCGATAGAAAAACAAGCAGAATGGAAAGTATTGAACAATACATTATCAAAACGGGAGGCGTCAAAAAAGCTTATAAGGAACTAAGCAACTCAACAGACTGGGTAGTAAAAATGAAAAATAACAGGGGAATATGTAAAAATCGCAGATCAGATATATTAGAAATTGCAACAGCCTACTACAAAAATCTATATGAATGCAACATTCCACAAGATGAAGTTGACCTGGAGGAGACCTCAAATATCCCTATTATCCTCCATGCCGAAGTTGAGAAAGCTATTGATACCCAAAAGAGAGACAAAGCACCAGGACCAGATGGTATAAACAATGAAATCCTAAGACAAAGCAAGAAAGTAGTTATACCGATCCTCACAGATATATTTAATGATATAATAAACACAGAAATCATCCCAAAACAATGGTCAGAGTCCAATATTATCCTTCTCTATAAGAAAGGAGACAAACACGAAATCGGAAACTACCGCCCTATAAGCCTTATGTCTAACATCTATAAAATATTTGCCAAAATTATATTAAAACGGATTGAAGGAACTTTAGATGAACATCAACCTATTGAACAGGCAGGCTTTCGTAAAGACTACTCTGTAATAGACCACATACATGTAGTACGCCAAATCTTAGAGAAGTATAATGAATACCAGCAAACATACTATATTGCATTCGTAGATTACAGCAAAGCATTCGATTCTCTGTTTCATGAAAAGATATGGGAGACTCTTAAGGAACAAGGAATTGAGCACAAGTACATTCGCCTAATAAAAAATGTATATAGTCATAGTACTGCAAGAATTCAACTAGAAAAAAAAGGCAAATCATTCAAAGTACAAAAAGGTGTGAGACAAGGAGACCCCCTGTCTCCAAAAATATTCTCGGCGGTACTGGAATCAATATTTAGAGCTCTCAGGTGGGAAAATGCTGGGATCAATGTAGACGGAAAACCATTAACACATTTAAGATTCGCAGACGACATAGTCTTATTTGCTGAAACACCAGAAGACCTAAATAGAATGCTTATCGAACTGGCATCGGAAAGCGAGAAGGTAGGGTTAAAACTAAACCCTGAAAAAACAAGAGTAATGACAAATGGAAAGCAAACTACAATAAACATAAGGGACACTCAAATTGACTACACTGATGAATATATCTACCTAGGACAGCTAATAACGCAAAATGATTCTATACGCAAAGAAACAGAAAGAAGAATTACCAACGGCTGGAGAAGGTACTGGAGCCTAAGAGAGGCTATGAAAGATAAAAATCTTCACATAAATACAAAAAGTAAATTATTTAACACCTGCGTACTACCTGTCCTTATGTATGGCAGCCAAACTTGGGCCTTGACACAAAACGTAATCAACAAACTCTCAACATGCCAACACGCAATGGAAAGGAGTATGCTTAATATTAAAAAGGCAGATAGAGTGAAAAACCGCATCATCAGGAATAAAACAAAGGTCATAGATATAACATCGAAAATCAAGAGATTGAAATGGAGATGGGCTGGCCATATGATAAGAGGAAAAGACAAATGGAGTAAAATTGTTACAAGATGGTACCCTAGACTAGGCAAAAGAAAAAGAGGAAGACAACCGAAAAGGTGGGATGACGACATCAGACAAGTAGCAGGAGTGACGTGGAACAGAGTGGCTCAAGAAAGAAATGAATGGAAAAGGTTGGAGGAGGCCTTTGCCGACTGGCAAACAGATCATCAAAATATAAAGAAGAAACAAATACTAGAGTACAATTAATTGAATAATTTTATCTAGATGTTTACCTTATATTTATGTTTTAGAGTATTAAGTTGATCTGAATAAAAAGGCTATTTATTTATTTATTTATTTTATGTCAATATATTGTAGTTACATACATATATATCGAATTGATAGATACCTATTTCAGAATTGTGTAAAAAAATAAAACATACCACTTGCTTTTGTGCTACTAGAACAATTCTTCGTTTCGTTACACGCTTTTGGCTTGAGTACTTTCTTAGACCGAACGCTAACACATTTCTTTGTCTGAGCCGGTTTCTTTTTTCCTTGCGTTCTAACTTTTGTGGGATTCTTTTTTATTACTAACTTCCCATTGCTAACTGGTTTTTTACTGACGACAGCCTTGGTAACTACTGCTTTCTTTTTGGGGGTATTCGTATCAACTGGCAGAGTGTGTTGAGTAGGTGAATTGGTTACAGACTTTTGTTTTCTTGGGAATAGTGCAGTAATAACTGAAAGAAAAACAGTTTCTTTTAAGTTGATAGAATTTTTAATGATAGTATATTATTGTATTACTGTGATTAAAATATATAATTTTAATGAGATATTAAATTAAAATAAATATAGATGAACTGAAAATATAGATGACTAGCTGTTGCCCATGGATATTTTGGATATTTAAATTTCTGAATAAAAGAAGAAAGAAAGAAGTTAATTATAATTATTATCTATGACAAACAGCCAAATCGGTTCAGTAGTTACGGAGTGAAACTTTCGGCTTCATAATATTAAAATAAGTCTGATCGTATACATAGTTATAGATTAAGGCCCAGTTAATTTAACTAAGGTAACATATTATACCTAAGCGTTAAATATGGCGGTCAGTTAAAGTTTGTTAAAACAACCGGGCCTAAGAAGAACTTTTCATACCTTGATTTGCCCTTAAGATATCGTAAAAATGTTCATTTAATTTCAATTTATCCGGTTCGTTGTCATCTACTTTATTGGCACCTAAAAATACGCATCGAAGTGAACATTTGCTTTGGTTAAAAAGTTTTATTTAAATTAAAACAGCACTACAGCGAATCCCCGTAATCCGATAAACGTTTTGCAGACCAGTGTCGGACTATCGAATTTGTCGGATTAATTATAGAGTACTGCCGAAAGACTCTCTACAGTTCGGATATTAGATCAAAATCCTTTCTTAACGGAGTAGAAATTTATAGAGTTTAACCCGGTGTAGTTTGACCACTCGATTGCTCTCCGCAATGGTGGAAATAGAATAGATAAGATATTAAGAGGATTCATTGAATTTATTTCTGTCTTTCTCACTCTCACGGATACTTTGGTGGGTGCGACATGCAGCGTCGCGGAAGAATATATCAGAAAAACGACCTTTTACCTAATTACTCAAAAACTAAGCCAGTTATCAAAAATCTGTTTCTAATCGCTTTTGGATATTATTATTACCGACACATTAAAAACAATAATTTTTGTTTTTAATGTGTCGGTAATAATAATTAATTACATCCATTGTAGTTTCCGATAAAAATTAGAAAAACTGAGATTTTGGAGCAACTTTTGGTAGAACTTTCATCTTTTGGCTTCTAAGCGATTTTAGATTAAAGGCCCAAAATACATGACGTTTAAATTTGAAAGTAATTGTCTTTATAGTTTTTAAATAAAACTTCATTCAAAATCGCTTAAGTACGGCTTCTATGCCGTTAAGGCTACAGCTGCAGGTAATGTACAGGACTAGAAAAGTAAATATAGTAATCAAACCTTGAGATCCTTCAGTCTGGACAACATTATCACTCTCAGGTGCAAGTGGAGAATTCACTTTATGTGGAGGAGCCTTCTTCTTTGCACCCTTACTTGCAGTTTGTTTTCGGTTCTGAACTTTCTTTACCCTTTTTTTTATCACTTTTTTCTGTTTCTTAACAGGCTCTGTAACTTCTGTGGTGGTATCTAAAACAGTAACGCGTGTTTCATTTCATTTTCATTTATTTATTTAGTTACATGTCCATTAAAGTAACGGAACCCTGGAAGGGCGCTGTAACCAGGGAGGCGGACTTATTGTGTCATATAACAATTTAACAAATGCTTTCATTTTTTATCTAAAAATTCATTAACCTGATAATACGCTTTTTTTTGCAGGAAGTCTTTTAAATTGTTTATGAATGAATAGTCTAAACAGATCATATAACATATCTGATATGTTTAATCTAAACAGGAAATGTGGTTTGATGAAATCACTTTGCAAGTGAAACTTTTTATCGGTTTGTAGTGAATAATTCAAACTTATAGACCAGGGTCGATAATTTTTGAAACAAAAAAAAATTACAGTAGGATGAAACCCATTAGAAAAGGAGGGGAATATGATCAAAATGAAAGGGAATATAAATTACGGTCGATCCGAGTTCGGGAACAGGGGGGGAGGGGGGGTTTAAGTGTAAAAAATGGTTTTCCTTGATTTCCGGCAAAACTACAAGTCCTATGGAAAAAAGTTAAATAGCAAAGTTGTAGGTAATAAAAAGATCTACAACTTTTGTATTTGCAATTTTTTCACATAACCTCAAAGGGATTGGGCGTCGATGTGTCACAAAGTGTACACTGGCTCCGTAATTAAAATTTGATATTTGTGTAACATCTCATTAATTCCGTAAATACTAGTTATTATTTAGTTCATACACCTGCAGTAAAAGTGTATAATTGTTCGCAAAGACAACTGAATAGTTATAATTAAACAATCAGTGCTGTGATTAGTGACGGCGTATGGTCAGATACCGCTCGTATTTATTACTAACAAGTGACATAAACAAAACAAGAAAACAAGAAGTACCTTGTGTGTGCAGTGCAATATTTTTATCCCTTGTCATTAATTAGTGTACCAAAATTCGAAGAAATGCACTAATTTTATGTAAACACAACAAAATTGTAAATTAACAAAATATAAACACTTAAGTGGGTACTTCAAAAATCACTTTACTTACACAAGAGGACTCTATTATTGGATTCATCAATTTCATCACCTGAATTCAGCGCATCAGTGGCGTATTCAAGACAACATTCGCTTGTTGAGTTCAAGGTACTCGGTTCGAACCTCACCGGCGCGCCGGCTAAGAAAACACCTTTTTCGATTTTTAATTTATTCTTAAATTTGATTTGATTGAACACGGTCAAATATGGTTGGAACCTGCGAGGCTTGTCGAGAGCATATCAGCGTAACTGTTATGCGGATAAAATGCACTCTATGCAATTCAATGTATCACTCGGAATGCGTTGGGTTCACGGGCGACTCAACGTCGGCCAGAACCCAATGGAAGTGTCCCAAATGTACAGCAGCGACACGAAAAGGTGGGGACAATAGCAACACACCGGTATACGCACCGAGAAATCCGCCAAAATCACGCGCACGGCCGGCATCTCCGAGTCGGCTGACCCAGCTACTTCCGAGTGTAGCGACACAGATGTGCCTCCTGCGTTACTCAGTCGTTTTGAACGTATCCTAGACGTCAAGTTAAGATCAATTAAAGACGAAATAGTGTAGAAACTCAAAACTACTGTTTTCATGGAACTAAAGCACGAGATTACCGCTTTGTCTTCAGAATTCTCCCAACAGCAGGCCTCTTACAACAACCTTCACCTTGAAAACGACAAACTTAAAAGTGAATTACTTAGCTTGCAAGAGCGCGTTGACGCGTCTGAGGAAAAGGTTCTAGAATTACGTTCTCAGATCGGAAGGCAGCAGCAGCAAGCCCGAATTAACAACCTGGAGATTGTCGGATTGCCGCAAACGTCAAGTGACTCACTCACCGATATCGTATTGAAAATTGCCGCTTATGCCGGGGTCGAGCTCAGACATGAAGACATAGAATTTGCGCATCGAGTACAACCGCAGAAGGCCGTTGCTGGAAGACCCAAGCCTATAGTCGTAAAGCTCAGAGAGCGCATGTGCAAAGACAAACTACTATCCGGCCTAAAAAGGAAAAAAAGGAATTTGCACAAAAGACATTGGCATCGATGGGTTGGAGAAAAAATTCTTTGTCAATGAACACCTAACGCCGGAAAATAAGCAACTATTTAATAAAACTAAACTGTTCGCACGTGAGAAAGCCTTCAAGTTCGTGTGGATTAGAAATTGCAATATTTTTTTAAGGAAAAACGAGGAATCGCCAGCAATAAATATACGTTTCGAAAAAGATTTGGTCAAAATAAAGTAGTTATGTACTCCTTCACAATTAGCCAACCATACTACTTATGTAGTCTTACTGCATTGCTAGCGACATGGCTACTTTACCACTCAGATCAATGCTTAAACGTCGTTTGCGGACATGTTGTTCAACACAAGTACAAACACTACATTACTCGCCACATCACCTCATATTATAACACAACTCACCCTAGTTACAAATTACACACGAATCCTATTATACAACTACAACAACTCTTATTCTTCCATCGTGAACTTATTCATTTATCCAGTAACAAAAATGCAATAGAGGCCGTCATAAACCACGTACATCGCCTGCATATTATTATTTACACTTATATCATATTTTGGTAACTATTACTATCTCAAAAGGTTCTAACCCGATAGACATTTTGTATCAAAACGTACGTGGTTTGCGCACTAAGTTGGAGGAGTTTCGATTAAATATTCTAAATCATAGCTTCGACCTCGTCCTAATTACTGAATCGTGGTTATCAGGGGATATTTACGATCGCGAAATTTGCGACGACAGGTATGACATCCTAAGATGTGACCGAAACCCGGAAACATCTAATAAAAAAAAGGGCGGTGGTGTACTGATATGTGCACTGAAAGAGTTGCACATTCAACAACATCTAGAGTGGTCCTGCTCAGGTGTCGAGTCATTATGGGCAACTATACCAGCTCAGTCTCTCATTACCCAGGGAACTCGTAGTATTCATATCATTCTAATTTATGCACCCCCGGACAACCTTTTACCCTCGCGGCTTGAGTCAATTTCCTCGAGTCTTGCTGAAGTCTTAGCTAAACACCCTGACGATTATATAATCTTATGTGGTGACTTTAATCTACCGAATGTTGCTTGGTCCGACTCCGTACCAACAATACAAAAACGTGGTTCAGTAGAGTTACAAAACGCCTTTATCAATATCTTAGATCTTTGTAACTTATCCAGTCTGAAACAACAAAATAATATCACAAATTGCAAGCAGAACACTCTGGATCTTTTGTTCAGTAACATTGACTTGACTGTAAATCACTGCCCCAGCCCCCTTATACCGGAGGATGTTTATCATCCGTGTCTCCAGTTTAACCTTTCTGCCCTACTTCTGCGTAATACTCGCCCAAGACCTATTAAAAAGCCTAATTTCTTCAAAGGAGACTACGTGATAATTAATGAGCACTTGTCTAAGATTAAATGGCAAGAAGTACTATTAGCTGACACAATCGACGGCATGGTCGAAAGATTTTACTCCATTCTAAATGAAACTATAACGAAATTCATCCCAGTGAAAGTGAAATTTAAATCGAATTTTCCAACTTGGTACTCGAAATCTCTAATTCATATAGTAAAAGAGAAACTCCAAAAACATAAAAGATGGAAAGAGTACAGTAATCCCCGTGACTACGATGAATTTTCTTTATTAAGGGCCAGGCAAAAACGAATTCAAAAAAAGTGTTATGACTCTTACGTAGAACGTATGCAGACCTATATTCAAAAGGACCCCAAGCTTCTTTTCTCCTTCACAAAATCTCTTAGAAATAGTAACAGTGGCTATCCCACCAAGTTAACGCTAGGCACTACAACATTCACAGATGAAATATCCGCTTGCAACGGTTTCAGTAAATATTTTGAAAGTGTCTTTATGAAACCAGCAGACTCCTATGAAGTGTTAAGCCCCTCATGTTCTGGCGCGAAGGAGTCTATTTCTAAACTTACAATTAGTGAGGAAGAAGTGCTCAGAATGTTAAATAAGTTGAAAACAAATAAAGGAGCCGGTAGCGACGGTATTCCACCAATTTACTTAAGTAGATGTGCCCCAACTCTGGCTAAACCGCTTACCATCATCTTCAACTACTCCATCAATGTATTTTGCTCTTTCCCAAATACCTGGAAAGAGGCGCTAATAGTTCCTATACATAAAAGTGGACCTAAATCTCAAATAGAGAATTATCGGCCTATCTCAATACTTAATGCGATGAGCAAGTTATTTGAATCAGTCGTTTATAGCCACATACAACCCATAATCTCAAGATCAATTCCTTACGAGCAGCACGGCTTCATGAAAAATCGTTCTACCGTGACCAATCTAGCCGTTTTCACTGACTTTGTGTTGCAAAGTATGGATGAAAGATGCCAGGTGGACGTGATCTACACGGATTTCGAAAAAGCTTTTGACCGTGTAGATCATGTGATCTTGCTACAAAAACTAGATATTTTGGGAATTAGCGGAAACTTGCTTAGATGGCTCACTTCATACATTAAAAACCGTATGCAAGCTGTAGTAACAGGAAGTGCTAGAAGCGATTTTGTTACAATTCCATCAGGTGTACCCCAGGGATCCATCCTAGGGCCCCTTCTATACAACGCGTACCTATTTGACATTGGAAGCTGCTTCAGTCACTCACAACACTTAATGTTTGCAGACGACAAAAAAGTTTTTATTAAAATTCGTTCCCACGAAGACTGTCTAAAATTACAAGAAGACCTTAATCCCCTGACTGAATATTACGCCAGAAACAGAATCATTGTTAATGTTAAAAAATGCCACCATATCACCTTAACACGTAAAAAGAACATAATATCCTTCGACTATAAAATTAACAATGTGATAATAGCAAAAGTGAATAATGTTAGGGACCTGGGAATCAAAATTGATGCAAAATTGTCTTCGAACGACCACACTGAAGCAGTGGTAGATAAAGCATACAAACAATTAGGCTTTATTAAGCGAGTCACACGTAAATTTAACAACATTGATTGCATAAAATCTCTTTACTGTGCATATGTTCGCAGTCTTCTTGAATACGCATCGAACATCTGGACACCCCATTACATTATACATACTCAGAGAATCGAATCAATACAAAGACAATTTGTTAAGTATCTAGCCTTCAAGAATTTCATCAAACAATTTAATAATTACAAAGATGCCTGTAAATACTACAAAATAGACACACTGGAACACAGACGGCGCCAAAGCGACGTGCTTCTGCTTCAGGCTATTCTTAATGGTCAGATTGACTGTCCCAGCTTGCTCTCAGCCTTTTCTCTAAACGTATATTCAGACCCCGAAAAAGCAGATTGCTTCATGTACCTAAGTCAAATACGAACTACGCCCAAAATTCTCTTGTAACACGTTTGGCGAGGACCTATAATAAACTCTACTCTGACTATGACCTATTTCACTTATCTAAAATACAGCTTAAAAGATAATTAATTAAAATGCACCGCAGTGAATGAATTATAATAATTACTGGTGAACAAATTATTACACATACACACTCTCCCACGCACCACGCACACACACACACACCAGAACACACACACACACACACACACACACACACACACACACACACACACACACACACACACACACACACACACACACACCACACCACACACACGCGCACACATACATACACATGCACGCACACCTTACACTTTTTGGATAACTTTTGTTCCTCCTGCACAGCTAAATTTTTATTCTAAATCTTTATTTTATGTTATATTATCTACTTGGTTGTTTTTGATTTTCAACTGTTGCGTCCAATCTTCAAGTCATTGTAACTAGTACTGTACTTGTAACTTCTTTGTTCTTGTTATATTGTTATACTTTTATCATTTAATCTTTGTATCTAAATTGTAATCTTATTTGGCCTTATTTATAGTTTAAGTTAATTGTTTATCATTTTTTCTGTAACGATTACAATAAATAATACAATAATAATAAATAAAAATAAAATAAAAATTTAGGTGAAAAATTCAAAAAACCAAGTTTTTGGTTTTTTATTCATATCTTTTTCAAAAAAAAATTTTTTCTACGAAATTTGGTGAAAACTTACCTTATTATGTCCCAAATACACTGTAATTTATTTGATTTAAAATATTGATTTTTTTCACCTTATTTTGAATTAATATCGAAAAAGCACCCTAATTTTCAATCGAAAATTCTGACGTCAAAATATCAGCTTTTTTCAAAAAGTTGGTATGTTTTCTGTTCGTTGAAATCTCTACTTTCCGATGGTGAAAAAAAAAATATGTAATTATAGTAAATCTTCTCAGAAAATGCAAAAAAAACTCGAATTCGAAATTTTTTTTTTAAATATTATATACAATTTTGAGCTATTTATTAAAATTTACACTTTAATTACTCGAGAAACGTAAGATTACATGTTACATTGATAAAAAAAAATACCTGAGTGACCTACGAAAAATTATATCAGCTTTTTTCAAGAAGTTGGTATGTTTTCTGTTAGTTGAAATCTCCACTTTCCGATGGTGAAAAAAATATATATGTTACTATAGTAAATCTTCTCAGAAAATGCAAAAAAAAACTCGAATTCGAAATTTTTTTTTTAATTTATGATATACAATTTTGAGCTATTTATTAAAATTTACACTTTAATTACTCGAGAAACGTAAGATTACATGTTACATTGATAAAAAAAATACCTGAGTGACCTACGAAAAATTGTAGCCCATCAAAAGAAATTTCATAGAGAAGTGGGGAAGGGGCTAGGCGGGTCTGGGTCTTACTACTTTGCATTTTATGAGAAGTTTTACTATATATATAAATAAAAAACCAAAAACTTGGTTTTTTGAATTTTTCACCTAAATTTTGAGGTTATGTGAAAAAATTGCAAATACAAAAGTTGTAGATCTTTTTATTACCTACAACTTTGCTATTTAACTTTTTTCCATAGGACTTGTAGTTTTGCCGGAAATCAAGGAAAACCATTTTTTACACTTAAACCCCCTCTCCCCCCTGTTCCCGAACTCGGATCGACCGTAATTTATTTTTCCTTTCATTTTGATCATATTCCCCTCCTTTTCTAATGGGTTTCATCCTACTGTAATTTTTTTTCGTTTTTTATTATTTTAAAGGGGATCTACCCTGGTCTATTATTAGAATGGAAGTGAATGTTCTTAATAGCGCCATCTCTAGACGCACAAGTTTAGGACTTGATGAGAGTAAAAGTATTAGTGGCAAAAGTAAATTTTGTAAGACAAAAATTAACATTCAAGTACCACATAAGTTTTAGAGATGGCGCTATAAAATTACTATACAATTGACATGACATTTGGCCCCGGCTTGGCTGTGATGCGATATTCGACATGATTGTCACGAGTTATCATTGCAAAAAATAAAATAATAAAACAGCTTTTATACGTCAACTTATTTTTCTCAGCAAACTCTTTATTATAATAACCATATTGCAAGAGTGTATTAGAACTTAATATAACTAACCCGCCATCTTGGATATGCCGCCATGTTGGATTTAAAATCACGACATACTACTAGCGTCTAGCATTGTATCCAAACTAAACATGAATACAAAATTTCAACTCAATCAGTTGAAGATATCTGCTTCAAAATTGAATAGCAAGATTCCACCCAAACAAACATACATTACAAGTTATATACAATTTTATAAAAGAACATTTCATTACGAAACAATAAAATATTACGAATCTGAATTTCATCGCAGAGGGATAAGGCTCGTATAGCTCAGCGGAAGAGCACCCAGCGGCGATAGCTGGGGGACGCGGGTTCAACTCCCGCTGCGAGTGAAATTTTGATACGTATCTAAATTTATACGAATTATATCCTAAGGGTGTAAAAACACAAATCAAAAAGATAATTAGTTTGTAAAGAAATTGCCCATGTCATGTCAAAAGTATTAAAATCTTATTTTTAACATTAAAAACATCGAGTTTGCTTTTGTTGTTTATATATTAGTGGCGTATTTTTGAATAAAAACTGTAAACATCTCATAAGGACCTCTCAAGACCTAACCTCTGACTGTGGTCGTCGAGTGTAATCGCCGTCACTCCGGCGGCCAGCGGCAAGATTACCATGAGCACACCATTGCTTGGTCCTTCTGGTCTCGACAATGTTCCTAGGACGAATGATTCAGCGAACAGGAAGAAGAGGAAGAAGTCTGGTTCCTCGGATAGTGATACCACTGACGTGACATTGGAGGACGTACGTCAAGTCGTAAAAGAAGAGCTCCAGGCCCTGCTTGAGGTAATCAAGACAAATATTATGTCCCAGTTCTCCCTTAAATTAAATGAAATCTCAGACCAAATGTCACAGGTTACTGACTCCATATCTTTCATGGAAAAACAACATGAAGATATAAAAAAGGAACTTCAACTTAAGATTAAAAGTATTGACACTTTGGAGAAAGAAAATAAATTAATGCGCACCACCTTAAATGACTTGAGCTCCAGATTATCTCAACTGGAGCAGCACTCGAGAGCAAACAACATTGAAATTCAATGCCTTCCCGAGCATAAAAATGAGAACCTACTGTCCTTAGTTAACCAGGTAGCAAGCACCATTAAATACAAAATTAATGAATCTGACATTCACTACTGTTCAAGAACCTCTAAGATGCAGAAAAACAACAACCGACCCAGGTCAGTCGTAGTGAAGTTCAGCTGTCCTAGAATACGTGATGGGTTTTTGGCTGCCGCAATCAACTTTAACAGGAAGGCAGAACAAGTCTGTGACAAACTGAACACAAATCATATTGGACTGCGAGGTGATCCTAAACCAATCTACATAGCAGAACATCTGTCGCCAACTCAAAAATCATTGCATGCAGCAGCACGTCTCAAAGCCAAAGACCTTAAGTACAGATTTGTTTGGGTCAAACGTGGATTCGTTTATATGAGGAAGGATGAGACCTCGGAGTACAAATTTATTAGAAATATGGACATTCTAAATAGTTTAAAATAGTTCTAGTTTAACGAATGACGATTAGTCTTTTGCACTAAAATTCAATCCTTTAAAGTGTTATTACCAAAATGTTAGGGGACTTCGGTCCAGTACTAATGAGACTTACTGTGAAATTCTGAAAAATGATTATGACATAATTATACTTACTGAAACGTGGCTTAACGATAGTATATTTAATGGGGAAATATTTGACAGCAGGTATCATGTTTACAGACGTGACAGAGAGAGCTCTGTATTGTGTAGGCATAAGAAGACTGGTGGAGGTGTACTAGTAGCGGTCTCTAAACGCATTGTTTCTCGACATGAAACTGATTGGGACAGTGATTGCGAGGATATATGGATTACTATTGACTTTTCTAGTTATCAGGGCAAAAAGTCGATGCATATCTGCGCAGTTTACCTGGCTCCTCCTGTCAATAGTACATTGCTTGACTGTTTTATTGATAATGCTAATAAAATCATATCCAACTCAAATTGGCCTACTTTGATTGTTGGAGATTTCAACTTAAGCAGTATAACATGGTCCCAGGCAGATGACAGTCTTGTTGCTCATCCATCCAACTACAGTAATTGTTTGCTTAAAAGCTCCCTCATTGACTTTATGTCTCTAAATAGTTTAAAACAATTGAATTTGATTTGTAACCATAAGAATAAAATACTTGACTTAGTGCTTACTAATGAAGAGGTTGAGGTTAGCCGATGCTATAATTCAATAAGAAAGAGTGATAACTATCATCCTCCTTTAGAAATTACAATACCACATTTGACAACCAACTCTATTAAAATTAATGAATCTAGAAATTGTCTTGACTTTTTCAAAGCTGATTATAATAAAATTACCCAGGAATTAAATTCTACTAACTGGGTTAAAGAGTTTTATGATTGTAATAATGTAAATGAAATGGTGTCTAAATTTTACATAATATTGCGCCATATTATCCACAAACATGTACCATTTAAAAACTATAAAAGAAAAAAATATCCTATATGGTTTTCTCCTCAACTAATTAGTCTTATTAAGACCAAACATAAATGTCATGTTAAAGTGAAAAAGTTTAAAAATCCATTAGACCTGATAGAATTTCAATACCTGCGCAGAGACTGCGACAAGTTAATTATAATCTGCTACAATAACTATATTGGTAAAATAGAGAATAACATTGCTAAAAATCCCAAGTATTTCTGGACTCACTTAAAGAATATGCGTAACAGAATTAGTGCATATCCTCCAATAATGACTTTAAATGATAGCATAGCTAAGGATACTAAGTCGACTTGTGACTTATTTGCAACTCACTTTTCTTCAGTCTATGAAACTGATACAGCTGATTCGCACAATTTAAGTCATTTTCACTCTAAACAGTGTGACGAAATAGACCATCTTGTGTTATCCCGCTCAACAGTGTGCAAAAAACTAAAGAAACTCCACAAATATAAGGGAGCTGGCCCAGACAATATACCCCCATTTTTTTTGATAAAATGTGCATGGCCTATTTCTTTTCCTCTCACTAAGATTTTTAATAGGTCTATCAGTGATGGTCAATTTCCGGATGTTTGGAAAGAGTCCAGGATAGTTCCTATTTACAAATCTGGCAAACATAAAGATGTTAAAAATTACCGTCCCATTTCTATTATTTCCACCATGGCAAAGGTATTTGAATCCTTAGTTTATCAGCACATGTATAATCACTTAAACAAATACATTAGTTTTAACCAACATGGATTCATGAGATTAAGATCAACTGATACTAATCTCTTACTTCATGTATCAAATATCTCTGATTGTATCGATGAAGGGCACCAAATTGATGCAATATATACAGACTTCTCAAAGGCTTTCGATAAGGTGAATCATCGCCTGTTATTAGCCAAGCTTGAAGCACATGGAATCTCTGCCTCCTTATTGATGTGGTGCAAATCATATTTGGTAGATAGGAAATCTATGGTGGTTATTGATGGCAATCAGTCTAGAGTATTCGTGACTGAGTCTGGAGTTCCCCAGGGATCTAATTTGGGACCATTACTTTTTAACATATTCATCAATGACATTACTGATATTTTTAAACACAGCAATGTGAGTCTTTTTGCAGACGATTTAAAATTGACTAGAGTAATAAAATGTGACTCAGATGTGCAATTACTCCAAGAAGATGTAAATCGATTAATTGAATGGTGTAAGGTTAATAAAATGACCCTCAATGCTGATAAATGTAATCATATAAAATTCACCCGTAAAAGAAATAAATTATCATCTTCATACTTCATAAATTCCATACAGTTATCTGAAGTTGAATCAATCCGCGACCTTGGTGTTGTTTTTGATACTAAATTATCATTTATTCCGCATATCGATAAAACCCTAGATTTGACTAATAAATCACTCGGATTTGTTCTTAGGTGTTCTAAAAACTTCAAGAAATATTCTACGGTAATAAAGCTTTTTGATTGTTTTGTTCGTAGCAGATTAGAATATGGTTGCACAATTTGGTCACCATATGCTAAAACTCATATTAAAAGAATTGAGAAAGTACAGGAACGGTTCTTGAGGCAGTTGTCCTATAGGTTTAGGATTAACCTTAATAGTTACGATGAAAGATTAAAATTCTTTTCTAAGCATAGTCTGGAGAGTAGAAGAAAAATGTTAGAGTGTATGTTGTTGTTTAAAATATTTAACAATAAAATTGACTGCCCTGAACTTCTTAGCAGATTCTTTTTAAGAACACCACGAATGAATAATCCAAGACACCCTTGTAACCTTTTGCACCATAGACTTTATAGAACTAACCTGGGTAAATGCTCTCCTATACCTCGTATATCAGATAATTATAATTCCTGTGTTAAAAAGCATTGTGAAATTGACTTATTTCATAATAGTTATCATCAATTTAGAGTCAAAATCATTAACTTAATTTGTAACTTGAATACTAAATAATTTTAAATTTGTAATAACCTGTAACATCACTTGTAACTTAATATTTTAATTAATTTTCTACCACATTTGTGACTTATTTTGTAATTTATTGTATAACAACCTGTAATTTTTGAATAGTATTAATTAATTGTGCATGTTGTGTCAGCCTATAATTAGGCATACATTTACAATGTATCCATTTAACGTTAACTTTTAAATTGTATATGTGTTATTGTATTGTCTGTTGGTTGACCTTTAATAAATAATAATAATAAAAGGCTTTGCTTTTTAACCTTTTTCGTGTCAGCGCACATCCGTATGTGCGCCGGACGCTCGTATCTTGCCGTGTCAGAGCACATACCCTGTGCTCGGGTAGTTTCTTGTCATTGGCTGAGATAATATCTCGACGCCAGAACATTGAGTCCTGAGACTTTAGTTCTTGAGCCTTACTTTTCCAAGTAAGCTACAGCCTACAGTACCCCGAAACCAAAACAGTAATATACTACCTCCCGGTAAAATTACTGAGACTGCCATACCCAGAAGGATTCCGTTAGAAAAGTCCTACCATCAGTGCATCTGCGTCGAGCCTTCCCTTACCAATCAATCAATCAATTTATTTGCCCAATTAAATTGCCTGTATTTATTCCTGTATGTGTGGCCAATTACTACTGACAATGTACCCAGTACAAAAACAACATACCTTCAGACTTAACGGTGTTATTATCCTCAGGTATAAGTTTAGTTCGGGCCTTCTTCTTCACAGGTTCACCCTCACCCGGTATATGTTCACTGTTCTGATTTTTTTTTACCCACTTCCTTTTTACAGTGGTTTTCTTTTTTATGTCAGGCTGTATTACTTCTTCCACGACACCTGGAACAGTTTTACAAAGCCATTTGTTAGATGATCAATTTCTGATTACATATTGTGTAACATATCTAGTCTTATATACTATTTCCATTCGTTTATTTTCTCTTTGACACATAAAACAGATATAGCATTAGCGAGCTACCAGAAAGAGACATCTTTAATCTTTACCTTTATCTCTCTCACAGATATAGCAATTGCGAGCGACCTGTTTCATGTAAATTGTAATTTCATGTGTCAAAGTGATAATAAAGGAATGGAAATAGTATAATATATTTGGCTTTGATGAGGTTTTGTCCAGACATTGTCCAGCACATAAAGATCGCAAGATTGCAGTGGGCTGGACATGTACAACGCATGAGTGACCAGAGGCCACCAAAAAAACTACTGATCCCACACCCAGACGGCCGTCGAAATGTTGTCGGCCAAAGCTTCGTTGGCTGGACGGAGCGAAGCAGGATGTAAAAGCCGTAAGAATAAAAAAATGGGAAATGAATGCAATGGACAGAGACCGATGGAGGAATCTTTTGGAGCAGGCCCCCGCCCACAACGGGCTGTAGCGCCGTTGATGATGATGATGATTGATGAGGTTTTATGAAACAATTTTGGAGTTAAATGCAAGCTATAAAAAAAGAAAAACTAACCTTCAGCGTTATCATTCTCTATTGCCAGATTAGCTGGAATTACCTTCTTTACAGATTGTGCTCTGTTCTTAATTTTCTTTACGTATTTCCTTTTTACAACTGTTTTCTTTTTGGGCAGCCTTTCTTCTTCGATAGCACCTACAACAATTATGTTTATTTATATTTAGCAAAACAGAATTTATACAAGTATGTATTATACATTATAAATATAAATGATGCTTTTAATTTTTTTTCAAGCACTTGAAAACACTTGATACCAATTTACTAATTTGCATTTGATTATTACAAAAGTAAAATTTTATTTGTACGATTAAATTGTTCATCAAACACCTTACTAAACTAAACTAAAACAATGTAATTTATGTCTTAAACAACTATTAATTCAGACTAATTTTACTTGTAACTAGCTATAGCGCGATTGTCCCCTTTTCGCGTTTTATCTCTCTTTCGATTCGGACACTTTTTAGCGCTGGCCCATCATCCTTAGTTTTATTATCTCAATGTGTGTGCAGTCAACTGCAACCCTAACTTTTATTAGAAAACTGTTATGAAAAACCTGTTCTGTGCAAGTTATTATAAAAAAATGAAAAACCTGTCGCATCAGCATTCTCAGATGAGAGTACAGGTGAAGTCTTGTTCTCCACAGGCGGACCCTCATCTGTGGACTGTTTCAAGTTATTTTTTTTCACTCGCTGCCTTTTTGCCACTGTTTCCTTTACAGGCGGCTTTACATCTTCAATGGGATCTAAAATAATCAATAAATGATTGTAAATCTTTACATCTGTATTGTGTATTGAGAGGAGTGCGAGACATTTGAAGACCAAATGGTGTAACGGTAGCGAACCTGCCGTCTGAGTCCGATGACGTGGGTTCGATACCCACTACTGGTAAATGTTTGTATAATGAGCATGAATGTTTCTAGTGTCTGGGTGTTTTTTTATTATATTATATTAATGTATATTAATATGTATGTATATTTATAGGTTATCTAGCATCCATGACACAAGCTATCTCTTACTTTGGGGCTAGATTGTGACGTGTGTAATGTCCTGATACATATATTTATATTAATTATATTGCAGCAAGACAAGAATTATTAAAAAATAACAAACCTGTCGTAACAACACTCTCAGATGACAATATAAGTGAAGCATTGTTCTCCACAGATGAGCCCTGATCTGTGGATTGTTTTGCATTATTTTTTTTTATTCGCCCCCTCTTTACAACTGTTTCCTTTATGGGCTGATGTACTTCTTCGATGGCATCTAAAAAAATCAATCAATAATTGTTAAATCTTTATATCTGGGTATCACCATCTCACCCAATCTCAATTGTGGGAAATGCATCGAAGCTAAAGCAAAAACAGCTGCTAAAAAACTAGGAATCCTCAACAAGGTTAAGCGGTACTTCACGCCCGAACAGCTTCTGAACGCTATATGAGGCTCAGGTGCGTTCCGGCATGGAGTACTGTAGTCACCTTTGGGATGGTTCTGCCAAGTATCAGCTCGATGCATTGGACTCGGTTGATCGCCGCGCTCGCAGAATAATCGGCAAGGAATCGCTAACGCGGGCAAAACTGCTCAGCTTACAACATCGACGCAACGTTGCCTGTTTAGCGGTTTTTTACAGGATATACTTTGGCGAGTGTGCTCAGGAGCTACATAACCTTGTACCTCCTTCACCTTTCTACCATAGGACTGCAAGACGCCGAGAGCGGTCCTTATGTGGTTGACTTCCAACAAACTCGCACGAAACGTTTTTCCTCCACGTTTCTGATACGAACCGCTAAGGTGTGGAACGCCCTACCAGCCTCCGTGTTTCCAGCCAAGTACAATCTAGGTGCCTTCAAGAGAAGAGTGAATAGGCATTTTCTAGGCAAGCGCGCTCCATCCTAGACCTCACCATTGCTTTCCATCAGGCATGATTGTCGTCAAGCGTAAGCCTATCTTCAATAAAATTAAAAAAAATCTGTATGTGAAGAAAAAATTTCAGTAGCACATAAGAGCGTTCATGCAAAACGGCGTGCCTCGCGTTTCGTACCATACTAAAAAGGTATTCGTTGGCGCTGACTTAGTTTTGCGCCGAAATGGTATTACAAAAAAAATTATAGTAAAATAAATATACAACTTATTAAAATAGTAAATAACCAGTGACATTGAATATTAATTGAATTAAATTACTATAATTCAGAAACAACAAAATATCTCAGATTTTATCCTAAAATAATACATTTAATTTATCAAAAAATGCTGAAAATTACACTTTACGGTTTATGGTTTTTGAATGAAAATCTAGGAAAATCGTGTTTTTTTGAGACACTTTTTAGTAAATGTTATTAATTTTCTAAATAATCATTGTTACAAGTTTGTGTTATGAAACTTGGCAAATATCTTGCATCTGCATAGAGCTTCCACCGCTAAGTGAGTAATAAGCCTTTACAAGAACCTTTCTAACGAGAAAGTTATACACATATTTTCAAATATTTTTGAGACAAAAACTAGATTATGAAATGCTAAATAATATGATGGCAATTATCTAATCAATAATTGAACACATGACACTTTTATGTTACGTCGGAAATTGTCAATTTTGGCTCAAGCATAATTCCAACACATGAACGCTCTTAAGCAGTCAGGGGTGTGAGGTGCTTGCAGCTGGAGAAGGAGTACAAAAAGTTAATGTAAACAAATATGTATATAGAATCAGATTAACAATATAAAAAAAATTGGTTGCCTGTAAAGTCGGTTTACTGACGATAGTTGAACGTGACAACGTCTTCATTGTCGCTCATTCCGCGCTCGCGAGGTAACGCCGGTAACGCCGCATGAGCGAGGTAACGCCGGATGAGTCATGTTTTTTCGTGCGTGCAACCGGCTCTATCGATTTATAAGACGTTGTCACGTCAAAAAGTTTATATGTTTGGCACTTCTTCACTCTTAAGCTACTGAACCAATTTGGCTGAATTTGGGAATAGACATAGATGTATACCTTGGATTAAGACAATTTTTTCCTCCAAGAAACCCATGAGACTTGTAGAAACCTGAAGTATACTCAGGCGGAACTGCAGTCAATATACCATTTCATTAGTTTATTTTCTCTTTGACACATGAAATCACATGAAACAGATATAGCAATAGCAAGGGACCAGAGAGAGATAAAGGTAAAGTGGTCTCTTTCTGGTCCCTCGCTATTGCTATATCTGTTTCATGTGTCAAAGAGAAAATAAACAAATGGAAAGAGTATAGCTAGTAGTCAAATAAAGTATTGTTTGCAGTACTGTCAAAGTTGTAAGACAAAAAGTTTAATTTTAACATTAAAGGATATATTTATATAAAAATTGTAGCGGTCTTCGATAGCTGACGATAGATGGCGTAACTAGCGCAATAGCACACGCTGACGGAGCATTCGACGAGCGTTCTATAAAAACAACTTCTGACGTCACACGCTTGGATCACAAGCAGTCCCCAGGCATAACACCTGCCTGGAGGGAAATTTCCCTATTGCCTACTCCACCGGCAATAAATAATTATAAAACAACAAACCTTCTGCTTTTACAGCATTATCAGACTCAAGTGCAAGTTTAGCTGGACTGATCTTCTTGACGGGTGAAACCTTGCTTTGTCTGTTTACAGCTTTTTTCTTTGTAGGCTGGTTAACTTCATGAAGGGCATCTTAAACAGTTATAATTAAACTTCAATAAACAACAATATTAGGGTTCCATACCAAAATGGTAAAAATGGAACTCTTATGTTAAGACTTTCTCCGTCCGTCTGTCACACTCGATTCATTGCAATCATAAATGTTTGAAAATCGTTTTTATATCTCATTAAAGTGGGGTGAAAACCGGGGCATTGAAATTTCAAAATGATATAACAATATTGAGTGGGGTATCATAAGAAAGGGTGTTACGTGTATATTCTTTTTGATTTATTGGGCAAACTGTCATAAATGTAGAAAGAATTACCTTCACTTTTAACAGTAGCTTTCTGTGATGTAGATTTTTTTCGACCCCTCTTCTGCACACTTGGTGGCTCACTAGGTGTTTGTTCTTCTGTTTTCTTTTCTGTAAGAGACTTGGCAGCCTCTAAAAAGTAAATTTTATAATATTGCAATTATACTCAAGTAGCTAGAAATTAATTAGCCTCAAATTCATAAACCCTACTCCTTAGTTAATGCATCTGCTAAACATATACTCAGGCGGAACTGCAGTCAATATACCATTTCATTAGTTTATTTTCTCTTTGACACATGAAATCACATGAAACAGATATAGCAATAGCAAGGGACCAGAGAGAGATAAAGGTAAAGTGGTCTCTTTCTGGTCCCTCGCTATTGCTATATCTGTTTCATGTGTCAAAGAGAAAATAAACAAATGGAAAGAGTATAGCTAGTAGTCAAATAAAGTATTGTTTGCAGTACTGTCAAAGTTGTAAGACAAAAAGTTTAATTTTAACATTAAAGGATATATTTATATAAAAATTGTAGCGGTCTTCGATAGCTGACGATAGATGGCGTAACTAGCGCAATAGCACACGCTGACGGAGCATTCGACGAGCGTTCTATAAAAACAACTTCTGACGTCACACGCTTGGATCACAAGCAGTCCCCAGGCATAACACCTGCCTGGAGGGAAATTTCCCTATTGCCTACTCCACCGGCAATAAATAATTATAAAACAACAAACCTTCTGCTTTTACAGCATTATCAGACTCAAGTGCAAGTTTAGCTGGACTGATCTTCTTGACGGGTGAAACCTTGCTTTGTCTGTTTACAGCTTTTTTCTTTGTAGGCTGGTTAACTTCATGAAGGGCATCTTAAACAGTTATAATTAAACTTCAATAAACAAGAATATTAGGGTTCCATACCAAAATGGTAAAAATGGAACTCTTATGGTAAGACTTTCTCCGTCCGTCTGTCACACTCGATTCATTGCAATCATAAATGTTTGAAAATCGTTTTTATATCTCATTAAAGTGGGGCATCATTTTGAAATTTCAATGCCCCGGTTGAAAACCGGGGCATTGAAATTTCAAAATGATATAACAATATTGAGTGGGGTATCATAAGAAAGGGTGTTACATGTATATTCTTTTTGATTTATTGGGCAAACTGTCATAAATGTAGAAAGAATTACCTTCACTTTTAACAGTAGCTTTCTGTGATGTAGATTTTTTTCGACCCCTCTTCTGCACACTTGGTGGCTCACTAGGTGTTTGTTCTTCTGTTTTCTTTTCTGTAAGAGACTTGGCAGCCTCTAAAAAGTAAATTTTATAATATTGCAATTATACTCAAGTAGCTAGAAATTAGTTAGCCTCAAATTCATAAACCCTACTCCACTACTACTAATACATCTGCTAAACAATCACTACTAGTTAATGCATCTGCTAAACATATTAACTAATTACTTTATTATTACTGTACCATTGAAATATCACTGTGTTTTTTTAAGGGCCATTACCAGTTCTTTAACAATGTTGCATCATTAAGCAAATTATTAATTAGTTAATTGACAAACAATTACATTATGAACACAGCTAATATAAAACAATTTATTTTTTCTTCTAATAGACTGTGTTCCTTTTGCGTAAAATAAAGTTACTCTAATATGTTTTCAAAAATTCATTCAAATTATATTAAAAATAACTAGGAAGCTAGATTATTACCATCATACAGGAAATATAATTCATATATTGCTTGAATTGCCAACAAATAGGAAAGCCCTTCCAGCCAAGTCCAATCTAGGTGCCTTCAAGAGAAGAGTGAGTAGGCATTTTCTAGGCAAGCGCCGCTTCAACCTAGACCTCATCATTGCTTTCCATCAGGCATGATTGTCGTCAAGCGCAAGCCTATCTTCAATAAAAAAAAGCAACGACTGGCTGCGAGGACACTTATGTTAGTAACATTATGTTTGGTGGTTAAACTACAAGACAGAAAAAGTTCTACCTAGTGGATACTTTGGTACCCCTGAACTTGTAAAAACTGTTGATAATTATGGGAATTAGTAGGAAAGACTAATTTGTTTTGCTATAATCCGCTTCTTGAAAAGATTCTGTTTGGTACAATATGCAGGAACACTGCCCACATGAAACAACACACACAATTTTCCAACAACTTCGACGCACGTTTCGTCCCGACACCGGACCATCCTCAGAAGATGTTGACTTCACAATGCGAAATTGTAGGGTGACTCTCGTGTCAGCAACACAATATTCCATTTAATAATAATTATGGGAATCATTTTTAAATTACACATGGTAGTCTAGTTTTTGTATAATCCTCTAGCTGCCAACGAATATATGAATAATGCGTTTCCACCATTTCAAAGTTAACGGCCTACAAGCCGTATTTAGGTGATTTTGAATGAAGTTTTATGCAAAAACTATAAAGACAATTACTTTCAAATTTACACGTCATGTATTTTGAGTCTTTAATCTAAAATCGCTTAGAAGCAGAAACACGATTGGATAAAATTTTCTCGATAGAAAGTTATCCCAAAAGTTGCTCCAAAATCTCAGTTTTTCTATGTTTTATCGGAAACTACAATGGATGTAATTGTAATTTTTGTTTTAATGTATCGGTAATAATAATATCCTAAAACGCTTAGAACAGATTTTTGATAACTGGCTTAGTTTTTGAGTAATTAGGTAAAACGTCGTTTTTCTGCTATATTCTTCCGCGACGCTGCATGTCGCACCTACCAAATCTCCGTGAGAGTGAGAAAGACAAAAATAAATTCAATAAATCCCCTTATGCATGTTGATTAAAAGTTTTTCAGAAACACGGGTTATTTTGTCGTTCAAATAAACAGTCGTAGATAGAGGCAGATTGACACCTCAATTTGAATTTTGTGTACTATTTACTTACCGTCGTTTCCAATATTTTGACTTTCTGTAGCATCTTGTTGAACACCTAAAAACAAAATAACCAAATGATTTATAAAAATGGAAGTGTTTATAATTTATCGTCAGTTAAAATTATGAAAGCAATGGATCACTCTCTTACTTGGTAACTTAATTTTCAGTTTTATTATCGATGGCGTTTTTAAGACTGCCTTTTCTTTTTTCTGGCGCGCTTTAGGCGTTTTCTCTCCATTGCTTTGTGATTTAGCAATCTTTCCTGGCGACATCCTATTCAATGTTCTAAGGTTTGCAAAGTAAAAATATACATTCGCAGCACATTTTTGTAATCAAAATCAAAAACAAGGAAACTACTCTCTAACGAGACGCAGACGAGAGATCAAAAATCAAAGTAAAAAGCCTCAGATGAATGATCCAATAGATGGACAGTTAAAATAGCAAGGACATGCACTATTTTTGTACTCTTTTTACTTATGTGCTTGGTAGGTTGCTAAAAAGAGACAATTCCATAATGCCTCTTTCGAAAATTAGTAGGTTGTCACAAGGTTCGATTATGCTAGTGATGAGCTGGAGTCGATTAGATTCGACGATTAACATTAACTAGTTGGGTGACTGAACTTTCCTCGTTATTTTTTTTGGTAAATACATTTTCTAAAAATGAATCCTAGCTAGATCAATTTATCGCCCTCAAAACCTCCCGTATACTCATGAAAATCGTTCGAGCCGTTTTCGAGATTCAGATTATATAGAAATATAATATATAGTTATATACCTATACAAAAATTGCTCGTTTAAAGGTATAAATAAATAATAATATATAATAAATATAAAAGATAAAATATTGTTTACCCAACCATTATTATAGTTTCTTCAGCAAGAGGAAGTGACACTATTCTTGGCTAGCAAAAGCCACTATTAATTATCCGGAAAAAACATCGCGTGATTCGCGGATAAATTAAAAATTGTAGCATAACCACAGCGTAACCCAAAATTTTGGGTTATGAGAATTTTACACTACTGCCTACAAACCACCATAACTTCTGAAGAGACTTGGACATATCTAGACTTTTTATTACTGGATATGAAAGAAAACTTCATTTTATTTTTAAAATAGTTTATTATAATAATAAATCTGACTGAGCTAACATTGTTTTGCCATTTGAAATATAAAAAATAGCTTACAACCTATACTTACATCTAAAGAATGTACCCAAAAAACTTCAGAGAAATCGCTCAAGCAGTTTCGAAGGGGTTTGGTTACAAACATACAAACACTGACACGACAATGTTATATATTACGACGACTAGTTAACGCCTCAAACGTTGTTTTGCCATATATTTTTCATTCAGTCGCGTTACTCTTTTTGTGAGGGTATTGATTTTCTTAAGGCGGCGTTTCGAAACATTTTTAAAATATTCTACTTTTTTTCTAATATTTGTATTCTTTTATAAGACTCATCTTCAGTATTAGTGCCACATGTACACGAAAGTTTTCTTTTCAAAATATTTGGCTCAGCCATATTGTTCAACACCTCTCTGGGGTTTGGTGATGGTGTTTCCTATAACAAACAACAACTATTAAAAAATGTTCGTACACGAAAGATTAAAAAATTTCGTCCTCAAATCTTCATCCTTAGGAAATCTAGAGTATTTATTTATTCTAATTACAGATATATTGACACTATCGATATAGTGAATTTTCACTACACTAATAACCTAAAATTGCATTTTCCGAAATATTTAAAAAATATTTTAATTACCGTAAACCATCTTGTAATTGGGTGTTTACCCGGACGTTTACTAAATTGCGCTTCTTCTTTGCATCTTTCTGAGCAAAATACTTACTTCTATAATATGAAAAAAAAAGCTTAAAACGTACCGATGCAATCCAACTGATTTATTTTCGTTTTCTTTCTGTGAGATACGTGTTTTGCAACCCTCTACCGAATAAGACATTTTTAATCATCTCACATTATACTTAAATTTATATACAAATCTCAATTTTTTCACATTTTTTCACAAGAAAATCTAAATAATCTTTTCAGCACTTCTCACGAAACATCAACAAATATTATGAGACAAAATTAAATATATACGACGACTGAGGTAATTCGACCAGAAACGCGAATACTTTTTAAATTGGCAGTATTAAAAGGTTGCAAATGGTTGCAAAATATTTGGACCTTGTGACATGTCAAAAAAAATAAAAACTGACACCTGATTTTTGTCTCACTCACACTAATACTGATACTATTTAGAAACTTGAATAAGATATACGTTTACTTTGTTTTATTTTAGCCTTGTGTCTATGGGATTATTGGTCTGAGTAAAAAGCTGTTTTGATTGTCTCGTTGTGCCCATAGAGTTGTGCCCATAGACAGTTCTGTTCTGTTAATCCATTCGTCCCTTTCGGGGCAGGCAAAGGTCGGAGACCATACAGCCTATTCATTCGTGTGTATTTTCTGTGTTAAGTATTTTAAAGGCATAGCCTGTTCAATCGTATAACAATAATAAATATAAATAATCATAAATATGTATGATTCATCTGAATGATTTTAATCTTGTAGTTTTTCTTTCTGACTCTTCTTTCTTTGAATTATCTTTCTTTCTGTACTTAAATTCAAATTTCTTGAACAGTGTTCAAAATATATTTGTATAAATATTTATACGTCAACGAATTCTTCAGTAAATCCTTTAGCGAGCGCGGCACGTCTTCAATGGTCTTGAAAATATTAATCAAGTCATCAATCAGCACAAGGCGCTGAATGTCGAAAGATGAACACGAAAAAAATATGTGATCCAGTGTTTGGGATTCATTACTATTGCAATAATTACAAGACGGAGAGTTCACTATTTTCATTCTATGTAAATGTGCATTAAGGCGACAATGACCCAATCTTAGGCGACATATGGCTGAATAATATTTTCTATTACTATAAATAGTTTTCTTATTACAAAACCATGGGTTTTTATTTAAATCATTATTTATGCATTTGTACCATAATCCTTTTCGCTCATTTTCAGGGGAGTTCCTCATCTCATCCCAATGACTTTCCATCTTATTTATCAAATTCTTATTGATATCAGTGTAAGGAAGGGCAACACTTGACTTTATTTGTCTGATGTTCTGTGATGTATTTATCGTTTTTGCCAAAAAGTCGACGTTTTCATTTCCAATCACTCCACAGTGTGCCGGGACCCAAATGAAAGCAATTTCATATGATCTGTTCAGCTCAAGTTGATAAGTTTTCTTCATAATTTCGTAAATTAAATAGTTAGTTTTAACATGAAGCTTACAATTGTGTATCGATGTAAGTACACTCATACTATCACTGGCAATCACCCATTTTAGAGACTCATCTTTACAATTTTCAATGTATTGCAACGCTGACAAGATAGCAAAAGCTTCAGCTGAGAAAATACTTGTATTAGAATCTAAGATTTATTGAATTCATTTTTGTCTGTCTCACTCTCACGGATATGTTTGTGTTTGTAGGTGCGAAGAATCTAACAGAAAAACGACCTTTTGTTTGCCTAATACTCAAAAACTAAATCAAAAATCTGTTTCTAAGTGTTTTTGGATATTATTATTACCGACACATTAAAACAAAAATTACAATTATTACATTCATTGTAGTTTCCGATAAAAATTAGAAAAATAGAGATTTTGGAGCAACTTTTGGGAGAACTTTCTATCGAGAAAATTTTATCCACTCGTGTTTCTGCTTCTGAACGATTTTAGATTAAAGACTCAAATACATGACTTTTAAATTCGAAAGTAATTGTCTATATAGTTTTTGAATAAAAATCCATTCAAAATTTTACGAAGCCGTATTTTTACTTCGCTTAAATACGGCTTCTACGCCGTTAAGCAAACACTTTTCTGGAGCAAAAGCAGAGTAGAATTTTATAGATATGCATGATGAGATAGTCAGCCAAAAGTTAGCACCGTATAGAGTTCTGTGGTCGGCGCTGTCGGCAGAATAGATTTTCAAGTGATTATCCAAGTGATATTCAGCGATATTCATATTATACTCATTCTATGATATTCAATATCATTGACCAATTTGTACTTTGTGCACGTGCAGAAGCACTATACTCTTTCCATTTGTTTATTTTCTCTATGACACATGAAATCACATGAAACAGAGTAATAGCCAGAGAGAGATAAAGGTAAAGCAGTCTCGTTCTGGTCCCCTCGCTATTGCTATATCTGTTTCATGTGTCAAAGAGAAAATAAACGAATGGAAATAGTATAAACCTCAGGTATAAACAAAACAAACAAAACTTAACAAAAGTCAAGTACTGTGCTCCTCACTTTAAAAAAATAATATTGACAATGGCTGCTAACAATAATATTGACAATGGCTCCATCGCTCTATGCGCGGAGCCAATACCTCAAAAGAAGAAGAAGTGCTGTGCTGTGGTTGGCAGGTCCTCATTTCGTCTATGGTTCTAGGTTAGGGGTCAAATTAAGGTTATTTACGTCAAAGTATACGATACGATTCCGAAAAGGAAAAAATAAAATTGCATTTCGCCGGCAACTGCGGTAGGTAACTAAAAGTTTATTATAAAAATGGCAGCAAAGTACAAGATCGTTATGATTCGCCACGGCGAGAGCGAATGGAACCAGAAGAACCTCTTCTGTGGCTGGTATGATGCGGACTTAAGCGACAAGGGTAATTATTATAATCACCCACTTTATTCTTAAAATAAATGATCTTTCATTGAACTTGGTACTTTTTGTCTTTCAATCATACATTTAAACAACAACAACACTATAAAGCGTTTTACTCTTGTTTTGCTTAATTGCTAGTAATGTCACTGAATACTTTCAGGCCGTGAAGAAGCAGTATCAGCAGGCAAAGCTCTGAAAGCTGAAGGCTATAAGTTTGATGTGGCACACACATCGGTACTGAAAAGAGCACAAATAACTTTGAACTCTATTCTCCAAGAGTTGGGCCAGACTGATATTCCCATCAACAAAACATGGAGGTTGAACGAGAGGCACTATGGTGGTCTGACTGGATTGAATAAAGCTGAGACTGCTGCTAAATATGGTGAAGCTCAGGTAAATTAGAGGATAATGAAATCATCTATAATTTGTCTACAAACATTTTTAAAATGACCTCCTGCATAACGTGCGTGTTAACTTAAGACCTAAGAAGGGTATGTTATTGAAATTTCACCATTATTGTGCAGAGCATAAGTACGTCAGCTCAGATCTCAAGTTAGTGTGCACATGTTATTATAATTGAGCTCATAAAATAATTATTAGAATATTGAATGGAAGCAGATGTTATTTTGCGGAAATCAATAATTAGCAGGACAGATTAATTTGTTTTGCTGTAATCCCCTACTTGAAAAGATTCTGTATGGTACAATATGCAGAAACACCACCCACATGAAACACCACATGTAATTCTCCCAACACTGGGATGCACGTTTTGTCCCGACACCGGGACATCCTCAGGAGATGTTGACTTCACAATGTGAATTATTAAAATGCTGAAAAGACTTACACAAATGATTGTTGTTCAGGTTCAAATCTGGCGTCGCAGTTTTGATATTCCACCACCTCCAATGGAGAAGGACCACCCATACTACGAAACCATTGTGAAGGATCCGCGCTATGCTGGTGATCCCAAGCCCGAGGAGTTCCCCATGTTTGAGAGCTTGAAGCTCACTATTGAACGCACATTGCCTTATTGGAACAATGTTATTGTGCCCCAGGTATGTAATTGCTTAGTAATTAAGACAAATGGTAGGGATTGGGTTTTGTCTCTAAATTTAGCGCATCTAAAAATACTACAATGGTACATTTAAAGTACTCTCTTCGTGGTTGAAGGGATAGTTTTTCTTTTTACTTTATACAAGTTAGTACTTGACTGCGAACTCACCTGACCGTAAGTGATGATGCAGCCTAAGATGTTATCGTACTTACCAGGAAGGGTAAGTAAATTTACCCCAACGGTTTCTACAAGCATCGCACCAGAATGCTAAATCACTTGGCGGTGCGTCTTTGTTAGTAGGGTGGTAACTAGCCACGGCCGAAGAGTCCCATCAGAGCAGACCTGAGCCAGTTTAGAAATTATAAAATTGGAACCCGCGACGTCCCAATCAAATCCGAGCGCGCCGCAGGGAGGTGAAAAAGTACTACAGTAAAACCTGATTAAAACCAAATTCTAGAGACTCAACCAAAAACGCGCCCCACAGACCATCAGGAGGACCAAGTTTATAGCGGTTTACCTATAGTTTCGTTATTTTATGGAGAGAATCTCTTTGCTCTTAATCTGCAAAGGTACTATTTAATGGTATTCTGTTATGAAATCTTGTATTTTTTTAGATCAAGGAGGGCAAGAAAATTATCATCGCTGCTCATGGCAACAGCCTTAGAGGCATTGTTAAGCATTTAGATGGTAAATATGATATAATAAATTATTCATTATACAGAGAAAAAAAAATATTTAAAAACGATTATTGAGAGCTTTTGTGTCGGATCCCTTCTAAGCATGGTTTTAAGCCTAGTAACTTATCACCATTTATATTATGAATGTCACATTTATTATAAGTACCCATCAGAAAGCCCTTTTTGTAAAATAAAAAAATAATTTGAATTTGATTTTTAAGAATGTTATGAGTGATTTCATAATTTTATACTACTATTCAAAAACATAATGTTAAGATGATAATCCATAGCAACACACTCTATGCACGATCACGTTGATGTGCATATACCGCGATTATATCGCGTACAACAGGAAAAAATTATACCACATGCTTTTATGACTTTGCATATGGAAGTGAATATTTCAAAAAAACATTTTTTATTACAATTGGTTCTGCTATTACAGGTTTATCCGACGCTGCCATAATGGAACTGAACCTGCCGACTGGCATTCCGTTTGTGTACGAGCTGGATGAAAACATGAAGCCTGTTGACTCCATGGTGTTCCTCGGAGATGAGGAGACTGTCAAGAAAGCCATGGCTGCTGTGGCCGCGCAAGGCAAGGCTAAGTAAACTAGGCAAAACAAATTACTAGATGTTTATTACGTGTATTAATTTGTGTAACATATTTTGTAAGTAAAGTAGAAACTCAGGTATTGAAAATTGTAATATTAACTAGTTAATACTCCTAATTTATGTAACTGGAAAATACAAGTTTAGGAAATTTTATGATAAGAAGTAAGAACTTTTTAGGATCCATTTAAAATATAAAAAAGGAGTAGTTTAGAGAGTATCTCATATGTTTGGAAATATAGAAATATTATTAATATGTAAAAAAATATTGAGGAGTACCTACATTTAACATTGTTACCTATTACAAGATGAAGCCAACATGGCATATTATTCACTTTACGCTATTTACTAAAAAGTTTGTTGAGTATGATATTATTCGAATAATAACTGTGGTTGTCAAAATTATTGTGTGATTGTGCTGTAATAAATGTTTAATTTATTGAATGAATTTTGGTGATTTTCCTAACAATCTTTCAAAAAATCTTTGTTGATGTAAGAAACCCTTATTATACACACTAAACCAAGTATCCACATAAAATCTATTGCTTTATATTTGACATTGCATGTCCTTGATATTTGACAAAAATAAGTGGTAATACTATAATGGTTTACATACATACTACATCCTGCATTTAAGCACTACAAAAATTTTTGCTGAGTGCATATTAATTTTACTTAATAAAAATACAAAACTTAATGCATCACAGATCACTTTATTAAAGTTTGACTTGATTAAGTTAGGATTATCTTACCCAATCAAATCCACAAAAATAATTGAATGTTTGCAACTTAATTTAAGATTGAGGCAAACTTTCCTTTAAATCTGTCATTATAGCATCCATATTCACAGATGCAGATGAATCTTGCTCGTTAGTAAACTTCTTTCCTGTGTAACTTTTAAATCCCTTTTGTCTGCTGTTAGTGAAACTGAATTTCTGTTCCTTTATACTGGCTTGGTCAGTCTCCATTGATTGCGTAGACTTTTTGTTCTTTGACTTTTGCTTTGGTCTGCTATCGAATCTGAAGTCTTTAGGTATTTTGTGGACCTTAATACAATGGTTTAATCTTTCATCTGCATTCAAAAATTTTTGTTTACATTCTTCGATGTAACACGAATACTGTAACAAAAGCAAGAAATATCCATAAATTTATCATTAAGTTTATAATTAATGCGTTTTGAGAATATGTAAGTATGTTTGCTCCTTTGTTTGCACTATAACGATTAGTCTTTGTGTTACCTATAATATTTTTTTGGGTCTAGATATCCCAAAATATACCTTAGAATCTAGGGTATATTTCAGGATACTTGATATCCCAGGTATTACAAAAAAAGTGGCGAAAATTAATGCGGAAAAGTCAAGCCACATACTTGCCATCAAACAATAATAATAATTAGCCAAGCATTAATTTGGCAAAAAATATGTAATAAATGCTTACGGAAGGTTTTTTCATCGCCATAACCGCGAAAAACGAATCGTGTTTCTCTTGTATATGCAAATCTAGGAGATGCGAAGACGGTAACATTTTCTTGCACTGGCTGCATGCATATCTGTGCGCAGAATTGTAGTGGTTCTCGAACTGAAGTATGGAATCTGCTGAGAACTTGCATCCTGGGACAGTGCACTGTGTTGCAAAACTGAAACAGCGTCATTAAGTACTTATTTAAAATAAACCTTGCCAGAAAATCTTTTTAAAGGTAGCAGGGATCCTCTGGGACGAAAGAGATACTTAAGTGTACATAAGTATAAGCTGGTATAACACCACCACAAAAATTCTCTTACAGAATATTTCTTTTATTACTACAAAACACAACGCAAGGAGTCATGTACTGTCCATATGTTAATTTTTATATGTATATACAAAAATGTAAAATTAACATTAAATTCAAACACGTGCATAGAGTTCGCAGTAATGGAACAGCGTCTGCAGTCTGCACTCGGCCGGCATGTCAATTATTTAGCTTTTAAGCCTATTCCTGTTGTGAAATCTCTAAACTAATCAGGTATGTTGGACGCGCCTTAAAATAGTGATATCAAAATGCTCATTGCTCAATGCAATTATGGAAAAGGATAAGTAGCACTAGTCACTACTACCTAGGTACTAATACCTAGGTAGGAACTAAACTCTAAACGTCTAAACGCATCAAATGAGTTTAGTTTCGAGATTAGACGACCGAATGGCGTAGCTGTAGCGATCCTGCCGTCTGCATCAGAGGCCGTGGGTTCGATTCCCACTACTGGGAAATGTTTGTGTGATGAACATAAATAATTTCAAGTGTCCGGGTGTTGTTCAATATATTGCGTTTATGTAGGTATAACAAATATTATGTATTAGGTATAAAAAAGTGGCGAAAATCCGATATTATCCGTCATCCAGTAAGTACCCACACGTGGTCAAGATATTATTTATCCGTCATCTACTAAGTAGGGTAAGGTGGGGCACAGTGTTACGCGGGGTACACTGTTACAATGCAATTATCTACGTCTCTGTCTTTTAGTTTTATGATGTTGGTATACACGTTTGTCAAACTCATAAGCAGCTATGTTTAAACAGTTGTCTTCGCCACAGTTTGCACCGCGCTTAAACAATAACAAACAAAAAAGGTTTTTAAGTGAATAAACGACGAAAAAATAGTTTCATAGTTTTTAATTTCTTTCTGGACTTATTGTATTTAGGTAAGTGATGGTAGTTTTCCTTTATTTAATGTTTATTTAGCTACATATTACCGTAAATTAGTTTGTTGTAAACATAATCTAAAATAGGTACGTATTCATATTTTTTTATTTGGTTTGCCTCTCTGGGGCACTGCGTTACGGGGCACTGTGTGACACTAACAGTCAGCCCCAATTACAATAATGTTTTTTTTATATTTCAAGGTATTAAAAGAAAATGGTACGAAATCGTAAGAGGAAGAAAAGGAAAGAAAAAGAAAGTGTCACAAAAAGTTGACAATCATTTCTATTTTCCTATTGAACCGGATATGGCAACGGTATCGTTAGAGGATATTAAAATTGTGCTTCCACTTGTTAATGTCGCAGAAAGAAAAACCAAACGTCAGACAGATGTCTATACTTTCCCAAAAAATATTATAAAGAAGTTTAATATATATTGGAAGTTAAACACTTCTTTTCATTTTGTTAGTTTTGTATTGTTTTATGTTGTAACATTGTGCCCCTTACCCTGTAACAGACTACCCCAGATATGGGGCTCAGTGTTACAATCGGCTGATTTAATTAAAGTGCAATTAAAATTAAGTATTTACTAATAATGATAATGTTTGAGTTATTTTAATTAAAGAGGGATTGTTAAAGTTTATTTCCCTGCCAAAAACTAGCTGATTAAAACAATATTTTTGTCATTATAGTCTAGTTTATTTTTTTTGTAACACTGTACCCCACCTTACCCTACCCATAACACAAGCCATCGCTTACTCTGGGGCTAGATTGTGATGCATAAAATGGACTTATAAAAAAAACAATTAGCACTATTTGTTTAGTTATTTTTGTGTACTTACACATGCTCGCATGGGTCTTGATCGTCATCATCATCATCGTAGATGCCGAGTCTGGGTGGTGGTTGATCTTTGACGAATAAGACGTCATCCAATTTCCGACGACCAACGCCGAACTCTTTTAATAAACTGAGTATATCTCTAGTTTCCATTATCTGTAATCAATTTACAAACAATTAACTAATAAATAATTACCTACTTATAATTGTAGATAGGTACTACAATATACTGCGATTAGGTAGGCCGATTTATGTAAGTATTCAGTATATTTAAAAGAAGCCTGAGCTAAAAAATATCCTCAAAATTATCTTCGTCATCTCAGCCGACTGATGGAAACAATAAATAAGTAATTATTTTTTACTTATAAGGTTTTGTCATAAGGTAGGTAATAGAACCAGCACAGAATACCTACCTACCTACTTAACCTACTTAAATGTAGGTAGGTAAGTACGTGAATATAAAAGTAATCTTACATATTTTAAGTACCTATACATCCTAAGATTACATCTACCTAATTAAGTACCTACAGACAATTTGTGGTATAGGTAGGTACCTACCTACCATTACCAACCTACTCTATGTACCTACCTAGTAAATATTATCAGTTTTCAGTTTTTGCCACCAACTGATAGTCCAAGCATTCCACCTTGTTGCCGTTTTGAATTTTGAAATTATTTAAAAAAAAAATTGGTCAAGTACGAGTCGGGCTCGCACACGAGGGCGCCCTAAATTAAAAAAACGAGCAAAAAAACCTAGGTAAGTATGGGAATTCTGTTAAATATTTATTTTATTCTGTTTCTTTTAATTTGTTGCTATAACAGAAATATCTACTAGGTAGGTACCTACTTATGTACATCATCTGTGAAAATTTCACGGTTCATGAGATACAGCCTGGTGACAGACGGATGGACAGCGGAGTTAGTATAGTGGACAGTAATATAGGTATGGTCCCGTTACCAGTTTTACCCTTTAGGTACGGAATCCTAAACACAAAATTCGATGTCGAGAATTTCTGTCATCAACATCAAAGAAGGAAGCAAAATAATTTCTAAAGTAAGTTCCTAAGTAGGTATCAGGTTTGACTTTTATAAATTATACTAATACGATGTATGTACGAAGGCCAACTAGACTGATAGACGATAGAGATGCTCAAGAACTCAAGGCCAGTGATAATTTTATTACTACATACTTAGTAAGGTCAGTTAGGGTAAGAGGAACATACTTTATTTTGAGTCAGATGTTTTGAGCTCCAGGAAAAACAGATAATGTTTTATAGGAATTTTGAGATACTCTATACTTGCCTTTGTTTATTAGCTTTCCGTTTGTTATGAATCAAAACGCTAACTTGAATACTTACGGCAATATCAGGCAAATCGTTTAGGTTGTGCTAACGTTTCTCTTCCCCCACATTTGGGGTAAGAGGAACACTCATCGTATCTCCTAATAATGTTATGTTTATTAAGATATACCTGTTGCTACTTTTTAAGTAACACTAATTCAATCGAATTTGATCTTTAAGTAATTGTAATAAGCCACAGTTTCTATGAAAAAAAAAGAAATATCAAAGTCGGGGTAAGAGAAACATAAAAGTTCAGCTAGGGGCATTCAGGGGTGACAAACTAAAAATAAAAAGTCATTTGATTTGCAAATTATATATTTTTTACCGAAAGTAAGAAAGGCAAAAAATGATTAATAATTAACCAATAATTAAAATCACCCTCTCTCTCCCTCTCTCTGCAGAAAAATCAACTTTTAACAATCAAAAGTATTATCTCCAAAAATGTTATTTAAAAACTTGTTTATAACGGACAATTATCCTTTGGAGATAAATGTATTGCATGTATTTTAGTTTCTCAGTTTAATCCTAATAAGATTATAAATAAAAACTAAGCAAACGTCATCCCTAATAAAGTGCAATAAATTAGCAACGGCACCATGTAAAGTGATCAGTATTACAAATCAGTTTATTTCTTATTAAAATAATTTTAAAACATATAAGGAGAACAAACTACCTAGACCTTTTCTATTATATATCTACGCGGTTAACTATTGTTGGTCTAGGTATGCCGTACAATTTTGAAGCTGCATATGCAGCATATGCAGGCAGATATTGTGCCATTATTTACAGCCTCGACTGCACCTTTTAAATTTTCTTGTGTATAGGCCTCTATTAGATTTTCTTGTATGAGTTTTTGTCATGTTTCATAGTTTTCCTGAAAAAAATAGTACTTTAATAAGACAATAGTTAATTGATTAGATACTATAGGTCAGGATAATAGATCAAACTCAAATCTCATATTGCAGGTAGATTAGAAATAATCGTATTATGTTAGTTTCTATGCGTTCATTCTAAAGTTTTTCATTAGCCAACTTAAGCTCAATAGGGACAATTATTATGTCTTTATGTTATTAGAAATTATTCTTCATTATGTTTACCACCCCTGATATCGGCGAAGAGGAACATACTGTTTCTCTTTCCCTGTAAGTACCGTTTCTCTTACCCTAACAAAGTTTTTGGGGGTTATGGTTTTGAATTTGATGAAACTTACATTATTTGCTGGTTTTAGTCTATAATGTCAAAGACAACATAAAACTCACCGTTATATCCTAGTATTTCTTCCTTGAAATTATCCGTACCACTTAATTTTCAATATTTTAGCGCGAATCAAAGTTATGCGGCCGACTTGTGTTCTTAATTGTACAACTGCCAAACTTTTATAGGTTTTTACTCGGCTGTGGAACGTCGTAGCGACATCTGTTAGCAACCTTTTCATTTTTTTACTGTGCTCTTTTATCGACTGGGACACTACACAGTTAAAAAGCTATAGTTTATGAGTTACGACCTAGTGTTCCTCTTTCCCCTGTGTTCCTCTTACCCTAACTGACCTTACTAGTGATGTGCTGTAGTGATGATAATATCGAATGATATATATAATATTTCGATTCTACCTAGATTATTTTAAGGAGTTAGGTAAGTACGTGAAGGTTGTAGGCAGGGAAAAAACAAACTATTTATTATATTACAACATCGACAATATAGACGTCAATTCAAGTGGCAACTGTTTTTACCACGAAATAAATGGAAATGTTAAACTCGTGTAGGTAAAGGTGGTAGGTACCTACTTATATTATTATAATCATTGTTTTCACATTTTCAAAAAAATCGCTCATAACCTGTACCTACTTATATTTAGACTTTTGTTTTCATTAGATCTCACAATTGCGCTGTGATTAAAAGCAATAATTTGCGCACTTGATACGAACTAATATTGGTTGGCCAATGCACTCAGGAAGTTGGCACATGGCACCCGGTACCCAGTACAGTGTGGTTGGCGCTGTGAACAGGTATAATTTTTATTTTTCTATACCGATAGGATAACATAAATTATATTATGACAGATTTTTGTCAGAACAGGTATTGTCAGAGTCTTTTGCGTACTCCGAGTTTGACAGCCAATAATATTTTTACCCGGCGTGTTTATACTTATTTTTCACCTTGTTAGTTTAGATAAAAATAAGTTTAAAAAAGAAAGCATCGAAAAGTAACAATAGAAATATTCGTACCTGTTTGATATTGATACATCACACAGATTTCCTATAAGTATCACTGGCGTTTCACATCACTAGTCATTACTTGCAAATAAAGTTTAAAGTTGTCATTACTTTGTACAAAAAGGACTATTGAGTACTTGTATTCATATTACTTTAATTTTTGTCTTAACTTACAAGATTTTTTCGTTTTAATGTGTAATAAACCAAAAATTTGTATTGCAAGTATTCGACAGGAAACTTTTATATTTATCAAGGCAAGGCAACTCTCTGCTGTGTTGGTCTATGAAGGCAACTGGCAAGAATATGCAACTTTGATTTAGTACAAAAAAATCTTGTAATTTTGTGGAGTGACGAGTAAAAAAGCTAAAGAAGTTCGGAATCATAAAGTTTGAAATTCATTAAATTCTGAATTTAAGGTACATAAACTTAGAGAAATGAGTGAATTGCGACAAAGAAAGGTAAGCAATCAACTTAGTTAAAAATAAAAAAATGCATTGCGCTCATGCGCCGCCGCAGAAACCTAAAATTGATAAAATAATTTTTATTATTATTCTGTGATATAATAAAATGGAACGTTAGGCGCCCCGCGCCATTTTGATATTATTCTGTGACCATCTGAGATACCACAGATATAAATTGAGAATATATTGGTCTTTAACTCTGACTTTTTAATTCGTTTTTTACTATACACACTCCAAAAATCCACCAATATTGATAGTTCACCAAAATAACTTAAAATATTATGAAAAATATGACTTTTGTAACAATATTCAGAGTATACCTACCTATAATACGTCCAAGTTTATAGTTTAAAGCAGCAATGTATAACGAACCATAGACAACACTGATTATAGACCAAGTAAAACCCATAGATCGTAATATTAAAACCTACCTTACCTACCTATTCTGTGGTAAAAAACTCACAGATGACAAAAATCAACAGAAATGATTTAACCTGAAAAGATTTTGAAACTGAAGGTTTTATTCGTTGTAAACACAGCTGAAAAGAAGAACACCAACTGAAATCAGCATTCAGCTCACAAGTCACAGCTGTCAAGAGTCCAAATCAAACTGTTGTTCCGTGCATATTGACCACGGTCGACGACTATTTAATTTATGAGACTTGCACACAATTTCATCTTTTAATAAAATCGACTACTACACCACAAAAAATATTTTTCGTCCAGGGTCTTCGGTTATTCAGTTGATTAGACTTTTCAGAATATATTTTTTCTAATGTGAAGTGCAAACTGAAAAATGTGCAATAACTTACTAAAGTGCACAAATATTATTTAATACTGTTAAGGTTGTGATGTACATTTTAGCCCGATATGGGAAAATACAGCACCTACAGATATTTAGAGGTGAGACTTTTAATTGTTACCTACTAACTAATCGTTCTGTAAGGGTTTTGAAATCGGTCGCGTTAAATATTTCTTATAACATGATATACCTTTAACCCTCTCAAAAGCTTGGTCGCCGGAGCCCCACGAAGCGGGGCTCTTATTTCTGGGTGGTCATAAAAGAAAACCACTCAGCACCTATCCGTTATCAGAGGGGTGCCCTCAAGTACCGAACTCGCTTCACTCGCTCTTGTATTCTAAGTTATTTGTGACAATTAACTTCTGTGAATGGGTATAAGGCCTTCAGCCTTGTGATAGCTTGAGGTGACTCTTTGGCGTTCACTCTTTCGCTTTAACCTTCTTAAAAGCTCGGCTTCAAATGAAAGCGACTTGATTTCAAGCTTCACCCAATCGTTCACTTACTACCTAAATGAAATATTTAAGAACTAGTGAATTCCAGAGGAACATTTTACCTAGTTGTTATGTGGCAAAATATGTATTTCTTTAGGACAGTACATAAGATTTATATATTTTTTTGTTTTTGCTTACACAACATGTCAGTTCAAATGAACATCCCGTCCCACAACCCGCGGGAAAAAGGACATCCAACTTTATTTAACTATTAGATTAATTTACCTTTGTAGACATTATTTATAAATTAACTAACAATGTTTTTTCTTTCAGTTAAAAGATGATACCTCAACGTCACATATCAACGTAAGGGGCAGATCCCTGAAGCAACCGCGAAGACTTAAGAAAATTTTTATTTTGCTGCTTGTTCTAGGACTATGTGTCACATATTTTTTGGGTAAGGATTTTTTTAATTTAATAACCGGTTGTTTGATACACAAACTATGACAAAGTGTATTTTTGAATTGTAATTGTGTTGTTAAATAGTTTACGCATCCTCTTATACTTGTTTAAAAGGGCTTGCACACTATTTAATTCCTTTATGTAATGTGCAGCTGGAATCCAAAAAAATACACTTTCTTATTGTTAAATCAAACAACTTCATTCTTAATTTCGACCTAAATTCTAACATCCAAGTCCTAAATTCTAATATCCAAGTCCTATTAAACTATGATGCGTAACGCTGGGCTGTAAGGTGTAGGTACATTGAGTAACCAGTACATTGCAACTGTTCCCTCCAATGCCATATTCATGATGGCCATGACCCTTCTGTGCTCGCTTGCTGTGTGGCGTTTAACTAAGAAATTGTTCTTCTAGTAAGAGATGTCCTCTTACAATTATTCTGAACCATAACTACTTTTTACATCTGTACGTGATTTGTACGGTTCTGTTTTCCAGTTGGAATTTTTAGAGTTCCGTACCCAAAGGATAAAAAACAGGACTTCGCCGTCCCTCCGTCCATCCGTCAGGCTGTATCTCTCGAACCATTATAGTTAGAAATTTTCAGTTGCCCCTATAACAACAAATACTAAAAAGATAGAATAAAAGTAACATTAAAGGGGGCTACCATAAGGCCATTAAGGCTACCATACAACAAACGTATTTTTTTGCCGTTTTCACATAGATGCTAATGGTACGGAACCCTTAGTGCACAAGTCCGACTTGTACTTGGCCGATTACTTTAAGATTAATGTACACTTTATCTTAATTGTTAAATTGCATTAGAGCGTGAAGGAATGGTGCATTAAATTACAACTACTTATTCTTGCCCTTGCTCAGTTGTTGAAGTTTTTTTACAATACATTTGAGTATATTATCTTTGTGATTTAATTTTATGTTTTCATATTAAACTTTGCATTGGTTTTTTTAATGAGCTTAAAATAATTAATTGTTCCATTTTAATTTATTTGGTGGTTCCATAGCTCAAATACTCTTAACTAACTATGCATTCTGCTGACCTCTCAGAGGCACGAGGCACTTTGAAACACTTTGTTACGCCTTCTTTAATCATTGCGAATAGCATGGTAACTTTTAATTTACTTGCATAAGCAAGTTTTTCCGAAATTCCCAATGGGGTCAATTTTTTTGCCTTTACGATGCCTTGCAGCTATGGTAAAAAGGTGAAGGGAAACCAAATTAAATAGTTTCTTAGCACACTCTCCGAAATATATATTCTATAGAATGCCGACAGACAGGCAGACTTATGACGATGTTCAGTTTTTTGATGACCAGTGTCTGGTTGCCGATGAGACCTCTAGCGCCTTATTGAGCCAGCTAAGACAAAAATAAGAACTAAGTATAGTCTTTTGGCTTAGAATTTGTCGTTACAAGTATATGCGCACAATCGGCGTCGTTTGATGTCCTTTTTGAAAACCGAAGCCGCAACCGGCCGCGCGATAAAATGAAAGCGAACGGACTATACTATTTAAGTGTTGCTCTATTTAGGACGCATCACGCACTTCTTTCATAATAACTGCGGCGTTACCGTGACTCTGTCTTAATACAATAAGAACGAGCTCGCTACGGGACATTGTAGTGAAAATGTGCTTGCGTTTGTTTGAAATGTACGAAATACCTAATATGATATGTATATCTATGCAAACTATCTTATATGTATAATATAACAATTAACAATGAATACCCATCTTAGATACCTTCACATAAATAATGAAATAGGTATAATTTTAATTTACATATTTTTAGTATAAGATAAGTACCCCCACGGAAAAAACTGGTTTGTATATTTTTTACCCGTTTAATAAGGTATAAATTATATAATCATTTTTTAATTTGGGCTTGACGACTTAATTAGTTAATTAAATAAATAGAATTCCTCGACAAATGATAATTAATTAATAATTCCTAATCCAACATTCACGAAAAACAAGTTGACCTTTTTCAAATGGAATGTGTAGGTACCCTAATGACTAACTTGATCGCGTAAAGGGTTTGGTGTTTGACTGTTTGCCATATAAAAGTATAACTTTACTCTTTCCATTCGTTCCAAATAAATGAATGGAAAGAGTTATAGTACTTAGGGCACGTAGAGTGAATGCGTGGGCCACATTTGGCCCGCGTGTAGTCTTTCCGCCAATTAAAGTATCATTGCCATCTCGAATTCGGTATTTTGTATTTTTTTTCAGTCCACTGCCAATTTTATTAATTAAAAAAATCTAAAATAATTATGCGTAGTTTTACAGGAAAAATAAAAATAACCTTTTTTTACTCTATACAAGTTAGTACTTGACTGCGATCTCACCTGATGGTAAGTGATGATGCAGCCTAAGATGTTATCATACTAACTTGGAAGGGTAAGTAAATTTACCCCAACGGTTTCTACAAGCATCGCACCGGAACGCTAAATCGCTTGGCAGTGCGTCTTTGCTAGTAGGTAGCTACCGCCGAAGCCTCCCACCAGACCAGAAATTATAAAATTCCAAAGTGGCCCGTGGCGGGAATCGAACAATCGACCTCCCACTCCAATCTGAGCGCGCGCCACTGCGCCAGGGAGGTCGTCAAACTAGTATACTTTTTTTGATATTAACAATAAAAATAATCGCGGACAAACAAACATATACATACATACATACATAGACATACATACGGATCGAATACAGAACCTCCTTCTTTTTTTGAAGTCGGTTAAAAAACAACTTTAGGTTTGCGGTTATAGTACTTGTTATACATTATAGTTCAATGAACAAAGCTGATCCTATTTTTAAAGTTTTACTTTTATTAACGAATTCCGCACTAGTTGACTAGCACTTGGCCGGTTTTTTTTTTATTATTTTGCTCGTCGTGTCGACAAGGTTTAGTTCCCTATAATAACTTTTCGCATCGTGTGCCAGTTATTTCCATCGCACGCCAAAGGTTCACTATCCTTGATACAAGACAAGTTTACAGATCGAGAGACGCGTCACACGAAAGCATATCAAAATATTTAACAGTGTGGAGTAGTCATTGGTGTGCATTGCAGATACACGCGTGTCCAAGTATTTGAAGAGAGTGCAAAAATATGAACGGGACTATTGTGCGTACTATTCCGGTTTTACTTACAGGTAGCTAGACTTCAGTTGGTTTTAGTTTTAGTTTGATAAGTGTTACATGTAGTGTAACTATGTTATCGGTAAAATGTTATACTTGGTCCGTAATCCGTTTGTAATCGATTAGTTTTGCTGTGTTTTATGTTAGATTTGTTTGATTAACTATCGCGGTTGTAACGGCGTGTCCTCACTAATCAGTATTTTCGAGTAAGTATGTAGTGGTAATATTATCATGCGGCACTAAAAGATGCCTGTAAACTTTCATACAAAAAGCGATAACGTTTTCCTACCCGTAAATATAGTCCGATTTTCATAATTTTTGTGGATAAGTTGCAGACACTATGAGGTACTATGCTCTTACGTATTACTTTTTAAAAAATATTGCTGTAGTACCTATATTAAAAGTTAATTGAGTCTAAATATCTACCAGCATTTTAAAATTTTTCTAATTTAAATAAACTGAAATACCAATAAAATAAAACGTACCAGCCTAGATTAAGGTGCACTGAATCTAAGGACACCAAAATTGGCCAATTTGGTAAATGTTATCACCCAAAGCCGTATTTCAACAATAAAATGTAGGCCTAGCTCTGGAATGTGCTCTGTGGGCATAGATACCATTTTTGAAAACACCTAGGTACTCGCGTTCTGCTAAGTCAGTATACAATAGCCTTAAAAGTGCACTTTGCCTCAGCATTGCCGCGGGTCTCTACTCTCTACAGGCAAAAGACCGGCAAGAAACTCAGCACTCTTTGTTTTAAATAAAATACGTGAGAAAATAGAGTTAATAGTATACAATAGAGTTTTTTTCAAAAAGCAACCAATATTTACTATTGCTAGGTATACATATTTTAAAAATATTTTAAAATTATTAAACTCGTATATTGTTTCGATACACCTGACAGACGTTCCAACTCCCATCCCTTTTTAGACCATCACTGGAATCACCCAAACACATAAAAAATATCGAAATTTGTTTTCGAGTTTAGACTAACTTACAATTTGCTTTATAAGTTTATAACATTTAGCTGTCTTCTTGAATCTTTGAACCAGTTTTGTGCATTGAAAGAAAATGATTGAAAAATTTTACGGAAATTTTGGATGAAAACTATCTCGATATCTTTAATTTATTTCATTACTCATGGTCATGGTCTTATTGTACAGGGAAGGTATGGTCTCGTATTCTTTATTAGTGCATCCATGCGAAGCCGCGGTGATCAGCTAGTAAAATCTAAAGATTGTAAGTAAAGGACGATAGGTACATGATTGACATGGCATGTCAATATTATTAGGAATTCGATAATTATGTGTAAACACGTGTAACATAATCGTAAAGTACATTCATAATGATGATTTATTATTTAACTAGACAATGACTTGTTTATAATTTAGCATACAATAGTTCACATGTAAATAGGTATCTCAGTGTCACTTCTCATTCGACCACTGCACAGTAGAGATTCACTGAGGATGTACATGTTCCGGATTTATGACTTATTCTGTACGTGTAACTCGTTTAATATTCACTCTAACCATTGTCTGAATATAAAAAAAGCATTAACATAATTACGTAAGGTGCTTGGTTTTGAGTTTTTAGTTTAATAATTTAAAATGGCAATTATTAAAATATATTTAATCAGTAGTTATCCAAATATTAAACCTTTATACCTGTTGTATTCATAATACGATATTCAAAATTGATTCCTTTGCGTTCATACTTCATAACAGGATTTTCAAAATTGATCCCTCAAAAGGCGACTATTCCTTGACTACAATACTGAAAATATTTACTTTTTTGTTACCTAACTTTTCTTTTGTTTTTTGGTTTATTTTATTTACTATCCAGCTTTTTGGTGTCACTTACATCAAACATATTATACCTTTAAGCTCTAATGACCTCCAAGTTTAACTCATATATCCTTTGAATCTCTTATTCAAATATTTTATAAAATATACTAAGATAGAGAGAAAAGCCCTGCATTGGTACGGGGAATCTTATGAAATACCCGACTTCATATGGAAACGATAGGTTATGTGAGATATTTATCCACTAAAACTCCTTCGGTGCTCAATATCCTAGTTATTATGTGCTCTGTGCTCAATATAGTAATTTATTGCGCATACTGGGAGGCTCTCCATTCTCTTAAGAAACGAAGAAAGAACGATTAGGGTCTGTATCACCATCCCTTAAACAGTAATGTTGCAGTACTGTTTTAATATTTCCATACAAATATAGTATGGAAATATCAAAACAGTAGGTACAGCAACATTACTGCTTTAAGACCATTCATGCGTTGGAATCACAGAAAACAAAAGACACTAGAAGTAGCATGTGGGTGTTACCCGTGTCGCCACAAGTAGTGTTATTTACCTTACTTGCTCGACATGCACACTCAGTCGCTGTCAAAAATGCATACAATAAAGTGCTATAAAAAAAATATTAAAATGGCTCAATGCGCTGTATTAGTGTGTAAAAACCGTAGCAAGACCTATAATCGTTTACTTAGAGGGATAACTTACCATCGGTAACTTGAATTTTACTAGTTTTAAGTATAAATACGTGAAAAATTGTGTTAAATTTCTATAGGGCTTCAAGACATTTTAAAATGATCCTTAAAATAAGAAATTTACGGTTGATTTCACATTTATTAATAATTTTCTTCTAGAACGTTGTCATTCAACTTTCGCTACTGAGCCAGTACTGTATCATGTCGACTGTCAACATATCGATAAAATATTATCGACTTTTATTAAAACGTTCCGCGTATTGCCGTATCTGTTCAGTGCAATCTCAAGAGTTAAGAAATTCACCACTACTGTTCGCACGCTTATCCAATATCCATATTAGGAAAAAAATGGTTTTTTACTACGATAATAGGCTGTAAGAAGAAAATTAAGAATTAAAAATATTACTATTTCAGTTTCCCTAGGGAGCCATTTGTAAAAGAAAAATGGATCAAAGCTACTGGAAGGTTTAATTGGTTCCCTTCAAAAGCAAGTACAATCTGCTCCAATCATTTTTTGGAAGAGGATTTTATTGTTAAGAAAAGTGGTAATAAATACATTAAAACTGGAGCAGAACCACGTAAAACATTTTTTTAATTCATCGTGCACTGGTACGTCTATACACGTCACAAATTCAGTCATAACTAAGTAATTTACTCACAAAAATATATAGAAAGTATGACATGACATGATAAGCTTTTAGACGTCCACTGCTGGAGCTAGGTGAAGGCTTTTCTAAACTTAGACCTCCACGTACGGGATATCTCTTGCCACTAGCAACTATCTTCAGATCGCAAGTTCTGTAGCCTGTCGTACGATGTGGTTCTTGTTGTGCCCTACGCAGTTTTTACTTCAAAGTAAACATAAGTACATGTGGGGTATACGGCCCTCAGTTCTATGATTATTATAGCTTGGCCACTGCTATTTTAGCTAGCTATTGGGCTATGTTAATCACTTTGATATGGTCACCTAGATTCTTTCTAAATACGATTACTCCTTTATATTTGCTTAATAAATCGATAATCATTATTACAACAGCTATTACTTCCTGTACTTAGGTTGAAGTCTCCAAAAATGAAACATCTAATGTACAGTCAGAACGCTAACAGGACGGAATTCATTAAATATTATATTATTAAATATTATTTATTCATTAAATTTTTTTTTTTACCATAATGTGTTATTTTATGTGATTTATTATGACTAGACGGAAATTAATTAAATTGGATTTTTTTACGTACATATTAATATAACATTGCTTTTTATTTCAACTTTGTCGATAATTTTACGATTCACGGTTAAGATGCATCACTACACTTTGACAGTTATCAAATATTGAAGTTTGTTCTTTGCCATTCAAATTTTAATCTTAACGTCATATAAACAGAGTTTCTCAAAAAAATCTTTATAAAACGAATCTACTACTGCCGATGCGGGCAATAGCGGAACTAAACATATTTGAAGTAAATTTTTGCAATATAAATTGTATAGCTGTGTTAATAAGGTTGACTTTAATGGAAATATGTTTTGAAAATCACGTCATTTTTTTGACCAATCTAATGTGGAGGACTATGGTGTGCGTGACTTGTAAATATGTGAGTTTAGCGACACTGGTTTCCTAAGAAGATCGTCATCATGCTAACTCTATTAGCCAATATAAAGTCATTCCTTGCTCTGTGGTTGGAATTATGCTTGAGTCAAAATTGTCAATTTTCGACGTAACATAAGAGTGTCATGTGTTCAATTATTGATTAGATATTGCATAATCTAGTTTTTGTCTCAAAAATATTTGAAAATATGTGTATAACTTTCTCATTAGAAAGTTTAAGGTAAAGGCTAATTACTCACTTAGCGGTGGAAGCTCTATTTTGATGCAAGATATTTGCCATGTTTCATAACACAAACTTATAACAATGACATATTTAGAAAATTAATAACATTTACTAAAAAATGTTTAAAAAAAAACACGATTTTCCTAGATTTTCATTCAAAAACCATAAACCGAAAAGTGACATTTTTAGCATTTTTCGATAAATTAAACGTATTATTTTAGGATTAAATCCAAGATATTTTGTTATTTCTGAATTATAGTAATTTAATTCAATTAATATTCAATGTCACTGGTTATTTACTATTTTAATAAGTTGTATATTTATTTTACTATAAATTTTTTTGTAATACCATTTTCCGCGCAAAATTGCGTCTGTGGGGACGAATTCCTGTTTGGTATGGACCGAAACGCTAGGCATACCGCGCTGCATAAACCCTCTTAAGAGATGGTGATACGACCCCTGGTGCTCTTGCTGGGCAGCCCTTTAATTTCTTTTCGGTAAAAATAAGGTCCCTTCAAATGGAGATCCCTGCAAATTGCTAAGGACGGTAGCGATTAACAAGTCTGTTCCAAGTCATTAGAGTAGGACACTCAATAAAAGAAGAAACACCTCTAGATGTTTACTGTATTGTTTTCCAGGGCTTTTCGCGGGCCAGACACAGTGGTTCGATGGCCTCGCCAAGAGCCTGGGCTACGAGAGTGTGTACCACCACGCAGTTATCATCGACGCGGGCTCCTCGGGGACGCGCGTCTTGGCCTACAAGTTTAGAGTGCCGTTCACAGGTTGGTACTCAGGTTTGTCCCATATATAGGGTTACAAAACTGGTTACCATACTATCATCCTTTAAGAGTAACTTATATGTAGGTATTGCGATTGTAACCTGGCCTCAAATGTGACCACAGCATGCGCATGCATTTTACAAGCATTTAACTTGCAATTTATGTTATTCTCCGCGCGGCGAACCATGATCCCTATGACAGTTCGTTTAGTGATGGGTCGTGTCTTTGGTCGTGTCGATAATTTTTAGACAAAGGCGTGGCTTACACTTAAGCCACGTTGGTAAACATGTTTTAAAAAATATTACAATGTGCATTTTTAATGTCCATTTTGTTGTTGTTGTATTAATTTAAGATTTTTGGCATAGATTAAGTAGGTAAGTAAAATGAAAGTTTCCAACCTTGTTATTTTCTAATAATGCTTAACCCGGTAAACACGTTTTTGCTATTGTATATATTTTATCATGAAAATGAATGCTCCCCATTTATTTATTTTGTCTGAAAAATTGTGCACTCGTTTCCATTAACGACATTTTTTATCGATACTTGCCGCCCTAGTCGATAAACGTCACACACGTAAGTTTTGCAGGACGTAAACAAAAATTCAGATTGACATAACTTCTTGTAAATGTTAAGAATTGTTAAAAATATCAACGGAATATCATTACTAATGGTATAAAGCTACGTAAAATTTATAAATGGCATTTTTAGACGCCCCCAATATGATTCCGATTTAATGGTGACGCCACTACAATGTTATATGGTGACATTAGCTGTCAGTGTCATAGGGATCACGGTTCGCTGCGCCGAGAATAGTTCGTGTGGAATCTTGAAACTCAACTTTGAAGCAGATATCTTCAACGGAATGAGCTGAAATTTGAATGGCAATACATGATAAGCTGTGTAACGTCATTGTAAATCCAATATGGCGGACTAGTTATTTTTAATGCACTAAACAGTAAAGTAAAGAAACAAAGCAAAAGATTTTCCTTATCGTTTTCATTTGCGAATCATAAAGAATAAGGTCACCCCATCATTGTACTATTTACATTCGCATCTTTTTTACATATAATTTTTTGCTATCGCTATTGAAAATGGATAAAAGTATTGTAAAGTGAGTGATCATTGATAGCAGCTAAATCTAAAACCGTAACTGATTCAAGGTTACCATGAAGGTCCATTCAGACAAAGACGTCAACCGTCCGAGTGTTGCCGTATTGTTGTGTTTTAACGATCGCTTCCTTAATTTTATGAAGACTTGCAATATTTTACAGTTACTAGGTAAAACATAAAAAATCAATCATCAGAGCAAAATTTTAAAAGTCTCGGTCTCAGCACAATCAAGCATACTGCTTGAGCGAGAGAAACTTACAAAGTTCACTTATGTATTGTTAAACTAAGAGGATTTGGGCTGAGGCTAGAGTTCCAGCCAGCAACAACAAATCCCTAATCCTAATCCTAGTTAACAGGGTGATAAGACACTGGAACAAATTGACTGAGGATATCATAACAGCTGAATCGCTCAAGAAATAACTTGACAAACAACAAGCCATGGTGAATGAGCGTAGTCGATATAAAATTATAAACGTATCAGCGAAAGCTGCTTAGGCTCTTACCATATAAAAACATATTAATTTAAAATCCACCACAGTTTAAAATATATATGTAACATATCACTGATAAGAAAACTGAGGACATGGGCATCCAAACTATATATGTATACGTTTTTCGTACAAGCAAACAGTAGCGCCGTCTGTCAAAATTTGCTGACCGAACTACAGCGTGGCCTTACTGCTGGTGACAAAACAAGCATTTTTTTTTGAAACCGATATACTGGCGTCATTTTTTCTCGCCGTCCGCCCTGTCCAGGGTATATGTCTATTACACAAATACATATTAACTAACAACGGTTATTATAGGTAATAATAATCACATGATAGATCAAACACGCTGTTATTACGAGATATATAATCTACATCTTTTCCACAGCAGCAGCGCAGTAGGATAAACAATATAATTACAATGATGAACTATGAGTAGACACTATTTGTTTATGCATTAATGTCACTGCGATGTAAACTAACATGAACATATTATTTGCATTTCAGTATTTGGTCAAGCAAGCCTGGATCTAGTAGATGAATATTTTGAACAGTCAAAACCGGGTTTATCGTCCTACGTGGATGATCCGGAAAAGGCAAGTATTTTTTACCTATGCGACGCTTTCTTTCAGATTTCTAGTACCTCTTTAACATATCTATGCATTTTCGCCAAGAATACAAGAGGGGGCAAACGAAAGCAGAAAAGGCCAAAAAGCTTATGGAAGCGGCCCCTTGCCAAATTGAAGCCTGCCCGATGGCCCTAGGGTGCACGGTCCATCATTTAACGGTGTAGACGGCGTATTTAAGTGATTATCAGTGACCTGAGTTAAAAAAAAACTATAAAGAATTTTAAATTTAAACATCATGTATTTAATCTAAAATCGCTGTGAACCAGAAACACGATTGTTTGACAAAAAATGAGAAGTTGCTCCAAAATCTCCATTCTTTTCAATTTATCGGATCCTAAATATAGTAGGTAACTATTGTTTCACGGTAGAATTAACAGACACTGCGGTAGTACCTACCCGAACTCCGCAAGAAAAGTTCTACCACAAGTAAAATACCACTGCAGTTAGATTGCCACTACAGTACTGGCCTTGTTTGAAGTCCCCAGCCTTTGAAGTCCGTCCAAAGCATTACGACCAACACGACCCGCCCATTTCCACTTCGCAATGACAGTTAGGTACAATGTTGAATGAATAACACGTATTCACGTAAAACCGCAATACATTATTTTGACGTGATAACGTTTAATAAATTGATGAACACCAGCAGCACTCATGAAAAAGTGTACCGTTCCGTGTACCGTTCCTGTACCGTTCCGCGTAACGTTACGCGTAACGTTACCAAGCGATAGAGAGGCACGATAAAAATTACATAAAATAATGATTATGATTATGACTATATGATTCTGATTATGATTACGATTACGGTTACGATAACGATTATGATAATGATTACGATTGTGATAACGATTATGATTACGATTACGATTATGGTTAAGACGTTATCACGTAAATCTATCGTCCGTAAACCGACTTTAAAGACAATCAATTTTTTTGTATGGATATTTTAGGGTGCGGAAACCATAGTGCGTTTAGTGAGGAGGTCGGAGGAGAGCATTCCTATCGATGCTAAAAAGAAAAGGCAGACGCCGCTCATAGTTCGAGCGACGGCCGGCCTGCGCCTCCTGCCCGACGACAAGGCGAATATGCTAATAGAAACAGTTGCTCAAGCGATAACAAAGTGAGTACCCAATTACCTGCGGGGCTAGACAAATTAACACCGATCGACGCTAAGACATATGGCTGCAGTTTCGCTAAGAAATACACCAGCGGGGCTAGACAAAGTAACAGTCGTTTGGCGTTAACGATAGTAGACAAAAATGCATGAACAAAACAAGTGACTGTAGAAAAACCAAATGACCGAATAGAGGAAAACACGCTGTGTTTGAAAATCGACTACGACTATTTGAACGCTCCCTGGCGTTCTCGCAGAACTTGTAGATAACTTTAGCGTACTTCGCATGACAATTGACAGCCGACAGTGAACAACGCTAAGCATAAAGTAGATTCTGCTTTCATTTGTTTTCATTCGTCACGTGGTTTGTCCATACATTTTTGTCTACTGTCGTTAACGCCAAACGACTGTTACTTTGTCTAGCCCCGCTGGTGTATAATATTTCTGAGCGAAGCTGCAGCCATATGTCTTAACGTCGATCGGTGCAGAAACGTTGACGATCGCTCATTCTATAGCTTGTGTAGAAAGAAACCAATAATTGTCAATGGCTAACCTTAAACAATTAATGACCGATACGGCGATAGCTAATGTCAAAGTAATATCAATGTTACATGTACCCTATTTATAATCTGTGCATACTGCATCGACAATAATCGTTAACGCCTGTCAAGATTGAACCTTGGCTACCATTTAGCAATTTTTTTTAACTTAGCGTTAGTTTACGTACATTTTACTTTTGTAGATACAGAGCCAAAAATAAATTCTTGCGGTTCAATTAAAGATCTATGTTGCTGCTAGTTAAGTGGTATTCTGAGGATTTTATTCATACGAGTAAAATACTATTTAATGGCGTTTCCCTTACTTTTGCTATTTTTAGACTGGGCTACGACGTTGGTGAAAACAGCGTGGAGATTATGAAAGGGTCAGATGAAGGCATCTTCATTTGGTACACAGTTAATTTGCTACACAGTGAGTTATTTTTAATGTTGTTATTATTCTAGTGAGTTACAAAATATCCGATTCTGGAATTCCTTTTTCGAAATAGACGCTTTAAGGTTCAAGCAACGGTGTGCCCGCCAAATTCAAATTTTATTAAGTTTTTCGCAGTTTCTAAACTATTTACATCATATTCCTGCCCTTTTCCCACATCACGTGGAGTCGGCACAAAACTTTGTCTTCCACTCTCTTCTACCACCTGTCAACGTGCAATCCACCCTTTCCATATGCATATCCTCTCGTATGCAATCGGATGGATTGCATCTCTTTGGTCTTACTCTACTTTTTCGTCCCTTTACATACATACTCATAGTTCTTTTAGTTACATGAATTTCATCCCTCATGCTCTTTTCTGGTTCAGGCTCATTAAATGCAGCCAGCATGCTTTACTCGTTTGTAATTTGCGAAAAACCAATTTAAAATTTGGCGTCTGGACGTGTATGTTTGTTACCATCGATTAAACTTTAAGATGATTCCATGTGAAAATTTTACGCCTTCTTCATACAAGAAACAAGTAAAAAATTAAAAAAACACGACTGCTCTGTGCCAAAACGAGTTTTTCCAAAAATATATAGCCTATGTTACTCGAAATGATGTAAGGATTCTAACGATAACCCAATTATGTCCAAATCGCTTCAGTTGTTTAGAAGTTATGGTGGAATAAAGAAATTCACATACATACATACATGAACCCTAAAAATATTATACTCCTTTTTTTGGGCAGTTTTGTAAAAAATGATACCATCTGTCAAATTCCCGCTAGTACGCCACAATATGGCGGAAACTGTCCTTATGGAAACCCGTATGCGGACTAATAGTATAAACAGTGATGTGTAGCGTGGACCGCGGTCCCTACAATACTGCGGTCGATTACCCACTGAGGCTGTTGGTGTCAAAACAAACACTTTTGACACCAGTACATTTTGCCACGCGGTCTGCCGGGTCCTGTGAATATGTCTATTTTTGTTACAGACTTGATGGGCTTGGAGACGATGGCGGCGCTGGACCTGGGCGGCGGCTCCACTCAGATCACGTTCCAGCTGAACGAAGAGGACGCGAAGCTGTACCCGTCCGCGGACCAGTACATCGTGCCCGCGGGGGAGAACATCACTATTTACACACACAGGTGAAAGAAAGAAAGAAAGAAAGAAAGTATTTATTTCTTAGTATGCCACACACCACACAACATACACACTTATGTACTAGAACGATGCCTGAAGCTTCCCCCACCTGGGCAATTGAAACCAATAATATTACCCAAGGGACGGAAGCACCAGACACCGCTGGTCATGTGTGGCGCACCCAGAAATAGGCCTCAACTCAGCATGGTGCTGTATGCGCCCATACGTCTAGGTGTAGGTGTACGTGTAGACTACAGTTCAAAAACGTGCGGAACAAGGCACAAGGGAGTGGAGAACCTATCACAAAAGAAAACTTGGTGCCACTAATGCTTAGCAGCAAAGAGGGATGGGATAAGGGGGCTAACATGCTACGTACAATCACGGAAAGGAGAGTAAAGGATGAAGTGGACAGGCAAAGAGCAAACCAAGAGTAGCACTGCCAGACAGCGCTCTTGCTGATGAAATGCCTCGTGCGGTTCCAGGAAGGGTGGCCAGAGAGCATAGGAGGTTTTTAGTCCCTAGGTCGCTGGGTATACCACCTCTCTCAGCGAAGTCGGGCATGTCATATGGCATCCATGAGATTTTTCTCCTACAGGGAAAAAAAGGGGAGTGTAGACTGTAGGGCAGCGTTGTCAGAAGTCCCGATTTTGGCTACACGTCCCGATTTTTAAATCTAAATTAAATGTCCCGCGCTGGACAATCTGAGTCCCGCTTTCCGGGGATAACTCATAAGTAGCAATTTGTAACTTCACACTTCTCACTTCACAGACTATTTGTTTACTAGTTTGAAAGTTAAGAAACTTGAAACGCTATAGTACATATTTTTCTAATGAATAAAACGTTTTTGATTTTGATTTCCGTTTCATTTAGAAGACCAATTATAAGACTCGACTATTTAACGATATAGGGTAAAATCTGGTTTCAAATATTAAATTATTAAAATAAATTTTCTCTACACAGTAGAGTGAGCTTCAATTATGTTAAAAAACGACCAAACCCAGACATCCAAAGTAATAGTACATTTCAATATAAGTGCGGAAAGTTTGTCATTTCTTTACGAGTCCCGGTTTGTTGACCCAAGCCGAAGGCGAGGGTCAACTATAAGGACGAGTAAAAATGACAATTCCGCACGTGCATTGAACGACTTTTTTTAATACATTTGTGAAAAAAAAATTGATTTTACATGTTTGCCTGCTCCGTTTTTTGCATGTTCATGTGCTCCTGGTACGCCCGCTCCGGTGCCGCGTAGGAGGAAAACCCAAAAGCACTAGTGTGGAAAAGAATACCTTTGCGCACGCCAAACACACATGGAAATGTCAACTTTTTGAGCAAATGTATTAAAAAATATCATTCTGACTCCTCATTGTTCTATGCAGCTCACATATTGTGTGGTAAAAAGTTACACTGAGTGTTGGGTTTGGGGTTACTTTACATCCACCGTAATTCTGGAACCGTTCACTTTTACATATTATTAAAGTCTGGTCAGATGCAATGACCGCCGTCCTGTGCGAGCGTGACGCATTATTTTGACGCGGGAGTGACAGAGACAGGTAGTAACAGGTTAATGTACGAAATTTTTCCTTTTCCGCGACCGGACTTTAGCAAGATTATGGTTAAGGACCACTTTTGTTTTCCAGCTACCTTAAGCTAGGACTGCTAGCAGCCCGCTACGGCATAATCAGCCTGGAAGCCAACGACAACACCACCCGCGAGTTCAAGTCGATTTGCGTCGATCCCATCGTGCAGAACGAGAAATGGACGTACGCTAACAAGCAGTATGTTATTAGGTGAGTACACTTATTACTGCAAAAGTAACATGGGCGAAGAATTTCATCACATTTTTTAAATGAAAACTTCTTCAAACACGTTGGGTAAATTAGAGATTGGGAAAAATCATGGAACTTGCGACAGCAGTACCACACAACCTGTTGTGTAATCTGGAAGTGAAAACTTCTTCAGACGCGGTCGACATCTTGAGATGGGTAAAAACGCTATACGCATTCCATTTGTATATGTGTAAGTAGACATCATTGTAGCTCGTAGAGCTGGCAAAAGTCGACCTGGGGGCCTACCACCAACGCTTTAAGTAATATTATTGTAATATTGTTTTGACATTTTCATACAATGTCAGTATGGAAGTTTTAAAACAATATTACAATTATATTACTTTAAGCGTTGGTGGTAGGCCCCCTGTGCGGGACGACGCGACGAGACCGATGCACGATGCCACGGTGAAAACTGGCACGAAGACAGTATCCACGCGTACCTACCACCCGTGGTGTCGCGCTCGGCGCTGCGGTAAATACATTGACGGGAGGGTGTGACTGTCGCTTCTTTACGTTAGTAATATTTTATATTCGGTGCCTATACAGTATACATTATATTTCAGTGGAGCGCCGCGCCCTGACGGCATGAAGAAGGACGCGGTGTACGCGCGCTGCCACGAGCTGGTGAAGCGCTACGTGCTGAGGACGCTGGACTGGGAGCCCAAGACGGCCCCGCGCGGCGCCGTGGCCGCCATGAGCTACTTCTACGACGTGGCCGCCGACGCGGGCATCATTGGTGAGACGGAGTTCCGTTCATTGCAGTGAAGCCCCGCGTCCTGACGGCAAGAAGGACGCGGTGTACGCGCGCTGCCACGAGCTGGTGAAGCGCTACGTGCTGAGGACGCTGGACTGGGAGCCCAAGACGGCCCCGCGCGGCGCCGTGGCCGCCATGAGCTACTTCTACGACGTGGCCGCCGACGCGGGCATCATTGGTGAGACGGAGTTCCGTTCATTGCAGTGAAGCCCCGCGTCCTGACGGCAAGAAGGACGCGGTGTACGCGCGCTGCCACGAGCTGGTGAAGCGCTACGTGCTGAGGACGCTGGACTGGGAGCCCAAGACGGCCCCGCGCGGCGCCGTGGCCGCCATGAGCTACTTCTACGACGTGGCCGCCGACGCGGGCATCATTGGTGAGACGGAGTTCCGTTCATTGCAGTGAAGCCCCGCGTCCTGACGGCAAGAAGGACGCGGTGTACGCGCGCTGCCACGAGCTGGTGAAGCGCTACGTGCTGAGGACGCTGGACTGGGAGCCCAAGACGGCCCCGCGCGGCGCCGTGGCCGCCATGAGCTACTTCTACGACGTGGCCGCCGACGCGGGCATCATTGGTGAGACGGAGTTCCGTTCATTGCAGTGAAGCCCCGCGTCCTGACGGCAAGAAGGACGCGGTGTACGCGCGCTGCCACGAGCTGGTGAAGCGCTACGTGCTGAGGACGCTGGACTGGGAGCCCAAGACGGCCCCGCGCGGCGCCGTGGCCGCCATGAGCTACTTCTACGACGTGGCCGCCGACGCGGGCATCATTGGTGAGACGGAGTTCCGTTCATTGCAGTGAAGCCCCGCGTCCTGACGGCAAGAAGGACGCGGTGTACGCGCGCTGCCACGAGCTGGTGAAGCGCTACGTGCTGAGGACGCTGGACTGGGAGCCCAAGACGGCCCCGCGCGGCGCCGTGGCCGCCATGAGCTACTTCTACGACGTGGCCGCCGACGCGGGCATCATTGGTGAGACGGAGTTCCGTTCATTGCAGTGAAGCCCCGCGTCCTGACGGCAAGAAGGACGCGGTGTACGCGCGCTGCCACGAGCTGGTGAAGCGCTACGTGCTGAGGACGCTGGACTGGGAGCCCAAGACGGCCCCGCGCGGCGCCGTGGCCGCCATGAGCTACTTCTACGACGTGGCCGCCGACGCGGGCATCATTGGTGAGACGGAGTTCCGTTCATTGCAGTGAAGCCCCGCGTCCTGACGGCAAGAAGGACGCGGTGTACGCGCGCTGCCACGAGCTGGTGAAGCGCTACGTGCTGAGGACGCTGGACTGGGAGCCCAAGACGGCCCCGCGCGGCGCCGTGGCCGCCATGAGCTACTTCTACGACGTGGCCGCCGACGCGGGCATCATTGGTGAGACGGAGTTCCGTTCATTGCAGTGAAGCCCCGCGTCCTGACGGCAAGAAGGACGCGGTGTACGCGCGCTGCCACGAGCTGGTGAAGCGCTACGTGCTGAGGACGCTGGACTGGGAGCCCAAGACGGCCCCGCGCGGCGCCGTGGCCGCCATGAGCTACTTCTACGACGTGGCCGCCGACGCGGGCATCATTGGTGAGACGGAGTTCCGTTCATTGCAGTGAAGCCCCGCGTCCTGACGGCAAGAAGGACGCGGTGTACGCGCGCTGCCACGAGCTGGTGAAGCGCTACGTGCTGAGGACGCTGGACTGGGAGCCCAAGACGGCCCCGCGCGGCGCCGTGGCCGCCATGAGCTACTTCTACGACGTGGCCGCCGACGCGGGCATCATTGGTGAGACGGAGTTCCGTTCATTGCAGTGAAGCCCCGCGTCCTGACGGCAAGAAGGACGCGGTGTACGCGCGCTGCCACGAGCTGGTGAAGCGCTACGTGCTGAGGACGCTGGACTGGGAGCCCAAGACGGCCCCGCGCGGCGCCGTGGCCGCCATGAGCTACTTCTACGACGTGGCCGCCGACGCGGGCATCATTGGTGAGACGGAGTTCCGTTCATTGCAGTGAAGCCCCGCGTCCTGACGGCAAGAAGGACGCGGTGTACGCGCGCTGCCACGAGCTGGTGAAGCGCTACGTGCTGAGGACGCTGGACTGGGAGCCCAAGACGGCCCCGCGCGGCGCCGTGGCCGCCATGAGCTACTTCTACGACGTGGCCGCCGACGCGGGCATCATTGGTGAGACGGAGTTCCGTTCATTGCAGTGAAGCCCCGCGTCCTGACGGCAAGAAGGACGCGGTGTACGCGCGCTGCCACGAGCTGGTGAAGCGCTACGTGCTGAGGACGCTGGACTGGGAGCCCAAGACGGCCCCGCGCGGCGCCGTGGCCGCCATGAGCTACTTCTACGACGTGGCCGCCGACGCGGGCATCATTGGTGAGACGGAGTTCCGTTCATTGCAGTGAAGCCCCGCGTCCTGACGGCAAGAAGGACGCGGTGTACGCGCGCTGCCACGAGCTGGTGAAGCGCTACGTGCTGAGGACGCTGGACTGGGAGCCCAAGACGGCCCCGCGCGGCGCCGTGGCCGCCATGAGCTACTTCTACGACGTGGCCGCCGACGCGGGCATCATTGGTGAGACGGAGTTCCGTTCATTGCAGTGAAGCCCCGCGTCCTGACGGCAAGAAGGACGCGGTGTACGCGCGCTGCCACGAGCTGGTGAAGCGCTACGTGCTGAGGACGCTGGACTGGGAGCCCAAGACGGCCCCGCGCGGCGCCGTGGCCGCCATGAGCTACTTCTACGACGTGGCCGCCGACGCGGGCATCATTGGTGAGACGGAGTTCCGTTCATTGCAGTGAAGCCCCGCGTCCTGACGGCAAGAAGGACGCGGTGTACGCGCGCTGCCACGAGCTGGTGAAGCGCTACGTGCTGAGGACGCTGGACTGGGAGCCCAAGACGGCCCCGCGCGGCGCCGTGGCCGCCATGAGCTACTTCTACGACGTGGCCGCCGACGCGGGCATCATTGGTGAGACGGAGTTCCGTTCATTGCAGTGAAGCCCCGCGTCCTGACGGCAAGAAGGACGCGGTGTACGCGCGCTGCCACGAGCTGGTGAAGCGCTACGTGCTGAGGACGCTGGACTGGGAGCCCAAGACGGCCCCGCGCGGCGCCGTGGCCGCCATGAGCTACTTCTACGACGTGGCCGCCGACGCGGGCATCATTGGTGAGACGGAGTTCCGTTCATTGCAGTGAAGCCCCGCGTCCTGACGGCAAGAAGGACGCGGTGTACGCGCGCTGCCACGAGCTGGTGAAGCGCTACGTGCTGAGGACGCTGGACTGGGAGCCCAAGACGGCCCCGCGCGGCGCCGTGGCCGCCATGAGCTACTTCTACGACGTGGCCGCCGACGCGGGCATCATTGGTGAGACGGAGTTCCGTTCATTGCAGTGAAGCCCCGCGTCCTGACGGCAAGAAGGACGCGGTGTACGCGCGCTGCCACGAGCTGGTGAAGCGCTACGTGCTGAGGACGCTGGACTGGGAGCCCAAGACGGCCCCGCGCGGCGCCGTGGCCGCCATGAGCTACTTCTACGACGTGGCCGCCGACGCGGGCATCATTGGTGAGACGGAGTTCCGTTCATTGCAGTGAAGCCCCGCGTCCTGACGGCAAGAAGGACGCGGTGTACGCGCGCTGCCACGAGCTGGTGAAGCGCTACGTGCTGAGGACGCTGGACTGGGAGCCCAAGACGGCCCCGCGCGGCGCCGTGGCCGCCATGAGCTACTTCTACGACGTGGCCGCCGACGCGGGCATCATTGGTGAGACGGAGTTCCGTTCATTGCAGTGAAGCCCCGCGTCCTGACGGCAAGAAGGACGCGGTGTACGCGCGCTGCCACGAGCTGGTGAAGCGCTACGTGCTGAGGACGCTGGACTGGGAGCCCAAGACGGCCCCGCGCGGCGCCGTGGCCGCCATGAGCTACTTCTACGACGTGGCCGCCGACGCGGGCATCATTGGTGAGACGGAGTTCCGTTCATTGCAGTGAAGCCCCGCGTCCTGACGGCAAGAAGGACGCGGTGTACGCGCGCTGCCACGAGCTGGTGAAGCGCTACGTGCTGAGGACGCTGGACTGGGAGCCCAAGACGGCCCCGCGCGGCGCCGTGGCCGCCATGAGCTACTTCTACGACGTGGCCGCCGACGCGGGCATCATTGGTGAGACGGAGTTCCGTTCATTGCAGTGAAGCCCCGCGTCCTGACGGCAAGAAGGACGCGGTGTACGCGCGCTGCCACGAGCTGGTGAAGCGCTACGTGCTGAGGACGCTGGACTGGGAGCCCAAGACGGCCCCGCGCGGCGCCGTGGCCGCCATGAGCTACTTCTACGACGTGGCCGCCGACGCGGGCATCATTGGTGAGACGGAGTTCCGTTCATTGCAGTGAAGCCCCGCGTCCTGACGGCAAGAAGGACGCGGTGTACGCGCGCTGCCACGAGCTGGTGAAGCGCTACGTGCTGAGGACGCTGGACTGGGAGCCCAAGACGGCCCCGCGCGGCGCCGTGGCCGCCATGAGCTACTTCTACGACGTGGCCGCCGACGCGGGCATCATTGGTGAGACGGAGTTCCGTTCATTGCAGTGAAGCCCCGCGTCCTGACGGCAAGAAGGACGCGGTGTACGCGCGCTGCCACGAGCTGGTGAAGCGCTACGTGCTGAGGACGCTGGACTGGGAGCCCAAGACGGCCCCGCGCGGCGCCGTGGCCGCCATGAGCTACTTCTACGACGTGGCCGCCGACGCGGGCATCATTGGTGAGACGGAGTTCCGTTCATTGCAGTGAAGCCCCGCGTCCTGACGGCAAGAAGGACGCGGTGTACGCGCGCTGCCACGAGCTGGTGAAGCGCTACGTGCTGAGGACGCTGGACTGGGAGCCCAAGACGGCCCCGCGCGGCGCCGTGGCCGCCATGAGCTACTTCTACGACGTGGCCGCCGACGCGGGCATCATTGGTGAGACGGAGTTCCGTTCATTGCAGTGAAGCCCCGCGTCCTGACGGCAAGAAGGACGCGGTGTACGCGCGCTGCCACGAGCTGGTGAAGCGCTACGTGCTGAGGACGCTGGACTGGGAGCCCAAGACGGCCCCGCGCGGCGCCGTGGCCGCCATGAGCTACTTCTACGACGTGGCCGCCGACGCGGGCATCATTGGTGAGACGGAGTTCCGTTCATTGCAGTGAAGCCCCGCGTCCTGACGGCAAGAAGGACGCGGTGTACGCGCGCTGCCACGAGCTGGTGAAGCGCTACGTGCTGAGGACGCTGGACTGGGAGCCCAAGACGGCCCCGCGCGGCGCCGTGGCCGCCATGAGCTACTTCTACGACGTGGCCGCCGACGCGGGCATCATTGGTGAGACGGAGTTCCGTTCATTGCAGTGAAGCCCCGCGTCCTGACGGCAAGAAGGACGCGGTGTACGCGCGCTGCCACGAGCTGGTGAAGCGCTACGTGCTGAGGACGCTGGACTGGGAGCCCAAGACGGCCCCGCGCGGCGCCGTGGCCGCCATGAGCTACTTCTACGACGTGGCCGCCGACGCGGGCATCATTGGTGAGACGGAGTTCCGTTCATTGCAGTGAAGCCCCGCGTCCTGACGGCAAGAAGGACGCGGTGTACGCGCGCTGCCACGAGCTGGTGAAGCGCTACGTGCTGAGGACGCTGGACTGGGAGCCCAAGACGGCCCCGCGCGGCGCCGTGGCCGCCATGAGCTACTTCTACGACGTGGCCGCCGACGCGGGCATCATTGGTGAGACGGAGTTCCGTTCATTGCAGTGAAGCCCCGCGTCCTGACGGCAAGAAGGACGCGGTGTACGCGCGCTGCCACGAGCTGGTGAAGCGCTACGTGCTGAGGACGCTGGACTGGGAGCCCAAGACGGCCCCGCGCGGCGCCGTGGCCGCCATGAGCTACTTCTACGACGTGGCCGCCGACGCGGGCATCATTGGTGAGACGGAGTTCCGTTCATTGCAGTGAAGCCCCGCGTCCTGACGGCAAGAAGGACGCGGTGTACGCGCGCTGCCACGAGCTGGTGAAGCGCTACGTGCTGAGGACGCTGGACTGGGAGCCCAAGACGGCCCCGCGCGGCGCCGTGGCCGCCATGAGCTACTTCTACGACGTGGCCGCCGACGCGGGCATCATTGGTGAGACGGAGTTCCGTTCATTGCAGTGAAGCCCCGCGTCCTGACGGCAAGAAGGACGCGGTGTACGCGCGCTGCCACGAGCTGGTGAAGCGCTACGTGCTGAGGACGCTGGACTGGGAGCCCAAGACGGCCCCGCGCGGCGCCGTGGCCGCCATGAGCTACTTCTACGACGTGGCCGCCGACGCGGGCATCATTGGTGAGACGGAGTTCCGTTCATTGCAGTGAAGCCCCGCGTCCTGACGGCAAGAAGGACGCGGTGTACGCGCGCTGCCACGAGCTGGTGAAGCGCTACGTGCTGAGGACGCTGGACTGGGAGCCCAAGACGGCCCCGCGCGGCGCCGTGGCCGCCATGAGCTACTTCTACGACGTGGCCGCCGACGCGGGCATCATTGGTGAGACGGAGTTCCGCTCATTGCAGTGAAGCCCCGCGTCCTGACGGCAAGAAGGACGCGGTGTACGCGCGCTGCCACGAGCTGGTGAAGCGCTACGTGCTGAGGACGCTGGACTGGGAGCCCAAGACGGCCCCGCGCGGCGCCGTGGCCGCCATGAGCTACTTCTACGACGTGGCCGCCGACGCGGGCATCATTGGTGAGACGGAGTTCCGTTCATTGCAGTGAAGCCCCGCGTCCTGACGGCAAGAAGGACGCGGTGTACGCGCGCTGCCACGAGCTGGTGAAGCGCTACGTGCTGAGGACGCTGGACTGGGAGCCCAAGACGGCCCCGCGCGGCGCCGTGGCCGCCATGAGCTACTTCTACGACGTGGCCGCCGACGCGGGCATCATTGGTGAGACGGAGTTCCGTTCATTGCAGTGAAGCCCCGCGTCCTGACGGCAAGAAGGACGCGGTGTACGCGCGCTGCCACGAGCTGGTGAAGCGCTACGTGCTGAGGACGCTGGACTGGGAGCCCAAGACGGCCCCGCGCGGCGCCGTGGCCGCCATGAGCTACTTCTACGACGTGGCCGCCGACGCGGGCATCATTGGTGAGACGGAGTTCCGTTCATTGCAGTGAAGCCCCGCGTCCTGACGGCAAGAAGGACGCGGTGTACGCGCGCTGCCACGAGCTGGTGAAGCGCTACGTGCTGAGGACGCTGGACTGGGAGCCCAAGACGGCCCCGCGCGGCGCCGTGGCCGCCATGAGCTACTTCTACGACGTGGCCGCCGACGCGGGCATCATTGGTGAGACGGAGTTCCGCTCATTGCAGTGAAGCCCCGCGTCCTGACGGCAAGAAGGACGCGGTGTACGCGCGCTGCCACGAGCTGGTGAAGCGCTACGTGCTGAGGACGCTGGACTGGGAGCCCAAGACGGCCCCGCGCGGCGCCGTGGCCGCCATGAGCTACTTCTACGACGTGGCCGCCGACGCGGGCATCATTGGTGAGACGGAGTTCCGTTCATTGCAGTGAAGCCCCGCGTCCTGACGGCAAGAAGGACGCGGTGTACGCGCGCTGCCACGAGCTGGTGAAGCGCTACGTGCTGAGGACGCTGGACTGGGAGCCCAAGACGGCCCCGCGCGGCGCCGTGGCCGCCATGAGCTACTTCTACGACGTGGCCGCCGACGCGGGCATCATTGGTGAGACGGAGTTCCGTTCATTGCAGTGAAGCCCCGCGTCCTGACGGCAAGAAGGACGCGGTGTACGCGCGCTGCCACGAGCTGGTGAAGCGCTACGTGCTGAGGACGCTGGACTGGGAGCCCAAGACGGCCCCGCGCGGCGCCGTGGCCGCCATGAGCTACTTCTACGACGTGGCCGCCGACGCGGGCATCATTGGTGAGACGGAGTTCCGTTCATTGCAGTGAAGCCCCGCGTCCTGACGGCAAGAAGGACGCGGTGTACGCGCGCTGCCACGAGCTGGTGAAGCGCTACGTGCTGAGGACGCTGGACTGGGAGCCCAAGACGGCCCCGCGCGGCGCCGTGGCCGCCATGAGCTACTTCTACGACGTGGCCGCCGACGCGGGCATCATTGGTGAGACGGAGTTCCGTTCATTGCAGTGAAGCCCCGCGTCCTGACGGCAAGAAGGACGCGGTGTACGCGCGCTGCCACGAGCTGGTGAAGCGCTACGTGCTGAGGACGCTGGACTGGGAGCCCAAGACGGCCCCGCGCGGCGCCGTGGCCGCCATGAGCTACTTCTACGACGTGGCCGCCGACGCGGGCATCATTGGTGAGACGGAGTTCCGTTCATTGCAGTGAAGCCCCGCGTCCTGACGGCAAGAAGGACGCGGTGTACGCGCGCTGCCACGAGCTGGTGAAGCGCTACGTGCTGAGGACGCTGGACTGGGAGCCCAAGACGGCCCCGCGCGGCGCCGTGGCCGCCATGAGCTACTTCTACGACGTGGCCGCCGACGCGGGCATCATTGGTGAGACGGAGTTCCGTTCATTGCAGTGAAGCCCCGCGTCCTGACGGCAAGAAGGACGCGGTGTACGCGCGCTGCCACGAGCTGGTGAAGCGCTACGTGCTGAGGACGCTGGACTGGGAGCCCAAGACGGCCCCGCGCGGCGCCGTGGCCGCCATGAGCTACTTCTACGACGTGGCCGCCGACGCGGGCATCATTGGTGAGACGGAGTTCCGTTCATTGCAGTGAAGCCCCGCGTCCTGACGGCAAGAAGGACGCGGTGTACGCGCGCTGCCACGAGCTGGTGAAGCGCTACGTGCTGAGGACGCTGGACTGGGAGCCCAAGACGGCCCCGCGCGGCGCCGTGGCCGCCATGAGCTACTTCTACGACGTGGCCGCCGACGCGGGCATCATTGGTGAGACGGAGTTCCGTTCATTGCAGTGAAGCCCCGCGTCCTGACGGCAAGAAGGACGCGGTGTACGCGCGCTGCCACGAGCTGGTGAAGCGCTACGTGCTGAGGACGCTGGACTGGGAGCCCAAGACGGCCCCGCGCGGCGCCGTGGCCGCCATGAGCTACTTCTACGACGTGGCCGCCGACGCGGGCATCATTGGTGAGACGGAGTTCCGTTCATTGCAGTGAAGCCCCGCGTCCTGACGGCAAGAAGGACGCGGTGTACGCGCGCTGCCACGAGCTGGTGAAGCGCTACGTGCTGAGGACGCTGGACTGGGAACCCAAGACGGCCCCGCGCGGCGCCGTGGCCGCCATGAGCTACTTCTACGACGTGGCCGCCGACGCGGGCATCATTGGTGAGACGGAGTTCCGTTCATTGCAGTGAAGCCCCGCGTCCTGACGGCAAGAAGGACGCGGTGTACGCGCGCTGCCACGAGCTGGTGAAGCGCTACGTGCTGAGGACGCTGGACTGGGAGCCCAAGACGGCCCCGCGCGGCGCCGTGGCCGCCATGAGCTACTTCTACGACGTGGCCGCCGACGCGGGCATCATTGGTGAGACGGAGTTCCGTTCATTGCAGTGAAGCCCCGCGTCCTGACGGCATGAAGAAGGACGCGAGAATCGTGCTTTTTGTTCTAGGTGAATATATTAAAGACCCAAAGCGACATTTTTCATTTTAAAGTAATTATTGTCTATACAGCAAGCGACATTTTTCATTTTAAAGTAATTATTGTCTATACAGCTTTTAACCTGCAGGTCACTGAAAATGTCATTAATAACCATTTTAGCCCATTAACAACTGATCTCTCAGGGCGAACTGCACCTGACATGGCCAGGAGTACCTCTCATTTAGCATCAAGTCGTCTCTTGATTCTGTACTGTTCTGTACTTGACGTGTAGAAGTCTATTTTTTTAATGTATTTGGTATTAATTGATTGATTTGTTATATTACAGACGTAATGAAAGGCGGCACGGTGTCGGTGTCGCAGTACCGCGCGAGCGCCGTGAAGGCGTGCTCCGCGTCCAACGTGGAGCAGCCGTGGGCGTGCGCGGACCTCGTGTACGTGGTCACGCTGCTGCAGGACGCGTACAAGATACGCGACAACGAGCGCATATCGGTGAGTTTCTACTTAATTACTAATGAAAGGCGGCACGGTGTCGGTGTCGCAGTACCGCGCGAGCGCCGTGAAGGCGTGCTCCGCGTCCAACGTGGAGCAGCCGTGGGCGTGCGCGGACCTCGTGTACGTGGTCACGCTGCTGCAGGACGCGTACAAGATACGCGACAACGAGCGCATATCGGTGAGTTTCTACTTAATTACTAATGAAAGGCGGCACGGTGTCGGTGTCGCAGTACCGCGCGAGCGCCGTGAAGGCGTGCTCCGCGTCCAACGTGGAGCAGCCGTGGGCGTGCGCGGACCTCGTGTACGTGGTCACGCTGCTGCAGGACGCGTACAAGATACGCGACAACGAGCGCATATCGGTGAGTTTCTACTTAATTACTAATGAAAGGCGGCACGGTGTCGGTGTCGCAGTACCGCGCGAGCGCCGTGAAGGCGTGCTCCGCGTCCAACGTGGAGCAGCCGTGGGCGTGCGCGGACCTCGTGTACGTGGTCACGCTGCTGCAGGACGCGTACAAGATACGCGACAACGAGCGCATATCGGTGAGTTTCTACTTAATTACTAATGAAAGGCGGCACGGTGTCGGTGTCGCAGTACCGCGCGAGCGCCGTGAAGGCGTGCTCCGCGTCCAACGTGGAGCAGCCGTGGGCGTGCGCGGACCTCGTGTACGTGGTCACGCTGCTGCAGGACGCGTACAAGATACGCGACAACGAGCGCATATCGGTGAGTTTCTACTTAATTACTAATGAAAGGCGGCACGGTGTCGGTGTCGCAGTACCGCGCGAGCGCCGTGAAGGCGTGCTCCGCGTCCAACGTGGAGCAGCCGTGGGCGTGCGCGGACCTCGTGTACGTGGTCACGCTGCTGCAGGACGCGTACAAGATACGCGACAACGAGCGCATATCGGTGAGTTTCTACTTAATTACTAATGAAAGGCGGCACGGTGTCGGTGTCGCAGTACCGCGCGAGCGCCGTGAAGGCGTGCTCCGCGTCCAACGTGGAGCAGCCGTGGGCGTGCGCGGACCTCGTGTACGTGGTCACGCTGCTGCAGGACGCGTACAAGATACGCGACAACGAGCGCATATCGGTGAGTTTCTACTTAATTACTAATGAAAGGCGGCACGGTGTCGGTGTCGCAGTACCGCGCGAGCGCCGTGAAGGCGTGCTCCGCGTCCAACGTGGAGCAGCCGTGGGCGTGCGCGGACCTCGTGTACGTGGTCACGCTGCTGCAGGACGCGTACAAGATACGCGACAACGAGCGCATATCGGTGAGTTTCTACTTAATTACTAATGAAAGGCGGCACGGTGTCGGTGTCGCAGTACCGCGCGAGCGCCGTGAAGGCGTGCTCCGCGTCCAACGTGGAGCAGCCGTGGGCGTGCGCGGACCTCGTGTACGTGGTCACGCTGCTGCAGGACGCGTACAAGATACGCGACAACGAGCGCATATCGGTGAGTTTCTACTCTGTTTGCAACAGCGCCTTATGCCTACCTCGTTATTAGGGTTACCTACCCAAGAGGTAAAAACGGGACCCTATTACTAAGCCTCTGCTGTCCGTCCGTCCCTCTGTCACCAGGCTGTATTGCTGAAACTGTGATACAGACTTGAAATTACAGACAACTACAGACTTGAAATTTTCAAAGATGATGTATTTCTGTTTCCGCTATAACAACAAGTAGTAAAAAATAGAATAAAATAAATATTTAAGACGGCCAATTTTTATGTAACCACAACCCTAAATGTAACCACGGAGTTTTTATAAATATGTTATATTGTCTTTGTTGCAGCTTTTCAAAAAAGTGGATGGTCACGAGGTGTCGTGGGCCCTTGGACTGGCTTACACCACTGTGATGAACAGGATCACAGCCGCGCCGGCCGCCTAGCGCCGTCACAAGTGTTTATGTTACGATACTATGACATTTAACATTGATTTACATTATTTGTAATTATTTTCCTCACTTATAATTCTTATTATTTTTTATTTATTGTTGAACAACGGCCGGCGACAGATGGCGCTGCTTATGATTCATAAATACGTAAATTTTATAAACAAACAAACCAAATTAAAATAATTTAATTTCATCAGCAAGGCAGCTACTATTTTTTTTTCAAGTAACCAATGTCATCTAAGTTACTGTAAGTATCTAACACAATCTTTACCCGGCCACAGATTATATTCATAAGGTTTGATTGAATTCGCTCAAATTGATTTAATTATTATTATAAAAAATAATGTGTTTTATTTTTCTATGTATTCTATAATAACGCTAATTATATTTTCTAATGCGTAGATTTGTTACTAAGTACTCTTTTTGAAAAACAAATGGAACTGCAAACGAGATAAATTATTTAAAAAAAATGTATTTTTAACGCAACTGCGTGCATTAAGGATTTTCTAATAACGATTAAGATTTTTCAAATTTTTACAGTGAATTTTGTAATTCAAATTTTATACTGAATGTTGTTTTCAAGAAGTTTTTTCTACGCTATTCTTTTACTACGTATATTATACATAACCGTTAAAGTTAACATTAACTGCATTTCTCGTACCTATTGTTTGTTCGTATGTTTATTATGCCAGTGAGATTTCTATATGACATACGGCCGCACTCAATGTCGTCACTTAAACGTAATTGGGTATTGCACTCTAATTTTTCATTACTTTATTAAAAACTAGGATAAAAATAATGACCTGAACTGAAAAAACTAATTAAATTGATCGAATAACAAAAACGTCATACGCATTTAAATATTTCTGATTAGACTGAGATACTTAGCTAAATTGAAGTGTGACGTCACACCTTACTAATGCCTTACTAACAGTAGCTTCGTGCGGCTTCATACAAATTTTCGTTTTGCGAGAAAAAAACCCTAATGATAGAAGACACTCCCACTCCTAAAATGCCTGTAAATTTTTAAATCTTCGTTAGATTTTCAGTATTTTTTCAGTGTACTTACTTACCTCATTATTTGTATCCTAGTTTATAAAAAAGTAATAGTTTTTATCAAATTTAAAAATAGTGTAATAACCATTACTAACCTTTGAGTGGTTGTCGTTTATGTGCTATTTAATTATTAATTACTGATGTGCCTGAATTTGAAACAGTGAGAACATAAGATAAAAACAAATTATGTGCTCCCAAGCGCGAAAGTTGTTATTTTACACACTTCTTACGTACATTTTACGGAGATTATAATAATTTTATACTTAAATTTCTTACCGACTTACGATGTTCAATAAAGGTTGTCTGTATAATTTACTGAAGAATATATTTTATTTTGTGACGATTGATTAAATGATCAATAATCCATTTGTATTTTTGCACTATGATAAGATTGTTTCTTTTATTAGTGAAATTCAATGTGCTGTGTTAATTTTATGATGACCATGTGAATTTAGTGTAAAAGATATTTGCACTTAATATTTCATTGTGACTAGTATTAAAAATGATATATAAATATAATTATTCGAATAGGTCATTATGGTATTTGTGTATTTTGTAATAGTGAAAATTAATTAATAACAACCTATTTATAGTTATTTTAAAGTTTTATTTTAATTTCAACCCTTAGATGGACGCTTTAGTGAAAAAGGGATGACGAATATGGATTGATGGATTCATGGCTGTTATATTTTCATACAGATTTTGGCTCGAATTCATAATTCTGCAGTTCTTAGGGCTTTACTTTTCGACTAGCAAGTTATCAAAAAATCCTATTATTGTCGTTTTTGGCTATGACCAAAAAGCAAAAATACAGCAAAAATACAGATTTGGTTTTCATGATTAAAAAAAATTTTGCATAGCTAATAGTTATGGTCTATATATATTATGTTTATGGTTATGGCTTTTCCCTGTGAAATAAAAAAATCTCCCGCTGTGTTTGTAACAACAAAATTGTAAAAGAAATGTTCTTCGAGTACAAGTTGAGTGAACTTTACATAGTGGTATATAAAAAAACATCAGAATGCTCTCATTATTACTCTATATTAATTTCATTTATATGCAATAACTTGATTTGTCTACGTTAGTTACTAATCTGAGTAGTACCTAGAGATGTATCGAGGCATCAATGATTTTAACCGATATGCAACACTGCCCGGCAAACATAGTTTAATGATAAATGAACATTGAACATGTGTGAACATTGAACAGACGTCCAACTGTCTATAGTAGTAAAAATTTAATAGGCCTGTTTTGGCATATATAATCAAGACGAAATCAACTATACGATGAATCGATTCAAGTTTATATCAGTATTTGATTTAATTCGTTCATATTTTTACAGTATTTAAAAAAAAACTACTAATAAATTATTATTTTATTGTTTCTTTCAGTTTCGTTTCAAGTTACATTCTATGATGTTTCTCAAACGTCAAAACGGGCTGTTATATTTTTACGACTATAAAATTGCAAGATTTATTGATAGAAACATTCCAGAGCATTCTGGTAGTTTTATATGACCCCGTATTCTGTAGCCGAATATTTTATTTTTAAATTACATGGTATGGGTTTAGAACTGTTTAAATAATTCATCTCATGTTATTTTGAAATGTTACACATTTTTAAGGACTTTGGTTGTGTTATGATGGCACACATGTTTCAAGGAGTAAATTAAAGCCTAAAAATCATATTTACACGTTGAATGGAAGATGAAAATAAAATAAAACAATGTATCTTAGGTCCGGTTGCTTGACTTAACTTTAACGAAACGTTATAGTTAAATATGACGGCCTGCTCTTATGACTTTCGAAATAAGGTAAGACTATTTGACTATAACGATTCTGTTAGAGTTAAGTTAAGCAACCGAGCCTTAATTAGGTAATGTAGGCGATTCTTTTGTGCAAAATCTCAAAGCTAAACTAATTTAAAATAGTGCTATCCTTTTCAAACTGCTCCCGATGGAAAGGGATGGCACTATTTTAAATTAGTTTAGAGATTTCGCACAACAGAATCGGCCACCATGTCACGTGTATAGTTGCCATACACCTAAAGTCGTTTCATTAGCTTACATTGCACTGATCGTCTATGATCTATCTATTGTAAAGTACCTAGAGAATTGGTGTTTATGTACATTGTACAAAATTTAATAAATGTTATATTTTACTTTGTTGTTTTTTTCTTTCAATATAAAGTCACATATTTTTAATTTTTAATATTAGCCACTAGCCACTACTTATTTACTTAGGTAGGGTAGATATCACTAAGGGCTGATTTTTCAATCGCCAGATAAAAGAAAAAATTTGAAACATGCCATACAAAAGCTGTCAAAACATTGAATGGAAGCAGGCGTTATTTTGCGGAAATCCATAATTAGCAGGACAGATTAATCTGTTTTGCTGTAATCCGCTACTTGAAAAGATTCTGTATGGTACAATATGCAGGAACACTGCCCACATGAAACACCACACACAATCTTTTCAAGTAGCGGATTACAGCAAAACAAATTAATCTGTCCAGCTGTCAAAACGTCATATTTATTCTCATTAATTCCTCAGTTAACGTTTATCTGGCGATTGAAAAATCGGCCCTAAATATATAAAATTCTCATTTTATCTGTTTGTAGTAAAACTCTTACGAATCGGGTCGGCTGGACCGATTTATATGATTTTTTAAGCGTTTATAGAAACCATAGAGTAATGAGATAGAAACAAAACTATTTATGAATCGCATTTTTCTCTTTCGATAACTATAAAAATATGCCCCCGAGTCAAATAGCATATTTTTGTTAACACTTGTTTGTCAAATGATAGGTTTTTCCAGTATGACGTAAGAATAAATAATATTATGATGATGGTAATAAAGGAAAAGGAGTGGCAGATATTTCACTTTCAAGGATATTAGAAAAAGAAAAACAAATATACTTAATTTTAATATTTATTGAGAACCATAATATTACATTAGTACATTAAAAATGTTTAACACTAACATACAATACGTTCGCGCGTTCAGTCTCTAATAGATTACAAAGGAATCTAATTCAATCAATGGATTACAAATATAATGACAGACGCTATTTTTACAAAGCTAGACGTATTTTTATGGAATACTTAGTTAAGTATTTAACGATACGTAAAAGAGATAAATAAATCAGATCATAGGTTGTCATCTACTTTATATCAGAGGGATTATCTTTTAAGGGTATACTTGAATAAGTAGGATTTTTTATTTATTTTGGATTCTTTATGAAGAGAAATGCAATGATGCCTACTTATAATTAAGGAAATAATAATTATATTGCACAGTAACTAAAGAAGGTCTATCTAATATTTATTTTAAACATTAAATCTAATTATTTGTAGTTGGTAATATTAACTTCTTGCATTTCAGAGGTACTTATTCTACTCTCAGACTACGACTTAGATGATGTTGGTAACAAACGCTTAATTTTAGTCTAACAGAAGTCAACTATTATTTTCATCTAAGTAATTCTATTAAAATTGTGTCATACCTTAAAACTTATTCTGTAATGGTTTACAGAATTAGTAAAACGCCTATATTCTATTTAGTACTGCATATTTTTGAGAACTGTCATAAATTTCAGAAATGTACTGCTTACCCAATTGTAAATTAAAATAATTAATGGTCAGAAGAAAGAGAAGAAAGAAAAAACTTCAGAAGTTAAGAAGACGATAGATAAGTATGTCTTCTACTTAATACTTATTTGAAATTAAATTATTTTTTAGATTAAATATAATAATGTAAGACTTTTTAAATTAATTTCAATTGCCACAATCTAAAAAGATTTTGGTATAAAAACGTTAATCAGTATAATTGCTAGTAGTACAGAATAGGTTAGTAAGGTTCCTTAAATTTAGATAAAACTAGGTTCATAATTATTTTGGAAAAAAATCTACTTAAAATATTATTAGCCTTAATTAAGAAGGTGAATAACTAATCACATTTTGTATTTATTATAATCAGTAGGTAAGTAAAATAAATAATTATAGTCATGAATCAGGATATGTACGGTACGTAGTAGTGATTAGAAAATTTGGATTACAAAGTAATATTTTAATGCCTTTTAAGAGTGCCTCGTCCTCACAATAATTCAAATCTAAACTCAATTCAACTCAAAGTCAATGTTTTGGAAATATATTTACAATTTTTTGTACCAAAAAAGATAATGTTCGCCGTCTTCCACTAGCAAATCATCCACACCTGAAAAGAAAAATATATTCAGTTTCAGATACTATTTTTTAACTAGTCTAGGATGTTTTATTAGATTTAGTTTTGTGTTCTCTTTTATTGATTGGATTTTCCGAGCGGGCTGGCCGGGTCTGGGATCTCAGGTAGTCGGTACAGGAGCCAGTAGTGGTAGCCCATCGGCTCCTTGTGCCTCGGTTTAGGTTACATACCAACGGGTGCAACTAGCTGATTGCCGGGCGGGCTGGCCGGGTCTGGGATCTCAGGTAATCGGTACAGGAGCCAGTAGTGGTAGCCCATCGGCTCCTTGTGCCCCGCTTTAGGTTACATACCAACAGGTGCCACTAGCTGGTTGCCGGGCGGGCTGGCCGGGTCTGGGATCTCGGGCAGTCGGTACAGCAGCCAGTAGTGGTAGCCCATCGGCTCCTTGTGCCTCGGTTTAGGTTACATACCAACGGGTGCAACTACCTGATTGCCGGGCGGTCTGGCCGGGTGGGTCTGGGATCTCGAGAAGTCTGTACAGCAGCCGGTAGTGGGAGCCCATCGGCTCCTTGTGCCCCGCTTTAGGTTACATATGAACAGCTAGACGCCACTAGCTCGTTGCTGGGCGGCGTGGCCGGCTCTAGGATTTCGGGCAGTCGGTACAGCAGCCGGTAGTGGTAGCCCATCGGCTCCTAATTGTGCCCAGCTTTAGGTTACATACCAACAGGTAACACTTGCTGGTTGCCGGGCAGGCTGGCCGTGTCTGGGATCTCGGGTAGTCGGTACAGAAGCCAGTAGTGGTAGCCCATCGGCTCCTTGTGCCCAGCTTTAGGTTACATACCAAAAGGTGCCACTAGCTAGTTTTCGGGCGGGCTGGCCGGCTCTGGGATCTCGGGAAGTCTGTACAGCAGCCGGTAGTGGTAACCCATCGGCTCCTTGTGCCCCTCTTTAGGTTACATACCAACAGGTACACTAGCTGATTGCCGGGCGGGCTGGCCGTGTCTGGGATCTCGGGTAGTCGGTACAGCAGCCAGTAGTGGTAGCCCATCGGCTCCTTGTGCCCAGCTTTAGGTTACATACCAACAAGTGCCACTAGCTGGTTGCCGGGCGGGCTGGCCGGGTCTGGGATCTCGGGTAGTCGGTACAGCAGCCAGTAGTGGTAGCCCATCGGCTCCTTGTGCCCAGCTTTAGGTTACATACCAACAAGTGCCACTAGCTGGTAGCCGGGCGGGCTGGCCGTGTCTGGGATCTCGGGTAGTCGGTACAGCAGCCAGTAGTGGTAGCCCATCGGCTCCTTGTGCCCAGCTTTAGGTTACATACCAACAAGTGCCACTAGCTGGTTGCCGAGCGGGCTGGCCGGATCGGGAATCTCAAAAAGGCGGTTCAGAAGCCGGTGGTGGTTGCCCATCGGCTCCTTGTGCCCCGCTTTAGGTTACATACCAACAGGTGCCACTAGCTGGTTGCCGGGCGGGCTGGCCGGGTCTGGGATCTCGGGTAGCCGGTACAGGAGCCAGTAGTGGTAGCCCATCGGCTCCTCCTTGTGCCCCGCGAGAGTGTGAACGTAGTGTCCGTTGGGCCACTCGCTCGCTTCGAACTTGAACTTGGGCTCTTGTTCCGCTGCCATTTGCATAACGTGGTAGAAGGAGATATTTCTGAAACAATAATTTAAGACTTGAGTTGGTTCTTAGCACTTTATACCTAACTATATCGAATTCTCATATCAGCCATATTGAATTTAAAATTGAGGTCATTTTCGTAAGCTCTATAAATTGTTATAGGCAAACCTCGAAAGTCTAGACAACTATGCCGATTTTGCTTTGTCTGTTCATTGTGACCGACCAATTAATAGTTTTAATTGTTTTCACTTTTCACTCAAGAGACAGCTTACCTAGGAGCAACCATGTAAAGCGTGTAGTTCTCAGTAACGTTGGTGCCAAGCCAAAGCGTGTAGGTGAAGGATACATTGCGCGCATCCGAGTCATTGCTCGAGTGACCAGTCTGGTACGCCATCTTTAGGCTGCCGTCTCCACCGTTGCTGTCTGAAAAAATGACCCCAACTTGATAAAACTGCATATGTAGTTACCTCATTGGTAAGCGTGTTCGAGTGATATTCGGGTCAATAAATAGTATTGGATTTTCTATCAAGAAAGTTCTTAGTTGGTAAGAACTAACAACTCGGAGTTTGAAAATCGGCGGTGTTTGAGCCCCCGCTTGAGAAAGCATGTCTTGCGCTCTGATTTCTCACCAGTTGAATAAGCCCATCTCACCAGCCTACCAGGATAATAGACATTGCATTTGTGTTTGCGCACATATATTTTGTAGGTGCTATAATATCTTCCACTCCAATGGAAAATTACGGAGAGATGGACTGTCGTGGTTGATTTACGACATTTATTCCATAGACTAACAATTTAGGTAACCATAACCTTGCTAATTTAGCATTAGAAAAGAGTATGTCGATACTATAACAACTCGAATTTGGGTCTTTATCTTTTATTATTATCAGGTTTTCAGGTCTAAATATGAAATACTGAAGTTTATATTAACCTAGAGGTTCATGCCGACTATCCAGCAGTTTGTCGCTGCAGTGCGGCGGCCGCACCGCAGCCAGGGAGGCGGGAGTCAGCGCCGCCACCGCTGCAGCAGTCTGGGCGACGTCCCCCCACCCGCCGTCGGGCTCCTGCCTCTCGAGCAGCCACTTCCTGGCTGCAGGGAGGCTCCAGTGCTGATGAGCGCCCGGCCCGTTGTCGGAGTCCTCGAGAGCCTGAAATATTTGTAGAATGAAACTTAAGAACGTTTATGCGGCACGGTTTGAATCGCGTGTCGCTCCATACAAAAAACGAATTCCGTTCCCGCTGACGCAATTTTGCGCGTAAAATGGTACTTATTACAAAAAAATTTATAGTAAAATAAATATACAACTTATTAAAATAGTAAATAACCAGTGACATTGAATATTAATTGAATTAAATTACTATAATTCAGAAATAACAAAATATCTTGGATTTTATCCTAAAATAATACGTTTAATTTATCGAAAAATGCTAAAAATAGCACTTTTTCGGTTTATGGTTTTTGAATGAAAATTAATTTTCTAAATATGTCATTGTTATAAGTTTTTGCTAAGAAACATGGCAAATATCTTGCATCTGCGTAGAGCGTCGACCGCTATTTTAGCAAACAGCCTATACAAAAACTGTTCTAGTGAGAAAGTTATACACATATTTTAAAATATTTTTGAGACAAGTTCTAGATTATGAAATGCTAAATAATATGAATTCAATTAGGTATCTAATCTATAATTGAACACAATCTATTTTATGTTCCTTCGGAAATCGTAAATTTTGACTCAAGCATAATACTAACGCATGAAGCGCCTTAAGAATTACTGATGTCTGTCTTAAGGCGATGAGCTCAGTTCAGTCCGTCGTACAATTCAATGCAATGTCGTAGGACGCATTAAGTCAGACATGGGCAGGTATTATATCTGACTTATTAACAGCAGGGACAGTGTCTTGTTCGTGAGGTCATTCTTTAGTAAAATAAATGCTAAACCGTATGCCCCAAGAGGTTTACAAAATAGGTACGCTAAAATGATTGTACGTCTTGTTTAAGATATATGGAGGTAAGAATTGTAATGTCATACAAGGCACTCCACTGCATATGGTCAATTATTATTGGTTATCCTAATTCCTAATACATCAGTAGGTATTGATGCAAAATAATATTAGGTAGAGTACAGGCCGTAAGTATAATAAGTTCCAAAAACCCCGATTAGATCCCTCCTTTGTCAACTTTATATTCTTTACTTAGGTACTTTACTTAAGTAACTTTGTTACTTACGTAGGTAACTTTCTTGACTTAATAATTATGCTTGAAAATTCTACTTATATAAGTTTTACCATTATTGAACCTATATTCTGAGTAGGATGAAAAATTTATATGTAAGTAACCTAGTAAGTAGATTCTGCTGTGACAATAATTAGCTACAAACGTAACTGTAAGCAGGCCAGTCTCACTTATCACGTGGCCGTCCCAGCTACAAGTAGGGGTCCGGACCCCAATATTTCAGATGGTTGCCGCTCGCGGGCCGAGTTGTTCGCGCTAGTTTTGTACGGTCTACGGCAGCCCTAGTACGTCGTAAGAGATAGAAAGAGACCACAACATTGCGTTTGTTGCGTGTTGATTTTGAGGGCGGGGCCAGGTGCTATTGCAAACTGAATTGCACTTTTTGTGTCAGCGCTAGAGTCGCTATTTCTTTAAATCATCGTGCGGAGTAAACCTTCTGTACTTGTACTATTTAGTGTTCCGTGCTGTAAGCGAATGTCACCTGTATAGCCAAAGCAGTAGTGGTCAAAGAACCAAAGCTTCCATCGGGATGCTGTTGCCGCGCCAAGCCGGCCATGGGGCGGCGCACAAAGTGGATGAGGCTGCGGTGGCGATGGTCCTGTACCACGCAGCGCAGTGCCAGGATCACCATCGAAATTGTGTCTAGAGCATACATCGAAGATACAATGGTAAGAACTTCAGTTAGTCCTTCAATAAAGCTGCAATGGAACTTAACGTTTGGTAATAAAACTATCATAAATATAACCCGTTTGCAGAAGCTTTGCCGATGACCTCCCCTCACACTTCATACTTACCGCCCGCATTCGTCTGATAAAACGGACGAGCGCGGGTTGGTGTATAGTATCGCCATTATTGTAGCCAATAAGAGCTGATTGCTCACAAAGCCTATAATGTATTCATAACTGACGTGCTCATCAGGCAATCGAGGTATACCTAGTTGCAGTTACTATGCAGTTACGCAGTTACCACACAGCTAGAGTTGCTCTCTACAAAAACATGGCAAATAAAATGCAGGTTGTTAGAGAATGAAAGTCTAGCAACTAGATAGGAACCGAGCGATGTCTAGACTCTAGTTCTAATCAAACAACCCGCCCTTAGTGAATACGAAAACTTTTAGTAAATCTACGCATCTGTGGCTTAGCAAGCCAGAAAATACATCGTTCCTTTGCTTTCTTAGGTTTCGTCATGCTAAAGTTGTGGAAAATAAATAGGTAGATGCTGTAAGTAAATAGGTGCTGTAAGTAATTCTTAAACATAGTTAAAAAAAGAGAAGCCAGTCACTGATTCTTTATCGGCCTTTGGTCCTAGATTTTTTCACAGAAATTCCCTTAGTGATATAAGACAAAATACCTACCTAGATCTTTGCTGTGTAAAAACTTTTTGGTTCTCGCGTTGGGCATTTTGTGAGATGGGAAATACTATTGAACTCGCGATAGCGTTAATCGACACCTCACACTGTTACCGTAACGTAAACCTCACGTAATGGTTCATTTTTACTATTTTGATATGGAGCCTTTTTAGAGATCCAAAATTGTAAAAATTTTACCCTGGTGAGACTTTCTCCGTCCGTCTTTTCATCACACTTCCCACCAGATGACTAAGCGTCAATTTATAACATAATGGTCTGTAGCTGATGAATCATCGTCCATTCTGAAGAATTATTTATTTTGTATGTTTTACAATCGACATAAAAGTTCATTATACGTGAGGGGCTGGCAATAAATACTCACCAAGACTATGGTCAGCAGCAGCATTGGCAATGTCCAGCAGCCGTCTGATATGCCGTCGCCGCACATGAGCCGCCGATGAGCACGCCGCGAGCGTGGCGTAGGCGAACTCCAGGTCATGCGGAGGCTCTCTATGGAGCAAGGTGGCCACCAGGTCCCGGCCATGGAAGGATCGCGGGTCTTTGCAGAGGGCGCCCAAGGCGAGAGTGTAGGCAGCGAGGCGACCGAGAGGTGGCGGTGATTCGTGATGCCTTGAACGTTAATAGAAAAACAAATTACCTATTATAATTACTTGCCTCTGTACCTAAGTATATCCACCGTTCTTATAGTACTGATTTCTTGGGCCTTGGTGTTTGACACCGATCATCGTACTAATATTTTGGACATTGAATTTAGGATCTGCAAATTGTTATTTGTATATGTGCAACGAGGTGGGCAGATCTAATCCGGAGTGCTACAAGTTCCCCTATCATTGAGTGCTCTCGCAATGCCGCCAACAGGAGCCGTTGGAGAACTATCGCTAAAGCAGCAGTGGCACGTCAATGAACATCGTAAAAAGTATAACCACGACCACTCTGTCAAGAGTGAACGACTAAGAAGAAAAAGAAGAAGAAATTGTTATTATTGATTGAGATCTGGTCAAACAGTTCTTTTAAATTGAGGTGGAATCAACAAAAGAGACAAAAGTGCTTCCATGTGGTAATGCAGTGACGTGAAAAACACTAATGTAAATATTTAACTCGCCATTTCACGCAAGTGGAATTAGGTTTAAGAAGTAGTTCTTACTTCGACATCATGAGCAATATCTCGATATCCATTTGTTTAGCCGATAGCTGCATCTCCAATCCTTGTTGTTCTATTTCCTTGCCGGTGTTATTTGCCAACTGAAACAAAAATAAAATAATTTCCAGTGTTAATTTATGAAATTTGTATTTTATTAAAATCATGTAGATTATAGAACTATTTGCGAAAAACTAAATGCAATTTGAATATCGCGAGCTACTTGGACCGAAACCCCTTAAATGTAAAAATAAATAAATCTTTTTTATATCAAAATTTTTGCGTGAATTTTCTCCATCAAAGTGGATTATCGAATTGCATTTATTGCCCGCTAGCATCATTGATTTTTACTGGCTATTGTAATAAAATTACATCGCGAGCTAACGAAAAATTTTATACAAAAATTTCGACTGCTATTGAAAATGGGCTGTTAGAAACCAGCTAACTCTAGCTCATAGCTTGAGGGAACTACGGAGAGTTCAAAAATGTACCATAGATTTTAAGTGACATCCCTAAAAATAATTGAATGAACTATGAATAATGAAAAATGTATTAGGTACATTTTGTTGAAATCACATTAGGATTGCTAAAAATAATTTTCTAAATCTAAATTAAATAATAAGTTTTGTATTTAAATAAAACAAAATTATTGGGTCTTCTTATCTTCATTCTCAATATTTTTTTTTTGATGTACTTATTTTCCACTCCTTGATTCTTAAGTGCTTTCCAGATGGCTTCATGTTCTAGTGAGTCGAATGCTTTACTATAGTCTACAAAACCACAATAAAAAGTGGTGTTGTATTCTTTGCTCTTTTCGAAGACTTGTTTGACTACATAGATGTGGTCTAAAGTTGAGAAGCCACTTCTGAAACCTGCCTGCTCCCTCGGTTGGTTCTCGTCTAACACTTTTGTTATTCGGTTGAGGATTACTTTAGCAAAGACCTTGTAGATATTTGTTATAATACTTATGGGTCTGTAATTGTTTATGTCGTCTTTGCTTCCTTTTTTGTGCAGTAAGATTATTGTTGATGATGTCCATTGCTCTGGGATCAGCTCGCTCTCTAATATATCGTTAAATATATATGTAAGAATAGGTGCTATTGTGTCCTTGTTTGCTATTAGATATTCATTGGTAATATTATCGGAACCAGGGGTCTTATCTTTTTTCTGTGACATTATGGCTTTCTCCACTTCGGAGAGCATTATAGCTGGTACCGTGTCCTCTTCCTCTAGATTTGTTGGATGAATTTTGCATTGACTCGTATATAAGTCTTTAAAGAAATTAGTTGCTAATGTGTTAATATCCGGTCTGCTAGTCAAATTTTTTCCACTTATGGTTTTAATTTTAGGAATCCAATCGCGCTTTTCTGTCAACTGCTTGAGAGCTTTCTTGGCTCCTCCTGTTTTTTGGATGCAGTTTTCTAGCCTTTCTAACCTATATTTCTCTCTGTCCTTTCGCATATTTAAGTTAATTTCTTTACTTGTTTGGGCTATACACCTTCTTATGTCTTTTGTTTTGTTAGGCTCACAGAGAAGTTTAGCTCTATCTTGTAGTAGGTTCTTTGTTTTTTCTGATAACCATGGTAATCGTTTATCCCGCTCAACAGGAGTTCCGGTTATTATTGTTAGAGCTTCTAGTAATTTATTGTATTTAATCTGGGTACTCATTTCTTTCGTATTTTCGATGAAATCGATCATTTTCTCCTTTAATGATGATCCTATGGGCATTTCTTTATTTCTTGATCTGACTTTGAATGGTCTTGTTTTATTGGACCTCAGTTCTAGTTTGGCTCTGAGTGCTCTGTGGTTACTGTTGAAGTTGAGATTGTTTATTACCCTACAGTCCATGAAATCTTTCCCTCGATTGGATAGAATATAATCGATCTCGTTTTTGTATTTTCCATCTGGAGACACCCATGTTCATCGGTTTCCAGTACGTTTTTTATAATAGCTATTTAATATTCTGAGGTTGAATTCATACGCCAATTGAATTAATTTCTCTCCATTTCTTGTTCGCTTTCCGGAGCTGTAAGGACCTAGCACTATTTCTTCTCCAATTCTTCTCTCACCAGTTTGTGCATTGAAATCACCCATTACTATTAAATTTTTGCCTGTGTGATTTTTAATTGCATCGGTAAGAGTTGAGTAAAATGAGTCAATGTCTGTGTTAGACGCTTGTTCTGTGGGGGAGTAGACTTGGACAATAGACCACATTTCTTCAGAATGTGGCAGCTTTATGTTAAGTATCGCAATACGCTCTGATATGCCTATAAATTCATTGATGGAATCTTTCAGTTCTTTGTGTATTAAAAATCCTATGCCATATTTTCCTGGTGTATCTCCTTTATAGTACAGGATACTTTCTCCATAGTCTTCAATATTTTCTCCTAACCGTCTTACTTCACTCATGCCGATGATGGACCATTTTATATTTTGCAGCGCCATCATGAGCTCAACTAGTTTTTCATGTGACCGTAATGAGAGTGTGTTGTATGTAATAATATGTAAGATTTTCTTGTGACGTGATTTGGGTAGATCTATTTTTGTATTTGGAGGGTAGTAGTCAGCTTGCCCCACGGTGACTAACCGGCTTGGGGTGCTGTATTTATGTGTTGGTTTTAATATGGAGTTATTATTAAGAACGTTTAGGTTGTCGAGGGCACTTAATTGTTTTTTGGCATTTCTGATAGAGACGAAGATCTCCCTCGTACCATGTAATTAAGTAAACTAGGTTTAATTACATCCTTAGCACTATGCCCAGTTAATGTCTTTGAAATTTCGGAGTTTGATCTCTTTTGCGTAGGCGACTTCGGCGATCCCGTCGTTTCCCTCTTCCTTTTCTCACGGCCTGGGTCATTTGATTTCTTAACTATTAATTTATCATATTTTATAAATGCAATGTTTCCATTTTTTTCTTTCCTCTTGCACTTTAGGTTGCAGCTGTTTTCGGATTTCAAGAACATTTTTAGGGTAGTCTTCTATTATATAGATGCCATGTGGAAGTAAGGATTTGCTTTTAAGTATGAGATGTTTTTTCCAGATAGTAGTGAAAGTGACAACCACTGGTCGGTTTTTATTTGCTTGTGCTCCGATTCTATAAACATTACTTATTTCCTGACTTGTTATATGTATTCCTACTTCTTCGATGATTTCCTTTATGTGGTCCACTAGTTCGGTTTCCCTCTCTCTCTCTCTTCTCTTTTATACTAGTAGTAAAGCGAAGATAAGGCTTGAAAAAGAAGGGAAAGAAATTAAGCTAGGAAGAGGTGTTCGTCAGGGTGACCCTCTGTCACCTAAACTATTTACCGCGGTTTTGGAAGAAATCTTTCGGAACTTAAACTGGACACAAATTGGGATAAAAATAAATGGAGAAAATTTGTCGCATCTGCGATTCGCGGACGACATTATAATCTTCTCTGAAACAAAGGAGGATCTTGAGAGAATGCTAAATGACTTAGACAAAGAAAGTCGTAAAGTGGGATTGAATATGAACACTCAGAAAACTAAAGTCATGACAAACGGGACAGAAGATCCTATCTACATCATGGGCAACGCAATTGAATATGTAAACGAATATATATATCTGGGCCAAATTATTTCCTTAAATGACCTATCATCTAAAGAAGTGGAAAGACGAATAGGAAATGCTTGGAAGAGATTCTGGAGCTTAAGGGAAATATTTAAAAATAAAGAAATAAACATGGCCATAAAGAGAAAGCTATTCAACACCTGCATTGCACCAGTGCTTACATATGGCTGCCAAACTTGGTCTCTGACTAAAGCTCAAAGAAAGAAGTTTGAAACTTGTCAGAATGCCATGAATAGAAGCATGATGGGGAAAAAGTTGTCAGACAAAATAAGAACCTCAACAATAAAGAGCTTCACAAAGACTAAAAATGTAAATGTCATCATAAAGAAACTGAAATGGAAGTGGGCTGGGCACACAGTCAGAGGCCAAGATAAATGGAGCAAAACAATAATGCACTGGTACACAGGTCATATGAAAAGGAAAAGGGGTAGACCTTTCCAAAGGTGGGTGGATCAAATCAAATCTATTGCAGGTGGCACTTGGACAAGAAAAGCTTGTGACAGAAAGATTTGGAGGAAATTGGAGGAGGCCTTTGCCTTTAGTGGGCAAACAGACTAGGTTGTCGAGGCAGTAAAACTTTAATGTAATATATATTTTAAATTTATATTTATTTAAACTATTATTTTGTTACTCTTTAAATTGTTAGTCGAGTGTTAATATGTATACCAAGTCTGAATAAAGGCTCTTTTTATCTTTTTTTTTTTTATCTTCATTAAACGTGTTTCAAGGATCAAGTAAAAAGGTTAGAACTGCCGGCACACTACCCGAATTCCCATACCTTGTTTAAGTACAAAAAACATTCATAAGCCCTTACCTGCAAAGTAAGCATAACATGGTGGGTATCGTTCCCCCACCCCCAGTCCGGCTGCCGGTTCTGCAGGAGGTACTGCAAGGCTTTCTGGATCGCCTGGCCTTCGTTCAGCGTCTCGGTCTCCCAGGCCACGGTGGTGGGTGCGACAGTAGTGGTCGGCGGTCTGGTGGTTAACGTGGTCGGTGGTTCCGTTTCTAAAACAAATTCAACGGTAACACTGTGGCAGTTGGCACCGATATGAGCCTGAAGATGAGTCCATCGGAACATTTTACGTCAACGTTGTTCATACAAGAAAAAAGTAGCGCCATTAATTGTCAAAATTGGCGCCACAACATGGCGGAAATCGTCCCTGCGGAAACTCGCGTGCGACTTATAATAAGTATCTGTGGTGTGGACCGCGGTCCATAGACAATACTGCGGTCGGCTTACAACTGACGCTGTTGGTATCAAAACAAACGTTTTTGACACCAGTAAAATGGCGACATTTTTTCGCGCGGTCCACTGGCTCCTGTGTATACGTCTATTCAGCGTCGGCCAAATTTTGGATCCAGTTTGCATTACTAGTTAGTACCTACTTGAGTCTTACTACACTCTCATCTGATGTTAAGTGACGGAGTAGCTGAAGGTGTTGTCACTAGCTTGGAAAAAGTAAGTAACACCTAACGCTACACAGCGTCACACCGGAACGCTGAATCGCTTGGCGTTGCCTCTTAGCTGGTAGGATAGTAATCAGCCTCAGCCGAAGCCCCTCACCAGACCCGACCTGAGCCAGTTTAGAAATAATGAAATTCCGAACTGGCCAGTGCCAGAAATCGAACCCGAGACCTCCCGAGCGGGAGGCTGCGTGCGGCTGCGCCAGGGAAGAAAAATAGTATATTCAAAAAACTCTGTTCCTGTGTAAAAGATGCTAAAAGGTTTATATACTACATAGGTACTCGTACCTACCTACTCTATTTATTGGTTATGGTAATTGAACTCTATTGCAAAAAGCGATAAATCATTATGATAGACCTTTTAAACGTTGGAATTTGTATGTTTGCAGACCATGTTTCTTTTAACCATGACTGGAGTTGGAAGGAAAAGTGGGGAGAAAAAGATTAGATGATATAAGAAGTTAACCGAACTAAACTATCTAAAGAAAGCAGCAAGAGACAGAAAAGTTTTTCGGAACGTGACTTTTTTCGTTTCGAAAACTAAGTAACACAATATGATATCGTTTTAATGATGTTAGAGAAGTTAGAAGTAGTCAGCAGGATACTTACCAGTTTGGCCGTAAGCCATCGCGAAGACCATAACCAGGGCACATATTGGAGACATCTGAATTTTCCACATCCTGCACCTGAAACAAAAGAAAACTTTATTAGAAAAGGTTATTGACATTGAAAAAAAGTTAGTATAGGTATAGTAAAAATCTGTATAATATCCAAAGAATTGAGGATTCGTAGAAGCAGGATAATAAAGGTTTTATCTAGGCGAAATACCAAGTAATGAATATTTTCCGAATATTAATATCATCGAACTTTCAAAATTTAGGCACTGATATTTTTACGAGCATGTTTTATTTTACATTATTCTGTTGTATAATAATAACTGCAATAGATAATTCCTCTATATTATCGGAATTTGCTGTATAAGAGCTCCCATTTGGGCAATATGAATTTTAAATAGAATTGGGGTAATAAAATGATAGGAACTCATTTCGTTTCGTTGTACCTAAGCGAGCAAGTACAATTTAACGACCGTTGAAGTTTATTATCAACTACTTGTACAGACAAGCCTATATTATGTTGTATTTTTGAAAAGGTTTTAATTCATACCTACCTTTACCTTTGGTATTGTAGATTGGTAGGTTGGTTGGACAAACGCGTCAATCCTGTCACAACTAGGGATTAAAACGCGTCTTTCCTCCATATGTTACCAACGCCTGCTCTCCTACTTTGGAAACATTATGCGACGTGGAAACGATAGTTTGGAAAAGCTCATTGTGACAGGCAACACCGTGGGGAAAAGATCGAGAGGCCGCTCACCAACCACATGGTCAGACCAACTGAGAGACTCAAATGCAAGTTTTACACAATTGCACGGCTAGCCTCCGACAGAACCCGGTGGAAGACTTTAATCCGCGCGAGGTTACAACCCCAGTACCACGATCTTCAGCAATGAAAGAGCGACTGGAGAGAGAGAGTTTGGTAGGTATTCATAAATCAATGCAGAATACATCCATGGTAGGTAGTACCTACATTTATTGCATGGAATCTTTCAATAAAATAAATCGTTTTGCCCAGGACTTTTCTTGCAGAGTTCGTAAGTAGGTACTCAGGTAAGTATTGTACCTGTATTGTGTTTCAGTTAGAAGGGCACTGAACGCCTACGTGATTTCTGAGAAAAATGAGACCTAAGAACTGTTGTCTCAGGATGATGAGCGTAGGGCAGTGTCGTATGATATTGCAATGCAAAATTATGGTACGCACTGCATCTGACATGGACGTGCTTACACTTAACATCAGGTGAAGGTCTTGCTTTTCTCATTATTCATTGTTATAAAAAAAGAGATTTTCAAACAGGTATCTACCAGTTTACTCATCTATTGGAATGGAAGCAGGCGTTATTCGGAAATCCACAATTAACAGGACTGTTTTGCTATAATCCGCTACTTGAAAATAATCTGGATGGTCCAATATGCAGGAACACCTCCCACATGAAACACCACACACAATTCTTCAAACACTTTTTATGACGCACGTTTGGTCCCGACACCGGGACAACCTCAGGAGATGTTGAATTCACAGTGTGAAGTCGTAGAGATTTCGCATTCTGTACTTTTTCGAATTGTGGAGGAGGTAACTCGCAAAGCTGAAAGTACGCGTAGATCAACGTGAAACATTGGGGATATGGGAAGGTGAGACGCGTCGCCTATTTAATATTTATACCGCGTGAATATGTATGAGCACGATTGTCGTTTATTCTTGTTCTTGTGGGGCTGTGAAATACGCGACTACATATTCACACCTTACCGAGTTCTAAAACATAAATTCAACGGTAACACCGTGGCAGTTGGCACCAATATGAGCCTAAAGATGAGCACATCTGAACATTTTACGTCAACGTTGTTCATACAAGAAAAAAGTACGGCCATTAATTGTCAAAATTTCCGCTAAAACGCCACAACATGGCGGAAAACGTCCCTGCGAAAACTCACGTGCGGACTTATTTTGACTTATTCACACCTTACCGAGTTCTAAAACATAATCCGATTGCAAGTCCGATAGGCAGGTCCCACAACAGACTGTCATTCTGACGATCGCAAATGTTTCGTGGCTACGGCTATTGGTCACAAAAAGCTAACTTTTGTTCCCGGAAAATCCACGATCTGTAGCCCGTTTCTTTGATTGGGAAATAGAGTGGGCTGGGAATAGGCAAATTTTGAATGGGAACAAATTCCTGAGGTATTTGTTACAACCAAAATTCACGCGGCTGAAGTCGCGAAAAAAATCTCGTATCATAATGTAGCGTGGTTACAGGGTTGTTTTTGTATAATAATATACGAAAGCAAAAGTGCCGTTTTAAGGTTTCGATGTCTTTATAAGTAGGTATAATCCCTTGAATCATACGAGGTTCTGTTTATTATCTGTTGTAAAAACTGACCTAGATTATACAGCGAGAAACAAATCACAAATCTTGAAAATAAATATCATCGCGAAATACTTATTATTTTTCCCTTATCGAATGTTGTTGTACCTCGGAAGGCACCTATACCTTTTCTCTCATTAAATTGGGATCCTGTTCGCTCTTGTACACATAACGTTTTATGTTATAAGTACAAATATGTTGTGTCGCTTTAGGGGAAAAATGTAACGTCATTAGTTTTAAGAAGCTCTTTTATGGTAATTAATTGCTAGTTCATAGTTGTTATCATTGAGTTAGTAACACCTATATCAAAGGTTGTTATCTAAAAAAAATCAAGAAAATAATGTATACATAGTATCCAATTTATCTTGTTTATCTTGATTGAATAACCTAATTTTGCGAGAAAATCCCATAATAATATCAGAAATATCATCTCGCCATCGTGCAGGTGGTCGGCCGATGCTTCTTTGTGAAGGTCGCGGTTGCCTTTTCAGTAGCGCATTTTTTTGGGCAGTCGTGTAAAAATATGAGTAAAACGCTTGTAAAATTACTAACTAACTTAATGTAAAACTATACTTAGAAATATCATTTAATTAAAATAACTAAAAATTAAGAATGTAAATAATTATCAAAACTTTGAGCCGTAGGGCTCAAAGTTTTGATAAGCTCCCGCGCTGAATAGCTATTGAAAGTCGTTGCGCGAGAAAGCTGCCTGCGCGAGGGTCGCCTGTTGCCTCCCTAAGACGTTTGCTGAGGTATAAACGCTTATATAATAAAGGTAAACGCTTGTAGTTATAAAAAAATCGCACTTTTAGGAGCTTAAATAACATCACAATGCTCTCGCGCGTTACATGGACAATTTATCTGTTCGCGCGGATCGGTGTTGTGTGAGCCTTGATTAATGAACTTCTTTTAGGGTAGTGTCGTCGCTGCACTATAGCTCTTTTACATAGTTCTTTGTAGATAGGTCAATATAGGAACATTTTCTGATATATAAAATTCTTATTTCACAGTGTTTGTTACAAAACTCCTCACTAGTTTGAGCTTGACCGATATTCATGAATTATATGTATATTCGGTAGGTCTGAAAATATTATTTTCATCACTCATACACGGAAAGTAGGTCTGAAGTTGCCTGAGAAGCGGGTTGAAAGTAATACTTTGCAGCCCTAGGGAGAATCGTTTTCAACTGACAGCTGTCAAATAATTAAAAAAAACTAGTTGTCACATTTTGGAGTTCAAATGAAACACGACATACCCGAGTGCATCCATAGACAAGAAGAAAGATAGACTTTATTCATAAAGTAAAGACAACTGATTCATAGACATTCATAGACAATCATAGACAATACTTGACTATTAAAAAGCTAAATGCATAGCCTGCCGGCTAGGCCAAAGAAAAAAAAAGGCGGGAAAGTGGCAAGCGGCAATCCGATCTTCATTTGTTTTTCGAGTTGTAGAGTTTTGTTTAGGCTTCTGTTTAACAGTGATTTTTATTGACACAATTATTCAATTTTCTTTAGCTAATTTCTGTTTTTATTTTGACTTTCCTTATATTCGTAATGAAAAGCACAGTGTTTACCTCGGGATAAAGACTTATTTAGTCCCTCGAACTATAGGCCCCCTCGCTACGCTCGGGCGCCAAACCCCGTCTCGGGACTAAATAAGTTACTTTCATCCCTAGGGTAACAATGTACTATTATACCTCTATATGGCAAAACAACGTTTGCTCAATCAGCTAGTAGCACTATAGATACGTCATGCAATGTAAACCACTTCTACTTTCTAGAACTGTTATATAGTTGTCTATAGACCTCTGCATCCCAGCCTTACCGTTAATCTATGTACGAGGAGATTTATGTTTTATGCCTCAAAATTAGTATAAAACATTAATATTATGTCATTACTAACCAAACTCATATACCTACAATGTACATATATAATCTACTTGACTGCAATCTTATACACTAATTCACAAACTCTATCTAGTCCTATTTTAGTCCATACTAACAAACATGTGAAGTAAAATATTTGGTAAAATGGTCCATCAATAACGCAAAACGTTTCATTTGCCGGCTGTCGCAATCCGATATCGATGGCATGCCATTTAGGTACGCATCAAAATATGCCGTGCTGAAAATTCTGCTCCAAATTCTATTCCTATGTAACATGAATTCTGTTTTAAGTTTTTAGAACACTTCTCGTTCAATTCCATCTCCGTTAGGTTTTCTTACAAAGACCATTAATCTATCTACTCGTACCTACTGGGGCAACGATCCATGTAGTTTATCGCTTGATTGATGAATATCTTCCACATCGTTGTTGTCCTAGTACCTACTACTCTTTTATAATTGAGATTTAATTTACAAGTATCCCCACAACTACTTTATTTTCATCTCGCCCGCTTGGAAACGCGATCTTTAATGCTCAAAATGCTCTAAATCTATTAATTATTGTTAATACTTTTTTTAAATTTTATATTATCGTTGAATCTTAGAAATTGGTTTTTCTGAATGCATGAATACTAAAAGTAGAAAAAAAGTTTCTCAGTTTTTTTCTAATCGTGATAAATGATATTAATATCGTTTTTTGCTAAATTCATTACTGTTTTGTTTGAACTATGAAATAAGATGAGTGACAACTTATGATGTTATAGCAGAGTATTACTAAAGACAACATCTAACATACTCGCAGTTACCAAGTGTTCTTCTAGTAATTTTCCTAGCTGTGAGATGAAAAATTTTGTGTCTCGAATCTTTGAATGCCTCGCTATGCTCAGGATTCTATTATTTGAATCCAAAGCGCAATGAGGGGTTCAATTAATAGAATCACAAATAACTATTCTGTAACTATCGTCATCTTCATACGTTTAAGATAAAAATCCACCCTCTGTGGTACTCATGATTATAATGAAACGCGAGGTTTTCTCGTGTCAATAAAAAATCCAAAGCTCATTAGGTTTGCGCGAGATTATTTATGCAGATTCCGGTGACGATTTCCCGTCTGCTGCACTAATTGCGAAGTCCCGTTGAGCTGCAGATACACTTAGCTCGAGGCGCGATTCTGTGCAAATAAACACTTGAAGATTCAGAGCTTGGCTTTAATGCTATAGAGAATGTGTTCGGTTAAAGAAGTTAGTTGTACTTATGTAGAACATAAATAAACGGGATTACCTACTGTTTTTTTGTTACCTACTGGTTGGTATCGTACCAAGTTGGAGGATTGCATTACACCAAAATCCAAAATTCATCAAAAATATCTTCATCTCACATAGGCCTAACGTACAGGATCTTGTAAAAATCGCAAAATATGATATTTGCGATGACTCGTAGACTCCCACGAAAACCAAAACAAGTACTTATATAAATCTTAAATCTTCAAACGATAAATTCTTGTATAACGTACAAATAATGTGTATATGATATATCAAATCTGAATCTCGGAAACGGCGCCAACGATTTTCATGAAAATGAGTTCACAGGTATTTATAGGTAATTTCACCTATATTTGCTCTCGGAAGCGGTTTTCTTGCACGCTGTGTTAACTTGACTTGACTGGAACTAGTAAAATGAATAATGATGGCAATGAAGGTGTGAAAATTGTGTATTCCAGCGCGTCGTGGTCGCCGGTATCAAAATGTTTGCCTCGCAACCTCGCATTCACGGCTCGCTGCGGCGGCGAGCTTGCAATTAGCGCGCTAGACGGAAAACCGTCACCAGCACGCAGCAAGCCGTAAACAAAATTATATCAAGCCCTACGTTTTAATCAGCTTAAACTCAGTTAGATTTAACGTAACGACATTAATTTGAGAACGTTTTATGAGAATTTTTTGTAGCAGGAGACCTAAAGTTCTGATTTGAGACCTGCGTTGCAGAAACCAGAAATTCAAAAAATGTTTGAGAATGACAACATATCCGAATGATAACATGAATTCCACGCAGACAACTGTCATTGCAATTTGAGCAATCTACAGCTTTTTGTGACAAAATATGTCATGACTATACGTACTCTGAATGACCAATAAGTCAGAAGGAGTGACATAATATTTACGATATTGAATCCCCATATTTTTTACTACCTGTTGGACTTACCGAATCACCGTTTGACTACCGTGATCTTTTACCTTTTTTTCTTAGGCGTCAACGACAGATGACCATAATAATTATAGCAAAATACTGCCTACTTGTTTATACAGGTTTCATAAAATAACGTAGTACTACACGACCGAGAAGATGTAATCTTCTTCTTGTGAGTAATCGTTATCATAAATCAAAATCGAATTCTTCTAAAGTTTTAAGCGTCATTATCATAAGATCGGATAGTTGAAATCCAAAAACTGGAAAGTAAAGCCACGGTTGAAATCAGGTCATCAAATTATTTCCGCACCCGTTACGCAACCTCTCGCAATATCTAGTACGCGTTGGAAGGAGTTATATAAATTTCAATTTGTGCATACAAGCCGAGCAAAAACCGAGTACTAACTAACACTCTAACAAAGTAACGACGTTTTCAGTTCCCCAACCAGCCGCGCCGATTAGCCCGGCAGACGGAAAATTAACTCCGCGTCCCATCTGGGGGACTTGCAGTTTTCACAATTTACGAATTGACTAAAAATTTAATTTAAAAAGTAGTTTATATAGTCTAACTAACAGGACGTCGACGGTTTCCCCGTGATCCTCTTCTTTACTCCCTTAGAAATAGGATGCATTCGTTCATAATATCAAACTCTACTAAAAGGCGTGAATCTACTAATGGGGTCACTTAAGCGTAGGAAGATGAGTAAAATATTGATGATAACGTAGCTCGTAGCTCGTGATCGTAGCTCGTAGCACTTACTCGTAGCTCGTAGCACTTGATCGTAGCTCGTAACCCTTGAAACTTCTGCAAGGATGTGACCCGTGCTGCCCTTGCAGTAGTTTGATATTATGAATAAAATATCATGTATTTTGAGTCTTTAATCTTTAGCTCAGAAGCAGAAACACGATTGGGATAAATTTTCTCGATAGAAGGTTCCCGAAAAGTTTCTCCAAATTATCACATTTTTAAATTTTTATTGGAATTTCAATGGATGTTCTTATCTGTATTTTTTTGTGTCAATGGTAATAAGTTCCAAAAACACAAAAACTATAGATTTTTGATAACTACATTTGTGTCATATTCTACCGCAAAGCTGTCTGTCGTAGCTACTAACGTATTCGTAGGAGCGAGGATGACAAAAACAAAAACCTGCTACGACATTAACGTACTACACCCTGATCACGAAATCACAGATCGATCCACCCTGTGGCTTAAACTGTGATATCAACCAGTCAGTTACGTACATTTTTCTTTTATATATATATTCAATCATAAGATAATAAATCCAGTACCGTACCTATTTACTTTTAAACACAAGAAGTCGACGTTAATACCTTTAGATCCATTTCAATAATGGAAGAGAATTGAAATAAATTGCTTACAATATTGTTCCACCACTTGGAAAAATTCCCATTTTACTCGCGGCGTATGCAAATGTATTTATCGACACGTGTATTATGTAAAATATGCATTAGAGCATCACTCGCCCAGCTTCCAAATGAAAGGACAATTTGCATTTTTACTCAGACACGTTTTACCTGTGAAACTCGCATTTCTCTCGTCGTAATTTTTACTTTCTTCAACCCCTTAGAACTTGGCGTCCGTTTAGAATTCAAACCTCGTTACTACATTTATATTTTTAGTGAGATAATAATGTATATTGCCGGTCATACACTATCCTTCCTATCGTCCAATCGGAAGATAATATGATGATGCTGCACTGATATGAACCTGAGTACGAGCCGATCGGAACATTTTACGTCAACCTTCTTCATACAAGAGAGAAGTAGCGTCATTTGTCTAAACTTACGCTCATACGCCGCAACATTGCAGAAATCTTTCCTGCGGAAATTCGCGTACGACTATAATACAAGTATAGTGATCTGTGGCGTGGACCGCGGTTCTTAGATTACAACGGTTTACAACTGACGCTTTCGGTGTCAAAACAAACATTTTGATACCAGTAACTGGCGTCAGTTTTTTTGCGCAGTCCACCGGGTTCTGGGTATATGTCTATGTGACGCTGCCATGGCAATCCACACCCACAGACGATCATTTCTAACTGATCCAGGACGACAGGAAGGATGGTGTATGGCTGGCATAATATCCACACTTTACATGCTACTAACATTAGTAAGTACCGTTTTCAGTCAGTCGATTCCACTATCAAGAAACTTTGTTATGCTTCAGTATATTGCCAATCTTATAAAGAGAAAATTTATACGGGTTACCATTTTGTTCAAATGCAAAAATGGTGTTTGCATTAAAACAAAATGGAGATTGGAGAGCCACTATAAAACAGATAGCTCCAGACTCCAGACTCTATACTTGTAAAAAGGTTATAAAGTTTAATGGAGAGATTCGTGCCAGTTGCCAGTGGTAGTAGATTTGATATTTTGCAGGGAATATCGCGAACCCTCTGGGAAATGTATACGGCGAGATACGGCGTTCGACGGATGACCTTTCTATACAATATCGCTCCGCCATATTTCTTTTTTCAGGAGTTCCGAGTCCTTCATTTATAACCTAGAGATAATATTTTAAAAGCATTACCTACTATGAGGTTTGTATTTATTAGAACGAAGTGCCTTGAATTTCGTTCGGTAATGTGTGATTTCTATATCAATGTACACTAATATTATAAAAAGGAAAGATAAGTATTGTTGTGTGTGTGTGTGGGTGTGTGTTTGTGTATGTTTGTAATGATTAAACTCAAAAACTTCTGAGGTGATTCAATTTTTTTACCATTTGAAACCTTCATTCACCCTGAGTAACATGGGCTATATTTGCTAGAAAAGACAAAGAACCTCAGCAAAGAACCCAAGGTGTAAAACAAATGCCATCAAACATCTTGACATGTTCTGGTACTAAATAAATAAATAAATCTTATGTCGCATGTGCTGCGGCAACTATTGATGATAGAACAAAAGAATGTTCTACACAATAACTACAAAAAACTTCGCTGTACCCAACTACTTATTATACCACTACTATTATACCCAACTATACAGCTATGTCCAACTATTTATCGTTATGTCACAAGAATACCCGTGCAAAGGCGGGACGGGCTGCTAGTCATAGAAAAAGTCATATGGGTAGGCTGATGGAATTACCCGGTATAAAACCCAGTGTTCTGAAGCATTCAAAAAATCCCCAAAGCGTATAAAACATCAAAAAGAGAAGCTCTCAAGGTTGTCCGTCTTTAATTGTGTTTACTTGAAGGCAATATTAACATTGATGACCCAGACAAAAGAGATGCTCCGAAAAATATACAAAATATCTCGTTAACTTATGACATCGCACTCAGACGACGCTAGAATATTCTAGTTTATTGCCAACTCATACAGGCGTTGACACAAATTGAGTTTTCCCGAAAATTGCTGTGAATAAATTGTATAGGGATGATGTCGTCCTCAATCTTATACATCCATTATATTAAACGAGTAAACATACCTACACAATAGACATAATATACTCCAAAAAACCTGTCAAGTGCGAGTCGGACTCGCGCACTGAGGGTTCCGTACTTCAACCGGAGGAATAAAACCATAAAAACCACTTTTCTTATCGAACCGCAAAACTAACTTTGTTTTTAGAGGTTTTATTGTAAATATCAAAAAACTACTTATTAGATCTCGTTCAAACCAATTTTCGGTGGAAGTTTGCATGGTAATGTACATCAAATATTTTTTTTAGTTTTATCATACTCTTATTTTAGAAGTTACAGGGGGGGGGGGGGACACATTTTACCACTTTGGAAGTGTCTATCGCGCAAGCTATTCATTTTAGAAAAAAATGATATTTGAAACCTTAGTATCATTTTTGAAGACCTATCCATAGATACCCCACACATATGGGTTTGATGAAAAAAAATTTTTTGAGTTTCAGTTCTAAGTATGGGGCACCCCCAAAATGTATTACTTATTTTTAAATTTTGTGTGAAAACCTTAATGCGGTTCACAGAATACATCTACTTACCAAGTTTCAACAGTATAGCTCTTATAGTTTCGGAAAAAAGTGGCTGTGACATACGGACGGACAGACGGACAGACGGACAGACGGACAGACAGACATGACGAATTTATAAGGGTTCCGTTTTTTGCCATTCGGCTACGGAACCCTAAAAATGTGCCAAAAATGCTCGTTTTGTTACCAGCAGTAGGCTACGATGTAGTTCGCTCAGCAGCCACCTATAGAAATTTGACAGATGGCGCTAATGTTTACTTGTACGAAAAAGGTTTACCTAAATCGTGTGGATGCCCATATCCTCAGGTTTTCTTATCGGTGACCTACACCTATTTATAGAGACGTACCTCTCGATCTAATTTTCCTGAACAGTTATTATAACAATATTGGGAAAGCAGTCCTTGGATGATATTCATATAGGCGAAGTCTGGTAAGCAGATATCTGGTACCCTTGTTACTTGTAAGTAGAGGGAAATTTTAGGACTTAAACAAAAGCAAACAGTTTAAGAACGATAAATGATGAGTTTAATAATGATAAATTTCAGCAGTGTCATTTTAATTAACGTATTCGATGATAGCAGCCCAATCTTTGGCACAAGTCACCTTTAATGTTTCATCTTTTACAAATTAGACTTGGGAACGCTATTCATTATTTTAAAATGTAGCGTTTAATTTTTTTCTATAGCTTGTGAAATGGCTTTAAAATGAAAACATAAGGCTACCGGAAAAAGTCGCTGGCGGGGCATGTGACCTCATGGTATAAGGAAGGATTCATTTTGAGAATATTTTTAATATGTCTGCACAAACAAAAATGTAGTAATAATGAGTACCAGTAAGAGACAAGTATTAACCAAACAGAAAGTGTCAGAAAAATCAGCGTCAGAAGGCGTTATTAGAATTTTCATTCATCACTTATACCTATTACAAAAACAAAACTTCGTATAAAGTGGCATAAAATCTAATAGACTTTTCACGCGCGCAGAAAATGTTCACTTTTCGTTTATTATTTACCCTGTCCCAAGAGTTTGCGAGTCGGGATCGCGAATTTTTCATAGATACACTTTTTATTAGGTTACGAACTTTAAATAGTTCTAGAGTAAAGAATTTTTTATGCCGTGTTTTTTGTACAAACTATGACTAAAGTAGGTTTTAAGGAGACTTTGTCTCCTATTTTTAGGTACTTATGTATTAAATAGGTGGTGTGTAAGTTGAACCTTGCACAGAACACATTTTCTGGTATCAACTGAGGTGCAGTATGAGGGTGCCGCGAGGGGAAGGCCTAAGGCCAGGTGTTAGCCTGCGTAAACGGCCGCCATTTTGGGTCAACTTAATTGCAACGTACTGCATCTAGAGTGTTTTATCCGCAAATCATAAGTGATTCGGTTCCGATAAGTTTGTTTCAGCATTAGATGTTGACTGCTCAGCTTACAACATCGACGCAACGTTGCCTGTTTAGCGGTTTTTTACAGGATATACTTTGGTGAGTGTGCTCAGGAACTACATAACCTTGTACCGCCTTCACCTTTCTACCATAGGACTGCAAGACGCCGAGAGCGGTGGCATCCTTATGTGGTTGACGTCCAACAAACTCGCACGAAACGTTTTTCCTCCACGTTTCTGATACGAACCGCTAAGGTGTGGAACGTCCTTCCAGCCTCCGTGTTTCCAGCCAAGTACAATCTAAGGTGCCTTCAAGAGAAGAGTGAATAGGCATTTTCTAGGCAAGCGCGCTCCATCCTAGACCTCATCATTGCTTTCCATCCATCAGGCATGATTGTCGTCAAGCGCAAGCCTATCTTCAATAAAAATAAAAAAAAAGATGTCGTAAGCACTAAATACCATACATATTATTTTTCGCATAATCGGGCCAATTTTTCTAACTAAAATCCTCCGTAACGCTTCGACCGATTGTTATGAAATCTTCTGTTTATGTTGGGTAGGTCTGAGAGTAGGTCGTAACCTATTTTTTTTTTAATATCCCTAATGGCAAAACAACGTTTGCCGGGTCAGCTAGTAGATTATAAAATCAATAACAAGTTGTATATTATAGTGTGATACAACTACACTACAGCACTCAATAAATTAATATTAACAGTATATCAATTATGCAAGCGGATAGATATTATACGTGATATCGGGGCGACCGTATTGCGAGACGTCATTGTTCATTGCTTATCATTAACAAAGCCAAACAGTGTGCATCCCGTCCACTTTATACATACCTCAGATACATACACAAACAACCGAGACGCCTTGTCATCTGCCTGCCAAATTGCATATTGATATTATGGCGTCTTTATCATCTTGAATCTATCCAGCTATCTCCATTGACGTTAGACATGCTTGTATATTGTACGTATTTATATTTCATGTATGTATATTTCAATATTTACTAGGTGACCAGGCAAACATTGTTTTGCCATTATGGATATAAAATAATAGCTTACGATCTACTCTCAGACCTACCGAACATACACAGAAAAATTCATAACTATCGGTCGAGCCGACCGATAGTAAAATTTGTAACTGTCGACGACTCAAGATACATCCGTTCAAATTTGAAAGTAATTATTGTCTATATAGTTTTCTACATAGTGGTGTCAAATTATCTGCCACCGTGCCAGGAGGTGAATGTGCCATACATATACACTTCAATAGTGAAGAAATCTCAGTCCCCGGGTTCAATTTTTTTTAAATTAAACATTATTAACATATTGCATCATGTTGCATAAACACGTCCATCAGTCAAACTTGAGTACATGTTTAGTACAGTTATCGCCTCGTAAAGGAAATCAGCTGTTTGGGCTTAGCGTGAGAGCGTTGACCTTGGGTTGCGACATAATTTTTAATTAAAAAAAATATATTGAGCCTAGGGACTGAGATTTCTTCACTATTGTAGTGTATACGTATGGCACATTCACCTCCTGGAACGGTGGCAGATAATTTGATACCACCTTATATAAATAGTAGTCTTTATAGCAGGTCGCTAAAAATTGCTTAAATCCGCCGTCTACGCCGTTTAATGTTAAAGATGGCTACATTTAACTAAATAATTCTGCCAGTACCTACTCAGCATAATACACAAATACCGATTCAGTATCTAACTTAGGTACTAACAGCTCTTGCAAAACTACCCATTGTGTATCCATCCAGGGCACTTAGTAACTTCTCGCCTAATAGAGTAGTTAAGTTGGAGGATATTATAAGTAATAGTTGTTATACTCCAGGTTAACCTTACTTCGAAACTTTTGTTATAGTCTTAACTGGCAACTTTGTGAACTCTAAAGTTGAACCTTCGGAAAGGGTCAAGGGTTTTCAGTCATTAGGCATTCAAGCTTAAGGTGGTTCGGCCAAATTACCCTGCGACGTTAAAGTTTTATGTAGGTAGTTTTTCGCAAATATTTGTCAAACTACATAATAATTGTAGGCTTATAGCAATGAAGTATGTGCAAGTAATAAAATCACAGATAGATACACTTTTTTATAAAAAAATTGCTCAAAAATTCCCATTTAGGTACCTCATATTCTTTCACGAAAAATCATTTTCGTTACCCAAATTTTGAGGTACTGGGAACCAATATGAAGTAAATGAGTAGGTATTTTTTGATAATATTGTTATTAAAAATATGCAGAAGTATAAATGTTATATGCAAAACTCATTGCCATAAGCTTAGGTATGATTTGCCTACTGTTTGCAACAGACTAAATACAAGTGGAAAATTAAAAATTTTTAAAATACCCACGACTTTTGCAGACTTGTAATTGAAAAAGGATTAAATATTTTTTTTGAAACTCCCCGACTATAGGAAAGTAAGAACTAAGAACCTATCAGTATAATTACAAATCCAAGAAAATCCGCCGGAGCTGCTGTGTTTTGCCTATGACGGTGTTGATGGTGCTGTTTACCAGTTGATGACTAATTCAATTTCTTGATACTTCTCATATACCGGCGGTTTATCAATACTTACTAATTACATTAATTGATATTGGGAACGAAAATAGCAATGGCAGCTCCGACGGATTTTCTTGGAATTGTAATTATACTGATAGGTTCTTAGTTCTTATTTTCCTTTAGTCGGGGAGTTTCAAAAAAATTATTTAATCCTTTTTCAATTACAAGTCTGCAAAAGTCGTGGGTATTTTAAAATTTTTTAATTTTCCACTTGTTTTATAGTTTTTCGATTAATATATTAATGTAATTTAAATTATATTATTATTAAAAAATGAAAATTAATCTTCAAACTAGCCATTAGCTCCTCTAGCAGCGTTTGAGGGCATCATCCCTTCCAAGTCATAAAGAGAAGTTTATTGTGGCACCCCCTGCTGTTCAATCACAAGAACAATTATTTACGAACCATTGCCAATGACTCACTAATATTTTATACAAAACTGTATCCAAATCGGTTCAGTCGTTTTTGTAATAATTGAGAACATTCGTATGCACTGTAAATGTTTTTTATGGCGCCCCCTGGTGATCGATGTTCGTAACAACTATCAAAGAACCATTGCCAATAAATACCAAACATTATACAGGAAACTGCATCTAAATCGGTCAAGCCGTTTTTGAAATAAATGGGAACATTCGTTTGCAATATAAATGTATTTTATTGCGCCCCCTGGTGATCGATGTTCGTAACAACTATCTAAGAACCATTGCCGCTGAACACCAAACATTATACAGAAAACTGCATGTAAATCGGTCCAGCCGTTTTTGAAATAAATGGGAACATCGATGTGCACAAACGAACACACAAACAAACAAACAAACAAACAAACAAAAATATTTTTGCATTATTGGTTTTTGTGAACAATTTAACATACAAACAAACATAAAATCTTTTTAATAGAGTAATGTACAAACGGTCTCTCACCCTAAACGCATATACCCGTACTCCGTTCCGTCGTGGGTAAAAATTAGAATTTGGCGTTCATATTCAGTGCACAATTACAGTTTCAAACTAATAGTAAATGAAATGAATATTTATGACAAGTTTAAAATTGAGAGTTGAAATGCGTTTATTTCGACGTAGGTAGGTATCAAAAACGGTATTAAATTATAATTAGTCTTAATGGAAGGAGGTTGAAAAAAGTATAACTCGCGTCTTTGCTAAGAGGATAGGTAATTCTTATATTAGCCATATAAGAATCTTCACACCTTTATAACGTGTGAAGGCTAAGGTGGCTTCTGCTAAAATCAAATGAAAATAAGTCAAAGTTGGGGAAATGTATGTACCTATGTATGAAACGATAGTACCTACCTACTGAAATACACACATTTCCCCAAAACGTAAACGGCACACGAGCGTTGTTCCCGGGATGTGTAAACTACAATCATATTCTCCGTAATAGTCAGCTCTGTTATTTGCCGCAACAACTGGGATTTTTCTTAGGGCAAAAGAAAAGAAAAAAGGGAAACAAATTTAGATAAGCCGAGATCTTCTCGGCTGTTTCGACTCTGCGCTTCGTCTGATACTGATATTTTTAATACACACCTTATGTACAAAGCGGCTTATAGATATTTCAATCCACGATGACGCGCCCCACTCTGTCAAACTCTATACGAATCGAATGAAACATAAGCGATTTTGACAGTGCATCTTCGTGGTTAAAAATGTCTAAAACAGCTTATTAAAAATATTTAATATGTGAAGAATGATAAATCTGACCAAGTGTGACTCGGTCTCGCACGAAGGGTCCCGTACCGTTATTATCTATGAGAACGGCAAAAAATTAAGTTTGTTGTTAAATAAATAAAAAAAATAAAATAAAGAAGCCTTTACATATTTCCGAAACAGCGATTAAGTAAGTCAAATAAAGTCAAAATTACATTTTTGTCAATATAGTTTTCTAAGAAGTCAAAGAATATATATTTTTTTTATCAAAAAATGATGTTACAAAAAAAATCAATGGATGTCGCGCGTTTCAGATTGCCTTTTGGCAAAGGCCTCCTCTAGCTGTCGCCACTGTGACCGGTCTTGTGCAACTCGTCTCCAATTGGGACCCGCGGTCTGTCTAATTTAAATTGGAAGTTTGTTGTTAATTCTGTTTAAATATTTATTTATTTCTATTAAGAAAAAAAACTTTTTCTAATTAAAAAAAAAATCTGTATTTTAGTACTTGGTATTATAGCGGCAACAGAAACATTGTATCATATTGTGTGTGTCTATCATGGTACAATAGGTACAGCCTGGTGATAGACAGACAGGCAGACGGACGGATAGAGTCACGTTTTTACCCTTTGGGTACGGAACCCTAAAAGCAAGATAAACGAGAAACTCGACTAATATACCGGTCATTTTAATAGCATCAAATCTTTTATTGACAATATTTTTGTGTATTACAAAAGGACAAAATACCTTTACAATTTTTGAATAGCATGTATATTGAACGTTTACGCTCAATCCAAAAAGAAATTACATTAGATACTTAAGGATAATCAATTTCATAAAATATCAATTCAAGTAGAGACTTCGCATCAATCAATGTCTGAAGAAGTAAAATGAGTCGATAATGATTAGAGCATTTTATTATTCAGAATCCGAACCCAATGTGAATGAATTCTTACTTCGACCGGTTTTATATTTTATCGCCTTTTTTTTTACTCTATACAAGTTAGTACTTGACTGCGATCTCACCTGATCGTAAGTGATGATGCAGCCTAAGATGTTATTGTACTAACTTGGAAGGGTAAGTAAATTTACCCCAACAGTTTCTACAAGCGTCGCACCGGAACGCTAAATCGCTTGGCGGTGCGTCTTTGCTGGTAGTGTGGTAACTAGCCACGGCCAAAGCCTCCCCACCAGACCAGACCTGAGCCAATTTAGAAATTATAAAATTCCAAAGTGGCCCGTGGCGGGAATCGAACCCGCGAGCTCCCACTCGAATCCGAGCGCGCCGCCACTGCGCCAGGGAGGTCGTCAATAATAACCGCAATAATAAAAAAAGGTCGTGATATGATAGTATTCTATTTGAAAATAAGCTAGTCAGGGGTATTGTAAAGCCATCGACCAAAGACAAGGGTGCGCCGCTATTTCCGCTTGTCGTAAAAACATCAAACATCTGAGCAAGGAGTTCTACAAAATTTAATTAAACTACCGCATTCTTGACGAAGGTTGACCCAGGAACACAGTTGGTATGAGAAAGAGGGAATTATTATCCCTTTAAGATAGTTTCCACGAGAAAACCCCGCACATATCAAGAGTGGTATGTATGGTAGGTACCTATAGTTTAGCTAAAAAGAGTAGAAAAATATTTGGCATCACTATACACACAGACTATACATATACAATTATACATAGTCCCTAAGAATTAGAGTAATTTGTACAATTTAACGCAGGTAGGTACTAGTAGGTACACGGCGCAATTTCTCGGCGTTATACAAACAACAGTTTTCTTGAGTTTAACTTTCCGCCGATTATGATTTAACCCTGTTTTCGATAGTCTTTTGGTCTTATTGATAGAAGATCTATTCGTCTGTAAAACCTAATTTTGATTTTTATATAGGTACGTACATCTGAAAGGTCCTTTAAAATAAAATTGAAGAAAACTTCTGAAGATTGTAATAAATTCATCCAACTTTATCAAACAAAGTAAAATTTGAATTCATTAGTGTTCTTTCATAAAAAATTGTCTATGAAAAGTAGCTTCCGGGGCTCTTCAAATATCGAGCGGAGTTTTCCAGCTGTGCCTACCGCCGTGGCATTCATTAAGAGCCTACCCTCGACGGGTGGCGTCGTGATGCTTTAATTAAATTTTGACTTTACTTGTTGCTTTTAACTTAACATATTTGCGCCTGAGATGAGCATCGTTTTAATTCTAATGTGCGAATATCAAAATGTGCCGGTTCGAAGTTAGGCGGGCGTCGCTTTTCTATGTTAATGGAAGGTTTTAAGTAGAATTTGATACTTATTTTTAATTGACTTCGAAAAACAAAAGAAAGAGGAGGTTCTCTATTTATCGTGTATGTTTTTGTAGACCGTAGACCAAGCATAGACAGACATTACCAGATTCCAGGTAGTTACTGAAGTTATATGAAAAGGAGTATGTACTTTTTGTCAAGGCATCGAGGAGTTATTTATCTTAATATATAGTATCCTCGTAAAGGAAAAAAGTGGGTGACTGACTGATTGACTAATTTACTGATTGATCTTTCAACGCACAGGTCAAAACTCTGGACGGATCCAGTTAGAGGCATGATTGTACTTTTTTACACACCAACTCACCTATGAAACTGCAATATCACTTGATGTTTAGCGACAATACAGCTTTAGATAGATTCCAACTAACCTGGAAGAGGTGGCGAAAATATAAGCCTTATACGGTTGCTACACAGTATCACACCGGATTCGGAAGGCGCAAGGAACTACGCTTGACTGTACGTCTTTGCCGGTATAGGAATCATAATGTAACCATTCGGTAAGTAGGATTTTTTTATAGTTCAACATCAAGACAACATTATTCAACAGAGTAAAACCACGGAATACCATCATAAAAGGTGTGCTAGTTTATTTAAAGTTGGTTAAATATACCAGTCAAGATTACCTGATGACGTAGTTGTCTACTAAGAGTACTCTTACAGATTTATGTTTTTATTCTTACAGGTGAAGGTATTTACTCGTCTCTTGTAAAAGTGCATGATAAGTGCTTAGATGCTGGAAGTAGATCGCACGCGTGAGGTGTGAGCGATACAAAACAAAGGGTTACATAATTCATGAGCGCCGCTGTTATGTACTTGTTCGCCTCATCTGTAGCGTATATAACGACCTGTGTCGCGTACCAATGGCTCTGAAGTCGATTGAATAGTTTGACGCCATCTACGTCCATCAATTATGATCAAGTTCTGATTGCCATAAAACCGCATTTTTAAATTGCACTACTCGTATGTTATATAAAAAACTGAAGAGTTTGTTACTTTGTTTAAACGGGCTAATCACAGGAACTACTAGTCCGAAATGAAAAAATATTTATCTTTTGGATAGTTCATTTATTGAGGAAGGCTGTATAAAATGACGCTGTGACCTATAGGAGTGGAGTATCAATGAAAAACGTTGTAAAAACGGGAAAAATTCCTTCCAGCTGGCAACAGCTAGATAATGTCATAAAATAAATATTATAATCAGTCTAGAATAAAAGTTTTCATCCTGGTATCCATAAATACCAGGATTACCAGTAGAATAATAATAAGCATAATATTCTGATGAAAAAATGTCACGATAGAGGCCATAATATTAAATATCCGACTGCATATCTCCTCCAATTTCAATGCGCCACGCAATGAACTGCGAGAATTATTTTTCTTTTTATTTTTATAAAAAAATATTCATGTATACAAGAAGTAGAATAAACCGGGTCGACATTTTTCCGAGTTCCGCTGGTACTCGCGCTGAATCTATGTCGAGTGGGCATCCACTTCGGTTTACGTTCTGCACCCGCGATACTACACGAACGACCGGGCAAAGAGCCGGCAGCTTTGTTCCGCGCTATCGTGCCGGTTTATTATATGGATCCGTTTCATACTGCCTTTGTGGCTCATGAGTTACGCCAACGCGAGCGGGGAGAATGCTTCGGCTCTTCATATCATTTGAATGGTGCAGGCTCATGAGCGGCCCTTGCGGCACACCAGCACTACTAGTACACTTATCATGATATTATTTATTTGATTTTATTTATTGTTTTCATAGTAAAGATGTGAGATTTTTAATACAAATGAAAATTTAATTGCTTGTTCATCTGTTATTAGTAATATATATATTCATATTTTGTGTTTATATGAAACCTAACATCTTTGAATTGTGTTAATAATGTTTTTTTATTGGTGACCCTTCGTCCTGAGCTCAACTTCTTCTATAGCAATGAAATATTAAAGAGCTGTGTAATTTTGCATAAATATTTACATCTGCAGCACTGATTGATTAATGTTTGCATCGGTTATGCAGCCAAGGCCTCTATTGGCTGGTTACGGTTGAGTTACTATAGTTACTGGCGATGTTTGGACGATGTTAAATTTTATTTTAGAGAATCACGCCACAGGTTTTTAAAAATACTGGTAAAAAGTGAGGTTAGTAAGAACCTGCGCTTTCTAGCTGTTGTAGAAATTCTAGAGCAGTCTTTGTAATATATATAATAACAGTAAAAAAAACAAAAAAACCTCTAAAAAATAATTGGTTGACAAAAGGAATAAAGAAATGTTGCATAATGAAACGTAAATTATATTTAAAGTACAGATTACACGCCTCAAATAAAAAAAGTAATAAAAGGAAATATAATCAATATTCGAAGATTCTAAAAAGTTGTCTACTTCAAGCGCAACAGCTAAGCAATACAAATTATATAAAACAAGCAAAGAACATGAGTAAAGCATCTTGGGAAATCATAAAAAGCCAGACAATTAACTCAAAGGATAATACGGAAATTGATACCATAGAGACAGAGGAAGCAGTACATACAAAACCAGAAGATATTGTAGAGGCATTTAACAATCACTATATAAATATCGGTAATAATATTGCTAATAATGAAAATACCTATACTAATAAAGAGACTGACAATAATATAGATAACATTAAGCACTCAATTTTTCTGACACCTGTTAATTATTATGACGTATATAAATAGTAGTTTATGTAACGGTTACATAATGGGGGGTATTAAAACACGAGTGTGAGTTTAAAAAACGAGCCGCAGGCGAGTTTTTTAATAGTATCACACGAGTGTTTTAATACCTAATTATGTAGAGTTTCATACACTACTTTATCTACGCTCATATTATTACCCAAATCATAAAATCTTGCTAACGTTTGTCGTAAATCATTGCAACTACTAAGATGTCAGGTGGAGTGAAATTTTCTTTAGTAGGTTTCACTGCTATACATTTTTCAGCGCGAAGTTTTGACTAATTAACAAAAAAAATTGGTTGTCTGTAAAGTCGGTTTACGGACGATAGATTTACGAGATAACGTCATAATCGTAATCTTTATCGTAATCGTAATCGTAGTCGTAATCGTAATCGTAATCATAATCACAGGCCCAGGTGGAACGTTACGCGGAACGTTAGACATTGTGTTGTTGTCTATGGTCAATCATGGCCCATCCATACTCTCGGCAATGACTACCAACTATAAGTTGTCTGTGGATTCACTTTAAAACATATTACATAAAAAATATTACCCCATAGACATTGTGTTGTTGTCTATGGTCAATCATGGCCCATCCATACTCTCGGCAATAACTACCTACTATAAGTTGTCTGTGGATTCACTTAAAAAAATATTACATAAAAAATATTACCCCATAGACATTGTGTTGTTGTCTATGGTCAATCATGGCCCATCCATACTCTCGGCAATGACTACCAACTATAAGTTGTCTGTGGATTCACTTAAAAAAATATTACATAAAAAATATTACCCCAGATACAAATACAGGAGTCCAGAGCCGTATATCGTTATGGATTTTATACAACTTTCTTTAAATATTTCCATAGTAGAGCGATGTTATTATGAATAACTTTTTAATAATTATAGAAGTCCGTGAATAAAGTAGGTAATTATTTGACACATTTCGATTTCATAATTCGAACTTTAAGCAATGAGCGTAGATAAACTATAATTAATTTGAAAAAAACCAGGTGTACAGGTTATGACAACATTTCTACTGACATTTTAAAATGTTGTGCTAAATCTTTGGCTGTTCCTCTGGCTCATATTATAAACCTATCGTTTACGCAAGGCATATTCCCAACGTCTTTAAAACTCTCGATTGTGAAGCCATTATATAAAAAGGGGAACAAAAAAGACCTAAATAATTACAGACCCATCACGTTGATCCCGGTTCTATCTAAAATCTTTGAGCGCATTATGTTCGACAAATTATATAACTTTCTAACAATTTTTAATGTATTGAAACAGCAACAATATGGATTTAAGAAAAATAGCTCAACTACATTAGCTTGTTTCAACTTAATAAAAATAATTATGGAAAATTTAGACAATAAAATTCCAATGGCTGCTATATTTTTAGACTTAACTAAAGCGTTTGACTACGTATGCCGTAATACGCTGCTAAATAAACTTTATAGGTATGGCATTCGCGGTACGGCATACAATTGGATAAAATCCTATTTAAGCTCCCGGCAACAATGCGTACAAATAGAAAAACTCGTAGGACGCTCTAAGAAAATATTTCAATCCTCATATAAAACTAATAATAAAGGGGTTCCTCAAGGATCTATACTAGGTCCATTATTATTTTTAATCTATATAAATAATCTGCCAGATATAACTAGTCACAAATGTATTTTGTTTGCGGACGATATTACCCTCATAGTGGAAGGAAATAATAATATGAGTAATGACCAAGAATTTGAGCAAGAGATAAACGATACTCTAGATCTAACAATAAGCTGGCTTAAGAGAAATAACTTACATATTAATATATCTAAGACAAAACTAATGCAATTTGCAACAAATAAAAGCAAGACCAAAAAAATTGTAGTGAAACATGACCTTGAAATGATAGAAGAAGTAGACTCAGTAAAATTTTTAGGTGTAATTTTTGACAAACACTGTAACTGGAAGGAACACATAGATTATCTGTGCATAAAACTAGAAAAATTTGTATATGTACTAGGGAAGCTACCAAAAATAGCCTCGTTTAAAGCCGCAATCTCAGCTTATCATGGATATATCTCTTCCAACTTAAGATATGGCATTATAATTTGGGGAAATGCATCGGATTCAATTAGAGCTTTCCGAGCACAAAAAAAGTGTATAAGGTCACTTTATAATGTTGACTACCTACAGACGTGTAAACCATTATTTAAAAAGGCTAACATCCTACCACTGCCCTGCTTATATATCTATGAAATAAGCTGCTTTGTATATAAACATTTTAAATTATTAAAATCTATTCCAAGTTTTCCCTGCAGAAGCAAGCGGTATAATAATAACCTAAGCTACCCAATGCGGAAACTGAAGTTAAATAGTGCCAATTGTTACTGTATGGCAATTAAAATATATAACAATTTACCTATTGGCATTAAAGAATTAAATTTCATCTTATTTAAGAAAAAACTTTATACCTGGCTAATAAATAAGTGCTATTACTCGCTGAATGAATATTTTAATGATACAACAAATTGACATGCTGCATACTAACTTATTGATATAGGTACTACTAACTTATTGATATATTATAATATAATTAGTTTATTGTAATTTGATAGTCATTTGAAATAATACCTTTCGCAGTTTATATAAATATTTTGAAATGTAACTAAAACTTTAATTTTATAATGACATATTAAAATAACGATAATAATGTAGCAACTTTGACTGAGTATTTGCACACTGTCATTGACAGTAGATTGTGTTGGCGTATTTATTTTACTTTCTCACCTTGTTATTTACCCACAATTTGGCAAATAAAGGATATTTATTTATTTATTTATTTAATAATGATGTTTGATGACGGTGCTCTGGCATGCTCTTTCCCTGGTAACAAACTTATAATGACTTAGTAAAAACCTGCTGGGAAAAAAGTAGTCCTACTGGGATAAGTAGTAACAAATCTTATTAGTTATAACTTCTAATTAACGTATTTCAAACATTTTGAAGGCCCAGTATTCCCCAGTGGTCTCATTTTGAAATGTAAAGGGATTGGCCCTAAGCCCATAATCGGTCAAAGTAACCGAGTGCGGCTTAAAAAGCTTCATACGCCTTTTAAAACGACACGTAGAACTCTTATGCATACAGGAATAAATGCACTATGAGGAACATCATGAACTTTACGAGGGTCTCCTTTTGAAATGTAAAGGGATTGGCCTTAGCCCATAGTCTCAGTAATAAAGCGCGGATAAGAAAGAGTTCTACAACTACATATTATGGAGTTAAAAGAAGTGTAACGTCTTTTAAAACTGTGTGGAGAACTCATAAGCTTAAAACGTTAACATTATTAGGAACATCATTCTTTATTCTTTAGTTAAGTTGCAACTCTGCAAGAGATATTTAGTGGCTTCCAAATTAAATAACTCCGAAAAGTCAGAAGTACGTGAATTTGAAGCCTTGACCACAGATTTAGATACAAACGTCAGCGTTATCACTTCTACTTATATCATACCAAATATTTAGTATTTGTATTAGTATAAGGATGAGCAGTATACACGCTCAAACATGCTATTGTTATTCAAATGTCCATCATTAATTCCAACGTTGTTGGAAAAGCTCTTTTGCTCTGAACTTGTGGAATATACTTAAGCGTTTAGATTTGTTACGAACAAAAGCTTGGGCCTGGCGGACCTCACGTAAGAATGATTGTTCATCTTATTGTTCCATTTATCATTGCAGCATTCACTTTGTGCGGGATGACGGGGAATAATGCGGTAGGAGTCGAACGGAAATTGCACTTTTGTTGTTATACCAACGGTTCATCGCGGCTTTATTTGCATGGAGTTTGTGCGTTCTCAAAGACACCACTTTTCAATCGTCACAAGGTACTTTTATGATTTATGGTATTCTTTGTCTCCACGCAAAATCGACGATATATTATAAGTGTGGCATGTGCTATCATCATCAATATTAAAAGGTGATCGTGAATGTCAAGTTAGCTGTGATTCAAGAATTTTTTTCTGACGTCTAAAGATCATCAACTGTTCTAGTTGATGAAGGGAAAGGAGCAACGCAACTACAAGCGGATTATAAGGAATCAATGCCATTTTAATGATATCGAGTAAACACGTCACAATTGACCTGACGTCATTAGGAATCTGCAGGATTACCAATCTTTCATCTAAAACAACTTAATTCAATTGTAAATAAGTACACTTGCAAAAGATCGCATCAATTACGTATTACGATGTACATTAATTAATAAAATGTAGATACATCATTATCTAGGGATTGTTGAATAAGTTATTATAATTATCGACCCTTCCAGTTGAGAGAATAAACGTGTAATTTCTACTAATAATAATTATTATTTACAGTTTTTGTATTTTATTTAACGTAACATGTCGTATAGTACGTGTTTTTGAAGCTAAGTTTCAAAAACCCCCAGTTGTAGTTTCATATAATAAGTGTTAATTGCAAGGAAACATCGACTTCGTAGCAATATACCCGTAGAATATAAAAATACTTACGTTACGAAACTAAACAAGTTCCCTAAGAATTAATACTGACTAGGAAACTTAGATGGAACTTTGCGTTTCGAGTACCTTTTCGTTTATCAATAGTTTGTTAGTATTTCTTTATTTCTTCTTGTTTGTTGGATAAGTTCCTGACACAGAAATACGTACTATTTAGTTTGTTCATTGTATATAAAGGTAAAGTGATAACTATTTGAAAATAATATTTTAATATTTTACGGGTACATACCACAATTAAATATGATGTTTTTTGCCGATATTTCGGCTTAATTACATAGGCCGTGGTCGCGGCAGGACTAGAATATCATATTTAATCGTGGTATGTACCCGTAAAATATTATAATATTATGATGTCAAACCCCAAGGGAAGTTTAAAATCATTAATATTGAAACATAATTCAAATAGACTATGAAAAATACCAATCTTCATTCAGAGTTGTATCTAAGCGTATTTCATTTAAAGGTACGTTATTACTTTTTTTATTAGGCTTTTTTCTTAATAACATGGCCTTGGTTTTCAATAACGGTTAATCGTCGGACAACGGTAAATAAGAATGTTTAATAATAAGACTTTAATAAAAGTTTTATAATTCACAAGGGAGAGCCCGCGGCTTTACTGGTATATGACTTCAGTTTTACTTCCATTTATACCGCTTGTGACCGAGAAATAACTAACGGCACCGATGTATCATGTATTGGTATATAGTGTCTCATAATCAAATAATTGGTCAAGTTCGAGTCGGGCTCGCGCTCTAAGGGTTCCGTACTATCAAGACCAATTCTTACCTTAACACCTCAGCCCACTAATATTCAAAAACGAACAAAAAATCACGTTTGTTGTATAGGCGCCTAAATATTCTGTGAATAATTAGGTAAATATTCTGTAAATATTTTATTAATATCGAGCAAAAACAAGCAAAAAGATGATGTTTGTTGTATGGAATATTTATTTTATTCCACTTTTTAGTATTTGTTTTTATAGCGGCAACATAAATACATCATATTCTATTCTGTGTAAATCAAGAGATACAGCCTGGTGACAGCCGGGCGCCGAAATTGTACCTATTGAACGCCCCTTCAGTACAATTTTCATTCAACGTGCGTTTTTAAATTAGACAATCTAATACATTTACTGTGGCCGTGGAACGTGCTATTAATTTCTTTAATCCACCGGTCTTGTCATCTTGATCTCAAACAGCAATGATTTCGGTTTCAGTGACAACTGACGGCTGCGGTAGGCAAACGGCCATTGGGTTAAAATGTTCAAAATGCCTACGTCATATTAATAGCTATGCCTTTCAATCTGATTCGGCTGTTGGTTTGAGCGAGGTTTGAGCTCTGAGCTTTGCGTTGACAAATCAGTCAGTCAGTCGGTCAAAATTATGAATTTATAAGTATGTATGTATGCTCACATACAAAAAAGACAAAAAAAAACAAAGACCTGGAAGCCAGATTTTATATTAAAACTTTTCGGTCGGTTTCCTAAACAATCCAACGCTCCAGTAATGAATAAAACAATTGTTTGAAGTTGATATAAGTATAGGTACATAGAAGCGGTGCAAACGACAAGTGTAGGTTAAAAACAATAGCGCGGTTACTCTTAAAAACAAATACTTTCTGTAAACGTATTAAAAATATTAAAAATTTGGATCATTGCAATAAATAGTCTCATACGAGTATCGCTCGTGGAACCATCGGTCCGGAATCATGGATAAACGTAATCAATCGAATATATTGTTGTTTAAATAATGGTTTTTGCATATATGAAAGAACATTTCATTCCGTGATGGAATATTGCCGATCGTTACGACGTATTCGTATGGAAATGAAAATGGATCCATTTTTTTTTTAAATGTGTAGCTTACATTTACGCTTTTTTTTCAGAGACTTAAAATTAAAGATACATTTTATATTTCGTCTAGGCACTAACAGCACTTTGAACTTATAACTATTAAAAACCCCTACGCTAAAATAATCGTTAAATGGCAAGCATTTAACGATTAATTTAGCACGAGTGATCTTAAACTTAGGTAATCGAGTAATCATACGCTGAAAATGCGAATGTGAAATCATTTTGGTAAAGAGCTGGTACAATTACACTGCTGGGCCGATATTAACCAAACATAGCCAAGAACCACCGCAAGGAAATTGACTTTCAAATGAAAAAAATGTATCGAAATCGGTCCATCTATTTGAGAGCTACGATGCTATTGACGTCAAAATTATAACCCTTTTTGCGTCGGGGGTTAAAAATAGCCTATTTTACATGAATTTCAAATGTAAACCCCGAATCGATCCAAGTCAGATCCAAAAGTCATCTCGCTTTTATAAAGCGAGATGACTTTTTGTCGCTACGGAGCCATATTATCTTCTTGGTTTTATCTACAATTAAATTATTGTAATTATTCATTAGGAACCTACTCATGAATAATCCAGCAGATATGGTAAACATTAGGGGTGTAAAAATTTTCGGACGATAAAAACTGGTTACAAAAATCTGGATCCAACAGTTTTATTTGCTTAACATTTCACTGTTTATAAACATCAAAGCCTAAAAAGGCGTGTCTTTTATTTAACGTGTAATAAATTGTTAAAACAAGCGGTAAAGGTGCGCGCACATCAAGCAGCGGCCCGCTTACGTGGGCACGCACGACTCGCTGGCTAAACACCTTTGATCACCACCCGTGCAAACGAGTGATGACTATGCTATTTTTATACCGACATGCTGAAGTGATGTTGGGGTATGATTAAGTAAAGTTACGGTGCATAAGGCGATACATGACTTTTTAACATATATTATATCAGCACATTACACACATCGCAATCTAGCCCCAAAGTAAGCGATAATTTGTGTTATGGGTACCTACTAGATAACTGATAAATGTATATTCATCAGTTATCTGAGCCGTTTCGGAGGAGTTTGGTAACAAAAATTGGCACGAGAATTTTATATATTAGAGACGAGCTGACCCCGCAAACGTCGTATTGCCATTAGAGATATAAAAATAGCCTTACGTACGACCTACTATCAGGCCTACCAAACATACACAGAAAATTTTATAATAACCGATCGAACCGTTTCGGAGGAGTTTGGTAACAAAAATTGTCACGAGAATTTTATATATTAGAGACTAGCTGACCCCGCAAACGTTGTATTGCCATTAGAAATATAAAAAATAGCTTACTATCTACTATCAGGCCTACCAAACATATACACAGAAAATTTCATAATAACCGATCGAACCGTTTCGGAGGAGTTTGGTAACAAAAATTGTCACGAGAATTTTATATATTAGAGACTAGCTGACCCCGCAAACGTTGTATTGCCATTAGAAATATAAAAAATAGCTTACTATCTACTATCAGGCCTACCAAACATATACACAGAAAATTTCATAATAACCGATCGAACCGTTTCGGAGGAGTTTGGTAACAAAAATTGCCACGAGAATTTTATATAGTAGAGATGTTTCTGGAATTATCTGCATCCTAATGAATGTATGTTTTTCCACGTTAATAAATACCTAAATGCCGAATAATTCTAAATTCAATTAAGGTTCTTTCAGTTTGAATGTAGGGTATTGTAATTGGGTTTTACTTTTGTTTTGGCCTTTTGAAAGAAGTTTGTTCTTTTCGAAAAGAATATAAATTTTTTCTAATTAATTTATTTCACGGACTTTATTGCGTTTTAACTTCGTCTCTCGAGTTTCGTTTCGTTTAAAATAAAATTCTTATTCGTCTGAAGCTACAGCAAGTTTCACTGTTTTAGTTTTAAAAGGAAAATATTTTAAATGGTCGGAAACTCGCGCCGTGTGTACTTATGATAATAACGGGACATAATGAAAGTTTTCTGGGTCGCTATAAAAGCAGCCATGGGGCAAGAATGGTGAATAAATAAAATGTATTATTAAAGCGAACAGAATTTTGCATACTGCATATTTTTTGTTGTGTTCTTTTCTCTTTTTATTTTAACTGATGATGTCGGAAAACTGCGGGTTGTTTGAGAGCGCTGGGATTTTTGAATATTTAATTACTTTTGCAATTTTTATAACTCAGAAACGCGTGTGTTGTGAGTTTATGCATATGTGATTTTGCTGTCACTAGCTGCATTAAAAACGTGGATTTTTAGTGTCATTTTAACGTAATAAATTAATAACGAGTTGTCATAATATTAAGATTAATATAACACATCTTTATAAAAATTTAATCTCGTGGCCGAAAAGATAGACCTTTTTGGTTGCTCTCTGAGTGAACTCACAAGGACAGCAATGTGGAATATTTGTTATTCCTAAGTACCTATGTGTAGATGTAAGATAGATTTAAGTAGATAGGTTAGTATAACTTCACTATCGAATTGGAAGTGTTCTGTAATGATAGTGTAAGGTGGTTGATAAATAAATAAAAATAAATAAAAATAAAAAATTGAGATTTTATGCCATGGGGCTATTCACGTAACGTTTGCACACACTGAGTGATGTGCATCAAGAAATATCATAAAAATTTATACTAAAAAGTTATTATTACGTGCATTGGTAATGGTTGCATGCATTGGTAATGGATATTACGTGCATTAGCGCAACTTAGAGTGTAAAATTGAATGTGTTTCAACATAAGAAATACAACCATTCAACCTAAACTCGCAAAGTAAATTTAACAACTAGAAGCCATGTTCTTGTACGATCTGTGTCATAATAAGTACAATTGCACTGATTTAACCCGCAAGCTCTGCTATCGTGTGCCATTAAGAACACCTATTCGTAGCTGTCGAACACACCAACTCTTCGCTACCACAAAATGCCGCACGAATGCAGGCAAGCGGTCGCCTCTGCTTAGGATGACGCAGACGTACAACGAACACTTTGGCAATATAGACATCTTTGCAACTCGAGTGGGTGGTTTCAAGAAGTTGGTCATACGCAACCTTAAATTAAAAAAAGTTACTTCTTTATATTAATTAATTTGCATTGCCCTCACCATGTGCATACGTTACAGCTAACCTGAGGACGACTGTGTGGGTCATGCACTGATTAGTTTGTAATTAGAGTTAGATATAAATTTAAGTCAATTTTGTAGTACAATGATTGTTTGTTTGTCCCTTAATTTAAATAAATGAATAAATAATTTCACGACTGCCGACCATGTTGCGTTTTGAACTACATCAAATTTTACGCTCTATGTCAATAGTAGCTTTATCTAAAATATCGTCTGCTTATTATACGTAAATGCCATGACCTTGTTCAACATTTCACTTCACGAAATGTAGCCGACGTGTTACGAAAATCGCCTACCAGATTTTTAAATACATTCGAGCGACGTCGCGGGCAAAAACTTGTAGGCAAACCACACACAATTTTCCAACAACATCTCTTGAGGATGTCCCGGTGCCGTGACGAAACGTGCGTCCAAGAAAGTGTTGGAAAATTGTGTGTGGTGTTTCATGTGGGCAGTGTTCCTGCTTATTGTACCGTACAGAATCTTTTCAAGTAGCAGATTATAGCAAAACAAATTAATCTGTCCTGCTTTGTGAATATTATCAAGTTAATACACAATCAGGTGCAAAATTATTACCTCCGATAAAAATGATTGTCCGCGCTGAAAATGTAAAATTATTGGCCGCAACCCCAACACGTGTGCCGGTGATATAGTGACCACAGCGTGGATTAATGACCCACTTTGTATTGTGATTAATATGAAAACCGTTGTTAAATAAACATGTGTTACAATGGGGTAATATTGGCACGGGAATGACTTTGCGACAGAATATAGCAGGGGAGCAATATATACGCAGGACCCGGCGGAACGCGTGCGAAATGTCGCCAGTTTACTGGTGTCAAAAAAGTTTGTTTTGACATCAACGGCGTCAGTAGTAAGCCGACCGCAGGATCGTTTAAATGGACTGCGATCCACACCACAGATCACTTCACTATGTTATTACTCCGCACGCGCGTTTCCACAGTCAGGGTTTTTTTTTCATATTGTGGCGTATTAACGGGAATTTCGTCACATGCTCACTCAGGATATGGACATCCGAACGATTTACGTAAACCTTTTTCGTGCAAGCAAACAGTAGCGCCATCTATTAAAATTCTTTAAGTGACTGCTGAGCGGGCTACAGCGTGGTGGCCAAACAAGCATTTCTGGCACCGATAAACTGGCGACATTTTTTTGCACCATCCGCCCTGTCTAGGGTATATTATGTCTATTGTCAGATGCTACTTTTTTGCATAATTCTTTATGGTTTACGTTAAAATGATCAGATGGGCTCATCCTTTAATTCATGTCAGTGAGGATAAGTGAGGATTTTGGTAGTTTCTCGTGGGGGCCTATTTCATTGCAAAGATTTGTAATTAGATGCTAAAATGAAATAAACATTACATGATGGGGGGATGCCTGTACAAGGTTTTCAAAAAATTTAAAAAATAGTGAGCTTGTAAATATACTCCAGCGCATCAGATTTTTGTACAGACGCTTAATCTTTATCTGCTTGTTGTCCTGACCCAATAAAAACCCTAAAAACGTAAATAAGTCCTAAAACAATATTTTCTTTTAATAAATAAGTAATTTTATTTGTTTTTAATTACGTAGATTGCGCGTAGATTTCTTTTCCATTAAAATCCCGCTGATAATTCTGTTTACTCATGCACTCCAACTTTCGAATCATTTCGCACCTAATACTAAGAAGTCAAAACGCACCCTTGGTGAATTTACGAGACGCTTCGATCCAAACAATTTTCCCTTTGCTGGGTGAATGCTGCCAGACGTCGTCGCCAGATGCTTCGCTATTTAATGTTCACGCCATCCTCTATTGTGAAACGATTTTCCTTTTTCTAATGCATATTATCCACTATTATAAGAGAATGGTAGTTTTTCTAGACCTCGATCTTTATATAGATATTTCAAAAATTAGTATTTACTGACTATTATTGATCCACGATGACGCGCCCCACTCTGTCAAACTCCATACGAATCGAATGAAACATAAGCGATGTTAACAGAGTGGAGCGCGTCTTCGTGGATTGAAATATCTTTAGGTACTCATTTTCGTGTTCCTGTGTTAAAAACGTGCTCATACATTACGTTATTTCCGGACGGTACTTAAAACGCGATGGGGGCCAAGCGGAAGAAAATGGATCAAAAATCCCGAAACAAAAAAAAACATCAGTCTTACATTCAATAAAATATTATTTACATTTATTAGCCATTTAAAAAAAATTAAAACTTCGAAGATATTTTGTTACGCGGTAAGGTTTGAACCAAGATTTCAAAGATTTCTACTTGACGCTATATAATCGTTACACCAACGCAGTATACTGTAAAGCTACTAATTTTGCTCGACTTTAAATAAATAAAAGCTAGAACCTAAGCCACTCTAAAATTGAGGATTACATAATTTCAAGTACTTCTTCGATTTTATAGTGTGTTTTTTAACTTCAGCTCATTTAGAGTTCAAATCACAGAGCAAGGAATGACTTTTCAAAATTACGAAACGACAAAAAAATATTATTATTAATATTACAAAAATAGTGCCAATTCTGTTTAAAAAATACACGTACAAAAACGAATTTGGAGAATCCCGCGTTTGCATAGTGTCAGGGAATGGTACCGTTATGCAGTAGTGAAACCACAGAAAACAAAAGACACAATATAAAAGTCATTCCTTGCTCTGTGAGTGGAACCCACGGTGTATGAGCCCGATTCGCACTTGACAGCTTTTTATAGCAAGATACCTACATGCTAAAAGTAGATAAAACCTAATCCTAATTAGATCCACAGCAGTGCCGTCTTGACATAGATTGATGTTATATCAGCCTTCCAAAGACACTCGGGATTAATGAACGAGTGTATCGAAATCCTTTCAGCGGTTTAAGAGATTACGCTAAGAGCACTTAACTATCGCATTTAAGTATAATACAGTGAACGGAAATACTGTAACTACCCTATACCTACCTATGTTCATGAAAAAGAACTGCTCTTGACTCTTGATACGTAAGAACAATACAAACATAGCTTGGCAAACTGTCTGAGTAACGAGGGTGATAACCCGAAGCAATACAAAGATAAATAATCAAACTTAGACAAAGTCATAATTTGACTACTTGTTCGTGTATAGGAGCAGAGCGTGTTCGTGTATGGGAAAATTCTAATGACCTATGGAAATGGGCTTAATCGATAAGGTAAACGAAGTATTATCGCATGGCAATATTCATTCAATGATGTAGAGATACATGGTTTTCACCATATGCGTGCAGTCGATCAAGATCGCCGCGCGACATATATAAGGGGACGCGGGTCGCCGAGAGCGCCTGTGTCCGAGATGGTATTGGAGCGAAAGACATAAAGACTTCTGATGGCTAGTGCGTCATGTTGGTGGTCATGACGAATCTTATGAGTAATAAATATGAATATTAGCAGAGTCTAGTAAGACCCTTCTGAGATGGCTAACACAGCGAATGCCCGTACTATGGTACTATGGGAAGACGTCCTAAGTGGCGCATATTGTCTGTATGACGTTGAGAGTATTGATGTGTCGCAGCTGGCTGTTGCACTATAAGTTAATACGGTAGGCTGCGCCTTCAGGCCTCGATGTTTGCAGATTGTCTCTTGGTCTCTAGTATGCGTAACACCACGCTTAAGGTGCTGATCTCTTATCCTCACCGGGATAAGAATATAACACATATCTGGGGCGGTACAACCGTTAGGGGCGCTCTTGTAAGAGAGTGCCTCACCTTATCACATAGGTGTAACCTCCACCTTAATGAGGCTAGTTATCTCATATCCCTACGGGGATGTGAACATAGGTGAAAACCGCCACCTTAATGCGGCCGGACTTACATCTCTTATGAGAGATGTGGGGGAGAGCTCACCCTTCGGGGCGCCTTTGGGTTCGGGGCGGATGCGGGAGCTCACCATCCTGGGCGAGTGCGGGGCTCTGGATCATCTTTTTCATAAAGATGCCACTATCGAACGCTTACCGAACGCAGTGCTAGGTGTATGGAGGCATATAGTCGAAGTACGCCGGGCTGTTAGTAGGATCTTATCGAACGCTTACCGAACGCAGTGCTAGGTGTATGGAGGCATATAGTCGAAGTACGCCGGGCTGTTAGTAGGATCTTATCGAACGCTTACCGAACGCAGTTCTTGGAGTATGGAAGCTTATAATAGTTGAAGTACGCCGGGCTGTTAGTAGGATCTTATCGAACGCTTACCGAACGCAGTGCTTGGAGTATGGAAGCTTATAATAGTTGAAGTACGCCGGGCTGCTAGTAGGGCCATACATAGTAAACTACTATGAAGCAAGAACCTGTTATAAGGATCAGACATTGCGTCTGATCCTATTTTTATCACTTAATAAATTATGGTCTTGGGTTTGGCAGTAGCCGGGTCCAGGACCTATTTTTATCACTTAATAAATTATGATGGCTTTGGGACTAGTGGACTCATGACTTCTGACGCTCTAAAAGGATTTGGGATACTACTTAACACAATGTATAAAAGGGTCCTACCATTAGATAATCACGTGCCAACCTGAGAAAGATCAATATTTTGATGAATTAAGGAAGTATAGGGTAATTTATAAGTAGGACCTAGTCGAAACAGTTACAATTTGGTGCCGTGACCAGGATACTGGTCAAACGGCAAGTTAGGGGTTAGGAAAGTAGGCGAAAGCCTACAATTTGTTGTCCGTGAAATGGAAAGAGACTGAAGAGGTCTACGAGTTCATGATGACCCGAAAGTCATACTGTCAGAGGGTTGAAGGAAGAAATAGTGATATCAAAGCCGTTGGATACCAAGTGTGGTATGGAGTTGTTGAAGGAGAGAAATCGTTATCATAGTAAGGCTTAGGCCTGAAATGAATAACGAGTTGTGGAAAGAGAGAAATCATTAACATAGTAAGGCTTGCATAGGCCTGAATTGAATAATGAAATTAAGAGAATTATACATATAAAAGTTGACGTATTGTGTCAACTTACAAAGTGCAGTATTGCAACACCTGTTGAGCGCTATCGAAGTAATTTGTGAAGACATTCTTATACAGGCTTTTATCTGATGGCTCATTTGGATGTGAAGGCAGATTATACTATGAGCCTATTCTTGATGATACATTTGGTTTTACTAATATATGCGTAAAGCATAAATACATATTTAAATGACTTGTAAAATACTGCAAATTTGGAAGGCAACAAGTCGAACTTGTCTTAAATATTTATTAATGGCATGAAATGGCGAGTGTGATGCATTCATGGTGAAATATAAAAGGTATGGCCTTAAGATGTGAGATTTATGCAATCAGTATATGACCGAGGAGTAGTCAAGTTTATAATGATGTAAAGAAATGAGATATGAAATCGCAAATATAAGTAAGTCGTACAACCCTTGAGGTCTGGGGGTTGTTATAAATACAAAAGATAACAAAGTGGAGAGTTGGATGGTTATTATTGTTATATAGTTATGTGCAAGAAATACAACCTTTGAGGTCTGGGGGTTGTATTACACTAATTATGTGAATTTAGAATGCCGTGACAGGCATCTGATGTCAAAACATGTTTAATGTCTTCTATCTGTAGAGGCGTGATCTCTACTTGAGACATAAAGTGGAAGTGGAAGGAAGGTGATTACGACTTGTATAAAGTTGTAGAAAATTAAGAAACCCTTAAGGTCTGGGGGTTGCTATGGTTACAAATGGACATGAAATCTTAATGATGCTTAACGCCTGGTGACTAGAGGAGATGGAGTTTGATGGTGTGTACATTCTTTAACATTGAATACGTCGATAAGGCAGCATTGACGTATGATACGAATAACTAATGTGAGGATGCAAAGCGTGTGGGCGACACGGTCCGAAGGTAAAGTGAAGTTGTGGTATTCGGACCGATGTTGTTGAATACCTCACAAAGTTGATAATGATATGTAATATTATTACATGATTTACAAAAATGAGTTGTGTTGATCGCACGCAAAGGCCGTAAAGAGCGATGCCCAAGAGGGCGGTGCGCTGAAGCGGCTTAGATGTATTAGTATCCTCATTTTAAGGTGATGTTAAGGATAGGAGGATGTGTAAAGATATAGATGTGTTGACTGTGTCTTGGGTCGCAAAAAGCGATGCTCCAGGGAGCGGTGCGCTGAAGCGATTATAGTTGACTTACTGATAAAACAAGTTATTTGACACAGCAACACAAGGTTGTAGAAGAGGTGGTGATGAGACAGCACATTGTGATAAGACATGATGTAATGAGTATGGTTCGCTAAGAGTGATGCCCAAGAGGGCGGTGCACTAAAGCGACTAAGTGATAAAGAAGTAATGTGGAGATACATGGAGAGCACATGATGGTTGTGTAATTTGTCACTAAGATGGCTCGCTAAGAGTGATGCCCAAGAGGGCGGTGCACTAAAGCGACTATTGGTGAAGAAGTTGTGTGGAGATCGACACATCACACACATTGTGTGGTAGTATATTTAGTCACAAATAGTGATGCTCGAGAGAGCGGGGCACTGAAGTGACTATTTGGAAATGCAATTGGTTATCTTTTGTTGCTTGGTGATGCAACATCAAACAGAAATAAGTGATTTAGGAGAGTGAAGGTGTATGTAATAAGATGGATCGTTGGTGGCGATGCTCAAGTGGGCGGTGCGCCAGAGCGATTGATATATTAAAATATTGATGAGTGGCGAGTGGAGATTACTTGTAAGACAAGTAAAGAAATGCTCAGAGCGCTGTTCAAGCGAGCGGTGGGCCAGAGCGATTGAAATATTACAATATTGATTAATAGGGAATGGGAAATACTTGCAAAACAAACAAAGGAACACTCGGAGCAATGCTCAAGCGAGTATTGCACTAAAGCAGCTGTTTATGGCAGCTTTATGGAATGAAGACAAGTTGTGTATGGTGGAGAAATGCTATATAAGAGTTATCGATGCAAGGGGGAAGAGTGACCTATGAAGAATTATGTATATCTTGCCATGACGATATTTAATATCGTCTTATGAAAAATAAAGTTGTTTATTAAGTGTGTGGAGAATTGAGCAGTACTAATAGTACTCGAAGTGCCCATATTAAATATGGGTTAAAACGTTAAAACTTGCATAATTTTATGCAAAGACTTGCACAGCGCCGACCGATGGGACTTTGATCTCATTAGTGTTCCTAAGGGAACCAAGCGGTCGTACCAAAAACCTTGTATTTATTGGCAAAGCATCACAATAGTGCAACGCTTGAGTCTGACTCTCTAGTACCAATGACCTATGAAAAAATATAACAAAATATTGTATGGGTCTCACATAAAATATATTAATGAATAATGATTCACGGAGCAAAGTACACTATAAAGTGAGTGAGCGAAAGACAATTTAAAATTAATTCTTCCAAGATGTTATGAAAGGTGAAGTGTTTTGGAAGTATTTATGACAAAGCAATTATGATAAAGTTGTAAATAATGATTCACGGAGCGAAACAAATTTAAACTATTGAATGAGTATAGCTCAAGTAGTATTTGAGCAACCACTATAACTTACGTGAAGGAACGGCACGTAGTGATGATTTCAAGTGAAATAACAAATATTACAGCTATTAAGGTCGCATTTGACAGCACCTTAATAAACGGATGATACCAGACCAAGGTATAATGTTATAATGCATAAGAGTTTTCGAACTCAGAAGAAATGATTAATAGGGACACCTGGGGGCATTCGTATTGCGACGGTAGAGGTGAAATTCTTGGATCGTTGCAAGATGTATAACAGCGAAAGCATTTCCCAAAGGTGTTTTCATCAATCAAAAATATAAGAGATATGGTTAATAGGGACATTTGGGGGCATTCGTATTGCGACGGTAGAGGTGAAATTCTTGGATCGATGCAAGACGAACAACAGCGAAAGCATTTGCCAAAAATGTTTTCATCAATCAAACTTCATCTCTTAACCGAGATGTTGACGAACACAGTATCGAAAGCAGTTTCACTGTGAGTAGATCGGTAAACATTTATGTATTTTGGCTCTCGCAAGAGGGTACAGTATCGAAAACAGTTCCACTGTGAGTAGATCAGTAAACATTTATGTATTTTGGCTCTCGCAAGAGGGTACAGTATCGAAAGCAGTTTCACTGCGACTAGATCAGTAACCAATTATTTATAAACCCGATGGGCCGATGGTGCAAAGATGAGTTGTATAAGCGAAAGGTTTAATTCTCTAGAGTAAATTCTATTTCACAGGTTACATAGAATTTAGGGGGTTGGATGTAACTACCCTATACCTACCTATGTTCATGAAAAAGAACTGCTCTTGACTCTTGATACGTAAGAACAATACAAACATAGCTTGGCAAACTGTCTGAGTAACGAGGGTGATAACCCGAAGCAATACAAAGATAAATAATCATACTTAGACAAAGTCATAATTTGACTACTTGTTCGTGTATAGGAGCAGAGCGTGTTCGTGTATGGGAAAATTCTAATGACCTATGGAAATGGGCTTAATCGATAAGGTAAACGAAGTATTATCGCATGGCAATATTCATTCAATGATGTAGAGATACATGGTTTTCACCATATGCGTGCAGTCGATCAAGATCGCCTCGCGACATATATAAGGGGACGCGGGTCGCCGAGAGCGCCTGTGTCCGAGATGGTATTGGAGCGAAAGACATAAAGACTTCTGATGGCTAGTGCGTCATGTTGGTGGTCATGACGAATCTTATGAGTAATAAATATGAATATTAGCAGAGTCTAGTAAGACCCTTCTGAGATGGCTAACACAGCGAATGCCCGTACTATGGTACTATGGGAAGACGTCCTAAGTGGCGCATATTGTCTGTATGACGTTGAGAGTATTGATGTGTCGCAGCTGGCTGTTGCACTATAAGTTAATACGGTAGGCTGCGCCTTCAGGCCTCGATGTTTGCAGATTGTCTCTTGGTCTCTAGTATGCGTAACACCACGCTTAAGGTGCTGATCTCTTATCCTCACCGGGATAAGAATATAACACATATCTGGGGCGGTACAACCGTTAGGGGCGCTCTTGTAAGAGAGTGCCTCACCTTATCACATAGGTGTAACCTCCACCTTAATGAGGCTAGTTATCTCATATCCCTACGGGGATGTGAACATAGGTGAAAACCGCCACCTTAATGCGGCCGGACTTACATCTCTTATGAGAGATGTGGGGGAGAGCTCACCCTTCGGGGCGCCTTTGGGTTCGGGGCGGATGCGGGAGCTCACCATCCTGGGCGAGTGCGGGGCTCTGGATCATCTTTTTCATAAAGATGCCACTATCGAACGCTTACCGAACGCAGTGCTAGGTGTATGGAGGCATATAGTCGAAGTACGCCGGGCTGTTAGTAGGATCTTATCGAACGCTTACCGAACGCAGTGCTAGGTGTATGGAGGCATATAGTCGAAGTACGCCGGGCTGTTAGTAGGATCTTATCGAACGCTTACCGAACGCAGTTCTTGGAGTATGGAAGCTTATAATAGTTGAAGTACGCCGGGCTGTTAGTAGGATCTTATCGAACGCTTACCGAACGCAGTGCTTGGAGTATGGAAGCTTATAATAGTTGAAGTACGCCGGGCTGCTAGTAGGGCCATACATAGTAAACTACTATGAAGCAAGAACCTGTTATAAGGATCAGACATTGCGTCTGATCCTATTTTTATCACTTAATAAATTATGGTCTTGGGTTTGGCAGTAGCCGGGTCCAGGACCTATTTTTATCACTTAATAAATTATGATGGCTTTGGGACTAGTGGACTCATGACTTCTGACGCTCTAAAAGGATTTGGGATACTACTTAACACAATGTATAAAAGGGTCCTACCATTAGATAATCACGTGCCAACCTGAGAAAGATCAATATTTTGATGAATTAAGGAAGTATAGGGTAATTTATAAGTAGGACCTAGTCGAAACAGTCACAATACATTATTAGTTACTGGCTTTACTGCAATACCTTACTCTGTGTCCTATGAGTACTCTTTATACTTAGTCTATATACTTAGTTGGATGCTTAATTATCTAATAGTACCTGCTACCTATCCACTCGTACTAAACTTAATTGGTCCATTAAGGTTCTCCAGTATAATCCTTGTAAAAAAAAATCTTTAAGTTTCAGCTCTAAGTATGGGGAACCCTACAATTGATTGTTTTTCTTGTATTTTTGGGTTAAAATCTACTTACCAAGTTTCAACAGTATAGTACTTATAGTTTCGGAAAAAAGTGGCTGTGACATTCGGACAGGCAGACAGACATGACAAATCTATAAGGGTTCCGTTTTTTTGCCATTTGGCTACGGAACCCTAAAAAGGACGAAAAGCAAAGTGAGAAAAAATATTTTTCTTCTTAAATTTTTTTGAAGAACTGCAAGTTTTTCATCCATTTCCAGTGCTGAAAATGGAATCATAGAAATTTTCATCAACGACCAAATTTAGATTTGCCATCAAATTGTAAGATATAAAATTTTCATCTACATAGTAATAAAGTAGCTCGCATATAAAATTGCAGCGAATACCTTTTATACTTGGCCCGGAAATACGTCATAACTCACAGTTCTATGGCACATGGTGTCCTGAAATCGATGGTAGCCATTGGTTATACGTATATCAAGCCATGATAAATGGTTAGTGTGGCTTTTAGCAATAGGGGCATCGGTGCGGCCAACGATACCTAATTTAACTCTATCCATAAAACATGAATAACAAATAAAATTAATTGTTTTATTTGGTGTCCTATGTCATAAAGATGAAGGTTTTCTTTATTAAAAAAAACTATATTACGTGTGGTTGCATTGCGTGATATACTAAAAACATTGACTTATTATCTAATCAATGAATAAAAACAGCTAAAAAGGGTAAATCAAAATACCATAGGTATATCACACTTTACACTAATATTATAAAGGCGAAAGTTTGTGTGTAAGTGTGTATGTTTGTTACTCCTTCACGTCGCAACTACAGAACCGATTTGGCTGAAATTTGGAACATAGATAGCTTATAACCCGGATTAAAACATAGGCTACTTTTTATCCCGGGAAGATCCATAGTTCCCATGGGATATTTAAAAACCCCTAATTTTCAACAGTAATCTATAGCTACAGCTATAGGTAGATTAATTTGACAATCTTTGCTGAAAGTAGGTGTAAAGGTCATTGAAAAGGAAATTCAATTTTTTCTGGGGATTAGTATAAAATCGAATTTAACGCGGGCGGAGCCGCGGGCAAAAGCTAGTTTAAATCTAAAGTGTTTTGATCTCATGATCGACATGTAAAATTCCGACATAATATAATGTATTCACAATAGATTTAATATTGCTATCTAAAAAACCCTAAAATACTCGTATATATTTTTGTTACATAATATCGTTCGACCAAAATAATGTTCAGTGAAATGAAGTTAATGCAATGATTGACGAACTGACTTGGTCGGCTTATGATTGAGTCTCTGAAAATAACCAGATAATGTTAGTGGTATACTTTTACAAATACAAAATCGTTCGTGCATACGTGAAACTTACGCGTTCGAGAAAGATATCGTTTTTGATTTCGTACCCGCCTCATATTCGTGTTTTCCCTGTTTAGGATATTTTCTAAGCTATTTTTAATGATGAATCGTTTTTGTTTGTACCAAAAATATATACCTACTGTATAGTGTACATTTCTCGTCTAATGCTTATAAATGACAGAAACACTAAAAGGCTCAATATCGCTTTATATATATGGAATTAATTATGTGATTCTAATAAACACATTTTTAAATTATTTTGATTAATTTCGGTTTAAAACGGAGAAACGTTGTTTTTGTGAAATTGGCATGCTACGTGTCTCCGTCGCACATACACAACGTTTTCGTAAGAGTGAGGAATGCAATTGTTTAGGGAAAACGTTTTAAAAGTTGGGTTTGTTAAAATTCACGGGTAAACTTGCTTTTAAGGCGTTTTTCGGCTTTGTGGCCGGAATTCCAGCTGAAATTTCGGGCCGAAACGTTATCGTAGTTGAAAACAAAGACTTTACGTTACTAACAAACCTCTACAAACTTTGTAGAGCCATGTAGCCACTTCGTAGAACACTATTAGCTTGGATTTAATAGCCAACGTGTGCGTACAATATCGAATAAAAAAAATTTTACTTATAAAATATTTATACTTAAATAAACTTGAAGATATCGTGTAGTCTAAAGAGGATGCATAATATAATCACGGCAGTGTATTGCAATTGATTTTGCGTGAAAAGCAACTTCGACCTATTTCTGTTACTGAACTGTATATGACTGCAGACGCCATTGTTTTATAATTAAAGTAATTTAAAGTACCCAAAGTACCCAAAGTAGTGGGGGTAATGGGGGCGCAAATCCATCTTAGCGCCCCAACTGACAACCTCACCTGCACGCGGTCCCTCCTGCCAATCAGCAAACGAGGCAATGTCGACCGATGAACGGCGGTATAACCGTTCCTAAACTCGCTAGACTTGAATAAATAGGCCGGGGTCGGGCAGCAGCGACACCGTGCGACCAAGTCTAGCACTGCGATGACCAACCCGCCTACCCAGCGTGGTCATTACAGGCAAACCCTCTCAATGAATAGCGCCACAACACAATGGCCCCCAGTTCCCGGCAGCCCTACTATTCTCGTCCACGGTAGCGGACGCGGTCACGGTAGAGCGGGGGGTGCAAAAAATCACCGGGCTACGGACAGCTACCATAGAAAGCGACTATACCTGGCGACATACAATACCCGGACTTTGAGAGCGGACGAACATCTCGCCGAAATTGAAGCAGAGCTGAGCAACATTAACTGGCATATTCTAGGTTTGTCAGAGGTCCGAAGAGAGGGGGAGGACACGATAACTCTGGAGTCAGGCAACATGCTTTACTATAGACAAGGCGAGCAGGCATCCCAAGGCGGTGTAGGATTTCTGGTCAATAAAGTCCTTACCAATAACATCGTCGAGGTCAGTAGTGTGTCGGCGAGGGTGGCATATATTATACTCAAACTGAACCAGAGATACTCTCTGAAGGTAGTACAGGTCTATGCGCCCACGTCGACACACTCTGACGAAGAGGTTGAGGCCTTATACGAAGATATTGCGAAGGCTATGGAGATGACCACCAAAACCCATTTCGTCGTTGTAATGGGGGACTTCAACGCCAAGGTGGGAGTGCAAGAATATGGGGAGTCGAAAGTGGGACCTCACGGTTTTGGGACCAGGAATCACAGGGGCCAAATCCCAGGGGCGGGAAGCGGCTGGATGAGGAAGGCTGAGGACAGGGTGTGGTGGCGCGCGCTTGGGAAGGCCTATGTCCAACAGTGGACGTCCGCAGGCTGAGATGATGATGATGATGAAAGTACCCATCACAATTGTTTTTTTTTTCATTACACGCATCCCCAATCTAGCCCCAAAGTAAGCGATAGCTTGTGCTATGGGTACTAGATAACTGATAAATATACATAAATAAAATATATCGTAACACACCCAGACACTAGAAAACATTCATGCTCATCACACAAACATTTTCCAGTTGTGGGAATCGAACCCACGACCTCCGGACGCAGACGGCAGAATCACTACCGCTACGCCAATCGGTCGTCATATATTTGACAACATTGCCATAACTTTCGAGCAAAAACAAAACATTGAAACTTTTTCTGTTCAAATATTTTCAGACAAGAATGACAACATTTGGTAACTTTTCGAAAGCCCCGATATAAAAAATGCACGCGGATAGATGACTTGCTATAAAATAATGTAGTTAGTATACGCTACAGGCAATCACACAGAGTTAGAGGTCTATATAGACATATCTACATGTTAGCAACATGATACATTTTATGACGTCCGTAAAAAATACAACGCGAAAGTCCAAACAAAGCGAACAGAGCTATTTAATTAGGCCGCTCGCTGATTACCACGTCCATCGGGGGCCAATCAATGATGACGTCATATTTTAATTTATTACCTACCCTCTATTTGCATTCCGTGTTTGCGTTCCACATAGTAGGTACCAACATGAGTGATTGCTAATACCATTTAGGTGTTCCGATGATTGTTTTATTATGGTTATTTGATTTGGGATATACAATTATCGTATTGTTGGTTTTTAATTTATTGAGCAATTTGTTTTCTTAAGTAAAGTATCGAATAGCTATATTGTTGATTTTTTTTTTGTTAGGATGCGATGCTGTTGGATGATCGATTTTTCAGTGAATTTTTATGATGAGAATGTTATTTTTACACGACTGCCCAAAACTGTACGTGTAATATTCTTAGGTATGTATATGTATATGTATATGTGAGTTTCTTTATTCCACCATAACTTTGAACGACTGAAAAGATTTGGATGTATGGGGTATCGTTACATACTTACCTTACATCATTCCGAGCAACTTAGGTTATATTTTTTGGAAAATAATTAACTTAACACATGGCAGTAGAGTTTCTTATTTATTTACTTGTTCAAGTCAGTATAATATTTTAATCACAATACCACTTTTATTATTATTGTTTAAACAAGTAAAATTTTATATAAAATTATCTGAAGCTGTGCTAAAGTAAGTGCATTTGCTACTTTTAAAATAAAGTACGACGATGGTTTAAAATAAAGCTCAAAGTATCCCGACGTCCATAATATCATAATAGCAGTTATAAAGTATGCACAAAGCATAAATTTGCGCTCCCACAATCTTGTGAGTGCATTTCCAACGTAGATAATTTACTCTTTACTGAATATATTTATCACAGTTACGCTGACAGCACTTATGTTTATCATGCTATGATTCTGCCTTTTTTAAAGGTAGTGTTGAAAATATTGGTCTAATGGCATGGTTTTAAATTTGATTTCTATTAATTGATTAATATAAGCCAATGCTGGATATGACTTCGGCCTTCTATGCCTATAGGTCCAAGGTTCAAGCCCCAAACATGAACCTCTAGTGTTCTGTGACTTGACTAAATCCCTCGCTGTTACCCTGAAGAAAACTATCGCAAGGAAACCTACATATTGTAGAGTACGCCATCATGTTTTATAAGGTCTATCTGGACCGTCATTTAAATAAGCATGCATAATTTGCTTATTTTATGCCACTTAAATCGCTGGCACAAATAAAAGCAAAAAAAAGAACAACTTTAATAGCTGATAATAAAATATAAGATAGCTTAGGTTGTTCTAAGGTGTAAGGCATAGCTTATATAAGGCGTACTATACCTACTATTAATAGGTATAGTACGCGACAGTTAAGTTGACCCAAAATGGCATCCGTTGCACAGGAACCTCGCGGCTCATTTACGCGCTTCAACTCGCAGCGTCCTCAGCCGACACCCGAAATTAAGTTTCGTGCAGGTTCAACTTATACGCCGCCTACAAAACACTTATGTCTATAGAAAACGAATAAGTACACCTAAAGTAGTGGCTCAGTCATAACAACATGAACACCAAGAATTTATTTAAATTGCACGCCCTTTACGCCTGACGTGGTCTGCTAAGCTTCGTTACGTTCGTTAGTTCGTTAACGTCAGATGAAAATCGTTTAAGCGGTTTATATGCAGCTTTTCGCTGAATGCAGATTCTAGGGAGGCGTGCAATCTCTAATTATTTATGCTAGCTCTTGTCTATAGCTACGCACTACGCCCTTTTTTATAGACAGAAAATGCCTAACGGATATCCCTCCGTTAGGGGAAACGGAAGGGTTATGTGGGGCTTGCACCAACTGAAAACTCTCTGTTTCAATGGCGGACCTGCTGGCGTGAGTACGGGATTCACCGTCGTATTTACCGCGCTCTCGCCAGGTGTTGACGAGCCACGTCAGCAGCATCGTCGGCAGCCTAGCCATTGCGGAAACGCGTGCTAGTATGCGTACGCGCCACCTCCTGGCCTGTCTAAGTTGAGCGACAGACGGCTCCTAATGTCCTTCAACACTTAGGCCACTAAGTCATGGAGGCCGCTGGTCAATGACCCTGCGGCGCCCGGTGCGTCTCCTGCGAGAGGAATGCGCCGCCTGAGTTTCCCTCTCGCCCTCACGCGCTACGCCCTGCCGTTTAACGATTAGTCAACAAGGAACTTTTTTTATGGACAGGCAATGTGTAAAGCATACCCCTCCGTCAGGGAAAACTCAGGGGTTAAGTGGGGCTTGGATCCACTAAAACTTTTCTTTTGACGGACCACATTTTATTATGAACGTATTTTACGTAGGTTCAGTGTTACCAATTTTCTATGTTAAAGAGGTCGTCAGTTTGATGAAGACTAATGAGAAACTTGTTCTCTAATTATATATTTATACTCATATATTACTTATACAGGGTGTCCCTCGGTGATAGTTCATGAAGGGAAAGGACCTTAAAAATGGTAGATAGAGCATTTCACTGAATAAAAACTTTTTTCAAATAACCGGGACCGGGACTCAAACTCGCCATATTTTTTTATTTATATTCCAATGTAAAACCCTGTAAATGATGGCTATGCTACTAAAAACGTCCTGCACGGTTAGTAAATACCTGTACAAATGAGTCTTACCAGGAACGCTTTTTGTCCTAATGCCTCAGGCCAAGAAGCCAATAAAAAGCATTAATTATTTGCCTAAAGAAAAAGCCCTGGATACTTTCAGAAAATTCTAGATAATTTTTCTCGAAACTTTAATTTCGCGTGAGACTTGAGAGCTTCCCCTCATAAATACTCTTTAACATAAATAATATCTACTTTAAAAAATTAATATCTCAGGTATTTCAGCGCCTTTGTTGCGTGAACTTTGTGGGGGAGATAAGAGGAGCATTATAAAAGGTCTAAGGACTCTTTGTACACGAACTCACGGGCGGCGATTTTAAATTTTATTATGTACATATTTTATGGGAAAAATGAAACAGTGACCTATTTATGGTTACTTTAGGTAATGATTTTTGATGTGTAGAGTCTTTAAATCATAATCCCTGCTTGCCTGGTTCATCTTAGTGATCTGAATTGTGGTTTTTCACTTGTAAAAAATAAAAATAAAAAAAGATTCCGACGAATTGAGAACCTCCTCCTTTTTTTGAAGTCGGTTAAAAAGAAAGATTGCAAAAGTAATTCATATTAAGTATATCGGGTACGTAAAATATACATACAATACACGACCGCTAGTTTCTTACCGTCGTTTAGACTGATTAATTTTAGACATACCTACTTAACAATATGTATAAGTAGAAAACAGTTAAGTAAATGTCAATCTTCGAAACAATTAAGTAAATCTTTCTTCCTTGCCTTTTCCCACTTTATGTGGGGTCAACAATTAAGTAAATATGATATGAAATTCCCATTTCATTATGGAAAGTGAAGTCACTTTTCCGTAATACAAATAGTCTCCTGTAAACCTATAAACGAAGTAATCATCATCATCACCCTAGTTTTCATGGCTGGCTATAGCATACCTATATACCTCCTTTGACGTAGGAGAGAGAAATATAGAGTTCAGGCCCACCGAACCATTCCAACGGGCAACGTGTTTTTCTACTAAATATGAAAATAAAATCTTGATATAATGTGCATGAGACCTAAGACTTAGATAAGGGTGCTCTGAACCTTTTTTGACAGCTTAATAACTTTACTGACTATCCGAAAAAATAAGAACTTTCCCCTTAGATTTTTCTTGCGATAAAAAAGGGTCTCAGATAGGGGTGTACCAACCCGATTAGAGCTATAAAACCATGATATAAACCAGTTTATTGAAAGGTACATAATTATATCCTTTCAATATGGCGTTTCTACGACAAACATTATAAAATGCACTTTTTGAGTTTGGAGTCGAGTGAGCCAATTTTATTCTTTGAAAGCTATCAAGCTACGGCGTTTTCTGCGGGGTTAAAATAGTGGATGTTTTAATATTTAGCAAACGGCAAAAGATGTGTGTGAAATAGCGTGTAGATATGTATAGAAAAATGATGTTTTAGATTAATATACGTTGTAAATGGGCGATAAATTTGAATCCATTGATGGTACACAATTAAGAATAAGTCTAATTTCTAAATTAGAAGAGCTTAGCAGGCTATGACTTTTCCTGGACGAGTGAAGATTACCAGGCTTGAGATACTTTAAAAAGAGCAATGAGAAAATGTTTGTGTATGCAGCTTTTACAAAATACACCTTTTACAATACCACATATACGCGTCCCAACAACAACGTCCCGTTGCAGCGTCCATTTAAACCAAATATCCTGAAGATCCCGAGCAGCAAAAGAAATGGTAAGCAAATTCACCACAACCGTTCGAGTGGACAGCACGTACGTCGTACAGTTCGGGTTGAATGCACTGCGATTATCTATTAGCGAATCTCAGATACGGAACCCTGGCGCACGGCCAGGAAACTTTTACCGTACACGACAGTTTTAGGAGAATAGCCAATTTGAATGTGTTGAAAGAAATCTAATGTCTAGACGATATTTATTACCCTACTGTATAAAAAGGAGGGTCTTTTAGACTCTAAATTTTAGAGTACAGAAACCTCTACGGTTTTTTTATTGAATAAATTATACGAACTGACTGATATGGTACCTGTAGACAAAAAAATAATGTGTTTGTCGTGAAACACTCGGTTGGAACGCGATAAGAGTGATATGCGATTCGAAAAGTCGTTCATTAGATACAGATTACAAAATTCGTAGTTTTCAGTGAAACACGTTTTGAGTGTATGCGGTTCGCGTGCCAGGTACAAATCTTTAAAGCCTAACAAAATGTCTTTCTTCGTAATTTTAAATAATTAATGTAATATTTGTAAATTAGATGTGTTGGTTACACAGAAAATAATAAAATGCATAACTTATGGGATTTTCGTGGAATTCCTTCGTGTCGGGATTTTTGTGACGGAAAAAATCAATTTTCTTTTGCCTAGACCTCCGCTGTACTTGCGGCCGTACCTTCTGAAAAGGAACTTCGTTCCAAAAATATGTGGTCCTATAGTTTCCTTGATTTTCCGCAAAATTAACACCGGCCATGCTTTATTATCCATTAAAACAAAGTAAGATCTTTCTACTAACAGTTAATATGATTATTTTGATGATAATATTCCTTCAAAAATTTTTAAGGGATGAGGTAAGTAGGGACGTATACGCCCGCTACGCCGTCGGGGATGATTCATTTTTAATATTATGTGTTTATTTCTCCCTCATATATTTGCTTTATGTGGAAGGGCACTTATACAGGTAACGTTGTCGACGTAAATCGTGTCGGTTCCGTGTCGCCGCTAACGAGTCTGGAATGGTTCATTGCATTCATGGGGTGACTTGCCGCGTACGGTCGGCAGGGCAGTTTGCATTTTTCATGATTAATCATCATTTTTGGTTGTTAGCTGCAGACCATTTTGAACTTCCGGAATTTGAACGTTGTACGGACGTTTTAATATTTAATGCATTAAAGCCTGTCATAAGTCATGCTCGCGTAAAATGATGCCATGGATACTGGCTAGATTTCTGTGTTAGTTAAACTTGATTAATAATTTTGGATACTAATAAAATTATAGGTACTTTAATGCCGGGACTCAAAATAAATCTTAACTTAACATACATGATTAAAAAAATAATAAATTATAATATTTACAAAATATATGTTATATGGAATATATATATGGAAGTTTGTATTTTTGGCTGTGGAATATAGATTACACCCTGGATTAACATTTCGGCTATGATATTTACTAGTTTATGATGACATTTTATTAGTTTATGATGACAATCATTCTTTTGTACAAAAAAGGGAATCCGCATAACATTGGGAATTACCGCCCAATTAGTTTATTACCATGCCTTTACAAGCTTTTCGCCTCAATCCTTGAAAAAAGGATAAAAGAAATCATAGAGTCTACGCAGCCAATCGAACAAGCGGGCTTTAGGTCTGGTTACTCTACAATTGACAATATTCAAGCTGTCGAATTATTGATTGAAAAATTCCAAGAGTTCCGAAAACCTCTTAACATAGCTTTTATTGATTACCAAAAAGCCTTTGACAGCTTAAGATACGAAGCGATATGGAAGGCTCTACGAGATCTTAATATAGACCAAGATTATATTAGAATCCTGAAATATATCTACATGAACAGTACTAGCAGGATCCGGCTAGAAACTTTAGGTTCACCATTCCCCATAAAACGGGGAGTAAAACAGGGAGATCCTTTGTCCCCGAAAATTTTCATAGCGGTTCTAGAGTCAATTCTAAAAACGTTACAATGGGAAAGACAAGGCATTTATGTCCAAGGTAAATATTTAAACCCTCTTAGATTCGCTGACGACATAGCCGTATTTGCCGAAAACAGCATTCAAATGCAGAATATGATGGACTCACTGTGTAAAGCAAGCAGAAAAGTAGGCCTTGAAATAAATTTTAACAAAACCAAAATAATAACTAACCATTCAGAAACTCCAATCATAATAGAAAACACACAGATAGAGTATGTTAAGCATTACATATATCTAGGAAAACAAATATCATTCCAAAAAAATAATAACGAAGAAGAAATAGCAAGAAGAATAAAAATTTCATGGAACAAGTTCTGGAGTATGAAGGAGGTTTTAAAGAGCAAAATGTCTATGAAACTTAAAAGTAAAATACTGAACTCTTGCATACTTCCTACTTTGACATATGGTTGCCAAACCTAGAAGTTCACTAACAAAGCGAAAGGTTTGATAAGGAGTTGCCAGAGAGCGATGGAACGTAGTATCACAAATGTAAGAAAAATCCACAAAATAAGACACTCTCACATAAGACAGCAGACAAAAGTAACCGACGCCCTATCTTATGCTTTCAATTCCAAATGGAAGTGGGCCGGCCATGTCGCTAGACTCAATGACGAACGCTGGACATTAAGACTGATGAAATGGCCAGGCCCAAAAGGCACACGGGCAAAAGGAAGACCTTACAGTCGGTGGGAGGACGACATCAAAAAAGGTGTAGGAATTAACTGGATTACGACAGCCAAGGACAGACAGCGCTGGAAGTCTCTGGGGGAGGCCTTAACCCGCGAGGGGTTTTCCGACGATTAGTGTTTAAATTTTATTTTTAAATTTTATTTTTAACTTTTTAACTTTTTGATTTAAATTCTACTTTAATTTAACACTAGATTGTAAGATGTAGAAGTATGAATTATTGTAACCTTATTTTCGGAAAAATAAAAGGCTTTTTTATTTATTTATTTTTATTTTATTTTATTTATTATTGTGCAATCTATAGCTACAGCTATGTTTTGATTGTTATAGGCATTCCCTCGTAATTTGTGAAAAACCTAGTTTTGTGTAAATCTAAAAAAAATATAAATAATGAAATATTATGAAATCTAATTTATTTTGCAATTATATATATTTAGTATTTCCTATACTACGTGACCGTAAGATGTCTTTTCACTAAGCGAGGCTGTTGATGATTTTCTGTTCCGTTTTCAAAATTATTTCAAAATTGGAGCATTAAAAAGCCACGAAGCCGACTTTATGAACCAGCATAGTAAAGTAAACTCTATGATTTACTTTTTTTTCTTTTTTTTTTTTTTTTGATTTACTTTACTTTATATCTTGCTTCTTTATTTTTTTTGGGTCTTCGAACAGTGCGTGTTGCCAGTGATGACATATGAATCCGAGTCTTGGTTTTTTACTATGGGCCTGATAAGAATGCTCAGAGTCACTCAGTGAGCGATGGAGAGCGCTATGCTCGGAGTTTCTCTACGTGATCAAATCAGAAATGAGGAGATCCGTAGACAAACCAGAGTCACCAACATAGCTCAACGCATCGCGAAGCTGAAGTGGCAATGGGCAAAGCATACTCGTTAGCGGGCTCGTAGAACGGACGGACGTTGGGGACCCAAAATGCTGGAATGGCGACCCCGCACGGGAAAGCGTAGTGTTGGCAGATGACACTAAAAGAGTCGCGGGAAGACGCTGGATACAAGTGGGGCAGGACCGTGTGGGCTGGAAAGCATCGCAGGAGGCCTTTGTCCAGCAGTGGACGTCCGTCGGCTGAAACGAACGAACGATATCTTGCGTATCAAAAATGTTACTCTACGTGCATGAGAACTGAAAAATGGTTGCAAACAAATAAAACGCATGAATATGTTAACGCTACTGGTGCTTCGTCACGTGTGTGTTAACTGGTATGTGTGTTAACACGTACGTGCACTTGCGCATGTGTGCGAGTCTCAAGCGGTTAGACATGGGCGGATTGCGATCTGCCATTTTGAAATTCATTGCTCATATTTCTCGCTCGGTTATCCCAGTGTATTTTTTTCTGCTTCCGTATAGCTATAACGTTTTGTTATTGCTATTTGTAGCAATACTGGGATCGATGTACTTAATTAAATTTTATCGCAGAACTGTATTTTTGAGCCTTAACTTAGCTCTTTTGAATCTACCAAAAGACATTTTTTTTAATTTTTGTAGTTTTGAGGACGAATAAAATATATGTGTTGATTGTTTTGGGATGAAAATTTATGGGTTATTAGCACAGATATGTTAAATGATCTAGGTTAAAAGATCATATGATATGACAACTTGTACCAACAAGGTTTTATACCTAGGTACAACATTTTATGACTTGTACACGCAATGTGTGGTGCCAGTTATTCCTACCTATGCAAATGTAAATTATTCGCAAGTTTTTATGTTTAAAATTTTTTTTTAAATCCTAGCACCTAACATTTACTATGTGTTATGTGTATGTATTTGGATTGTACTGAGGTGGTGTTAACTGTTAAGGAAAACGGGTCATGACACCGGAAAGAGGTCAATATATACAATAGGGTGAAAAACACTTACCTCTACAGCTTTTACAACCATAGTCATAAAGGTTAAAATCCAGTAGCATCCGAACAGAAACTGGAAGTTCATACAATAAGATTATGCAAACGATTATAGTCTCTCACTCTGAAGAATTAAAGATACTAATTATTGTTTTGGTTATTAAATGTTATGATATAGCCAAACTGTTGTTAGTGTAATCACAAGCTTTGTAGAGTATTCTAAATCATGCAAATGCACGCGAAAATGATTTGTATTAATAAATACGTAAAGGTGAAAGATGCATGAGCTTTGTTTGCGCTGATGTAAAACTGGCATCTTACACGTATAGCTGGAAGCAATATCCGCTTTCCTTTGAGACGGCTTTACGTCTGTTTGTAGTTGTATCTCAGATTCTGTTCCGACGTTGATGTCAGCTAACACAGTTACCAATTTAGAAATGGTTGGTTAAATAGTTGGGCCAACTTAGGAAATCTTGTTTCAGCAAACATTCTAGGACTTCTAACACTTTCGGTTCAATCTTTTTAAGATAACTAGCAAACTGTAGGTAAATGTTCCTTTTGAGCCATAGTTTGCTAGATATTCTAATAAGATTTAATATCTGGAAACGATAAATGAACAATTTTCTTTCTAAAAACCTTAATTCAGTTTGACATTCTGCACATTCTTGAGAATAAGTAATAATAATAAGTCAATATATAAAAAAAAAACTTGTATGAGGTATTTGGTGACAAATAGAATATTTTGTCGCTATTACCTCATATCAAAGAAGATGAGAAAGATCCCATATCAAACTCAACCGACTCAGATTTTGTCTGTTTAGAAGTTTAAAGTTTTTTGTCTTCTGAAGTAGGGTTAAACACAAGGGCCAAAGAAAAGAAAGAAAAAGGGGTAACATACAAAACATGCAAAATAAAAACAACAACAAAAGTAGTTCAAAGAAAAAAAACCTAAATAATGGATGTGGCCCCAAAATGGCTCGTTTACTAAGCATGTGGCCTGTTGGAGGGCCAACATGTAAAGTGCTGGTCTTCCATGGAACCATAGCCTATATTATTATAATATATAGGCTAAAGATAAAGAAATAGATAGATAAATCGCATTCTGAAAATGGATGAAATGCTAAGTGTTAATGGCCAGTTGTCATAATGCCCTCGGACTGTCGTCTAAGCTGAGCGCAATTTTCGGTACTCGCGCTTCTTAGATCACATTTGCATCTTATTAAGATTCACAGACGTGAGTATTGCTGCCATCTGTCTGTCTCATTTACGTTATTTGCAGTTTAAGAAATAAGAATTATCTAGTATCTACATCATACTTATGACTAAGCTATGATTTTAAGAGATAACTTATCCGAGAGCCTGAGAGACTGTGAACTTTTTTTTATATCGGCAGAAAATGCCTAACGCTTCTACTGTGGGAACGAAATGGTTTTATGAGAATTGTACCCCCTAAAAATTATCTGTTGCTTGGATGGACTCACTGGCGGGAGTACGGGATTCACTTTCGTATTCACCTTGCTCATCTGCTTTTGACTAGCGTCTTTCTATGTTGGGTCGTAAAAAGGGATTTGTGTTTGACATCATACAAATAATTACAAATGTAAAAGCGTGTTATAGTTGGTTTTTCAAATCACACAACAACTGAATCACGAAGACAAATGTTTTCTGAAATCCACACAGAGATAACAAAACTATGGAGATGTCATCCCATTCATACTACTTTATAATTTTGTAGACGGGGCCTGTCCATAATGTTTCCTAGATTTGTAGAAATCCACGCTTATAAACCTGCGGGTAGCAGCTACACAAATTAAAACCGCAGTAGATACAAACAAATTAAAAAGTATGTACACAGAATTAAATTGTGACTCAGCTTTCTCGATCAGACAAACAGATTCCGTAAGTTGAATTGAGTTGTAAGAATAAAGAACTATGCTCCGAGCCTGAAGCGGTCTGGGGATTAAAATCTCATTTCGTTGAATAATGACTCCAGTATTAAATGTATTGTGTGTACTCCATAAGTTCGCGATTTAAAGGCTTACGTCTACTGGGGATTTTATTTTGACACCAGTTTTAGACTCGTTATCGCTAAGAATCTCAGTGATGTACATACGTAGGTGTTAGAACACCTACGTGTTTTTTTTTACTTTTAACTGTTTTTAAACTGCTTTCCGAACGTGGTAGTAGAGTCTGGCATATCACAAGTTACTGTATGTTTAGCCAATGTGGAATAATAAACGTTTTATGCTATCTTTATCATGTCATAGACATCATATTATTAGTACAAATTGTTAGTCGAAATTCGTTGGATTTAGCCTTTTTAAAGAAAGTATTACATAATAGTATGTGAACTACCTACCATAAAAACTACACACTACTCTGTGCACACATAAAATGAAACAAAGTAGGGATGGTTATTGTCTAGATAGTTCTCTTTTCGAATACTATAAAAAAAGCTAGCTGACAGAAGTTGTCCGGCCCTTCTAAAACATCACTGAACAAATTCGAACGATTCGAAGTTGACCGATTTTCAAACAATCTTGAAAATCGGTCAACCCGTTTTCGAATTAAAGCAAGGCGATTGATTTTTAGATATGAATAAACACGAATAACACTGACATTATAAAGTTGAAATTTCGTATGTACCTATTTTATGTATGTGCAGTTGAAAGAAATGGGCATAGATCAATTATATCCTAGATAAAAACAATGGCTACTTTTTATCTCAGAAAGTTCCCCATGAAAACCGAAATTCACACGGGTGGAGCCGCGGGCAACGGATAGCATACTAATTACAGTTCTATATAACAGTACTAAACGCAAGTAAAACGACAAAACTGAGTCAGTATGAGCCCTTAGATGCTAAATAAGTCCACAAATCTGCCAAAATTTTAAACACGAAGTATTTTAACTCCAGGTATTTCTGAAACTCCACAACGTCCAGCTGCCTCTAAATTATTAAAATTGAAACGCTCTCACCGTAGTTTACATTTATAAATTAATAGTGGCCCCGCTTTGAGGATCCACAAGGATCTGTATTAATATTTCATGACGAATATTTCTTAAATACGAAACGTAATTAAAATTTTCTACACTTAACTCGTTCTGTGGATTAAGAATTCAAAAGATTCATTATTCTTCTTCCTTTTATTAGAACCGTAATCTTTTATACTAAAATAAAAATATCTTTAAAACTCGTAGAGGATGCTACGATATGACGTAGGAAGCTTCAATTTGTAGCAACTCTACACAAGTCCGAAAACACGCTCTACGGTATTAGTAAGTATTGACTTTTATCATACTGGACTTTAAGCAAGTACGTGTTATGTTTACTTTAAGTTTTATTCGTTTACACCACAGACTTTGTTTAGACCAGCAAAGACGCACCGCTAAGCGATTTAGCGTTCCGGTGCGATGCTTGTTGAAACCGTTGGGGTAAATTTACTTATCCTTCCAAGTTAGTACGATAACATCTTAAGCTGCATCATCACTTACCATCAGGTGAGATTGGAGTGAAGTACTAACTTGTAAAGGGTTAAAAAACTTAGGAAAAAATATCGACAGGCCCCGTCTACAAAATTAGCATGACTATTTTTAAGAAGTAAAGTAGCAAATAAGATGGCGTCACCTAGGGTAGGATAACTCGGGGGGCTGGCCAAGAGACCTCCACGAGTGCCCGAGTGCTACGGTGCCTCTCTGTAGCGCACGGGCCGGTGCTCCCTGGTAACGTCGGTTAATAACCGACGGCTAATAGCTTGGCCCGGCGGATAGGTGACGTTTCTTCGCGTGCCCCTTTGGGCCCCAGCAGAGGGCACAGTGTCGAAACGTCTACACCTACCCCGGAGGAGGAAGAAAACCTCATTAAAAAATTACAGGCGGGGGCAGAAACGCCAACAAGTCCCTTCGGGGCACTACGAGGAAGACCACCTCGTAAAAAAATCACCGAAGTGGGCGGGAACGCTCGTCGAGAGGGATAATTACTGTGGCACATCCCTCTCGCAGAAGACGCACCGGTTGCTGGACGACGAACATCTTTCTTCGGCTTCCGGGTGCGCCGGCCTGCGGGTGACGGACGTAAGGGGCTATGGCGTCCGTTGCCCGAACTCCATCAACAGGCCGAGGAGGTGGCGCGCCCAGTGGCGTATTTACCCTAGGGACAAGTGGGCCATGGCCTTGGGCGGCAGCCTAGCAGGGGGCGGCGCAAGCCGCACCTCGCTCAGGTTTTTTTTACTATATTTTTATTGAGATTGCTTTATTCATTGGCCTGAACAAATTAGAAAAAAAAACCCACATTAGATCATTAGAAAGGCGTTTTTTTAATAATTTCTTCAATTTTTTTCGATTAAGGACATCAAAAACTTAACTACATCATAAGTAGTTGTAAGTTTGATAGACGTAACAACGCGAGGCATCGTTTAGACTTGAAGTTATTACTGACAGGCGCGCCGATGGTAAAGGGCGGGAGCTGACCTCTATAGTACAAGTACTCTGGACTTAATAGTCTATGCAATTGACGGTTTCTTTTTTGTGCCGATTTGAAGCGCCCACCTCAAATTCCTCGGAACTAAATTTATTTATTTATTTAAATTAAGGGACAAACAAACAATCATGCACTACAAAATTGACTTAAAAGAGATTGTAATTTATGTCTACAAATAAATTAAGACTAAAAATATTAACAAAATGTACACACCGTCCAAATGCTATAACTTAATTGACTTAAATATATATCTAACTCCAATTACAAACTAATCAGTGCATGACCCACACCGTCGTCCTCAGGTTATCTGTATAACGTAATGCACATGGTGAGGGCAATGCAAATTAATTAATATAGAGAAGTATCTATTTTTAATTTGAGGTTGCGTATGACCGACCTCTTGAAACCACCCACTCGAGTTACAAAGATGTCTATATTGCTAAAGTGTTCATTGTACGTCTGCGTCATCCCAAGCAGAGGCCTCCTTTCAGCAATCAGCGCCTTCCTTTGTTGACAATCTGAAGTCCAGCGTACTTTTATTAAAGTTAAAAATGCCACACACATGTTAATGTTAAAATACTGTAACATGTAAGCTTATAACTACAAATAAACAAATAAACAAATAAAATTATAATGGCGATAGTTTGTAGGCAAATGTGTAAATCAATCAGTGTTTATGTACGTATGTTACTATCTCATTCACGCTGCAACAACTGAACCAGTTTCGCTGAAATTTTGCATAGAGATAAATTATGCCACTGCTTGAAATTGACCGAAATCGTTAAAAAAACATGAAATTTCGCGCTCGCTTCGCTCGCGTATCTACTTACCTGAATGTTGTATAAAGTTTGCAGCTATTTGTGATTTCAAGTTCACTCGCCACTTTAAGCACGCTTCGCTCGCGTTTGTTTCTTACAAGTCAAGTTCAATGATCCGCTCTTAACTAAATAACCCAAAGAATTTTGGGCGTTTTCTGCTTTATTTTAGTAATCGTCGCATCCTTTAACCTCACACACAATAGGATGATACTTAAAATTTCATTTGTTCTTATGATAACAACAATGAAAATAAAACTTTGTAAAAAAGATAATTAATAAAAAAATGCGTGATGTTTGGTACCTACAAGACCGTCTCGCACTTGCTTGTTTTAAAAATATCGAAAACTTTGAAGGAAAAAACGTTAAGGTTCTAAAATAAGTCCAATCTGCACTTCTATAGGGCGGCATGTCCTTAATGGCCCGGGGCGCTGAATCTTAAATACGCCACTGGGCGCGCCCTGTTCAGGACGCGCCTCCCAGGAGGAGTCGGCGGCGGTTAGGCTGCCGGCAGCAGCGACGGGACCTGCCGCTCAGGTGGCGGGTCGGGGCCTGGCGGGAGCGCGGTGAATACGCAAGTGAATCCCGTACTCCCGCCAACGAGGTCCGTCGTGGCAATGGACAGGTTTTAGTGGGTGCAAGCCCCACATAACCCCTCCGTTTCCCCTGACGGAGAGGTATGCGTTAGGCATTTCCTGTCGATAAAAAAAGGGTAGGATATATCAGTAAAAGGACATTTTTTGACACCAAATCTTGGCGCACATCATGGCGCCGCATGTCACGCAAGGCTAGGCTAAAATAAATGGGGCGCCTCCATAGTTCTGTTATTTCTATGGATTACACCTATTTCGGTTGTGCGATTGTTAAAAAGAAAATATATAACGGTAATTATTACTCAGGAAAGGAAGATAAATAATTAAGGAAACGAAGCACATGCTATCAGGGACTAAGGTCCCTAAATAAAGGTCGGACAATAGCGCACCCAATATTATCGGATTTTCTCCTTTTGATTATACTCCCCTAGGACCGGATCACTGCACGTCTATAAAGGACATATTAAGATAGTTATAATCGTTATAGAAATATGCATTGAAGTCCCTAATAGCCAATGACGACCTTTCCTGAGGGTAAAACCACTATGTGAAGCAAATGAACCATAAACATTATAGAAAACTGTATCTAAATCGATACAGCCATTTTTGGAATGAACGGGAACACAAACAAACTTACAAACGGCCTATCACCTTAAACACATAATTAATGGATAAAAATGTATATAAATTATACTGGTATATGAGTGGTGCGAATTATTGCAACTGTCTATATGTGCAATTGTGCATTACTCTATAAATATTAAATAAGAATTTAATACTGCTTTAACCCTAACCAAAGTTGGTTAGGTACAGCCTATACTGTATTTATGTATTAGGTATTTCATACTAGTAGACGTAGATTATAATGTAAGTTAATGATTAATTTTATTAACTGAATTTATAATTTTATTAACTGATTTTAAAATTTTTGAAATTTTATTGACTGAATATAAAGAATAAAATATCAATCATCGCATTAACACAATATGTATTAGGTATTTCATACTAGTAGACGTAGATTATAATGTAAGTTAATGATTAATTTTATTAACTGAATTTATAATTTTATTAACTGATTTTAAAATTTTTGAAATTTTATTGACTGAATATAAAGAATAAAATATCAATCATCGCATTAACACAATAAAATTATTGTGTTAATGCGATGATTGATATTTTATTCTTTATATTGAGCACTGTGTGACCCAGCGAAACGAATTGCATTTTTCTGTAATGTGGCCCTGGTTATGTAATTCAACAATAAATAAATAAATAAAATAAATAGATCGCATTCTTAGGGGGTGCAATTTTCTTTAACTAAGAAAACTCTATCAAATATTTAATTAGATTGTCTATCTCTGTAAAGGAAATTAAAGCTCAAATAAATTTTAAATTCCGTTTGCAAATTCAAAAACTGATCTCTTATAAGCTAGCTATGTTGCAAAGACTTTTTTAAAGTTTTAGGGTTCCGTACTTAAATGGTAAAATTGGTGGAACCCTTATGACGCAACTTCGTGCGTCTGCCTAACTGTCAAAGTCAATTATTATTGTATTTATGGACAGGAAATAGAATAAGTAAGGGAAAATTTCAGGGAGCTCCCACATTTGACGTGATTTTTTTGCCATTTTCATAATTATAAATGATGGCAAGGAACCCATCGTGTGCGAGTCCGACTCGCATTTGGCTTGTTTTTATTTTTTCTCCCTTACCTCCGAACTTTACCTATTGAAAAATCTGAAATAATTACGACGTTCATAAAGATGTTTATGAATATCTACCGGAAACGTAAAATCAAAGCTCTAACAAGCATTTTTTTATATTAACACAACTTACCAAAAGAAGTTAGTTTTGAGATTTAACAAAATTATTTGAAGGGAGAAGTACGGAACTTTCGGTGCTCGAATCTGACTCGCACTTGTCTGGTTCTTTTTCTTATATTAATGGAGTTAAGTAATATAAAAGTAAATTAAATAACAGTTATAATATATTGTAAGGGCACCTCGAAGAAACTTGAGAAAATGTTCCTCTTAACTGAAATAGCACAAGTTAAATTGAGTTGTCAGAATTAAATATTAGGTATGTTTTTCTTTCGGCTTAATACCTTCGCTTAGAATTTAATTTTAGCTACGAAGTCGTTTGTAAACAAGATTAATATTGCGTGTTCGCTTCTCTTAACAAACTTACGTCTAGAAAGTACTTACTTCTAGAGAGTTCTTCTTAGTACTTACTTCTAGAAAAATAGGACGAAAAGACCCAAAAAGACACCCAAACAGCACATTATTTCTTTTTTGAGATTCATTCAAATTTTGCAACTTCATTTTTTGAAGTTTCGACTTATAAATTCTCGGGATTATTGGTCTTTTAAAGAAATTCTCTTATCAGTATCTGAGTGTTAAACGAAAAGTAGTTAAATGAATAGGTCGTTAAAACTAAGTGACAAATTGTGCGGATAAGTAATTCAAACATCCTATGACATCATTATCTTGCTTCTGAGACTGGAGGGCATTTATCTCTGAGCTAGAAAAATATTACCTACATTTTACCTACTGGTCAAGGTTAAGGTTCCATTTTAAAACTTGTTTGACCTTTACACTATCTATACTCCGAGCTACTATTTTAAGAAGCCTATATTTGAGTTGTGGTCAGATCGAACGAAGCAACGGTAAAATTATTAGATTTAATAATAAATTATTACTATTTTACTTAGGTTTATTTATTAGGCTCACGCCACAGCCATAAACGCCACCACAGGTAAGGCTAGAAGCAGCCACAAAGATAGCTGCCAGCCGCTTGTGACCGGTGGTAGACTTGCGGTGGGTGGCTTCTACTTTTTTAACCCATACGCGTAGTATCATAATGGGCTCTAATGGAGCGGGTATAATTGCGCGAAGCACGAGTGGTGTTTTGGTCGGCGTATAGTGGCTGGTACGGACCATTACAAGTGAGCAGCGGCTATTTGAAGCGTGTGGCTGCCACCGTCGATATCTTGTGCAGCGATTCCATATAAAATGTATGAAAACTACCGACAGCCTTTTTTGGTTGTGGCCAATGGTTTGTGTGCGGGGACACTTATAAATTACATTCTTATGCTTTGGTATGCTTACGTTAGCTAAGTGTTTAGTAGCAGTTTAATCAAACCAACATAATCAACCTTAGCATGGCATTACGTTCTCAGCACGATAGTCTACTTTAAGTCGAATGAACTGTAGAACATTGTAGAGAAACATCTCCGTGTGACTACTCTAATCCAGATACATCGAGGATGCAGCTTAAATAAACTTAGCAAACTCACTTCATACATAACCATATCTGACATCGCACCTGCGGCGCGTCCGTATCGATTACTGGAACGTATTTACGTGAGCTTAGTTAATGCTACCATTACTAAGGGTACACGTAACGCAGATAAATAAATAAGTCCTTCATTCACGTTAGCAACGCATATGTTAACTGAAATTAATTTGTCGATTATTTTATTAAATTTTTCTCTCCAAAAAGTATTCAAATAAGAAAAAAAATACAGTGTTAAGTTTTCTATTATTATATTATTAATTTGAAACACTGTGGTTACGTGCTCTCTTATTTTTTTAATGCGATCTGAATCGTTAAAAAAATGAACTTACGAAAAAATTTCGAATTTTTCAATTACACTTACGTGTTTTATTTTTAACCGACTTCTTATATATGTACTGTTCTATGCTTTGTAACAATAATTAATTTCCTAGCGACAATAATTCATCATCAACATTTTACTAAAAAGTTCGTATTTA